>OY288262.1:10556330-11963580 GCA_958450325.1 Agrostemma githago
GACTTGCGAAGAAGAATCACAAAGGGGGAGCAGAGGACCATCCTGGTCGGAAAGACTGATCCCGATCGGGTTACCTCACCCGTCCCGGTCGGGACGACCTCATCCCGGTCGGGACGGACTCACAGTGAGCTCGAATCATGTCACACCCATCCCGATCGGGTCGGGTCCTTCCCGGTCGGGATGCCACACCCGTCTCGGTCGGGACGCCCTCATCCTGGTCGGGACGAGCCCACAGTAAGCTCGAAATCCAGCGCACCCTTCCCAATCGGGAAGGCACCCTTCCCGATCGGGAAGCCTTACCCTTCCCGGTCGGGAAGCCTTACCCTTCCCGGTCGGGACGCCTCATCCCGATCGGGATGGGTCTTCTTCGACCTCCACGATCCCAAAAACTTGTTCCAAGTTTCAAAAACCCGATCCTCGTGCCTAAAGTCCAAGGTATACCATTAGCCAATCCTTTCTAGGGATATCTTCACTTCACCTATTCAACAAACTCAATTCAAGCATCAAATTCTCTCCCTTGCCTCGCTCATCAATAATCCAAATAACAAGAATTCACAAAAATCCACTAACTACAAGAAAGAGATATATACAATGAGACGGTTCTTGTGGAACTCCGTCAAACCAAGGTGCTACAATCTTCATTCTTTTTCAACAATACTCCAACCGGTTCCATCTCCATCAAGAGCACGTAAGAACAAGTCGAAGGCCCTTGAGAAGTCTTCAATCAAACACGTCATATAGCCGACCACATCCCAAGGCTCCTCATGGCCTTGCCTTGACGTTCCCGGGGCATCCCGCTCTTCCAAGTTCAACGGCTTGAACTTGTACTTTTGGTCCTTGGGGATATACCCAAACGTCCACCGGTCATCATGTGGCCCCAAGGGAGGCTCATCTTCTTCCTTGCTTAGCAACTTGTCGTCAAGCCCATGATTTGGGCACTCATCTTCCTCCATATCGGAGTCGTCATCCTCAAGTACATAAGAGTACTCCTTCAAGCTTTGTCCCGATCCTTCCCCTAGATCGATGTCTTCCGTGGCATGGATCATATTACATGTCTCGGTCATAGGCGAAGTGTTGCCTTGGAGGTCAAACACTAACTCCTCGTCGCCTAGTTGAAAAGTGATCCTACCCTTCTTCACATCGATCACGGCACCGGCGGTGTGTAAAAATGGGCGTCCAAGGATGATGGGAGTGTTAGCATCCTCCGGCATGTCAACCACAATGAAGTCGACCGGAATGAAGAACTTCCCTATTTGTACCGGCACATCCTCTAACATTCCCAATGGTCGGTTAAGAGACTTATCGGCCATATGGAGTGTAATGGACGTACACTTCAACTCCGTCATCCCTAATCGCTCACAAATGGTGTAGGGAATAATGCTCACACTTGCGCCCAAATCACACATAGCTCTCTCGATCTTGTAGTTGCCGATGGTGCATGGGATAGAGAAACTACCCGGGTCCTTCAACTTCGGTAGCGTGGAACCTTGAATAAGCTCGCTCACCACCCTAGTGAACGCTACTGTCTCTTCCTTGTCGATGGACCTCTTCCTAGCCAAGATTTCTTTCATGAATTTACCATATGCCGGGATTTGGGTAAGTAACTCGGTAAACGGGACACTAACATCCAATTTCTTCACGATATTAGGGAACTTGTCGAATTGAGTGTCCACCTTAGTCTTCATTTGCCTCGATGGGTAAGGCAACTTGATTTGGTACTTGTTTTGATCATTAAGGGTGGACTCTTGAAAGGACACTTTCCTTTTTCCCTTGTCTTTCTCTTGAAGAGGAGGAGGGTTGTCTTCTTGAGCTTTCTCGACCTCCCTTGAGACTTGCTCCTCAATTGGAATGTCAAAGCTTGACTCTTCTTGATTTGGAGATGTCATTTGCATTGTCGGTTCTTGTATTGGTTCTTGCTCATTAGGTGAAAAAGGGGGTTCATAGGACGTACCACTCCTCGTAGTAATAGCATTTACATGCTCAAATTTTGGTGTTTCGCCTTGAGGAGGTAGTTGCCCCTTTTGTCTTGAGGAGCTCCCCGAAGCTAGTTGAGATATTTGATTCTCAAGTATCTTCAAACGGGTATCTCTCATTGCATTTTCCCCTTGAATATAAGTGAAGAGCTCATGATGATGCCTTGACATTTCCACTTGACCTTGTTGCAAATCTTGATTACTCCTTTGTATTTCCGTCATTGTCTTTTGAATGTCAAAATCTCGAGGTGGGGACGATGGATTATGCGGAGTATCGGTGATGGCGAGGGGAATGCCATAATCATGTGTAGGAGACCGGCTCCTAGGCTTGCTTCGTTGTTGTTGATTTTGAGTTGCTTGTTGACGGTTCCCTTGGAACCCATGAGAATTACCTTGTTGATGGCCTTGATTGTTGCCATGGTTGCGGTTTTGATATCCTTGAAAATTTTGGTTTCCTTGGAAACCACCTTGATTGAAGTTCCCTTGTTGGAACCCTTGCTTGTTGTTGAAGTTGCCTTGGTTATTTTGCTTGAAATTGTTGAAGGGTCTTTGGTTACCCACATAACCTTGGTAACTTTCATTGTTGTCCCGTAAAGGAGGTGGAACATAGAGACGATGTTGTTGTTGATGTTGAAAGGCTTGTTGTTGGGGGACTTGTTGGGAAGCTTGGAATTGATTAGAGTAAGAGGTACCTTGCTTGAACGCTTGAAAGGCGTTCACTTGGTCGATACTTCCATGGCAATACATAGAATCATGTCCAACGATTCCACAAGTGTCGCACATCCCAAAGTAAGGTGTAGGAGGTGCGAACCCCAAAGCATTCACATATTGAATCGGTTGATGGTGGGATGAAATAGAGCGCGCCTTGGACTTGGTTGAGGTGGCTTTGGAGCTTCTTGTCAATTGTCTCCATGTGTGTTTTAAGTTGAGCTCCAAGGTCAATGCTTAGCTTAGTGATGGCATCGACCTCATGCATGCCTCCTCGATGTGCCTTCCTAGGCCTAGAATATTGCGAATTGTGCACCGCCATCTCTTCGATTCTCGCCCATGTTTGGTCGTCATCGACCTCGGTAAACCTACCATTGGAGCCCATGTTGAGAATGGCTCTCGAGTCCTCATAAAGTCCATTCCAAAATTGTTGTACTAAGAACCATTGTGAGAGTCCATGATGAGGGCACGATCTTACCAAAGACTTGAACCGCTCCCAAGCTTCATATAGGCTCTCTTCATCCCTTTGTTGGAACCCGGTGATGGAGGCCCTAAGCAAGTTCGTCTTTTCCGGAGGGTAAAACTTTTGGTAGAACGCCAAGGCAAGCTTTTTCCAAGTATCGATCCCCGTGGTTGCCCTATCGAGACTCTTGATCCATTGCTTCGCTTTTCCAATAAGAGAAAATGGGAAGAGTACCCATCGAATTTGATCTTGAGTAACCCCGGTTTGAGATATAGCGTCACAATAATCGGAGAAGGTCTCCATGTGTTGGTGCGGGTCTTAGGTGGGTAAACCACTAAAAGGGCTCCTCTCCACAAGTTGGATAAATTGGGTCTTTGCCACAAAATTCCCGGTATAGGCTTCCGGTAATGCACTTGGTCCCGGCAAGACATCCTCGGTGAATGTGGAGTGAGAGGAAAACTTAGGCATTCTTGGATGTAAGGGAGATGATGGTGGTGTAGAGAGTGTTGATGTAGAAGAAGAGGGGGAACTAGGAGAAGAATCACCGAAGGGATTGATGAAGGTCCCTCCGGCCGTCTCTCGAGGTGAATTGCTCAAGTCGGCTCCTTGGGCTTGCCCTTGATGAGTGGTGCTTGCACTTGGTTGAGAGATCCTAACCCGATTAATCGTCCGTTGGCGAAAGGCTCGAAAGAGTCTATCCGGCTCTGGATTAAAGAGATAGAAGTCGCCTCCCCTCCTAGGCATACACTACACACTAGAACAAACGTGAGAACACCTAGTGCTTTATGGGCACTAGGCAACGACAATAACAAACACAACTAGAGACAAAGAGAAAAAGAAGAAAAACTAGAGAATATTCACAAGAGAAGATGGGAGAGCACAAAGAAGGGTAACTAAGTCTAGAGATAAGCAAACTAAGTCTAAACAATGCACCGTCCCCGGCAACGGCGCCAAATTGATGGTAAGGATTTCGTCACGTCCCTAGCCGATCAATATAACACCGACTAACCTAGTGGGTAGCTAGGGCAAGTCGGGATCGATTCCACGAGGACGGTATATCAAGGTTTAGACTAGGTCGGCCTACAACGAGACTAAATTACCAAACAAACACGATGAAGCGATAAATGGAAACTATTAAGGAGGAGGAGTAAGAACTAGACTAATGGTCGAACTAATGAATAAACTAGAAGAACTATGACTAACTAAGACGATGTATCAAATATGGAAAGAAGTGGGGTAGGTCGGGTTCATAGAGGTAGAACGGTAATTGGGGTGATCAAGGGTAAAGGTGTCTCCTAATCGCTAGAGTCGGTCCGGGCTCTCGCAACTTAGACCGATGTCAAGGTGAGTCCGGGCTCTCGCAACTTAGACTCTAGTCGGCACTCTCGTGACTATGACTATTCTCAACATTCCCACAAAATAAGCAATCAATGAGAAGATGAATACAAGCATGGGAAGCATGGCCACTACAACTCACACAAGCATATCAACAAACACATAGAGTGCCTACAATGTGATTAACAACAAAGATACAACCTTTTCCCTTTAATCAACCCTATTCATCCATAATCTACCCCTAATCTCCCTACTAACCCCACAAAGAAACTACTCACTCATGACAAAGAACAAACTAACAATCACAAAGGAAAACAAACTCACAATCCAAACATTCATCATGAACAATGAGAACAATAACAATAACAATATAAAAAGATTGAAACTAGATTAAATAAACAAGGATTAGAGTAGAGAAGATTATACCAACACTAATATGATTAAAAAGATGCAATCTTGTATTAATGAGAAACCCAAATACAATCCCAAGGTTGTCAAGCTCGGAACAATCTTCAAGAATCCCTTAATCCAAGACTAATTACAATAATTAACTAAGGATTAACTAAAATTAAGGGAAGATTAAAGCTAATGAGTGAGAGTAAATCTAGGGTTTTTGGAGGCTTAAACTAATGTAGGGTGAGATAATCTCTCTTAAAATTACAAGAAGGGAGTATATATATGGGTACAAGAATGAAGGAGAAGAAAAGAAGAGGCCCGTGCTGCCTCTGTAGCTTCCGACCGGGACGGATCATCCCGATCGGGACGGCTCTGTCATCCCGATCGGGACGAGTTGGTCCCGACCGGGATGGGCTCACAGCAGCCATCCTAATTTAGCACCCCATCCGGAACGGGATGAGGCCATCCGGAACGGGATGAGGCCATCCCGAACGGGATGGGTCTTGTATGCCTTCCTTAAACACTCTTTGGTCCTTCCTTGCCTCCCATGGGCTTCCCACCGATTCTCGGGACTCGGGATCGGGTCTCGGAGGCTCGGGAACGGGCCCCAAGGTCTCGGGGTCGATTCCAAGGTCTCGAGTCATCGTTCCTTTATCTCGTTGGCTCCTAAATGTGTATGTATTGAGTCGGAATCGCTCCAACTCTTCTAATTCGGCCTCGGGAACCTGAAATGAACTAAAGGAAGCATAAGAAGCCCATGAATCGAGCGATTCCACAAGGAAAAAGGGACCAAAACACAACAAATAGGCACTACAAACTACACTTATCAAAGAGTTAGGCCCAGAAATATCAAAGAAGGGGATCTAGTCTTGAAATCCGTTCGGGCCTTACTACCAGTCGACCCAAGAGGAAAATTCAAATCCAATTGGGCCGGGCCTTATCTAGTAAAGAAAATCCTATCAGGAGGAGCAGTGATGCTAACAGACTTGGACGAAAACGAGTTCGTCAACCCAACCAACTTGGACCAGTTGAAACGCTACTACCCCTAAACCTTATCTCAATGTCATTTGCTAAAAGTTTATAAAATATTTATCTTTTTATAGATTTTCAAAAATTATAAGCAAGTCAATAAGTTAGGATTATTTATCCTACTGTCGCACATCTCGAACTAATAGTCTTGATGTATTTCGAAAATTGCAAAAAATTTGGAACTACGTTTGGTTTGATTCCACTAATAGTGGATACGTAGGCAACCCCTCAAAAGGGTACAACCACTGCAATAATGAAAAGACGGGAACGGTATTCACTAATATATCTTTTATTAAAAAAAAAGATAAACTCGGGAATTTCAAAAAATACATCACATAAAAAACAACAACAAAAAATCACACCACAAAAATAGTAGTAATACTTAAGTAATAAAGCTAAGGAGACTATTGCTCGTGCATTTTGCCTTTCTCTTTGTCTTTTGGGCCACGCGGAGCCCGAGGTCGACGGGGTAGGGGCGAACGCTCCCGGATCACAAGCAGGACCTCTTTAGCTCGAACCCCTTTCTTCGACCGCGGGTCTTCTGCCATTGTCACTGGTCCAAGCCGAGCCCGTACGTGCTCGGGTAATCTGTCTCGAGGACCAAGTCGGTCCTGAACCGCCAGTCTTGGGCCGAGCCTCCTTTCCAGGTCTGTCAGGGGGCTCACTTTCCCCCGTGCACCTTTTGTACTAGACCCTTCAACATGAGTCCTGGTCTTTCCCTTCTGACCTCACATCAGTCGAACCAAGGTAGCCGGAGAGTCACCCTCGTCAATGAAGCCTTTGTTATCCTTGGCTTGTTCTCGTCGCAGCAGATCAACGGCTTCATCAGTCTTCAGGGCAGCACGGGGTTTAGCAGAATCCGCTTTTGTCCATTTCACATAAGAGTCCGATACCCAGATTAAGTGAAGAGTCTTGTGTAGACACCCGCATTTTGACAGCCAGGTGTCTATGGGAGTTTCCAAAAAACACCCAATGATGATTGGACGCTAACATGTTCTAACGCGCTCGGATACGGGCTCGAAATCAATAATGTCCGGCATGGGCTTTTAACGGGATACAAATCTCACAAAACCAACCTCAAATTTAGGCCCAGTGGGTCGTTCCGAGCAAAAGGAGACTAATTTGGGTCAAAACCGACACCAAAAATAATTCCCGTCTTTTAGCGACCGGGTCAAAACCCGGTCAAGACAAACCCGACACAAAAAACGACCGGATGCATGCTCAAAACTTGCGCCAGATTCAAAAATCATCCAAAATCATCCAAAATCAATCCAAAATCAATCAAAATCAATTAAAATCAAATCAAGGCTAATCAAGCCTAAATTTATGCGGCTAAATTGATCCACTCGGTCGAGTGGATTGGCCACTCGATCGAGTGGAGCCTCATAGAACCGGTCTAGGTTCATTCACGAGGGCACTCGACCGAGTGCATTAGGGCCACTCGGTCGAGTGACCCTATGTCACGGGTTCCCTATAAATACCCGTCAATCCTAAGCATTCAACACACTTTTTTGAACACTTTTCACCCTTCAAAAAATTCAGCCAACCTTGCACTCATCTTACACCCTACACTTTGCAACACCATTCTCGACATCACAATACACACGAAACCGAGCCATACATACACACCATCAACTCCTCCTACGTATCTCGACGTTCCAGTGCCATTGCCGCCGTTTGACGAACCGTATCCCGAGAAGCAAGAACATGTAGGTTGAGGGTGTGACAATTTAACACCGACCTTTCCTTCTTCGTCCTTTTTTCTCGTTTTTTTTATGTATATTTTTACTTATGCTTATAGTATTATATCTAGTCGATAGTAACGACATTACTAACGCTAATATTTTACTTTTTGCATTCAGTTATCGTTGTACATTTTTATTATAATGTACCGCGTATATATATATAATTTCAAAGTTCGGATCCAAACACGTTTAATTACGATGGTCATTTTTATGGTCCGTTTATTAACACGATCACGACCATTCGTAGTTGAACGCGTATACATCCATTTCTAAGATTGGTACAGAACCCGTTGACACGAAAATCGACATCTCATAATCCGTAAGGATTAATTTCGATGTCGTGACGTAGAGGGACTCAATTTTGTCACTAATCAAAATTTTCAAACTAACAACGTTTTTTATAAAATTCCGATAACGGTATTATAATCGTATGCGTACACGATTATAGTACCGGAAACCAAGTTAAATACAAATCATGCGATATTTTTATTTGATTTGGCCAATCATCGATTTTAAACCAAAAAAAAAAAAAAACGAGTCACAACTCATACAGGGGCTACTCGACCGAGTACATAGGCTACTCGATCGAGTAGCACCCAAAAAACTGGGCAGTAGCGTCTTCTAGGACGCACTCGACCGAGTCAGCCCACGACTCGATCGAGTGGGTCCTGTAACCAAGAAAACCGAGTGCCTCGACACACCTTTCGAGCCTCGCCTTTTTTACGACTCTAGTCATCACGTGTAAAGACAATCACGTGACCCTCTTTTCTTCAAAACTCACACATATCACGACACATAAACGATTTTGATCGACGGTCTCACACTATTAATTTTATGTCGACAACTCTTTAGTCGTATACAACGTATAATTAATTTAGACTCCATTTCTCGAGGTGATAAGTCGGGACAAGGCATCAAGGTTCGAGATCGGGTTAGCACCGCGCCTAGGTCTCGAACCTCCGTCCTTTGATTAATATGCAATATAATGCGTACTTAATTAAGGTTCGTCCATCTACACAAATTCACGGTCTAGTTTATACACGGGTCCGTTTCTATTATTGCTTGTCATTTCGATTATTATATTTTATTGTTCGTTGTATTGTGAATTCCGGGTTGTATTCCGCCCGTGTAACTTGTAACCGATTTATTTTGCTTTGCTTTATTTATTTGCGTTTTACCGCTTTTAAATGAACCCTCGCATGCTAAATCACTTCGATAATAAAATAGAGGGTTATTTAACGACAATAATATCAACTATAGGGCGTCTTCCCAAAATAATACCAATTTTAATAAATCCGAGAATAATACGTATTATTGGAGTAGTTAAACAAGAGTAGTACAGGTGACTTTATAACCTGCTACATCAGGTCACCTAATTAATATTTAACCTGCTACTTATCCTCCATCCTCCTCCTTAGACACAGATAACGGGTGAACTGTATCGGGTCAACTTCGGGTCAGGTCACTTTCGGGTTATAATAATCGGGTTGACTTCGGGTCGGGTCGGATAATTTTGGGTTCGGGTCATTCTCGGGTTCGCTGTTTTCAACGTTTTTAAGGATATCGACTAGTTTTCTGTAATAATAGTCGGGTCAGTTTCGGGTTAGCTCGGGTCAAAATCATGTTTCACTTCGGGTGTCGGGTCAGTTTTCTCAAGTCTACTTCTCCTTACTTCTCTCCTTCATCCTCTCTCTCCATTACCCTTCATCCTTCTTCTGTTTTTTTCTATACCTTTCGTTTAGATTAACGTGTTGATTTTGGTGTAAGATTGTGTTGTTAGTTAGATTTGGTGAGATTGAAGGAAGAGGAAGACCGTAGACGTTAATGACGTTTAATGCCTCGTATACTGAGTAAGTGAAAAAGAGTGAACATGAAATAAAGTAAAGGCGAAAAAGCAAGGTGAACAAGTTCTACCGTTAACTGGTCATCTATACTACTCTAATTTAACTACTCCAAAAATACGTATTATTCTCAGATTTATTAAAATTGGAATTATTTTTGGAAGACGCTCTATAACTGATATTATTGCCGTTAAATAAAATTAAAGGTGAAAAAGGAAGGTGGAAGGGTTCTACAGGTAACCGGTCACCCATACTACTCTCGTTTAACTACTTCAATAGTATGTATTATTCTCAGATTTATTAAAATTGATATTATTTTGGGAAAACGCCCTATAGTTGGTATTATTGTGCATTAAATTGACGTAGCTCACATTTAATTCGCATGCTTAGCTAAAATGCTGTTTGCATATCATTTCACCGAATCACTAACGCGCATATTAGAAAGTCAAACGATGTCTTAGTAGAGGCCGCTAAGTGCGGGCGGGGTTGGGTGTCCTTTGTGGGCTTCCCAACACGTACCCTCACCCCTTACTCAGAACCTCGGTTTCCGGATGCCCGAAACCGTTGGCGCATGAGAGTCATTCAATACACGATAACCGGTAGTGACGGTATCGGTATCGCAATGCAAAGGGACGAGCCCAATAAACTCTAAAACCGAAATGGGCCGTACTTTGTGTATGGCCCATAGCGATATAGAGTGGGCTCGAACGGTTCCGAATAACCATAAAATTCGGTGGCGACTCCATTTCGACTTAAATTTCAATTCGATCCATTCTCATATGGAGGTGACCCAAAACCCGCGCGTGGCCGCGTCGGGGTGGACCTACATCATGTCCACAATTTGGCGACTCCGTTGGGGATTAAGCGATGAGTGCCTAACCATCGGCATCCTCAGGGTGAGACTCGAACTGGTGACCGACGTCCCACTATACCACGATGTATTCCGCCTTGGATACGTTAAAGGTGTTCATAGTCGATTCGTATGGACTTTGCGGCATGTTCTAAGCTCAACTCGACTTAGGAAGTCCGTTCCGTTTCTCGTCTAGACTATGAACACTGGTATAGACCCTCTATAGACCGACCGAGACTTAGTGTAAAGCATACATGGCGTCGTTATAATGCTCGCGTGACTATGTGCTACTTGGTTTCCGTGTCGTTTTTCAAAGGCCGTCATTTTCAAAAATGCATCTTTTCAAAATATATTCAAATTTCAAAACCCGGGATACATACCGAATTTAGGACTTATGATTTTACTCAAAATAGCCCACTTTCTAGTCGGTATGCTGCCCAATTCAAAACTAAAAAAAAAAACATTTTCGAACTTTCAAAACCGAGGCCCGATGTACTTTCCGATTTTCTTGAAAAAAAATCGGGCCTTTCCCCGAGCTTTCTCGGACTTTCCAAAAATAATCCTTTTCAAACCTTCCTCTCCTTAGGACTTCCCGTATTTAGCAGTGTCGGGTCATGTCATAAGTCGTCAAGGTCTTTAGCGTCGAAACTCAGTCGATCTTACATCACGAGTTTCCTCCCTATCCCAGTCCGCCTTATTAGACTAAGGCAAGGCCCACCTACGTAGGCCATACTCCTACAAAGGAGGGCCCGTCTACACATTTGAGTCCAAAGTCTGGGGACGTCTCACGTCGACCTTCCTTCAAACAGGATTCGGCCCACCCGTCGAATCCTAAGGAAAGCCCGTCATCCACGAGTCACCCGTCTAAGAGTCTCTTTCAAGTCGTTTTAGTCTTTTCCTGCTCGGGATGTACTATTTCGGTTCCAAGGTCCGGGTTCAGTTTCTGATTACGCGGTGTTCTTACAGACAGGCCACCGGCAACCAGGCACACTCGCAGGATGGAAGCTACTTTAGGCAGTCTGAAAACCTATGTGGACGCCATGGTCGACAAACATGCCGAGATCGAAGCCCAACTGAATGAAATGAGGGCTGGGCAAATTGCTATCATCACTCGTCTGGCTACAGTGGAGCAAAGGACTCCAAATACCGGGGTCACGGAACCCCTAGCTGAACTAGTTAGCTCGGTTCGCCAATTGGAAGAACAAGTCCACTTAACCGGAAGTAACAATATTCACCGGGAAAACAGTCAGGAGTACTCGCCGGTAAGTGACAAACTGCCCGCAAACCTGAATCTTACGGGCTTACCCATGTTTGAAGGGAGACCCGTTGCTACATGTACGGGCCTTCAAAGAATTCATGGCTATTAAGGGAGTAGACTCTTCCATGTTCAAAAACCTCTTTGCTGCATCTCTGGAGAAACACCCAAAGGCCTGGTACTATAGGCTAGACCCGAAGAAGTTCTCGACATGGGATGATGTGGCTACGGAATTTGCTCGGAACTATGCTGACAACACCGAGATCCAGACCACAATGCGGTCTCTAGAGGTTATGGCCCAAGAACCTAAGGAGGGCTTTACCAAATACCTCCAACATTGGAGGGCCGAAAGTGTAAAGCTGGTCGATAAGCCCAGTGAGAAGACTTTAGTGGAGGCTTTTGTCAAGAACCTTCTCCCCTCCTACCGGGTCCACCTCCGGTATGCTGTCATACCCAATTTCACCACTCTTACTGAAATGGGCATGAGAATTGAAGATGATCTAAGACTAGAGAGCCTGACTAAGGCCCCTAGCAAGGGATATCAGGGAGCCTCCTCATCCACTACCAAGCCTCCGGCCGCAACCCGAAGCATCTTCGACACGGTTAATCTCTTGGATGCCTCATCCAAAAGAACTACTCCTTCTAGGGTATTCACTGATATAGGGACTACCTATACATATGCCTTACAAAGGCTATCTTCCAAGGGCCTGATCCAACCGATAGGCCCAATTCCTGAAGTCCCAGTTGAAAAACGCACCAAAGGCTACAATGCCCAAGCCTATTGCCAATATCATCGGGGCGGTGGGCACGATACCGAGAAGTGTTGGAAGCTGAAGCATCAGATCCAGGATTTAATTGAGAGCGGGAAAATACCGTTACCCGGGGACAAGCCAAGCAACAAGGACAACCCCTTTAGCTCTCATGCTATCTTCACCGGTGAAGTGATCGACTGTTCTCACCTTATCTCTCCTTTCATCCCACAAATCAATGGAATCTGGTTCGACGATGAGGAAGATGTGTACCTCACCAAAGGGGAAACTATCCCTATCACCCCCGAAGAAATCCGGAAGGCTAAGTCCAAGGCCTTAGCCAGTAACCACCTCACCAGCGCCGGTCGTCCTTATTCAGTCACTAGCTCTAAGGACATCTCAGTCCCAGCAACCGTCACTGAACTTGCCAGGGCGGAAGAAGCCATTGAAGAGCCAAATGCCGATACGGCTCTTGTCAAACAATTGAAGAGAACCCGAGTTGACCTCACTATATGGCAACTCTTGGTTAGCTCACAAGAACACCGAGAGGCACTTACAAAGGCTCTCGATCAGATTAAGGTCGACTCCCAGGTTACCCGTACTGAAATGTTAGCCACTATCCTGCCCTACCTCAAGGGCAAGTCCAAAGAAGAAGGCCCAGTAGTCACTTTCTCGGATGCCTACCTACCACCGTGCGGGGCCTCTCACAATCTGGCTCTGTATATCACGGTAATTTGCCGGGGTAAGTACCTACCAATGACCCTAGTCGACGACGGGTCTGCTGTGAATGTCCTCCCTTTAAGGACTGCCAAAGCCCTCGGTATCACCGAGGCCGACTACATACCAACCGCCCACACTATCCAAGCTTTCGATGGAAGCCCAAAGGCGGTTTCTGGGGCCGTTAAATTAGCAATTACAACGGGTCCAATTGAAAAGGAGATAGAATTCCAGGTGATCGATGTCACCTCCTCTTTCAATCTACTCCTAGGAAGGCCTTGGATTCATGCTGTGAGGGCGGTGTCTTCTACTCTTCACCGAAAGATCAAAATGCCCTTGCAAGACGGCATTATCGCCCTAGAAGCAACCCCTATGACTGTGGCTAGCTGTAACGCCACGGACCGCACCAACCTATGGGGATTCGATTTTGTGGGGATGATTGAAGAAGAGTACCTCTTCAGGCCCTATTTCACCACAAGCATTGACGCAATGCTGCAAAATTTGGGGTATTTACCGGGGGTTACCTCGAGGCCATATCTTCCAGCTGGGAAGATTATCGAAGTCCTAAATGACGGGGAATCTCACTATGGTTTAGGGTATGCTATAACCCCGGGGAATGTGGTCCGAGCAGGCATTGAGAAAGCTTGCAACATCATCAAGGGTACCTACTTGGGTCCTTATAGGCCAAGGTTGGCTGACTATTTCGTCACACCGGAATTCGGGGCTATCCAAGTTGGCCTATATCAACCAACTATCACATATCCCGAGACTGAACTAGCTCGGAAATGCAACTACATTCCAGATGACATATTTGCCCTCATCTAATCCGAATCCAAGGAGGGTACTGACAATGTCGAGCCCGTGCTGGGGCTCTTGTTTGGGGAAGACAAAGCTATTCCGAACCCCAAGGAAGATCTGGTGAACCTGATCCTTCGAAGCAACAGGTTCGATCCATCAAAGCTGATCTTGGAAGTCGGTGCTGATACTGGGAAAAGAGCCTGGAGGAAGACCATCAAGTTGACCGACAGCCAGGGTCGAGTCTACAAGCTGACCACCGGGGAAGGAAATATGGCGGACACTGATTCCGAGTCTGAGTCTGAGTCGGAGTCAGAGTCTGAGTCTGTATTCGAGTCTAAGGGGTCTGGTGCTAGAGTCCAAACTGTAACCCCCCCTCCCTATAGTCACTACCACTGGAGCCTCGGGGTCTGTCCCGAAAGCGCTCCCAATCCCGCCTCTGACCAATGATCAGATGGCCGCTCTCTTTGAGCTGTTTTCCAAATTTACCATCAATAATAACGAAAACCGTTCCGCTTATGACTTGTCTTATTTTCAAAATACTCCCAATTTCAAAAATATTTTTTGCAATGACATTGAGAAACCCGAAGAACAGGTGTCATTTCCTCCGCATCTGATCGAGCAGCTAGAACAGAGGGAATCCCGAGACCCGGTAATCGAAGAAACCGAGTCTATCAATGTGGGAACAACCTTAGAGCCCCAGATGCTTAAGATAGGGTTATCTTTAGATCCCGAGGAGAGACAACAACTCACAAATCTCCTCCAAGAGTTCAAAGATGTCTTCGCATGGTCCTACAAGGACATGCCGGGGATAGATCGGAAAATAGCTGAAAACCGCATACCCATCAAAGATGGATGTAAACCGGTAAAACAGAAGCTTCGAAGAATGAAGCCCGAGTGGTCTCTCAAAGTCAAAGAAGAAGTAGACAAACAATTCAAAGCAGGCTTTATACAAGTGTCTGAATATCCAGATTGGGTTGCAAACATCGTGCCGGTACCCAAGAAGGACGGCAAGGTGCGGGTATGTGTAGATTTCCGAGACCTTAACAAGGCTAGCCCAAAAGACGATTTTCCGTTGCCACACATCGACATACTGGTGGACAACACGGCTGATCATGCCCTTCTATCATTTATGGACGGGTATGCCGGGTACAACCAAATCAAGATGGCGGAAGAAGATATGGGTAAAACCACCTTCACCACGCCGTGGGGGACTTATTGTTATACCGTTATGCCGTTTGGGCTCATTAATGCCGGGGCCACTTATCAACAAACAGCCACGACCTTATTACATGACATGATGCATAAGGAAGTGGAGGTTTATGTGGATGACATGATTGTTAAGGCTAAAAACCAAGATGGGCACGTTGCTGCCCTAAGAAAGTTCTTCACCCGTTTACGTAAGTACAACATGAGGTTGAACCCTCAAAAGTGCAGTTTCGGGGTAACATCAGGCAAATTACTGGGCCATATCGTTAGCCAACGCGGCATCGAGGTCGACCCAGCTAAAATCAAAGCCATCACCGAGATGCAACCACCCAAGACCAAGAAAGAAATAAGGGGATTTCTCGGGAAAGTTCAATACATCAGCCGGTTTATCTCAAAGCTAACCATGGTGTGTGAACCCATTTTCAAGAAACTAAAGATAGGGGAACGGGTACTATGGGACGATAAATGTCAAATGGCTTTTGACAGAATTGATGGTAAGGATTTGTCGTGGAACCCCAACCGTCAATAATAAACCGGCTATTCCTAACTAGGGTAGATAGGGCAAGTCGGGTCGAATCCACGGGGACGGTAAGAGGCGTCTAGACTAAGGTCACCTAAATACTAGACTAAGTCAACGAGCTAAACTATAAGAGTGAAAGGAGGGGAGAAAGCTAGACTAAGGTTATATCTAAGGAGAAAGCAAACAAAGGAGAACGGGCTAGGATTAGGTCGGGGTCAAACGGGTAACGGAATGGTCAAGGGAGGACTAGAGTGAAGGAGGTAGTAGGGTAATCTAGGTTGGTTTGGGCTCTCGCAACTTAGACTCACCTAGAGGTTTCACCTAAAACCCATCTCGGCGATACTCAACACACTCGGGGTTCTAGCACGCTATAGACCTAGGTCGAATCCGGGCTCTCGCTACTTAGAAAGACCTAAGGGTCGTCCTCACCGGGCTCTCGCAACTTAATGAGGGGACCGAACCCACAACGAACTAACACCACAAAGAAAGGCAAGAAAGCAAGCATTCGTACATACTTAGTCATTCAAGCAATTCCACAAACATGTGATGTGCATCAAACAAGAGGAAACCCAAATCTTCCACCCACATCTCTAACAAACCCTTAGTCACCCAATTAACACCCTAATCACCTTACTAACCCTAGCAAGAACACTACTCTAACATAATCAAACTAAAACTAACAAGCATGAGAGGAATCAACATAACAAAACAAACAAACATAAACAAACTAGTAATAACAACTAAAGATTCAAACTTTAATAACAAAAATAAGATTAAGAGAAAGAGAAGAGGATTATACCAAACTAACAAGAGAAATGGAAAAGGAGAACACTTGCATAGAAGATAACCCAAATTCATCCACCAAGGTTGTCAAGCTTGGATGGATTCTTCAAGAGATCCTTAATACAAGAGCTAATCTACGATTAACTACTAACTACCGACTAATCTACACTAATCTAATCTAATCTAACCTAAAGTAGTCTAGGGTTTTCAGGATATAAGAGTGCCTCAGCTTTACATAACAAGGGAAGAGTATATATAGGGTTACAAATGGAAGGGTGAAGAAAAGAAAGAAGCGGAGCTGCAGCTGACCCTTTCCGGTCGGGAAGGCTTGGTCCCGATTGGGATGGGCCATCCTTCCCGGTCGGGATGGGCTCACAGTAGCCGCGCTGTATGCTCCCTTCATCCCGAACGGGATGGGTCTTTGTAGGCCTCCCTTAAGAGCTCTTTGCTCCTTCCTTGCCTCTCATGGGCTTCTCGTCGATTCTCGGGACTCGGGATCGGGCCTCGCCGGCTCGGGATTGGGTCCCAAAGTCTCGGGGTCGATTCCAAGGTCTCGAGTCATCCTTCCTTTATCTCGTTGGGTCCAAAATGTGTATGTATTGAGTCGGAATCGCTCCAACTCTTCCAAATTGGTCTCGGGAACCTGAAACGAACTAAAGGAAGCATAAGAAGCCCCTAAACCGCTCCCAAGGAGCGATTCTACAAGGAAATGGGACCAAAACACAACAAAATAGGCACTACAAACCACACTTATCAAGAATCAAGGAGATCCTGTCTGCTCCGCCGGTATTAATGCCACCTCAACCCGGTTTGCCTCTGTCGTTATACCTAACAACGACTGAGACAGCCATGGGGGCTATGCTGGCCCAGACAGTCGATTCAGAAGAACGAGCTATTTACTACATCAGTAAAAAGTTCCTAGAATACGAATGCAAATATACAATGCTCGAGAAAACATGCCTAGCTCTAGTCTGGGCCACTAAAAAGCTAAGACACTACATGCTCAGTCACGAGGTACATGTCCTGTCCAAGATGGATCCGATCAAATACTTGTTTGAAAAGCCCATTCTTAATGGAAGAATGTCCAGATGGACCTTAAATGCTAGCTGAGTTTGACCTCAAGTTTGTACCATTAAAAGCCATCAAAGGCCGGGTGGTAGCCGAGTTCCTCGCCGACAGCCCAATATCTGAAGAGGGCTACACCGACACTTGGGCCTTTCCTGACGAAGACATATTCCATACTGACATCGAAACTTGGGATCTGTATTTCGATGGAGCATCCAAATTTCGAGGGTTCGGAGTCGGTATTCTCCTTATATCACCGCAAGGGGAGCACACACCGTTATCCATCAAATTAGACTTTGATGTAACAAACAATGCGGCCGAGTATGAAGCATGCATACACGGGCTGCAAGCGGCTGCTAATTTGGGAATTAAAAATCTCCGGGTTTACGGGGACTCGTCCCTAGTCATCAATCAAGCCCTTCAAAAATGGAAAACTCGGAATGCCAATCTCGTGGCTTACCAAGCACGAGTAAGGGTTCTAGAGAAGCAATTCCAGAAGGTAGAATATATCTATCTCCCACGTGAAGAAAATCAGTTCGCGGACGCACTTTCCAAATTGGCATCCTTACTAAACATCCCGGAACATATGCCCAGTATGCCAATCTGTGTCGAAAGACGGTCCGAGCCGGCGTATGTCAACGCCATTCAAGATATTGAGATCACCGATCCAGAACCTTGGTACCAGGTTGTTCTAACCTATTTGACTACGGGAGAATATCCACCAGGAACTGAAAATCGGGCCAAGAAAGCCCTGCGAAGACTGGCCACCCAATTCATCAGTATGGACGACAGTCAGTTATACAAAAAGACGGCACAGGGGGCTTTACTCCTATGTATCGACTAAACACAGGCCGAAAAAGTGATGGCCGAAGTACACGACGGTGAAAACGGTCCGCATATGAACGCCCATATGCTAGCCCGAAAAATCATGAGGCTCAGATACTACTGGAACAGTATGGAGACCGACTGTCAATCATATGTCAAACACTGCCATAATTGTTAAATTTTCGGCAATGTTCAACACATGCCATCGTCCCTACTGTACACCATGACCTCGCCATGGCCATTTTCGACATGGGGGATTGACATAATTGGGAAAGTAAACCCTTCCGGGACGGGAGGTCACTGTTTTATTTTGGTAGCTATCGACTATTTCACCAAGTGGGTCGAAGCCGAATCATACCGTGTCTTGAACGCCAAGCACGTAGCCAAGTTTATCCAGAATAAAATCATATGCCAATATGGGATCCCACAAGAGTTTATTAGTGATCACGGGACCCACTTCCAAGCCAAAACCGCTACTTTGCTAGCGAAATACAAAATCCAGAGGCATACATCTTCGCCATACCGTCCCCAAACAAATGGAGCGGTAGAAGCTGCCAATAAAACAATTGTCACCATACTTAAAAAGATGGCTGATAATTATCGGGACTGGCCCGACAAAATACCTTTTGCCCTGTGGGGGTACCGGACGTCGATCCGAACTGCAACCGGGGCAACTCCATATTATTTAACGTACGGCATGGAGGCAGTCCAGTCGGTCGAATTGGAAATACCGTCTCTCAGAATTCTACTAGAAAGCCAAGTGCCCGAAGTGGATTGAGTTCAAGCTCGATATGACTCGTTAATTCTCTTTGACGAACGACGGTCGCGGGCTCTCAATAACATCCAAATATATCAAAAAAGAATCAAGCGGGTCTTTAACAAAAGAGTTAGGCCCAGGAACATCAAAGAAGGTGATTTGGTCCTAAAATCGGTTCGTGCCTTACTACCGGTTGACCCAAGGGGAAAATTCAAACCCAATTGGGCTGGGCCATACCTAGTCAAGAAGGTTCTGTCAGGAGGAGCCGTAATGATGACGGACCTGGACGAGAACGAATTTGTCAACCCAACCAACCTAGACCAGCTGAAGCGCTACTACCCCTAAACCTTATCTCAAATGTCATTTGCAAAAACATCTTTTTCAAAATTTATAAGCAAGTCAATAAGTTAGGGTTATTCATCCTACTGTCGCACATCTTGAACTCATAGTCTTGGTGTATTTCGAAATTGCAAAAATCTACGTCCGAACTACGTTTGGTTTGATTCCACTAACTGTGGATACGTAGGCAACCCCTCAAAAGGGCACAACCACCGCAATAACGAAAAAGACAGAAACGGTTTCACTAATATAGTACTTTTATTATTCCAAAAAAAAACCCGATAAACTCGGTAATTCAAAATTACAAAAACCAAAAAAAAACACACAACAAAAATAGTAATAATATCTAAATAATAATAGCGGGAGACTAGTATCCAGGCATCTTGCCCTTGCCCTTATCCTTCGGGTCTTGAGGAGCCCGAGGTCGCCGGGGTGGGGAAGATCGTTCCTGAATAACCACGGGAACCTCCTTGGCCCGAGTCCTCTTCTTCGACAGAGGATCTTCAGCTATTGTCACGGGCCCAAGTCGAGCCCGTATATGCTCTGGCAACCTGTCTTTAGGACCAAGTCGGTCCTGAACTAAAGGCCTGGCTCCTGGTCTCCTTTCCAAATTTGTCTGGGGGCTCACTTCCCCCCGAGCACCTCTAGCATCGGACCCCCTAGCTCGAGTCCTAGCTCCTCTCCTCTGACTTGGCCTCAGACGGACTATCGGAGCTTGAACCTCCCCTTCAGCAAAAAAGTCTCTGTTATCTTTAACTTTCTCCCGTCGAAGCAGGTCGAAGGCCTCATCAACCTTCAGAGCAGCACGAGCTTCGGCAGTCTCGGCTTTGGTCCACCTTTCGTAGGAATAAGACACCCAGGTAGAATGAAGTGACTTGGGAACGGACCAAGTAGTTCGAGTATACCACCTCTGAATCCAGGTGTCACACATAATGTCGGTCAGCTGGGTAGGTGCACTCACAACTGCCTCGTTCTCTGGGATGCGCTGAGTCCACCCATACTGCCTGAGTATGCGGTCGGGATAGAGGTGAACTGTATGGCTAAAGGATAGAATCACCAGGTAGCGTGCCTTGTCTCCAGACGCCAGACCCGTCCAAGCGTAAATAGGCCACCATGGAACCACCCATCGTATCAATGGACCACGATGGAATGTTAATTCTTCCTCCCAATATTTCTGGGTAGTCAGGCAGGACGAGTCGGTAGGCCGTCTCCTTGTCATCACCTGGTTGAACCAATTTTGACTCGGGTTGGGAGGAGGCTCGATCTTTGACAACCTCTCAAATAGCCAGAGCTGAAAAGAACACAACATTCATCAGAACAATTCGGAGGTTCGCCAGAAGGCACTCGGTCGAGTGCCGGGGTCACTCGATCGAGTGACACCCCTAAAACGAGGCAGTAGACCCTTAACGAGGGCACTCGACCGAGTGCTAGGGTGACTCGGTCGAGTGCCCCCTGTAGCAGCATATCGCGAATCGAAAAAAAAAATCGGGAAAAATCGAAAAAAGAAGAATCCAAAAAAAGAGAAAAAAAAGAGAAAAGCGATATACTTGCAGCAGACGGGTACTCCCAGTGAAATGGGCTGACTCATCCCTCTTTCGGTTGTCCAAGCCCTGAATAATTTCCCCCTTGATCAACGATGCGGGACTACACTCCGTCTCCATAAGGTCAGCAATGACGAGAAGACGAACGCTACCCATACAAGACAGCAGGTCCATATGGCCTTCGAAGGCATACACATGCAGCATACAGAAGGCGAACGCCCTACGGCTATGAATGGGCGTAACCCGGATGTCATACGGGTTCATAAACTTCTCAGCTAAGGCAAGCAGAGAAACGGTATCCCCTTCAAGCATGCAGGATACTTCAGCGTGGGAGAGCCCCAAAAACTCCCGTAGTTTCCTCCTGGGGTCCCGAACTGAGAAAGGGACGGCGGGACGGAGCAATGGATTCCACCCTCCTATGGCAGCAATTTCCTCAGGGAGAGGAAAGATCTCGCCCCGAGGGAAGGCGAAAACGTGGTAAGTGTCATCCCAGAAAGTCAGACAGGCATCGAGGAAATGACGGTCCACGTGCATTTGACGAAACGTGAACAGCTGAAATATGCCCGACTGCCTTAAGGCTACCTTGCTCGCATCCCTAAAATGGTGTGCCCAATATTGCAGCATGTTGATCAGACGGTCGATAGCCATGATAAAGTTTCTTGAAAGGAATAAGGTTTTCTTTTGAGGAGAAGATGAAGTTTTTTTTTTGAGTTGTGACAAAGGAAGGAGCCAGGGTGATGTATTTATAACACCAAAACCCTGGAGCATCCCCTGCAGGTGTGCCTCCTTGGCCCAAGCGGGCCTAGACATACAGGCCCGATCCATGACTCTTCCCACAGACATTTAGTCATCCCGAGCAGTCTGTCAAAATTCAAAATTCAATTCAATTCAAAAAATATATACATTCTAATTTTTTCCAATTTTTTTTTTTCTTCAAACATCCAAATTTTTATTCCCCAGCGCAAGTCATCTTTACTACCTACGTGTTGCATACATTTTATGTGACTTATAAAGGTACGACTCAAACAGGGACATGCAACCCTCTAAATCTTCTCAGCGGAAGCCCAAGGCAGCATTTTCTCCGGAATGGTACGGGATGAGCCCACATATAGGCGCACCCAGGACTTATGCTACAAGTCCGATTCCCCACGGAGTTATTATCATCTGCTCAGGTATGATTTCTAACTTATGGCTGGCGAGCCCTTCACGCGAGTCTAATGGACTATAAACGACCCGATCGGAAGTCTACCAGGTCTTAACAGGCTTGGTAGCTACTCTGACTTTCTCCCTGTCCAAGCCTCAGTCAGAGTGGGGGCTATGGCAGTTTCCAAAAAACACCCGATGATGATCGGACGCTAACATGTTCTAACGCGCTCGAATACGGGCTCGAAATCAATAATGTCCGGCATGGGCTTTTAACGGGATACAAATCTCACAAAACCAACCTCAAATTCAGGCCCAGTGGGTCGTTCCGAGCAAAATGAGACTAATTTGGGTCAAAACTGACACCAAAAATAATTCCCGTCTTTTAGCGACCGGGTCAAAACCCGGTCAAGACAAACCCGACACAAAAAAAGACCGGATGCATGCTCAAAACTTGCGCCAGATTCAAAAATCAGCCAAAATCATCCAAAATCAATCCAAAATCAATCAAAATCAATTAAAATCAAATCAAGGCTAATCAAGCCTAAATTTATGCGGCTAAATTGATCCACTCGGTCGAGTGGATTGGTTACTCGATCGAGTGGAGCCTCATAGAACCGGTCCAGGTTCATTCACGAGGGCACTCGACCGAGTGCATTAGGGTCACTCGGTCGAGTGACCCTATGTCACGGGTTCCCTATAAATACCCGTCAATCCTAAGCATTCAACACACTTTTTTGAACACTTTTCACCCTTCAAAAATTCAGCCAACCTTGCACTCATCTTACACCCTACACTTTGCAACACCATTCTCGACATCACAATACACACGAAACCGAGCCATACATACACACCACCAACTCCTCCTACGTATCTCGACGTTCCAGTGCCATTGCCGCCGTTTGACGAACCGTATCCCGAGAAGCAAGAACATGTAGGTTGAGGGTGTGACAATTCAACACCGACCTTTCCTACTTCATCCTTTTTTCTCGTTTTTTTTATGTATATTTTTACTTATACTTATAGTATTATATCTAGTCGATAGTAACGACATTACTAACGCTAATATTTTACTTTTTGCATTCAGTTATCGTTGTACATTTTTATTATAATGTACCGCGTATGTATATATATATATATATATATATATATATATATATATATATATATATATATATATATATATATATATATATATATATATTTCTACGTAATAATTTCAAAGTTCGGATCCAAACACGTTTAATTACGATGGTCATTTTTATGGTCCGTTTATTAACACGATCACGACCATTCGTAGTTGAACGCGTATACATCCATTTCTAAGATTGGTACAGAACCCGTTGACACGAAAATCAACATCTCATAATTCGTAAGGATTAATTTCGATGTCGTGACGTAGAGGGACTCAATTTTGTCACTAATCAAAATTTTCAAACTAACAACGTTTTTTATAAAATTCCGATAACGGTATTATAATCGTATGCGTACACGATTATAGTACCGGAAACCAAGTTAAATACAAATCATGCGATATTTGTATTTGATTTGGCCAATCATCGATTTTAAACCAAAAAAAAACAAACGAGTCACAACACATACAGGGGCTACTCGACCGAGTACATAGGCTACTCGATCGAGTAGCACCCAAAAAACTGGGCAGTAGCGTCTTCTAGGACGCACTCGACCGAGTCAGCCCACGACTCGGTCGAGTGGGTCCTGTAACCCAGAAAACCGAGTGCCTCGACACACCTTTCGAGCCTCGCCTTTTTTACGACTCTAGTCATCACGTGTAAAGACAATCACGTGACCCTCTTTTCTTCAAAACTCACACATATCACGACACATAAACGATTTTGATCAACGGTCTCACACTATTAATTTTATGTCGACAACTCTTTAGTCGTATCCGACGTATAATTAATTTAGACTCCATTTCTCGAGGTGATAAGTCGGGACAAGGCATCGAGGTTCGAGATCGGGTTAGCACCGCGCCTAGGTCTCGAACCTCCGTCCTTTGATTAATATGCAATATAATGCGTACTTAATTAAGGTTCGTCCATCTACACAAATTCACGGTCTAGTTTATACACGGGTCCGTTTCTATTATTGCTTGTCATTTCGATTATTATATTTTATTGTTCGTTGTATTGTGAATTTCGGGTTGTATTCCGCCCGTGTAACTTGTAACCGATTTATTTTGCTTTGCTTTATTTATTTGCGTTTTACCGCTTTTAAATGAACCCTCGCATGCTAAATCACTTCGACAATAAAATAGATGCATTAAATTGACGTTGCTCACATTTAATTCGCATGCTTAGCTAAAACGCTGTTTGCATATCATTTCACCGAATCACTAACGCGCATATTAGAAAGTCAAACGATGTCTTAGTAGAGGCCGCTAAGTGCGGGCGGGGTTGGGTGTCCTTTGTGGGCTTCCCAACACGTACCCTCACCCCTTACTCAGAACCTCGGTTTCCGGATGCCCGAAACCGTTGGCGCACGAGAGTCATTCAATACACGATAACCGGTAGTGACGGTATCGGTATCGCAATGCAAAAGGACGAGCCCAATAAACTCTAAAACCAAAATGGGCCGTACTTTGTGTATGGCCCACAGCGATATAGAGTGGGCTCGAACGGTTCCGAATAACCATAAAATTCGGTGGCGACTCCATTTCGACTTAAATTTCAATTCGATCCATTCTCATATGGAGGTGCATTCGCCTACCCAAAACCCGCGCGTGGCCGCGTCGGGGTGGACCTACGCCATGTCCACATCTTAGAAACAGACCAAGTAGCCCGGGTGTACCACCGCTGCATCCAGGTGTCACACAGCACATCCGTCAGCTGAGTAGATTCACTCACAACCGCCTCAATTTCTGGGATTCTTTGGGCCCGACCATGTTGCCTAAGTATGCGATCGGGGTAAAGGTGAATTGTCTGCCTAAAAGGTAGGATCACCTGATATCGTGCCCTGTCTCTCGATTCTAAACCAGTACGAACATAAATGGGCCACCATGGTACGGTCAATCGGATCAATGGGCCATGGAAAGACAGCACTTCGTCCCAGTATTTTTGAGTATTGAGGCGAGAAAAGTCAACGGTCCGTCTCCTCGTCATCACCTGATTGGGGCGATATCGGCTCACGTCAAGGGGAGGATCCACGATTGATAGTCTCTCAAATAGCGAAAGATGAAAAAATCGGGGAATATGATTATCAAAAAAAAAATCGCGAAAATAGGAATAATCACGAAAATCGAAAAACCGCAAAAATCGAGAAAACCGCGAAAAATTGGAAAATTGCGAAAAATCAAAAATCGAGAAAAAAATCAAGGCAATATACCTGCAAAAGACGGGTACTCCAAGTCAATCGGATCGAGGAATCCCTTTTACGATTATCCAAACCTTGTATAATTTCTCCCGTAATCAGCCAAGCTGGACTGTTCTCCATTTCCATCAGGTCAACCGCGGTAAAAAGACGGACATGGCCCATGCATGATAACAGTTCCATATGACCTTCGAAGGCATAAACATGGAGCATACAAAAGGCAAAGGCCCTACGGCTATGGACCGGCCTAACCCGAACGTCGTGTGGATTCATAAATTTTTCAGCCAGGTCGATCAAAGAGACAGTATCTCCTTCCAGCATACGAGATACCTCCATGTGAGAAAGTCCTAAAAATTCCCGTAATTTCCTCCTCGGATCAAGAACTGAAAACGGGATAGCAGGACGAAGTATGGGATCCATCCACCTACAGCAGCAATTTCCTCAGGAATAGGACAAATTTCGCCTCGAGGAAAGCCAAAAACGTGATAGGTATCGTCCCAATAGGACAAGCAAGCATCCAGAAAGTGACGATCCACTTGCATTTGACTGATTGTGAACAATTGAGTAATACCATTCTGATTTAGAATAACTTTGTCTGCGTCTTTAAAGTATCGGGACCAATCCTGCAGCATTCCGATTAAGCGGTCGATTCCCATAGTGGAATTTCTTAAAAAAAGAATAAGATTCTCGAGGCTTGTTTCTCTTTAGAAGGAAGGGAATTGTGAGAATTATGAAGAAATTAAAAGCAAGGGAAGGATATTTATAGCATTAAACCCAGACTTTCCTCTTTACTTTAGGATTCCTAATCCCAGAAGATTTAGCATACATGCCTTATATTAGAGTCTAGCTAAGTCATCCCGAGCATTCCTATTCCTTTTCAGAGTTAGATTTTTGAAAAAATCCAATAATTTTCAAAATTTTCTTTTCCCCAGCGCGAGTCATTTCTACCTAAATGCTACATGCGAAACTTTGCATAGTCATGTACAGGAACGATTCAAGCAGGGCTGTGCGGCTAACTCCCCAGCGGAAAGCCCAAGGCGGCATTTTTCATGGGATGGGTCCACCTATGTTTCTACAGGAAGATATTAAAGCATTAAGACAAAACGCGTTACTTTAGTTCGTATTATGTGCTACTTTAATGAATTCATTCCGTTACTTTAACTAATAAAACCAGTAAAAGGCAAAACAACAGGCAGGTGTACCTTGGCTTTAGTGGACTAGAAATTCTTTATCCCTAGTAGCGTCCCTCACTGTAGTTACTTCAACACCATCTCTTTCAGCAAAACCTCTAACACTGCACGTTCCCACGGAACACTTTACCTCCTCTTGAAATTCGTTAAACACGACGTGGGTGTAGATCCTTGATGCGTACTGTTCTATCGGCAGGTTTGTTATTGTCTTGGGCAGAGATTGTATGTTCTCGCTGTCAAGCTTTTTCTGGGTATAACTCTGCTGATCCATGGCGCTCTCAAAACGCATCCAGAATTCAACCAACGTTCCGTGCTGGATCTCAAACCATTTGAAAAAACTATTTTCGCTCTCCGATCTTTAGGTTGTCGCATTAAGCCACCCGTCCTGAGATCCCTGCAGTGTGCCATGACCCACTGCTTCCTAATCGAAAAGGTAGTTGTGAACCACTGAACATTCCCCACGTCGTGCTCCTCCATTATTTCAGTCCACCGCTCGTCAAATTCCGCTGCAGTGATCTCGTCATCCCACACTATTGCATTCAATTTCTTCATGAATTCCTTGTAGTCAGCCCTTGTGGCACCGTATTTAATGGGGAACTTATTCAATATATGCCACATAAAAAATCGTTGCCACGCCGATTTAAATATCTTCACCAACGATGATATGATCCCGGGGTCCTGATCAGTGATGATTTACGCATGCTCTACGCCGCCCATGGCTGTCAGGAACCGTTTGAACACCCAGTTGAACGATTCAATGTCCTCGTGCGTGATTAGAGCGCCACCGAAAGTCACCGATCGTTTGTGATGATCAATAACAGTGAACGGTGTGAATATCATCTTATATTTGTTCGTCCCGTATGTTGGGTCAAACGAAACTGCGTCACCAAACAACCTGTAGTTTCTCCTAGCAACACTGTCAGCCCAAAAGACCCTGCTCAAACTACCATCCTCATCCAGTTCTTAATAAAAAAAAATCCCTACCGATTGTCCGCCATACCCCTGAAACGATCGATGAATAACTGACCGTCCCTCTCATAGATGAAGCACTTTATATCTCTGCCAAAGTTCTTGAAGTCGACCAAGCTGGCACCTACGTTTGCGAACCCTTTAACCTGCTCCTTACAAATCTTGTACTTCTGCGTGGCACCTACCTTCAGCTGAAACAATTCGTTGATTAAAGTAACGCATGCCAAAGGTTGAAGTAACAGTAAGACGGAATTAAAGTAACGCGTTGATTAAGTTACCAGAAATTGCTAATTCACAGACGGCATTCATTAAAGTAACGGAGTTTACGAACCACAGTAACATAGCATGTGCATTAGAGTAACCAAATATTACCTATGGTGCAGTGAACTCATATAGCGGTCAGAATTTAAATAATTGAACCTGCAAGAACTTAATCGACACATACCCGTGAATTGTTCAGGATCATTTGCTTGTGGTACTTCATGAGGTTTCTCGATATCTTATGGAATTCTCTGTCTTTCGTTAGAAAACAACAATTTTTAGAGGGCCGTCTTTGCTGTACAACTTAATTCTTGCCATACAACCAACACGACGGAACTTTGTTTTTCTTTTCGGTTCATTCACAACGAATCCCTCGGTTGTCTTCCTTCACTGCTCCCTCCTTCGATGTCGACTCCTTGGACGCCGCATCTCCGCTGTCTTTTTTTTTGTTAAAACCCTGCCTATTACATACAAGCAGCTTTGATTTAATCTCACCACCCCCCATCTCCTCGTTGTGTACCTCCTCAAATCGAACCTGCTGGCCAATGCGTAGATTTTATAAAAATTTACCGCCTCTTCCACGTCTTTGAATATCTGCCCTACATATGACGTGAAACTCTCACCTACATCCCTGCACCATTCTTGTGCTTGTGCGTCAACTGAAAAGCAAACCAGTGCATTGAAGTAATTAAATTAACAGATGATTGTAGACACCCGCATTTGGCTGCCAGGTGTCTATAGAAGTTTCCGACAAACACCCGATGATGATCGGACGCAAACATGCTTTAACGTACTCGAATATGGGCTCGAAATCATTGGCATTTGGCTTGGGCTTTTTATGGAGTACAAATCTTACAAAACTAACCTCAAATTCAGGCCCATTGGGTCATTTCGAGTCAGATAAGACTAATTTGGGTCGAATCCGATACCAGGGGCAAAACCATCTTTTAGCGACCAAGTCAAAACCCGATCAAAGATATTTTCCGAGACGTAGAAACCAGCCGTGTCACCCCACGAGTCCGGTTTGAGCTCAAACACTACAAAATCAGCTACAAAAAATATTAAACAATTCCGTTAAAGATAGAATTCGATCTCCAGGAAGAATTCTACCCGAGCACTCGACCGAGTACCAAGCATACTCGGCCGAGCACCCCAATTCCAGCCGGGTTCGTGCCTTTCCCGCCGAGAAACGGAGTTCTCATTCCTCTGGTCTTCTTACTTTTCCTATCCTAACCGGTATTTCTTATCACCCAATCAAGATTACCTCTCCTAGCTTCAATCGAGGACCTCTCCTATAAATAGGACCCTCTCCCACATCGATATACATCATCGACAATTCCCGACAAGATTCATATACATCTACATCCCATATAGCAATAATACACACATAGCATCGAATAACCGATATTACAACCCGAGATCACGCCGCCTAGACCCGAAGAAACCGGCCACCTCACCCGACACCCTACACGTCCAAAACCACCATAATTCACCGACATTATCTCGACGCTCCCGTGTCTAAGCCATATTCCGACGAGCCCCGTTCCGAGAATACAAAGCATGTAGGTTGAGGGTGTAAAATCAAACCCGTTCTCTCCTTTCTCTCTCTCCTTCTCTCGTCGTTTTCGTCGTTGCATCGTTGGTCCGTTTTTTTATGGGTCATCGTCACGTTTTTTTTAAAATCGATACTACAAACTATTTTCATATAAAACAAACGTTCTTAAAATACGATATCGACTCTATTGTCGAATATCATATCTAAAAAAAACTAAATTAATCTCATTGATGCTAAAAAATCATCACATAGTCTTAAAAACAAAATACGACGATTTTAAACGCGAAGAAAATCGACATTTTTATTTAGTTCAATTTTTTTAACAAAACAATTTACAAAACCTTTTTTTATCATTTATAAAAAATCATTCCGAATATTTGATACCGATTCCATAATCGAATATCGGGTATAACGAATATCGCAAATTTAAGTCGAGTATAAATTATGCTATATTTCCACGCGATTTAACAAAATTGTTGATTTTATGAAAAAAACGATTCCGAAAACAGGCCGCCATGCGAGTCGCATAGCAGCGCGAGTCACGCCCTCCTCGTGCGGGCCGCTCGAACCCCTGAAAACCACGACATAAAAAGCAATTTCGTTCTAATTTTTCAAGCATCGTTTCTTACTAAACAACGGGTTTTTCGGCATATTTCAGGTCTCGATAAATATTTTCTTGACCTCGGTCAACACGTGTTTAATCCATCACGTGTCACAAACTTTTCAAAATCATGCATGTCATCGTATCTACATCTTTTATTCGATTTGCAAACCGTTACTAACTTGTTTGTTCATGTTTGTCGCGATTTCTTTTTCATAATTTGTTTATTATACTAAACGAACTTCGCATGCTAATACAACTTTGACGTTAATTTTAGATGCATTAAATCGACTTAGCAACCCATTCAATTTTTGGCTTGTTTAGGGAAAACAATGTTTGCATATCATCCACCGAATCACTAACGCGCGTATTTTAAAATCAAACGATATCTTAGTAGAGGCCGCTAACGTGCGGGCGGGGTTGGATGTTCTTTGTGAACTTCCCAACACGTACCCTCATCCCTTACTCAGAACCTCGGTTTCTGGATGTCCGAAACCGTTGGAGCACGAGTGTATCGGTATCAAATGCAAAGGGACAAACCCAATAAACTCTGACATCGGAATGGGCCATACTTTTTGCATGGCCCACTATGACATAGAGTGGGTTCGAACGGGCCCGAACTCCCACAATGTTCGGTGGCGACTCCAACTTCGATATAAATTTCAATTCGATCCATTCTCATATGGAGATTCATTCGCCTCCCCAAACCCGCGCGTGGCCTTGTCGGGGTGGACCTATGTCATGTCCATCAAAATGCGTATAAAATAGACATAAAGTAACAGACCACGGTCTCTAAAGTAACAGACAGTGTGCATTAAAGTAACGTATAGTGTGAACTAAAATAACTCCAGGTATATTTCATTCACGTACTCAAAAAGAATGCGATAATATGAAATGCTCGTACAATGAACGTAAAGTATAATATTATGGAGATTTTTAGTTGCTTCCATGGTGTCTATAGTATAAACTACAGACCAAGAACTTACAGTTTGATTGTTTCACAATTTGAATATCAGCCATAGAACGAGAAGTTGCAGCGGCACAAGGAAGAAGATGAATGACGAATCGTGTATTAATATTCGTTGACTGAATTCGTGTACTTTGATTGTAGGTTATTCATATTTGAAGTCGTGAACGATAGCAAAGCTTTATATTTTTCTGAATGGGGAGTTTTACTCTTTTTATTTGTGTCCTATTTTCTTGGCAATCACGTCCCACTATTATAGGAAACAATATCTTTTTTTTAATTATTTTTTCAACATGGCAGTTTCATATATCACCACGACACTCTATTGTGTTACAATAACAGACGTTATGCACTAAAGTAACACCTTTGATGAATTAAAATAACGGATCATAAAAGTAACAGATTTTTGTCATCAAAATAACAGACACTCTTGTAGACACCCACATTTTGACTGCCAGGTGTCTATGGTAGTTTCCAAAAAACACCCGATGATGATCGGACGCTAACGTGTTTCTATGCGCTCGGATATGGGCTCAAAACCATTAGTTGCTGGCTAACGCACTTACGGAGTACAAATCTCACAAAACCGATCTCAAATTCAGGCTCAGTCGATCGTTTCCAGTCAAACAAGACTAATTTGGGTCAAAACCGACACCGGAAATAAAACCGACTGTTAGCGATTGGGTCAACCCCGGTCAAAGTCGTTTCCGAGACACATAAAAACAGCCACACAAACATCAAAAAACCAGTCCAAATACAAAACCCATCTCGGGGTCCAAAACAGTGGACCCGTGCGACCCAGCTGAGCTACTCGATCGAGTGCTCAGCCCACTCGATCGAGTGAGCCCTTATTCAAGCCCGGCTGCAGGCGCTTGGGCCACTCGACCGAGTCAAGGGGCTACTCGGTCGAGTAACCCTAGCCGGGGATGCATAGCCTAGCCTATATAAACCCCTCCATGCACACACTTCAAGACAACTTTTTCAACCCTAATTCAACCCTATTCTACACTAGTCTACATACATTCAAACCCTAACCCTAGCCTCTAGGAATCGAAAACCCTAACCACCACAACTTAGCCTACATCTCGATAATCCCGTGCAAGCCACATCTAACGAGTCCCGTCCGAGAACAAGAACAGGTAGGTTGAGGGTGCAAAATCCCGTGTTTCTCTTTTCTCTTTCTTTTTCTCTTCGCGCGTCGTCTATATCGTCATCATTGTCCCGTTTTTTTATTTTTTTTTATCGTCATCATCGCATTCTAATATCGCTAATAATTACTAGTATAAAATACTAAAATACTCGTCAATTCGTGTCGAGCGTGAGTGATGACGGGATAAGAAAACCCGAAAATACAAGGGCATTGCACCCAGCGGTATCGGTCGCTTATCCCGACACCCCGATTGCTTGATTGTTGAGACGAGTTAACGTCAACCGTAATTTTCCTATTTTTCGCATCATCATTAATCGCATATTTCGTCAATTCTAAAGCTTTTTTCAAAACAGTTACTTTTTAATTAAGGGTTGAAACCTTTTGATGCGGATCCGACATCACACAATTCGTAAGAATTAATTATGATGTCGGGATGCGGAGGGAATCAAGTCGAGTTTTTTTAATTCAAGTGTCGATCATTTAGATTCGATACCAATTCAATAATTGGATGTCGAATCTAACGATTTAGTCAAATAAGTTAACTAACGCGATTTCTCGTTGATGCTAAAATAGATGTCAAACAATTCGCAAGAATTAATACGACACTATAAGCGCGGAGGAAACTTATATCGTTTTGGTTAATTTAAAACGATTTATAACAATTCTTTTTTTTACCTCACTCTAATATCCGATGTCGATTCAATAATCGCACGTTGGATATGACGAGTACCTTACACACGAATCGAGCATAAATTATACAATATTTATGCCCGATTAAGCAAAATCAATGATTTATCAAAATACGAATCGAGCATAAATTATGCAATATTTATGCCCGATTCGGCAGAATCATCGAATTAGCAAAATCAAAAGCAATTTTGAAATCGATACAAAATTGCAAAGCGAACCATAGTTCGTATAGGGGACACTCAATCGAGTGCCTAGCCCACTCGGTCGAGTGGCACCCCAAAATACGAGACAGAATCCAATCGTAACGACCACTCGGTCGAGTTACGCAATGACTCGGTCGAGTGGCCGTGCACTCGGTCGAGTTCCTCTATAACTCAATCGAGTGACGTCACGAAATCCAGACAGAAGCTTCTTCAGAGGTCCACTTGGTCGAGTCCCTCAATGACTCAATCGAGTGGCCCCTTTATCACATCAAGACGTGAGTCCTATAATACCATTCGAGTCTCGTTAACTCTTTTCATGACTTAAGTCAACACGTGTCAAGTCAGTCACATGTTCCATTACCTTTTCAAAACCATGCATCACGTTTACGTCGTTCGACGTCATTCCGTCATTCCATAATTTGCAAACCATTGTTATCGTTACACCGTTACTAACCGTTTGTTTTCTTGTCAATTTTGGTTGTTTATTTTATTGTACTAAAATGAACCCGCATGCTAAAATACAACTTCGACGTTAATTTTAGTTGCATTAAATTGACATAGAAACCCATTCAATTCCTCACATGCCTAGGGAAAACAATGTTTGCATAAGCATTTTCATCGTTCAACTAACGCGCGTATTAGAAAGTCTTTCGATATCTTAGTAGAGGCCGCTAATGTGCGAGCGGGGTTGGGTTTCCTTTGTGGGCTTCCCAACACGTACCCTCATCCCTTACTCAGAACCTCGATTTCCGGATGCCCGAAACCGTTGGCGCACGAGAGTCATTCAATACACGATAACCGGTAGTGACGGTATCGGTATCGAAATGCAAAGGGACGAGCCCAATAAACTCTGAGATCGGAAATGGGCCATACTTTGTGCATGGTCCATTACGACATAGAGTGGGTTCGAAGGGGCCCGAACTCCCACAAAGTTCGGTGGCGACTCCACTTCGATTTAAATTTCAATTCGATCCATTCTCATATGGAGATTCATTCGCCTCCCCAAACCCGCGCGTGGCCGCGTCGGGGTGGACCTATGTCATGTCCATAATTTGGCGACTCCGCTGGGGATTAACTGATGCGTGACTTACTATCTTCATCCTCAGGGTGAGACTCGAATAGAAATCGTTTGACTAGTACAATACGCGTTTTAGTTCTACGGTTCATGCATAACCCATATTTTCCTGGGCAGGTACTCGCGACCGGCGTCCCACTATACCGTGATGTACTCCAATTTGGATATGTCAAAGGTGTCCATAGTCGATTCGAGTGGGTTTCGCGGCATGTTCTAAGATCAACTCGACTTAGGAAGTCTGTCCCGATCAACGTCTAGACTATGTGCACTGGTATAGACCCTCTATAGACCGACCGAGACTTAGTGTAAAGCATACATGGCGTCATTATAATGCTTGCCTGACTACATGCTACTTGGTTTCCGTGTCGCTTTCAAAAATCGTCAACTTTTCAAAATTTACATCTTTTTCAAGATATTTCATTTCAAAACCCGGGACACATACCGAATTTAGGACTTATGATTTTACTCAAAATAGCCTATTTCTAGCCGGTATTCTGCTCATTTCAAAACTTGAAAATATTTTCGAACTTTCAAATTTGGGGCCCGATGCACTTTTCGATTTTTTTTGAAAAATCGGGCCCTTCCCCGAGTTCTCTCGGATTTTTGAAAAAAATTCATTTTCAAAACCTTCCTCTTCTTAGGACTTCCTGTATTTAGCAGTGTCGGGTCATGTCATAAGTCGTCGAAGTCTTTAGCGTCGAAACTCTGTCGGTCTTACATCACGAGTTTTCTCCCTATCCCAGTCTGCCTTATTTGACTAAGGCAAGGCCCACCTACGTAGGACATACTCCTACAAAGGCCCGTTTACACGTTCAAGTCGAAAGTCTGAGAAATATCTCACATGGACCTTCCTTTGAACAGGACTCGGCCCACCCGCCGGATCCTAAGGAAGACCCACCTTTCACGAGTCACCCGTCTAGGTGTCTTTTCCGAGTCAACCTTTTACAAGGCATAGCCCTATAACAAAAGGTTCGTGGTCCTTACGTCTAAGGGCGACTCGTCAAACAATCGGGTCTTAACAAAATCTTCAATCCCACTCGGGGGCTACCCATTAGCAGAGCGATCAATCACGGTTGCTTTAAGGGTCATGTCTTACACGTGTCTCACGTACCCCACTTTCGAGTCACTTAAGATGCCACACCATCTGAGTCCTTAGTCTCACATTGGGGGCTATTCTCCGACGGAGTGATTAATCACAGTCACTCCGAGAATCGTACCCTACACATTTCTCTTAGGAGAGTCTAACCCAAGTCAAACCGGAGTCGTCCCTCCTCCCGCGCTATTTCCTATGCCTTGGTGAGTTTGAGTTCCGAAGCAACTTTTCTGATTACGCAGTATTCTTACAGACAGGCGACCCATAACTAGAAGCCAACGCAAGATGCAAGAAACATTGGACGAAGTGAAAGCCTCATTGGCTAAGATGGAGGCCCAATTGACGGTCATCAGGACCGACCAAACCACTCTTGCCACCCGCCTGAGTGTCATAGAGAAAGGGACTCCCAATACTGGATCTGAACCCACTGGGCCTATAGCTGAACTAATCAGCGTTGTTCGCAAACTGGAAGAACAGGTCCACTTGTCAACAAGCAACTCGATCAACACGGAAAATGCCCGCACCTATTCACCCCTGAATGATGAACTGCCCGACAACCTTGACCTTACGGGCATACCGATGTTTGAGGGTACCGAAGACCCGGTCCACCACATCCGGGCTTTCAAAGAATTTATGGCTGTGAAGGGGGTGAAGTCCACCATGTTCAAACACTTGTTCGCTTCTTCACTCGAAAAGCACCCCAAATCCTGGTACTACAGGCTCGATTCCAGGAAATACCCGACTTGGGATGACGTGGCAACGGAGTTCGCTCGAAATTACGCTGATAATACCGAGATCTAGACTATGATGCGTACTCTGGAAGTCCTGGCCCAAGAGCCCAAAGAAGGGTTCACTAAATATCTTCAAAGATGAAGGGCCGAGAGTGTAAAGTTGGTAGACAAGCCCAACGAGAAGACACTAGTGGAGGCGTTCATCAACAACCTCCTACCTTCTTACTGCGTCCATCTTAGGTATGCCGACATTTCAAACTTTGCCGTGCTTACCGAAATGGGCATTAGAATTGAAGACGATCTTCGACATAATGAAGATCTGGGTGAAGCTTCTACTGAAGGCTATACTGGACATCAACTCGAGTCCTTAGAAGCCGACGACTAATGACAACATAATCCGAGAGTCCAGATCTGATTTAAGTCCGAGTCTGAGTCTGAGACTTGGATGTTCTATTTCAAAGTCAAAGTTAGAGTCAGAGTCAGTTGTATTCTGTCCTCTTTTTCAAAATTAAATAAAATCAGCTTTCAATATTCTTTCTAATATATACTTTCTTTATGTGTTTCTGAGAACATGATGAACACCATCACACACTGTGAGCACATGCACGTGACTATTACAGGCACATCTACAATGACTGTAGGAACTAAGGCCCGTGTCTTCCCTTACCTGTTCCATGTCTGGTATAGAAAGCCACATAACTACCCGTAGCAGGAGCATATCGAATCCTATGACAAATCTGGGTAGTGTCCTAGTTTGGGTTCAAGACGGGAGGCAAGCCCATTTCCCACAATAAACACCTATCCAATAAGATCAACCAACCCCTACCTTTGGTGTTAGTCTGACCAACAAAAAAAACTGGACGAAAAAAAAAATCAAGATCCCATGACCGGGGCTAAGAGGTCAACCAACATTCAAAAAAACCATGATCGGGGCTAAGAGGTCAACCAACATTCAAAATCCCATGACCGGGGCTAAGAGGTCAACCAACATTCAAAAAACCCATGACCGGGGCTAAGAGGTCAACCAAAATTCAAAAAACCCATGACCGGGGCTAAGAGGTCAACCAACATTCAAAAAACCCATGACCGGGGCAAAGAGGTCAACCAACAAAAATTCAAAAAACCGATGACCGGGGCTAAGAGGTCAACCGAAAAATATTCAAGAACCCATGACCGTAGTGAAAACGGTCAAATTCAAAGTTATCAATACTCATACCATCCAATAGGGGAGTGACAATCAAGTTGGTCAGTTAACACCACACTCAGCCTTCCCACATTACAACCCTCAAGACCTCCTCGAGACCTAGGCTAGAGACAGCCCGGAATTTTGAGGATTCAAGCTCCATAGGATACCCCTAACCATTAGGGCCAGACATGGAAACCAGATCCCGCATTATCAAACCAGCCCAATCGAAGTTCGAGCCATTTTTACTCGACTTCTCCCTTTCCTACCACATTACAATACCTTACCCTCGAAGCCTTAGCTTCACAAAATCAATCTCCAGATATCAAAACATCAAATCCACTTGTGACCTAGCACCACATTTACAAAAACATCCAAACCAGTTACCAACCCCAAACACGGGAACTCAACCTGCGGTCGGCATAGAACATGCCCAAATAGTTCACACCACCTCTGGGGGCTATCCCGGAAAATGCTCACAGTCACAGGATCAATATCCTAACCATTCTAGCCCTTTGATCAAGACATCATTGGGAATGCACCTAGCCTGCACCGTCAATATGGCTAGTTACACACAAAGTCCTATTAGACTAGGCACTATAGTATATCTTTCAATCCACTGAACTACGGCTTGGTTTGATTTCACTACACGTGAATACGTAGGCAACCTTTCAACAGAGGCACAACCACCCACATTGACACACATTCAAAAATCACTATCATTCCGGTCACGACATTGTCATGTTCTCAGTAGCTAGGTTTGTCGTCCTGGGGGCTTCTTTTAGGCAGAAGATCGTCATCCACTCACATAATCCAAAAGACTTTCAAAATCTAGTCTCCATCCTATAGTGTGTCCTAATACTCGGCTCAGTCAAAGACGAGAATCTGTCGGGACTCGAAGCAATACCCATTTTGGACCGTACCCAAAAAATCAGAAATCCAGAAGGGCACCAGACTAAAACAGTCTCATTACAGACTATTGCCATTCCCCTATAACAGATCGTTCCCATTTCGACTTCTACCATGTTGTCACTCGCCTAGGCTACGGAATAGCGCAATTCAAGAGTCTTGTTAGGCGGCCCACCCCCTACCGAGTCACGGTCCAACCCCTCGAGAGTCCAGTAGTGTCAGTCAACTCGTCCGGTCACGTCCAGAGTCGAGTCTATCGGTAGGCCTCTCTCTTCAAATTCCACATTGAAATTTGCAAAACTTAGCCATTTGAGAAAATACTTTTCAAAAAGGTCAAATTTCGGTCTATTTAAACTGCAAATTTCTTTTCTACCCCTTTCCATTTTGAAAACCTAGCCCGTGAGCAGCTTTCAGGATTTCAATTTCAAAAAATTCAAAAATTCAAAAATTCAAAATTTTCAAAATTTTCAAAAATTCAAAAATCTTTTTCCCCATCGCGAGCCATTTTACTACCTATGTGTTGCATGCAAATTTTATGTGACTTATACAGGTACGACTCAAGCAGGGACATGCAACCCACTGTATCTCCCCAGCGGAAAGCCCGAGGCGGCATTTTCCCCGGAATAGCACGGGATGGGCCTACACACGGGCGCACCCAGGACTTATGCGACAAGTCTGATTCCCCACGGAGTTATCATCATCAACTCAGGTGTGACTTCTATCTCATGGCTGGCGAGCCCTTCACGCGAGTCTAACGGACTATAAACGACCCGATCGGACGTCTACCAGGTCTTAATTGACTTGGTAGCTACTGTGACTTTCGCCTTGTCCAAGCCTCAGTCAGAGTGGAGGCTCTGTAGACACCCGCATTTTGACTGCCAGGTGTCTATGGTAGTTTCCAAAAAACACCCGATGATGATCGGACGCTAACGTGTTTCTACGCGCTCGGATATGGGCTCAAAACCATTAGTTGCTGGCTAACGCACTTACGGAGTACAAATCTCACAAAACCGACCTCAAATTTAGGCCCAGTTGGATCGTTTCCAGTCAAACAAGACTAATTTGGGTCAAAACGGACACCGGAAATAAAACCGACTGTTATTGATTGGGTCAACCCCGGTCAAAATTGTTTCTGAGACACATAAAAACAGCCACACATACATCAGAAAACCAGTCCAAATACAAAACCCATCTCGGGGTCCAAACCAGTGGACCCGCGCGACCCAGCTGAGCCACTCGATCGAGTGCTCAGCCCACTCGATCGAGTGGGCCCTTATTCAAGCCCGGCTGCAGGCGCTTGGGCCACTCGACCGAGTCAAGGGGCTACTCGGTCGAGTAACCCTAGCCGGGGATGCATAGCCTAGCCTATATAAACCCCTCCATGCACACACTTCAAGACAACTTTTTCAACCCTAATTCAACCCTATTCTACACTAGTCTACATACATTCAAACCCTAACCCTAGCCTCTAGGAATCGAAAATCCTAACCACCACAACTTAGCCTACATCTCGATACTCCCGTGCAAGCCACATCTAACGAGTCCCGTCCGAGAACAAGAACATGTAGGTTGAGGGTGCCAAATCCCGTGTTTCTCTTTTCTCTTTCTTTTTCTCTTCGCGCGTCGTCTATATCGTCATCATTGTCTCGTTTTTTTATTTTTTTTTATCGTAATCATCGCATTCTAATATCGCTAATAATTACTAGAATAAAATACTAAAATACTCGTCAATTCGTGTCGAGCGTGAGTGATGACGGGATAAGAAAACCGGAATATACAAGGGTATTGCACCCAGCGTTGTCGTCCGCTTATCCCGACACCCCGATCGCTTGATTGGTGAGACGAGTTAACGTCAACCGTAATTTTCCTATTTTTCGCATCATCATTAATCGCATATTTCGTCAATTCTAAAGCTTTTTTCAAAATAATTACTTTTTAATTAAGGGTTGAAACCTTTTAATGCGGATCCGACATCACACAATTCGTAAGAATTAATTATGATGTCGGGATGCGGAGGGAATCATGTCGAGTTTTTTTAATTCAAGTGTCGATCATTTAGATTCGATACCAATTCAATAATTGGATGTCGAATCTAACGATTTAGTCAAATAAGTTAACTAACGCGATTTCTCGTTGACGCTAAAATAGATGGCAAACAATTCGCAAGAATTAATACGACACTATAAGCGCGGAGGGAACTTATATCGTTTTGGTTAATTTAAAACGACTTATAACAATTCTTTTTTTTACCTCGCTCTAATATCCGATGTTGATTCAATAATCGCACGTTGGATATGACGAGTATCTTACACACGAATCGAGCATAAATTATACAATATTTATGCCCGATTCAGCAAAATCAATGATTTATCAGAATCCGAGTCGAGCATAAATTATGCAATATTTATGCCCGATTCGGCAGAATCATCGAATTAGCAAAATCAAAAGCAATTTCGAAATCGATACAAAATTGCAAAGCGAACCATAGTTCGTACAGGGGACACTCGATCGAGTGCCTAGCCCACTCGGTCGAGTGGCACCCCAAAAACGAGACAGAATCTAATCGTAACGACCACTCGGTCGAGTTATGCAATGACTCGGTCGAGTGGCCGTGCACTCGGTCGAGTTCCTCCATAACTCGATCGAGTGTCGTCACGAAATCCGGACAGAAGCTTCTTCAGAGGTCTACTCGGTCGAGTCCCTCAATGACTCGGTCGAGTGGCCCCTTTATCACATCAAGACGTGAGTCCTATAATACCATTCGAGTCTCGTTAACTCTTTTCATGACTTAAGACAACACTTGTCAAGTCAATCACATGTTCCATTACCTTTTCAAAACCATGCATCACGTTTACGTCGTTCGACGTCATTCCGTCATTCCATAATTTGCAAACCGTTGTTATCGTTACACCGTTACTAACCGTTTGTTTTCTTGTCAATTTTGGTTGTTTATTTTATTGTACTAAAATGAACCCGCATGCTAAAATACAACTTCGACGTTAATTTTAGTTGCATTAAATTGACATAGAAACCCATTCAATTCCTCACATGCCTAGGGAAAACAATGTTTGCATAAGCATTTTCATCGTTCAACTAACGCGCGTATTAGAAAGTCTTTCGATATCTTAGTAGAGGCCGCTAATGTGCGGGCGGGGTTGGGTGTCCTTTGTGGGCTTCCCAACACGTACCCTCACCCCTTACTCAGAAACTCGATTTCCGGATGCCTGAAACCGTTGGCGCACGAGAGTCATTCAATACACGATAACCGATAGTGACGGTATCGGTATCGAAATGCAAAGGGACGAGCCCAATAAACTCTGACATCGGAAATGGGCCATACTTTGTGCATGGCCCACTACGACATAAAGTGGGTTCGAACGGGCCCGAACTCCCACAAAGTTCGGTGGCGACTCCACTTCGATTTAAATTTCAATTAGATCCATTCTAATATGGAGATTCATTCGCCTCCCCAAACCCGCGCGTGGCCGCGTCGGGGTGGACCTATGTCATTTCCACAACTCTACACTAAACTAACACAGTATGTGAACTAAAATAACCCAATATATTTTGTATGCGCAGATATCGTATTATTAATATGCAATTCAACGTAGAAAAGTACAAACTAATAATTTAGTATCATCTTAATGACTTTCATGTCCTTCATAGTATAAACTACAATGCATATACTCACCGTTTGTGTGTTCTACGATTTGTATATCAGCCATTGAATGAAAATAAGAAGCCAGATTTATTGAACATAGAATGCAGCAACGCGATGAAGACGATTGTGTCGTTTTGAAGTAAATGGCAGCGGCGTGAATAAGAACGATGAACAAGAGAATGAATGATTGAATGAGCGAGAGAACGATGAAGAAGAAAGTGATGGAAATAGAACTGATTAACGAGAGAATGAATGGCTGAATGATACGTTACTGAAATATTCTCCTTCCTATTTTGATGGAAGCAGTATCTTCTATTTTTTTTAATATAGTGATTCATCTCGTCCCTTCATCCATCTCTCGTCCAACGGATGGCATGCGGACTTAGGGACTCAATACTTATAAGGGACTCAATAGAACCTATATATATATATATATATATATATATATATATATATATATATATATATATATATATATATATATTTATATATATATAGAGAGAGAGAGAGAGAGAGTAAGGCTCTTATGAGTCCTTCTCTATGTATGAGTCCCTAAGTCCTCATCACATCCATTGGATGGGATGAGGATGGATGGACAAGATGCATCCTAATATTTATATTAAAAAAAACAATTAACATCCTAAAATAACTTCCATGATTTTAGGAAACAATAACTCCCATAATCACATTCATTTCTTATTCATTCATTCATTCACATTGCAGGTTCATCAAAACCTAAAAAAAAAAAAAAACAAGCCCCCATCATCACGTTCATTCATTCATTCAATCAAATCTGTGCTCGAAACCCTGTTACTATGAATTCAATGATCGCGACATCTTCATCAACTGTTGATAAGCAATTCATCGAGTATAAAAATGGTGAGTTTCAATATTGCTTTCATCTTTTGCGTCAATTTTTATTCATCATCTTGATTAATTTGCGTCAATTTGAATTGCGTTCAAGTTTTTCGTCAATTTTCATGTTGATATTGCTTTCATGGTCGTTTCATTCATCATAGATTCATATCAATGGGTAATTGGTCTCTTGTTAGTATAGATTCCAGAGTTTTATGTTTGTTATTTAGGTTTTCCGTAATCTCCACTGATACTATTGTTTTGTTGTCTATTGTAGCAGACACGGCGTTGAAATAACATACGTTCTAAGTTACTGTAACACTTTATTTTAATTAGAGTAACACACACTGAATGTTAAGAAAAGGTTTTTGACGATGATGTTAGAGTAACGTATTGTACAAAATAGATTAACTCAACTTATGAGTTGAAGTAACACAGTGATTCCATGGGCGTAACGTTGTTTAATTTTATGCAGGTGGAATTGGCAAATATGCGAATGCACAGGACAACACTGTAAAAGGTGGAATTTTATTCATTTGATTAATCATAGATTTATATCAATGGTTTTTGGATTGGATTAATCATAGATTAAGCAGACATGGCGTTGAAGTAACATACGTTCTAAGTTACAGTAACACCTTATTTTAATTAGAGTGACACACACTGAACATTGAAAAAGGTTTTTGGCGCTGATGTTGAAGTAACTTGCCTTATGAGTTAGAGTAACACAACTTATGAATTAAAGTAACACATATGTCCCATGGGCGTAACGTTCTTTTTTTTTGCCGGTAGCATTGATAAAGAAGTGAATGCACATGAATGGTGCAGAGATGTGGGTGAGGCATTCACTCCGTACATGGGGCAAGTATTCGGAACAATCGATGAGGCGGTGGAATTTTATAAAATCTACGCGCTGGCTTGCGGATTCGAAGTTGTTTTTTTTGTGGGTTTACAAGAATAACTGATTTATTACATATTTTTTTACACATAATGATGTGCAACGTTGTAGTTAACTCTATATTTATTTAATACACGTGTTTTTGGTTAGAGTAACATCTCAGATGTATTGGAGTAACACCATTCGTTCCTTGAAGTAACAGATACAATGCATAAAAGTAGCTGAGGATATTAGCATTGTTTACCATTCATTCTTAGATTAACCACAACCATTCCTTATAGTAACATGATTTGTTCGTTAAAGTAACAGCTACACTGCGTTAAAGTAACACAATTTTTTTTGCTAGGGTAAGAACCTCAATCCCTGATGATGAAACCAACTTTGTAATGCGGGTTAACAACATTATTTCTTAGGTTAGAACCATTCATTACCAAAGAAACAACATTCGTTCCTTTAAGTAACATATATAATGCGTCAGAGTAACTGATGAAAACAACGTTGTTTAACCACCATTATGAAAATAGCACCATTCATCACTTAGAGTAACATCATTTGATCGTTAAAGTAACAGCTACAATGTGTTGCTGTTGTTAGTACTACGAAGGAGTAACAATGAAGAAAAGGAATGACAGAAACCAAACCGACGTGACAAAGTTAAACCGGAAATAGGGACCGAAACCGAGGCAACCAGGCAACACAAAGAAGATGCAAATAAACTTGAACCAAAGTCAGAGGACAAGTTAGACTTTGCAGCAAAAGTTCAAAGCAGTAAACAAACTTGAATCAAAGGAGTGGACAAGTTGGACTTTGCGGCAGAAATTCAAAGCTGCAAACACACCGGCAACGCAACAAGAACAAACGGACAGAATTCTGAGACAAGTAACGGACAGAATCCGGGAAGCAACAAACGGGCAGAAAACCGAGAGGCAACAGCACAGTAGCAGCGAACCAATCGAGCAGAAACGTGATGAATATTGTTGTGTCGTGGTACCCGCCACTGACTTGAAAACTATTGCGGCTCGACCGTGGTGGTTATCGACTCGTACCGGTAGTTTCCCAAGGTAAACACAGCAGCCGACTGACTCGACCACTCGAGGCAGAAGGCTATGGAGAAACACGAACTTAACCCAGAAAGAGAGAGAGATTAAAGATGAGAGGAGAGGTAGTTTTGTGTGTCTTATTCTTCCGAAAGAAAGGAACAACAATCCTATTTATACAGCAAACAGGATGAAGAGGAGCCAAAAAAGAAATTAAGAGCCCTCTTAATTTCAATCATCAATGGCAGAATAAAACAATGAATGAGAATGGATATGCATAACTGTCATATTTGACTGAGAAGGGGGAGATGAATCGGGACATCCTAGGCTGCAGAATCTGGACAATCCAGTACACACATGAAAAGGCCTAAATCTGTAAAACCGAGCCCGAGATGGCTTTTCAAGCCTTTACAACCAACAATCCCCCACAAAGGCGAAGGAAAGACGAGAGAAAAATTCTGGGTTAAGGAAGGATTGAATACTTAGGTATCAATGTCTTTCGGCTCGAATTGACACATTAGTGAAAATGAAGCAACAAATTACTTACAAATAAGAGAATATCTTTCGATTTGAATTCCTTACTGATTTTCGGCTGAGACCCTCATAACACATATCATACCTTCACATCGTGTTTGTTCCGCGATTTCAATGTGCAACGCTTTTCATGGCCATGCGTATACCTCGGTATAACAGGTGTTTTAGTTAAGACTTTTCAAAGTTTAACACAGACGGCGGCCAAACCGTCTCACCCGTATAGGTGGTTCAAGTTCTTCTCAATGGCACTTCTCACTAGAACCATTAAGGACGTAGAAGTCCATCCTGTAAAACAAATTCACAAATCCATCAAGTGCTTCTCAACTAGCACCACCATAAAGGCTATGGATTAAATGCCATAGGAATAGTTCTTTGGTTCACGTCAAATCATACACTGCTTTGACTTAAGAACCTAAGTCCCATTCCCCTCGACAATTCACGGACTACTCTCCGTGGCAATCCTTTTGTAAAAAGATCGGCAAGGTTGCTTTCGGACCTCACATAGTCTACAGCAATTACTCCATTTTTCAGGAATTGTTTAACCACACCATGCCTGATTCGAATATGTCTTTTCTTGCCATTGTAGACATCATTCTTAGCAACGCCAATTGCTGCTTGTGAATCACAGTGCAAGGAGATTGGTGCAACCTGTCCCCCCCCCCCCCCCCCCACAACGGCATGTCTGCTAGCAAGTTTCTCAGCCACTCTGCCTCTTGTCCTGCCAACTCAAGAGCAATAAACTCAGATTCCATAGTGGAGGTTGCTATACAAGTCTGCTTAGAAGACTTCCACGAGACAGCACCTCCACCTATGGTAAACACATAACCACTAGTTGAACTTATTTCTGGGTTACTGTTGATCCAGTTAGCATCACTGTAACCTTCTAACACAGCAGGGTACGTACCATAATGCAGGCATAGATCGCAAGTACCTTTCAAATATCGTAGTAAACGACTCAAAGCAGTCCAATGTTCACTATTAGGGTTATGAGTATATCTACTGAGCCTACTCACAGCATAAGCAATATCAGGCCGAGTGCAGTTCATGAGAAACATTACACTTCCTATGATTTTAGCATATTCTTCTTGGGAGACACTTTCGCCCAAGTTTTTACACAGGTGAACACTAGGATCATAGGGAGTTCTAGCAGGCTCAACATCAAAGTGGTCAAATTTTCTCAACACCTTTTCCACAAAATGAGACTGACTTAGGGCGATTCCATTTGAGTTTTGGATAATCTTAACTCCTAGGATAACGTCAGCTTTCCCTAAATCTTTCATCTCAAACTGTGATGACAGGAATTGTTTGGTTTGATTTACGACAAATAAACTCTTACCAATTATTAACATGTCATCAACATATAGGCAAATAATTACACAATCTGATCCAAACATCTTTGAATACACACATGAATCAGAATTATTGGTAATGTAGCCATCTTTAATCAAGGTGTTGTGAAATTTTTCGTACCACTGTTTGGGTGCTTGTTTCAGACCGTATAGTGATTTTTTAAGTCTACACACTTTACTCTCTTGACCTTTAACCACAAACCCCTCAGGTTGAGACATGTAGATCTCTTCCTTTAAGTCTCCATTCAAAAAAGCTGTTTTTACATCCATCTGATGTATCACAAGATTATGAATAGCTGCTAAAGCGATTAGAGTTCTAATGGTGGAAATTTTGGTCACAGGTGAGTAAGTATCAAAGTAGTCAATATCTTTCTTTTGTGTAAACCCTCTTACCACAAGCCTAGCCTTGAACCTTTCTATTGTACCGTCGGGTCTAAGTTTCTTTTTAAATAACCATTTACTGGAAATTGGCTTACACCCTTTAGGTAAATCAGTTAACTCCCAGGTCTGATTTGAAACAATAGAGTCTAGTTCACTTTTAATGGCATCTTTCCAAAAGTTAGCATCAATAGACCTCATAGCCTCACCATAGGTTTTTGGATCTTCTTCCAATAAAAAGGCAGAAACAAACTCATCACTCGAGCAAAATCACATGCATTTTCAGTTAAGAAAGTTGTAATAAATTCATCGCCGAAATCTTTCTCAATTCTAGGCCTTTTACTCCTTCTAGGTTCAACATCATGATCAACAGATATAGCATGCATGGAACTATCAGCAGGATTAACAGGTAATTCAGTCAGTTCAGGCAATGATGCAACATCTTTCTTTAATGGGAAAACATGCTCAAAAAATTCAGCGTCTCTAGCTTTAGAAATAGATCGATCACTTAAAGACATAAATCTGTATGCAGCACTATTTTGAGCATATCCAATGAAAACGCAATCATAGGTTTTAGGTCCTATAGCAGGCCTCCTAAAATTAGGTAAACCCACTTTAGCTAAACACCCCCACACTCTCAGGAAACTAAGGTTGGGAGCATAACCCTTCCACAACTCGTAGGGTGTCTTGTCTAGTTTCTTATGGGGTACCCTATTAAGAATATGACAGGCAGACAAAACCGCTTCCCCCCACATGTCATCGGAAAGGCCAGAACTTAAAAGCATAGCATTCATCATTTCCTTTAAAGTTCTGTTTTTACGTTCAGCTACTCCATTTGATTGGGGTGTGTAAGGTGGACGTTTCTCATGAATTAGACCATATTTCTCAAAGAAGTCTATTAAATAATTAGAGCCATATTCACCACCCCTATCGGACCTAACTCGTTTAATCTTCTTATCAAGTTGATTTTCTACCTCGTTTTTAAACTTAACAAACATATCTTCAGCTTCACTTTTATGCGTAAGTAAATACACTTTAGTGTACCTAGAACAATCATCTATAAAAGTGACATAGTAATGTTTGCCTCCTCTGCTCATAGTGCTTTTAAAATCTGCTAGGTCGGTGTGAATTAACTCTAGAAGGTCTGTATGTCTAGTTTTAACAGGTTTATTTGGCTTCTTAGCAAATTTAGCCTCTACACAACTAGGACATTTTGTAAACACTTCTGAGGATAATGACGGGATAAGCGACATTGATTTGAGTTTTTTAATAGACTCAACATTCACATGACCTAGTCTACCATGCCACACATCCAAACACTCAGCAATGTAAGCAGAAGAAAAAGATTTATTATTAATGGTAGAAATATCAACGTTCAACACAAACAGACCCCCACTCAGATAGCCCTTGCCCACAAAGTCTCCATTGCGAGACATTACAACCTTGTCAGCCTCAAAAACAAGTTTCACACCAACTTTGTTAAGTAAGGCACCAGACACTAGGTTTCTACGCAACGAAGGAACATACAAAACATTACTAAGGGCAAGAGTCTTCCCTGAGGTAAGTTTAAGAAACACCTTGCCTTTTCCTGTGATAACAGCGGAGGAGGAGTTACCCATGTAGACACATTCTCCATCATCTACAGCTTCAAATTCGGCGAACAGCTCCTTGTTAGCACAGAGATGCCTTGAAGCTCCAGTATCCAGAATCCAGTCACTAGCATTTGCCACCAGATTTGCCTCAACCACGACAGCTGCAATGATGTCATCTGTTTCAGCAAGATTAGCTTGACCGGCATGACCACCTTTTTCTGGGGGCATTGATAAGCTTTGTGACCTGGTTGACCACATACAAAGCACACCAGATTAGTATTTGGTTTCTGAATTTTTGGAACGGCCTTGGTGTATTTCCCTTGGTTTTGTTTGTTTTTGTTCCCCTGATCCTTGCCATCACCACTCTTAGTGTTTCCCTTGTTCCCCTTATAACCCTTATTCTTATCTCCTTTAGAAGACCCACCAGTTTCAACGAGATTAGCTTTGACAGGGTTTAGGGACAAACTAAGAGATTTGTCTTTTAAACGATTGGCCTCCTCGGTTCTCATATGGATGACTAGTTCTTGGAGTGACAAATCCTTCTTTTTGTGTTTCAACTGATTTCTATAATCGCTCCAAGAACGGGGGAATTTTTCTAACAAAACATTAGCTAGGAAAACTTCATCTAACTTCATTCCTTCGTTAACAACATCACTACAGAGGTTTTCATAAATATGGACTTGATCCATAATGGGTTTATCGTCAACCATATGGAAATTTAACCATTGCCCCACCACATATTTCTTTTTCCCAGCATCGTCAGCCCCATATTTCTTCTCTAAAGACTCCCAAATAAATTTAGCTGACCTATGTACCATAAATAAGTCAAAAACAGTATTTGTCATATGGTTAAGTGTATGACATCTAGCCGTTTTATTATCCTTCTCATATTTTTTGACTAACTCTTCGTTTTTACTTATGAAAGAAATTAGAGGTGGAGTGACCTCGACAACATTGTTAATCGACATTGGAATAGGGGGATCGTTAAACAAAACATGATCGACCTCTAATTGTTCAAAAAACATCAACAATTTTTGTGACCATCGTCTGTAATTGTTACCATCAAGGGGTTCCCACTTTGACAGGTCAGGAATAGTTTTTGACAAAATCGACATTGTTACGGGAAAACAATAGTTTTCAAATTGTTAGTACTACGAAGGAGTAACAATGAAGAAAAGGAATGATAGAAACCAAACCGACGTGACAAAGTTAAACCGGAAATAGGGACCGAAACCGAGGCAACCAGGCAACACAAAGAAGATGCAAATAAACTTGAACCAAAGTCAGAGGACAAGTTAGACTTTGCAGCAAAAGTTCAAAGCAGTAAACAAACTTGAATCAAAGGAGTGGACAAGTTGGACTTTGCGGCAGAAATTCAAAGCTGCAAACACACCGGCAACGCAACAAGAACAAACGGACAGAATTCTGAGACAAGTAACGGACAGAATCCGGGAAGCAACAAACGGGCAGAAAACCGAGAGGCAACAGCACAGTAGCAGCGAACCAATCGAGCAGAAACGTGATGAATATTGCTGTGTCGTGGTACCCGCCACTGACTTGAAAACTATTGCGGCTCGACCGTGGTGGTTATCGACTCGTACCGGTAGTTTCCCAAGGTAAACACAGTAGCCGACTGACTCGACCACTCGAGGCAGAAGGCTATGGAGAAACACGAACTTAACCCAGAAAGAGAGAGAGAGAGAGATTAAAGATGAGAGGAGAGGTAGTTTTGTGTGTCTTATTCTTCCGAAAGAAAGGAACAACAATCCTATTTATACAGCAAACAGGATGAAGAGGAGCCAAAAAAGAAATTAAGAGCCCTCTTAATTTCAATCATCAATGGCAGAATAAAACAATGAATGAGAATGGATATGCATAATTGTCATATTTGACTGAGAAGGGGGAGATGAATCGGGACATCCTAGGCTGCAGAATCTGGACAATCCAGTACACACATGAAAAGGCCCAAATCTGTAAAACCGAGCCCGAGATGGCTTTTCAAGCCTTTACAACCAACAGCTGTAACACACTGATTATGAGACCAGATTTGTATCGTAGATTAACATCATTCACTCTCATAGTAACACCAGTCGTTCCTTAGAGTAACAGGAACACTTAGTCAATGTAACATAATTTAACAACATTATTCCATTACTGATAACCAAAATACCAATGGATACAAAAAGTATCAAAAGAATACAAAGCAATATTCGTAATAAGAAAAAAGATAGACCTAATTCATTAGAGACATTATTTTTTTCGACCCTTGGTGGCTTGCTCTTGGGACCGTCGATGATTTTTTGCCTCGCTTCCACATACTTGTCTAAGTTATCCATCAACCAGCAAAATCCATGTCACGCATAATCCATGTTACACAAATTCTGAATTGCAGAATATAAGATGAATAACAGATGAATAATTAATTGAATTCAATTCAATGTAAGTCGAATACCTAGACGACAATATACAATCACTAATTAGCACACAAAAAGGTTAAGACTCTGAAATTTTCGTAAACCCTAATCATAGAAAGATGATCAAAGCATACCTTGAGTATAGTTGAAGGGATTGAACTTAATATGACTGCAACAATTTTTTAAATTTCGAAACTTGTGAGAAAGAAATTTCGAAGCTTATGAAGATGACGATTGAAAATTATGAAGAGGAAATAATTATAAAGACGAAGGGTGAAAGGTTCTACAGTAGTTGGGCGGGTGAGTTTTCAATGAAAATTTCTTAATTGTGAGGTAACATGTTTGAGAAGAGAGAAGAAGATTCAGTAGAGAGAATTAAGGGAAGAGAGAGAGAGAGAGATTTCATATATTTTTACCATATATGTCAGTTCTTTTATTACTCAAATCAATCACCACCATCCATCTCCCTATAAATCAATGGCTGTAATTAGGACTTACGGACTCAAAGATGAAAACAGGACTCACTTGATCCTTACTATATATATATATTGTTCCGGTATGGAAACAATTGACCCAAAACGGATTCGGATCTTTGAGTTTATGCCTCTTTGATGATGTTGTCTTGCTTTCTAAGCCTCTCTTTCATCTCACTCTAGCAGTCAGACTTTCCCGGCGGAGATGGTCTCCCACCTACACTTAGGGAGCGCACAGGGCCTCAGAAGTGTCTAAGGGAACCCTCTTCAATGCGTAAGTCAGTCCGTGAAATGCACTTGACGGACCTTACTCGAGAGAAGTAAGGTGACGTTTTTTAGAGTGAGTTCTAGAGAGAGAAAGTAAATTACCCTCTCTTGTGGGAAATAAATGGGTATTTATAGTTTCCTATAAGAGAGAGTAAGAGAGAGAAAGAGGGGGAAATGATTGAATGACATGTGGGTGCCCCTTCACTACTACAAATGAGCACTTGGGCCACGGCTGAATTCGTGGCAGAAGTGCTAAATTTTCGTGGCTAAAGTACTTTGCCACGGAAAAATCATACGTGGCGCAAGTGGCCGTGGCGAACAAATAGCCACGGAAAAAAAACCGTGGCAAGTATTGATTTAATTGCCACAGAGTCTCCCGTGGCTAGAATTTACTTTTTGCCACGGGTTATCCCGTGGCTAATTACGTTTGTGACGAAACATTTATTTCGGTGAAAATATATAATAAATAAATAAATTAATATCCGTAAGAATTCTCTGCCTCTAGAGTAGTCACATCTGAAACGGTAACTAGCTTTATAGTCACATCTGAGTCATTTCAATATCATTTAATTTCACCAGTCGCACGCATCGAAGAGCCTTCCCAGGAGGTCACCCATCTTAACACTACTCTCACTCAAGCACGCTACTCTCACTCAAGCACGCTTAACTGTGGAGTTCTTATGACCAGCTACCAGAAATGAATTTGAACTTTGTTGACATAATCATTGTTTGAATTCCTTTAAAATGTTTTTTTCCACAAACTACATTTACTTTTGAGTAATTAATTGGTTTTCCACCAATGATTCACTATTTATGATTAAAAAAATTGTTCCGGTAAAACAAAATCAAGTTTCGAAATTAACTTTCGGACTCATGATTTCATTAATTTATCGATATTTGTATTTTAATTTCTAATTTTCACGTTCTTTTATTGCTAGTTCTTTCGATATGTTTTCTCTTTTTGTTGTTGGCTTAATTAGATATTTTATTTGCTTTGAACTATCGGTCGTTATTTTATTTCATTAATTTTTATCCTCATCGAGTTTCCTCTTGTCTACTCTAAGTTTTAACAGAATTTTATTTTTCATTAAATTATTTTTGTTTTACATTCATTTTTTAAAATATCTTCCAAATAATATTATAGAATAATTATTGAATTAGACAGTTGACGATAAATTAATTTTTTATTTTCTCACTTGTGGTCCTTAATTATTAGATTTTCTTACATGTATTTGTAAGTTATTTGTTATTCTCAATTATACCTCTCTTTTTTTGAAAAATAATTTTAACTGAGTATTAAACTTAGGTACGACTTTTCAAAACATTAATCTTTCTTCCAAATCAAATAACTTGAAAACAATTAATTTACAAAACTAATCATTATTTTCACAGTCAAAGTTATTTCCATAAAAAAAAAATATTGATCGATTAGAATTCTTAAATACGAGTTAAAAAATGATTTTTTTCACACTGAAAATATTGTAAGAAAATAAATCAATAATTTGAAAAAAAAAATAATACAACGCTCGAAAGCTGCTGTTATGAGTCATGCTCGGTCCCTTTCTTTTAAAGTTTTTTTGTCTTCAAAAGAGGTTTAATAAATGTGAAAAATATATTAATTAATTAATTAAGCGGTAAAACTGAAAGATCTCAAATAATATTAGACATGTCAACGATGAATGATAAATCACATACTTCTTTTTACTTGATATGCTATGTACGCCGCATATTAGCTGGCATATATATTACACTATTTAAATGCCATCCAGTCTTTCAAAAGTCATACTTTTGATTATATAATTTTCGGAAATTTCCCATGGTACCCCCGAACTATGTCACATTACACATGGTACACCCGCTTTTAAGTTTATTCCCATGAAACCCTTAAGTATTATAGTTTGCTTCCCAATTTGTCCTTACACCAACTTCCGTCATAACGCCGTCTTATTAACAAATGATCACTGCCACACTCAAGCACTAATCACTGACACACACTTCATCTTTTCACTTATTCTCAACCTTTTGTCAACCTTTTCACCTTCATCTTTCATCTTCTTTAGTTTACGAAAAAAATGGCAAAATCGAACTTCATCCCCGTAACCTAGCTCGATCATCCTTCAACATCAACCTAATCCAATAAGCAAGTTCTATCCCAAGTGATTAAAATCGTTTCTTCCAATAAGCAAGGTAAATACTACTAACTCTCTATATTTTTGCGCATTTCTGTGATTAAAGCTTCGTACATCTTCTTCTATGCTATTAGGTGATTGTACTATGGTTTATATCCGTACATCTTATAGGTTTAGTCTATAAATTTTGATTTTGATTTCTGATTAAATTAGGGTTTTAGATTATATGTTTCAATTAGGGTTTTCTTTTCCCTAAAAAATTTCAATTATTCTCAATCTAATGCTATGTTCTAGTGAAACTAGATTGAATGTTAATCTAATATTGCTCATTAAAATGGGTTTATGTTCAATTAGGGTTTATACAAAATTAGGGATATATGATACTCTGCTCTATATGATACTGGATATGATACTCTGATCCATACAAAATTAGGGTTTTTGTTCAATTACGAATTTTTCTGAATTTTTCTTGGTTTGCATTTAAATACTCCGTACTTTTTTTAGTTGTCAATTTTCCTATATGAATCATGATTATTGAATATTTATGTTGTGTTATACATTTCAATTGTGTTATATTTCAATGTGTTATGTTCTTATTATTGTTGTGTTCACTTAATTCTCATTTATTGTTGATGTTTGTGTACATCCAGAATGTTGGCTAAAATATGGATTGAATTTCAATATGACGGGAAGTGTTTCGATTATCATGTGTACGACGTTGACTTAATGCAATTACTGGACATAATTGGCAACCTTGATGGGGTGTCTTCGAAGCAAAATGTTCTTATACCCGAGGTTTATAATCTGTACTATAAAGGTGCAAGGGGTAAGAAGACGTACATAAAGATTGACGAAGATCTGATGGGTATGTTTGCATATTTTGATGGTCTAGAAACCATTAAGGTTTGGCTGGAGAGGACAAACAAACCCATGAAAGTGTTCCAAATGGCTGCTCAACTAAAGAAATCATGGCTTGTTTTCTATACATATCACATTTTGTTCATAACAACATAAAGTAGACTAAAGTACATGACCGAACCAATTATGATGCTTAGATTTAGCAACTTCGACATAGAATCAATCTTTCTATTGATGTCACAAATTATTTTCATATGTTTCTTCATCTTTTTCTTCAAATCTTGTTGAATGGACACTTGATCAACTACATCCATTGTGTTGGTATTTGTAACTTCTTCCGTTCTTCCTTTGCACCATTGAAACCACCCACATTCATCACATTTATAGTATAGCTTAAATGGATTTGCAGCGGTTGATCCGGATGCTCGAATATTTTCTCTTCTATTGCATCTTACGCATGTTTTGTTTTCCACTAGAACTCCTCTTAGAGTTGAACTTGAATGTGAAACCGACATTGTGGGAAGTTTGATTTGTGTGGATTTTTTTGTTCTTATTCTGTCAAAATAGAAAGGGGGTATGCATTTATAAGCATTTGTGTAAGGCTAGTTCAATAATCTAGCCGTTACTTTGCTTCAAAGAGTCGCCCCAATGCTTTCAGGGGTACCATGTGAACAAAAATGTAACCTTAGGGATACCATGGGAGCAACCAACAAACTTTAGGGGTACCATGGGAACGTCATTCTTTATGCTAAGGATTCTGAAAACTAGCCGTTGAGGGATGTAATTAATTTTTCCTCCCAAAATTAATTAGCACTTAATGACGCAGCTCTTAAGCATAATTCAACGGCGTGATGACAAAAAATGGGATGTGGGCAAATCGGGAACTAAACTATAAAACTCAAGGTTACCATGGGAACAAACTTAAAAGCGGGTGTACCATGTGTAATGTGACATAGTTCGGGGGTACCATGGGACTTTTCCCTATAATTTTAGTTAAACATATTGTCAAATTAAGATAAATCAATGACTTCAAAAGTTATGATTAGTTGAAAATCAACAAATTAGACCTCCAAAGTTTTCCTTACTTGTATTTTGTGTTACAATTTTATTTTATTTTTAAAAGCTAATAAAAGAATAACAATTTTTTTTGAGTAATAAAATATTTTCAAATTTAAATTTTTTATTTAATTTCATATCATCTATAACTTTAAATTTTAAGGAATTTTTTAAGACCAAAATTTGACATTTGGCTTATCTTGAAAGCAATTTATAAAAGTTTGAAGAACCACATTAGGCACATGCGTTTATTATATTAGTGGCTAAAAAATAATTTCGCACCATGGAATTTAATTACATCGTGGCTAAAAAATATTTGCCACAGAACAAATTCGTGGCAAAATATATTTTTGCCACGGGTGTGGCAACTTTCGTGGCAAGAGTGATTATTAGCCACGACTTTAATAAAATTCGTGGCGCAAGTGAATTTTAGCCACGGGAAAATTTTCCCGTGACATATTTTTTTTCTCAGGTAGTGAATCAAAATTTTCCCGTGGCTAGGTAAAAAATAGCCACGAATAACAAATTACCGTGGCATAATTCGTGGCGCAAGTGGCAATTTGTTGTAGTGCTTGTCCACTCATTTCCTCTTACCTTAGGCATGGACAAGTATGCTCTGACTTTCTCCCCTGAGCTCGTCAGGGGGGATATGCCTTGACGCCTGACTGGCAGGGGTGGACTCTTTCCTCCTTGGCTGTATTGGCCATGCCCAGACCCTGACGGTCAGGGGACCTAGCTTCTTGTTAGGAGTTTGACACGGCTTCTCCAGGGAGGCTCCCTCGGGTCTTAGGGAGAGATCCCACTGATTGGCCTACTCGACAGGCCTCTCTGTGATCTGTGCCGGGTTGACCCAAGATCCGCATGGCGGGCGGCCCATGACTGGCTACCGACCCCTATCAATTGGCCCTCATCGGCAGGGGGAAGCAGGGTTCCCCTCGGCAGGCGATCTTTGATCAGCATGGCGGGAGGTTGATTTTTTAAATCCCTCTTTGCATTAAATGCTGTGCGCATTCCCTAGGGGGAATGTCTTAAATGGCTCGGGCATGCAAAGAGTTGGGAAGCCTCTTCCTCATGATTATACTTCGTAAAACGGTCCCTTGAGCCGCATGCCGTGCAGGTGATTGGCTTTTCTCTGTAGGGATGGTTGGGATGTCAATTAATGCACAACCTTCATCTTTTGTGTACAAAATCTGGGCTCACTTCATTTTCTTTTGTAAACTTCTTCAACATCTTCTTCCGCTATCTTCTTCTTCCAAAATGTCTTAGGTAAGGGATAAGGTTCTTTGATGAGGGATTTTTGTCACTGCCCTCCGCTACAGGGGGCGTAGGAGGCTCAAGTACCCTAGGCAGGTGCATTCAGCCATTCGTCGTACCAGGCGAACCCACCCCCACTCTTTGCAGGCTCTTAGGGAAAATTCTATGTCTAGGGCTATCAAACGCCCTAGAAAGACTCTGTCCCCTACGAGGCCAAGGTCCAGGTATTACACCCAGGCAGGAGGTTGTTCCTACAAAGGGTGTTACCGGTGCTTCCCTTGGCTACAGCCGAAGAATTTTGACCTTGACTGCCCTGACTCAGGCCCTTCTTCCCATGTATCGAAGAGGCGGAAGGATGACTATGGCTACCCTGAGGGCACCAGGGTGGCCAAATTTGGTGAAGACTGGGTACTGAGTAGCTGCGACTCGGGTGACAGCAACGGCCGAGGCTACTCGTCAGGTCGTGATGCCCTGGAAAGTGGGGAAGAGGGTCCTGATGACCCCATAAGAGACTCAGGCAACTGGGACTGGGGGTCTGATGATTGAGGTTGCAGCAGCCCAAGGGACTACTTCTTCCCAGGCTCAGATGAAGACTAGCCTTCCCTGCACTTCCCGACTGACTGAGCTAGGCCTTAGGCTCCTTTTGCTGGTAATCATTTTCTTTCTTTTGATTCACACCTTTCGTTTTGTAATTCTGGCCCTTTGGGACTTTGATTAAAGAAGAAACTTGGTGTACTTTTTCTTGTTTTATTGTTTTTTTTTGCACCTTGGGTGACGTACCGCAATCATATCCCGCTATCACTCTTATGTTTTCAAGAATCTTGGAAAGTGGTGGATGGGTAAGTTCGAAAAGTGTGACACGTGGGGGATTTATAGGGAGGGCATCTGACTGGATGGCTTCTCGGGAGGGGCTTCTCCTCTTCCCCATCCTATAAAAACGTTTCTATCCCCACTACTCCCCCTTTCACATTTTCAAACTTTCACAATCAACCGTCCCCTTGCACATCCCTCCTCCCATTGAGTACTTTAGGCTGAGGATTTCTCCGACATCTTCCTCCGGCGGACCCTAATTAGGTTAGAACCCTAAACTCCGACTTCCTCGTCTTTCGATTACTCCAATCTTTCTTGCTTTTATGTACATCATGACCTTTTATGTACATCATGACCCATTGCCGTCCTTGAATCCTTTCTTTCGATGAATCGTCTGCTGAGGGGTCAGAGGAAGATGTGGGTGGGGTTGATACTGACCTTCCCTCCTCTTCTGTCGGACCGGGGGTTACGGTGGCCAGGGGACCACCTTCAGAAGATAGTGGGGGTGCTAATTCCCCTGATCCTGCTCCGGTTGATGTCGTCGACTCCGACCATGAGGCTTTGGAGGTTGACCCCTTCACTGTTGGCGGCAACCTTATACCTAGAGAACCGGGGAAGGTTTACTATTTGGATAGAGCGAAGTATAAGGTTCCCCTATACACGTATCATGCATCTGTGCCACGTGGGGCGATCATGGCAAAGAATGCCGCTGAAGCCATAGCCAACAAATACAATTTTGGGAAAGGCTACACAGTTGTCATTCCTAGGGAGAAGGACACTGTATACAATCCCCCTGACAACTGTATAGCTGTTTACCATAAGTGCTTAGAGTTTGGCCTGCGCTTTCCTCTTCACCCTTTCTTTGAAGGCTTTCAGGCGCATGAATGTCGTCGTTGCCCAGATGACCGTCGTGGCTGTCAGGTCGCTGGTGTCTTATGCCTAGGTCTGCCTATTCCTTGAGGATGACCCTTCAATAGACGCCTTTAGGTACATGATCGGTCTGCAGATGGTTTCCTCTGTAGAGGGGGGCAGGGCTCCGGGGTATTTTTCCCTTCTTAGGCAGAAAGGCTTCTCCTTGGTTTGGCATGCCATGAACAGCTTAAAAAATTGTAAGAACAATTTTCTGTACGTCCATAGTGAGGAGGGGTGAAGAATTCCCCAGCATTTCAGGAATCATGTTCACACACGCCTAGAGACCCGTGATGAATATCAGCCTGAGGTTGGCTGGAAGGCTTTTGAAGTTAAGCTGCGCATGTAACACCCGCTATTTTACCTAGCATTTTTATCCTTACCGTTATGACTCTGTCATAACTCTGTCACATTTCGGCTTTGCATTTCATCTTTTTCCAGGCTTCATTTTTCAATTTCAGAGTTTAATGATATTTATTTATATTTTAAAAGATTTTAATTCTTTTAAATCTATATTTTCTTCGTAAACTAATTAATTTTCCGCGAGGAATCCTATTTTTCTTTGAATTGACGTTTTTAAGCTCGGATTTAAGTTATTCATTTTCCTAAAAATGTTTAAATACATTTATATAATATTTTCAACTAAGAAATATATTTGTTTTACTAAAAATATGCCATTTATGATTTTAATACAAAGTTTCGTAAATAATTATTTTCCAACGCGAGGTTTACTCAAATTGCTTTGAAATGCCTTTAATAATTTTACGATCCTTATTTTTATCGACTTACAACTATTTTGGGACTACCTTAAACCATTTTTTTTCATGACACTCATGTCACACTACCACTACACAACTTTTTTGTGTAACATTTTATTTTTATAAAAACAATATGATTAAAGCATAAGATATTTCTTTCTCACAAATTAATATTGTTGACTCATGCAAACTCTTCACACTCCTCTCACATTCACTCTTGGCTGAAATTATGAAGGAGAATGTACCTAGTTTTCATCAATTTTAAAGTCACCATTCACTCCATATTTCTTCACATTTTTCTCATAATTCATTCATCCATTTTATTCAAGCAAATACTCTCTTTCTCCCTATTTTTTTTTCTTGTGAAATCTGACCAAAAACCATCGGCATTTCTGCCCAAAAATTTCGTGTTCATCATCTCCATTTTCCGTTTCCGTTTTCGCTATATCGATCTTCTTTCCGTTCCCTTCGTTAAGGTAATAATCGATGTTATTTCCGATCATTATTTACCTTGTTTCTTTTAGTTTTCTCATGGTAGTTTCGTACCATGTATGTCGTGTGATTAAGGATTCTTAGTCGACCCCGAAGCCGACGAATTTATCGTAGACTCGGATTTGGACTAGAGGTAACGTCGATGTTACTCGGTATTTCGTGATTTTAATTGTGTAATTGCATGTATATTTTTATATTTCATTTTTGACAATATATGTATGTCATATAATCTGGAAAAATTTTAAAAGTTGAAAATTTGCATGTTTCGGTATTTTTTATCGCTTTTACGAGATTAACGATTAAATCGTCATATTAATTTGTGAAATCGTCATATTCGGCCTAAACATGTAATATATGTTTATATTCTGTAAATATGATGTTTTTGATGATTTTTAATAATTTATTATTTTTCTGATATTTTTGTTATCGATTATTGAATTATTACCGTTTACGAACAAAAACGATTAAAATCCGATTTTTAGTTCTAGTACTTCAAAATTTTATTTTAATCTGCTTTTTGACGTGGTGAAACTTTCTGATGAAATAAAATTTTATGAATTTTTTCATAATTTTTAGGAATTTTTAAGTCGATGAATTAATTAATCACTTTAAATCATCGTTTATCGTTAAAACCGTGTTTGTCGTTTTAATTCGCAATTTCTGGTCTTTTGTTTAAATCTTGAAAAAAAAATGTTTCTGATAATTTTGTAATAAAATGTAATTTTATGATTTTTAGTGCTTTAATAAAATGTTAGGAACGATAAGTTTTATTAATGGAATCGTTAATTGTGGAAACGGGTTTTAAAGACGGTTTTAACGGAATTTATTAAATCTGGAATTTTTGGAAATATGGAAAAATAGTAGTTTCTGTAAAATCATGATTTTTAAGTTTAATAATAATTTTTGGATATTAATACTTAAATCGTTTTGTAATTACTATTTTTATTAATCGTTATTGTCGAGATTAGACGATTAACGAGAAAACGCTTTAAAAACCGAGTTTTAGGATTCTGGAAAATTTTCTTTTCTGGACAGAATGTCCATCAATATATTTTAACTATTTTACGTAATTTTTGTTCTATTTATTAAAGTCTTTAATTAATAAGTATTGATTTTTGGACAAATTTTGATTTATCGTTAAAACGCTTCGTCTTACCTAAGAGGATTGTTTTTCCAGCAATTTTGAAAGTATTTAAATCTGAACTTTTAAGATTTAAATCATCCCTTAATATATTCTAAATATATTCAATGGTTTAATTAAATAAAAGACGTTAAAAGATTTAATTTGACATTTGCCGTAAAATCCTATTTATAATTGTATTGTCGTAACTAATAATAATTAGGGAATTTTAGTTTCATAAATTTTGGAAACATCCTAATTAGTAGTACTAAAGTGTTTAAGACATTTTTAATTATTTTATACACACTTGTATGGTTTTTCAATAATTTCATAAATCTAAATACTCTCACTTTAATAATTAATATCGTTAAGGCCGAAAGTACTAGTTTTATAAATCTACATTGTTTACTAAAAATATTTATTAGTATAGACTAATATTTTTGCTATTTTGATATGAGCCTATTTTTAGTAAAGTTTCTAAAAATAGAAGTTTCCTAAAATAGAAAGTTTCCTCTTTTGAAAAGTGATTCCTTTTCCTTTTTGTTCTCTTATTGTTTATATTGAATACATCTTTTAAATATCGATAATGGATTGTTTTGGAGTTATGGAATAAGGAAAAGTATGGGTTTAGAGTAATATAGTCTGGGATGTACGTTTTTGCCATCAACTGTAAGACTGGTGTGTCTTTATGGGGCACATTGGTTGTTGAACTGAGCATGGTTTGTGTTCAGGAGAGTGTATGTTTTGACCTTAAGCTAGATACCGCATCGTGTTAGTCGCCGTCAGCTGAACTAGACATATTTGTTGTCTAGGAGGGGTATGCACTACTTAAACCAGGACCTCGCTGCACGCAGTCCTGTTATAGTTGAGTTGCCTAGTTAGAGACATGATTCTATTATGAGTTAAGTCTACAGTTCTCGAAGCTAGTTTCTAGTATTGTCCTAGTGAAAGTCTAGCTTCTACAATCCTATCCATAACACCATTTTGAATATTTTTATTATTATCGATATAATTTTAATTTTCAGGTTGGCAAATATTTTATGTTTTCTTCTGAAAACTCATTCTTATTATATTGTTTCGATACATGAAGTTTTTCACTGAAAACTTATTTTCATTATAACGTTTTACTGTTTTCCGTTTTAACTATTTTTCTATAATATTAATTACAGTTTTAAAATCCTATTATACGGCTGGGAGAACGTTGACGTTGCTCCCCACTGATTGTGGCTGTTATGTTTTTAACATGGCAGGTATATGTGTTTTCCTTCGAGTGGGCTAGCGAGTAGTTACGGATCCTGCTTCACTGATTAGTAATCTGAACTATGGATTGTTATAACCCTTTTTATGGATTTTATTTCATTTTTAGTCTGTAGCCATTTTTATTTTATGGCTTATGTTTTGACTTATCATTTTTATTTAATCAAGACATAGTTACAGTGTGTTATAATCCCGACTCTATTGTGTTTTCGCCACTGTATCGCGTTAGCTTTTCTGGGGGATTACAGCGCAGCAAAGACAAGTCTTTGGTGGAGCAGTTTGCCTGTGTGAAGGACGGGAAAGGCATGTATGGCCCCACCATCTGGCTCCCTCATGCAGACCTTATCTCGACCGATGAATATCTGACCCCCTTGGGGTTGAATCCTGGTCGTTCTTCAGGTAGTTCTGGGGGTTTGGCGTTTAATGAACTCTTTTTGGGATATTTTTAATGTGCATTTACTTAGTTTGTTTTTTCTGCAGAGTACCAGAAAAACACTTGGACGAAGGAACAGTGGAAGCGCCTCGGACTAGATATAGAACGCAGGCCTCTCACTAACCGCCCTGCTCTTCCTTCTGGCTTTAAGAGAGAAACTCTCATGGGACATATAAAGAGCATCGCAGCAACCAAAGTGAAGCTTCCTCCTCCTCCCAAGCCACCTCCTAAACGCCCTGCGCCTTTGACCCCTGCTCCTAAGGCAGCAGAGGGAGAGGCTGCGTCCGAGGCTACCCCTTCACCGCGAGCAAGCGCAGGGACACTTCTCATGGGGCTCATCCTTCCGTGGCGGCGAGGCCTTCTCCCTTTGAGGAGACTAGGGAGAGCGTCCCTCTGGTTACCAAGAAGAGAAGAGGCAAGGAGCCTGTGGGTGATAACCTGGTGGTGGAGCTGGAGGCAGATGCCAGCACTCCCCCTTCAAAGCGTCATGCTCCCAAGCTTCCAGAAACTTTGTTCACTGAGGGGAATGCTGAGTTCAACTTTGTAGTTGGTGAAAGTGTTGATGTCTCAGCTCTGTTCTCAGATTCCAACTCTACATCAATGGATCAACTACCAAATCCCTGAGATACTCCTGCAGCCAGCCAGCTTAGTTCATCCTCCCTGCTCCCGAATCTTTCAGGCCTCTGCGAAGTTGGCGGCCCTCAACCGTTTAAGTGATGAGGAGTTAACCACCACTTCTGGATCCTCTCTCTATGAGCGCATAATGGAGGTTGAGAGAGATGTTGCCCTTATTAGCAACCTGAAGCTTCAGCTGTCTAGGTGTGAAGGTGAGCTGGGGGAGGCCAGGAGTCAGGCTGCCCATTGGAAGGATTAGGGTAAAAAGGTTGTAAAGGAGGCAGCGGACCTGGAGGTGGAGCTGGAGCAGGTTAAGAAGAAAGTTGTTGAGCTGGAGAGTCGTCTTGAGGAGTATGCTACTCGTCTAACCAAGGCTGACTCTGATCTCCAGGCAGCCCAGAGCGAGCTGAAGATTCAGGGTGAGAAGTGGCTTAAGGAGAAAGAGGAAATCATTCAGGAGGCTAACGCAGAAGTAGGGAAGGCCTTTGAGTCAGGAGCCTCTTCTTCTTCTGAGTTTATTATGGAGGTTATCCGGGAGATGTTGCATGACTTTGACGAGGATGCTTTTGGGGTGCTCTATGCAACCAAGAATAAAGCCAGGGCCACCAAGTCACCAGAGGATGGTCCTGAACCTGACCAGAATGCCCCCATTGCATAATACAATGGGCAGTCGTCCTCTAAGGGTTCTTGTCCCTACCCTCCTGCGCATTTATTTCCTCGCTGATTTTACTACCTTTTTGCGTGTCAGGCCCTGATGTGGCCGGCTTTTGGCTATGTAATCTGTTTTTTTCCTGTACTCAGATTCTTATCGCTTGCCCTGCAAGCTTTTGTTAATTTTATGGATATTTCTTTGTCTTCTGTATACTTATTATTTTTACCGTTTTGACTTAAGTTTTGGCCTGACCCTGACCCCTGATCTGGAGTTAGAGGGGCTGCCCCTTGCCTGCCCTGAGGCAGGTGGAGGACTTAGCGTTTTTTATACAAGGTTGAATGTACCTCAGTCCTTGTTCGTTTCGGCGCATAGGGCCCGGCCTGACCCTGACTCCTGATCTGGAATCAGAGGGCCTGCCCCCTGCCTGCCCAGAGGCAGGTGGGGGACTTAGCGTTTCTTTATACAAGGTTGAGTGTACCTCAGTCCTTGTTCGTTTTGGCGCATGGGGACCGGCCTGACCCTGGCTCCTGATCTGGAGTCAGAGGGCCTGCCCCCTGCCTGCCCAGAGGCAGGTGGGGGACTTAGCGTTTTTATACAAGGTTGAGTGTACCTCAGTCCTTGTTCGTTTCGGCGCATGGGGCCCAGCCTGACCCTGACACCTGATCTGGAGTCAGAGGACCTGCCCCCTGCCTACCTGGAGGCAGGTGGGGGACTTAGCGGTTTTTGCGTTGGGGGGTCCATTTTTCCTAAGTTTTGCAACAGGGGGGGCCCTCCCCCTATTGCCCTCTACTCGTTTGTGTGTGAAATGCTAATCTGAACAGACAACGAGTATGAATTTGGGAGTCTTTTCATTCCTTGAAGTAAAAGTTTATCATTGTGGTCGGAGCCGTCGACATTCCAACTTGATTGTTCTCCGCAGACACTTTAGGGGAAAGAAAACATTTTGATTCTTAATCTAGACATAATACTTCTTCAGGGTGTCTGCATTCCAGTGGGCTACTAGCTTTTGGTCTTCCTGGTTGGCAATCCTATATGTGCCTGGTCCCATGACCTGGGTGACTTGATAAGGGCCTTCCCAGTTAGCGCTCAGCTTCCCGTGCTCTTTTGATCTTCCTACTGCCTGGATTTTTCTCAGGACCAGGTCAGCTACCTGGAAGTTCCTCATGTTCACTCTTTTGTTGTAGACTTTCCTCATCCTTTGCTGATAGGCTACGATGTTGACGCATGCCTCTTGTCTCACTTCACTAACCAGGTCAGGGGCCTCAGTCATTGCAGCCTTGTTACTGGTTTTGTCATACTGTTGAGACCGGAGGGTAGGAATACGCGCTTCTATGGGTAGCAGTGCTTCGGCTCCATAGACCAGACCAAAAGGGGTCTGCCCAGTGGACTCCTTCCTGGTGGTCCTGATTGACCACAGGACACTGGGGAGCTTGTCTACCCATCTTTCCTTGAGCTCGTCCACCATTCTCTTCAGCCCATTCAGGATTTGTTTGTTTGCTGCTTCGGCCTGTCCGTTGGTCTGCGGGTGGCAGACGGCGAAGTAGGCGACAGTTATGCCGTTGCCTTCCAGCCAGGCTCTCAGTGGGTCATTATCAAATTGCATGCCATGATCGAAGACCAGTACTTTCGGCAGGCCATACCTGGTTATTATGTTTCTCAAGATTACGTTTCTGACTGCCGACTCTGTTATATTTGGGACCGCTTCAACCTCAATCCATTTGGTGAAGTAGCCAATCCCTACTATCAGGAATTTTCTGCCCCCAGTCACCACGGTAAATGGACCCAGGATGTCCATTCCCCATTGAGCGAAAGGAATGGGGGATAAGATCGGCCTGAGGTCCTGGGCTGGGGCGTGTATAACAGGGGCGAAGAGTTGAAATTTTCTGCATTTTTGGGTCAGTTCTCTGGCGTCAGCCAGCATGGTTGGCCAGTAGTACCCTGCTCTCAGGGCCTTATGTGCTAGTGTTCGTCTCCCCATATGGTGACCATAGATTCCTGAGTGTATATCATCTAATACCTCCGCAGCCTGTCCTGCCCCCAGGCAATTAAGCAAGGGGACGGAAAATGATTTGCGGTAGAACTCTTCTCCAATCAGTATGAACCATGCAGCTTTGGCTAGCATTCTCTTCTTCTGAGCTGGGTCTTGAGGAAGGGTTCCATGCTTCTTGAATTGGACGAACAGGGTCATCCAGTTTTCAACCTTCATTTCTTCAATGACATTGATCAGCTGGCAGGGTGCTGCAGATTTCTCTTGTATTACATCTATCCATACTGACCTCCTTATATCTTGCAGGCTGGAGCTGGCCAGTTTGGATTGAGCATCCGCCCGGTTGTTTTGTGACCGGGGGACTTGCCTGATTTCATAACATTTCAACTCTGACAGCTCTTTCTTTACCTTTTCCAGGTATGAGGCCATGGCCTGATCTCTAGCTTCATACTCACCGTTGATCTGATTTGCTATGAGCTGGGAGTCTATAGCAAGGACAAGTCTTTCCGCCCCTGCTGCTTTGGCTAGGTTGATACCTGCCAGTACAGCCTCATACTCAGCTTCGTTGTTTGACGTTGGAAAGGTGAATCTGAGCGCATGCTCAAAGTCTGCCCCCTCAGGGCTAGTAAGTACAATCCCTGCCCCTGCACCATTGGCTGTAGACGATCCATCAGTGTACACCGTCCATTCGCCGGCAGGTGGATCGTCTTCCTCTGAGTGGGAACATTCTGCCAGGAAGTCTGGCAAGGCCTGCGCTTTAATTGCGGTCATGGACTGATAGGATATACCCAGGCCGCTTAGCTCTATAGCCCATTTTAGTAGTCTTCCAGATTTTTCAAATTTTTCCAACACTTTCTCCAGGGGCTGGTCAGTTAATACAACGACAGGGTGGGCGTCGAAATACGGTCGGAGCTTCCGTGCTGCTATAACTACCGCGTAGGCTGCCTTCTCGACGACCGGGTAGTTTTTCTCAGCTGCCCCCAGGGCGTGGCTTACGAAGTAAATCGGCTGCTGAGAGCCTGATTCTTTCCTTAGGATTACTGTACTTACAGTTGAATTTGTCACAGCTATGTACAGAAAAAGCTTTTCCCCTGCTACCGGCCTTGCCAGGGTTGGTAATTTCTTTAAGTGTTCCTTCAACTGTTTGAAAGCTTCTCTCTGCTCTGCTTCCCATTTGAACTGCTTGTTCCCCTTCAATATTATAAAGAAAGGTGTTGACTTGTCAGCTGACCTGGTGTAACACCCCGTTATTTTTTGAGTCATTTATAAGACGTTACTTTTATATTTTATATTAAATCGGGTTTTTAAGTTGGAAAAAATAATATTTCCTATGTCGTTTTATAAAATTAAAGTATTTTTTTGGACCTTCATAAAGTAAATGGATTTTGGACTATTTTAAAAATGGAACATTGTTTATAAATCGATTTGTTTTTGAATTGGACTTTATCTCTTACTCAAAAAAAAAGAGAAACCTAATTGAATTAAAAACCCCACCCGTGTCCTATGCTTTCCCCTTTACATATTACAATTATTAACTTTCCTCCATCTTTGCTGCACACCAAAACTCCCTTCTCCGTGTGTCCCCTATGTCCTTGTTCCGATTTCAAGTGATCCATTGCTATCGTAAAATCGGTACTTAATCCTTGAGTACCCCTTCACGTTTTACCTTCATCATCAAACTGTAAGTATCGACTTTACCAAAAATCTTTTACCTTTTTCGAACCGAGTTTGTGATTGAGTCTTATGAGTTAATAAATTCGATTCAAATATATGGGGGTTGTGTAAGTATTAGTTGGTTAGGTAATTCTATTGTCGTAATTGTCGATTAGTGGCGAGAAGAGATGTCGTATGTATTGAATTGGGTTTCGTTATCGGGTTTGGAGATTTTTGTTGCAGGGATTGTCATCTTAGTTATTAGTGTTGAGTTTTGGTTGTCAGGAGGTGTAGTTTGAGGTGAGAAGTTCATGGACATATACATGTAAGGTCATAATGGTGTAGAGTGTTAACAAGACTTACGGATTATACGGAGGGAGTAATAGGAAACAAGGTATAATGTGGGTAGTTCATATTTGCAGGCTATTACACTAACAATATATTGATAAAGAGTTTAATTAGGGAATTGCTATTGTCATAATATATTTGGAGCTTTAGACTTGAGACGGGTTCGTTTGGGTCATTTAAGACAGTTATATATAATCAGATGGATTACTTACGGAACGAGAATTCAGACGAGTACATTAAAGAGTTGGTGTGTAAGATAGACCGTCTTAACATATTTGGTTAGTTCATTGAATCAGTTTGTATTATTTATAGTTTGTGGGTTCAAGGGGAAAGAATTTTTGGGTTAAGCCTAGCTGTGAAGTGACCGTCTTGAGAGGTAAGGACGTTTTACCCTTTTCAACTTTAAGTAAAGAGCATGTTCGGTTCAAATTATATTTTTAAAACGGTTTTATAAATTATTTTGTCAATGGTGAATTTTTATGATACTCGTAATATTTTGAATATTGAACTTGTGACATGAGTCACACATTGGTATTGTTTCGGTAAAATTTTTGGAGATTATAACAGGCTCTGGGAGCTCTGTTGGTCTAGTTGGTTTAAGGTGCGTTTACGACGTTCCTGGGACTTCGTCCCGAAACTGAACTCTTGGCCCGAGTTATATTTGAGTGGGGTAACCGGCCCCCACTTGCTAGGTAGTTAGACTTTCTCCTTTGGCAGCATCATCCTACTGACTGTCCAAATGCGAGAGATGCGCACTATATAAGTCGAACTAAACACAGGTGATACCTCTAGACCGTGCAAGGGTAGGACCTTGGCACACAGTTGGTGAAAAATATATTTTGGTTGGTTTTGATTTCGACTACGATGTTTTTAAAAGTATTGTGGTTTAGTTTCGAGACGGTGGATTTTAACTCTGGTTTCAGTTTACTACAAATTAATTATTGTGTACGTTTTCATTATATTATACTTTTACTCAGCTTTGCTGACGTTCTTTTGTTTTGGGTCGTTCCCCCGCTGGAACCAGTACCTATTCGTTATTTTGGGTACAGTTGATAGGTACACCTAATATGCTGCATGGGTGCATTTGGTTCGGGATGCTGAGCGAGGAAGGATTTTATTATTTAACATTTACCTCCAAACTATTTATATGTTGAATTTTCGTTTGAAGTTGTTTTAAACCGTTTTGAATTTTGTAAGACTTAAGTCTTTCGCTGCAAAGTTTTCATTTAATTATTTATCGGATTTATATTTCTTTTAAATTCATTCTTTTGCCTTGCACTTGGCCTTGTGAGCTAAGTGCGGAGTAACGACTTTAAATTTTCTGTTTTATTCTCGTATTTTGGTCGCGAAAATTTAGGGTTGTTACACCTGGCAATGAATCGCGCTAGGGCGGCCATCCTGCCAGTCAGACGTTGAATGTCTCTGATTGTTCTTGGTTCTGGGAGATCGAGGACAGCCTGCACTTTTTCAGGATTTGCATCAATCCTTTTGGCACTGACCAGGAAGCCCAAGAATTTCCCGGAGAGGACTCCGAAGTTGCACTTCTTAGGATTCAACTTCATTTGATAGGTACGCAGGGAGGAGAAGGTCTCCGGCAAGTCTTTCAAATGCTCTTCGTCCCCCTTGCTCTTCACTATCGCATCGTCTACATATGCCTCCAAGTTCCTGCCCTTCTGGCTTTCAAATACTTTGTCTACTAGACGTTGGTAGGTTGCTCCTGCGTTCTTGAGTCCAAAGGCATCATCTTGTACGTGTATGTGCCTGCACTTGTGATGAATGCACATTTGACCCTGTCGGGCTGCCAGAGGTACACCTGGTGGTAGCCTGAGAAGGCATCCAGGAAACTGAACATGGAATACCCGCTGGTGGCATCTACCAACTGGTCAATCCGTGGCAGGGGATAACAGTCCTTAGGGCACGCCTTGTTGAGATTGGTGAAGTCCACACACATCATCCAGGCTCCCGAGGATTTTTTTCACCATGACTACATTAGCCAGCCACTCAGGATAATCACAACTTTGTACAAAGTCGGCCTTCAGGAGCTTTTCAATCTCCTCTTTGATGGCCTGATCCTTTTCTGCGGACATGTTCCTTTTCTTTTGTTTCACTGGGCGGGCCTCTGGATTTATGTTCAGCTTGTAAACGATGTGGGCTGGATCGACCCCCGGCATTTTGCCTGCCGAGTAGGCGAAAACATCCTTGTTGTCCTGTAGGACTTTTATCAACTTCTCCCGGTAGGAATCCTCCAGGTCGGCTTCCATCAAAACCGGCCTCCCTGGTTCCAGCTCCACCAGCATACTTTCGCCCCCAGGTTCAGGGTGGTCTGCTAAATGCTGACCAACCGGAATTTCTCCTTCCCTACTTGGGAGGCTGTCTGCCTTTCGTTTGCCTTTCCTCTCTGTTTCATGAGCGCGCAGGGCCACTAAGTAGCATTGCCTGGCTGACTCCTGGTCCCCGTGTATCTTTCCTTCCATTCCAAAATCTGTGACGTAGGCCACAGTCAACGCCCTAATGGATATTGCAGCTTCAATCTCATCTAAGGAGGCCCTCCCTATCAGAGCTTTGTATGCGGACATGGAGTCCACAACCACAAATGAGGCTCGGATGTTTTTTGCCGATGTCCCCTCCCCAAACGTTACTGGTATCTCAATGACTCCCATTGGGAGAATCCCTGCTCCGCTGAACCCAACAGTGATCCAGGGGCAGGCTTGAGGTGTCTTTTTTCCAGGTTCATCTTGTCAAAGGCCTCCTTGTACAGCAGATTAGTGTAGGCGCCCGTGTCTACCATACACCTCCTCACTATTTGATTGCTGATAATAAGAGATAGGACTAGAGGATCACTGTGAGGGTAAATTACTCGACCTGCATCCTGGGGAGTGATGCTCAGAGTCAGGCCTACCGGGCTCCCTGCTCTTTCAGCGTAGCATATTTGATTGTGGAGCTCTCGGGTCTGCCTTTTCTAACCCGTCCGACTTGTCAGGCCCTCAGCGTCTCCTCACACTACATGAATTATCATGCGGTCCTGTACTGAGTTCTCCGGCTTCTCTGTAGCGGGTTTTTGATTCTTGTTTCTGGCTGCATAGTTACTCAGCCAGCCGTTCCTGATGAGCTTCTCTATTTCGTCTTTCAGGTGACGGCATTCCTCAATTATGTGCCCTATACAGTCATGGAACGTACAGAATTTTTTAGGGTCACCCTTTGGGCTGCGTGGTTTGCTTGGGCGATTCCATTTTGCTGTTTCTTTCTCCAGCTCAAATATCTCAGCTCTTGATTTGTTAAGAGCTGTGTAACTGTCAAACCTTAGCTAGTAGGCCACACGTTCCCTTTTCGGGGTATCCCCTTCCTCGGCTCCTTGCCTTCCTGCTGCCTCGCCCCTGCTGCGCCCACCCTACGGTCCCTCCTACGGCCTGGAAGGTCCTGTGGGGGTATCCGGAAGGCTGTGTAATTCTTCCTGCAGCATGAAGCCGTCGGCTATCTTGCGAGCCTTTCCTAGGGTATTTGGTTGGGCTCTAATCATCTGATTCTTCATTTCTCCTGGGTGCAGTGAATTGGTCAGTGCATAGGCTGCCGGTGGGTCATCAATTTCTCTGACCTGCTGGAAAGCCAGGTCAAACCTTTTGAGATATTCCCTGATGGTCTCGCCCTTCTTCTGTTTCAGGGTCATCAGATCAAAGCGAGTCAGCTTGCGCCTCTTGTTTCCTGCATACTGGTCTAGGAAGGATTCGGCCAGCTCTATGAAATAGCAGATGGACCCCTGTGGAAGGTCCCGGAACCGCCCTTGGGCCAACCCTACCAAGGTTGTAGGGAAAATCTTACACCAAACAGCGTCATCAGCGTCATACATTCCTATGTGGCTCTCGTAGGCTGTCAGGTGGTCCTCGTGATCGGTGGTCCCGTCGAACTTAACAGTGGGCGTCTTGATCTTTGGGATGGGGCACCCCTGGACTTCAGGGTGAAGCGGGGTCAAGTAGGCCTGCCCATCATTTTAGACCGGCTCCTTGAAGAGTGGTAACCGTAGTCATCACATTTGCCAGGGGTCGGTTTTCCAGCACTGGGGGAGCGGTGCCTGGGCGTATGCCTGCTTGCAGCTTCATTCTCTCTCATGGGGGAGCGGTGTCGGGGTTGCTTCCCCTGAGGAGGCCAAGGAGGCTCAAGGTTCTCGCCCTGATGGTGTCTTGGTTCCATTGGGTGACCTTGATTGAGCCTTGACTGCATGCTCTTGGACAGCCCTGGAGCTTTCTGTGGTTCCACAGCGGGCGTTAATCTGGTAAAGACCCCGCCCTGCTTTGCCCCCAGGCGCTTTGAGATAGGTTCCTTTGGTTTCATCCGCTCTCTCAGTTCCTGGGAAAGACCTCTCTTCCCAGCAGACACGGTGGATTCTATGGTGTGTGCAACCCCTTCCTCTTGCTGAGTTGGCTGTTCCTGGGCGTCAGTTGCAATACGCCTTTTAGCCTGCACGTACCCTCGAGCTGTCTTTTTAGCTTTCTTTTGGACATTCCTGGTGGCGGTTCGCTTCATGCCCTCAGCCCTTTCAGTACTCTCAAAGTGTAGGTGTCTGGGGGTCGTTGCGATCTTGCCTACCAGGTCCTCAGGTGCGACCTGCTGATTTAGCATAGCAGAGAAAAAGACAGCGGCATGCGCAGCTTGGGCAGGGGTGAGGCTAAGGTTAGGCCCCTGTTGATCCCCCTGCCCGGCTGCGGTTGTGGCTTCCTTGTTGGGTACTTCGTAGAGGGTAGCCCACCCTACTCCTCGGAGTGTGGCGACGGGTGTTACCTCCTTTGATGGTAAGGGTATGCCGTATATGGGGTTTACCGACTGTCCCGTCGGATCTACCCTAGACTCGGTTTCAATAACCTCATGCATTTTCTAACGGATTTTTTGTTCTTTTTTTAGGAATCTCAACATGTATCCCCACAGACTGCGCCAAATTGTTCCGGTATGGAAACAGTTGGCCCAAAACGGATTCGGATCTTTGAGTTTATGCCTCTTGGATGATGTTGTCTTGCTTTCCAAGCCTCTCTTTCTTCTCACTCCAGCAGTCGGACTTTCCCGGCGGAGATGGTCTGCCACCTGCACATAGGGAGCGCACAGGGCCTCGCAGGTGTCCGAGGGAACCCTCTCCGATGCCTAAGTCAGTCCGTGAAATGCACTTGACGGACCTTACTCGAGAGGAGTAATTTGGCGTTTTTTAGAGTGATATTCTAGAAAGAGAAAGTAAATTACCCTCTCTTGTGGGAAATAAATGGGTATTTATAGTTTCCCATAAAAGAGAGTAAGAGAGAGAAAGAGGGGGGAAATGAGTGAATGACACGTGGGTGCCCCTTGTCCACTCATTTCCTCTTACCTTAGGCATGGATAGGTAGGCTCTGACTTTCTCCTCTGAGCTCGTCAGGGGGGATATGCCCCGACGCCTGGCTGGCAGGGGTGGACTCTTTCCTCCTTGGCTGTATTGGCCATGCCCTGACCCTAACGGTCAGGGAACCTAGCTTCTTGTTCGGAGCTTGTCACGGCTTCTCCAGGGAGGCTCCTAGGGGTCTTAGGGAGAGATCCCACTGATTGGCTTGCTCGGCAGGCCTCTCTGTGATCTGGGCCGGGTTGACCCGAGATCCGCATGGCGGGCGGCCTATGACTGGCTACCGACCCCCATCATATATATATATATATATATATATATATATATATTATGTTTTTGGCCCTTGATTTGGTTTGGATGGATGGCTTAGATTAATCAAAAAAAATATGGGAGAATATGTCCGTGAATGACAAGCAGCAGACAGCAGCAGGGCAAAAGTACAGCATTTCATCACCATTTCTGTCACCATATCTATCACCCTTTCCATCAATAAAATTCACTCCCTCACCAAAATTCAAAAATCATCACAAATCTCTCACCAAGCTCTCAATCAATTTCAAAATTTATCCCAAATAAAACAGCATCCCTCTATCTATACCATTATTCAGAATAACTAAACCCTAATTCGTAAATTGTTGTAAGTCTTTATGCTCCAATGGTGTTGTTCCTCGAAGAACCACGCGATGATCATATGCCTGAAAATGGGCAACATGTAGGAGGTAAGATTAGAGCTTAACAGCCCTATATATTTGGTTTGTTAAATGAGAAGAGTCACGAAAATGTGCACTCGAACATTATTTTTTTTGATTTGATATTTTTGCAGAGTCACACTGTCATAACGTGACAGTCATACTTAATATGACAGACAGTCACACGTTCACTGTTGTTGTAGTTGTTCTGCTGTATTACGTTGTATTACGTTGAAGGTTCTTTATTATTCCAAATATTTATGTTGGTTTCTTTATAATTGTTATATTTATCATTGTATTTTTTTGTTGTTGTTGTTGTTGAGTATTGCATATTGGTTGGTTGTACTTGTAGTTCTTATATGTTGTGGATATTGATCAAGGCAAATTATTATTTTGTTGGTTGCATGTAGTTGTAGTTTTATCTGTAGGTGTAGTTGTTTTATTATTCAAAATATTTATGTTTGTTTCTTTATCATTGTTATATTTATTATTGTTGTTGAGTATTGCAGCTTGGGTTGTAGTTGTACTTGCAGTTGTCATGCGGTGTGGGTGTTAATCTCTAACAATCATGCTATTATATGAGCAAAGCCACAGTCGTTTTACTTCAAAGTCACAGTCGTTGTTGAGAAAAGTCACATTTCATTAAGGTCAGAGATGAATGCGTGCGTTGCAAGATTGATAGTGTGTAATTTAGAGTTTGGTTGTAGTTGTAGTTTTCTGCTGTAGGCGTAGTTGTATTACGCTTAAGTTGCTTTAGTATTCAAAATATATATATGTTCGATTCCTTCTCTTTTTTATATTTATTATTGTTGGTGTTTTTTTTGTTGTTGAGAAAATATATATATATTTATTATTGTTCGTATTGCATCTTGGGTTGCAGTTGTACTTGCTTTTGTTATGCGGTACGGGTGTTAAGCTTTAACAATCATGCTGTTATACGAGCAAAGTCACAGTCTTTGTTGAGAAAAGTCACATTTCAATAAGGTCAGAGAAGAATGCGTGCGTTGCAAGATTGATAGTGTGTAATTTAGGGTCTCTTTTTTATTGTATAATATAGGGTTTTTTTGTTCCAATCTTTGATAATTTGTTTTTGTTCCAACCTATATGCCAGCGGAAGACACAGTGATTGTCCCTAACGTAGGGCAGAAGTTCGCGGACATCGATGGAGCATTAAAGTTTTATCAAGCTTACGCATTTTATCTTGGTTTCGAGGCGAAGAGGTACACGACAACTAGATCAGGATTACGAAGGCGACGAGGACGCAATGTGGAGCAAGAATTAGGCTTTGTGCAATGATCGGGGGGTTTTATATTGAAGAGTTCATCGAGAAACACAACCACGATCTTGTGATGGTGAAGGACCGAGAGAGTTTCAAAAGTCATCTCGAAATCTATCAAGATATCACAAGGAGATGATCGTTTGCAACTCGAGGGTGCGTAATGTCTGTCAACAATGTTGTTAGTGTATGGTTGACTGCTAACTCTGCGCGACTAATGCAGTTGCAATTTTGTGTGTGCAGCTAAAGATCGGGGCGACTCGGACATACAAGATGTGCAAGGAGTTGTCGGGCGGATATCAGAACATCGGAGCATCGTTGGTTGATTTCAAGAACTGGGGGAGGGACGTCAAGTGCTTCGTCCACGAGCAGGATGGTCAGTTGTTCATAGACCGGTTCAAGACTTTGAGGGACAGTCAGGAGGATTTCTACTTTGACTACGATGTGGATACAGACGGAAGCTTACGCAAGGTCATTTGGGCGGATGGTGCAGCTCGAAGGAACTACGCGGCATTCGGGGATGCAGTTTTGTTCGACCCAACGTACGGAACCAACGTGTATTCCAAGGTGTTCACACCGTTTACTGGCATGGACAGCCACAAACGGTCTGTCACGTTCTGTGGGGCGTTGCTATTTAAGGAGGACTACGAGTCATTTATATGGGTCCTCTCCCGGTTTCTGGAAGCCATGGGCGGGAAGGAACCGTGTTATATCATAACAGACCAGGATCCCGGAATTTTAAAAGTCGTCCCGGAAATATTCAAAGCAGCGCACCAACGGTGCTGCACGTGGCACATCATGAACAAGGTTCCAGCAAAGTACGGCAGATCAAGAGAGGAGGCCTCGGAATTCGTAAAAGCCCTCAATGCAATTATATGGGACGATGACATCGAGGCGTCGGAGTTCGACGACAGGTGGGGGCGGATCATGATTGACCATGATGCTGTTGGGATCGAATGGTTCGAAAATATGTTCGAAGACAGGAGCAAATGGGTCGCCGCGCATTGCAGGGAGGTGAGGATGTCCGGAATTATGAGGACAACGCAGAGATCAGAGAGTGAGAACAGTTTCTTCAAAAAGTTTGAAGACAACAATGGTACGTTGGTCCAGTTCTGGATGTGTTTCAAAAGTGCGATGGACCAACAGAGGCACATGCAGAAGAGGCTAGACAACGATAACCGGCAGTCATTCCCCAAAATTGGATCGACGAATCCGATAGAGAGCCACGCGGCAAGGGTGTACACGCACGTGGCTTTTGCACACTTTCGGGAAGAGGTTAAGTTTTCGCTCTACACGTGCAGCGTCCGTGGGTATCAGGAGAAGGACGGGATCGAAGCGACAACAGTACTGGACTCCATTCGGGACCGCACCTACATTGTTGAATACAACCCAGGTACTGGCATAGAAAGTCACTGTCCATGTCGTGTAGCCATAGTCACATAGCCTGACTATATGATCCAAACGTAACGATTTTTATTCCATAATTCATTGAATGTGACTATACACAATAAAGGGTGCGACTCTGGAATGCGGTGCGTGTGATTGTACAACGCAATTCGTTTGATTCTGCGACGTAAGGACTGTGACTATGCCGCATAACGGGTGTGACTGTATCCTGTCAAGGTTGTGATCATACCTTTAGAAAGCCACATCCCGTACGTTGCGTAGCCACTGTCCGTACGGTCAAGAGTCGCACTCTTTATGTGTTTCTTAATGCAGTCGCAGGTACCTGTGAGATCATCTGTACTTGCAGGAAGTTCGGTCGGTATGGAATTCTTTGCAGGCACGCCATTTGGATATACTCTTCGAAAGGACGGAAGACGATCCCGGAACGGTACGTGGCATGTAGATGGACAAGGGATGCTCTACGTAATGTTAATGCGTGTCCCCTGTTAGAGAGTCGCCTAAGCGATGATAAGGCTGTTACAGTCACGAGGCTGTTTTCGGAGTTCTTTGAGACCGTCAGTCATGTCAGCAAAATGGGTAAGGAAGACGTTAGTAATCTAGCTGACATCATTCGCGACTTAAGGTCCGATATTGCCTTTGCTGGCCCTTGTAGCAAGACGCAAGAATTAGAGGAGATCCTCGGTTGTACGAGCGCAATTGAAATAACCATATTGCCCCCGAAGAAAGCCAAGAACAAGGGCAGTGGGAAGCGGATGCTTTCTTCTAAGGCGAAGGCTGCTGCAATTGCCGCCAAGCCTAAACGGCTGTGTAAGAACTGCAAGAGGATGGGTCACCATGACAAGAGGAACTGCCCCAACCCATTTTCTGAGTACCCACCGATTGCTGACTTATCTGTCGATGTTGAGGAGGAGGAGTTGGAGGATGAGGACCCGACAGGGATTGCCGAGGAGGATTGTTCATGAATATCATCTGTTACTTAGGAACATTCTTTTTGGGAACACAAAGGTTGTCAACGTTTGAAATGGTCAAGGTCCGTGACATTGCTTAGGTATATTGCGGACCTCAATCATTTCTAATATGGTGTAAGTCGTAGATCATGGGGGCTTTTTTTTGTTTTTGTGAAACATAAAGACTTGGCGGCATTTGAAATGGTCAAGGTCCGTGATTTTGTTTACGTCTATTGCGGACCTTAATTATTTCTAATATGGCGTAGTCGTAAAGCATGGGGGTCCGTAAAATTGGTTTTATTTTTTGGATTGTAAGAATACATTGAGGAACGTAGTCGTTTTTATTCTGGAATGCATGATCTTTGGCTACAAATACAGCTGTACAGGAACATTATCCCCTTAATATTTGGTTGACACGAAACAAGTGAGTGTGATTGTTCAACGCAATGAGTGCGACTTTACAGTAGGCAGTGCGTGACTGTAGAACAAGAGGTGGAGTGTGATTGTACAAGTGTGATTGTAATTATGGGAGTGTGATTGTACAAGGCAATGACTGTGATTCTACAATACACTGACTGTGATTCTACAAAATGAAGTTAGAAACCTAAACCGGTTTTATGACATGATGACTGTGACTGTACGCCATGTTTAGTGTGACTATAAAACTTGTGAACTGTGACTATACACCATGTGTCTGTACATTAGAAAAATAGCGAAGGAAATAGAGAAATAGCGAAATAGCGATGGAAATATTTGTACATTAGAAAAAGTCCATCTCTTACACAACATATAATACTTGCATACCATTAAACGCCGAAAACATTCTATGACATAATGCGGAAAACATCCATTGCATACCATTTAAACGTTACATTTTAACATTCATTAGAACTTAAAACACATAAAAAAATTCGTTACTAAACGCTACATCTTAATCCATACATACTTAACCTTCGTACTTTTTAAGCACTCCTTCAAGTTGGCCAAGTCGCGCTGGAACCCCTTCCTTGTGCAGAAACAGTACATAGACCTCTTCATCAAGAACTGGATGTAGGTATCCAGTTTTGCCTCTTTATGTGTATCGCCAATGGACGCTACGAAGTTCCTCGCGTCAACTGCAGTTGCGGCTTGCTGCACGGCCTTTAATTCAGTGGACATAGTGGTATTCAATAAACCCTCGTACTCCTCGATCAATTTTCTGATTTCTTCTATCTTTCTTGCCAGTTTTTTGTAAGTTTGAAGTGGTGGAGTTGTGAAAAATGCGTTGCTATTTATAGACGGGGAGGCAGTAAATAGGTGGTTGAAAATGCATGGGTTAGGCAGTAAAGGTGGGGTGAAAGTTGAATAGGGTAGGTGGGGGTGAAAATTTAATAGGTTAGGTGGGGTGCTTATCCTCATAAATTAATTAGGGTTAGGAGTTTGAGGTGGGTGTTTGTGTTTCTCAATGTTTCATTGAGACTCACAAACATCCCTTCACAGTCTCGGCTCGGTTTTTAACATTCGTCGTCGACATCGTTTTTTTTGAATTTTTTTACGATTATTTGTTGTTTGTATGTGGCGATTCAAAATGCATCTTATGAATTATTTAAACTGAAAGAAAATGGATGGTGACATATGTGGGGGTGATTAAGTTAAATTAATCTAGTGAATTTAGTTAATTTGTGGTTGTCTGTCATGACTCTGCGGAGTTTTTACTGTGACTGTGAGTCAGAAGTTGCGTGACTGTATCACATTGCACATGTGACCCTGATACTGAGTTGTCATTCATTTGATACTCATAAGATACTCCAACATGAAATTTTTTTCTATGTTCACAAAAAAGTGTTTTTACTTCACTCTACATTCATGCCTTACGTTTCGTAGAAGTCTTCCGTTCCACGATACTGCGTAGCTTACGACTTTCATCGATTCCTTTCCATATCTTTGGCGTGTCTGCCATGAAAGCACGAATTTTTTGCAACACGTCCTCACGAGCTCCATTCATGTCAGCAAGTACGAGGGCTGTCGCAACCTCGAACGACAAGTAACGCCTCCCGAGCTTTGTCCCAATATCAGGGTGGGTGAACGGCGCACCGTTGGACAGGCACATGTGCATCAAGTAGAAAATGCCGGACTCCGGATCGTTCTTCCGGGCGCTCTGCCATTCCATTTGTACTTGTCGATGTGTAAATTTTGACATGTGACTGCTCTTAATCATCCCCTTTTCGTCTATGTAGTCGATCAATGCTTGTAGCTGATGCAGTATTAGTTAATAGTAAACGTCAGCACTTATGGGAGCAGTATAATATTGACGCGGTGAAATAAAGCATATGCGTGCAACTTACTATTATGCTGGACATCCGGAACATATGCGACCCTGGGGCGTGTGTCTGGTGATCGAGGATATCAACTGTTCTATCTCTAAAGTTGACGCAGATGCACGCGTAGTGCCCCATAGCATGCACCAGAAAAAACAACAGTTCGGCGTTCAAGTCGAATGTCCCGGCGCAGTCTTGTATGAATCTGTCCCACGCTTTGTACACACCATCAGTGTCTTCGTCCGCAGGGGTACTTGTGTCGGGTCATTCCATTATACGGGTCATTGAGTCCTAACAAATGGTGATTATTAGTTGCCATCAGTGACGGGGCCCGAGACATTACTATATCATGTGCGTGACTGCACATCGCGAAGTGTGTAATTGTACAGACTAAGCTGTGTGACTTTGCAGCGTACCGACTGTGACTATACAAGACTACATCATGTGCGTGGCTGTACATTTTATATCACGTGATTGTACACCTCAACACGAGTGACCCTGACCGTGACTATGCAATATCTAGCATGTGATTGTACACATTAACATGTGTGACTCTGCAATTCATGACATGTGATTGTACACATCAATATGTGTGACTGTGCTAAGTAAACTTTGTGGTTATTTCTAACTATTACAGGGACTTTACATCTTTTCAGTTAATGTGATTGGGGGGTCATTTGTACTATTGAATGCGATAGGTAAGAGGTAACTGGGGCATACCATGTGTTGAATTCCGAACCATGCCATCGTTGGGTCAGCGGGGGAGGATAACCCACGCCCGTGGTCGTCTGATTCGCACCAGTTCATGAGGTGCGACCAACACTCCAGCACAGCGGCGCTCATGCTATCTCCGGACAATAGCGTTTGAATGTCACGTCTCTCCAGCTGCGCATGAGTGTTGTAGGACCCTAATTGTTCACTGCGAGATTTTTGACACCGGTCAGTATGTGTAGTATGCAACTCGTATCAGTAAACAAAGACGGTTACTCACCTTTCGTCGTACCCATTATCGTCAAGGAAGCAGTAGTCGGCGGTGTGCTTCCGCAGGATGGGCATCTTACTCGTCAGCGGTCGGTACAGGCGAAACAAGGTGGACATGACAATGGTGCTGGGGTCAGGACTCCCTTGGTTCAAAGAGCAACCCAACCCATCCCCTTAGCCCTGTATCCGAGACCTAATTGCCGACTGTTTTTCCTCCTGGACTGATCGGGGGGTGGGTTCAGGTGTTTTCGGTGATTTGCTCCGACGCTTGTTGGTGGTTTCCTTCACAGGAGTGGTTTCATGCGTACGGGCAGAGTCCAACGTTTCCTTGTATTTTCCGAATGCTGCCACTCTCTTCAAAACAGTGTCTCTCATTCTGTTCACGTCGCTCAGTATAAGGGTCGCCGTGATTTCCGCCCTGCACATATTCATGGCCGCCATTGTCCCCAAGGAGCAGTGGAACGGGGACCCGTTGTACAGTATCATGTGGATCATCGGGTACACTCCGCAGTCATTGGCGGAATACCCCACCCCCTGCCATGATAAGGGAACGTTTACCAATTTAAACGCATGGACCTTCTCACCTTTCTTCAGCCCTTGTCGTACCATGAACTCCCCCATTTTATCAGCCTGCAAAACAAGTTCAAATAGGATCAGGTGGTGAACAAATTCGCCGTCAGATAATTGATTTAATATTAAATTTAAAGGGCCTGACCCCTGTCCGAGCAATGCCATAGTAAGGCAACTTTGTAAAATCTTTATCGTACATCCTGTTGTCGAGGAACTCTATTTGCTCAGTATTGAAGTTGATGCAGGCGCAACTGTAGTGGCCCTCGTCACCCGTTAAGATCGGGACGAACACCTGCAAACAATGTGTCAGGATTATGGGCAGACATGGTATTATCCTGCACATAACTACGAATAAACAGTATGTGCAGGGTAATACCATGTCCGAGTCCAAAGCAAAGTCGGAGAAACTATTTTTTATCCACTCGTTCCACACGTAAAATATTTCTTCGTCATGACCGTTGCCCTAGCCTCCTTTCTTCCACAATACCAACATTTGGGAACTGCTCACATGCATTGATTGTAATACATGTAGTTAGTGTGTGTTTGACATGAGCGTGACTGCACATCTATAATTGTGTGACTGTGCAGCGTAAAAGGTGTGACTGTACGGCAACTAGTGCGTGACTGTACAGCCTGAAGTGCGTTACTGCGCAGTTTATAGTGGTGACTGGACAACATAATGTGTGTGACTGTACACACAATAGTGTGTGACTATACAGGCAATAGTGCGCGACTGTACAGCTAAATTGGGGTGTGAACGTACCGTATGTCCAAGAGAGAAGTAACCTCTACTGGTTACTCTTGGTGCTTTTTTTTCGTACACCAGCTGGTTCAACAGCCTACACCAGCAGTCAATGACGTTATTCATCACCTGCAGGCCAGGCTCGAGCGTCTACATGTCGCTCCTCGCTATACAGTCGTAATCTGTGAACTCGACCAACATTTCGCTGTAGACCAAACAAAGTCCCGATTAGCACATGCATTTAAAAAACTCAACGAGCAGCACAATAAATACGTACCCCGATGGACGTGGCGTTGAGTGGTCAAAGACGTAGTCGATTACATCTTTCCGTACGTGCAGGATATCCCAGAAGATGACAATATTGGAGCACATGAATCCAGAGATTACAAACTGCCCCCTCAATATTTTCCCACAGTCCAACGTGCAGCCCAAATTGTCTGGAATCGTATCCATGCATTCAAAGGCAACTTCGGAGTAGAAGATGTACCGATGATGTAGTGCCCTGGGGTGCGTCCTGGTCCCTGAGCCCTCGCCTGTCTGCTGATCATCGTTCGTGACGATTACCCCCGTTGTAGGCGTGGTGGCAACAGCGTCCGCTACAGACCAGCCTGCTTTGTTCAGTTCCTTCTCAAGACTATAACTCACTGTCGCGTCGGGTGGAGTCGGCATTACATCACGCGTTCCCTCCACATTGGAAGCTGATCGTGCGTCAGTTGTCTCACCCGCTGCTTGCCGTAGAGCCAACACTACGGTCGGACTCCTGTCAACTGAACCCTGCACATCGTCCTCAGCGGCATCATCCTCTTCAACGCTGATTTCTTCAGCGGCATCATCCTCTTCAAATTCTCCCTTGCAGAAACCCGGTGTCACGACGCCACCATCAAAAGTTCCCTCATCATCGTAACCCTCTGTTCCATCACCATATCCCACACAGAAATCTGTTTCCTCAATTTCTTCTTCCGTGTATCCAGATTCACGCATGTCTTGCACAATTTGGTCTATCAGATTGTAGGCTTCAGCATCAGGGTGCTCCTCGCCCTCAACGACGGGGGCGTTCTCGGTAGTCTGCTTCAACTAGTCGGCCAACGAAGTGACTTGATCAACATACCGGAGGACAGCTGGATCTCCCAAGAATTGTTGGGAGGACGGGTCTTGACTTGGAACTGCGTTGTTCCTCGTCGATATTTCTCTTACTTTGGAGGCAGTCTGCTCACAGAAACCGCAAAAGGCTAGCGCACACCTCCGGAAATTCATGAAAAAACGCCGGTCGTCCTATAATTCAGTTGAAGTCAAATCATTAGTGTGAAGCTCAGTGGTGTTGAGGCTGGCAGTGTGAGTATGACTAAGCACCTAAGTGTGTGATTGTACGGAATAAAGTGTGTGACTGTATAGCATAAAGTGTGCGACTGTACAGTTTGTAGCGTGTGACTGTGCACCTTATAGTACTGACTGGACAACGTAATGTGTGTGTCTATACAGGTAATAGTGTGTGACTCTACAGCTAATAGTATGTGACTATACAGCCAATAGTATGTGACTATACATCAGGATGAGTGTGATCATAACGACCATGACTACTGAATCTCAACTGTATTATAAACACAGTTTTATGAACCGTATATGCTTTTATAAACATAGGTAAGGCTGTCAGATTAAATCGTTTAACGGACAAAGAGTTGATGATTTATTGATGATTTATAGAGTGGCTGGGAGATCACTTACGTTAACCTCGCTGTCTTCCAACTGATCATCTCTCTTAATCCCTGCCATTATTCTTTTGGGACTAGAGTGCTGGTTGTCAGAGGGCATCGTTATAGCGGGGGCGCCCTCGCTGCCTGTTGTCCCACATGTACGTGGGTACGACACCTTCGAACGTACACTAGTAGAATAATACCTTTTCACACCGGTTGTAAACCCCCCTTTAGCATCGTTTTCTGTAGGTTCCCCTAGCACTGGCGTTATAGATAATGTACCTTTGACACCGGTTGTGAAACCGGTGCTAAAGATTAATTTTACACTGGTTGCGAATTGTAACCAGTGCTAAAAGGTAACCTTTTAACACCGGTTACGACCTAAAACCGGTGCTAAAAGGTGACCTTTGGCACCAGTTATAATTTAGAACCGGTGTTAAAGTGTTACCTTTTTCCATCAGTTTTAGTTTACAACCGGTGCTAAATTGTTATATTTTTCTACAACCAATTTATTCCATTTAAAAAAATAAATGAAACCATAAATCCGTAATTACAAATCAACACCAAATTGGGGAAAGCTTCGCCAATATCCAACTCACTTAAATAATTGTGGACAACGTCAAAAGTGAGTATATAAACTCAAATATCATCCAATAAAGTTAAGTCACAACATCTCTATTCTTACTATTCTTACACAATTTAGACTTCTTGATGGCAAACACTTTTCTTAGGTAGACTAAATAGCGTCGATACATTTTTGAGCTCGAAATTCGCGAACTACATCCATATCTTTGGTCGTCGTTCTTGACTTCTAAACACACTACATAAGTGAAAAAGAATTATAATAATAATGGATTAGTGATATTGTCTTCAAATATATAGGTAAACAACAAAAAATTATTAATACAAAGAAAGTACCTCCACTAACCTCTCTTTACTTAAAGAGTAGGATACGGTTAGGTCGTACATAGGGACGTCTCAAACCAGTAGGAGGCCCCGAGCAAAACTAGAAAATTGGGTCCTTATATTACGAACGTCTATAATTTTTTACTAGCATTATTACCCTAATTCCTAACTCATAATGTTACTCCTAATGAATTTAGGTCCGTACTAATTAATTCATGGTACGTAAAAATATGCTAAAAATTTGGATAGTTCTTTTATTTACCTCAATCAAACTCTGGTAAGTCTCCTTGATCGTCTACTCCGTCAAGTATACCTTCTACTCCCAGGATTCTAGTACAAGCACTAACAAAATGTCTCGCGCAGCCATATATGTGAAACCTACAACGGAAAACTCACTCATCAATACAAACTGCAAAGATTAGATTAATTCTACAAAAAAAAACAACAAGATAATCAATCTTGGACAATCAAACTCACGTTAAGTTCTTTTTTGTTGATCGGATGACATCTTCCAACTGAAAATATTACCATGAAAAAATTAAAATTACTCCTTGTTCCATTTCCAACTTTATATTAAAATAAGATTACGATAATTAATACTCCCTCTGTCTCTTAAAGATTGCCTGAAATGTAATGAAATGTAATAATTCAATAATAAAGCTATGGTTGAATTGATAATAGTCAACTTTATTGGACAAAATGTGAACTATGTTTGAATAGCTATGGTTGGACAAAATGTGAATTGATAATAGCTATGATTGGACTTTATTAAAACCTAATTTGAATACAAATCCAAATGCATTAATGATTCAAAAATCCATACCTGTTGAACTAGATTATTTGTCACTACTAATCATCATCCGATCAGAAAGCTTTGATTTCCAGAACCTAAGATATATAAGACATTATTATGTGAGTGGTGTGTGGAAGAGGTCATGGCAGATCATTCTCGATGCATTCACACCTGAAATTTGAGATCATTATTTTAGACTCCAGGTCACACTAAAAAAATCAACCATTGAGGATACTTCAAACAAAAGGATGATAGCAAAGTAAAGAGCATAAGCTGGTAGCAAAATACAGAACAGGGTACATGTATTCAAATTACAAAACAAAAACATCATAGAGGAAACAACCGTAGTTAAGGCGAACAACTCACATGTTCCGGCAGAGGCTGTAAACTACGTTAGTCATGGTGATTATCTTCATTCTACTTTCCATAACTTTCTTATAATCATTAAACTCATGAAATGGCTCCTCTAAATACAAAGTCTCTCAACATTGGCTTTCAGTTGATGTATATTGTGACAAGAAGACGTGTGTTCATATTAAGGAGTGAGGAAACTTGTGCTTATGAAGCATAAAAGTCATTTTGTTGATCCAGAATAGATAACAATCAAAATTAAAATGGGCATAGGTGCCTAGTACATAGTTGATAGTTAAACGTCCCAAGGATAGTTTAAGTTGCCCATTTTAAGTTCTAAAAAATAGCATCAGCAATGGGTCACCACAAAGAGCAAAGGATGCAAAAAATCACAAGCAAATATCTCAGTCCAGCTACGCATTTATGTTCTAACCATTCGTCCATTACAAACTAAAGTAGATAGTTAAACGTCCAAATACTCTAAGCGATCTTACAACTGATAACTGTAGGACAATATCTTAAGATACATACCTCCCTACAGCTGAGGATGTGAACTCAACCAGAGTATCATCCTCCAATTCAAGCATGTCCTAAAACAACAATTATTTTTGGTGACCTATGGAACATAGAAGCTAATAAAGAGAAATATGAGAGAAATTTGCATACTGAGTAGAAAATTGCCCCGTTGAACTCCGTATCGGATTTACTCAACGGAAGAAGTTCAATAAATATGTCAAGATCTTGTGAATCCTATTATAAGGCCAAAAATACCACATTAGAGAAAAATATGATATTAAAGATCTTAGATAAGAAAAATCACTAATACAGAGCATTACTTTTGCCCTTTGCAAAGTAGTCCTCGTCATATCAGGTTTGATTCTCTTCATCATCCCAAATTGATCCTCTTGATTAGTAAAAAGAAGAATACGCCGTTATGCGGATGTAAAACAATAATTATTACATTAAATTCCCAGGTCAATTAGATGAATTAATAGGCTTCAATTAGATAAAACACTTAAAAAACAATGAAAAATGAAGATACCCCCTTCTTAGAAGTGCTTGAGCAACCCAAATGGCATTGTAAATATAATTAGCCCGAGAACCACATACAATTCCATAGTTGCTACCGATGTTCTTTGAAAACATATAAACTGCAACTTTGAACTACCATATGAATCAATAATTATGCTGGCCGAAAATGATATGAACGTAAATGTAGCCCAACTAATTAACAACAAATCAATAATATTAATCAAATCGACATCAATAACCCATAAATTGTTGCAAAACATTGCAGTTACTCATGAACCAGATATTCGCTGGAACTAAAAGCGTTGCAAAAGTAATTAATGAAATCAATCAAATAAACAACAATAGATTACGAAATTTAGGACAGAAGATCAAAATTCAGAAACTATTCAACAAAATGCAACACCGACACCAAAAAACGCACTAAATGAAATCAATCACAAATGTTCGAGAAAAAGTGTAATTAACAGTCCCAAATTGAAAAAAAAAATGTAATTAACAAGTTGTACAATTTTTAAAAAAAACCTTAAATAACATACTTGGTGGGTCGTCGGTTTGCCAGACTTCGGCCAGTGGTTAGGGTTTGGTCGTCGTCGGAGGTCGTCGGTCGCTGGTGGTTTGATCTGGTGTTCGGTAATTGGGCACGACGAAGAAGAAGAAGGGCGGGTTTGGGTTGTGTATTTGCTGATACGGAGTACTTATCCTTTAAGAAGATAATTGGGTTTGTGTATAATGTTATTGCTGTGTAGGAGTATATTATTTGGGTAGCCTCTCCCACCGGTTCTAATATAACTGATGTTATTGGTTACCCTTTCACACCGGTTTCACTTTACAACTGGTGTTAGATGGGTTATAATTCTTTTACACAACCCTTTCACACCGGTTTATTATGTACAACCGGTGTGAATGTACTTTTTTTAATTTTTTGTCCACCACTTATGACTTTTTAGCACCGTTTTTCTTATAACCGGTGTCTTATGGTAGATGTCGTTGGTACTTATTCTACTAGTGGTAGCTGATTTCCCAGTGACCCTATCTCCAGTTCCCCAGCGAGACGATCGCATATTCTCCGTGCATCCCAATGTGCGATAAATGGTATGTCGCATCTGCAAGTCTCGCTACGGAAATCGTAGCGCTGGAAGTACGCAATCATTAGAATGGGGATGCATCCCCGGAGGTAGTTGAGGACTTTGTTGGGGTCACGCGTCCCCTTACCCGCCCGCACCAAATCGTGCAGGACAAAGCTACACTAGTCCTGTTCCCGAATCAAGTCCACATCCTCCACTGCGGCCAGCAGACTCAGGTCCAGTGAGTTGTTCGTAGTAGGCGCTAGGAATGATGACAACGCGAACAACACGAACCTGCGGACAAAGTCGTCGTCAGCGGCTTTGGTTGCCATTAAATTTTCGTGCACCCTCCCTAATGTTATTGGCTTGCTGCTGTCCACCACACCGAAGTCTTTCCTCCAGGTACTCTTTAACCTGATCACGTCAGGTGAGTCTGCCCCTTTCTTGTTGCTGGTTGGGATCACTTTCACCGGATGAGGGCCCAAAGGTAGCTGGAGGCAGTCGTGGACGTCGTACTTTGACATCATGAATGCCTTCTGGCGTGAGGCACAGAAAATATGGGACCCGTCAGAAAATTCACGGAGGAACATAACCGCATGCTCAATGGGTACTGATTCAAGCCTCAGCTCCAACAGCCCGCTGAATCCAACAGCACGCACCCTCTCTATCTGATCATTTGATAATCGCCCAATTAGCTGGTGCAACCCCTTGGGCCTACAGTGAATATCGGGCTGACCCTGTCGGCGGTCCCCCCCTCTCTTCCTCCGAGACACACACACGTATGTGGAGTCCGTCGGTGTAACAGATTTGACCCTCCTCTTTTTTTTTGGCCTGCTTTCCTCAACACTTTCTGTCTCACCCACATCCAGATCGGCGACCGGTGTATCAAAAGTCATCCTCTTTTTTTTCTTTTGTCTGCCTTCGTCAATGATTTCTGTCCCCCCCACATTCGTCTCGGCAACGATGTGGTCCCACGATGTATCTTCAACAGAATTTACAACAGTCTTCTTCTTCTTCTTTTTCTTCTTACCCAAATTTTGGTCGACAACCAATCTATCATCAATTACATTTTCGCGGACCAATTTCTCTGCCATGGCCTTCTTCCTACTGGTCTTCGTTTGAACTTTCTTCTTCGCACCCGACTTTCTGCTTCAATAACAACATGCGTAATGAGTGTGATTTTACAACTGAGTATACGGCTTCAACAGTGTGATTCTACAGTAAAAAGAGAGCGACTCTGCAACATAAAGAATGTGACTATACAGCCTCAAACGGGTGACTATACAACCAACACTGCATGACTATACAATATAAAACGTGTGACTTTGCATCATAACAAGTGCGACTGTGTAGATTCAAAGGTATGATTGTACATCATTCTGTTACTTCACAACAAAATGTAACGAGTGCGACTATGTACCTTCAAACGGGTGACTGTATAACCAATTCTGTATGACTGTATAACCAACTCTGTGACTTTACAACTCTGTGACTTTACAACTCTGTGACTATACAATATAAAGCGTGTGACTTTGCATCATAACAAGTGCGACTGTGTAGATTCAAAGGTGTGATTGTACATCATTCTGTTACTTCACAACAAAATGTAACGAGTGCGACTATGTATCTTCAAACGGGTGACTGTACAACCAACTCTGTATGACTGTACAACCAACTCTGTATGACTATTCAAATGTTAATTTTATTTCTTCCCAAACACCAAGTCTGTGACTATAAGACTGCTTTAACGTAAGCTTCAACATGGAAGCATGCAAAACTTCAACAAAAAACTGTCTAATCGATAGCACATGCATACTTACAATGACGACTATGGGAACTTCAACATGAACTTCAACAAAGAAATAAAGACTTCATCTTTGGCTCTATAACTACAACTACTGTACAACTACGACCCCTTCAACTCAAAATTAGGGTTATAACTAGAGGAATAACGATTAATCAAGAATAAAAATTGTGTGAATATTAGTTGTCAAAGAAAAAAAACTTCATCTTCGACTCTATAACTACAACTACTGTACAACTACAACAACTTCAACTCAAAATTAGGGTTATCGTGTTGGAAAAATGCTCTTTTACCATTTTTTATGGTTCATGCATGCCGGAGTTCTTGACCACTTTTTAGGGTTCGTGAAAAAGGAATAAAAAAGGGTTGAACAAAAGGAAAATCGGAGGTCGAAAATCGAACATTCAACATACCTTTGTAGCACCACCGGAATGTTAGGCATTATCGGAGATGGAGAAGCTGCGGAAATGGAGATGGAGATGGAGATGGGTTTTTTTTATAGAGAGGAAGAGAGCGGTGAGTGATTAGGTAGTGAAATGAATTGAAAATAGGTGAATGGGAAAGTGTAAAGGCTTTGGGCGGGAGTATAGAGAGGAGAGAAATTAATTGGGGGGTAGGGTGAGGGGGCTATTGACTAGTGATGAGGTTGATGGCTGATGGTTGATGGCTGTCCGCAGCATGTCAGTCCCGCAACCCCATTATTTTTTTGTATACAATCTAAACTCATCCATCCACCGTCCATATTAAGCTAAATGGATGGGGGGAACAACACTAATAAACTCTTAGAGAGTTGCTAACTCCCTTGATCCCCCCTCTATATATATATATATATATATATATATATATATATATATATATATATATGATATTCTATTCGCTCAAAAATATTGTAAAAAAAACGTAAATTAATCGTAATGGCATTAAGATAGAGTTGAAAATATTTGAATGTAATATCTATTTTCAGATCTCAAAATATTATGGAGTGCATAATAATATTAATAATTATTATATGAACAATAATGATAAAAAAAGAAAATAATAATATAAATAACGATAATAATAACAATGACGATGATGATTTCGACGATAACAATAATTTGTTACAAGTATTATTATTAACATTAAGAAATATAAGTAATAAAAATAAAACAACCAACAACAACAACAATACTTCCTCCGTTCCAATAGGTTCTTTACATTTGGTTTTTGGACACTATTCATAAGTGGATGAAATTGTCGATATAACTTCTAATATATATAAAATATAGTCATGCGAGATCTTGTTTAAATTGTTTAATCGAATGCGTTGTAAACATCGAATTTCTATAATTTTTTGAAATATGTAGCTAATTAATTATATGGATAAAAGAAATCGTGCATTGGCAAGTGTGAAAAAGCAAACGTAAAGAATCAAATAGAACGGAGAGAGTAATAAATTAATAATATTATCATTAATATTATTTTTTTTTTAAAAGAAACTTGCATTGATATCGAAATGAAATAATAATAATAATAATAATAATAATAATAATAATAATAATAATAATAATAATAATAATAATAATAATAATAATAATCGGTTGCTGCTTCTTTAGAATCGGTTTTCCCCTTGACTCGACGACAGGTGGCTTTGTGGAAGTCTTTGCAGGGCGCTCACACGTCTGACTGATTGCGCGCGGTACCTATCTCCGGGCTGGGACAGACCATGAATGGGAGGACTTATCGTTCTGTCCTTAGCTACTGGTTGGGTGTCCCTTTGTTCCCGGTACCTAAGCCTTGTTGTGCCTGTTCCCGAGTTTTCGAGGGGGACATTTTTGGAGATCATGATGTGTCGTGTGCTGGTACCGTTGGTATTAAGCATAGACATAACCTGGTTCACGACACCCTTTTGGATATCTGCTTCTGATCTGGTATTTCGGCCGGTAAGGAGGTAGATGTCGGTTTGATTGATGGACACGACAGGCCCCTACGCCCGGCGGATTTGCTTCTTTATTCCTGGGATAGGGGGCGTGATGTGTGTGTCGATCTGACGGGGTCGTCCCCTTTGACTCAGTCCGCGATGTCTGACTTTCTGCCTGGTCGTGCGGTCGCTGATGCTACTCAGCGTAAGTGCGCCAAGTATAGAGATTTGTGCACCAAGACTGGGTATGGGTTCCTACCTTTCTCTTTCTTTTCTCTAGGGGAGCTCGACGCGGAGGCCGCTGCTTTACTCAAGCGGATTCAGAAGTTCTCTATCTCTCAGGACGCGGGAGCTCGCACAGCTGCTTTTATTTTTACTCGACTTAGTTTTTCTATTGCTAAGGGAGTGGGTGCCCAGATAGTATCTCGGCTACCCACTAACTTCTTGTAATTTGTTTCGATCTTAATGCAAGTTCTGTTTTTTTTTTAAAAAATAAAAAAAATAATAAAAAAATAATAAAAAAAAAAAATAATAATAATAATAATAATAATAATAAAAATAAAAATTCTTGCCATAATAATAATAATAGTAATAACAACAACAACAACAACAACAACAACAACAACAACAACAATACTAATAACTTATTGTAATTTATTTCTATCTTGATTCAACTCCAGTTTCATATAAATAAATAAATAATAATAATATTTTTTTTTTTTATTATCATATTTTATTATTATTATTATTATTGAATTATTAGTTTAGAAACTAAAAATATTGGAGCTGAACTGAAAATATTAGACCTAAGTTGATTCGAGCTTATAAGAGTTGGGCTAAGCTGATAAGAGTTGGACTAAAGGTAAGATTATTGGTAGTCTTGAGGTGAGTCTTGAGGGAGTTTGTCTCAAGACTCATGTGAGTCTTACTAGTAATGTTGCAAAGTCTTGAGAAAAGTTTAATATTTTTGGTAGTCTTGAGGAAGTTTTAAGAATTTTGGTAGTCTTGAGAAGATTATTGGTAGTCTTGAGGTGAGTCTTGTATCAAGACTCGTGTGGGGTCTACTAATAAAGTACCAAAGTCTTGAGTCTTGAATTTTAAATACTCAACTTAAGACTTTTGTGGGGTCATGACTCATATTACGTATTTCTCGACATATTATTCGATAAATTACTCGTATTTATACAATTTTTTTATTTTCAATTGTTTTAAAGTCTCACTTCTTTGTTTAATTGTCCATCTATTCCAAACCTTTTTTTTCCGTCTCGGTTATTTGTTTACCTTTTATATTATTTGTAAGAATTTTTTTTAATCAAAAGTAAATAAATGAACAAGACAGAGGGAGTATAAAATCAATTAACCCTCGACCCCTAATAAACTTTTTAATACGAATTACATATTTAATTAATAAAACACATAATTAACCAATTTAACGTACGAAATAATTGCTTAATTAAACACTTAATCAACTAATTTCACTTAATTACCTAATTACACACTTATTTAACAAATAAAAATACAATTTCACTTAATTGACTGGGTTAACGTAATATTTATCAAATAGAAATGCAATCAACTAATTATACGTAATTAACTAATTAAACACGGAATTAACAATTTTAATGTAATCGTTATTGGATGACCGTCAAGTCACTAACGTTTTTTTTTTTTTGGCAAAATAACAACTACGAGTACATTTTGGTTCTAAGGGAGTCATAAGTCGATAACCTAAATCGATATACCTAAGGCTATGTATGAAAAAATAATATTAAAATATCGTAAATTATTATAAGCAAGACATAATTAAAATGTCATAAACTATCCGGACCTATAATATGAACGAAGTTCTTAAGATTGTATACCTGTGTTTTTGTATGTCACACAAAAACAAACAACACTAAAATAAAACAAGTTAAATTTTTTAATTAAATTAAATAGTAAAGTAAGTAGTAATTTGTACAGAACAAGTAAACTGTAATTGTTTAATCACAAACTAAACCAAATTAATTCGTATTTGTACGCGATTTATCAAAATTAACAATTTTTGAACAACGAGCGAAACCGGGACAGGCCCGCACGCGAGTCGCGGCCCTCACAGGCGACTCGCGCACGAGCCTGAAACCCGCGCTCCTTTTTTTAGCTTCTTCGTTCGTTTTTTATTATTTGTTCTACGAAACGATTTCTAAAATTTATATCTTTTCTAAAACTATTCGGAGTATTTGATATTGATTTCGTAGTCAATTATCGAATATAACGAATATCGAAAATATTAGATCGAATACAAGTTATGCAATATTTGTACGCGATTTAATCGAGTCTTCGAAAAATCGTCTTAAAAAAAAACAGACCGACACGCGACTCGCCGGAATCCCGGGCGAGCCGCGCGGCCGGCTGCCACGACGCGCCTTTCTCGTTTTTTTTATTATTTTTCGAACTTCGTTTTTTTATACAAAACAGCGTTTTAGCAATATTTTTCAGATTTCGATTAATATTTATTTTCTCGATCTCGTATATTTATTTTATTTGCTATATTATTATCGATACTAACTCGTTTGTTTATTTTGTAGCAAATTCACATCTTTTTCATCGTTTGTTTTATTATACTAAAACGAATCTCACATGTTAAATTCAACTTTGACGTTAAATTTTCATGCATTAAATCGACTTAGCAACCCATTCAATTCCTCACATGTTTAGGAAAACAATGTTTGCATATCATTCATCGTATTACTAACGCGCGTATCAAAACATCATTCGATATCCTAGTAGAGGCCGCTAATGTGCGGGCGGGGTTGGGTGTTCTTAGTTAACTTCCCAACATGTACCCTCACCCCTTACTCAGAACCGTGGTTTCCGGATGTCCGAATCCATTGGCAACGAGAGTCATTCAATATATGATTAACCGATCAAGTCGGCATCGGTATCGAACTGCAAAGGGACGAGCCCAATAAACTTTGACATCGGAAATGGGCCGTATTTTGTATACGGCCCACTACGACATAGAGTGGGCTTGAACGGTTCCGAATAACCATAAAATTCGGTAGCGACTCCAACTTCGATTTAAATTTCAATTTGATCATCTCATATGGAGATTCATTTGCCTCCCCAAACCCGCGCGTGACCGCATCGGGGTGGACCTATGTCATGTCCACAATTTGGCGACTCCGCTGGGGATTAGCTGATACGTTACTGACCTTCAGCATCCTCAGGGTGAGACTCGAATAAAAATCGTTTGACTAGTACAATACGCGTTTTAGTTTTACGGTTCATGCATAACCCCATATTTTCCCGGGCCGGTACTGGTGACCGACGTCCCACTATACTATCGATGTAGTCCAAATTGGATATGTCGAAGGTGTCCATTAGCCGATTCGTATGGGTTTTACGGCATGTTCTAAGCTCAACTCGACTTAGTAAGTCCGCCCCGATTCTCGATAGGCTGTGTACACTAGTATAGACCCTTACAGACTGACCGAGACTTAGAATTAGAGCATACATGGCGTCGTTATACTGCTTCCATGACTACGTACTACCTGATTTACTAGTCTTTTTTTTCAAAAACCGTCTTTTTCAAAATTGCATCCTTTTCAAAATATCCAATTTTCAAAACCCGGGACATATACCGAATTTAGGATCCACGATTTTACTCAAAATAGCCTATTTTTAGCCGGTATTATGCCCATTTCAAAACTCGAAAATATTTTCGAACTTTCAAACCCGTAACCCGGTCCACCTTTTCCGTTTTTCTTTCGAAAAAGGGCCGGTTCTCCGAATTTTTCTTCGGGCTTTCAAAACTTCAATTTCAAAACCTTCCTTTTCTTAGGACTTCCCGTATTTAGCAGTGTCGGGTCGTGTCGTAAGTCGTCGAGGTCTCTAGCGTCGAAACTCCGTCGATCTTATATCACGGATTTCCTCCCTATCCCAGTCCGCCTTATTATACTAAGGCAAGGCCCACCTACGTAGGACATACTCCTAAAAGGGTCGGCCCGTCTACACAATCGAGTCTAAAAGTCTGGGGAATGTCTCACGTGAACCTCCTTTTGAACAGGGCCCAGCCCACACGGCTGGATCCTAAAGGAGGCCCACCTTTCACAAGTCACATGTCTAAGTGTCTTTTCCGAGTCAACCTTTTACAAGGCATAGGCCTATAACAAAAGGTTTGTGACCTTTACGTCTGAGGGTCACTCGTCCGACACTCGAGTCTTAACCAAATATTCGATCCCACTTGGGGACTACCCTTCATCAGAGCGTTCAATCACGGTTGCTCTAAGGGTCATGTCTTACACGTGTCTCACATACCCCACTTTCGAGCCACTTAGATGCCACACCATTTGAGTCCTTAGTCTCACTTGGGGGCTATTCCCCGACGGAACGATTAATCGCAGTCACCCCGAGAATCGCACCCTACACATTTGTCTTAGGAGAGTCTAACCCGAGTCAAACATGGTCGCCCCATTTTCGGACTCACCCTCGTGCAGCTTGAGTCTCATCGTCAAGTCCAAGCCAGGGTCGTTACCTCGTCTAGGTCAACGTTCGAGTATCCCAGTCCATGAATCTTAGTCATTCCCGTCACCTCGGGCCGTGTCTAGTTTGACTCCCTCTCTTGCATTTGCGCAAAACCGAGTTTAGGCGAGTCGTGGCACCTGTCGAAGACCTTACCAAAAAAAAAAAACCAACCGAGCATCCGAAAGTCCGAATTGGATTCGAGTCTAAGTTTGAGTCCGAGTCTAGGATACCCTACATCCTCATTTCCAAATCAGAGTCAGAGTCTTTTGCATTCTGTCCTCTTTTCAAAATTCAATAAAATCAGCTTTTCTATTGCTCATATATACTTTCCTTATGTATTTCCGAGAACATGATGAACACCGTCATACACTGTGAGCACATGCATGTGACTATAGGCACATCTATAATGACTGCAGAAAATCGAGACCCGTGTTTTCCATTACATGTTCCATGTCTGACATAGGAAGCCACAAAACTACACTTAGCAGGAGCGGTATCGAATCCATTGACGAATCTAGGTAGTCTCCTAGTTTGGGTTCAAGACGGGAGGCAAGCCCATTTCCCATAATAAACACCCCTCCGACAAGATCAACCATACCTACCTACGGTGTTAGTTTGACCAACAAAAAAAAAGACAAAAAGCTGGACAAAAAAAAATCAAAAGTCCAAGGAAAAAAAGCAAAAGGCCAAAACAAAAAAGCAGACCATCATAAAAAAAGAGCATCCACGACCAGAACGGTCAACACAAATGAATATCCCATGACCGGGGCTAAGAGGTCAACTAACAAAAAATATTCAAGTGCCCATGACCGTGGTCAACGGTCCACTCAAGATCAATACTCATACCATCCAATAAGGGAGAAACAATCAAGCTGGTCAACTAACACCACATTTAGCCTTCCCACATTATAACCCTCAAGACCTTCCCGAGACCCAGGCTAAAGACAGCCCGGAATTTTGAGGATTCAAGCTCCATAGGATACCCCTAACCATTAGGGCCAGACATGGAAACCAGATCCCGCATCATCAAACATATCCCGATCAAAGTTCGAGCCATTTTACTCGACTTCCCCTTTACATAACAGAATTCACAATCACCATATGCAAACCCGAGATCAAAACTCGTCAAAGACCCGAGAGCAAAACTCGTCAAATCCCTTACCTAATCATACACAATCCCGAGAGCACAACTCGTTAAAATCCCCGAGAGCAAAACTCGTTGAAATCCCCGAGAGCAAAACTCGTTAAAATCCCCGAGAGCAAAACTCGTTAAAATCCCATCCCAATTCTTCTCATTCAAACCACTTACCAACCCCAAACACGGGAATTTAACTTCCAGTCGGCATAGAACATGCCCAAATAGTGCACACCACCTCTGGGGGCTATCCCGGAGAATGCTCACAGTCACAGGATCAATATCCTAACCATTCTAGCCCTTTGATCAAGACATCATTGGGAATGCACCTAGCCTACACCATTGCTATGGCTAGTTACACACAAAGTCCTATTAGACTAGGCACCATAATATATCTTTCAACACTGAACTACGGCATGGTTTGATTTCACTATACGTGAATACGTAGGCAGCCTTTCAACAGAGGCACAACCACCCACACCCACACACATTCAAAAAGCGTCATCATTCCGGTCACGACACCGTCATGTTCTCAACAACTAGCTTTGTCGTCCTGGGGGCTTCTCTTAGGCAGAAAACCTTCATCCACTCACAAAATCCATATAAATTCAAAAAATCTAGCCTCCTTTCTGTAGTGTGTCATAGTACTCGGCTCAGTCGAAGACAAGAATCTGTCAGGACTCGAGGCAATACCCACTTTGGAAATGTACCCTAAAATCAAAAATTCAGGAGAGCACTAGACTACAACAGTCTCATTACAGACTACTACTGCAACCCCGTATAGCATATCTATCCCACTTCGATGTTCGACCATGTTGCCACTCGTCTAGGCTACGGAATAGCGCAACTTAAGAGTCTTGTTAGGTGACCCACCCCCCTACCGAGTCACGGTCCAACCCCTCGAGAGTCCAGTCGTGTCTGTCAACTCGCCCGGTCACGCCCAGCGTCGAGTCTGTCGATAGGTCTCTCTCTTCAAATTCTCATTTTAAAATTTGCAAAACTTAGCCATTTGAGAAAACCCTTTTCGACAAGGTCAAATTTCGGTCTATTTAAATTGCAAATTTCTTTTCTACCCATTTCAGTTTTGAAAACATATTTTCTAGTACGTGAGCTGCTTTCAGGACTTCGATTTTAAAACTAAGCAAAAATCATTTTTTATTCCCCAGCGCGAGTCATATTTGTTTCACCTACATGTTGCATGCAAAAATTTATGTAACTTATACAGGTACAATTCAAGACCGCGCAATTCACATAACTCCCCAGCGGCATAGACTTATACGACAAGTCCGATTCCCCACGGAGTTATCATCATCAACTCAGGTACATTTCTAGTCTCCGGCCGGCGGGCCCTTTACGCAGGTCTAATGGACCTTAAACGACCCGACCGGAAGTCTGCCAGGTCTTAATCTTTGATTGGCCTGGTAGCTACTCTGACTTTCGCCTTGTCCAAGCCTCAGTCAGAGTGGGGGCTCTGTAGACACCCACATTTTGACCGCCAAGTGTCTATAGCAGTTTCCGACAAACACCCGATGATGATCAGACGCAAACATGCTTTAAATACTCAGAAACGGGCTCAAAATCATTGGCATTTGGCTTGGGCTCATTATGGAGTACATATCTCACAGAACCAACCTCAAAATCAGGCCCAGTGGGTCGTTTCGAGTCAAATAAGACTAATTTGGATCGATTCCGACACCAGGGGAAAACCGTCTTTTAGCGACCGAGTCAAACCCGGTCAAAGATTTTCCCGAGGCACGTGAGTCAGCCGTGACACCTCACATGGCTGATTCATACTCCAATCCTACGAAAAATCAGCTTCACAAAATATTAAACAAATCCGTTTAAGGATGAAATTCGATCTCAAGTAGGAATCATATCCGAAAACCGATTCAAACACCCGACCGAGTGCAAACACTCGGCCGAGCAGCACAAACCATCCGTGTTCCCTTGCTTCTTCGACAAGCAAGCGGAATCCTCATGCCTTTCGACTTCCTACGTTTCCTACCTTAAACGGTAGTTCAAACTCTCCTAGCCAAGGTCGGGAACTCCCTATAAATAGCCCCTTGCATACAACACTTTCGATATCAAAAAATATCATATCATATCACAACACAAGACGAATCAATTACACACATCAACATTCATACACACATACATCAATTTCTACACTTAGCATCGATACACCGATATTACAAACCCGAAGGAAACCGGCCCGATACTCGACACCCTTCACACGTCACACCAAACCGAGCCACCATAACTCACCGACATCCACTCGACGCTCTTGTGCCCAAGCCACGTCCCGACGAGCCCCGATCCGAGTAAACAGAAGCATGTAGGTTGAGGGTGTAACAAAACCCGACTTCTCTTTTTTTCTCTTCTCCTTCTCGTCGTCCGCTTTTCTTACGGGTCTCGTGTCGGTCCTTTTTATTACGGGTCGTTCGTCGCTTTTATTTTATAATATCGATATTACTAAAAACTATTTTCATATATCGAACATTCCTAAAAATATAATATCAACTCCATAGTTGAATATCGTATTAAAGGAATTATATTAAAATCTCGACGATGTTAAAAATCGTTACATCTTTTTCGTTCAAATTTCTTTTTACAAAACATTTTTTTAATTCATTCCGAATATTCGATATCGATTCCATAATCGAATATCGGATACGACGAATATCGAAAACATAAATCGAGTATAAATTAATTCGTATTTGTACGCGATTTATCAAAATTAACAATTTTCGAACAACGAGCGAAACCGGGACAGGCCCGCACGCGAGTCGCGGCCCTCACAGGCGACTCGCGCACGAGCCTGAAACCCGCGCTCCTTTTTTTAGCTTCTTCGTTCGTTTTTTATTATTTATTCTACGAAACGATTTCTAAAATTTATATCTTTTCTAAAACTATTCGGAGTATTTGATATTGATTTCGTTGTCAATTATCGAATATAATGAATATCGAAAATATTAGATCGAGTACAAGTTATGCAATATTTGTACGCGATTTAATCAAATCTTCGAAAAATCGTCTTAAAAAAAAACAGACCGACACGCGACTCGCCGGAATCCCGGGCGAGCCGCGCGGCCGGCTGCCACGACGCGCCTTTCTCGTTTTTTTTTTTTATTTTTTGAACTTCGTTTTTTATACAAAACAGCGTTTTAGCAATATTTTTCAGATTTCGATTAATATTTATTTTCTCGATCTCGTATATTTATTTTATTTGCTATATTATTATCGATACTAACTCGTTTGTTTATTTTGTAGAAAATTCACATCTTTTTCATCGTTTGTTTTATTATACTAAAACGAATCTCACATGTTAAATTCAACTTTGACGTTAAATTTTCATGCATTAAATCGACTTAGCAACCCATTCAATTCCTCGCATGTTTAGGAAAACAATGTTTGCATATCATTCATCGTATTACTAACGCGCGTATCAAAACATCATTCGATATCCTAGTAGAGGCCGCTAATGTGTGGGCGGGGTTGGGTGTTCTTAGTGAACTTCCCAACATGTACCCTCACCCCTTACTCAGAACCGTGGTTTCCGGATGTCCGAATCCATTGGCAACGAGAGTCATTCAATATACGATTAACCGATCAAGTCGGCATCGGTATCGAACTGCAAAGGGACGAGCCCAATAAACTCTGACATCGAAAATGGGCCGTATTTTGTATACGGCCCACTACGACATAGAGTGGGCTCGAACGGTTCCGAATAACCATAAAATTCGGTGGCGACTCCAACTTCGATTTAAATTTCAATTTGATCATCTCATATGGAGATTCATTCGCCTCCCCAAACCCGCGCGTGGCCGCGTCAGGGTGGACCTATGTCATGTCCACACCATGCTAGTCGCCCCATCTCCTGGAAAATCGACGCTTTTCTCCTAATAAAACATCAAAAGTTAGTAATAAAAACTAAGTTTAAGAAAAACAGCGATTAAGAAAACAACGAAATTAATACTACGACCTATGACCCGTAAAATAAAATTTACAATAAAAGTCTACAAAACGGGTTGCCTCCCGGAAGAGCTTTTGTTTAAAGTCGTTCGCTTGACTGAGACAGAGGTTAGGTAGAAATCATCATGTCCGGGAGCTTGCTTCTCCCGACACCCGATCCGTCGCTCCTTTCACTAGTCGGCTTAAGCCTTATGCCGACTAAATCTTTTACTTTTCCATTTTGAAATTGTAAAACCGTTGGACGCTTGCTTGAGCTCTTTCGAACCATCCATTGATTGAACCACGACCTTGTTTTACCTTTATTTAGCTCCGCGTCCTTACGCGACTCCCAAAGAATGACACACTTGGGTCCCTTAGAAGGAGATTCCTGCACATGCTCACGAAACAAAAATTCCTTGCTAGAAGGGGTAGACGAAATCGGTTTAGGAACTGATTTCACCACTTCTTCTTGTGAGTTAGGAGATAAATGATCAAAAATATCAACACGACACAAGATATTATCTTTCGGAGAGTGAGAACTAGGCTTATTTATGTCGAATTTAACGACTCTACCCTCAAATTCCATGCTAAGTGAACCACTAGGGACATCGATTTTTGTTCCCGCGGTCTTTAAGAACGGTCGTCCTAGAATGATAGGAGTTGCACTATAGTCATGTTCCATGTCCAAAACATAAAAATCGGCCGGAAAGACCAACTTATTAACTTTAACTAGAACATTCTCTACAACTCCCTTAGGATAGACACTCGATCGATCCGCTAGTTGCACTACTTTCCCGGTTTCCCTCATAGGACCGAGTCTAAGAGATTCATAGATGGTAAGAGGAATGACATTAATCGAGGCTCCCAAATCTAACATAGACTTGTCAAACAAGGTATCTCCTATGGTGCAAGGTATAGTAAACATGCCCGGGTCCCCACACTTAGGGGGTAATTTCTTTTGATATATAGCCGACACATATTCACTAACCTTCCCCTTCTTAGTACCCTTAGATTTGTTATTCCTTTTAATAGTACATAATTCTTTTAAGAATTTAGCATATTTAGGAATACTCTTTAAAAGATTAAGAAGGGGAATGTTTACCTCGCACTTTTCAAATACCTCGTAGATATCCTTGTCGTGCTCATAACGACGGGTGCGCTTGAGTGCCTCGGGAAAAGGAACATCCGGTTCCGGCGCCGGTGTGGTAGGAGTAATTAACTCCTTCTCTTGCACATTCGGAGTTTCCTCACCTTCCTCAATCACTAACTCCTCTTCTTGAACCATAGCTTCTTTGGCCTTCCTCTTCGGCTTGTCGGCCTCCACCAGTTGTCTCCCATTCCTTAAAGATACGGCACTCACGTTTTCCTTCGAAAGAATGGTTTGACTAGGTAATTTTCCCGAATCTCGAGCCTCCAACCTACCAATGGCGGTCGCCATTTGGCCCATTTGAACTTCCAAATTCTGAATGCTAGCTCTGTTCTCAGTGTGATTTTGAAGAACCGTAGCTTGGAGATTGGACATTTGGGTGGTTACCGTAGCTTGATTAGCAACCAAAGCACGTATCATATCTTCGGTGGACATTTGACCACTAGGTGGAGGCGGAGTAGGAACCGTGTTAGGAACTTGTTGCCTAGCAAAGAATTTTTGTTTCGGTTGACCAACTTGATTTCCTTGATTAATTTCTTGGTCGCCTTCCCGATTCCTCCACCTCATGTTCGGGTGATGTCTCCATCCGGGATTGAAAGTGTTAGAGTATGGATCCCATTTTTTGTTTTGCCCGGTTTCCCACACTCCGTTCACCTCCTCTTGACCTTCGTACATTTGAGGACAATGCTCGCTCGGATGTCCCTCGTTCGAACAAATACCACACACCATAAACTTGATTTGTTTTCCCCGACATCATATTTTGGACAAGGTTTGTCAAGCTATCAACTTTATGTTCGAGACTCGAGGATGATGAATTACCTACGGCATGCACTCCCCGTTTATATTTTCGAGAAAAATCTTGAGAGCTTTCAGCTAGCTCCTGGATCACCTCTATAGCGGCATCTGGACTCTTGTTCACGATCGATCCCCCACATGCTGCATTCACAGTGCGAGCATCCTCCACACAAAGACCTCCACAAAAATACATCACAAGGTCTTGAGGATTGTAGCCATGATATGGGCATGTAGCACATAGGTTCTTAAAACGTTCCCAATACTCATACATAGTCTCACCATCTCGTTGCTCCGCATTACTAATCTGCTTCTTCAATTGGGAGGCTCGAGACGCCGGAAAGTACTTCTCAAGGAACGCCTTCTTCATCTTCACCCATGTATCAATACTTGCAGGTGGCAAGTAGTATAGCCAATCTCTCGCAGAATCCTTCAACGAAAAGGGAAAGGCCCTTAGCTTCAGCTGCTCATCAGTGACAGACGCCGGTTTCATACTCAAGCATACAATATGAAAATCCGACAAGTGCTTGTTAGGGTCCTCATCGCTCAAGCCGTGGAATGTGGGTAGTTGATGGATCAAACCCGACTTCAATTCGAAAGTGGCATTCGCACCCAATGGTGGGTACGTAATGCACAAAGGTTGTTGTGCAAGATCGGGTGCCGTCAGCTGCTTAATTGTGTTGGCCATGTTATTCGACTCGTCTTCGGATTCGGAAGAAACTTCAGTATTCACGGGATTAATAGGAATATCGTCGAAAAACTCTAGATCTTCGAATTCCTGTGTTCCGATCACTATTGCTCCCTCTCCGATTCTCCGTGACCTGTGAAAGGTGCGTTCAATCTCTGAGTCGAATGCCTCGAGGTTCAAGTTAGAAGAACGAGTATTATACATAAACTACACAAAATAAAATAAAATTAGCTATAATAAAAAAAAAACTAAAAACTACACTAGAAAACACAAAAATAATTAATACCGATTCCCCGGCAACGGCTTCAAACAATCCTCTTAAGAATAGTTTCAAACAATCCTCTTAACAATCCTCGTAAGACGGTTTCAATTAATAACCTTGACTACTCTATCGTGAACATGAAATTCCAATTCTCTTAAGAATAGTTAACTAAAACGAATCCCGTTCTTAATTAACCCTAACCGTAAAACAACCTAAACAATCCAGTTCTAGGTTCAATTAGACGGAAGCAATATAGATCTGAGAATTCGATAGAGAATAAATAGCACGTACAATCCAGTCGTGCCTTAGATATTTATATGAATCGCTTCTAAGTATTAATATCAACGTATCCCGTTTAATATTAATTCCTAGTTGTTACTAATGTAAAGTTAATCAGTAAATACTACTCAATTAACGATACTAACGATAGAACGATGCAATTAAATACTAGTTGCGCATCTAGCAATCAATAACAATCATTCATAAATTTAATAACAAAGCAATTCACAATAATCAAGATTAATAATTAAAACATTCAAACTCACAAACGATTATCGAGTGATTCAAAGGCTTGAATCTAAGTAAAGGAAATTAGTTACACATACTTGCAATTGGAAAATTCGGGTTCTTCAAAGTCTCCCTTTTTTTTCTCTATTCTTACGTTAAACCTTGATGTGAATCATATCCAAATTAAAACTAAGGCTAAACTTAACCTAATAAAAGTTTTCTAATAATAATAATAAAAATATCCTAAGGTAATAATAAAGTTTCCTAATTAAAATCCAAGTCTTAAAACGTAATAAATTAAACAAAATAAGACGGAACGCGCAGGCCACCGTGCGAGTCGCATGAGTGTGGCGCGACTCGCATGAGCGCGCGACTCGCGTGAGCGCTGGGCGACTCGCTTGGCAGGCTGGAGTGGTCTCGTGCCATTCTTTGATTCTGTCGTTCTGGGTCTTCAAGCGGCCTTCGTTTTCCTTCGTTCTTAGCCCAAATCAACGGTCCAATTGTTAACATCTTCAAAATAGCCTATATTACATTCATACCAAACTGACACAAATGCAATACAAGACAACCGATTTAGCTCACAAAAGGCACCAAAACCGTCGTAATAAATACGACTAAATATGGCCCATCACAAGGCTCAAGGGTAAACTTTGCAACGAGTAGGCGTGTATTTACCCAAGCCATGCTTCTCACATGGGCAGCTATATGTCGTTCTCTCGCGTGCCCGAACAGCTCAAAACTTGAAAGTGCTACACCACCGTATAGATGAACACGAATCGGACACATCTGTAAAAAATGTTGTTTCTTTTGAAATATTGCAGAGGGCTGGAATCAGGTAGTTAGCTCACAACTCCACTACTAAAATTACCCACTCTTTCTCGTTAGCGTTTACTTTTGCTGCTATCAGCATTTTGGTTTTAAAGTTCAGTCATTTTTGGTCATGTGCTTTACAGGTAACCTGTACTGCTGGGCGGCTTTGACATATCTTTTGATGGTGCCCTCTCATATACCTCACTTCCCTAAAAGGTATTTGAATATTTCTATATTGTTGACGCTGCTGAATTTCCAACTTCACATTACGATGTATTTAATTATATACTGTCATTGACATTTATGTGCAGTGCACCTCTGCTTAACCATTAGGCGCCTTTTTGTAGAGCCCAGACTATCTTCTCGATAGTTTCAGAACAAACTTCTTTCCGTTGGTCTTTTAAGTTGTGTCTCCTCTAGGACCTATCAACCAAAACAAGCGTATGTTCCATAGACAATCCCGGGACAATTGTTATTCTCCGTTTTTAGTTAGTTATATATGGTGTCTTCTTCTGTAATTGTCAACATAGGACTTCCCTTAAAAGTACGTGAAGAAAGAACATGAATGCTCCATTCTAATAACTCAGCCTTCTTTCATGCTTAATCTGTGATTAAATGAAAGGCTATGTTCGTTTCCTCGTTTAGATCAATCGTACTCACAGAAGTGAATGGCTGAACTTTGGGAGTTTTGATATTTTAGCTAACATGTTATTTCTTTCATCTCCTAAATCGTGTTCCGTAGTACATGAAAATGGAAAGCCTATATGTGTCATTTGCTTCGTTCACAAACAACACGATGGAATCGTTAATTGCATTGGAAACGACAGTGACTGATCAAGTGTCAAACTTCGTTGTAATAAAAGTTTGCGAACTATATTAGTAATAGGTGTGTTCTGCTGCGAGAAGCGAGACTACTTAAGGTGCCACTCAGTACTGAGTGATACTGATTTACACTTGTGCAATTAGAAACTCGTAAGGCACCATTTCATGACAAAGTTAGGGTTTGGGGCCGAACCAAGAACAATGTTTTTATTCAACGTACATGCATACCCTCACCGAGCATTGACAGTTCGTGAATTAAAACTCACATGCAGTACAACAATTAGAGACACTACTATCACCATCTGTCTGTGCAGTTTTTTAGAAAAAAGCTTGAACTGAACCAAGCCTGAGGTATTGTTACAACTCTGTGGTGGAGATATGTGATTGATGTAAATAGTTCTAGGCATGGGTAAAAGTAAACGTGAAATAGTGCAATGTTCGAATTCTAACCAAATTCATTACATTCTAACCAAATTGCCTGCACACCTAGCTTCTGACACCTCCTTTCCCACTTTCCTCATTTCTTTATTTTACTAGGACTGGTACTGTACAGCAGTATCTTCCAGAATTACCTCATCTTGTCCCACAGGCATCCTATGACTATTAAAGGCAAACCCTTGCTCCATTTTTACTATCTCCACATTCCAGGTAAATTAACATCTCATTATATTTGCGCCCATAAAAATATGTGAACTCTAACTATGCGACTATCCTACCTAGAAACCACTAATAGTGTGAATCTAAGTAGTTACTAACACTTTGTGCAGGCAACTATGAAACCAGAGAAGAAGCTTTTGAAGGATCTCACGGATAAGAGCGGTCCATATTCTATCAAGGTGAAAGTGATCGACAAGACAAACATCCAGACTTCTCCCAAAAACAAAGCAGTAACATTCCAGAGAATCACCTTTGCAGATGAAGAGGTAAGTAGCGCCTAAGGCCGAGTTTGTGTCCGTATCTTCACATATTTTGGCCAGTGAAAGTGTTAGTTAACAAATTGCAGCCGTCAAACAACAAAATTAAAAAAAATCAGTCACTTGAAAAAAATCCTCTTGCATGTAGATAGCAATACAATTATTTGCTTAGACTGAAGTTTATAAAGACAATGTGATAAAAGAAAACATAAAGATGTCGTTGCTATGTTTAGTATAGCTACAGTAGGGCCTTTGGTTTATGGTAGATGGCATGTTGTCTCATCAACCTATGGGATTCTTTTATCTTACCGTTTCACAAGAGGCCATCATATTTTTCTTTGGTTTATGGTAGATTGTTTGATTTGCTAAAATTATTACCTTACGATAATCATATATGCTTGAGTAGAGTCCCTGAATGCTGAATTAAAATCAAGTTATTGAGAAAAAAGAGGAATTGCATGTGTAAGCTCCGTAAGCTAAATCCTTTTTTTCTTGTTTCCTATTTATCAAATTTTCTTCGCTTTAGTAATTAAAAATGATAAGGTGAAAGTAAAAGGTGAGGTAATATAAAGCTAAAAGTAAAAGATAATCAAAAATAAGAATACTCCATACACACACATACATACGTACGTACCATCTTCAAGTACAGTGACTTGTAACAATGATAGTTGTTACGAGATACAAACATGTGTACTGTTTGGGATAAAATCCGCACCCTTCGAAATGACGTGGAACTCTCCAAGTCAAAAAATCAAAGTCAAAAAGTCAAAAAGTCAAAGGGTCAAAAAAGTCAATCAGTCCGAAGCCGTACGAGTCATGAGATCGATACAAGGAAAGTCAACAGATCAACGAAGTAAAACCCAACAGCGGAATTGGGCCAAGGCGATCACCAAATACCAAGTGGGCCGAAGACAGCCCAACTGCTCGGAACCATCCAACCCTAAGCATATGACCCGGTCAAGCAACTACTTCCTAAAATCTAGGGAAATGCCACCAGAGCAGAAGAGAAAAGAGGAGAAGGCAACGGCTAAGAAGGGGGAAGGGAATATAAAGCAGGACAGTACCAAAAGCGAGGGCATATACAACTCTACAGTCCACTACTCCAACAAAAACTACACAAAAAGGCGAATTAAGCAAAATATAGTCTCCGATAATCCAAAATCGATACTTGTAATCTTTGTTCGTTTTATCCGTTCATAGTAGACATTTGGCGGGATTCCGACTCCCCCCGCGGTTTTTCCCACATCGGGTTTCCGCGTCACCAATTTTCGTGTCTTCTCGTTTTCTTTTATCGTTCGTCCATCCGTTGATTCGATTCATTTCGTTAGTCGTTAGCCCGATCACTTTAACCCGCAAATTAATTCATAACCCGGTAAATTTTTACCAAAACAATTTGGCGCCCACCGTGGGGCAAAGTGATCGTTTGCTAGCCAAAATTCTGCAGTGATTCAACCTATCGTCATGTCTGGATCCGATCAAAACCTTGTCAGTAGCCAAGATGCCTCCACCCAGTCTGCTGGAGGGACGCCATCCTCAGGGGCAGCAAGTCAGCCCATCACACCACCCACTCAGGCGACCCCTGTCAGTCTGACAGCGGGACCTACACCGACAACCTCCAGACCACCTCAAGGGCTCCCGACATCAAAAACAGTCAATCCCTTCAGAACCAGCAAGGAGGGAGCACCATCTAAGACGCCGGCTCATGAGGGGTTGTTTGGAGATGCGCTCAGGATTCCATCAGCCTCAGATCCTGTGATGGAAATACTTCAGGGGATCAATACTCTGCAGCAAGCGGTGAAGACCTTGCAGAAGGATAACCGTGACATCAGGGCTCAGATAAAAGCGGTGTCAAGGCCACCATCTGCTCCAATTCAGTCACCACCAGAGATCCTGCCTATGATATCTGGAGGAGAGCCAAGCCTCCACAAAGAACCCGCCGTCAGTGGGCAAGCATCAAGGGCGATTCCTCAGGAGGTGGTCACTAGGCTGGATCTGGAGCTATCACCACCCGTCCAAACCGTTGCGCCACAGGGGCTAGGTTACCTGACCCATGGGCCCACACCCGACAGATCGCGTGTCTTAGGTAATCTCTTCTCCGGCATTGAAAACCGAGAGACTAACGCATTATCTCTTGCAGTTACTCCGGTCCATCAGACGCTAAAATGGCAACCAACGCAATCGCCAGGAGTGTATCCCCTGTCCAGCAGCCAACCCTCTGGAGGAGCGTGGGCAGCGCCTACTCCCAACCAGCAGGCACCAGAGTGGCAACCCAGGCCTGAAACAGTTGCATTCCCTTCGCCGCCTCCTCCAAACAGTCTACACCTTGGGGGACCCCAAACAGGAAGTACACCTTTCAGTTTTCTTCCCCCTGCTTCTAACCCTCTTACAGGGACCAACAGCGCTGTAGACCAGCAGTCCCAAGAATTGAAGGAGCTGAGGGAACTGATCAACAAAATTCCTGGAATGCCGCGCCCCTTGGAGAGAGCAGCCAGGGACAGTTATGCAGACTCACCCTTCACAGACGACCTGGCCTGTGTTGCTGTGCCCAAGGGCTTTGTGCCACCAGCCATGACGCTCTATGATGGCACTGCAGATCCCATGGACCATATCAACCAGTACAAGCAGAAAATGATGGTGATAACCGCCACAGGGCCTCTGAAGGAAGCTTGCATGTGTAAAGGGTTCGGCTCCACCCTCTCAGGAGCAGCCCTTCACTGGTTCGTTGGTCTGCCAAACAGAAGCGTCACCTCCTTTGCTGATCTGGTTAATGCTTTCAACCAACAATTCGCCAGTAGCAGAAAGCCGGAAAAGCAAACTAGCGATTTGTATCGGGTGGTGCAGAGATTCGAGGAGTCTACGCGAGATTTCCTCAACAGATTCAACAAGGAGAAAGTGACTATCCCCAGGTGTGACGTGGCCATTGCCATCGAAGCCTTCCGTCAAGGGCTCCTCCAGGATTCAGATCTTTACAAAGATCTCACCAAATATCCTTGTGCTACATTCGAGGATGTGCAAACCAAAGCATTGGCAGCCATCGGACTAGAGGAGGATTCGGGCCCCAGAAGGGCTACCTATGGTTCTGAGCATGTTTCCAGGAAGGCACCAGCAGAGAGAAGGGGCGAAAGATCCAAGCCCTACGACAGAAGTGTTCACAAGGTCTCTGAAGAGAAAGATTGGAAGGAGAGCCCAGGACTCCCACCTAAGATAAGCGAGTACGGGTTCTCCACCAACCTAGCTGGTCTGCTCAGAGCCCTGAAGGAGTTGGGACGTAAAGTCAGATGGCCCAGGAGACAAGAGTACACCAACGACCGTAGGGACGCCAGCAAGAGGTGTGAGTTCCACGATGATATAGGGCACAACACTGAAGAATGCGTTCTCCTCAGGAAGGAAGTGAAATACTAGTATGATCAGGGAAACTTAGACCATTTGGTACCTAGAAGCTCCAGCAGAGTAAATGCGGCAGAGCAAGCGCTACCTTCGCCTCCACCCCTGTGCACCAGAATTGTCAATGTAATTACAGGAGGATCAGAGTTAAGCGGTCTAACCTATTCAGCAGCCAAAAGACACCCTTCCCACTCCAGAGGAGACAAGCCAGAACATTCTTGCAGAATCAGCTGCCCAGACCTCCCAGCCGTCACCTTTGACGAATCTGATGTAGGTTCATCTCCAGAATCCCACCATGATGCCCTAATCATCACGCTCTCCATAGGAAACTGCACTGTGAGGAAGATACTGGTGGACACCGGAAGCTCTGTCAACCTTATCATGTTAGAAACCCTGCAGAACATGGGATTCAGTGAGGAGGATCTGAGCAAGAGAGCGGTCCCCCTTATAGGATTCAGCGGGGAAACCAAATACTCCCTAGGAGAAATCACGATCCCCACCTATGCTGGAGGAGTAAACAAGCAAGTACGGTATCTAGTTATTGATGGTCTGTCCACTTACAATGTAATCTTGGGGAGACCGTGGATACACGAGATGAATGCGATCACGTCCACTTATCACCAATGCTTGAAATTTCCCACACCTTGGGGAGTGCAGAAGATCAGTGGTGACCAAAGAGAAGCAAAAGACTGCTACATAGTGGCGCTGAAGAAGACGGCCAGTCCTCCAGCATAGCAACTACAGAGCCTTCGCCTACCTCTGCAGGAATATCTAGAACCCCCTCAGGCGGAGATAGATGAAGTCAACTTAGACAAGCAGCACCCAGAGCGAAAAGTGCTAATCGGTTCAGAATGCACAGGTAATATCCGACAAAACCTTGTTGAACTATTAAAAACTAACATGGATTGTTTTGCGTGGTCTCATGATGATATGGTAGGAATAGATCCGAGTATCATAACTCACAGGTTAAGCGTGGACCCGAGCTACAAACCAATCCAACAGAAGAGGAGGAAGTTTGCTCCAGAGAGGAACCAAGTCATAAACCAGGAGGTAGATAACCTGCTGGCTGCCGGAAAAATTAGAGAAGTCAAGTACCCAGAATGGCTATCCAACGTGGTAGTAGTCCCAAAGAAAAACGGCAAATGGAGAGTGTGCGTTGACTTCACCGACCTGAACAAGGCATGTCCGAAGGACCCCTTTCCCCTACCACACATAGATACCATGGTAGATGCCACAACAGGCCATGAGATGCTGGCCTTCCTCGACGCATGGAGTGGATACAACCAAATCAAGATGCATCCGTCAGATCAGGAGAAAACTGCGTTCAGGTTTGAGAGAGGTATCTATTGTTACAATGTTATGTCTTTTGGTCTGAAAAATGCAGGATCCACCTACCAGAGGTTGGTTAACATGATGTTCAAGAAGCAAATTGGCAAAACCATGGAGGTGTATATCGATGATATGGCCGTTAAATCCAAGCAAGCCTCACAGCACACGGCACATCTGGAGGATGCTTTCAATACCCTGAGGGAGTACAAGATGAAGTTGAATCCTTCAAAGTGCACATTCGGAGTATCCTGTGGAAAATTTCTAGGGTACATGGTCACCCAGAGGGGAATCGAAGCCAGCACAGAGCAGATCAAAGCCATTCTACAACTGGAGTCTCCACAGAAACCAAAAGATGTACAGCGGCTGACCGGAAGAATTGCCGCCCTGAACCGGTTCATCTCCAGGTCCTCAGACAGATGCCGTCTATTCTATGATGTCCTGAGGAAGGCCCAGAGATTCGACTGGACGGAAGAGCACGAAAAGGCATTCAAAGAATTGAAACACTACCTGAGCACCCAACCACTCCTGTCAAAACCGGAACCTGGGGAGCCGCTCTTCCTGTATTTGTCAGTGACTGAGGTGGCGGTCAGTGCAGTACTGATAAGGGAGCATGAGGGAGCACAACATCCCGTCTACTATGTCAGTAAGTCTCTGCTTCCTGCAGAGACCAGGTACACGTCCCTTGAAAAACTTGTACTTGCACTCGTTACCGCATCATATAAACAGCGTCCCTATTTTGAGTCACACGTTATATCTGTAATAACAAATTACCCGCTAAAAACTATTATGAGAAAACCTGAGTTGTCAGGTAGGATGGCGAAATGGTCAATGCGCTTGAGTGGCTTTGATTTGAGGTTTGTCCCCAGAACAGCAATCAAATCCCAAGCATTAGCAGATTTCATTTCCGACTTCAGTCCAGCACTGCAGACACAAGCTGAGAAAGATGTCATCCTCCTGGAAGAAAACAGGGACGAGCAAGTGTGGAAACTCAATATAGATGGCGCCTCAAACACGAGAGGATCCGGAGCAGGCTTGGTGCTTAGGTCACCTCAGGGAGATCTCATAGTTCAAGCAGTCTAATGCGAGTTCCGAACAACGAACAATGAAGCAGAATATGAAGCTTTGATTCTGGGTCTCCAGTTGTCCCTAGACCTTAAAATCAAGCAACTGGAAGTGTATGGTGACTCCCAACTGGTAGTCAACCACATGAACAGTTCGTACGCAGCCAAAGACGCAAAAATGATGGCTTACCTTGAAGTGGCAAAAGACCTCTCCCTGAGGTTCACAAAGTTCTCAATAAACCAAGTTCCGAGAGAGCAAAATGTGGAAGCAGATGCCTTAGCAACTCTGGGGGCAACCTTCAAAACAGAAGAAGTATCCACTATACCCATAGTCCATGTGCTGGAGCCAACAATCCGGAGGGGTGCGCAGGAGCAGGAAACATCAGAAGGAAGTCCACCTGATCAAGGGCTGCAGTGGTTTCAGGAAGCAAGGGTCTACAGCACCACAGCAGAGCAGGAGGAAATCTCCGACTGGAGAAAACCCTACAAAGACTGGCTACAAGATGATATCCTGCCAGCAGACAAAAGAGAATCCCGAAGTTTCAGAATGAAAGCATCCAGATATACCCTTATCGACGGTATAGTATTTAAAAGATCAATCGCGGGGCCATACCTGAGGTGTCTAAGCCAGGAAGAGGCAGAGATGGTAATTCATGATCTCCATAGCGGGGAGTATGGAAATCATGCGGGGGGCAAGAGTCTATCCAACAAAGCACTTCGCCAAGGTTACTATTGGCCAACAATGCGTAGGGACGCCAAAGAGTATGTTAAAAAATGCGACGCCTGCCAAAGACACGCCGGTCAATCACCAGCCAGCAGAACCACTACATCCAATTATCTCTCCTTGGCCCTTCATGAAGTGGGGAATGGATATTGTGGGCAAATTGCCAAGAGCACCAGGAAACAAAGTCTTCATGCTCGCGATGACCGACTACTTCTCCAAGTGGATAGAAGCAGAAGCGTTCCCTCAGGTGACTGAGAAGCAGGTTATATCCTTTATTAAACGTAACATTATCTGCAGGTTCGGAGTTCCCTCAGAGATCATCTGCGACAATGGGTCCCAATTTATTGGCAATAAGATGGAAGCCTATTGCGCCAGGTGGAACATCGCCCTCAACAAATCGACCCCCAGAAATCCGCAATCCAATGGTCAAGCAGAGTCCAGCAACAAAATTGTGATGGACAACCTGAAGAGAAGGCTGGAGGAAGCAGGGAGCAGATGGGCAGAAGAATTCCCCTTGGTACTGTGGTCCGACAGAACCACACCTAAGGTGGCTACCGGGCAGACACCTTTTAGCTTGGTTTTCGGTGCTGAGGCGGTCATTCCTGCAGAGGTGAAGGTACCCACTCACAGATATGGTTGCACAACAGAAGAAAGGAACCAGGTTGAGATGGCAAACAGTTTAGACACCATAGATGAAATCAGAACTGATGCTCAGATCAGAATGGCCTCCTACAAGCAGACAGTCGCCAGAAGCTACAACAAGAATGTCAAAGTCAGAGTCATGCAGGAAGGAGATTTGGTCCTCAGGAAGGTATTCCAGAACACCAGAAACCAACAGGCGGGGAAGTTCGCTTATAACTGGGAAGGGCCCTACCAAGTGGAGAAGACAGTTGGAAATGGAGCATATCGACTTATGACCATGGAGGGAGAGATCATCCAAAAACCTTGGAACATAGTACACTTAAAAAAATACTTTTTCTAAGAAAAAATCACCAGAAACAGAGACCATTGTCGCCAGAGCAGGGGCATCCAAATCTGCCAGATACGCCTCCACCAGAACTCAGGTTCAAACTCACCTCTCATCCTTTTAATCTACTCTACCTTTCAAAAGCACTCTCTGTTTTTAAAAGTTTGCAAAATTTCCTTCATCTTTCGAAGCTTAGCTCATTTTTCTTATATGTACCTCAAAATTTGATTTAACTTCTATGAAATTAGAAAGAGTTAATTAGATTCTCGCTATTTTCTTAATCTATAAATTTGAAACCTTTTTTATGAAATTCTGAAGATCCAATTTTATTAAACTTCCTCGTTATATGTTTTCATTTTATTCTTCTTTTTGTACCATTAAAATTGAATCTCTCCCCCACACTCTTTATGAAATATGACTTTCTCTTGAACGACATTTTTTGCAATATAACAAGTTTTTACCAAAATTCTTTTAACTTAAATTGACGTCTGATCTGGTGGAGCGTATAACTTCCACAGAAGGCGTGCGTTTTGTGTTGATTGCCTACAACCAGGGCATTACAAGTCCCCTGCGTCACTCAGCACCCACGCAAAGCGTGGCACCTCTGACTGAGTGGGCAAAACAAGACCCCAGGCCACCAATCATCATAGGTCGACCATACGGACAAAGGCATGCATACAAACAGAACAAACAAAACAAACGAAACAAACACCACAGAGTAAAATAAACAAGTACCACAAATAAGTTCAAAATGATTCTGCTCCCTTGAGCAGAAGAAATTCGGGTACTCTGCTCCCTTGAGCAGAGGAAAAAATTCGGAACATAACAAATTTTTTAACGAAATATTTTTGACCACACAGGGCCACAGACAACAAAAGGTAATGGGCTGAGCAGCCTAGACATTATCCTCGGGAGGAAGGGAGGCAAGAGGCTCCACCACAGCAGCATCATCAGTGGCCACCACCGGTCCATGCATCTCTTGAGCAACAGGAGGAGAAGAAACCGACTCCTCCACCACTTCCTCTCCCTCCACAGCCAGCATCTCCAGGTCGAAGCCATTGGGGAATTCCGCCTGCATCCTCTTCTCCAGAGCAGCTAAGTCCCAGTTCGTGTGCTTCCCCTCGGTGTAGGCGGTGACCATTTGAATCTCAGTGCTCAAAGCAGACCAACTGAGAGCCCCCACCATGTTCTCCTGAAGTGCCGCCACCCTCTCCTGGAGATCAGAGTTGGCCTCCTGAGCCTTAGCAAGCTCAGCCCTCATCCCCTCAGCAGCCGCTTTTTGCTTTTCCTCCTCAGTGAGTTGCCCCTTAACCTGCTCCAGTTCTCCCCTCAGCTTATTGATCTCCTCCTTAGCCTGACTGGCCTCCTCCTCCAGCCTCATAACCTTCTCCTTAGATTGGCCAGCTTCCTCCATCAGTCGAGCATTATTCAACTGAAGCTGACTCCCCAGATCCCTAAGACGAGATATGCCGGTTTTCACATAAATAGCCATCTGGAGAACCTGAACAGCATCACAACAGTCAGCAGCACAGTTTAAATGGAAAATAACTCGAAGCCAGAAAAGCAGAAATTACCTCGAAACCATGGGCAGCAATGTGGGCTGCCGATTCAATCAAGGGTTCTCTGGCCATTATGGCCTCAGAGCCAGGAAAAAGGAACTGGTCCAGGACGGACAGGTCCTCCAAGTGCCTGATAGTCCCAAAACCCCTAGGGAAGGTCATGGTAACTTCATCAGGACCATCTCCAGCAGAGTGAGGAGCTGAAGGCTGAGGAGAATCAGGGACGTGAATCACGTGAGGATTCCCCTCAGAGTCAACTAATGCAGAAGGAGAGGAGCTACGCTTCCACTTCGAACTGGTTGACGGAGCAGGGGAGGAAGCAGAGCCCTTTCTGGAGGAAGAGCGGGTGGACATGCTTCTCCTCCTAATCCGATCTAAGGTCAGGGGAGCTCTTGCACTACCTAAGGGGAATGAATGCACAGTCTAAAGTTTCGCAGAAATTGACAAAGAGAAAGCAAAACGTGAGTCTACTTAGCAAAAACGATCCTCACCAGAAGACATTGTGGTAGCTAAGGGAGGACAGGTACCGTTGGCAGAAGGGACAAATAAATTATTGAAGGATAGTTGTTCGGAGGTCAAATCGGAAAGTTTAGCCGCAAAATCAAGGAGTGGCGTTACTTTATCCGGTTGCTGGAGACCTGCAACACGAGGTCAATAAGAACCATAAGTAGGCGAGAAAATTACAAAGCTGAGAACGCGACAAGTACCTGTGACAGTCTCCCACTCAGAGAACAGGTAATCACAGGAAGAAGGAGAAAGGGAGTCGGCCTTCACAAATACAAAGTCCCTAAACCACTCCGCATCAGGAGGATTAGGAGGGAAAATTATACCAAAGAAGTTCTTATCTTTTACCCGCATGGTCACCTGTCCGCATCCCAGGGGTCGTACCTGGAACACGGAGCAGGCGTCAAGCAACGAGAAGCTCTTCTGGTGACGGAGATCGAGAACACAGAAAGACAGAAGCACTCTCCAGGTGTTGGGAACTAATTGACAAGGGGCCAATCTATAGAGGGTTAGAAATTCCTGGACTAGAGGAGGAAAGGGGAAGCGAAGACCTAGGAGGAATGGGTATGCATACATGCAGATCCATCCGGGACAAACAAAGTCGGCTTGTTGTCCCGGAGAAGGGAGGTGGACCACAACTTCTTCCCCGAAACCAAAAATCTCTCTGACGAGGGGGAGATCCCCGTCAGAGAAGCTAGAATCGCAAGAATGCTTCTTGCCCAGGATAGAAGTGGGGGAAAAGTTCATCAGCAACGTCGATGAAGAAGGGGCGGATGACTTACCTCGAGTTGATTTGGGAGCCATGATCGAAATTAAAATAACGGACGAAAACGAAGAAAATCACCTGGAAAAGCATAAAGTACGGCGAACAACGACGGCGAACGGCGGAAGACAAAGGGAAAAAATGGTTTGAATTTTGAAAAGAAAAGAGAGGTTTTGGGTTGTGAGAGAGGTAGAGGGAGTAGGAGTAAATAGGGAAAGGGAGAAGAATAGGTGGAATAAGGAGAGAGAGGAAGTACGGGGAAGTGTGAACAATTATGAGGGTAGGGGGAAGAGTCATCATGAGGGAGGAGAAGAGTCAGTTAGAAAAACGAGAAGTAGCAGACTCCAAAACAAACTCTGTGGAAGAAAATCGTCACCAGAACCGTAAACAAACGGAAATTCCCGCCTAATATGAACTTAGTCGGAAATTTGGGGGCAATTGTTTGGGATAAAATCCGCACCCTTCGGAATGACGTGGAACTCTCCAAGTCAAAAAATCAAAGTCAAAAAGTCAAAGGGTCAAAAAAGTCAATCAGTCCGAAGCCGTACGAGTCATGAGATCGATACAAGGAAAGTCAACGGATCAACGAAGTAAAACCCAACAGCGGAATTGGGCCAAGGCGATCACCAAATACCAAGTGGGCCGAAGACAGCCCAACTGCTCGGAACCATCCAACCCTAAGCATATGACCCGGTCAAGCAACTACTTCCTAAAATCTAGGGAAATGTCACCAGAGCAGGAGAGAAAAGAGGAGAAGGCAACGGCTAAGAAGGGGGAAGGGAATATAAAGCAGGACAGTACCAAAAGCGAGGGCATATACAACTCTACAGTCCACTACTCCAACAAAAACTACACAAAAAAGGCGAATTAAGCAAAATATAGTCTCCGATAATCCAAAATCGATACTTGTAATCTTTGTTCGTTTTATCCGTTCATAGTAGACATTTGGCGGGATTCCGACTCCCCCTGCGGTTTTTCCCAAATCGGGTTTCCGCGTCACCAATTTTCGTGTCTTCTCGTTTTCTTTTATCGTTCGTCCATCCGTTGATTCGGTTCATTTCGTTATTTCGTTAGTCGTTAGCCCGATCACTTTAACCCGCAAATTAATTCATAACCCGGTAAATTTTTACCAAAACATGTACTTTGTGACGAATAATAACCATATATGAACTTTGATTTGCTTCGTATATATGTAGCTGGGTTGGATTTTACCGATGATTTCATCCTTCACCATTTTCCATTTTGTGACATAATTGTGACCATTTTCCATTTTATGTAAGAGCACGCCCCTTTTTGTTTAATAAATAAACAAAATAATGTTCCTAGAATCCTAACAGACCCCTTGTGAGCGCACACACACACTTAACCTCAAGCTAAAAAAATTGTAGGGAAGTAAGATCAAAGCCACCCTATACAATGACCAAATAGAAGCGTATGAAACTGTGATCCATGATAAAATGGAGTATGAGATTTCTAATGCAAGGTTGAAGCCAACCCCAGAACAGTATCGAAGAAATCCGGATGACCACATGTTTCAACTCTGCTTCACAAATAACACAATTATTGTACCTTTAGAGGGATCAAAATTACCCCCTGGCCCTGAATACCGTCCTCTTAACTCCATCCCGCGGACACTAGCTGACGGCGATCGATATGGTAAGCTTAATCATGAAAAACACCAGACGTAACAAGTATCGAGCTTTGGTGTGTAGCCGTACTAACCCCTTTGTTCTTGCATGACATTGAAGACATACTTGGCATTGTTATTTACGTTGAACCAATACGTCAAGTCACCAGAACCACGGGTGAATCACTGGATGTACGCGAAATTGTCATTGCTGACAACAGGTAAGTATGCACATGAAATTATGTCATGTCCGCAAAATTATCTCCGTACCATAAATATATTAGACCTTTGTCAAATTACTATAAGTTATTTGTTGCGAACTGACATTTTTTTTTCTTAAATGATGAAAGTATGGAGCAACCAATGCTTATCACTACTTGGACAACCTTGGCACTTAAAGAAGGTGAGGCTTTGAAGGAGCTTGCCTCAACATATCCAGTCATAGGGTTCACATCCCTGAAACCATTGTACCATAAAGGTCATACCAACCAACAACCTTACCATTCAGTTTAATTTTACAGCAACCTTACCATTCAGATTTACAATAACAGCTATATTTCTGACATTTTCTTCATATGCGTAGGGTTCTCGCTAGCTACAACTACGTCAACCTTTGTCAAGTTTGAGCCAATCGGAGAAAAAGCCGACACACTTCGGGCATGGTAATAGTCAATTCAGATTAACTGTTTTAGAAATACAACAATTTGTATGTCACTTTCTATTCAACTTACAAGTGCCTTTGTACGTTTAACTTGCCCAGGCGAAAAGCAAATGAAAAACAATTGTCCGCCATACACCGACAAGTCTTTGATGTACGTCTACCTGAAACCCAACGAATTGCTACTACAATAAAAAAATCCGGGAGAAGAAGGTCAGCTGTTCTCCGAATTGTATTTATATTTCATAGTAAACGTCTTAAGTATACGTTATTTCAAATGCACTTGCCAAAATAGTACTCCGTATTTAGCAAGGCGTTAGAGGTTGGTCGTGTTTTGCATTGATTTGTTTACAATCAAAAATACAATGGATAACAGCCTAATATTAACAGGCTTCAAACACTTTGCAAGAGGAGCGCCATTGGTTACATGTGTTCGCCCCCGAGTTTGACCGTAAAGATGTCCGGTTCTATCTTGGTTGCAGTAATTGTGGTAGACGAAGCAATGACGATGTAGACGTCACTTATGCTTGTACCTCTTGTGGTAAAGAAAATGTGACTTCTGAACCAAGGTAAAAGTATTCGTTTTTTGGTTTCTAATACATATAGATGTATTGGTCGTTTACCCATGTACGTACATGCTACCACTAACAGCTCCTTGACATTATCAGAATGAACATAACATTTGAGGCTGTTGATGAGACTGGTTCCTACACATTCACTGCATTCACTGAAGATGCTGAAAAATTACTAGAAGCAAAAGCTCACACTCTACATGCAATGACGGAAGAGGTGGGACTTCACCTTACCCTTGGTACAAAGCTAAGCAAAATGTCATTCTATAATTTCAGTAGAATGTTGTTTTGTTAAGATTAACAACTTATTTTAGATGCAGTAAAAATATCTCTTTCAACTCCTAGATTGCATCAACTTGTCTACGTTGCTACGTCACTCCTCTAACACCTATAGTAATCTATGCAGGAACGTCTTGCCCACCTGAGCGAGGTTGAGGTCAAAATTCGAGCCACATCATTCTATATTCAAATAGGTCCTGCAACTTCCCTTGCAAGAAATCGGGTGCTGAAGTGGGTGCTCAAGCGCCTTTCGTTTGATTAAACTACTATGCTAAGTACGTGGATGCTCATATCTTCTGTCTTTTGCATTACAGCTCAAATATTTTGGACTTGTCTTAGCCTACGCCTTTTGAGCTCACGAAAGTATGTTAAATGTATAAATTAACGACCTTTATGCACTTTCCTAGCTCTACTAAAGTGTGGAACCATAATGATGTATTTTGCAAGTATTGTACTCATTGTTCCTACTTGACTATGTTGTATTATATTGCTTTGAAATGTTCCGCACTACTCAATGAAACACCTTGCTTACTACAATTACCCTTTATATATTGCGCAGAACATTGATTGCGCACCAAGTAGATATCTTAAGCAAAATTACCATGGCATATTAAAAAAAAAATGCTTGTTCATTACAATAAAAACACTCATTTACCACGCCATCACATATTCATTTGTTTACACGCCAATGATCCTCAAAACACTATGATATTTCTCGGCATTGTTGCATCTATGAAATCAAAAATTAACAATTGTCATATCTTGGGGTACCGCGCGCAACGCGCGCGGTACAACAACTAGTATTTCCAGACATACAAATCGACAAAATCAAGGAAACTAGATTTATATGGACCAAAAGGAAAACTGTGTTAAATGGCAAAAAAAATTGGATCACAATTGGAATTGATGAAAATCCGAATTTTGTCATGATTCATATACCTGGCAAAAGTAACCTGTTTTACATTACTCGACATGAATCTGATTCGACACCTGAATTGAAAACCCATAACACGACGCGAATTTATCCGGGCTAACCCGAAAATGCATGGCCCGACTATTATTATAGAAAACAATTCGGTATCCCAAAAAATGTTGAAAATAGCAAACCCGAAACGACCCGAACCCGAATTGAATTTATCCGACCCGAAGTCAACCCCAATTTCTATAACCCGAAAGTGACCTCGTCCGAAGTTGACTGACCCAAATCCTATCTGGTTGACCTGTTTGCCAGTTCTAATTACGTACTCGCTCTCCATCAAATTTCGGTCAAAAAATTTTGGTCTTTAGACCGGACCGATAAATCAGATTAAGTAGTCAAACAATATTTTTGAAAATATTATTCTAGAGCATCTTCATCCATCCCCATTCTCCATTTTTTAAAGAAAATATAGAAAAATGGTTCCCATCCATGGAGAAACCATTTTTCATGAAAAATTAGAAGATATTCATTCTTTACCAAGAATGAAGTGAAGAATGAAAATTGTAGGTCCCGATAATAAAAATATTGATATTAAAATAAATTAAAGATTGATGTAAATAAAAGAGTGGAGTAGTGAAATGTATTGGGATCCACCGGAGAAGAGAAGTTTCACTCTTGAATGGAGGAATTATTTTAGGAGGAAAAAAGTAAGATAAAAGTAATGAGGTGAATGAGGTGGGTCCCATCCAAGAATGAAAAAATCATTCTTGGTTGAGAAAGCTCAGGAAAAAATCAATTGAAAAATACGAAGGTCAAAGTATCCACTTCAAATTATCCGTACACTTTTTTAAGTCAAACTTCCCAAATTTTGACATCAACAATAAAAATTCAAATAAAAATAATTTAAATATAACACAAACATATTTATATTTATTACTCGTGTAAAGTAAGTTTTACAAAAAAAAAAAATTGTCAACAGAAAATATACTCCCCGTCTATATAAAGTAATCTACAAATTAAGAAAAGAACAGTCAAAGTGTCGTATTGTAGACCGTAAAAAAATCAAAGAGGTAGATTGGAGTGGATTTGAGGGAGTATTTATTGTGGTTTGGGTACAGGCGCCGGTGAGTAGGTCTTCTGAGAGATGGTCTTTTTGTTGGAAATATAGGGTCAATATAGGGGCGTTATATATTAGAAAATATACGTTGTTGTGTCGTGGTATGAAGACCACTGAATGAGACACAAAATTGTCACGATTACGGTACAAATCGGAATGGGCGTCGTCCCTCAAGGTTACACAACATTTCTATAAAGTTGTGTACTCAACCATTAGAAGTTAGAACTCGGTGGTGTACTCAAAATTTATCAAAGAGATTTGGATGATGAAGTATTTGATAATGTGTCTCATATTCCTTCTCTTAGACTATCACTTTATATAAGACTAACTTAAGACTAAAATCAAAGGGTATCTTAATGGGAGAACTATGCAACAATGATCAACATTTTGTCTTTGCATTATTTTTAACACTTTTATTAAATTTATTGAGAGGCCAATTTTCAAGTGATGGTAAAAGGGATAACAGACTTGGAGAGGATCCGTTTGGATAACAAAATATGAGTGAAAGGGAGGGGAGGGGAGGGAAAATGATGGTTGTTTGGATAACATGAATGAAGGAAGGGAGGGAGAGGAAGATTGATAAAAGTGTCTTTTGTTAAGGAGGAACGAATATATTATATAACCTTTGTAATTACGATTATTAATTTCTGATTCATTTAAATATAACAAAAAAATGAATTAAAAATTGATATAAAAAAGTTTTTCTTATTATTTTATTTTTAATCAGCTCAACTCACTCGTAATTTTTTTTATTCACTTTATTATCCTAACCGACTTATCCGCGATGAAGAAAACACATGACATAAAAAAACTGAATTGAATGTGTCTGAACTGAACTAAACTGAATACGTCTAACTGGAGTGAATTGAAAGTGTCTGAATATAAATCCACAAGAACAGGGCGTTCTCAACCCGACTCACCCATAAGGCCATAACGGAAAAAACAAGGCGTCATAATTTTTTTATCCTAACCCGACTCAACCGTAACGAAAAAAAGGCGTCGTAATTTTTTTATACGTTTTCTTATCCTAACCCAACTCACACGTATCAGTGGAAAAAAAAAGTCGTCGTAATTTATCCTAACTCGACTCACCTGTAACGGGAAAAAAAAATCACCGTAATTTATCCTAACTCGACTCACCTATAACTGGAAAAAAGAAGGCCGTCGTAATTTTTTTTATCCTAATTTGACTCACAAGTATCGGAAAAAAAAAACAAATTGTCGTAATTTATCTTAGCTCGACTCACCCGTAACGGAAAAAAAATTCGTCATAATTTTTTTATTCTAACCTGGCACACAAGTATCGAAAAAAAAAAATCGTCGTAATTTATCCTAGCCCGACTCACCCGTAACGGGGAAAAAAATTCATCGTGATTTTTTTATCCTCACCCGTATCGGGAAAAAAATTCGTCGTAATTTTTTTTTATCGTAGCCCGATTTACTAGTATTGGAAAAAAAATTGTGAATGGTCGTGAATGAGTGAAAAATGTTGGAGAAATACGTTTTGTTAGCAAGGACAAATTAGTAACTTGTAATTAATGGAAAGACACTCATTTTTCTTCCAAATCTTGCCTAAGTTGGGAAGATTTTATTTTAGACCAAAATGAATCAAGCCCATCCCTCCATTTCCCTCCCTTCCTAAATGATATCCAAACAAAGGATAGTCCATCCCTTCCTTTCTCTCTCCTCTCTTTCCCTCTATTTCCTCTTATCCAAACACACCCTTAGAGGTGGCAATCGGGCGTGAGAATCGGGTTTGGGTCAGGTCATATCGAGTCGGGTCACCGTCGAGTCGGGTCATTACTGGGTCATGAATGTCGTCGGGTCAGATCCGGGTCACTTATGGGTCGGGTTAGTCGGGTTAACTTTTGTGTCGGGTTCGGGTCAGGTCGGTTTCGGGTCACCTCCGGGTCGGGTCATTCGGGAGCTGTCGGGTCATCCGAGTTTTTGGGTCGGGTTCGGGTCATTCCTGGGTTGGGTTACTATCGGGTTCGGGTCATTATTGGGTCGGGTCATGTTCGGGTCAGACTAGGTTTTGTTAGGTTTGTTCTAGTTTAAACCATCAATTCATTATACGATTTTATTATTATTATTTATCATTTATTACAAGAATTTGGATGTTTATTATGTACGAAGTATATTGTTTCCAATTTTCATTGTGTTGACACAAACTAATTTTATATGAAACCATATGTAGCAATAATTAGTTGTGATTGAAGATTAGAACCGCAAATATTAAGAATGATGGATTTTATAAAATTTGTTTTGGAGTGGAAATTGGACGGATCAGGTCAAGTTTGGGTCGGGTCAGGTCTTGTCGGATCAATAATTAGCAAGTTGACTTAAGTGCGATTAATACATTTTAAAACATTTTTTTATTTAATATTTATTCCGTACAAGTTATTTTGTTTTGTTTTTTAATTATGTTTGGTTAAGAATATCAGGAGAAAAAAAATTAAATAATTTTTTAATAATTTTTTTTATCTTTATTGGATCATATCAAGTCAGCTTTTGGGTCGGGTCATTTTTGGGTCGAGACAGGTTGGGTCGGGTCAGATAATTTATCGGGTCATTTCGGTTACAGGTCGGGTCCGGGTTCGGGTCGGCCTGAAGCAGGTAGTATCGGGTTACGGGTCATCATCGGATCGGATCGGATCGAGTCATGTCACTACATTTTCGGGTCAGATCGAGTCAATTCTACTCGGGTTTCAGGTCGGGTCAGGCTCGCCAGCTCTACTAACCGTAATAAAAATAGATATGTTTAACATAAATAAGTATACAAATATAAAAAAAAGGTACGATTGATATAAAAACAAGTGCAAAATTAATTTATTATTTGGAGGAACATTAAATAATAAAATAGGTACGAACAACGTATAAAGTGGTATTGAAAGGTGTTCTCTCGACCATTTATAGAGTTGGGTAGGCTGTGACGAGGGAGAGGGTTTGTAGTGAGTATTTTTTTTTAATAGCCAGTGTTTAAGTTATTCTTGCACTCTCCTCCGTCTATATAAAGGAATCTCCAGAAGGAAAGAGATACACATCTAAAGGCCACTATCTTCGTATTCATTCTTGTCCTTTTCCATCATCAAAAATGTCTTAAATCCCATCCATGTATATAATAATTTGTCTTCCACATTGAGTACATTACATGCCAAATCATTATTATTAGCAGCTTATTTAATTAATTAAGGAGCTACATACATACATACATACATAAATACATACATACGATGGCGGCTAACCTTGCAGCTCCACCACCACCTTCACACCTTCCACCGTCGGAAGTGACCCGGCGAGAGCTGACTTCACAACAAGTGAAAATCCAAATAGCCCTCTTAGTCAGCTTTGTATTCTACATCGTAATTCTGATCCTGGGTCGCTTCAGATCCAAAGGCCGACCATGGATGAAAAACCTCTCCACCTACTCCTTCATGATCACCGCCAATATTGTCAACTATATCCCCGGTCTCATGAGTGCACCCGGCGAATCAAACGATCTCTACATATTCTGGATCGCTTTCATGGCCTACTTGGCCGCGATCACCAACGAGATCAGCTGCTTCACTCTCGGCGACAATGGGGAGCGCAAGAAGAGGCTGCTGGTTGACTATACTGTCCTCTGGACTTTGATCCTCACATCCCTCTACCACAGTCTTGCTGCCCCCGAGATTCTCGTACCCATTGTCCTTCTCTTCTGGGTCGTCTTCCTCAAGTTTAGAGAAAGACGCTATGCCCTAAAGTTCGCGGACAATTCATCTAATGGATTTTCGCAAGGAAGTAAAATAGTCGCCGATTTTACCGACTACCAAAAGAAGCTGCAGAAACGAATAATAATCTCCAATGATTCTGCCCACAACCAAGAGCAAAACCAGGAGTCAGAAGATAAGTTGAGGAAGGAGCATAAGGTTCTGGTGGGGGTGAGAGATGCACAAAAACTGTATAACCAACACCAATTAAACTACGATTTGGTAACCCAAAAAGTTATCACCCTCGACGAGATTCTGGATTCTAAGGATGCATTTTTGAAGAAACTCAAAAAAGATTGTGTTTCGTTTGCTTTCTTTTGGACTCTCCTAGCTAAAATGGGTGGGTATACTCGTCCTCCTGCTCAAGTGGATGTCAAACTATTCGAGTATGATGGAAAAGAACAACTTCTTGTTCCTTCCTTTGAAATAGTTGAGAGGGAGCTTGAGTTTCTATATGACTACATATTTACCAACTCCTATGCCGTATACCGCCGTGGTTTTGGCCGAAAGTTGCGTGATCTTGTCGTCATATCACTCTTTCTATGGCTCACCATACCTCTCTTCGTCGAATATCAGTCTCAAGATCACAACGTCCTCTTCGTTACTATCGGACACCATGTTTTAGACAATGGGTTCACTAGGTGTGTCATCCTAGCCATACTCATCATTGAATACACCCAAATCGGTCTCTTTCTCACTTCTAGATGGGCCAAGGTTATGTACGCCTGTACCTACCTTCAAAATGAGAAGCCTGGAAGAAAGAGTATTTTCCTGAAATATGTTCTTAATTTCGCTTGCCACATACCTCGACCCAAACGGTCATTCTGGACAAAGGCAGTTACGAAGAGGAAAGTCGGTCAGTACTCGATCAGGAAGTCCTACGGAGCCATTCCACTCCCTGTTTGGGCCAAGTGTTGGATTGGGGATTACTTTGATCTCCCTAGATTTGGTCAGGCTCAAGAAAAGTATACGACTTTGAAAGTCAATCATAAAGACTGGTTTCTCAAAGCGATTAAAGATTCTTTCGTAGTAAGGCAGGGAGAGCCCCCCCGTGAGGCCGGCTCATTCACTAATGGCATTCGTTCCTTGCAAACTCACCGTGTCCACCACAAGATTATAGAGAAATATGCGTCGGACACAGAAGCTCAAGCCCGCATTATTCTGATTTGGCACATGGCGACCAGTCATTTGGAAGAAGAACGAGCTAAAAATCCTCCACCGACCAATAATGACAAAGAAGAGTTTGAAATGGCGATTCTAATTTCGAAATATTGTGCATATCTAGTAGCATTTGTTCCTCAAGTATTACCCGATCATGTGTACACAACTCAGTGCGAGTTTGATGAGGTAATCAGAGAGCTTAAAGAAGAGCATAGAATCAAATATGCCGTCCACTATGAGGATGACCCTGACGAAGAGAAACAAGTTCCTCTGGTATCAGGTAGTATTGACAAAAAAAAGGATATAAAAGGGAGAGCAAAGAAGCTAGTGAAAAAGCTTGAAGGTGAGCCTGATTTAGATCTGTGGAAAACACTAGCAGACTTCTGGACAGAGAAATTGCTGTACATGGCGCTCGGGGATCATGATGGAGCAGTAGAAGCTCATGCTAATGGCTTGTGTACGGGAGGACAGTTTATCACACACCTTTGGGCTTTACTAACACATGCAGGATGCTCAAGGATAAAATAAAACCATGCATAACTACTACTCGAGTATCAACTTTAATATATTGTTCATCATTTCTATGTACCACTACTTATTCATCATTTCTATGTACCACTACTTCAAAAACTGTCTAATTTATTTTTATAGTTAAATATGCGTCATAAAATTATGTTTATAACAGGTTAAATAGTGTTGTGGATATATGTTTGCAAGATCAAGACAAAGAAGATACTAATTAGCCGCTTCTTTGCTTAATCAAAACTGAAAGACTACATTGCTTATAAAGGGAAATTTGCTCGACCACTAAGGCCATGACTACCTCTAACTAACTCCTACATCCCATGATCACTTCATGCCTAACACTATGTTTATCCACAGACTCATCTTTTTCTCTCAAACTCAGTCACCTCAGCTTTCCACTCATTTTTCATTCTTCAGATTCAGACTCAGACTTCCTACAAAAGTACACTTTATCCACAGACTCATCTCAGACTTTCTCACCTCACATACCTTATTTTATATTATTTTTTAATTCATCTCACCTCAACTTTTTAACTACCTTATTTTTTTTTATTTACATCATTTCACCCTAACTTTCTATCTAACTTATTTTTTTATTTACCTAGTCTACGTTGATTTTATAACTCGAATAATTACAATTAAATAATTAATAGTTAAATAAATCTTGTGACATACTAATAATTTTATTTCTAAGTGGTAATTATTAAAGGTAACAATCGGGCGGATGAGTTGAGTTCGGGTTGGGTTGTCGGTAGACATGGCAAACAAGTCAACCGGGTCGGGTTTGGGTCAGGTGAGTTTCGCGTTGACTTTGAGTCGAACCAGATAATTTCGGGTTTGCTATTTCATCTTTTTCAGAGATATCGACTCATTTTTTATGATAATAGTCGGTCAATTTTGGGTTACCTCGGTCAATTCAGGTTACGAGTCAACCTCGAATCTTTAGTTTGGATATCAGATCGGGTTCGGGTTGGCTTATTCGGGTCGGATCATTCGGGTCGAGTAAGTTTTGTCATGTCTAGTTGTCGGGTCTGGGTCACCGGATTATTTTGGCCATGTCATCATTTTGTATTGAAGTGAAATGAGTTAAAGTGGAATGAGTTCAACTGAACTGAATTGAGCTGAGCTAAACTGAACGAAAGTAGCCTGAAATTTAACAACGACGACGACAACAACAACAACAACGGTTTATTATTGTAACAAGCTTACTTGTTTCAAAAAAATATTAATTATTATTGTAACAAATAATAATAATAATAATAATAATAATAATAATAATAATAACAACAACCACAACAACAACAAATAATAATGTTAATTATTGTATCAAAAATATTAATTATTATCATATTAATTTAATATTAATAAAAATATTGTTAATAAAAATATTGTTAATAAAAATATTTTATAATAATAATAATAATAATAATAATAATAATATATTTATAACAATAATAATAACAATAGCAATAGGAATAATAATAATTATTAATAATATTAATTATTAATAATATTATAATAATACTAATATTAATATTAATAATCAATATTAATATTTAATAGTAATAATATAAGTAACAATAACAATAAAAAGAATATTAGTGTTTATTATTAAATTAATATTAATTATTATAAAAATGTCATTAATATTAAGATTTAATAATAATAATAATTAATAATAATAATAATAATAAATAATAATAATAATAATAATAATAATAATAATAACTTATTTGACTGAACTGAACTAAAATGAACGGAACTAAAAAGAACTGAATGAACGAGTCTGAGGATGAGTCTTTGAAATCCAAGACTCAACTTCAGACTTATCTGAGTCTCAGACCGTCTCAACCACTTTAACCAGGTATGAGTCTCAGACTCAAAAAATCTGAGTCTCAGACTTTTGTTCAGACTCAGCCTCAGACTCCCTTTAAACTTAAATCCGTCTGAGACTCAGACTCGTACCAACCACATTATCCAGGTATGAGTCTCAGACTCAAACTCAGACTCAAACTCAGACTTATACTCAGACCCCTTTAAACATAGCCTAAGATCATGGAGTTGTTTCCTAATTAAACACTAAGACATGACACTAAGAATAACATTAACTCATAACTTAATTAAAAAAAAAAAAACCGACTCCTAGTTTATAGCTAATGACTTCACTTTGATGTTTGGATTATGCTTCAACACCGCCCCTTAATTCAAACATACTATTGATGCTTGGCCTGGCTTAGACTGTTGATAAACAGACCAACATTACGTTATTTTGTGCCACAGAACTTTAGCTCGACCTTCTCTTCATTCACTATAGCTTCCTTAATCCTTATGTAACGATGTTGTATCTCAATGTGTTTCGTTCTAGCATGAAATACTAGATTCTTGGTCATTGCAATCTTAGACTTGTAGTCACGCACTGCACACCAGATTGTTGTTGCTTCTTTCTGCACATAGCCTAAGTCACCAAGCAATTTCCTTAGCCACATAACTTGCCTAGTTGCTGCACTTGCTGCTACATATATATTCAACTTCAGTTGATGAGAGTACCAATGTCTCTTGCTTCTTTGAATTCCATGTAATAACCCTTGAGCCTAGGCTAAACATAGAACTAACCTGACTTGCTTTGTTGTACTTCCAGCCCTAGAAAGCAATTCGTTCAAGAGGATGGAGAAAAACAACAAGAGCTGATCGAGGACCAAGGTGGCCACCATTATATTACGCCCCAACCTATATAATTCGTTCAACTTTTCTAAATTGTACGTGTACCCCTAATTATACACTTTAATAAAATAAAATGAACATAGAATTTCACATGAAAAATACCAAAGTAATTTATTGTATTAATTAATTTTTTCATGACACTATTTCTAATGTTATATTTCGGGATTGTTAATGTATATATCGGACACAAAAATGTCTTTGCAACCGTAGAATTAAGATTTTGGGGTTATATCAATGTTTGAGGAAATATCCGTTGAACAAATCATGTGTGCCTCCTTCTCTCCGTTATCCTCACTCTAGTATCCAATAATAATCCAAAATTATTTCGGAATGGAATTGCCACCAAGAATCTACAATTGTCTCAAAACTCTAATATACATAAAAGTCAATAAAATCTTATTAGAATTAAGAGTTTATCACTAATTACCCCCTTTTATGTTACCCATTTTTCAAATTACCCCCAAAAATGGTTTCCGTTAAAATTACCCCCGTGAAATTGTTAAAAAATTAGATTTTGCCCCCAGGTGTCCTTTTCTCCTCTTTCCGGTGAGTTTTGCGCATTTTCTTCCCATTTTGCCCCTCCCCTCACTAACACCCTCTCTCCTCTCCTTAACCCCCTTTTACTCACTCTAACTCACTCAACCCTACCAAAACCCCCAAATTCCCCCAAATTCCCAGAACCCTAACCCTAATTTCGAAAATCGACCCAGAATCGACCAAGAATCGAGCGCGAGACCAAATTGCAGACAATCGATCCACTTCTAAAGGTAATTTCTCTTCCTTCCTCTTCCCATTTTCGTCTCTTCTCTTTTCGCGGTTTTGCAAAATCTGATTAGGGTTTAGTGTTCGAAATTGAATTGAATACTACTGTTTGAATTGAATTGCAAAATCTGATTAGGGTTTAACTCCTGTGTTTATGTCGTGGTTCAATTGAAAACTATTTCAGTTGGGTTTATTTTGCACTTTCAATGTCCGGTTGTGTTTTGTCATGAAGGAAATGTTAATTGAAATAATTTTGTTTATATTCTGATTAGGATGGAGTTCCATGTGGAGTTCAATCTGCGAACATTCTTTGGTGGTGATGAGTTTGCTCTAGTCAATGGTAGAACTGAATATGTTGGGGGTGGTATGCATCTAGAATGTGGGTTAAATACTCGAAATCTGAATGTCCAACTTGAGAAATCTAGGAGAGCGTTTGATGGGAAGAAGAGACTTCGAAATTTACTAAACTAGAGCCGATCCTAGACTTGCTCAAACCATGGGGAAGGCAATGGTTACATGTCCACATGATGTGGACTGTTTGTTGAGGACAATGACAAAAGAGAGGTCAGTTACGATGTTCATGGGGATAAGGAAAAAGTTGAATTACGTGCCCCTTCCAAGGACCAAACGTCCAACTGTGGCCCAAGTGGAAAAAAATCAGCAGCACATGCCAAGGGACCACTTCCCCATAAGGGAATCTTCCACATTGAAAGCACTCTCAACAAAGCCACCCACTCCACCCACTCACAATAAACAACTCTCTTCACCTTCAAAGTTGAGAAGAAGCCCTAGGTTAAGTAAGGCTGCCTCTTCCACCTCTGCTCACCCCTCCATTCCAACTACAGAGCAACCACTTTGCTCACCTGAAGTAGCCAAAAAATATTCCCATTTAATTGGCGTCAATAAGCTGTTAGAGCATTTACTTGGGATAAATGAAGGCAAAAGAGGGCAGAAATTACCATTCAAGAGGAAGTTAGTGTTTCGAGAGTCCAGTGAATCTGAGGCCGTGGCCTTAGATAAGGCCGATCAAGGCACAGATCTAGGTGGTGGAAAGTGTTTGAAAGAACAACATCACAGGAGAAATGTTGGTGACGATGATGAAGATATTTTGTTGAGCTCCTTAAAGAAAAGAGGTAAAAGAAAAAGTACGGAGGGGGTGGCTGAGGACGAAGTTGAGAAAATCATAGCAGACACTTTGAGAAGCTTGAGAAGTGGTGGTCAGAGGAAGGGGAAGCAGGTTGTGGCTGAGACAGAGTCCAGTGGTGACGACGAAGTAAGTGATGAAGACTTTGTTCCAACTGAGGACGGCTTACGTGGAGTTAATGTTGGTGAGGATGAGGTCGATGGTACTGTACCTGTGAGGGGTACGAGAAAGAAGAGTAACACAGGTAAGGGTAGTGTAGGTAAGGCGAGTAAAAATAGGGGGAGTAAAAGTAAGGGGAGTAGAAGTAAGGGGAAGAAAAGGAAGGGGAAACAAGTCGAGGAGGATGACGATGAGTTCAGTGATTCTGAAATCAGCAGTGCTGATGAATCAGATTACGGTTTGAATGAATTTGATTTGGGTGTGAACCTTGATGAGCAGTTTTTAGGAGTAAGTCCAGAACTTGAAGCCAGAAACTCTGAGGAGGAGGCAGTTGGTGGAACCTCCAATCAGAACAAGGATAGAGAGATATTTGGTCTCGACAACTTGACTGTATTTGCTGGTGAGGACGCTGTGTGTGACGATGATGAGGTACGCAGTTTGGCTGACAGTGATGTTGATGAGGGATGCATTTACCCTACATTCAACCCCAAAACAGACTTCGATAAACCGATTCAGTTAAAGGTTGGTTTGTAATTCCGTAGTGTAGACATTTTTAGGAAAGCATTAAGAGAGCATAGCGTTTCCAATTCCCAAACGCGGATGAAATGCCAGGGGTCGATCCAGCGTGCATCGTTCACAAGCTGAACGTAAACGCGGACGCCCGCCCTGTAAAGCAGAAAAAGCGGAACATGTCCGCAGAAAAAGATTTGGCAATCAAGGAAGAAATCGAAAAACTTTTGAAGGCAGACTTTATAGAGGTTTGTGACTACCCTGAGTGGCTGGCGAATGTGGTCATGGTCAAGAAATCGTCAGGCGCGTGGAGGATGTGCGTGGATTTTACGAACCTCAACAAGGCCTGCCCAAAAGACTGCTACCCACTCCCCAGAATCGATCAACTGGTGGACGCCACCAGTGGGTATACTATGCTAAGCTTCCTGGATGCCTTCTCAGGATATCATCAGGTGTACTTATGGCAGCCAGACAGAGTCAAGTGCGCATTCATCACCAGTTCAGGCACCTACATGTACAAGATGATGCCATTCGGGCTGAAAAACGCAGGGGCCACGTACCAGCGCCTGGTCGACAAGGTGTTCAAAAATCAGAAAGGCAGAAACATAGAAGCCTATGTCGATGACGCCATTGTAAAGAGTAAGGGAGACAAGGAACACCTGGAAGACCTGCGGGAGACCTTTTCCTCCCTGCGCGCCTACAAAATGAAGCTCAATCCGAAGAAATGCACGTTTGGGGTGCGCTCTGGAAAATTCTTGGGTTTCTTGGTAAGTTCTCGTGGGATAGACGCCAACCCCGAGAAAATTCAGGCTGTTCTAGACCTTCCCGAGCCAAAGACCATCAGGGACATCCAACGTCTGACAGGTCGCATGGCCGCCCTGGCACGGTTCATTGCCAGGTCAGCAGACAAGTCGACCCCGTTCTTCAAGGTGCTGAAAGGCAATAAACAGTTCAAATGGGAAGACGAGCAAAAAGAAGCGTTCGGACAATTAAAGGAACACTTGAAGAAACTCCCCACCCTGGCAAGGCCGGTGGCAGGAGAAAAGCTTTTCCTTTACATCGCTGTAACCAACGCGACAGTCAGCGCAGTCATCTTAAGGGAAGAAGCAGGCGCTCAACAGCCCATATACTTCGTAAGCCACGCCCTGGGGACAGCAGAGAAGAACTACCCCATGGTCGAGAAGGCGGCCTACGCGGTTGTTATAGCAGCCAGGAAATTGAGGCCATACTTCGACGCACACCCTGTCGTGGTGCTAACAGACCAGCCCCTGGAAAAGGTGTTAGAGAAATTTGAGAAATCAGGCAGATTGCTGAAGTGGGCCATCGAGTTGAGCGGACTGGGGATAACATACCAGTCAAGAACAGCCATCAAGGCCCAAGCATTGGCCGACTTCCTGGCAGAGTGTTCCCACTCCGAGGACGATAGCCCAACCTCTGGCGAGTGGATCGTATACACCGATGGGTCCTCAACGGCCAACGGAGCAGGGGCGGGGGTAGTGTTGACTAGTCCGAAAGGGACCGATTTTGAGCATGCGCTCAGGTTTGTCTTCCCCGCCTCGAATAATGAGGCCGAGTATGAAGCAGTACTCGCAGGCATCAACCTGGCCAAGGCTGCAGGCGCAGAACGGGTCGTTTTGGCCACGGACTCCCAGCTCATCGCCAACCAAATTAATGGAGAGTATGAGGCTAGGGACCAAACAATGGCCGCGTACCTGGAGGTGGTAAAAAGGGAACTATCAGGTTTGAAATCATATGAAATCAGACAGATCCCACGATCCCAGAATCACAGAGCGGACGCCCTGTCAAAGCTAGCCAGCTCCAGCCTGCAAGATATAAGGAGGTCAGTATGGGTAGACGTCGTCCAGGAGAAATCTACCGTCCCCTGTCCAACCGTCGGTGCGGTGGAGGAAGCAGGGCCTGAAGACTGGAGGACCCCCATCATCCTGTTCAAAAAACACGGAGTCCTACCGACCGACCCTGTACAGAAAAGGAAAATGCCAGCAAGGGCCGCATGGTTCATCATAATAGGAGAAGACCTGTACAAAAAATCTTTCTCGTCCCCTCTACTCAGGTGCCTGGGGGCAGAGGAGGCGGCGGAGGTGTTGGACGACATCCACTCTGGGATATGTGGCCATCACATAGGAGGGAAGTCACTAGCACACAAGGCCTTGAGAGCCGGGTACTACTGGCCGACCCTGCTGGCCGACGCAAAGGACTTAACCCAAAAGTGCAGAAAATGTCAGCTTTTCGCCCCATCCATCCATGCCCCGGCCCAGGAGCTCAGGCCGATCCTGTCTCCCATCCCCTTCGCTCAGTGGGGGATGGACATACTGGGCCCCTTCGCGGTAGCCACCGGGGGAAGAAAATTCTTGATTGTAGCTATTGATTACTTTACCAAATGGGTGGAAGCTGAGGCAGTGCCTAACATCACCGAGCCTGCGGTCAGGAAGGTGATCTGGCGGAACATTATCACCCGGTTTGGCCTGCCAAAAATGCTAGTGTTTGACCATGGAAGACAATTCGATAATGACCCCCTGAGATTATGGCTGGAAGGTCACGGCGTTGCGGTTGCTTATTCTGCCGTCTGCCACCCTCAAACCAACGGGCAGGCAGAGGCAGCCAACAAGCAAATTTTGAATGGCCTAAAGAAAATGGTGGATGACCTCAAGGGCAGGTGGGCCGACGAGCTCCCCAGCATACTCTGGTCAATCCGGACCACCCGGAAGGAGTCTACGGGCCAGACCCCGTTCGGCCTGGTGTATGGTGCAGAGGCCTTGCTACCAATTGAGGCCAGGATCCCCTCCCTGCGCTCCTTACAATACGACCAGGCTGAGAATGATGTAGCGATGGCAGAGGCCTTGGACCTGGTTAGTGAGGTAAGGGAGGAAGCCAGCACCAATATCGTCGCCTACCAGCAACGAATGAGGAAGGCGTACAACAAAAGAGTGCATCAGCGAAATTTCCAGATGGGTGATCTAGTCCTCAGAAAGACACAGGCCGTAGGAAGATCGAAAGAGCACGGCAAACTTAGCGCTAATTGGGAGGGTCCATACCAGGTAACTCAAATCTTAGGGCCAGGCACGTATAAAATCGCCAATCTAGAGGGCCAAGAGTTGAGCGCTCACTGGAACGCCGACACCCTGAAGAAATATTATGTTTAAGCCAGAATCTTAGTCTTCGTTTCTTTAAAATTGGCGGAGAACGGTCAAAGAATGTCGACGGCTCCGACCACCCTTGTGATAGATTTTTACGAAGAAATGAAAAGATCCTCAGTCTATACTCGTTGCCTGTTCAAACCCGCGTTTTCACACACAAACGAGCAGGGGGCAATAGGGGGAGGCCCCCCTGTTGCCAGAACTAAGGAAAATAGCCCCCTCAACAAAATTTCAAACGCCTCCCTGCAGGCAGGGGGCAGGCCTCTGGACTCTGACCAAGAGCCAGGAGTAGGTCAAACGAACAAGGACTGGGGGCAGGCCCCCCAACCTTGTATAAAAAACGTATAATGCCACCCGGCCAGCCTCTGGGCAGGCAGGGGGCAGGCCTCTGGACTCTGACCAAGAGCCAGGAATAGGTCAAACGAACAAGGACTGGGGGCAGGCCCCCCAACCTTGTATAAAAAACGTATAATGCCACCCGGCCAGCCTCTGGGCAGGCAGGGGGCAGGCCTCTGGACTCTGACCAAGAGCCAGGAATAGGTCAAACGAACAAGGACTGGGGGCAGGCCCCCCAACCTTGTATAAAAACGCCTAATGCCGCCCTGCCAGCCTCTGGGCAGGCAGGGGGCAGGCCCCTGGACTCTGACCAAGAGCCAGGGACAGGCCAAATGAACAAGGACTGGGGGCAAGCCCCCCAGCCTTGTATAAAAAACGCAGCCCAACTCTGGAAAACAAAGAAAGTAAAGAAAAGACGAACATTCAAAGATTAATCCAGAAAAGAGTAGAAAGGTTCTAACAAGGCCCAAAATAAAGATCCAGAGGGGTCAGAACATTACAGACAAAGCTGGCCACTCTAAGGCTCAGCACAAAAATTATCAACAAAAAGTAAAGGCTTAGGCATCAGGCGCACCATGGTCAGGACCGGCAGGCTCCTTGGGGGTTCCAGCTGCCAAAGCTTCATTCTTGGCAGCATAAAGGTTCCGAAATGCGTCCTCGGCAAATACAGGAAACATTTCCCTGATTACCTCCATAACAAGCTCCAAGGAGGAAGTAGCCCCATTTTCAAAACTCAAGTCCGATGCAGCTTCAGCTTCCTTCAGGATGGCACCTTTCTCATCTTGCCACCCAGCCTGAGCCAGTTTGAAGTCTGAGCTGGTTTTGGACAGTTCTTCCTCCAGATCAGCTGTTTTCTTCTTGAGATGCTCCATCTCAGCCAGGGACTTTTCAGCATGCTCCACTGCCAGGCGGCTCTCCCTCAATTCCACCTCGAGCTTGGATGCCTCCCTCACAGCCTGCTCCCCCTGAAGCCTCCAGTGGTTGGCCTGCCCCTTCACCTCCTCCAGCTCGCTCTCTTGTTTGGACAGCTGGTCCTTCAGGCCCCCAATCAGGGTCACGTCCCTTTCAACCACGGCCAGGCGATCAGGGGGAGGGGCCCCAGGGGTGATAGTCAGCTCCTCGTCACTCAGGCGACTGAGGGCCGCCAGCTTGGCAGAAGCCTGCAACACCCTGGAAGTACGCTGTATATACTGGATCACCTGGTGAGAAGTGTTGGTTACCGACTTAATGAGGCGATCTGCCAAAACAGTACTAGAGTCCGCAAGCAAGCCTGATACGTCAACACTGTCGCCCGCAGCATAGTGGAGCTCTGCATTTCCCTCCAGAAGAGAAGTGCCCGGGACATCGTGAGCAGGGCGCTTCGCCTCCGGAGTCTCCACATCGGCCTCTAAGTCAACCATGGGCACAGCCCCCGGAGTTTCCCTACTCCTCTTTCTCCTGCGAACCAGGGGAGCGCTCTCTCCATTTTGTTCAGACTCCGCAGGGTGAGACCCCGGGGAAGCATGTGCCCTAGCAGGGGAATCATCCTGGCGGCGAGCATGGGAGGGGGTCGCCACAGAAGTAACTTCAGCCTCCCCGCCCTGAGCATTGGGAGAGGGAGCTGCCGGCCTCAGCCGAGGAGGGAAGGGGAGCCGTCGACCAGAAGCGAGCCCCTTCACAAACCTCATCAAGTTCTTCTCTCCTTTCTTGAAGTTGGAAGGAAGAAGGGGGACTTTCCGAGTGACAAAGAACTCCTCAGTCAGACCAAGCCTCCTCACCTGCCTCCGGGTCCAAAGGCGAGAAGCATCACCTGCAAGACAGGAAAAAAGGGCCAGCTAAGAAAACGGATGAAAACCTCAGAAAAAATCACCAGGCCAATTTAAGCCCCTGAACTACCTTCAAGGCCGGGAATCAGACCCAGCGGAAGCAGATATTCATCCGTAGTGATAAGGTCTGCGTGAGGAAGCCAGAAAGCAGGCTCATTGGGAGGAGCCCCCTCAGTAACCTTAAATTTCTTAATCAATTCTTCATCTGCCTGACTCAGCTTCACCTTCAAGTCTTTTCCCCCAACACCCGGGTGATATTCCTCACGGGTCTCCAGGCGGGTATGTACGTGGTTCCTAAAATGCCTAGGGATCCGCCACCCTGAAGCGCTATATACGTACAGGAAATTATCTTTCCAGTCTTTCAGGCTGTTTAAGGCCGGCCAGACCAGAGCGTGTTTTTTCGACTTCAGGATGGACCAGTACCCAGGGGAGTCATCCCCCTTTGATGAGGATACCATTTGCAGCCAAGCCATGGCACGAAAGGCATCAATGGAGGGCCCCTCCCCATGGAAGAGGCAGGTCCAGGTGTAAGCCACCAGGGTCCTGATTGCTGAGGCGGTCAATTGGGCAATGGCCACATTCATCCTCTGGAAAGCCTCCTCCAAGAAAGGGTGAAGAGGGAATCGTAGGCCAAATTCCAAACTTTTGTGGTAGACAGCCACACAGCCGTCAGGAGGGCAACACACCGTATCTTTTTCCCCTGGGACTATAACGGTGTACCCCTCCCCGAAGTTGTAGAACTTCTCAATCTCCCCGGCAGCATTACTCTCCAGAATTAGGTCTCGGTTTTTGGTCTCAGGATAGGTTCTCAAAGGAACCAGGTATTTGTGTTTGTCCAAGAAGTATTTTTTCCCTTTTTCCCTGGGAGCAAGGCCGGCAACGGTGGAAGGGTCAATCTCCAACGCACCATCGTCAGAGTCGACGACGTCAAAGGACGCGGGTTCGGGTGAGTTTGCACCCCCATCTTCCTCGGGGCGGTTTTCCTCGCTAGGCCTAACCCCAGAGGAAGAGGCCAAGTCAGATCTCCCCCCTCTTCTGTCCTCCGTCCCCCCAGACGACGGACTAAAGGTAAGAGCGCGGGCACGAGACATTCTATTTCGCGAAAGAATATGAGGAAAAGGAAGAAAAACTAAGAGTTGGAATCAAGATTCTAACCTAGAAAGATGATCGTCGCCGAGAAAGGTCCGAAGTTAGACGCCCTTCGAAATCTTGAAAGAAGTTCGCAGCAACAAAGAGAGTGAAGAAGAAGTGGAGGTTCGAATTTTGAAAAACGCTAAAAGGAGAATTAGGGGAAGAAAATGGGCTTATATAGGTCTGGGCAGTCGAAGGGACGCCTCTCTCTGCAAAGCTCACCCCGCAAGTCATCCCCCACGTGTCACAACTCTAACAACTAGCCTCCTCATCCCAAGAAAGCCTCGAGAAGGTAAAAAGACGCCAGGAACATTCATTCCCTCGATGACGTCACTCTCCCTCCAGATAATAATAATAAAAACAAAAACAAATAATAGCAAATAATAAAAAGGCCACATGTAAACCAAGCCGCCTGATCTTTTCATTAAAACTAAAGAAAGCCCAAAAAATGGGCAAGTTACATGGCATGCAAGCCAGGAATACAAAAGGAGCCTCTATTTCCGGCTCATTATGCCTGCACCCCTCGGGCAGGCCTAGTCATCGTCAAAGCCCGGGGAGTAATCCCCCGGGCTGTCGCGCCTTTCAATGTCAGATCCCCAGTCCCAATCATCGGAATCTTTGAAGGGATCTGCCGAATCGTCATCATCCCCACGACCAGAGGAGTAGCCCTGGCCGTCACTGTCGCCGGACTCCCGGCTGCTGACATCCCAGTCCCTACCATAAGGGACTGTCTCGGTATCATCACAGGAGCCGCAGCCAACCTTCTTCTTCAGGGGAGAAGAAGGGCCCGACTCAGAGGAAGACAGACTTGAGCAATCGGGGTCGAATTGCTCAGGGTGCAGCCATGGGAAGCATTCATGACACCCCCTGTCGGAACAACCCCCACCCTGGGGGCATCGCCTGAACCTTGGAGCAGCTAGAGAAGCCCTCTGAGGACGTTTGCCCGCTTTGATGAGAGCCCTCCTGACCTTTCGGGGACGTTGAACACGGGGTCGCCGGCTACGGCGCAGAATGAGAAAAGATGCCCGGGAGTACCTAAGCTTCCAACGCCCCACAAAGCGACGACTCACTACGCGAGCTCCACGACAGAGAAGCACTCTGGTAATCCACGACATTTTCTCTGAAGAAAGAAGAGAAGGTTGAAGATGGGTTGTGAAAACAGCAAAGAAACCGCAATTTATACGGAGGGTAGCCAAAGCATTAAATGGCGCCACAACCACTTTGATAGGGGGCGCGGCCAATCAGCGCACCCGCACACTGCCCAAAGATCCGCTGGGAATAGAAAGCAATCATCACTAAAAGAACATTCCAACCTCGGGAACAAGCAGTGCATTTAATGCAAGAGCTCAGGAGTCAACTGCATCCCATCTCAAGAGACGCCTGCCAAGAGAAAGACCCCGCCTCCCTCTGGCCGGCGTGGGCCAATTGATGGGAGTTGACCAAGTACCACGGGTCGCCCGCCTGCGGGGCCCCGGAGCGGGTTCGCCCCCAGGGCGAATCTAAAATAACTCGTCTGCCCCCCTGCGAAGGACTACGGAGAGAATCCCGAAAGGCTCGCGCCTGCCGAGCAGGGCCCTTCTGCCAGCCGAGCAGGGCCTCCAAGTTCTCATCGTGCTGGTTTCCAGGGTGCCCGAACCCCCAGTACAAGCAGGGGAATCCGAGGGCCCATCCGTCATTCCGCCTCAGGTAATGGAAAATGGGTGGACGAGGAGAAGCCACGTGTCGTCCTCTCGACCACCCATTTTCCCGCTCATTTCCCTCTCTTCCTCTCTCTCTTGTGGGAAGGTATAAATACCCACCTACTTCCCACATAGAAGGGGTTGGATTTTCTCTCTCTAGACCCTTACTCCTAAAAACCGCCACCTAGTTCCTCACGAGCTAGGTTCGTCAAGGCATTCACGGACTGACTTAGGCATCGGAGAGGGTTCCCTCGGACAACCTCCGAGGCCCTGTGCGTTGCTTGTGCAGGGAGCAAACTCACTTCGCCGGGAAGGTCCGACTATAGGAAAAGGGGAAGGAGAGATCGAAGGAAACCAAGCAAAGCGATACCTGAACACTAAGGACCCGAATTCGCGATTCGGGTAGATTGATTCCTTAACCGGAACACCTATGATTTTTACTACACTCACAACAAAAGAGAGAGGGTTACTGCTAAGTGTAGGAACAGGTGCAATTGCGAGTGGAACAAGAAGAAGTCTAAGCTCGGTAAGTGTTCTTGTGGTGTAAAGAACCCTTGTCTTTTTCATGTTCATGCTAGAAAACTACCCGACTCTAGCACATTCCAAATTAAATCCGTAATTGAAACACAACTGTGTCATGAGTAGCTACAATAGGAAAGTGTCTGCAGAGTACTTAGCCCAGAAATACATTGAGTTCTGGAAAGAAAACATTGATTGGAAGTTGAGATCTTTTCAGAGGCATGTGACTAAGGATTTGGGTATTTTCGTAAGCTACAGCAAGTGTTAGTACGCAAGGTGTAGAGCAAAATTGATAATATATGGGAATGCAGATGATCAGTATGCTAGGGTTTGGGACTATGCAGCAGCAATTAGGAAGTACAACGAAGGATCATCATCCTTTGTCGTTTGCGATGGTATTGACAGACCCCCACCACTCTTCAAGACGCTTTATATTTGTCTCCAAGCTTGCAAAGAGGGTTACAATAAAGGTTGTAGGCCTATCTTGGGTGTTGATGGCTGCCATTTGAGAGGTGCGTACCCCGGAATGATCCTCACTGCAGTTGGGATTGATGGTAACAACAACATCTACCCAATTGCTTGGGCAGTGGTAGAGGTTGAGAACAAGGAATCCTGGACATGGTTTCTAGAGTTACTCATTTCTGACTTGGGGAAGCCTGACGGTGAAGGGCTAACCATAATGTCAGATAGGCAGAAAGGCTTGGTTGATGCTCTTTCGGATGTGGTCCCAAAGAGCAACGTCAGGTACTGTGTGAAACATATTTGGGAAAACTTCAAAGCAAGGTGGGGTGGTCCGTTGTACGAGGCTGCCTTCTGGAATGCTGCAAGGGCCTTAACTAAGGTGACATGACATTAAATTTACATTTACTCTTACTGTATCACTAGAAATGCTAACGTATTGGATTGTTTGCAGGGAGAATTCAACAAAGAACTGTTGGGGCTGAAGTTGTTTGATGAAGAAGCGTGGTCTTACTTGGAAAAAATTCCTGCGAGAAACTGGTCGAGACATGCATTCGACACCCAATGTAAGTCTGATATACTACTGAACAACATATGTGAGGTGTTCAATAGTGTTCTCAAGGAGTGCAGGGACAAACCAATTATTACACAAATGGAGTGGATGAGGAAATATGTGATGAACAGATTTTGTCAGAGGAGGGAAATGGGGGAGAGGTATGAAGGAAGGATGATGCCATATGTCACGAAGTACCTCGAGTTTACTAAGAATGAGGCTAGGTTCTGCACTGTCATTCAGTCATATGTTGGTCACTTTGAAGTCGACTACAAGAACGACACTGCAGCTGTGAGCTTGAATGCTAGAACATGTTCCTGCAACCACTGGAGTCTGACTGGGCTGCCTTGTGTTCATGCCTTGAGCTTCATGCTAGTGAAGAGGATGGACCCATACGAGTACGTCGACGACGTTTACTCAATAGGGAGGTACACTTTGGCTTACTCAACCCCTGTCTCACCTATGCCCGGTGTCAAACATTGGGAGGACACTGGTATGCCAGAGCCACTCCCACCACCACACAGAAGGTTACCTGGAAGGCCTAAGTCCAAGAAAAGAAGAAGAGGAGCTGGGGAAGTCGAAGAGCGACGGGTTAGAAGGGGGACAAAGGTGAACAAATGCAGCAACTGTGGTGGCCGTGGACACACTAAAAGAACATGCAAGAACCCAATTGCACCCTCTACATCTACAGCACAGAGGGCTCCTAGAGGTAGGCCTTTGGGAGGTAGTGCGTGGGTTGTAGAGACAAGGAGGAAGAGGCAGGCGAGGAATGTCCAGAGAGCACATTTGGCTTTAGAGAATCAAGCTCAATCTACTCAAGCGACTGCAGAAGCTTCCACCTCGAGCGTCAACCCTTCAACATCAAATCAAGTACCCAGTGGACAGCCTCAGACACCAACAAGCTTTGTCGAACTTCTTAGTCAAGCTTCGACTTTAACTGGAAATATGATTTAGACCTCTTGTATGTATGACTTTGGATCTATTTTCTTGTGGTTGTATGACTTTGGATCTATTTGGAACTTCTTAGGCAAGCTTATGAAACCTACTTTGCTTTCGATTCAGAACTCTACTTTGCTTGTGGTTGTATGGCTTGTGGATCTATTTTATTTGTAGTACTGCGCATTTGGTTATCAGGTGGCCAATTTCCAGATCAGTTATTTGAAATTTGTTCGTTGTCTTTGTATACAAATTGGTGACAATTCCTCTGTATAATGGGGGTAAAATGAAATATTTTCACACCACTCTGGGGGTTAATTTTATGTATACGTAGTCTTTGGGGGTTAATTTTATGTATATGTAGTCTTTGGGGGTTAATTTTATGTATACGTAGTCTTTGGGGGTAATATTAAAGAAAAAAAGAATTGAAGGGGGAAAACAGGGATACTGAAACATAGGCTAATGTTACTCCTCCATCAGTACACTGGTATCATTCGACATTAATTAGTTAGGGATTCATGAAGTCATTTAATTTGTTGCCTAACAACCACACAGTCAACCTTACTACTTACCAATTGAAGTTGTAGATTAGATTGACCAATGAAAGAGGTGGTTGGTAAGGGCAATTAATGCTTCCCTAAAACCCTAAACCTATGAAACCCTATAAATAGACCCTCAATTGCATCCTCAACAACCACAACTCCACATATTGAAAACCCTAAACCCTAACCTAAATATGGCAACGAATGAAGTGTACTACACCGGTCCTTGTACGGTTGTGCTTGCAGGGATGCCATCTAATGTGAGGAATCGCCAACTTGTGAGTAGAACATTCAGTAGGGTCAAGGACTATCTCCAAGGCAGGGGGTTCGAAGTGAAGAAGATTAAATCCCTCTGGAATCAGGCTGAGTTTCGTGGGATTGTGTTGCTCACTTTTGGGAGGTCTGGAGAGGACTGCGTGTCGGCATTCAAGATGGCGACAATGTTTAAGCAGAAGTCAAGGGGGAAGGAGGAATGGAACAATGGGGTGGGTGAGCACGGACCGTATGCATGGGTGGCTACACATGCCGACAATGCCATGTTTGATAGGTATGCTACTTACGGACCCGTACCATACATGTACCAACGTGTAGGGAGGAGTTGGAAGCTGCAAACGACTCAGTCGATGTATGCGGCGCAATAGACAGTATAGTAAGACCACTGTACACCTAGACGGGACGACTTTGCAAATGTTGGTTGGAATGTACGGACTACCGTAATGGCGACGGCTAAATTTTCTAATAAAATCATCATTTCATTATCTTGCAAAATGGCTCTATTATATAGAGCTTACATAAAATCCACAATTTTAGGGCATTAGTAGAACGTACATTACAATACATTATGCTACAATACAGTACAATACATTACGCTACATTACAATACGTAACTGAATAGTCACTTCACTAAGCAAATGCGATACCGAGTACAAGCGCCAAACAAACCACCGACAACATAATGACAGCCTTCTTCAAAAGAGCATCCCTCTTAGCTGCTGACCTCAACATTGCAGAGAGGTTATCATTCCTCACATCAGTTAACCTCATAGTGTTCGTAAAAGTGTCCTTCGTGACTTCCAGAAGGGACTTCTGCAATTCCAACAAGTCCTTATCCATCTTCAATTGGTTAATTACATCCCTTTGCCATTCAGTTGGACATTCGTCGACCCATTTGAAGTACGTACAGCCACGAGTATCAAGCATCCTGTTATACTCTTTGCAACACTTGAAGCGTCGACCGGGATTCCTATGTGTCCAAGAAGTGAGCACCGCAATTTCATTGCCGCAGTGACATGTTTCGCGCCCAGGTGATGACTGCACCCCGCTATGGACGGACATGGCTGCAATTTACAGAAGTCACTATATCGAAGAACCCAGAAACAATGACATTAACACAAAACCCAGAAATAACGATGACATTAACACAACCCAGAAACAACGATGACATTAACACAACCCAGAAACAACAACATTTACATAGATTGAAGTTCGAATCACTACCATTGAAAACAACAACCCTAAACCCTAAATATAAACCCAGAAATTGGAAATGATTTTAATGAACCCAGAAATTCGAGTCACGTACTTCTATTGAAAACAACAGCCCTAAACCCTAAATGTAAACCCAGAAATTGGGAATGGTTTTTAATGAACCCAGAAAATCGAGATAAATTTCGATTTCGAAAACCCTAACCGCGAAAAGAGAAGAGACGAAAATGGGAAGAGGAAGGAAGAGAAAATACCTTTAGAAGTGGATCGATTGTCTGCAATTTGGTCTCGCGCTCGATTCTGGGTCGATTTTCGAAATTAGGGTTAGGGTTCTGGGAATTTGGGGGAATTTGGTAGGGTTGAGTGAGTTAGAGTGAGTAAAAGGGGGTTAAGGAGAGGAGAGAGGGTGTTAGTGAGGGGAGGGGCAAAATGGAAAGAAAAACCGCAAAACTCACCGGAAAGAGGAGAAAAGGACACCTGGGGGCAAAATCTAATTGTTTAACAACTTCACGAGAGTAATTTTAACGGAAACCATTTTGGGGGTAATTTGAAAAATGGGTAACATAAAAGGGGTAATTAGTGATAAACTCTAGAATTAAACATTTTGATACGTACAAACAAATATCAGGCACTTTTAAAAAAACATTTTCGCATTGATTTACATTAAACGAAAACAAAAAATAAAAGATTAAAATAAAAACGAATTGAAGTTTACAAGAATAAATCAAGAATTCTATTGAATAGAGATAGATGTATATCAATATCATTAGAGCTGGTAAAAGTTTACTTGATCAGACAAACCGATCTAATCCACCCGAAACCCATATCGACGGAACATGAAGATGTAGTGACCCAAAACTAAATCAGCTCGTCTTGCTTGTGACCCGTTACCCGATAGAACCCGATGACCAGCAAACCGAACCTGAATCCCACCCGACCTGATTTGAACTCGGCTCGATAAGATTGACGATCAGACTGTTATTAAGCATAAAGATTTATTCAAATGAAAGTGATTTAGTGTATAACTTGATACATTTGACATAATAACAAATTAATTAAACCAAATAATGGTCAACAATTAAACTTAGTGGAAAAATATTGAACCAATATAGTACGGAGTAATACATTAACTAGACGCGATAATAACCCGATTTTACCAAACATATAAGTTGACCGAAAATGACCCAATTCAACCCGAACCCTACTCGGACCGATAGAGTTTGCTGATAGACCTGGCAAACGGGTCATTCGATTCGATTTCGGATCGGGTTAAATCGATTCGATCTTAATCGGGTTAGCATAAATTTCAATTTCAGTTCGATTTCGATCGGGTTCATTTCGGTTAGCCACATTTATCGGTTTATGTTATTTCGAGTCGGGTACGATTCGGGTTGGGTCGATAGCAGGTCAGATGAGTCTCGGGTCATAAATTTCTTGAATTAAAAAATAAATAATTTGATTTTGTGCTTGTTATACCTTCAAATTGTAGGTAATAATTTATAAAACCATTAATAAATAAAAAATCAATGAAGAAAAATCCAAAATTAGGGTGTTTTTATGAAAAAAATAAGTATTTATTAATCAGGCCAATCGGTTCGGTTATTATTGGTTCGATTATATTCGGTTTTGGGTATCATTCGGTTATATTAAATTCGGTACAAATTCGGTTCGATTCGGATTGAATCGGGTTTCGGGTATTATTTCATGTTAATCCTATCGGGTGTTCGATCGGTTTCAATTCAGGTATTTTCGGTCGGTTTTTCGGGTTCGGGTTTACTTTGCCAGGTCTATTTGCTGATGACCCTATATAACCCAAACCCGATATGACTCGGCCTGACTCAGCTTAATCCAATCGCGATCTGAGTGACCTGATTGACACCTCTAATATCATTACTATAAAAGAGTATTACAGAGTATGATGGAGAGATCATATCAGTGATGTAAAGGAGAGATTTATTTTTTCACGTTATGAGGCAATGATTATGACATGACGACCAACATGAAGATTATTAAACAAGTCGAACAACCGAAGGGCACAATCAGACTAATAAAAGTCGTATGTCATTTGACATAAAGAACTAGGAAACACATGAAGACTTGAATAGACTAATGAAACTCGCATCTCATTTTACATAAAGAACTACGGAAACACGAAGACTTGAATTGGCCAGCCAGAGATGCGTCATTTCAATCCTTCTAAAAACGTCACATAATTCATAAATGTAGGGAGTGGCGTGAAAGAGGTAGTTTATCATTTGGTCGATTTCTGCTCACGTTATTAAATTAAGACAATAATCCAGAGTTTGCTTATTTTGTTGGTTAATGTGAATTATACCATGTTATTTCCGGAGAAAACGGGGTTGACCTAGTTGAGCAGAACTCATGACAGATGAGCCTCGCTTATAAGATTTGACCTCAAAATATAACAAATTAAATTAATAACTTAAATAATATTAAGGTACCGTTTGGCCTTGTTTATGTGAAACGGTTTTTGTTTCCTAGAAGGAGCTTATTCATAAGCTACTTTTAGTAAAAAATTTAGGTGTTTGGTTATTGTTTTGCAAAAAATACTTCAATAAGAGTTTTTTTATCTAAGTAGATGAAAAATTTTAAAAATAGATTTGAAAGTATATCAAAATGGGTCTCTATCTGTAGAGAATGAAAATATATGAATTAACAAGTATTTATTTTATTTAATTGAATTGTTTAGAAACATATTAATTTGTTATTTAGCCTCAAATATCTTGAAGATAAAACTAAAAGTAGAAGCATCAAATTGATGCTTCTACTTTTAAGGCCAAAAACCAACTTTTGAGCTTTTGAAAAATAGTTTTTAAGTTGCAAAAAATGGTGTGTTTGGCCAAGAAGTAGCTTCTAAAAAACAAAAACGCTTCCAAACACTAGGCCAAACAGCACCTAAGTCATATTCTACTGGGTAAGTTAGTATTTTCTTTTTATATTGTATCTCTTAGTCAAAATAACTTTGACTTGCGGTAATTTATTGTCACGAGTTTCGAAAATGATAATAGTTTCTCTGAATTTATCTTTACAAGTTCTTCAATTTGTTTTTTTTTTTTTTTGCAATTTCGAAACATGTACTATGACTTATCCTCAGTTAACGTTTTTGACCGGACAAATTTTTACTGACCGTAAAGCTCTGTCTAGAGTCTCGAAAGTGACGATTTTTTTTCCAAACTAATTGTTTGTAAGATATCGTCGGTTTTAAAACAAATTGTCCTTTCGGAATTTGAGTAGGGCTCCTGAAAGACGGTCTCTCATTAACTTTTCTGAGAGACCAAGTACAAATGAAAGTGACAGTGGTACCAAACCTAATAAAAATAGGTACGATTTAACATAAAAGAGTATACAAATATAAAGAGGTTACGCTTCTTATAAAAACGGGTACAAAACAAAGTTGTCATTTAAGGGTACGAATAGAACATAGAGTGGTACTGAAGAGTGGTCTCTCAATAAGTTATTGAGAGACCGTCTCTCTCAAGAATTTATGTCGGAATTTATAGGTGAGAGTTATCGTAAGTCAATGATATTTTGACCAAAATGAGAGGTACACCATAGAATATGAAAACACACTTGGGAAATTTTAATAACAATAATTCCAAATATTAACTATTTTCTCATAAAAATCCAACTTTTATTAAATAGGTTTTTCTAAAATGTGTCCGGCACATGTTAAGAATGTAAGTATGGTATGATTTGCAAGATTAATCCTCTAAATATGGTAATTATGAGTTTAGTTATCAATTTTTCATAAAATATTGTTACAAATCTTACCATACTTACACTCTTAACATGTACCCATGGACTCATTTTAGAAAAACCCTTATTCAATAAACCAACTTTACATCTTTATCTTCCCAAATTAAACTCACCCATCATTTTGACCAATTTGCCCTGTCATAACATGTGAATATGACTTTTCTATTATAGGATAATTTAACACCAATATCCCAAAGTATGAATCACCATCTCAAAAAAAAATCATATTTTCATATATTTCACCGTAAACATAACTTTACAACCTATCTTCCCAAAAAGTGCACAAAAAGTTGGCAGGTCTATTACTTAATTCAAATAACGTCTCCTACAAGATTTTATAGGACCAACGGATGAGTAACGAGAATATCCGAAAACGATAAACTAGCGTCAGTTAAAAACCAAAAATTCGTACAAAATGGGCGTTTACTTGTTATATGAGGCTAAGGTTGAACTGAAGATATCCTAATGAGTACGCGGAGTCGGGGTATGAAAATCTGAAGAAAACAAGATGTCACCTGGTAGGACCTCCCAGACAGCTTAAATCTTAGTGCATAACACACGGTTTTCGAAAATCTGAGACGTCGAAACAAAACTTGCCGAGAATCAACTGGTTTATTCCTTATGTCAAATTAAATAACGTGTTCTCCCTTATTTATAGGACCAAGGGATGATCGAGCCCACGTTGCTTAAAAGTCGAAAATTCATGCATCATGGACGTTTATTTATTTATCAGGCTGAAATTGAACTTGAGATATCATGATGAGTCCACTGAGAAGTTGTATTAATATAGGAAGAAAATGGGACGTTACAGTTAAGACCTCTCGGATGGCTCAAATCGTAGTATAAAAATCATGGTTTTCGGAGATCAAACCCCGGAACAAAACTTGTCGAAAGTCGATTGGTGTATTCCTTATGTAAAATAATTCATCTTCCCATATTTATCGGGCCAATGAAGGACTAATGAGAACATCAGAAAGCGATAAACTTGCGTCAGTTAAAGGCTGGAATGTCATGCAAAATGGACGATTACCAATAATCATTGGAGGTTGAAATTGAATTGGAGATATCTAGAAGAGTCCGCACAAAAGTGGTAGGAAAAATAGAAGAAAACAGTCGTGTTGGCCAATAAGACCTCTTGGACGGCTGAAATCGTTGAGCATAGTACACGGGTTTTGGAGATCCGGGACCCCGGAACGAAACTTGCCAAAAATCGACTCGTTTATTCTTTATTTCAAATAACGTGTCCTCTCAGATTTAGAAGACAAACAAATGAGCTATGAGAATATCGGAAAACGATTAACTTGCTTCGGTTAAAAGTTCTAATGTCGTGCAAAATGGAAAATTATTTGTTATTCGAGGCTGAAAGAGGAGTCCGCGAAAACATGGTCGGAAAACGGAAGATAACGAGATGTTTTCAAGGTACGGTCATCCGAACTACACAAATAGTTGTGTATAATTAACGGTTTTATGAGATCCGTGACCCTGGAACAAAACTTGCGGAAAATCGATTGGTATATTACTTATTTCACATAACGTGTCCTACCATATTTACATCTCCAACGGATGAGCAATGAGAATATTTTGTGTCCTACCCTGTATCAGTGTCAATCGAAATCTAAGTGGAGAAACCGATGGTATGTTAGCAGTGTGGTGACTTGCATCTACGTGATATGGCATGCATGAACAAAAGTGAAGGATATTTTGTGGTCTAAAGAGTAGGGTGGAGCAACTTATTTATGCCAAAATTAGAGAGCTTTTGTTATTAGTTGGCTTTTGTAATCCTATCATCATTCTTCTCCATTTTTTAGATGAATAAAGAAAGAGTTAATTCTTGCCCAAAAAAACAAAAACAGTACAAAACCAGGTCACTAAAATTTAAATATAAAATCTGTTATGCCATAAACCAATTCAGAAAAATCAAATTTAAGAAAATCATGAAAAAGCAGTAAAATATGTGGACTTAGATACTCCCTCCGTTCCGTTCCAATGAATTGTCTGTCTTTGTTTTTGGCACCAAGGGGAAGAGATCCAATTAGAAGGTGACATGTGGAGCCAAGGGTCAAATTACATATAAAAAATATTTCTAAAATAGAAAGGCAAACAATTCATTGAAACGTCCCAGTATGGAATAGACAAACAATTCATTGGAACGGATGGGGTATAAAATAAGGTAAATGATGAAAATAAAAGTTGCAGCGGCTTAGGGAAGGAAGGCGGTTCTGCTGGAAATAGGAGAAGCTAGCTAGGGCTTGGAGTTGATCACACAATTAAGATACATTGATACAATGTAGAGGATAATATTAGCTACTCTTTCCGTCTCGATCGGTCATTCATTTGTTATCGTTCGATTAAAATATTTATCACAAATAAATAAAATGATAACAAATGATGGAGAACAAGTAAGGAGTCAGGTGTTGAAGGCCTTGGAAAAGTCGGTGGTTCGATTGAAGTTGGAGACCCCATCAAATTGAAGAGTATCAGTGAGGTAGACTTCGGCGTGCAACCATTGATAATAATAGGTTTCGGTAGTCCAAATCAAGATTTTGAACCAATAGCTCAAAAACAAAGTCACGTATATACGAGCCTCCTTGTTCCTCAAGGCAGCGTACATGGTGGGAGAGTCTATTTCAAATAGACTGAGGGTGAAATTATCCCACCGTATTGTGGTTCCGAAACTCTGGAGCTCCGGTGGGGTAAAATCAAAGTCCACATAAGTAAGTGTTTCGTCTTGGGCCACGTAGACGAGCTGCACCCACCCTCCGTCTGTGTATTTGAAGCCCCTGAATTGATTCCGGTTTCTCAGTTGGATCTGTATGGTAGCCGAGCCTCCTGTGCCGTCTTCGTCGCTGCTGGGGTTGAGGTGGAGCTTCAGCAATTTGGCCTCGGGGTCGTTGATTGAGACCAGCGCCCATAACAACACTGTTGATATGCCTATGGAAAACACGACACATATAATATGGTAAATCTTTGTACGAGACATTACTACTGCCTCTGCCTGATCCACGCTACGCTACGCTACGCTACCCAGATATTAATCTGAAAGACTTTTTAAGAATTAAATAATTATTGAGTAATCTCTCACAACAAACAATGAATTAAACAGACGGGGTTACTTCTTGGGTTGAGGATGCCCATGCCTATCTATCTAGCTTTTGCTTTTATGGACGACTAATCCATCAACATCTCACAAATAAAATATTCCATACATTTATTGCTTCACTTTATTTAATTATTATTACGGGTGCAAAACTGCTCATTTTTTAATATTGAGCCTACTGACTTGACAAACTATATTCTTTGGTTTAAGGTAATCATTTACATTTTCTTTTTTTTTTAATGTTTTAGTTAATAATTAATATACCGCCGTCCATATATAAAATGTTACTACTATACTTTGTAATATGCGTAATAATCAAACATTTTATTTTTAAAAAGATTTTTACCTCTCCCAATTTTGAGAAAATAATTTGAAATCCCCTTTATACTAAGTGAATAAGAATTTCTAGTAAAGCATGTGTCATTGCCACAATGAAAAATTTTTCACTCAGATTTATTATATTTAGTATACGGATTATAAAAATATTATACAATATATTTAGTAATAATATATTACACAATAAATGGATTATAATATCACCAAATATATGTTTCTTATAGGAGGTATAGCCAAATACTCCGTAATAGACGTTTATTGTTATTGTTATTATGTACCGAATTTATTATTGGTAATTATAGATGTTTAAACTATTAAAAGTAATAAGCTAAATTAAAAGTACTCCCTCCTCTCCACAATGATCTTCCCATTTATAAAGGGCACATCAATTAAGAAATGGGTAATGAAAGGTGCTAAATTGTTGGGTGGGGTTCAAGATGTCAAATCACAAAAAGTAACCAATAGGAAGAAAGTATAATTGATAAATAAAGAAAGTTTTGAAGTGGGAAAATCTTAGTGAAATTTTCTTTTAAGGGAAGTGGGAAAATCTTAGTGGTGAGGAGGAAGTAATAAACAAATTTACCACGTATTTACGTGGGTGCTATACTAGTTGATAAGCAAATCAAATATAATGGAGTAAAATCAATAAATATAAATTTTGATGAAAATATTATCTACAAAGTAGGACTCACTTGGTATATTTTTATTATGTTATTCTCACATCATAGAAGCATTATTTAAGAGTAAAATATTTATAAAATTTTACTCTGTACGAATTTTAGTTATACATACGGTAATTATTGAATACGGAATATAATAACATTAGGATATTAAATAAAGAATACCCTTGATGATTTTAACTTTTAAGTATGAATTCATATTTATTCTTGTTTTTGTAGTCCGTATGTTTTAGGCATATATACTCCGTATTGAATTTGGTGCGGTTTCTCCTCTCTTTTTTCGTGCTCCCTCCGTATTGAAATAATTGACGTTTTCATTTTACAAGTCAACCCTTTAAATTCATTTTTTACAAAAATATATTGGTTGAAAAATTATAAAATTACACCATAAAATTCTTTACGAAAACATCTTCGATATGAACATACATTTTAATATATTAAGGTATATATTTTCAAAGTTACTGTAAAGAAAAGTAATTATCTCGAAAACTGAGAATGACAATTATTTGAATTTGGAGGAAATATACTACTCCCTCCGATTTTTAATTTTTGCCCCGTATTCCTTATTTTGCAAGTTTTTATTTTTTGCCCACTTCTTAACTTTACTTATTTGTCAGGTATATATTACCATATTATCCTTATACTTTTTTATTATTTATCCATTTTGTCATTGAATTGATTAAACTAATATTATACTCCCTCCGATTCTTTAGGTTCGCAACATTTACTATTCACACCAAAAATAAGAATAGTAAGTGTGGACCACTTATGAGTGATGTTATTGTGAGAATAAATAATATAATAATGGAAAAAGTTAGATAGTTAAAAAGTTGGTAGATATTTTGGAATATAATAATGAAAAGTGAAGGGTATGTTGGTCATTTCATAAGAAAAATAAAGTCCAAATTGGAAATGTAGCAAACCTAATGAATTTGTCAAATATGGAATATGTTGCGAATCTAAAGAATCGGAGGGAGTATTCCCTTAACTTTGATGACTCATTGGTGTCTAGTCACCAAATTTCATCATCATTTATTACTTTATCAATAATTTATCAATTTTTCTTAATTTATGTGCTAAACACAATGGGACGAAAATTAAAAAGTGGAGGAATTATTATAAGTTTGATTTTAAAAAGAGGTGTCAGTTCAATAATTCAAATGTCAAACACTTAGTTGCTGCTTGGTGCCTTGGTTGGAGGCCTCACAACTGTCATATAAAATTACACTACATAAAAATGGTGATACCCTAAAATTAGGTGAACTCATCTGTTTGGCTTGAATCCGAAATAATTTTATAATTTGATATTAAAATCCAATCAGAATAGGTCGACCCGTTGAATCGATTACGTATCATTAAAATTTATTACAATACAATATTTATATGAATATTATATTTAAAATAATAATTAATAAATTATTAACTTTATTATTGTAGATTAAAAAAAATTACACTACAACTTTTATAACAATTTATTACGGAGTAGTAAAATATTTAAATTTTTTTACAATTTTTACATTATAAATATAATACTTCATTTTACAATTGTAGAGTAATTATTGAATTTAATAACATTAGCGTATCAAAACTATGATGATTTTGAGTATGAACTCATATTTATTCTTGTTTTTGTATGTTTTAGATATATCGAATGTGACTCGATTTTTCCATTCTTTTTTCGTACTCTATCTGTCCCAGTGAATTGTTTACATATTTCTTATTTGGATGTCTCGATCTTTTATTTGTCTTTCTAATTTATGATGTATTTTAAGAGCTAATGAACCATATTTTCCCTCATTAGTTTTCCATACCCAAACATTTACACAAATGTTTTTTTTCGTGTTTTTAGGAGTTTCTTGGGCTTTGTGCTCAAATGAAAGATAAACAATTCACCGGGAGGGAAGAAGTAGACCTAGCAAAACGAGCCCAGTCCGAAAGTCCCAACCTGAATAAGTCAACCCGAACCCGACCCGACACTTGTATTGGCGTATTGAAGACCTGAGGTTGAGCCGTAACCCAAATTGACCTGAACTAACTCGAAGGTGATCTGACTATTATTATAGAAAACGAATAGATATCCCTAAAAAAAAGTTAAAAATTACAAACCAAAAATGACTCGAACCTAAAATGACTCGGCCCCACCCGAAGTCTGCCCAATTTTTATAACCCGAAAGTAACCCGATCCGATTGACCCGTTTGCGCTGCCATGCATTTCTAGGAACGAGTATATATACTCCGTATAAGTTTTGATTGATTTAAATAAAAGAGGCCAATAACTCAAGAATGTCAAACACTTGGTTGTTGCTTGCTTGGTGGCACGGAAGCATCACAACTGTCGTATAAAATTACACTAGATAAAAATATTGCAACGAAGTAGAGGTAGTATCTTATTTGATGAGCATATGTAGTATTGGATTATATAAAAACTTGTAAGTAGTTGATCATCTTTCCTCTCACACACACAAATAAATTCAAATCTTTCTCATTTATCCTGGGAAGGCAGAATGTCAACTCCTATGCTCCCCATCAAATCAACTCCCGAAGCCGAAACCAAAAAAAAAGCCGATGCTGCCGCTGCCCGAACACGAAAAGCACATAAATTCCTAGCAAAACTGCACTTGTGCGGCACATTAACCTTGAGAACAATTGCGTCGGGATTCATCATCGCGGTGTTACTATGGCTGGTGGCACGTAACCCCGATCCACAAGTCCATGTCACAAAATTCGATATCCAAGCGCTGCACGCGAACCCACCCACCCCATTACCAACAATCATCAACTACAACTTTGCCCTTCACAACCCAGGCCTTTACAAGAGCATTTACTACGATGTTCTCGTCTTGAGCATTACCTACAGCAATGAAGACGGTACTCACGGTGCCATGGTCAATTTCAACCCGGATGGGAAGTCGATTAAACAGCGCCCTGGAAAAACAATCAATTTGAGTAATCGTACCCTCGATTATTCCAACAGTGGCCTCCTCGCTTCTAATAAAGACCTGGAGAAGCTTAAGACGGAAGACGTGTCCATATATCTCATGTTTGTCATGGAAGTGAGGTACAAAGTTTTCAATTCCGTCATTTCTACCCGTCAGTTCATGAGGACGGCTTCCCTTTATTTTGATAAAGATGGCCAACTTATTGTCAATAATTCTGGAGGTCTTGCACTTCGCTAATAATATATCCTTCCCAACCAACCAATACTACTATCATCCTTGTTTTACTTCCTTCGTCTTTTGTTCTTTTACTGTAAAAATCTTTTGTTCAACGAAACACACACTTATACTTGGTTGTACTGCATTAGAAGGAAAGTGGAAAATCGACCTATTACCCACAAAATCTTAATCTTAATCACTATTGGACTATGATATTTACTTTGTTTTTCTTTTATAAATCTTCATCAATTCGAGGACACACAGGTTTCTTTGAATGGAGGCGGTATTTATTTGTTTACAACGTCATCAGTTTCGCACAAGAAACAAAAATTACATCATACTCGGATCCATATATGGTCAATCAGTAGATTATACATGCACAGTTCTATGTATAATTGACTTATGATTTTAAGTGTTATCACAAAATTTTCGAGATTTCTTGTAAATTATTTATCAAGTTAAATCACATACAGTAAATGTTTAATCTCAAAAATTTACAACTCACCTCAGAAACTTGTATAGGTTGAACAAGTATACAAAAAGCTCAACGATCGATGGAAAAAAATTATACTCATCGTATACATCTGCGTATTGCACGTACGTACCATGCATGGGCAGTAAAACAGAAAAGAAAGTCCTTCCAATAATTATAGATTATTTACAAATGATATCCCCAAATAATGTTTTACATTTAATCTAAAATGTATTTTGAAAGAAGTCTCCGGAGAATGAGTGGGTTATGGATTTATGAATTATGATCAAATGATTCTTCATTTGAATCTGTAACCTTTCACTTGATTGTATGGTTTACTATTGTCAATGCTAACTTTAAATGCGATCGATATTTCCTCAGATGAATCAGGCTCTTTACATTTTTGGTTATTTTATTATGTACTCGTAACAAGTATTTTAATTATGGTGAAGGTCGGGATGAGCAAAAATATATGATACGGTATCAGCCTTCAATTATTTGAATTTACAAGTATCCTATATGAATAATCTGATAGAAAATCATATTGGATACGAATTGGGAAAAAAATTCAAACCGAATATATGTTTTCCGTTCCGATTTTTTTTAAAAGAAAAAAAAAAAATTTGTTCGTTTCCCCATTTACCATTCTACTCTTTGGAATTGTCTCATTTGAATAAAATATATCTCACATATAAATAAACTAGTTTTTGGCCCGTGCTAAATTGCACGGATGTATTAAAAATTTATGTTTAAATTTGAAATGATTTAATAAATATTAGAAAGAATATGAAAAATTAATAGTTTTAAACATATATACTAATATCCAAGACTATACAATATAAATGTTTATATCATGTTCAATTAATGTAACGTTATGAGACATACGAAAACTATATATATTCTTTCATGTATACAATATAGTACTCCGTACTTATTTAAGCTTATTTTATCCGAGAAGACGCTTGTATATAGACCAACGAATAATTTTGCAATTCCACGCATCTTTAAATTTAATAATATGTACGGAGTAATAATATCGTCAATGGTAGAACAAATGTTATGATGGTTATAAAATTATTCTGTCCTGCCTATATATCATATTCAGTTAATTGAAATTAAATTTTACTTGTAAATTATTCAATAGTTAGCTTATTACCGCACATAAAATAATAATTGAGATGTAGTATTGACTCAATATTTTCAATATCATTAAAAGTGAATTTTTGTAGCTTATACACAAATGAAAAACAACAAAACGATATATGGAAGTTGTATTTGAAGAAATTAATAAATAATTGTTGATAAGAAGGATTATGGATGTACATATAAGATTTTGCAGAAATTTAGAATGTGTATATCGTTTAAGGCGTCAAGCCATTTTAAATGTCTTCGTTTACTACTGCGGACATGACATAGGTCCACCCCGACGCGGCCACACGCGGGTTTGGGGAGGCGAATGAATCTCCATATGAGATGGTCAAATTGAAATTTAAATCGAAGTAGGAATCGCCACCGAACTTTGTGGGAGTTCGGGCCCGTTCGAACCCACTCTATGTCGTAGTGGGCCGTGCACAAAGTACGGTCCATTTTCGATGTCAGAGTTTATTGGGTTCGTCCCTTTGCATTATGATACCGATACCGACATTATCGGATATCGTGTATTGAATGACTCTCGTTGCCAATGGATTCGGACATCCGGAAACCATGGTTCTGAGTAAGGGGTGAGGGTACGTGTTGGGAAGTTCACTAAGAACACCCAACCCCGCCCGCACTTAGCGGCCTTTACTAAGATATCGTTCGTTTTTTATGTACACGCGTTAGTTCGACGGTTGAATGATATGCAAAGATTATTTTCCCTAAGCATGTGAGAAAATTAAATGGGTTGCTAAGTCGTTTAATGCATCTTAAACTAATAACGTCAAAGTTATTTTAGCATGTGAAGTTCGTTTTAGTCTAATAAAACAAAGATGAAAATAAATCGCTACAAACACGAGCAAACAAGTTAGTAACGATTCATAAATCGAATAAAGATGTAAATACAAAGCTCGAAAAAAAATAAAAAAAAAAGAACGAAACTGTGTCGCTCTTCCCGAGGGTCGCGCGACTCGTTTGGGACGCCGGCGGGTTGCGTGATAGGCTGCCTCGGGATTGATTTTTTGGAAAATCGATAGTTTTATTAAACCACGTACGAATATTGCATAACTCGTACTCAACTTAATTTAGCGATATTCGTTATATTCGATATTCGATTATGAAATCGATATCGGATATTCGGAATAGTCTTTTTTAGAAAAAAGGATTTTGTAAATCGTTTTGTAAACAAAAGCGATGTTTGAGAAGAAGAGAAAATAAATAAATAAAAGGCTCGATTTTTCAGGCACTCGCGCGAGTCGCCTGGGAAGAACGCGACTCGCGCGGGTGTCTGTCCCGGTTTGCCTATTTTCGAAAATCGTTAATTTTAATAAATCGCGTATAAATATGGATTAATTTATATTCGATTTATATTTTTGATATCCGTCGTATCCGATATTCGATTATGAAATCGATATCGAATAGTTAGAATGATTTTTAGAAAAAGTTTTATGAAGTTTGTTTCGAAAAAAGACAAGAAATTTAACGAAAAGAAGAAAAAAAATGTTAATTCTCTCCGCGTTAGAAATCGTCGTGTTTTGTTTAAAAAGATGTAACGATTTATTTAGCATCAACGAGATTTAATGTTATTCTTTTGATACGATATTCGACTAGAGAATTGATATCGTATTTTTAAGAATGTTTTGTTTTATGAAAATATTTTCGTAATATCGTTATTAGAAATAAAAAAAACGCGACAACGACCCATAATTAAAAGCGGACCGACGACACGACGCAAAAAAAGAAAAAAGGACGAGAAAAAGGAAGAGAAAAAGAGAGAATCGGGTTTGATTTTACACCCTCAACCTACATGCTTTGTTTTCTCGGAAAAAGGCTCGTCGGGAAGTGGCTTAGGCACGGGAGCGTCGAGACGATGTGGATGAGTTAGGGTGTCGGTTTGGACGTGTTGGGTGACGGGTTTTTGGTCGGTTTTTGGGGTCGGATTTGTCAGGTTATGGTATCGGTATTTCGATGCTATTTTTGGATGTATGTCGTAGATGAGTAATGTGTATAATTGATGGGAATAGTTGATGTTTTAGATGTGTTATGAATTGTAGATGTATGAATGTATGTCGTAGATGTGTTATTGGTGTGACCGGAGGGTCCTATTTATAGGGAATGACTGACTTGCAAAGGAAGAAAGTCACCGGTTGGAATGAGATGGGATTCCATCTAAGGATAGGAATAATAAACAATTAAAAGGGGACGTGACTTCCGCTTGCTTAGTGGGGAAGTCACGTTTTTTGGCTGGTGCGAGGCTTCTCGGCCGAGTATTTGATGCTCGGTCGAGTGTTTGATTCGGTATTCGGATAGAATTCCTACTTGAGATCGAATTCTATCCTTAAACGTATTTGTTTAACATTTTGCGTGGCAGATTTTTTGTAGTATTTGAGTCCAAACCGGACGTGTGAGGTGTCACGGCTGGTCCGTGTGTCTCGGAAAATATCTTTGACCGGGTTTGACCCGGTCGCTAAAAGACGGTTTTACCCCTGGTGTCGGATTCGACCCAATTTAGTCTTATTTGACTCGAAACGACCCACTGGGCCTGATTTTGAGGTTGGCTTTGTAAGATTTGTACTCCGTAATAAGCCCAAGCCAAATGCCAATGATTTTGAGTCCGTTTTCGAGTATACTAAAGCACGTTTGCATCCGATCATCATCGGGTGTTTGGCGGGAACTAGTATAGACACCTGGCGGTCAAAATGTGGTGTCTACAGAGCCCCCACTCTGACTGAGGCTTGGACAAGGCATAAGTTAGAGTAGCTACCAGGCCAATCGAGGATTAAGACTTGGCAGACTTCCGATCGGGTCGTTTATAGTCCGTTAGACTTGCGTAGCAGGGCTCGCCAACCATAAGATAGAAATCATACCTGGATAGATGCTGATAATTCCGTAGGGACTTTGCCTAAAAAGTCTTGGTTGTGTCTATTTGCAGACACATCCCATCTTGGAGTTGCGCGGGAGCTTGCATTGGAAGCTATGGGTGTATCTGTTTACAGATACATCCCGATTCTTCAGTAAAAAAGTCGCCTGAGCTTTCCACTGGGGAATTTTTGCGAGGAGGCTTCCTTCTCGAGTCTGGGTGCACCTGTATGATACTGACACATAGCAATTTGTATGTAACATTTAGGCGAAATACCGACTCACGCTGGGGAAGAAATGATTTTTGATTGATGGATTTTTTGGAAAGAAATGCTGAAAAATTTCGAAAATTTTTTGGTAGTAGAAGTGCTTGGGATGACTTGATTCTTAATCAGATTCTGACACGGATTCCTAATATTCTCTGGTTAGGCCTGTATGCCTAGATGAGGTAGGGAATATCATAAAAATTCCTATTCCTGGGGTGACTAGGAAAAGGATTTTCTCTATTATAAATAGAGGGTTCTTGCCCTTAATTTTTCATATTCCAACCCAAATCTTCTCTTCTATCTTAAAATCCCTTAGACTTTTAAGACAAAAAACGATTCTCGCCATGGGTATTGAACATCTGACCGCGATGCTTCAGGCATGGGCTCAAAATTTTCGAGACGAAGACAAAGTTCAGCTAACTCAAATGGGGATTGTCGCTTTATTCCCGCTTCAACGACTCAGGGTAGATTCACACTTTTTGGATGCTTGCCTATCCTTTTGGGATACTACCCACCACGTTTTTGCCTTTCCTCGGGGAGAAATATGTCCCCTTCCTGAAGAGATTGCAGCGCTAGGGGGTTGGTGCCCTAATGCTCGTCCTGCTATTCCTTCTTTTTATCCTGACCCAAGGAGGAGACTAGGGGATTTTCTTAGTTTGTCTCATGCTGAGACAGCTCGTATAGTAAAGGGGAATTCTGTCTCTCTGTTTGACCTGGCTGACAAATTTATGAATCCAAATGGCGCAAGAATTACTTCTACCCATAGGCGTAGGGGTTTCGCTTTTTGTATGCTGCATCGATATGCCTTTGAGGGTCGGATGGATGCTGACTCGTGTGTAGGCGAAATCAGGCTGATTAGCATAGTTGACCAGATGGAGACAGGTCATAGCCCAGCTTGGCTGATAACTGGGGAGATTATTATGGGTCTTGATGCTAGAAGACTTGACCCAGATCGACAATTGACGGGAAGCATTCGTCTTTTGCAGGTATTGGACCGCGCTTTCCTCGAATTTTTCCGAATTTCCCGATTTTCGATTTTTTTCTTTTTTTTGAATTTTTTTCCGAAAAATCTTTTCCGATTTTTTTTTTTAAATTTTTTTCTAAAATTTTCCTAATTTTTTTTTGATTTTTTTGACAGATCTGGTTATCCGAGCGCCTGTCGATCATATAGCCCCCGGTGAGCATATCCAGATACCGCAGCTGTCAGATTTGTTCACGGTCTCGACGAATAAGCTCGAGTCATCACATAAATCGAAATTATTGGGATGAAGTGTTAAAATTCCATGGCGGGCCCTTGATTAGATGGACTGTCATCTGGTGGTTCCTCTCGAAACTGACGAGGTTAGCTAAGAGAGACAAAGCCCGCTATCTGGTGATCTTGTCTTTGGATTGGACTGTCCATATCTATCCGGACCGCATTCTGAGACAGTTCGGTTTGTTTCAGCAGATCCCCGAAACTGAAGCAATCATTAGCGTTTCGCTCCAATTGCCGAACGCTATGTGTGGCACGTGGCTACAACGCTGGTTTACCCGTGTTATATGGACTGTACCTCGCCCCTGTCAATCTGTTTGGGTCTCGGAAGCATATCGCAAATGGACTTCTGAAGAATCTAAAGAGGCCCGTAAAGCCTTGAAGACTGATGAGGCCTTTGACTTGGTTCGCAGGGAGTCCGTGAAGGATAACAAGTGGTTCTTGGACGAAGAAGAAACTCCATCTACCCTTGTCTGGCTGGAGTCGGGTTCTAAGTCAAAAACTAAGACTCGAGCTAAAGAGACCGGTTCTAGTGACTTGGAGAGAAGACTTGGACCGAGACTAGCGGTCCGAGATAGACTGGGTCCGCGAGACCGGTTACCCGAGAGGGTAAGGGCCCGACTAGGACCGACTGAGGTGACCGGGGAATCGAGTTTGAAGAAACGAACCCGAGCTAAAGAGGTTCCCTTGGTGATTCGGGAGGGTTCACCTCCGCGTCGACGCCGGTGGACGGAAAAATAAGCTAAGGACAAGGGAAAGGGAAAAATGTCTTAGTTTGTATTATTTAAGTATTACTACTATTTATGTGTGCTTTTTTTTGGGATTTTTGTAGTTTGTAATTTTCCGAGTTCATCGTATTTTTTTTTTTGAAATAAATAAGGAAGTTTATTAAAAATCGTTCCTGTTTTTTTTCGATTGCAGAGGTTGTGCCCTTTTGAGGGGCTGCCTACGTATCCACAATTAGCGGAATCAAACCAAACGTAGTTCAGATTTGCTATTTCGAAATACATCAAGACTATTGGTTCAAGATGTTTATAACAGTAGAATAAGTAATTCTAGCTTTTGACTTATCTTTAAAAGTTCATTTTGAAAAGATGTTTTTAATGAACTTTTGCAAATGACATTTGAGAGGAATGGGTTAAGGGTAGTAACGCTTCAGCTGGTCCAGGTTAGTTGGGTTGACAAACTCATTCCCGTCCAGGTCTGTTAGCATTACTGGTCCGCCTGATTGAATCTTTTTTTACCAAATATGGCCCGGCCCAGTTAGGTTTGAACTTTCCCCTTGGGTCTACTGGTAATAAAGCTCGAACAGACTTGAGAACCAAATCTCCTTCTTTGATGTTTCTGGGCCTTACCCTTTTGTTGAAGGCCCGTTGGATCCTCTTCTGATATATTTGTATATTATTGAGGGCACGAGATCGTCATTCGTCTAAAAGGACAAGCGAGTCATATCGTGCTCGAACCCAATCAGCTTCGGGTACTTGACTCTCGAGTAGGATTCTGAGGGACGGTACCTCTAACTCAACGGGTTGGACTGCTTCCATCCCGTATGTAAGGTAATACGGTGTTGCCCTGGTCGCAGTACGGATCGAGGTCCGATATCCCCAAAGTGCAAATGGTATCTTATCGGGCCAGTCCCGGTAATTATCAGCCATCTTTTTGAGTATGGTGACAATTGTTTTATTAGCCGCTTCTACCTCTCCATTGGTTTGAGGTCGGTAGGGTGAAGACGTATGTCTTTGAATTTTGTACTTGGCTAACAAGGCTGTCGTCTCGGCTTGAAAATTGGTCCCATGGTCACTGATGAATTCATGAGGGATCTCATACCGGCATATTATCCTATTTTGGATAAATTTGGCGACATGACTGGCGTTGAGAATACGGTAGGATTCTGCTTCGACCCATTTGGTGAAATAGTCGATTGCTACCAAAATGAAGCAGTGTCCTCCGGTTCCCGAGGGGTTTATCTTTCCAATTATATCGATCCCCCATGTTGAAAACGGCCAAGGTGATGTCATAGTGTACAGCAGGGATAGCGACATATGCTGCACATTAGCGAAAATCTGGCAGTTGTGGCAATGTTTGACATATAGCTGGCAATCGGTTTCCATGCTATTCCAGTAGTATCCGAGTCTCATGATTTTCCGGAGTAGCATTTGGGCGTTCATGTGCGGACCACACTCATCGTCGTGCACTTCGGCCATGACCTTTTCGGCGTTACCTTTGTCAACACATAAAAGGAGAGCCCCCTGTGGTGTCTTTTTGTAAAGTTGTCCATCATCGGTACGGATGAACTGGGCTTCTTGCCTACGTAAGGCCTTTTTGGCTCGATTGTCGGCCCCGGGTGGATACTCCCCATTTGTCAGATATGCTTGGATAGCCTTATACCATGGCTCGGGATCAGGTATCTCGCTATCTTCGATGTCGTGGATATATGCTGGCTCGGATCGCCTTTCGACACAGATTGGCATGCTGGTCACATGATCGGGAATGTTTAGTAAAGATGCCAGTTTTGAAAGTGCATCCGCGAACTAATTTTCTTCCCGAGGTAAGTATATATACTCTACCTTTTGGAATTGTTTCTCGAGATCCCTTACTCGTGCCTGGTAGGCCACGAGGTTGGCATTTCGGGTCTTCCATTTTTGGAGTGCTTGGTTAATGACCAGAAATGAGTCGCCGTGTACTCGGAGGTTTGTGACCCCTAAATCGGCGGCGGCTTGTAGCCCGTGAATACATGCTTCATACTCAGCGGCATTATTGGTGACGTCAAAGTCCAATTATTTGATGGACACGGGGGTATGTTCCCCTCTTGGCGATATTAGAAGGATCCCGACTCCAAATCCTCGGAAATTGGATGCCCCGTCAAAGTATAAGTCCCACGTTTCGGTGTTGGTATGGAAAATATCTTCATCCGGGAAGGACCAAGTGTCGGTGTGTCCTCCTTCGGTTATGGGGCTGTCGGCGAGAAACTCGACTACTATCCGGCCTTTGATGGCTTTCAATGGTACGAATTTTAGATCGAATTCTGCCAACATTAGGATCCATCTTGATATCCTGCCGTTGAGAATGGGCTTCTCGAATAGGTACTTGATCGGATCCATTCTTGACAGTACTTGTACTTCATAGCTGAGCATGTAATGTCGGAGCTTCTTAGTGGCCCAGACCAAGGCTAAACACGTCTTTTCGAGCATGGTGTATTTACACTTGTACTCTAAAAACTTTTTGCTGATGTAGTATATAGCCCGTTCTTCGGAGTTGACCGTCTGAGCTAGCATAGCCCCCATGGCTGTCTCTGTCGTGGTTAGGTATAGTGACAAAGGCAAACCGGGTTGAGGTGGCATCAGGACCGGCGGTGAAGACAAGATTTCTTTGATTCTATCAAAGGCTGCTTGACACTTGTCGTCCCATAGTAACCATTCCCCTATTTTCAGCTTCTTGAAGATCGGTTCACACACCATGGTTACCTTTGAAATGAACCTGCTGATGTATTGGACTTTTCCGAGAAACCCTCGTATCCCCTTTTCAGTTTTAGGAGGTTGCATCTCGGTGATGTCCTTGATTTTGGCTGGATCTACTTCGATACCGTGTTGGCTAACGATATGACCCAGTAATGTGCCAGATGTTACCCCGAAACTGCATTTCTGAGGGTTTAACCTCATGTTATATTTGTGTAATCGGGTGAAGAATTTTCTCAGGGCGGTGATGTGACCGTCCCTGTCTTTAGATTTGACGATCATATCGTCCACGTAAACTTCCACTTCTTTATGCATCATGTCGTGTAATAAAGTTGTGGCGGTTCGTTGATAGGTGGCCCCGGCGTTGATGAGACCAAACGGCATAATAGTATAGCAATAAGTACCCCAAGGTGTAATGAAGGTGGTCTTATCCATATCTTCTTCCGCCAGTTTTATCTGGTTGTACCCAGCATACCCATCCATAAATGATAGAAGGGCATGATCAACTGTGTTATCCACCAGTATATCGATGTGTGGTAACGGGAAGTCGTCTTTCGGGCTCGCCTTGTTAAGATCCCGAAAGTCTACACAGACACGCACCTTACCGTCCTTTTTAGGAACCGGTACGATGTTTGCAACCCAATATGGATACTCGGAGACTCGTATGAACCCGACCTTGAATTGTTTGTCGACTTCCTCCTTGACTTTGAGGGACCATTCGGGCCTCATGCGTCGGAGTTTTTGCTTAACCGGCTTGAACCCTTCCTTGATCGGTATATGGTGCTCGGCTATTTCACGGTCTATCCCTGGCATGTCCTTGTAGGACCATGCGAAGACATCTTTGAATTCTTGGAGGAGATTCTTGAATTGCTGTTTCTCCTCGGGATCTAAAGATAACCCTATCTTAAGCAATTGAGGCTCTAAGGTTGTTCCCACGTTGATGGATTCGGGATCTAAAGATAACCCTGTTCGCCGGGTTTCTCAATGTTATTGCACAGAATATTTTTGAAATTAAGAAAATTTTGAAAATGAGACAAGTCGTAAGCAGAACGGTTGTTATTATTGCTCATAAATTGAGAAAATAGCTCGAAAAGAGCTGCCATCTGATCGCTAGTCAGTGGCGGGATAGGTAGAGTGTCCGGGATAGACCCCGAGGCACTAGGAGTGGCTAAAGGGAGAGGGGGAGTTACAGGACTGACCCTAGCACCGGACGCACTAGACTCAATCTCAGACTCTGACTCGGACTTAGACTCAGATTCTGGAATTTCTCCTTCTCCCGCGATCAGCTTGAAAGTCCTTCCTTGACTGTCAGTCCATTTGACAGTCTTCCTCCAGGCTCTTATTCCTGTCCCGGATCCGACATCCGAGATTAGCTTAGATGGATCAAAGTTGCGGCTGCGGAGAATGAGACTGACTAGCTCTTCTTTCGGCGTTGGGGCCGTGAGTTTCTCTCCAAAAAGTAGTCCCAGTGCGGGCTCAGCATTCTTAGCATCTTCGGACTGGATGAGAGTGAAGATGTCATCTGGTATGAAGTTGCAGTCCTGGGCCAAATGGGTCCCAGGGTGTGCAGTATTGGGCCGATGTAGGCCTGTCTGGACGGGCTCGAATACTGGAGTGACAAAGGTGACTTTGCTGGCTCCGGTTTGGCCCATATTTTCCGGGGTTATGGTGTAACCCAGACCGGTTTGAGTCCTCCCGTTATCTAGAACTTCGAGGATTTTCCCTGTGGGGAGATTGGGCCTTGATGCAGCCCCCGGTAGATATCCCAGATTTTGCAGCATCCGGTCGATGCTAACCGTGAAGTAGGGTCGGAAAAGGTACTCTTCCTCGATTGCCCCTACGAAGTCGAACCCCCAGAGATCGGTGCGGCCTGAGGTGTTGCAGTTAGCCACAGTCATAGGTGTGGCTTCTAAAGTGATGACGGTATCGTGCAGAGTCAGCTTGATTTTTCGATGCAGAGTGGAGGACACAGCCCTGGTCGCGTGGATCCATGGTCTTTCTAAAAGAAGGTTAAAGGAAGAAGTCACGTCGATCACTTGGAATTCCAGCTCTTTTTCTATCGGGCCTGTTATGATAGTAAGTTTTACGGCCCCAGCTACTGACTTTGGACTTCCGTCGAAAGCCTGAATGGTTTGAGCCGTAGGAATGTAGTCGGCCTCGGTGATGCCGAGGGGTTTAGCGGTCCTCAAGGGGAGGACGTTGACTGCGGACCCGTCGTCGATTAGGGTCATGGGCAGGTACTTTCCATGGCAGATTACCGTGATGTAGAGGGCCATGTTGTGGGCATGCCCAAATGGCGGTAGATCAGCGTTGGAGAAGGTAATTAGTGGGCCTTCTTCCTTAGTTTTCCCCTTTAGGTGGGGCAGAACCATGGCTACCATTTCAGCTGGAGTAGCCGTAGAGTCGATTTTGACTTGATCGAGGGCCTTAGTGAGTGCCTCTCGATGTTCTTGTGAGCTAACTAGGAGTTGCCATATAGAGAGGTCAACTCGAGTCCTGCTCAGCTGCTTCACAAGAGCCTTTTCGGTGGTTGGCTCTTCCGGGGCGGCCTCCACCCAAGATGGCTCGGCGATGATAAGGATGTGACTACTGGCTAAGACCTTGGACTTAACCTTCTGGATCTCTTCGGGCGTGATGGGGACAACTTCCCCCTTGGTGAGATAGACGTCATCTTCGTCGTCGCACCAGATCCCGTTTATTTGCGCGACAAATGGGGAAATGAGATGTGAGCAATCAACTTCTTCCCCGGAGAAGATGGCGTGAGTGGCCAACGGGTTATCCTTGTTGCTGGGCTTGCCTCCGGGTAGAGGGATCTTTCCACTTTCGATGAGATCCTGGATAAGATGCTTTAACATCCAGCATTTCTTGGTATCGTGTCCCTTGCCCCGATGATATTGGCAATAGGCCTGGATGTCGTAGGCCTTGGAGCGACGTTCAACCGGGAGCTCAGGTGTTGGGCCTATCGGGTTGATCAGGCCTTTTGATGATAGCCTTTGTAAGGCATTTGCATAGGTGGTGCCTATGTCGGTGAATACCCGGGGTGTGGTATTCTTCTTGGACAGGGTATCAAGTATATTCACCTCGTCAAAAATGCTACGAGTAGCAGCAGCAGATGCGGGCTTGCTTGTTGATGAGCTAGCCCCTTGGTAACCCTTGGTGGAGGCCTTAGTGAGGCTCTCCAATCTTAGGTCGTCTTCAATTCTGGTCCCCATTTCAGTTAGGACCGCGAAACTAGGTATAATGGCGTACAGGAGATGGACCCGGTAGGCGGGAAGGAGGTTCTTGACGAAGGCTTCAACCAGCACTTTTTCACTGGGCTTATCGACTAGTTTGACGCTTTCAGCCCTCCAGCGCTGAAGGTATTTCGTAAATCCTTCCTTAGGCTCCTGGGCCATTACTTCCAGGGTGCGCATCGTGGTCTGGATTTCTGTGTTGTCGGCGTAGTTCCGAGCGAATTCCGTCGCCACGTCATCCCAAGACTTGTACTTCTTGGAATCGAGCCTGTAGAACCAGGCTCGCGGATGCTTTTCGAGGGAAGAGGCAAACAAATGCTTGAACATGTCTGACTTGACTCCCTTTAGGGCCATAAATTCCTTGAAAGCCCGGATATATAATACCGGGTCTTCAGTTCCGTCGAACATCGGGAGGGCTGTCAAGTTGAGATTGGCAGGCAGTTGGTCGGTCAGGGGGGAATAGGTTCGAGCATTCTTGATAGTTGAGATTTGTCGCCAATCTAACTACCAAATAAACCAACTAACCTAAACTAGAATAGCAAGGGCAAGTCGGGTCGAATCCTTAGAGAGATCGGGAATGAGTACTAGTTTGGTCTAGGATTACAAATTAGCTACGCGAATCAATTATCAAGGGTGAAATTAGACTAATTAAGCTAACTAAGAAATGCAAAAGTAAAATAAAAATCAAACAAATAATAAGAATGATGATCTAATAATAATTAAAGGCCTAGGGTCCGACTTAACCACCGACATATCATAATCATGCGTAAGAAATACCGACAATGGGTTGCTAGGGATATTAGGATGAGTGGAACGCCTCTAAGGGTTGGCTACCTCCCTCCCGGGTTCATAGTCCAACTAAGTAAAATCCGATCACTTCCCTCCCGGGCTCGTGAGTCGGATTCCTTGGTCAATCGAGTGAGTCCACTCCCGTGGTACCCAATCCAAGGTCCTAGGTCACTAAGTACACGTCTTAATCCCGTTCCTTTTTCTCCCCTCTCCCAAGGTGAAGAGTCTAGACCGATAGTTAGGTTACCCTACCTAATTCTCACTCCCGTGTTCAACTAGGCGGGGCAAGGCAAGTCAAGGGGCGAGTTTTACTACCTAGACCTAACCGACTCCCGTCGGTGGACAAGGGTCAAGGGTTCAAACACAACCCAAAAGACGAGTCAATTCCCGAATCCCAAACTATCCTCCTCCGTATATCCCAAACAAACCAAATACGGGACTCAAACCCACAATATAAATATGTCGGGGTCAAATCGGTCCCTAGAAAAGACACTACTCACTAAACATAATTATACTAATGAAAATACTAATACTAATTACTTTAAGCCTAATACTAAGCATAAAGAAATAAAAATGAGGAAACTTTAATTAATTCTAACATAAACTATATACAAACAAACAAGACAATTATAAAATAACATTACAACACACAATTAACTATAAAGATTATAACTTTGAACTAATTACTAACTAAATATATACCATAAACATAAAACTAAAGATAAACAAAATAGTAAAAGAAAAGAGATAAGAATTATACCCAAGAAAATGGAATTAAAGAACTCGGAAGTTGAATAACGGAATGATTAGATAAACTAACTAAAATTAAGAAAAAGAAATGAAAAATAAAAAAATAAAGTTGGTTGTTGCTGCTGCGTGTCTACTACTCCCTAAACCCTCATCCTTTTTTCTAATCTCAGCCTAACAGCCTACTTCTACAATGAGGGTTTATCCCTTTTAAATATCCCAAATACAAGTGAAATGGCTAAAATGCCCCCAACTTAAATGATACCAAAAGAGTGAAAAGGAGGGTTCTATTGTCATTTGCCTTCAAAATTAGAATCCAATTTAATCAGCCAAAATCAAATCGACGGAGGCGCGCTGCTCGCCGGAGATCAACCGTCGACGGTGGTCTGATCGACGGAGTCAGTCCATGGTGGCCTATCGGAATAGCTGCTGCGATGGAAACGGGGCTGTCGACGCCGGCCATGACGGTTTCTGAGCAGAGGAGGTGAGTCGCCGGAGGTGGGGCCTGGTTCACCGGAGCTCGACGGCTGTGGTGATGATAGTGGTTGAGGTCGAGGGGAAGGAGGAGTATGACGGCAGGGGAGGAGTCGCGCGAGGTGGTGCTCCGACTGAGATTGACGGAGTGACGGAGATTGGTGTATTGGTATAGAGGTGTTGATGCGTGGATGCCGGAGTTCGATTGTGGATGTCGGAGGTGAATTAGAATGGTGATGATTGAATAGATGGACGATGATGATGATGGTGGAGGGAGTATGTGGATTGGGTCAAGGTCAAGCTTTGACCTTGATTTGATTTAGTATTTGGGTAATTGAAAATGGGTTAGCATGGGTATTGGGTTAGTTTTGTAAAATGGGCCAATGAAGTGGGTTTGTGAATTGTGATGTTTTGGTCTTGACTTGTTTTGACCCGTCTTTCACCATCTTGACCCGTCTTGACTTGTTTTGGTTTTAGCCGACTCGATCCTTCCGGTATCTACAATATCAAATAATCGAAGCAGTACCAAAAATCCCGACAAATAATATGATTTGACAATAATTAAACTAAACTCGATTAATAACCTAAATAAACGTAAAACGACTAAATAATACCTAGACGGTTTATAAAATCGACTAAATAAGAGTCGAAACGTGGGACAAAAATAGGTAAAATCATGAGTTATCAAACTCCCCACACTTAACTCTTACTCGTCCTCGAGTAAGCTCAAAAAACTAAACTACGACTCATAAATAAAAACAACAAAAGGAAAACACGATATATACAAGGATACGTACTACACAAAATATTTATAAACAATCACGAGCTCCAATATCAAAAGTCGCAATTCTAAAATCTAATTTAAGTGTAAACAATGATAAGCAAACACTAAAAAGGTCACATAATCACATTATACATCAATCGGTTTCGGTCCAAGCTATTTCAAGGGCGTGAGATGGAGATGGAAAGCGAACTCCCATGAAATTAGTGACTAAAAAAAAACATGTCTCGGCCCCTCGTAAAAACAAAGGGCTAGGATCGTTCTATAAACCAAGTGACGGAGTAAAACGATCCAAAATGATGAAATGGATATAAATAAAAATGACTCGGGGAGGAATATGATTCTTTTTTTTTTTTTTTTTTTTTTTGTTTCTTTTTCATTTTTTCATTTTCCATTTTCCATTTTTTTTCTTTCTTCTCCCCTTATTCTTTCTTTTTGAGTTTTTGTGATTTTTTTTCTTGATTGCTCATTTTTTTTTATGCTTGAGCATTTTTTGTGATATTGGTACGAAAAACCAACTCTTATTTTGTAGAGTACTTTTGTGGAAAATGGATCGTAAAAAAAATGTCACTCGGGTTATAGTCACCTAGACAAGTTAATAAATCAAATCACATCACGGGAGGTGGACGGTGGAATTGAATGAAGTACACACCCTCGAGCGACTTACAGTAGGAGACCAATTGATACATAATATTCATATGCAATGATCCAATGTCTAAATTTCATTATTTCCACAAAAGTTAGAAACTAGAAAAGAAACTAAATCAAAGAAGACAAGTGAAAGCAAAAAACTCGACACTTTAAGGCATTTTCTAATTTTTCACTTTTTAGGAATTTTTTAAAATTTTAAATTTTTTATGGATTTTCTAAATTTTTCAAAAGAAAACACAAAATAAACATGGACGACAAAATCAATCAAAACAAGCTAACATAATGCTACATTCCCACAAAAACCAAATATTTACAACACAAAATACCACCAAGGTACTAACCACAAGAGTTTCAACTCATCCAAAACAAAATCCAACCAAAGGCCTCCCCATACTTAAATCGAACATTGTCCTCAATGTTCAAAACAAGGGGAAGGGGAAGGGAAAAGGAGGGCAAGAAGTTACCGTTAAAGCTCTTCTCGAAGCTATAATTCTTTCCTTGCTTCTTGTTCTAATCCCTTCAAGTTGAACTCTTGTAAAAAGTACCTACATCCAAAAACAAAAACACAAACACAAACACAAAAATATATACAATGGATGCTTTGTTTAAAGTCATTAGCTCGACTCCTTCAAGATTTCAAGAAAAGAGCAATTTAATGCCCTTAGAAGTTGGTCGTAAAACCTAGCAAAGAATTCCGAGAAGTGACAATAGAAGACAAAAGTATAAGGACAATGCAATGCATAAACAAGAAAGGCACAATAATTATGAAACAATTTTTCCGGGCCTTCATGTTCAAACTTGTCTTCCTTGTCAACCATGGATTCTCTAGTAGAGGATTGAGAAATGAATGGTAAAGGAGGTGAAAGTTGCATAGAGTCTTTAGAAAGGGTGTAAGGAGGGACTTCTTCAAAGATGCAAGAGGTGAGGAGGTCATTCTTATGGGGTTCCTCAACAAGGGTGATACTAGGAGTGTCCTCACCCTCTCCTTCATCACTAAAAGTCTCAAAAATTTCAGCACTAATCTCCTCCTCCATGCTCTCAAAGAGTGGATTCTCCATCAAAAACATACTACCTAAATCCTCAAAAATGGGGTTTTCAAAGATCTTAGGCATAGAAAACTCAATCACACAACCAATTGAGGGGAATCCTCAAAGTCACTCTCACTCACATCCTCCTCTTCAAAGGAGTCATCAACAAAATCAAATTCCTCAAAATGACTCTCTTTAACAACATAATCACCACAAGTTGTATTCACAAGATTTTCACCAAGTATTACACTCTCAAACTCATTCAAATCCCTCTCGCCAAGAGAACAACTCGCATCATACAAACCACAATCATCTCCCAACATCATAAACTCTAAGTCACTCACATTACATGACACTTGAGAATCAACAAAGTGGGGTGTGGATTGGTTTGCAAGAGATGAAATAAGATTTTGAGAAAAGTCGAGCGGATGTTCATCAAGTGAGTGCATAACATCATTATCATCCTCATTCAAAGACTTGGGAATAACAACATGTTTCAAAGAAGGAGCATCATGCAAAATCACATCATCAAGAGAAGATATATTAACCTCAAGAGGAGGCTCACAAGACTCAACAAAATCATCATCAATAAGCATGTCATCTTTCCCCAACAAAGGCATAGAAAATTCATTCACATCAATATTTGGGGAAAGGGAGTCATCAATAATCACATCTTCCTCATCATCATCACATATAAAGTTTACCTCATTCTCTCGAGAAGTCTCCAAGATTCTCAAATTTTCGGCTAATGTGTCTAATTGAGCTTGGGCCTTGCTATAATAGGAGGTCACAGAGGAGTGTAATTGGGCCAAGGAGTTATCAATATCCTCATTTCTTTGCTGTTGAAGGGCAGGAAATTGGTTTTGGCTTTCTGACATTTGCTCCATCATAGTCTCCATGCTAGACTCAAGGGTTAAAGTTTGAGTTTCTAAGGATTGAGATGCCATGTACCTCAAGAAACTCAAGTACTCATTTAAATCCAAAGATCTACCCTCACTCATGTAACAAGCCCATTCACGTGTCCCCAAACTCATACCCTCATAGACAACATAGCCTAAATCCGAATCGGAGAAATAATAACCACAAGAACCAAGATATGCAACATAATTCTCAAACCTAGAAAGGTATTCATGGAATGGTTCATTGTCATATTGAGAGAATTCAAAAATAGCCTCCATCGGGCCAAATGGTGACAATCAAAGGACAAGCCACAAGATAAGAGACAAACCAACACAAAAGGATGAAGTAACAAGTAGCAATACGTAGTCTAATAAATCTAAAACTAAACTAATATCAAACCATTAATCTCCCCGGCAACGGCGCCATTTTGATAGTTGAGATTTGTCGCCAATCTAACTACCAAATAAACCAACTAACCTAAACTAGAATAGCAAGGGCAAGTCGGGTCGAATCCTCAGAGAGATCGGGAATGAGTACTAGTTTGGTCTAGGATTACAAATTTGCTACGCGAATCAATTATCAAGGGTGAAATTAGACTAATTAAGCTAACTAAGAAATGCAAAAGTAAAATAAAAGTCAAACAAATAATAAGAATGATGATCTAATAATAATTAAAGGCCTAGGGTCCGACTTAACCACCGACATATCATAATCATGCGTAAGAAATACCGACAATGGGTTGCTAGGGATATTAGGATGAGTGGAACGCCTCTAACGGTTGGCTACCTCCCTCCCGGGTTCGTAGTCCAACTAAGTAAAATCCGATCACTTCCCTCCCGGGCTCGTGAGTTGGATTCCTAGGTCAATCGAGTGAGTCCACTCCCGTGGTATCCAATCCAAGGTCCTAGGTCACTAAGTACACGTCTTAATCCCGTTCCTTTTTCTCCCCTCTTCCAAGGTGAAGAGTCTAGACCGATAGTTAGGTTACCCTACCTAATTCTCACTCCCGTGTTCAACTAGGCGGGGCAACGCAAGTCAAGGGGCGAGTTTTACTACCTAGACCTAACCGACTCCCGTCGGTGGACAAGGGTCAAGGGTTCAAACACAACCCAAAAGATGAGTCAATTCCCGAATCCTAAACTATCCTCCTCCGTATATCCCAAACAAACCAAATACGGGACTCAAACCCACAATATAAATATGCCGGGGTCAAATCGGTCCCTAGAAAAGACACTACTCACTAAACATATTATACTAATGAAAATACTAATACTAATTACTTTAAGCCTAATACTAAGCATAAAGAAATAAAAATGAGGAAACTTTAATTAATTCTAACATAAACTATATACAAACAAACAAGACAATTATAAAATAACATTACAACACACAATTAACTATAAAGATTATAACTTTGAACTAATTACTAACTAAATATATACCATAAACATAAAACTAAAGATAAACAAAATAGTAAAAGAAAAGAGATAAGAATTATACCCAAGAAAATGGAATTAAAGAACTTGGAAGTTGAATAACGGAATGATTAGATAAACTAATTAAAATTAAGAAAAAGAAATGAAAAATAAAAAAATGAAGTTGGTTGTTGCTGCTGCGTGTCTACTACTCCCTAAACCCTCATCCTTTTTTCTAATCTCAGCCTAACAGCCTACTTCTACAATGAGGGTTTATCCCTTTTAAAAATCCCAAATATAAGTGAAATGGCTAAAATGCCCCAACTTAAATGATACCAAAAGAGTGAAAAGGAGGGCTCTATTATCATTTGCCTTCAAAATTAGAATCCAATTTAATCAGCCAAAATCAAATCGACGGAGGCGCGCTGCTCGCCGGAGATCAACCGTCGACGGTGGTCTGATCGACGGAGTCAGTCCATGGTGGCCTATCGGAATAGCTGCTGCGATGGAAACGGGGCTGTCGACGCCGGCCATGACGGTTTCTAAGCAGAGGAGGTGAGTCGCCGGAGGTGGGGCCTGGTTCACCGGAGCTCGACGGCTGTGGTGATGATAGTGGTTGAGGTCGAGGGGAAGGAGGAGTATGACGGCAGGGGAGGAGTCGCGCGAGGTGGTGCTCCGGCTGAGATTGACGGAGTGACGGAGATTGGTGTATTGGTATAGAGGTGTTGATGCGTGGATGCCGGAGTTCGATTGTGGATGTCGGAGGTGAATTAGAATGGTGATGATTGAATAGATGGACGATGATGATGATGGTGGAGGGAGTATGTGGATTGGGTCAAGGTCAAGCTTTGACCTTGATTTGATTTAGTATTTGGGTAATTGAAAATGGGTTAGCATGGGTATTGGGTTAGTTTTGTAAAATGGGCCAATGAAGTGGGTTTGTGAATTGTGATGTTTTGGTCTTGACTTGTTTTGACCCGTCTTTCACCATCTTGACCCGTCTTGACTTGTTTTGGTTTTAGCCGACTCGATCCTTCCGGTATCTACAATATCAAATAATCGAAGCAGTACCAAAAATCCCGACAAATAATATGATTTGACAATAATTAAACTAAACTCGATTAATAACCTAAATAAACGTAAAACGACTAAATAATACCTAGACGGTTTATAAAATCGACTAAATAAGAGTCGAAACGTGGGACAAAAATAGGTAAAATCATGAGTTATCAAACTCCCCACACTTAACTCTTACTCGTCCTCGAGTAAGCTCAAAAAACTAAACTACGACTCATAAATAAAAACAACAAAAGGAAAACACGATATATACAAGGATACGTACTACACAAAATATTTATAAACAATCACGAGCTCCAATATCAAAAGTCGCAATTCTAAAATCTAATTTAAGTGTAAACAATGATAAGCAAACACTAAAAAGGTCACATAATCACATTATACATCAATCGGTTTCGGTCCAAGCTATTTCAAGGGCGTGAGATGGAGATGGAAAGCGAACTCCCATGAAATTAGTGACTAAAAAAAAACATGTCTCGGCCCCTCGTAAAAACAAAGGGCTAGGATCGTTCTATAAACCAAGTGACGGAGTAAAACGATCCAAAATGATGAAATGGATATAAATAAAAATGACTCGGGAAGGAATATGATTCTTTTTTTTTTTTTTTTTTTTTTGTTTCTTTTTCATTTTTTCATTTTCCATTTTCCATTTTTTTTTCTTTCTTCTCCCCTTATTCTTTCTTTTTGAGTTTTTGTGATTTTTTTTCTTGATTGCTCATTTTTTTTTATGCTTGAGCATTTTTTGTGATATTGGTACGAAAAACCAACTCTTATTTTGTAGAGTACTTTTGTGGAAAATGGATCGTAAAAAAAATGTCACTCGGGTTATAGTCACCTAGACAAGTTAATAAATCAAATCACATCACGGGAGGTGGACGGTGGAATTGAATGAAGTACACACCCTCGAGCGACTTACAGTAGGAGACCAATTGATACATAATATTCATATGCAACGATCCAATGTCTAAATTTCATTATTTCCACAAAAGTTAGAAACTAGAAAAGAAACTAAATCAAAGAAGACAAGTGAAAGCAAAAAACTCGACACTTTAAGGCATTTTCTAATTTTTCACTTTTTAGGAATTTTTTAAAATTTTAAATTTTTTATGGATTTTCTAAATTTTTCAAAAGAAAACACAAAATAAACATGGACGACAAAATCAATCAAAACAAGCTAACATAATGCTACATTCCTACAAAAACCAAATATTTACAACACAAAATACCACCAAGGTACTAACCACAAGAGTTTCAACTCATCCAAAACAAAATCCAACCAAAGGCCTCCCCATACTTAAATCGAACATTGTCCTCAATGTTCAAAACAAGGGGAAGGGGAAGGGAAAAGGAGGGCAAGAAGTTACCGTTAAAGCTCTTCTCGAAGCTATAATTCTTTCCTTGCTTCTTGTTCTAATCCCTTCAAGTTGAACTCTTGTAAAAAGTACCTACATCCAAAAACAAAAACACAAACACAAACACAAAAATATATACAATGGATGCTTTGTTTAAAGTCGTTAGCTCGACTCCTTCAAGATTTCAAGAAAAGAGCAATTTAATGCCCTTAGAAGTTGGTCGTAAAACCTAGCAAAGAATTCCGAGAAGTGACAATAGAAGACAAAAGTATAAGGACAATGCAATGCATAAACAAGAAAGGCACAATAATTATGAAACAATTTTTCCGGGCCTTCATGTTCAAACTTGTCTTCCTTGTCAACCATGGATTCTCTAGTAGAGGATTGAGAAATGAATGGTAAAGGAGGTGAAAGTTGCATAGAGTCTTTAGAAAGGGTGTAAGGAGGGACTTCTTCAAAGATGCAAGAGGTGAGGAGGTCATTCTTATGGGGTTCCTCAACAAGGGTGATACTAGGAGTGTCCTCACCCTCTCCTTCATCACTAAAAGTCTCAAAAATTTCAGCACTAATCTCCTCCTCCATGCTCTCAAAGAGTGGATTCTCCATCAAAAACATACTACCTAAATCCTCAAAAATGGGGTTTTCAAAGATCTTAGGCATAGAAAACTCAATCACACAACCAATTGAGGGGAATCCTCAAAGTCACTCTCACTCACATCCTCCTCTTCAAAGGAGTCATCAACAAAATCAAATTCCTCAAAATGACTCTCTTTAACAACATAATCACCACAAGTTGTATTCACAAGATTTTCACCAAGTATTACACTCTCAAACTCATTCAAATCCCTCTCGCCAAGAGAACAACTCGCATCATACAAACCACAATCATCTCCCAACATCATAAACTCTAAGTCACTCACATTACATGACACTTGAGAATCAACAAAGTGGGGTGTGGATTGGTTTGCAAGAGATGAAATAAGATTTTGAGAAAAGTCGAGCGGATGTTCATCAAGTGAGTGCATAACATCATTATCATCCTCATTCAAAGACTTGGGAATAACAACATGTTTCAAAGAAGGAGCATCATGCAAAATCACATCATCAAGAGAAGATATATTAACCTCAAGAGGAGGCTCACAAGACTCAACAAAATCATCATCAATAAGCATGTCATCTTTCCCCAACAAAGGCATAGAAAATTCATTCACATCAATATTTGGGGAAAGGGAGTCATCAATAATCACATCTTCCTCATCATCATCACATATAAAGTTTACCTCATTCTCTCGAGAAGTCTCCAAGATTCTCAAATTTTCGGCTAATGTGTCTAATTGAGCTTGGGCCTTGCTATAATAGGAGGTCACAGAGGAGTGTAATTGGGCCAAGGAGTTATCAATATCCTCATTTCTTTGCTGTTGAAGGGCAGGAAATTGGTTTTGGCTTTCTGACATTTGCTCCATCATAGTCTCCATGCTAGACTCAAGGGTTAAAGTTTGAGTTTCTAAGGATTGAGATGCCATGTACCTCAAGAAACTCAAGTACTCATTTAAATCCAAAGATCTACCCTCACTCATGTAACAAGCCCATTCACGTGTCCCCAAACTCATACCCTCATAGACAACATAGCCTAAATCCGAATCGGAGAAATAATAACCACAAGAACCAAGATATGCAACATAATTCTCAAACCTAGAAAGGTATTCATGGAATGGTTCATTGTCATATTGAGAGAATTCAAAAATAGCCTCCATCGGGCCAAATGGTGACAATCAAAGGACAAGCCACAAGATAAGAGACAAACCAACACAAAAGGATGAAGTAACAAGTAGCAATACGTAGTCTAATAAATCTAAAACTAAACTAATATCAAACCACTAATCTCCCCGGCAACGGCGCCATTTTGATAGTTGAGATTTGTCGCCAATCTAACTACCAAATAAACCAACTAACCTAAACTAGAATAGCAAGGGCAAGTCGGGTCGAATCCTCAGAGAGATCGGGAATGAGTACTAGTTTGGTCTAGGATTACAAATTTGCTACGCGAATCAATTATCAAGGGTGAAATTAGACTAATTAAGCTAACTAAGAAATGCAAAAGTAAAATAAAAGTCAAACAAATAATAAGAATGATGATCTAATAATAATTAAAGGCCTAGGGTCCGACTTAACCACCGACATATCATAATCATGCGTAAGAAATACCGACAATGGGTTGCTAGGGATATTAGGATGAGTGGAACGCCTCTAACGGTTGGCTACCTCCCTCCCGGGTTCGTAGTCCAACTAAGTAAAATCCGATCACTTCCCTCCCGGGCTCGTGAGTTGGATTCCTAGGTCAATCGAGTGAGTCCACTCCCGTGGTATCCAATCCAAGGTCCTAGGTCACTAAGTACACGTCTTAATCCCGTTCCTTTTTCTCCCCTCTTCCAAGGTGAAGAGTCTAGACCGATAGTTAGGTTACCCTACCTAATTCTCACTCCCGTGTTCAACTAGGCGGGGCAACGCAAGTCAAGGGGCGAGTTTTACTACCTAGACCTAACCGACTCCCGTCGGTGGACAAGGGTCAAGGGTTCAAACACAACCCAAAAGATGAGTCAATTCCCGAATCCTAAACTATCCTCCTCCGTATATCCCAAACAAACCAAATACGGGACTCAAACCCACAATATAAATATGCCGGGGTCAAATCGGTCCCTAGAAAAGACACTACTCACTAAACATAATTATACTAATGAAAATACTAATACTAATTACTTTAAGCCTAATACTAAGCATAAAGAAATAAAAATGAGGAAACTTTAATTAATTCTAACATAAACTATATACAAACAAACAAGACAATTATAAAATAACATTACAACACACAATTAACTATAAAGATTATAACTTTGAACTAATTACTAACTAAATATATACCATAAACATAAAACTAAAGATAAACAAAATAGTAAAAGAAAAGAGATAAGAATTATACCCAAGAAAATGGAATTAAAGAACTTGGAAGTTGAATAACGGAATGATTAGATAAACTAATTAAAATTAAGAAAAAGAAATGAAAAATAAAAAAATGAAGTTGGTTGTTGCTGCTGCGTGTCTACTACTCCCTAAACCCTCATCCTTTTTTCTAATCTCAGCCTAACAGCCTACTTCTACAATGAGGGTTTATCCCTTTTAAAAATCCCAAATATAAGTGAAATGGCTAAAATGCCCCAACTTAAATGATACCAAAAGAGTGAAAAGGAGGGCTCTATTATCATTTGCCTTCAAAATTAGAATCCAATTTAATCAGCCAAAATCAAATCGACGGAGGCGAGCTGCTCGCCGGAGATCAACCGTCGACGGTGGTCTGATCGACGGAGTCAGTCCATGGTGGCCTATCGGAATAGCTGCTGCGATGGAAACGGGGCTGTCGACGCCGGCCATGACGGTTTCTGAGTAGAGGAGGTGAGTCGCCGGAGGTGGGGCCTGGTTCACCGGAGCTCGACGGCTGTGGTGATGATAGTGGTTGAGGTCGAGGGGAAGGAGGAGTATGACGGCAGGGGAGGAGTCGCGCGAGGTGGTGCTCCGGCTGAGATTGACGGAGTGACGGAGATTGGTGTATTGGTATAGAGGTGTTGATGCGTGGATGCCGGAGTTCGATTGTGGATGTCGGAGGTGAATTAGAATGGTGATGATTGAATAGATGGACGATGATGATGATGGTGGAGGGAGTATGTGGATTGGGTCAAGGTCAAGCTTTGACCTTGATTTGATTTAGTATTTGGGTAATTGAAAATGGGTTAGCATGGGTATTGGGTTAGTTTTGTAAAATGGGCCAATGAAGTGGGTTTGTGAATTGTGATGCTTTGGTCTTGACTTGTTTTGACCCGTCTTTCACCATTTTGACCCGTCTTGACTTGTTTTGGTTTTAGCCGACTCGATCCTTCCGGTATCTACAATATCAAATAATCGAAGCAGTACCAAAAATCCCGACAAATAATATGATTTGACAATAATTAAACTAAACTCGATTAATAACCTAAATAAACGTAAAACGACTAAATAATACCTAGACGGTTTATAAAATCGACTAAATAAGAGTCGAAACGTGGGACAAAAATAGGTAAAATCATGAGTTATCAATTCTCCGTATGGATCGAGTTGTGGGTCGACAGATGGACCTGCTCTTGCAGCTTGAGGACTGCGCTAGTCAATTCCGCTAATGGCCCCTTGGTTTCATCCTCGTCCCTCGGCATACTCTGCTCCACGACACTTACCCGGGTAAGGATGGCGATTTGGTCTCCCCTCATCTGTGTCAGTTGATCTTGTATCTTAGCCAATGAGGCGGTCAGTGCGTCTATGGCTTGTTGCGTCATGGTTCAGGTGAAGGGTGGCCTGTCTGTAAGAATACCGTGTAATCAAAATCGGACCCAGATCGAAGAGTGCATCCTGATAAAGAAGAAAAAGGACTAGACTCAAAAACTGAAAACCGACTCCTAGACGGGTGACTCGTGGACGGTGGCTTTCCTTAGGATTTTGGCAAAATGGGCCTAGTCGCGTGTGAAGAAAGACCTACGTGCGAGCTATTCCCCAGACTTTGGACCCTAAAGTGTAAATGGGCTTCCCTTTCTAGGAGTTTGTCCTACGTAGGTGGGCCGTGCCTTGTCAAATAAGGCAGACTGGGATGGGGTAGAAACTTCGTGATGTAAGATCGACGGAGTTTCGACGCTATAGACTCTAACAACTTATGACAAGACCCGACACTGCGAAATACGGGAAGTCCTAAGAAGAAGAAAGTTTTGAAAGGAGAATTTGGATTTGAAAACCGAGCAAAGTCGGATAGGATGGCCCTATGTTTTTTGAAAATCGAAAAAAAAACGTTACCGGGCCGAGATTTCGGATTTTTGAAAAGGTTTGGACAGCATACCGGCTAAAAATAGGCTATTTTGAGTCAAAATCATAAGTCCTAAAAACAGTAGCTTTCCGGGTTTTGAAAAGTGGATAGGTTTGAAAAGATGCAAATTTTTGAAAACGACGGTTTTTGAAAAGACGACCAAAGAAAATCAAGTAGCACGTAGTCATGGAAACATTATAATGACACCATGTATGCTCTTAGTCTAAGTCTCGGTCGGTCGAATAGGGTCTATACCAACGACGATAGCTTTCTCGCAAATCAGGACGGTCTTCCTAAGCCGAGTTGGTCTTAGAACCTGCCGTAAAACCCATGCGAGTTCCGCCATCGAAGTCTTTAGTGCACCCATTTAGGAATGCACCGTGGTATAGTGGGACGTCGGTCACAAGTAACCGGCCCGGGGAAAATTGGGTTATGCATGAACCATTGAGCTAAAACGTGTACATTACTATTCGAACGATTTCTTTTCGAGTCTCACCCTGAGGATGCCGATGGTAAGTGACACATCAGTTGATCCCCAGCGGAGTCGCCAAATTGTGGACATGACATAGGTTCACCCCGACGCGGCCACACGCGGGTTTGGGGAGGCGAATGAATCTCCATATGAGATGGTCAAATTGAAATTTAAATCGAAGTAGGAGTCGCCACCGAACTTTGTGGGAGTTCGGGGCCGTTCGAACCCACTCTATGTCGTAGTGGGCCGTGCACAAAGTACGGCCCATTTCCGATGTCAGAGTTTATTGGGTTCGTCCCTTTGCATTATGATACCGATACCGACGTATGAGGTGTCATGGCTGGTCCGTGTGTCTCGAAAAATATCTTTGACCGGGTTTGACCCGGTCGCTAAAAGACGGTTTTACCCCTGGTGTCGGATTCGATCCAAATTAGTCTTATTTGACTCGAAACGACCCACTGGGCCTGATTTTGAGGTTGACTTTTTAAGATTTGTACTCCGTAATAAGCCCAAGTCAAATACCAATGATTTTGAGCCCGTTTTCGAGTATACTAAAGCACGTTTGCGTCCGATCATCATCAGGTGTTTGGCGGGAACTACTATAGACACCTGGCGGTCAAAATGTGGGTGTCTACAACTACTACTGTTCTTGACTCTCCTTTTAATGATTTCTGTTCGGTCCTTCGAGAAGCTATATTAGGAGTAGCAATTCCTCGTTTGGTCCTTAGTCAACTTGTAATTTTTGATGCTTCGCCTCTCTTGCGCACCAAAAAAAATGGTAGTGGACTCTATTTTGTTTTTGTTGTTTTTATTTTTATTTTTATTTTCCTTGAACCCTACATTATTGTATTTGTGCCGCAATAAGCGTTTGATATAATTAGATATGAATCATGCCATACTTAGGATATAAGAGTGACAATAGATTGGTTTCAGCCTTTCGAGTAAGGCGAATCATTCTTCATCATCCATCTTCGCTTTAATTTTTTATCAAACTCATCTATATTCAATGAAATTTATGACCATCTTCGTGGATTAAACAAATGGGTTGGTCATTTAATGATCGGGTGACAATACACTCTCCGTCTTATTCACTTGTTTATCTTTTATATTATTTGCGAGCAATATTTTAATAAAGGTGACAAATGACTGAGACGAATGGAGTAATATAAGAGTAAATTAATAATTACTCGCTTGTAAAATGTCGATTTTTAAAGTTAATCCACTTTATTTTATTTTTTAAATTATTCCCTACGAATTGTCAACATTTATAAACGGCTCTGAAATCTCTATTTGTATATTATTATTAAGATTAAAAATTCTTTGTTACAAAGTGGATTGTGGGGATGGACAAACAAAAACGTTATGTGTATTTCCATTCTAAAAACTACTTTGTAGTTTGTATGAGTAGCAGTTTAAAGTTTGGCCATAAAGTTTGTGTAATTTTTTATAAAAGAAATCAAACAGAAGTCACTTTAGAAATCAAACACGACATGATCATGTTGACTTGTTGGGTCAATGCTATATACCACTAAATTATTAGAATATTAACACAGTATTATATTTGAAATTAAAGTCAAAATATTATATTTAGGTCATGTTCTTTTGCACTAAAGTATGCTGAACTGATCTTAAAAGAAGTTGAAAAGAACCGAACCTTAATATCTTAGACTACAAAAATAATTAAAAAGTGACTTTTAAATAATTTTTAATGTATTTAATAATACAAATATTATACCCTTTTACAGGTAAGTATCGTAATTAATGAATAAAACAATAATATCCCTTTATTTTCGTAAAATTGAAATTAATGCAGAAAATTAATCAAGTTTATCCAATACCCACATCATCATAATTGAAATTAATGCAGAAAATGAAGATCGACATTTGTTTTCAACGCATCCACCTTTGTTTTCGGCCACGTGTTCCACGCCATTCGTACTCCGTCGATTCCTTCCGATGACATGTTAGCTGCCGCTATTGATTGAATTGGTCGATTACTTGATTTTTTTTGGAGGGGGGGGGGGGGGGGGAATTGATTTGATTGAATTGGGGGTTTTAGGTTTGATTGATTTTTTGTGGATTTTTAGTTAGGATTATTGGACATAAGAATAAACAATCTCTCCAAATTCATCAAACAAATCGAGATATTGGTGAGACAGAGTAGAGAATAAAAGTTTACAGAAGTGGGGAGTTGAAATGGTGAGGAGTGGGGAGTTTAAAGATGGGGAGGAGTTGAGAGTTAAAATAACGGAAGTGGGAAGTTTTTTTAAGTAACTGTCCATAATTTTATTTAACTGCATTGACGGTTAATTTATTAAATGAAAACAGTTTTTTTTGTCACATAGGACCTGCCATGTGTGCGCCAAGTCACCGCTACATGGAATGCTGAGGTGGGTGAACGTGGAAGCAGGAAATGTTTCTGCTTTAAAAGATTAAGATATATGAGCAATTGAGAGTACTATTTACCAATTATTCTAATCGTTTAATCGGATGTCTCAACCCTCACAAACAAAACAAATTATTAAATTATTAATGACTTGTACGTGCAGTGCTCCCTTTATTTCATTGATATCTCCCACATTTCCCTTTTCACTCATTTATTTGAATATTTTCCACTTTCGTTTTTTGCTATAAAATTTCTCTCTTACTCGGTGACCTACTTACGTTACCCCTATCTACTTTTACGTATTTTATTATTTTTCTTAAAAAATGTGTCACTTTTAAGGCGCAAGAAATCAATGAAACAGAGAGAGCAAGACGACGTACAATAGAGATGAAATTTGTATCCTCTTATTTCTTCTCTCCACTTCTATTTTTTTTGACACTCCATACCCTCTTTCTTCTATTCTCTTTCTTCTATTATATTTTTCACTATCAATCTTCTTCCTCTTCTATTCTTCAATTTTTCTACTACAATAGAGAGGATTCTCTTCTATGATCCAATTTTTATAAAAGCTAATAAATAAAAATAAAAATTCACATGTAATATATTAATGGTTATTGTGCACAATGGCCAATAATGCTTTTCCTTTAAAATTAGAGAAAAAAGTCATCTTCCTCTTACTAAGAGGATGCATAAAGAAGATCTTACAGTAGAGATGACCTCCTCTTAGAGGAAAGAGAGTGCTAAGAGGAGGTTACATCTTCTCTATTGTACATGCTCTAATATTTGGTTAGAAGCTAGAATTATAAGTATCACATATTTACGATTATTTTTCTATATTTTTCTTATATTATGCTTGTGCTTAAAAATTGATTAAGTACTTTTACTTAAAAATGAAACAAAATCCTTAAAAAAAATAGGATATCCAATATACGAGATCGGTTTTATTTTTTAAATCGGATATTCTATCTGATTTGCAAAACCGGACGGATTTTCGATTTCACTCAACCCTAATCACAATGTAAACTAATAAATGAATCATAGGGAACTTTGATTTTAGGGTTATTTCATGAGAATAATCATATGAGTGTGCTTCTTAAAATAATCCAAACTATACTTCATCTCATTTTAATATGAACTACGCCTTCGTTAATCTCGTTTTGCTATGTACGAAATTATGACTTGTTATTACCGGTAATAGTGACTTATTATAACTTTCTAAGATTTTATTAGGTCTGTTGCGGTCGTGAAAACCAAAACAACAATAAAAACAATTGAAGAGTCTAGCGATCCTAGGAAATACTCTATAGGGGGGGTGAATAGAGTATTTATGTACTTTTAAAATTTTAAACGATATATTACACTAAAATCTTATTAGGAAAGATATAGTGTAATATTGCGTTAGTTGTATGGCTAAATAAAAAGAAGTACCAAAACGTTTGCTACTATACTTACTTCTAAAGAGTATAAGTAAGAAATAGCAAAACACGATAAATACGTAAAGTAAATAACACGAGCAGTTTTAACGTGGTTCGGCCCAATTGAAAAGCCTACGTCCACCGGTGTCTTTATTTATAAGCGTACCTTCTCCGGAATACCTTACAAATAAGACTATCACGATTAACTCTAATCGTGATGGTGTGAGTGATGTTAAGCACTCGGCGTGTTTGATGTTAAGCCCACGACAATGAAGGATGCTAAGCCTTCGGTGTGAGGGATGTGAAGCCCTCGGGGGGGGGGGGGGGGGGGGGGGTGAATAGAGTATTTATGTACTTTTAAAATTTTAAACGATATATTACACTAAAATCTTATTAGGAAAGATATAGTGTAATATTGCGTTAGTTGTATGGCTAAATAAAAAGAAGTACCAAAACGTTTGCTACTATACTTACTACTAAAGAGTATAAGTAAGAAATAGCAAAACACGATAAATACGTAAAGTAAATAACACGAGCAGTTTTAACGTGGTTCGGCCCAATTGAAAAGCCTACGTCCACCGGTGTCTTTATTTATAAGCGTACCTTCTCCGGAATACCTTACAAATAAGACTATCACGATTAACTCTAATCGTGATGGTGTGAGTGATGTTAAGCACTCGGCGTGTTTGATGTTAAGCCCACGACAATGAAGGATGCTAAGCCTTCGGTGTGAGGGATGTGAAGCCCTCGGGGGGGGGGGGGTGAATAGAGTATTTATGTACTTTTAAAATTTTAAACGATATATTACACTAAAATCTTATTAGGAAAGATATAGTGTAATATTGCGTTAGTTGTATGGCTAAATAAAAAGAAGTACCAAAACGTTTGCTACTATACTTACTACTAAAGAGTATAAGTAAGAAATAGCAAAACACGATAAATACGTAAAGTAAATAACACGAGCAGTTTTAACGTGGTTCGGCCCAATTGAAAAGCCTACGTCCACCGGTGTCTTTATTTATAAGCGTACCTTCTCCGGAATACCTTACAAATAAGACTATCACGATTAACTCTAATCGTGATGGTGTGAGTGATGTTAAGCACTCGGCGTGTTTGATGTTAAGCCCACGACAATGAAGGATGCTAAGCCTTCGGTGTGAGGGATGTGAAGCCCTCGGGGTTTGAACGATGTGAAGCGTTCAAGGTGTGATCGTTATATGTCGTTCGATTGAGTAAACCACTACTCGACTCGTATAACTTTACAACTCTAGTTTACAAGATTTCTCTAGCTATGAATATACTTTAATTGTCTAGAGAGTAATGAAACTATATGACTTCTTAGCATAAACAATTCAACACAATTTTATTTAGCCAAGACTTAAAACGAAATTTATTGCAAAAGCTTTTGAAAGAAATGTGATTTGATTTTTTTGCAATGTAAAAAATGTGTGAGCAAATCGTGCCTTTAGAGTGAGGAAGAGCATAGTATTTATAGGTGAATTATTTTCCTTAACAAAGGAAATAAGATCACATTAATTGATGTGCTTTATCACTTAAAGAAGATATGGTAGATGGAATATCAATCAATCAAGATAATATATTCAAGTTTCCTTAGTTAATGATTTTCTAATATCTTTGAAGGATCAAGATATTTTTGAGAATCATTTTTTTTGAAAACTTTTATCCTCTTGATAGATAATTTTCTTCTTAACAATATCTTCTTCAAAGACTAGATTTTCTTTGACAAAGCCGACAATTTCAAAAAGATATTTTTGATTTTAACTCTTGGCGGTTCGTGTGTGGTTGTTTACAAAGGTTAATATAACCTTGTACAAGGTTATACTATCCTTGTCATATAATTGCATTGCTCCCTTTACATTAGAGTTCCTAGGACGCACATCTTCCCTTCGAGATCTTGATCGAGCTTAGCCATCTTGAGACTTTGTTTCTTTTACATGTATACCTGTTCTAGCACACTCTGAATTGCACGGAGTAATATCGTCACTTAGAGAATATAGGATTTACATAAGCAAAACACATATAGTATAGGTCCAACAAATTCCCCCTTTTTGATTATGTCAAGTCTCCTAAGAAATTCTAAGTGACGAAACATTTTACTAGCCCGGACCCGAAGAGGTCAATGGAAATCCTTGGGTAAACACGATTTAAATAAGCAAAGACATAGTAGGTCGATAGATGGATCCACTTCCCCTTCTTGACATCATCGAAAAGGGTCGATCAGCTGTGAGAATATCATACAAGAGAACACAACAAATAAGCACATCAAAGTAAGTAGAGAATACAGATAAATCAAGCATTATCCAAAATAGTGACAGCCAAATCCGAGCATAAATACCACGAGTTATTTAGCAAAAGATCACAAGTTTTTGACCACAGACCCTACGATGCTATACTAGGAGCTTATTATTGAGAGGGTGAGTTCTGGGTTAAGCGATTTGACTCCTTATCCTCCACGCTGTCCCCGCATAAGATACACAGCTTTGGAGATTTCCTCGAAGATCTATCGAAGCCTTTCCATAACAGCGTACTTCTTTCACTGCATCATTAATACCAACCCCTATCTCATGTTCTGCGTTTTTGAATGTTGTAATATCGTTACCCATGACTTGAACTCGGCCCCTAAGATGCGATATGTGACCCTCCATCCTTGTCAACCCTGCCCCAAATTCAGCTCGAGACGAAGTGAGTAGGGTGGTTAGATTATCCACCTTTTGTTTAAGTCGCTTAAGCACATCTATGGATTCATTAACCACAACCGGAGGAGGTGGGGTAACAACCAAACCAGCAATTTCATTCAGTGTACTCAAAATACTAGCAGAAAAATCTTCAGGCACCACATTCACCACCTCCTTTCCCTTAGAGGAACCCTCACCCTTAAACTTAAGACTCTCATCGTCGCCCAAGATAGACATTTGCTTGAGGTAGGTCGTGGTCATGATATCAGACGGTGTTTCGCTAGGAGATGTTTTGCTCACAATCCCCCCTGTTTTTCAAGACCTTAGACAGCCACATCCTATAAGGAATACAAGTAGAGCCATTGATTTGTGGAGCTTTTAGTTCAACAAGCACATGTTCAATGTGACTCATCATTAAGAAGGGTAGGTTAATTTTAGTGCCTTTGAGAAGGTGATAAAGCAGGATAATCTCATGGACATGTAGTTTATTGGTACCAGTTTTTCTGGGCAACCATGAAGAGTAAGACACATTGAATAGAAGTTTGGCAATGGGTGACAAGTTGACTCCAGTCATCACAGAATTCTCAGTAGCCCTAGGGTCAAGGGTTTTCTTAACACTTAAGATTTTTTCGGTGTCATAATTCTTCCAGCCAACCCAGGACTGAATCTCTTCCCCCTCACATGGAACTCCCAAAATATGACCTAGATCTTCCATTGTAATTTTAAAGAACTTTCCCCCAAAATTTGCACTTAAGACCTTATTGTCGACATTCAGAGTTGCCCAAAACTGAGCAATCTGAACTGGGTAAATCTGGTGTCCCATGTCAAGTAACTCACCCCATCCTTGTGCTGCGAGAATATCACGCAGTTGTGACACACTTGGGTTCTCATCGAACCATGCAACAAGATATTGACGACCCAAAACAAAAGAGTAATTGAGGATAATAGTTTTTACCTGATCAAACTCTTGTTTCGTCATCCGCACCTTTTCTAGCTCACTGAGGATAAGATCCTTTCCATGCAATCCCTCGGTAGTTTCACTTGCATGCTCCTTTCCCTTACTCACCCTCTTCCTTTTTTCGGCCACCGTCACATCCTCGAGAATCTCGACTTCTTCCTCTATGTCGACAGGCGGAGTGTTGAGAGCCAAATCTCGAGAGGCTGAACGGAGATTTTTATTGTGAGGGGTAAAGGTTGATTCTTTCTTTGGGGCCATGGTAAGGGTGTGAGGTGAGAGAATGAAGAAGTTAAAGAGGTAGGTGAAAAAGGATGAAGAGAGAGGCGGTTAAAGAGGGTTAAAAAGGAATAGTTGTAATTATCACTCCTATGGAAAAGATATATGAGGAGCAATTTACGGGAAGAGAAGATTTTGTACAGATTTGCTTCTTAGTTTAGGCACGTGAAGAGAGGATTTGACCGAGAGCTTAAATGGCAAAAATATTTAGTGAATATACCAACCATATAGTGTATGAAGGGTAATTTTACGGAAGGAATAATTCTTTTTAGAATTTCCTGACATATTCAAGATTTCTCGTGAATATATGGAAGTAAAATTACATAACATATGATATAGGATATAGTCGCGAGATGGCAGTAATCACAATATAGGAAAATCAAGATGCACTCTTAGACATACTTACAAAAAAAATACTTACTAGTGCATTAATCAAGACAGTAAGGACACAGACTAACATCACCCCAGTCTTCGTCATTCATTTAGGGTAAGTAAAAGCAACCAACAACTTTTCAGTTTTCATTTATTAAATCGAGTTCTAACCTTAATTCCTCGAACCGTTCCCTGGGTAAAAGTTTCATAAGGATGTCAACCTTTTGTAAGTCAGAAGGACAAAATTTAAGTTCGATATTACCCTTTTCTACATAGTCTCTCAAAAAATGATGTCGGATGTCAATATGTTTGGTACGAGAGAGATGGGCTAGATTTTTAGAGATGGCGATGGTACTAATATTATCACAAAATATAGGTACAGATTTAATATTAACACCATAATCCCTTAATTGCTGTCGTAGCCAAAGTAATTGAGTACATACCAGAGATGCAACAATGTATTCACTTTCAGTGGACGAAAGTGCCACTGTTGCTTGTTTTTTACAGCCCCATGATATAATACATGATCCTAGAAATGTTACCGTTCCTGAAGTGCTTTTTCTGTCAATGTAGCATCCTCCGTGATCTGCATCTGTATAACCTTTTAGATCAAAGTTATCATGCATAGGATAAATCAATTGAAGATTTTGTGTACCAATTAAATAGCGCAAGATGCGTTTTACAGCCGTAAGATGAGATTCCTTAGGGTTGGACTGAAACGGGCACATACACATACGCTGTGCATGATGTCATGTCGGCTGGCAGTCAAGTAAAGCAGAGATCCGATCATACCCCGATAAGACGTGTTGTCCACAAACTTACCTCATTCGTCTTTGTCAAGTTTAGTGGTGATAGCCATAGGTGTAGGAGCATATTTTGCTTTTTCCATCCCGTACTTTTTAAGAAGTTCACTCACATATTTCTGTTGATGCACAGTTATTCCTCTTTTTGACTGCTTGATTTGTAGACCCAGGAAGAAGCCTAACTCTCCCATCATACTCATTTCGAATTCTGATTGCATTAGGTTTGAGAAATATTTGCAAAGTTTTTCATTTGTGGAGCCGAAAATAATGTCGTCCACGTAAATTTGAACGATTAGCGTGTCTTTCTCGACATTTTTTATGAAGAGTGTTTTATCAACTGACCCTCTCTTGAACTCATTCATAAGAAGAAACTGAGACAATCTATCATACCAGGCTCTTAGTGCTTGTTTTAATCCGTAGAGAGCTTTATCTAGTTTGAAGACATGATTTGGCAGATCCACGCTCTCGAATCCTGGGGGTTGTTCTAAAAAGACTTCCTCTTTTAAGAATCCATTCAGAAACGTCGTTTTAACGTCCATTTGAAACAACTTGAATCTTTTGTGAGCGGCATATGCAATAAGTAGCCGAATGGCTTCCAATCTTGCAACCGGAGCAAAGGTTTCGTCAAAATCTATTCCTTCTTGTTTATTGTAACCTTGTGCAACCAACCTTGCTTTGTTTCTAACAATGGTTCCGGAATCATCAAGTTTGTTTCTAAATACCCAACGGGTCCCTATCACTTTTCTATCTAATGGTCTGGGAACCAAATGCAAGACTTTGTTCCGTTCAAATTATCCCAACTCTTCTTGCATGGCTACGATCCAGTCATAATCGGTAAGCGCTTCCTTGATATTTTTGGGTTCTATTGTAGATAGAAAGGAATTTAGAACACAATGATTTCTTAGAGACCTTCTGGTTTGGATTCCCTTATGATAATCACTCAGAATAGCGTCTGTAGTATGTGAGCGCTGGTGTTTCCACTTTTTGAGATTTGTGGGAACGTTATTACTTTTCTTTGAAAGTTCTTCTGAGTTGTTACCAGAGGTTATATTATCCTTGCCTGTAGTTTCCCCTGAACTAGTGCCGGTGGTTACATCAACCTTAGAAGGATTGTCTTTGGTTCCCCCTGAATTCATGTCAGGGGTTATATTGTCAGTGGTTACATTATCCTTAGAAGAATCATCCTTTGTTCCCCCTGAATTCATGTCAGAGGTTACATTATCTTTAGTGTCATCTGGAACTAATGTTGATGCCATCTTATCTTTAGTCTCTGAAGAACTTTTGCTTGGTTCTTCATCTACTAGTGATATATTTGGATCAACATTAATACGTTCTTCACTTGACTCAGCATTTGATCCTTCTATTTCCTTTACTTCTTCATCAAGTTCAGGTGCATCTTTTCTAGTGAGCCAAAAATCTGGATCGTCATCGTCTTCTTCTTCAATGTCGGTTTGACTTATGGAATTGGTCTCATCAAAGATTATGTGGACGCTTTCTTCGACACGTAGAGTTCTTTTGTTATACACCTTGTAGGCCTTGCTATGATCTGAGTAGCCTAAGAATACAGCCTCATCACTACGAGGATCCAATTTGCCCAAATTATTTTTCCCATTGTTGTGGACGAAGCACTTGCTCCCAAAACATCTGAGATGTGAAATTCTAGGTTTCCTTCCTCTTAGAAGTTCATAAGGTGTTTTCTTCAACACAGGTCTGATCATCGCCCGATTGTGGATATAGCTTGCTGTATTGAATGCTTCGGCCCAAAAGTTTCTGGGTAAACCGCTGCATAGCAACATGGTACGAGCCATTTCTTCAAGCGTTCGATTCATTCGTTCGACTGCTCCATTTTGTTGTGGAGTCCGTGGAGCACAGAAGTTATGCCCAACTCCATGTTCTCTACAAAAGCTTATGAAGGATTCGTTGTCGAATTCGGTTCCATGATCTGTTCTTATAGATACAAGATTACAACTGTACTTGTTTTGGACTAGCTTCATTAGACATTCGAATTCATCAAAAGTTTGATCTTTCGAGCTAAGGAAGACGGGCCAACAGTTCTAGAGAAATCATCTACAAGAACAAATACATACCGGCTACCACCTCTACTTCTTATTCTCATAGGTCCGCAAAGATCCATATGAATAAGTTCTAGAGGCTTGGTAGTGCTTACGAACTTTTTCGGCTTGAATGAAGATCTCACATGTTTGCAACGTATGCAGGTACCACAAGCTTTGGTAGTGTCGAAGGTTATGGAAGGTAACCCTTCAACAAGATCCAGAGATCTAAGTTTATTAAGACTGAAAGGACTTATGTGTCCAAATCTTTTATGCCAAAGAAGTGGATAAGAGATGGTAACGCTCATGCAGGTGACAGCATTGTTGGGTAAGGTTTAGATATCGGCTATGTAAACATTGTTTGACCGTTCCCCCTCCAGAATGACATTTGAGGAACCTTCTCGAATAATTCGGCACTTATCATTATGAAACACAACTTTGTTTCCTCGATCACAGAGTTGAGATATGCTCAAGAGACTATGCCTCAGTCCTTTTACAAGCAGTACATTCTCAATACAATGTGAATCAGATAAGCCAATTTTTCCGATACCGATTATCCTTCCTTTCTTATTATCTCCGAAGGTTACAATTCCTCCGTCATATGCCTCTAATGACAAAAATTTCTTTTTATCACCCGTCATGTGTCTTGAACACCCACTGTCTAAGTACCATCTATTTGCCCTTGTAGTCTTGTGAACCTGCGATAGTCATTTTTGTTTCTTAGGTACCCAAACGGATTTGGGTCCTTTTACATTAGGCAATGAATCTTTACGTACCCATATTTTTTTTTATCTATCACAGTGTTTATTCGTTTTATTTTCATATTTCTTTTTCCACTTTCTTTTGACATATTTTCTTTTATTGGTTTCCTTTTCTTCAGTCTTTTTACCTTCCAAAGTTCTTGAAACACATTTATCCTTTTCATCCAACCTTTTCTGCATAACTTCTTTTTCCTTTATCAATTCTATGATTTTTGAGGTAAGAGAATTTTTTATTTTGTCATGATTTATTTTCTCAATATTAATTTCGTTGTTTAATATGGATATGGTTATTTTTAACTCCGCATTTCTAAATTTAATTTCTTAACACTTGCACTGACTTTTTCATGATTAGTGTCCCTTTTTAATTCCTCTTCATTGATGTTTTTACTCGAACAATTTTTTGAATAATCTGATACGTCAACTTTTGTCTTTGAGATTTCAGAATATTTCTCTTTATTTGTTCGAGTATTTTCACACCTCTTTAGAGTAATATTTTCAAAAGCTATCTCATTTATTTGCTTTAGTAACTCATTTATTTCTTCCTTTTGTTGCTCACAGGTTTCTAATACTTCATTAAAGTGTAAAAGAAGTTTTTCTTTGGTAAGTTTCCTAAGTTTTTTTCTTGAACATTATAAGACTTACCTCATTGTATTCCTCATCTGAATCCGAGCTTGAATCATACATCTCTGAATCAAGCACATGTCTTTGTACGTCCGTGTTTTGGGCCTAGATGTGTTGTTGTGTTGAGCACTTAGGCAAAAGTTTGCCTCGTCTTCATCTTCTGATTCCTCTTCTTCGTCTGAGTCTAGTTCTCCCCATCAGCACAAAGCCAGCATGGCCTGCTTGTGCTGAAACTTTGATCGTTCTCTTTCTCCTTTTGATTTGATATTTTTCCACGTCGGACAATCCTTGATTAGATGTCCAATTTCTCCACATTTAAAACATCCTTTATTGTTTTGTTTTATATTAGAGTTATTACCTCTTTCTCTAAATGAGTTTTTCGGTCAAAATTTAAAATTCTTTCGAAAGCGTTTGACGAAAAGGACTAAGTCATCGCTCATGGTTTCCTCATCGTCACTGATAGAACTTTTTAAGGCTATTCCTCTACTCTTAGATAATTCACTCTGACGTTGATTCAGAGAGAGCTCATGAGCCATGAGGTTACCTAGCAACTCTTGATAACTAAGTGAGGTAAGGTCTTTTGATTTCTCAATAGCAGTAACTTTCGGTTGCCATTTATCAGTGAGGCTTCTTAAGACTTTTCTTACAAGATCTTCAGTGTCAAATTTTTTACCAAGATTTCTTAGTTCATTAGTGATGTTAGTAAATCTTGCGGACATTTCAACAATGCTTTCATCATCATTTTAAACAATTCGTATTGTTGAGTTAATAAATCAATCCTGAACTTTTTGACTTGAGTAGTTCCCTCGTACGCAAGTTCTAAACTGTCCCATATTTCTTTTGCGGAAACACAAGAAGTAAGTCGATTATATTCTTTGGATGAAATTCCTCGTTGCAATAATGACATTGCTCGAGAATTCTTTTCGGCCTTTTTATAATCGTCCTCATCATAGTCCTCTTCATCCTTTACGGTGATGTTCCCCAGAACATCAACGGATTGGATGACAATTGGACCCTTGAGTATAATTTTCCAGCATTCAAAATCTGTTCCTTTTATATAATGCATCATTTTGTTTTTCCACAACCCATAGTCGACACCATCAAACGTGGGAAACTTTGAGTTTTTGGAGTCCATTTGATCAAAATGGATTAATATAGAATCACTAGTTTAGGATCTACTCTTTTGATGTGAATCAATCAAGAGAACCTGCTCTGATACCAATTGAAGAGTCTAGCGATCCTAGGAAATACTCTAGAGGGGGGGGGGGGGATGGGGGTGAATAGAGTATTTATGTACTTTTAAAATTTTAAACGATATATTACACTAAAATCTTATTAGGAAAGATATAGTGTAATATTGCATTAGTTGTATGGCTAAATAAAAAGAAGTACCAAAACGTTTGCTACTATACTTACTACTAAAGAGTATAAGTAAGAAATAGCGAAACACGATAAATACGTAAAGTAAATAACACGAGCAGTTTTAACGTGGTTCGGCCCAATTGAAAAGCCTACGTCCACCGGTGTCTTTATTTATAAGCGTACCTTCTCCGGAATACCTTACAAATAAGACTATCACGATTAACTCTAATCGTGATGGTGTGAGTGATGTTAAGCACTCGGTGTGTAGGATGTTAAGCCCACGACAATGAAGGATGTTAAGCCTTCGGTGTGAGGGATGTGAAGCCCTCGGGGTTTGAACGATGTGAAGCATTCAAGGTGTGAACGATATATGTTGTTCGATTGAGTAAACCACTACCCGACTCGTATAACTTTACAACTCTAGTTTACAAGATTTCTCTAGCTATGAATACACTTCAATTGTCTAGAGAGAATAATGAAACTATATGACTTCTAAGCGTAAAAAATTCAACACGATTTTATTTAGCCAAGACTTAAAACGAAATTTATTGCAAAAGCTTTTTGAAAGAAATGTGATTTGATTTTTTTGCAATGTAAAAAATGTGTGAGCAAGTCGTGCCTTTAGAGTGAGGAAGAGCATAGTATTTATAGGTGAATTATTTTCCTTAACAAAAGAAATAAGATCGCATTAATTGATGTGCTTTCTCAGTTAAAGAAGATATGGTAGGTGGAATATCAATCAATCAAGATAATATATTTAAGTTTCCTTAGTTAATGATTTTCTTATATCTTTGAAGGATCAAGATAATTTTGAGAATCATTTATTTTTAAAACTTTTATCCTCTTGATAGATAATTTCCTTCTTAACAATATCTTCTTCAAAGACTAGATTTTCTTTGACAAAACCGACAATTTCAAAAAGATATTTTTGATTTTAACTCTTGGCAGTTCGTGTGTGGTTGTTTACAAAGGTTAATATAACCTTGTACAAGGTTATACTATCCTTGTCATATAATTGCATTGCTCCCTTTACATTAGAGTTCCTAGGACGCACTTCTACCTTTCGAGATCTTGATCGAGATTTGCCAACTTGAGACTTTGCTCCTTTTACAGGTATACCTGTTCTAGCACACTCTGAATTGCACAGAGTAATATCGTCACTTAGAGAATATAGGATTGACATAAGCAAAACACATATAGTATAGGTCCAACAATTTTTTTTCATGACTTCTATAATACTAATCGAAAAAGAAAGGTTATTTAACACGAATAATCTCAACTTTATGTGGTATTCCATAAATAAAATCAATTTTAATTAATCTGGGAATAAACCCATGTAAGAAACATATCAAACACGAATGAATTCGGGTTACCTGCTACCTATTACACCTGTACACCATTCCATTATTGTTAATTTGATGTTACTAAACTAACTGATAATAACCATAATTCTTACCGGCCATAATGGATGTCCATAAAACTTCTTCCCAGTGTTTTCTCCCTTTTTGATAGTCCTAATCACTGCCTGTAACTTCTGGTTGCGTAAAACATCTTTCGAGATGTTAGATTCCCATGAATTCGAAGAACATGGATTTGATGAATTATCCATGAATTTCAAGAATTGTTGTGCAAAATTAGAGTTTATAATTTGGGTTTAGAGGAAGAATCAATATTAATGTGGAAAGGAAGAAGATTGACCTGATGCATCCGGTCATTAATGAGTCAATTTAATTCGTGGTTGATGCGTCTCATACATGAGTTTTTTTCCCAGATTAATTAAAGTTGGTTTTATTTATGGAATACCACCCAAAGTTGAGATTATTCTTGTTAAATAACCCAAAAAGAAATGAAAAATGAATTTTGGGATTATATATATATTTTTTTTTATCAATGGTAAAAAATGTAGACGAAATGTGTAGAAGAAGAAGAGTATGAGAAGGAGGTAGTCGATCATCCAAAGCAAAGAGAGGTTAATGAAGGCATTAAACATATTAATTTGAGATTACGTAAAGTATTGATTAATTTATGGTCATTCATTGTTGGAATTATTTTCATGAAATAACTCTATTATGATTAAATTTTCAAACATGTTTCCAATAAGTCTCTTATAACTAACTTTAGCTCTATACAAGAGATCTCACGATAAACTGAGTAGTACTTTTTCCTAACGGAGTTCTAACATGATGAGACGATATTACCCCTTTTCATTTCATATCTCTTTCACTATTACTTAATTTATCGCTTCCTCTCAAAAAAATAAAAATCCAAATTTAATTTCCTAATCGAATGCGACCAGTCGACCACCCAACCCGCCAACCACCACCACCACCGTGACCACCTCAGCCACCCTCCAATTTTTTCCTTATACATACCCTAATTTAATCCACCAATTTCAATTAAACAAAAATTAGAAAATAATAATAATTTAACTAAACCCTAATTTAATCCTTCAATTTCAATTAAGTATTAATTAAAAAAATTAATGGGTTATTTCATGGGAATAATATCAACTATGTGTGTGCTTCTTAAACTAATCTTAACTGTAAGTAATCTCATTTTAATATGAACTACGCATTCATTAATCTCGCTTTGTTATGTATGAAATTATGACTTGCTATTACAGGTCATAGTGACTTGTTGTAACTTTCTAGGGTTTTATTAGGTCTATTGCAGTCATCGTGAAAGTCAAAATAACAATAAAAATATTTTTTTCATAGCTTCTATATGACTAAATGAAAAAAAATATGAAGGATGATTTTTTGGATTTTTTTTCAATGGCCGAAAATGAACACGAAATGTGAATCAGAAGAAGAAGAAGAAGAAGAGTTAGAGAAAGAGTTGAATAAGGGAGGTTCAACAGGTAGCCGATCACTCATAGCAAAGCGAGGTTAATGAAGACCAGGGCAGGCCCTGGGCCTAGTTTGGAGGGGGGGCCCAGGGCCCACGCTTAAAGAGGGCCCAAAATAGAGGAAAAAAAATTAATACATAAACATACAAGATGTACTAAGTTACCAACATTATTAGTACTTCAGCTTTGGTGTGATGGTTGGGAGGTTAGCTAGTGAGCCTTTGTCCGGGAGGACATGGGGTCAAATCCTACTCCATACAAGTTTAAGTCTTTTTTTTTAAAAAAAAAAAAAATTGTTTGGTGTTCCATACAACTCTTTGTTTCTCTCTTTCTCTCTCTCTCTTTTCTTTAAAAAAAATATCATTTCATATTTTTTGTCATGTATAAAAAAAAAAATATACATTCAATACACAGATTAAAAAATATTTATATTAACCTTAACATATACTTCTTCAATTCCATTGTCGTACAATATTTCTTTCCACTCCAATATAATACTCCTCATATATAATAGGGAAGTGAGAAGACAAAAAACGGAGCTAGTATATTACGGAGTATTTCAAATAAAAAATTACAGGTAGTTCGTTAACTTTAAGGCACATATTCAAAAGAGTACGAATATTTTATTTATATAAATGACCAACATTTTTATACTATTTTATCATTTTTATGAGTATTTATTTTCATGAAAAATCATTTTATTACATAGTTTAAGTGTATTTACGGATCACAAGTCACGAGGATTGCAGATCGTTACAATATTTATATGTCAATACACTCAATATTTACAATTTAGTAAGCAATTTCAAATTAGTACAAGACCTCTAGATAATCTAGTAATTTTTTAATTTGTACATCCCTCCCAATATACATGGTTTCATATTCATCATGAGTAAAATGTTTTACTACAAATTACAATATTGTCGATTTTAGAAAATCGTAATGATTTTTTTTTTTTTTTTTTTTTTTTTTACAAATTTGTTGTTAGAAACATGAAATTATGAGGATGAGATCAACGAAAATATTGAAAACAACGGTTACAACAATTTTTAAAGGGGCCCCAGTCTACTATTTCGCCCAGGGCCTCGAAAAGATCAGGACCGGCCCTGATGAAGACATAGTTCATATTAAAATGAGATTACGTATAGTGTGTATTAATTTAAGAAACACACGCATAGTTGGTATTATTCCCATGAAATAACCCAAAATTAATTAACGTAATCAAGCAAGTAATTTAGGGAAAACGATGATTACTTCATCATTAATTGAATTAGGCTCATGATCGATCCCCAAAATTTACTCCACCAATTTGTAACAAACCATCTAACTAACTGGACACGTCAGCAAGGTGGTTAGGAGTTTGTTACTAGGTGTTTAGAAAGTTGTTATTTTTCTTGTTATAAATAGCTCATTCTACACTTACTATAAATCATTCAATCAACTTTACACACATTTCATCTATCATTCTCTCTGTAATCTTTCTATAAACTGGATTATCAATTAGGTCCTGTTCTTTTCAGCTTATTTTCAGCCCGTTTCAGACCAGCTCAGCTTCTATAAGCTCAGCCCAACTTCTATAAGCTTAGCTCAACTCAGCCCTAATATTTTCAGCCCAGCTCCAATATTTTCAGCTCCTAAAATAATACATCGATGATAATAATAATAATAATAATAATAATATAGTTAAATAATAATAACAATAATAATAATAATGATAATATTATTGTTGTTGGTATTTTTATTACCGATATCTCTTAATGTTAATAATAATAATAACAAATTATTATTATCATCGTCATCTTCGTTGTCGTCATCATCATCGTCATTGTTATTATTATTATGATTATTATTATTATTATTATTATTATTATTATTATTATTATTATTATTTTCTATTTTTTTTTATCATCATTATTATTATAATAATTATTAATTAATATTATTATCCACTCTATAATATTTTTAGGTCTTGAAATAGATATTACATTCACATATTTACAACTCTATCTCAATGTTATTACAGTTAATTTATGTTTTTTTACACTAATTTTTAGTAAATAGAATATCTAAAATATATACCATACAATATAGCATATGAGTATTATTTGTATTGTATTAAAATTTAAGAATATCAAAATATAAAATTTTGTATATTACGTAGTCAAAGATATATACATAACAAATTTTACTATTGTCAAGTATGAAAAAACAAAAGTAGAAATCAAATGAAGTGGAGAGAGTACTATGTTGTTGTTGTTATTTTTATTATTACTATTATTAATTAATTAAAATTATTATTATTATTATTATTATTATTATTATTATTATTTTTTTTTTTTAATACCAGAACTTGTATTAAGATCGAAATAAATTACAAGAAGTTAGTGGGTAGCCGAGATACTATCTGGGCACCCACTCCCTTAGCGATAGAAAAACTAAGACGAGTAAAAATAAAAGCAGTTGCGCGAGCTCCCGCGCCCTGAGAGATAGAGAATTTCTGAATCCGCTTGAGTAAAGCAGCGGCCTCCGCGTCGAGCTCCCCTAGAGAAGAGAAAGAGAAAGGTAGGAACCCATACCCAGTCTTGGTGCACAAATCTCCATACTTGGCGCACTTGCGCTGAGCAGCATCAGTGACTGCGCGACCAGGCAGAAAATCAGACATTGCGGACTAAGTCAAAGGGGACGACCCCGTCAAATCAACACACACATCACGGCCCCTATCCAGGAATAAAGAAGCAAATCCGCCGGGCGTAGGGGTCTGTCGTGCCCATCAATCAAACCAACATCTACCTCCTTACCGGCCGAAATACCAGATCGGAAGCAGATATCCAAAAGGGTGTTGCGAACCAAGTTATGTCTATGCTTATTATTATTATTATTATTATTATTATTATTATTATTATTATTATTATTATTATTATTATTATTATTATTATTATTATTATTATTATTATTGATGGGGGATAAAACCCCCTGACGCATAGGCCCGACCCCCATGACTGAAAAGGCCCAACTGGGTCCTAGCCGACCCTAGAGGCTGAATCCCCTATCAAACGACCCCCTTTACGGGTAGTTATCAACTGACCCAGAGAGACCTCTCTACTGATCACCATGCTGATGTCATGGGCGACATCACCCTACTACATCCTTTCCCCTATAAATACCCCACTTAGGGTGAGGGGAAAGGGGGATGGATGGAAACGTATTCCTCTCTATTCTCTCACTACCTCTCTTATCTCCCTAAATATCTATATTCAATGATACATTTTACTGACTTGGGCGTCGGAGGCTCCGCCCCGGGGGTTCCCCCGGGCCCGGAGTTCACCGTGCAGGATCACCGTCGGCACGCACCCGGAGCCGAGGAGAACCGCGAAGCCCAGGGTCAGGGACCCGTTTCCATACCGGAACAATTATTATTATTATAGATATATATATATATATTATATTTTATAAAAACCGGAGCTTGCATTAATAACGAAATAAATTACAAGAAGTTAGTGGGTAGGCGAGATACTATCTTGGCACCCGCTCCCTTAGCGATAGAAAAACTAAGACGAGTAAAAATAAAATTAGCTGCGCGAGCTCCCGCGTCCTGAGAGATAGAGAATTTCTGAATCCGCTTGAGCAAAGCAGCTGCCTCCGCGTCGAGCTCCCCTAGAGAAGAGAAAGAGAAAGGAAGGAACCCATACCCAGTCTTGGTGCACAAATCTCCATACTTGGCGCACTTGCGCTGAGCAGCATCAGCGACCGCGCGACCAGGCAGAAAATCAGACATCGCGGACTGAGTCAAAGGGGACGACCCTGTCAAATCAACACACACATCACGGCCCCTATTATTATTATTATTATTATTATTTTTTTTTTATTTTTTTTTTATAAAACGGAACTTGTATTAAACACCAGAACAAATTACAAGAAGTTAGAGGGAAGCCGAGATACTATCTGGGCCCCCACTCCCTTAGCGATTGCAAAGCTAATTCTAGTGAAAATATGAACTGCGGCACGCGCTCCAGCATCCTGAGATAAAGCAAATTTTCGAATCCGCTGGAGCAGAGAAACAGCATCCGTGTCGAGCTCGCCAATTATTATTATTATTATTATTATTATTATTATTATTATTATTATTATTATTATTATTATTATTATTATTATTATTAATTGGTGTTATATTTTTTTTCATTTTTTAAAATATTATTAGACACGGAGTACTTTGTATAAGTAGTTATTAGTTTCAGCTTCTTTTAGTTCAGCTCAGCTCAGCTTCTATCAGTCGAACTCAGGTCCTAACAGACCAGCTCAGCTTTTATCAGACCAGCTCAGCTGAGCTCAGCCCTGTTTCAGGCGAAAAGAACAGGGCCTTTGTAGACACCCACATTTGGTTGCTAGGTATCTATAGCAGTTTCCAAAAAACACCCGATGATGATCGGACGCGAACGTGCTTTTACGCGCTCGGATATGGGCTCGAAATCGTTAGTTTCTGGTTTGGGCTTTTTACGGAGTACAAATCTCAAAAAACCAACTTCAAATTCAGGCCCAACGGGTCGTTTCCAATCAAATAAGACTAATTTGGGTCAAAACCGATACCGGAAATAAAACTGTCTTTTAGCGACCGGGTCAAACCCCGGTCAAAGTCGTTTCTGAGACACAAAACAGCCATGCAAATATCGAGAATCCAACCCGAAGTCAAAAACTCCGGATATTTCGTTTCAGCTGATCCACTTGATCGAGTGTCAGCTCACTCGATCGAGTGGGCCTCCAACAGGCCCGCTGTCTTCTTTCAGCTGGGCCACTCGATCGAGTCCATCAGGGCACTCAATCGAGTAACCCTAGACGAGGGTGGGGAGAATTCCTATATATACTACCTCTTTTGCAACACAATTAACAACTTTGGCTCATATACAACTTTAGATAGAACTTTTACCCATGATAACAATTCAATCTTCTTCAACCTTAAACCCTTACACCTAAACCACCATAACTTTTCCTACGTAACCTCAATACTCCCGTGCCTGAGCCACAACTAGACGAGTCCAATACCGAGAATACAAAGCATGTAGATTGAGGGTGCAAATTCAATCCCGATCTCCTCCCTTCTTCTCTTCCTTTCTCTCTCGTCGTCTTCCTCGTTCTCCTTCTTGGTTTTTTTATTTTTTTTATTTTTCTTTCGTTTCTAATATCGGTAATAGTACTAATATCAAAATACTAAAATATTCGCCTATTCGTGTCGAATACAAGGGATGACGGGATAAGGAAATCCGAATACGAGGGTATTGCACCCGATGTTGCCGGTCGCTTATCCCGACACCCCAAGTATTTGATTGTTGAAGCGAATCAACGTCAACAAGATCGTTCCTTTTTTATCGCGTCGTTAGTATCGTCTTAATACTTACATAATCATCATCGAAATCACACATTCATCAATTTCTAAAATTATTTCAGTCGAACACGTTTAAAGACGATATTCGTATAAGACCCTTCTAATTCTTTTACGAGTAGTAACAGTGGTGGAGCCCTCTAGGGGAGCCCCGCCCTAAACACTCAAAGGCATGATGGGATCGCGAATACTCCTTTTTAAACGCGTCCGATTCCTCTTTTTAAGGTTAGAGCGAAACCTGTTGATGCAAATCTGACATCACATAATCCGCAAGGATTAATTACGATGTCGAGATACGGAGGGAATCTATTTTCGGATCTAATCAAACAAACAAAGCGTCTTTCTTTAGGTGCGATATCAACTCTATAGTCGAATATCGTATCTAAACGAATTAGTGAATAAATATAACTAGCGCGAACTCGTTGATGCTAAAATAACTGTCACGTGGTTCGAAAGGACTAATTACGACATTATAACGCGGAGAGAATATATTTCGTCTTAGTTCAATTTAAAACGACTTATAACGACTTTTCTAAACTCACTCCTAATATTTGATATTGGTTCCATAATCAAGTAACGAATATGACGAGTATCGAAATTTTAAGTCGAGTATAATTCACATCATATTTTTACACGACTTAGCAAAATTATCGATTTTTCAAAAATTAAAAGCTATTTCGAAATCGACGCTAAAACTCGAAACGAACTATAGTTCGTATAGAGGGAACTCGATCGAGTGCCTAGCCAACTCGATCGAGTGCCTAGCCAACTCGATCGAGTGCCTAGCCAACTCGATCGAGTGGCACCTCAACAAACCGGCAGAAGGTTTTTTAAACAGGACACTCGACCGAGTCTCTCCATGACTCGGCCGAGTGGCCTCGTTCGCACTTCAAATCGTGAGCCTTCAACATGTGTCAAGCATTATCAAATGTCTTTACCACTTCGGTCAATACGTGTCAAGTCTATCACGTGATTTACTTTCCAAAACCATGCATCATGTCGTTTATGTCGTTCTATATTATTTGCAAACCGTTATTATCGTTACTAACTTATTTGTTCATGTCTCAGCGATTTATTTTCGTTGTTTGTTTTATTGTACTAAAACGGACCTCGCATGATAAATACAACTTCGACATAAATTCAAGATTAAATTAGAAATTACTCCCTTCAAAGATGCGTTTATTAAAATTTACTCTTTTATGATTTTTTTTAATATTTTACACCCAAGAAGATGCAAAACTTCAAAATTTACTTCCAAATCACTACTCCGGCGAGTTAATCCGGTGAGTTTGAATTATTTTGCTTGTTTCCTGTTTTTTATACCGAAAGTGCCTCATTCTTCTTCCTACCCTTCTCTTATGCTCTCATTTAGTCTGCAGACTTGTAAAAAAAAAAGTCCCCATAAGTGATTGATGAATGGATGCTCGAGTTTTGGGTTTGGTCATTTTCGATTTAGGAATTTTAGAGTTCTCCTGGAATTGGGACTAAAAGACTTGGGAAAGTCGAAATGAGGATGAGGTGGGGTGGGGGAGGGGCGTACTATTAATGAAGGGCATTTCGGTCAGTAAAATCATAAAATCATCGGAATAGTGATTTGAAAGTAATTTTGAAGTTTTGCATCCTTTTGGATGTAAAATATTAAAAAAAATTCATAAGGGAGTAAATTTTAATAAACACATCTTTGAAGGGAGTAATTTCTAATTTACTCTAAATTCAAATATGCATTAAACGATGTAGATCAAACATAATTCACATGTTTAGTCGAAAATACTGTTTGCATATCATTTAACCGAATTAATAACACGCGTATTCAAAAATCAAACGATATCTTAGTAGAGGCCGCTAAGTGCGGGCGGGCTTGGGTGTTCTTTGTGAACTTCCCAACACGTACCCTCACCCCTTACTCAGAACCTCGGTTTCCGGATGTCCGAAGCCGTTGGCGCACGAGAGTCATTCAATACACGGTATCTGATAATGTCGGTATCGGTATCACAATGCAAAGGGACAAACTCAATAAACTCTGAGATCCGAATGGGCCGTACTTTGTGCACGGCCCACCAAGATATAGAGTGCGTTCGAATGGGCCCGAACTCCCACAAACTTCGGTGGCGACTCCATTTCGATTTAAATTTCACTTCGAGATCCATCTCACATGAGATTCATTCGCCTCCTGACGGTTGGGATTCCACGACAAATCCCTCCCATCAATTTGGCGCCGTTGCCGGGGACGGTGCTACTTTACACTTTGTTTTCCTATTTGCTTGACTTTGTCTTTGTGTTTGTGTTTTTCTTTTTCTTTTTGTTACTTTGCTTCTTGTGTGTGTGTGGTTTATTTCTCTCTTGTCTAGTGCCCAAAAAGCACTAGGCTTCCCACGTTTGTTCTTAGTCTACAGTTTGTGCTTAGAGGTGGTGATTATCTTCTTCTTGCAACTCAGAGCCGCTTAAACGGACGGTTGCTAGAATGAGTGGTTTCCAACCGGGTATGAGCTACGATTTTCGAGCAAGCATGGGGTTTGATCTAAACTCTCCACACATGGAAGCCGATATGAGCTACTCCTCTTCTTCTTTGAACCAAAGCTATGACATGACGTCCCCCTACCATAATCAAGCTTCTTGGGGTAATCAAGACGGGTATGATCTTCAAGATTATGGAAATGGCTACCAACAAGTGAATGACTATCAGTCCTACGATCATGGTGGATATTACTCGAGCTATGATTGTGAACCCACCATGTTCAATCAAGATTCACCGTATGGAAGCCAATACCCCCAAAACCCACAATATTACCCTCCACCCCAACCACAATATGAACCCCATGACCCACAATACTACCAATCACCCCAAACTTGCTACCAACAATATGATGCCCCACCCCTTGGGGCATCATCAAGATTTTCAAGGAGCCTTACAAGACCCCAATGATCACCAATTGCCCGACATGGAGGTGTTTCAATCTATTCTTCAAATGCAAAGGAGCACCCAAGAAATGGCCATCCAAATGCAAAGAGAACAAAATGAATTGATGGCCCAAATTCTAAGGGAAAACGAGGCGAGGAATGCTCGATTAGACGCGTTAGCGGCTAAAACCGCAATGCTTTTATCCCAAGCATCGCAATTAGATGAAGGGTGCCCACTTGAGAGAGAGGAGCAACCTAATTATGGAGCCGCTGATGTAGTTCCCTTTGATAGAGAAGTTTGCTTTGAAGAACCTCAATCGTCTACCCAAAAAGAGACGAATGAGGAGATGACCCTTGGTGAAGGCAACATTGGTGAGGAATTGGAGGAGGATAGTGAGTTGGATGGGTTGGTGGAATTTGTGAGGATGTTGGGTGAAATTGTTAGCCTCGAGTTGCCCTTGTGCGATAATTTGGACAAGCATCATGAGCCCCTTGCTAGTACAGCGAGAGATGGTTTGGAAGAGATTGAAATCACCGATAGAAGTTTCGATTCTCTCCTCCAAGATGATGTGGGGCCGAGTGATGAAGATGGGGAACCACAACTTGAGGAAAGTGTGGGGGTGTGCATTGAGGAGATGAGGCCAAAGCCGTTTTTTGTGCCTCGTTTCTTGGAGATGAAGCTTGCTAGTGATTGGAGGCGATGCCTAGGGAGGAAGAGGTCGGTGAAGCTCGTAGGATGGATAGACCCCGGAGACGACGTGAAAGATGATGTCGGGTCTTTTGATTCCTACTTCTTGCCTCCTCCTTGGAGGCCGTGGAGGTCGGTTAAGCTCGAGCGCTTCTTGGGCCTTCACTACGATGTCGGCCGGGCGTTTGACTTGCTCCTCCAAGCCCTTGAGGGCTATGGTTGAAGAATGATAGTTCACCATCCTCGGTTTGGCGGAGTTCCTAAAGAACCGTCATGTTGTATATTCCCCTCTCCTCTTCTTTAGAATACTTGTGTTTGTATTTGTGTAGTTTTGTTTCTAGGACTCTTTTGTTTTTGTGGGATTCTTGTAATTCATTTGGATTTTTGATGAGCGATGTGAGGGAGGGAATTTGATGTTGTATTTGAGTTCATTGTGATAGGTGTGAAGGAAAGGTGATTCCTAGAGAAGAGTAGATAAGGATAGAGGTTGGATCGTGGGAATGGAAGTCGGTTTTTGAAGCTTCAGTGAAGCTTTTGGGGTTTTGGAGGTCAAGAAAACCCATCCCGGGCGGGAAGGGAGCTTCCCGACCGGGACGGGTGTGTCATCCCGACCGGGAAGAAGCCATCCCGATCGGGATGGAGGTGCAAAAATTGGAGCTTGCTGGAGTGCCGTCCCGACCGGGAAGGTGGCTTCCCGACCGGGACGAGTGTGTCTTCTCGACCGGGACCATCCATCCCGACCGGGATGGTCCCCTTTCTCCTCTTTTGGCCTCTTCTTCGACATTTGAGCCCACCCAACCATTGTATACCCCCACCCAACCTCCCTACTCCTCCTTGTTCCTATCATATGACCCATACACCTCACTTTACACCGAGATCCACATCAAATCCCACCCCCCTCACACCTTTACCACCTCTACCATGCGGTATTGTCGAGAATGAAGAGGAATAGCAATGATGAAGACAAGCTTTGTGCCTATAATGATCATTGAGACGATGGAGCGAGTGAGTTACGAGCCGATTGGTTTGGGTAACTATCCTTACTTTTCCGTCTTTTATTGCTTGTTTTCCTTTGTTTATTCCCTTCCCCTTGAGTCATGGTATCTTAATGGCTTCGAGGCCTCGGTAGTGGTCACTCCCGACTCCCGACGATTTGATTACGTCGAGAGTCAATCGAAAAATCCAAATTTTACAAGTTTTTCACTCTTTCTTTTTGAGGATTTAGTCGGATTTAGGCGGAATCCGGGCTAGGTGACTTGATTACACCTAGCCCTCCCCTCCCATTTCTTTTTATTTCCTTCTTTTTATTTCTTCCCCCATCCATATCTCTTTCTTGTCTCGGCCCATGGTGACTTGACTACACCCCGGCCGGACACCTTCTACCTTTTCTTCATCTTCATTTTTGATTTTTAGCTTTATTTTCGTAGTTTCTTTTCTTTTTCTTTTTGTCTCTCCGCACACTACAATTGAGCATATGAGGACATTGCTCGGTTTAAGTGTGGGGGAGCGATATTCTAGCATAGTTAGTTTTATTTTCTTAGTTTTTCGAAAAATCTTGAAAAAATCCTAAAAATTTGAAATTTTTTCACAAAAATCAAAAAGATTTTTCTTTTGTGTGTTTTCCCTTTGTGTCCTTGTGTCGTGTTTTTGTCGTATTGTGCGTGTTTGCCTCCCTCTTTCCTTATAGGTTGCTTAAATCACCAATAGCTTTGGAGAGCTTTCAAGACTTCCGGTAACATCTTTATCCCTTTTTCTTCTTTATCTCTTGCGGAGTTTGGAGGAGATTGTGATGTTGTGTGCTCGGGTGGAGCTTTTTAAAGTTGTGGTTGATCTAGTGGCTTGTTTGGATGATCAGGGTGGTGTTTGTGTTGTGTATGTGTTCGTTTTGTGTTGTTTTTGTTTTGTTGCTTTTGCTTCTTTTTCTTTCGTTTTCGTTGTGTCTTTGTTTTGTGTGTAAGTGTGTCGTGTGTGTAAATGGTTTTCGAAAACCCGGTTTAGATGCTAGTGTGTGAGTGTCTATTTTTCCCTTCCTAGTTGTATAAATCGAGTCTTGGACTTTAGTCTAGTAGAATGACCCTAAACCAATGAATTCGTTGGTCCTTTACCTTGAGTCCATCTAGCTTACTAGGGATTTACTACGGGATTTGCATTTTTGACCATTATGACCACCCACGGTGTGAAAAGGCCTTGGTTACCGAGTCTCGTCCCTTAGGTGACCGTGTTCAGGATCGTTTGATTAGTCCAACTTATCCACTTTTTGTGGGTTTGAAGGGAAGGACGCTCCCCGACTCTCCCATTTCCCTACCTTTCACACATATCCGTACAATAAAATTGCAATTTGTTGATTCTCTCTTTCTTAATTGTCAAGAAATGCCAAAAAGCCAAATCTTGCCAAAAAAGGGCAAAGAAAAGAAAAGAAAGAAAAAATGAAAGAAAGAAAAGAATGAAGAAAAAGAAAAGGCACAAAAGCCAAAAAGAAAATAGAAAAGAAGAAAAAGAAATGGCATGGCAACAAACAAATCAAAGCATCGAAAAGAAAGAAAATGCCAAAAGAAAACCCATCTCACAAAAAGAAATCCTCACAAAAATAAGCCTTTTTCCGACTTTTGCCGTGAAGAGCCTACCAAAGGACCGAGTCCCGAGGAAGGATGATAGCGGCATTAGTCGGTCTTCCCTCATTTTGCTTGTTTTCCACCTTTTTACTTGTACTAGTTAGGCGGTCTTAGACACGGGACGACCCTCTTGGCTCACGCTAAAGGGGGCGGGGTCTCACTTACCTACAGTGTCGACTAACACCGTGGTTCTTCACTTTTCCACTCCGCCGATCGTCCCGTAGTACGTTTTTAGAAAGTTAGGAGGACCTAGGTAAGTTACCAACGTTTTTATTGCTTGATCGTCATACTATTAGGGTTTAGTCCACCTTGGTTTGTATTGCTAGCTTGGGAACGTTGTCACTTACCTCGAGTCCTAAACCGGTGCTTCTTTCACCGCTTGTTTGAGGGAAGCGGTATTTATTTTCATTTGGGTGCAACCGATCATGTGTTTGTTTGTTTGTTTGTGTGTGTGTTTGTTTATGTGTTTGTGTCCGGTTGCATCCATAGTTTTGTCGCAATACTTGACTTGCCTTGCGGAGTGCACTTTTCCTCAAAGTGCGTTCGCGTGAGTTGAAGGGGCGTAGGGTGCGCTAATACCCACTCGGATAGTTTAGTTGTAGTAAGTGCTTACTCGAGGGCGAGTAAGGGTTAAGTGTGGGGAGTATAACCGGCTATTCCTACGGTAGATAGGGCAAGTCGGGTCGAATCCACGGGGACGGTAATGTATAGCCTAGACTAAGGTCGGCCCAAATACTAGACTAAGTCAACGAGCTAAACTAAACAAGAATGATAGGAAGGGGGGAGGCTAGACTATGACTAAGAAGAACAACTAAGGAAAACGGGCTAGGATTAGGTCGGGGTCAAAGGGGTAACGGAATGGTCAAGGGAGAACTAGAGCGAAGGAGGTAGTAGGGTAATCTAGGTATAGTCCGGGCTCTCGCAACTTAGACCGACCTAGAGGTTTCACCTAAAACCCATCTCGGCGACACACATGACAAACGGGGTTCTAGCGCGCTATGGTGGCCTAGGTCGAATCCGGGCTCTCGCTACTTAGACCGACCTAGGGGTCGTCCTCACCGGGCTCTCGCAACTTAGTGAGGGAACCGGACCCACAAACAAACTATCACCCACAAGAGAAAGGCAAGAAAAACAAGTATTTGCAACTACTAGTCAATCATGCATTTCAACAAACATGTTATGTGCACCAAACCAAGAGGAAACCCAAATCTTCCACCAACAACTCCAACAATCCCTTAATCACCCAATTAACACCCTAATCACCTTACTAACCCTAGCAAGAACACTACTCTAACATATCTAATCTAGAATTAACACTAACAAGAGGAATCATCAAAGAAACAAACCAAACATCAACACATACATACAAAAACTAACAAAAACTATGAACAATGAACAAAACAACAATCAAAGATTCAAACTTGAACAACATAAACAAGATTAAGAGAAAAGGAAGAGGATTATACCAAACTAGTGAAGGAGAATGAACAAAACTTGCATTAATGAAGAAAAACCCAAAACAAACACCCAAGGTGTCAATCTTGATTGGGTCTTGAAGAATTCCCTTAATACAAGCACTAAACTAAGATTAACTACTAACTACCGACTAATCTACACTAATCTAAGCTAATCTAACCTAAAATAGTCTAGGGTTTTAGGAGAGGTGAAGAATATAACCTATGATATTGTCTTAATACAAGAGGGGGGTATATATAGGGTTACAAGTGGAAGGGAGAAGAAAGAAAGCAAGGCGGAGCTGTAGCAGGCCCGTCCCGGCCGAGACGAGATGGTCCCGGTCGGGATGGGGTCGGTCCCGGCCGGGAAGACCTGCTCCCGGTCGGGATGGGCAGTCAGTATGCTCATCTTCGTTTCCTCCTTCATCCCGGACGGGATGAGGCCATACTCGTTCGGGATGAGCCTTGTAGGCCTCCAATATGAACTTTTTGGTCCCTCCTTGCTTCTCATGGGCTTCCCATCGATTCTCGGGACTCGGGATCGGGTCTCGGAGGCTCGGGATTGGGTCCCAAGGTCTCGGGGTCGATTCCAAGGCATCGAATCATCGTTCCTTAGCTTCGTTGGCTCCAAAATGTGTATGTATAGAGTCGGAATCGCTCCAACTCTTCCAAATCGGTCTCGGGAACCTGAACGAACTAAAGGAAGCATAAGAAGCCCCTAAACCGCTCCCAAGGAGCGATTCTACAAGGAAAATGGGACCAAAACACTACAAAATAGGCACTACAAATGACACTTATCACCTCCCCAAACCCGCGCGTGGCCACGTCGGGGTGGACCTATGTCATGTCCACAATTTGGCGTCTCCGCTGGGGATAACTCATGCGTGACTTACCATCAGCATCCTCAGGATGAGACTCGAGTAGAAATCATTTGACTAGTATAATACGCGTTTCAGTTTTACGGTTCATGCATAACCCCATCTTTTCCCGGGCCGGTACTGGCGACCGACGTCCCACTATACCATGATATATTCCAAATTGGTTATGTCAAAGGTGTTCATAGCTAATTCGTATGGGTTTCGCGGCATGTTCTAAGATCAACTCGAGTTAGGAAGTCTGTCTCGATTCTCGGAAAGACTGTGCACTGGTATAGACCCTATCTATACCGACCGAGACTTAGTGTAGAGCATACATGGCGTCGTTATTATGCTTGCGTGACTATGTGCTACTTGGTTTCTAAGGTCGTTTTTTTCAAAAACCGTCATTTTCAAAATTTGCATCTTTTCCAAAAGTATCCAATTTCAAAATCCGGAAAGCTACCGAATTTAGGACTTATGATTTTACTCAAAATAGCCTATTTTTAGCCGATATGCTGCCCGTTTCAAAATTCAAAAATATTTTCAAAACTTCAAAATCGCGGCCCGATAACACTTTTCCGATTTTCGAAAAATCGGCCCATCCATCGGTTCTCTCGGATTTACTAAAATCCCCTTTTCAAAACTTTCCTCTTCTTAGGACTTCCCGTATTTAGTAGTGTCGGGTCTTGTCATGAGTCGTCGAAGGTCTTTAGCGTCGAAACTCCGTCGATCTTACATCACGGGTTTCCTCCCTATCCCAGTCCGCCTTATTCGTCAAGGCATGGCCCACCTGCGTAGGACATACCCCTACAAAGGAGGGCCCGTTTACACATTCGAGTCCAAAGTCTGGGGAATATCTTACGTGAACCTTTCTTAGAACAGGACTCGGCCCACCCCCCGAATCCTAAGGGAGGCCCACCTTTCACGAGTCACCCGTCTAGGTTTCTTTTCCGAGTCATTTCCTTTTCAGTCTTTCCTATGCTCGGGATGTACTTTTTAGTCCAGGATCTGGCTTAGCTTCTGATTATGCGGTATTCTTACAGACAAGCCGCCGGTAACCAGACGCAAGAAAATGCAAGAAACTTTGGACCAGTTGACTGCCTCGCTGGCTAAGATTGAGACCCAATTGACAACTATCAGGTCCGACCAAATAGCCATTGTCACCCGTTTGAGTGCCGTGGAGCAAGGGATTCCTAATGCTGGGACAGAACCCACTGGGCCCATAGCTGAACTGGTCAGCGCCGTTCGCAAGCTGGAAGAACAGGTCCATTTGTCAAAGAACAACTCGATCCACACGGAAAATGCTCGCTCCTATTCGCCTCTGAATGACGAGCTACCCGCCAACCTCAACCTTACGGCCCTATCGATGTTTGAGGGTAATGAAGACCCGATCCATCACATTCGGGCCTTCAAAGAATTTATGGCTGTCAAGGGGGTGAAATCCACTATGTTCAAGCACCTGTTTGCTTCTTCCCTCGAGAAGCATCCGAAGGCCTGGTACTATAGGCTTGATTCCAAGAAGTACAAGACTTGGGATGACGTGGCGACGAAGTTCGCCCGGAATTACGCTGATAATACCGGGATCCAGACCATGATGCGTACTTTGGAGGTTATGGCCTAAGAACCCAAAGAAGGTTTCACCAAATACCTTCAAAGGTGGGGTCGAGAGTGTGAAGTTGGTCGATAAGCCCAACGAAAAAGTTTTAGTGGAGGCCTTTGTCAAGAACCTCCTCCCTTCCTACCAGGTCCATTTCCGGTATGCTGTTATACCCAACTTCGCCACTCTAACTGAAATGGGGACAAGGATTGAAGATGACTTGAGACTAGAGAGCCTTAATAAGGCCTCTACCAAAGGGTATCAAGGGACCAACTCATCCACCAGTAAGCCCACATCTACAGCTGCAACGCGCAACATCTTCAACGAGTTTAATCTACTAGATGCCTCATCCAAAAAGAATACTCCAACTCGGGTATTCACTAATATAGGGACCACCTATACATACGCCTTACAAAGGCTATCTTCGAAGGGTCTGATCCAACCGATAGGCCCAACTCCAGAAGTCTCGGTAGAAAAGCGATCCAAAAGCTACAATGTCTAGGCCTATTGCAAATATCATCGAGGTAATGGGCACGATACTCAAAAGTGCTCGAAATTGAAGCATCTGATCCAAGACTTAATTGAGAGCGGGAAAATACGGTTGCCCGGAGACAAGCCGAGCAACAAAGAAAACCCCTTCAGTGCTCATGCCATTTTTACCGGAGAAGTAATTGACTGTTCTCATCTCATTTCTCCTTTCATCCCGCAAATTAATGGGATATGGTTCGATGACGAAGATGACGTCTACCTAGCTAAGGGATAAGCTGTCCCCATCACCACTGAAGAGGTTCGAAAAGCTAAGTCTAAAGCCTTAGCCACCAACCACCTCGCTACTACCGGCCGTCCTTATCAAGCCACCAGCTCTTAGGACACCCCTATCTCAACAACTATCACTGAACCTGCCAGGACGGAATCTACCCTTGAGGAACCAAGCACTGACACGAATCTAGTCAAACAGCTGAAGAGGGTTCGAGCTGATCTCACCATATGGCAACTTTTGGTTAGCTCGCAAGAACATCGGGAAGCACTGACTAAGGCTCTCGATCAAATCAAGGTCGACTCAGAGATTACCCCCGCCGAAATGGTAGCCACTATCATGCCCTATCTCAAGGGCAAGTCCAAAGAAGAAGGCTCACTCATCACCTTCTCTGAGTCTGATCTTCCACCATTCGAGGCCGCCCATAACTTGGCCCTGTACATCACGGTCATTTGCCGAGGGAAGTATCTCCCAATGACCCTGAGTGATGATGGATCTGCTGTAAACGTCCTTCTCATAAGGACCGCCAATGCCCTCGGCATTACCGAGGCCGACTACCTTCCAACCGCACAAACTATCTAGGCTTTTGATGGAAGCCCGAAATCGGTTGCTGGGGCCGTTAAATTAACAATTATAACGGGCCCAATTGAGAAAGAACTGGAGTTTCGGGTGATTGATGTCACCTCCTTTTTCAACTTACTACTTGGAAGGCCTTGGATCCATGCGGTCAAAGTCGTGTCCTCTACTCTTCATAGAAAGGTCAAGATGCCTCTTCAAGACGGTATCATCATGCTGGAGGCAACCCCCATTTCCGTGGCCAGCTGCAACGCCACGGGCCGGGCCAACCCACGAGGATTCGACTACGTGGGAATGATTGAAGAGGAATATCTTTTCAGGCTTTATTTCACCACTAGCATCGATATGATGCTGCAGAACTTGGGTTACCTACCGGGGGCTACCTCGAGGCCGTATCTTCCGGCTGGGAAGATCATCGAGGTCCTAAACGACGGAGAATCACGATTCGATTTCGGGTACGATATAACCCCGGGAAACGTGATCCGGACCGGTATTCAGAAGGCTACCAGCATCATTAAGGGTAACTAATTGGGCCCTTACATCCCAAGACTGATCGATTACTTTGTCACTCCAGTATACGGGGTTGTTCATGTGGGCCTCTATCAGCCCACCATCATATATCTCGAGACCAAATTGGTTCGGGAATGTAACTATATCCCAGATGACACATTTACCCTCGTCCAAGCTAAATCTAAAGAGGGTACCGGGGCTTCTATTCGGAGAAGACAAGGCTGTCCCGACCCCAAAAGAAGACTTAGTGAACCTGATTCTCCAAAGCGACATGTTCGATCCAACAAAGCTGATCTCTGATGTCGGTCCGGACACCGGGAAAAGGACATGGAGGAAGACCATCAAGTGGGCCGACAGCCAGGGTCGAGTCTACAAGCTGACCACCGCTGAAGGAAACATGCTGGATACCGAGTCTGAGTCTGAGTCGGAGTTAGAGTCAGAGTCCGAGTCCGAGTCCGAGTCTAGAGGGTTTGGTGCTAGAGTTCAGTCTGTAACCTCTCTTCCTTTAGTCACTCCCATTGGAGTCTCGGAGTCTGTCCCGAGAGCACTCCCTATCCCGCCACTGACCAACGATCAGATGGCCGCTCTCTTTGAGCTATTTTCTAAATTTACTATCAATAATAACGATAACCGTTCTGCTTACGACTTGTCTTATTTTCAAAGTACTTTCAAAAATTTTATATGCAATGACATTGAGAAACCCGACGAACAGGTACCTCTACCTCCCCATCTGATCGAGCAGCTCGAACAAAGGGAATCCCGAGATCCGGTATTTGAGGAAACCGAGTCCATCAATGTAGGAACCCCTTTAGAGCCTCAGATGCATAAGTTAGGTTTATCCTTAGATCCTGAGGAGAGAAAACAATTCACGGACCTCCTCCAAGATTTAAAGGATGTCTTCGCATGGTCCTACAAGGACATGCCGGGGATAGATCGAGAAATAGCTGAACATCGTATACCCATCAAAGACGGGTGTAAGCCGGTAAAACAGAAATTCCGCAGAATGAGGCCTGAATGGTCTCTCAAAGTCAAAGAAGAAGTCGACAAATAATTCAAAGTAGGCTTCATACAAGTGTCTGAATATCCACACTAGGTTGCGAACATCGTGCTGGTACCTAAAAAGGACAGTAAGGAGCGGGTATGTGTAGACTTTTGGGACCTTAATAAGGCCAGCCCAAAAGACGATTTTCCGTTGCCACACATCGATATATTGCTGGACAACACGACGGATCATGCCCTTCTATCATTTATGGACGGGTATGCCGGGTACAATCAAATTAAAATGGCGGAAAAAGATATGAGTAAGACCACCTTCATTACACCTTGGGGGTACTTACTGTTACACCGTTATGCCATTTGGTCTCATCAACGCCGGGGCCACTTATCAACGAACCACCACAACCTTACTGCACGACATGATGCATAAAGAAGTGGAAGTTTATGTAGAGGATATGATCGTCAAATCCAAAGACCGAAACGGGAACATCGCGGCCTTAAGGAAATCCTTTACCCGACTACGCAAACACAACATGCGGCTAAACCCTCAGCAGTGCAGTTTCGGGGTATCATCGGGCAAATTATCGGGCCATATCGTTTGCCAATGCGGCATCGAGGTCGACCCAACTAAAATCAAGGCCATTACCGAGATGAAGCCACCTAAAACCGAAAAAGAAATAAGAGGGTTTCTCGGGAAAGTCCAGTACATCTGCCGGTTTATTTCAAAGCTAACCATGGTATGTGAACCCATTTTCAAAAAACTGAAGATAGGAGTGATGAACTCATTTTGTATACATATTTAACCCCAACTTTTCCTTTATTTTGGTTCATTTTATGTATCCTAGGAGTTGTTTTTCTAGCTTTTCATCCTTCTTTGTTATGCCGGGTATTTTGTTTACGTTTTGTAGGAAACGAAACAAATGAAGGCGATTGTGCTATATTTTGGGCAATGGCGAGAGTCGAGCCATGAAATCTACAAGGAAGAAGTGATAAAAGTTAGAGGATACTAAGTGAATACTTGGAGAAGGACGTGAGTGAAGAAACAATAAGAAACGACGAAGAAATAAGTTGGAAAGCTCAAACAAATGCAAATCGAGAAGAAAGAACGATCGCTAAAACAAGGATCGACTTCAAAAGTGAATATCTTGAGTTCTACAACTCCAAATGGCGTTGGAAAGCTCTTTTTCTTAGCTTTCTAACGGTATATCACACGTCCAATTCCGATATGTAACGAAGAAACAGGAAGCATTTCAAATTCATCGCGCAGTGCAGAGGAACCCGAACCGCTCGGGAAGAACCCAAACCGCTCGGGACGGACCCAAACCGGTCGGGACAGATGTGAACCGACCGGTTTGAGGCTTTTTCTCGGGATTTCTATTCCTGGACTCCTTCACTTACCATGACTCCTATTTTACGGGATATTCTTTCCTAATTAGTTTTAGGAAAGTAGGAGTAATGACACTCCTTATCATTATTAGTATATATACCCTCCTTAGAGTTAGATTTAAGAACACTTTTTCGCACTTTTTCATTCAGTAGTTTAGTTTACACTTTCATATTCTTAGTTTAGTTTAGACTTTTTAATAGCATTAGAATTCTTCTAGTTTGTAGTCATACTTTTAGATCGTTAATCTTTCAGTTCTACGTAATTTGTATCTTTTCTTATTCTCTTATTTTCATATTGTTCTTTATTGTGCTTAATTCTTTTATTGCTTTATCGTTTATTATGTGTAGCTAATTTATTTATCTAGGGTTGAAGGGGATCTATGTTAATTGAATTGGGGATGTTAGTTTAATCAATTGTTTGATTGATCATTCATATGTTATTGCCTTACTACTTGTTTTGAATCATCGTTCGATTAGTTTGAGACGTTGAACTAGTTGAATGTCTAGGAACCCGAACCTAAGATCGAAAGCCTGGTAAGGGTAGACTTACAAGTAAGTAGGTAGAATAATCTGGTAAGTTGCGAGAGCCCGTCAGCATCTATCCTAAGGTTGACATAAGATCCGAGAGGCCGTGTCTTTGCCCTAAATAACTGTGATTGATTGATTAAATGATTAATTAACTTTACCCAATTTAATTACATAGTGAACCGTAAGACCCTAGATCCTTTTAATATTTTTAGAACCTCGATTAATTTACATTATTGCTTTAGTTTAGATAAAATTCAAATCAAATAAACCGGAATTAAATAGTTTAGAGTCGATTATAAATAATTTGCAATACTCATCCATCTCTCTGTGGTTCGACCCTTACTTGCCACTAGCTATTTGTTAGTCGTTAGTTAGGTTTATTTTGATAAAGGTGATACGACTTTAGATTTATCAATTTTGGCGCCGTTGCCGGGGAGACGGTTTTGTATTATTGCTTATTATTTGTTTTGGGTTCTAGATTATTTTGTATATATTTATTTATTTTTATTTCGTATATAATTTTTTTTATTTGTCTCACCATTATGACTATCTTCTACTTTCCTCAATTTAATCATGAGTCACTGCAAACTTATTGGGATAGACTTGAGTCTTTTATTTATCAAAGTGGCTATCATGTTGATATTTGGGAGATGTGTCATATGATTTATGATGGTGTGGATGATGAGACACGGGCTAATGTTGAGGCAAATTGCGACGGGATGTTTAACTATATGCCTTATGAGGAGCGATGGGAACTTCTAAAATATTTAGCCCGAAACAGCGCTGAGTCAGAGAAGAGGTGGATTGCTTTCATGGCGGACTGTAAGGTGATATTGCAAAAATTAACGGCTACTCTACGTGAGTCAAATTTGAGAGCTGATCCTGCACCATCATCAGCTGACTGTGTTATGAGTACGTTCGTTGCACATGTTAGAGAAGATATTGACCTATTTGATGACGATGATGATGAGCCTTTGATTTTTGCTTTGAAAGTCCATTCTCCGATCATTGAAGTTGATTCTGTTATGTCTGAAAATTTAATGATTCAATCTTTGACGGAAAAACCCGAGGTTTTGAGCATTGTTAATGAGCCTATTTGTGATTCAATTGGTCATTCTATTTTACACCCAACCAAGCTTTCTTCCGAGACCGTGCCTAATTTATGCATTAATGCTTCTGATGCGGTAGATGAAGTTATTGATTATTTTGAAAAAGGATCCTTCCCGGAGGATTTTTTAGAGGATTTGATGTGTTTTGAGAATTGTGCAGGAGAATCAAACCCTTGGGAAGCCGAGGTAGATGCTTTAGAAGCGGCACTCAATCATCCAGGAACCCTCGAAACAGAAAATCTTGAGGTATATGGGATTGTGGATACACTCGTTGAGGTAATAAATCATTCTCATCCACTTGAACTTCCTCCTTGCTTCGATGCTAGTACAAGTATTCCTCCGGTCTCGCATGAATTAATTGTGAAAAATAATGTTGATTTGAGAGGTATTAAGTTGCCTTACATACCCGATAATTTATGTTATTATTTTCCACCATTTGTTGACGGCTGGGATTATATGTCAAGGACTTATCAAAGTTTTCAAAGGAAGGATGACGAGCTGAGACGGTCTTCGACATTGATTTTATATGATGTCTTTACTATATTTTGGTGCTACTTATGCTTCTGTTTAGCACATGCGCAGACATTTGATCTACTCCTGCGAGCCTTGAACTTCTATGATTTTAATACTAATGGTTATGAGGCTGATCCATATCCCCCACGTTTGTTGCTGGTTTGGGGGGAAATTATTTGCAGCATATATTGTCGGTACTACCTTTCTCTTTTCCCTCTTATTTTATTTTATTTTATTTTATTTTTCATTTTTTTTGTGTCTTCCTCTACCCATTATATTTTTGTCCTATTTTATTTCTCTTGGTTCACAATGAGGACATTGTGTAATTTGGTTTAGGGGGATATTTTGTGTTAAGTGTATTTTTCTTTTGGGTGTGTTTTAATTTTCAAAAAAAAACAATTTTTTTTTCCGTTTTCTTCGTGTGTTTTTGTGTGTTTTAGTATAGAGTCGTGTCGGCGATGAGGACATTGCATTTATCACATGTTTTTCCCTAGTTCTTTGCTCTTTCTTGTGAATGACACTATTTCCCGTTATTTGAGTTTAGTATTTCTTAGATCTTGTCGCCGGTTATGTTTTGAATGCCAAATGGGTAAATTGACCTGTTGTCGAGTAAGCTACTTATATTGTGAGACTTAGAGCCTAAACTGATGACATCCATGATCGGTTTCATATAGGTTGAGAGTAGTACTCCTTATGAGACATGTAACATCAAATTGCACAAGCATGACATTCGTCTCTTAAATACCTGTATGCATTCAGTTTGTGATTGTGACACATGTAGAGGAGGCAATCCCCTTTCTTTTATCTAATTCCCATGAACTTCACATAGCCATAATTTGACCTGTTTTGACCCGTTTATTAACTACATGCCATATTTGCCTACCCTAGTCAAGCTAGTTGGTTAATTAGACGGAATTATTTTTTGCGGGTGAAATTTGGTACCATGTCGATTGAGAAAGGGAATTGAAAAAAAAAATGATGAATGAATTGAAAAAAAAATCAATGAAAGAAAAGAAAAGAAAAAGGAGATAGTTGAAAAAAAAAAGTGAAACAAGAAGAATTTGTTTTTGCTATGAGAAAAGAATTGATCTCTCTGTTTTCATAGTTGTTGGTGCGAAGCCGGTCATGAAAAGTTGAAAATAAGGTGCTTGGTACTACTTGTAATTCCTTTTATTGAAGTTTGGAAAGGAAGGAATGATTTTCATGTTTGGTTATAGTCATTCTAGCTTGGCTTTTACCTCCACATATCCAAATCGCTTTGCCCCTTCTTACCCGACTAGCCTCACTTTATACCATATGTAAGTGCTCGGCATGTGTCTTGGTCCTATTGAATGTGTATGTACGGTGGTAGAGGTTGGTATCATGTTAGATTGCATGCATGTTCTTATAAGTCGCAGTTAGGTGAGTGTTTTGTCTTTCCGATTCTACATAAACTCACAACATTGCCCTTAATAAGTGTTGAGTGTAAACCGTGAGGAATCTCGACATAAATGGTCGTGCAAGATTGAAAATTGGCATTTAAATATTAATTGGTGCTTGATCTTTGGAATTCTCTACTCATCATCTTTTTGCTAATGAATTTGTTTCTTTAGCCTAGGGGTCATTCGCTTGTTGGAGTATTCGATGTTGGGATTCGTGTTGTTAATTAGTTCGGAGCCATTGTTTTTAGTCTTGTCCATACTTTTTGATGATTGCTTTGCTTAGGGACAAGCAAATGTTTGGTTTGGGGGGATTTGATGAACTCATTTTGTATACATTTTTAACCCCAACTTTTCCTTTATTTTGGTTCATTTTATGTATCCTAGGAGTTGTTTTTCTAGCTTTTCATCCTTCTTTGTTATGCTGGGTATTTTGTTTACGTTTTGTAGGAAACGAAACAAATGAAGGCGATTGTGCTATATTTTGGGCAATGACGAGAGTCGAGCCATGAAATCTATAAGGAAGAAGTGATAAAAGTTAGAGGATACTAAGTGAATACTTGGAGAAGGACGTGAGTGAAGAAACAATAAGAAACGACGAAGAAATAAGTTGGAAAGCTCAAACAAATGCAAATCGAGAAGAAAGAACGATCGCTAAAATAAGGATCGACTTCAAAAGTGAATATATTGAGTTCTACAACTCCAAATGAGCTGATTCAGGTGGCGTTGGAAAGTACTTTTTCTTAGCTTTCTAACGGTATATCACACGTCCAATTCTGATAATTAACGAAGAAACAGCAAGCATTTCAAATTCATCACCCAGTGCAGAGGAACCCGAACCGCTCGGGATGAACCCAAACCGCTCGGGACGGACCCAAACCGGTCGGGACAGATGTGAACCGAACGGTTTGAGGCTTTTTCTCGGGATTTCTATTCCAGGACTCCTTCACTTACCATGACTCCTATTTTACGGGATATTCTTTCCTAATTAGTTTTAGGAAAGTAGGAGTAATGACATTCCTTATCATTATTATTATTATATATACCCTCCTTAGGGTTAGATTTAAGAACACTTTTTCGCACTTTTTCATTCAGTAGTTTAGTTTACACTTTCATATTCTTAGTTTAGTTTAGACTTTTTATTAGCATTAGAATTCTTCTAGTTTGTAGTCATACTTTTAGATCGTTAATCTTTCAGTTCTACGTAATTTGTATCTTTTCTTATTCTCTTATTTTCATATTGTTCTTTATTATGCTTAATTCTTTTATTGCTTTACCGTTTATTATGAGTAGCTAATTTATTTATCTAGGGTTAAAGGGGATCTATGTTAATTGAATTGGGGATGTTAGTTTAATCAATTGTTTGATTGATCATTCATATGTTATTGCCTTACTACTTGTTTTGTATCATCGTTCGATTAGTTTGAGACGTTGAACTAGTTGAATGTCTAGGAACCCGAACCTAAGATCGAAAGCCTAGTAAGGGTAGATTTACAAGTAAGTGGGTAGGATAATCTTGTAAGTTGCGAGAGCCCGTCAGCATTTATCCTAAGGTTGACATAAGATCCGAGAGGCCGTGTCTTTGCCCTAAATAACTGTGATTGATTGATTGAATGATTAATTAACTTTACCCAATTTAATTACATAGTGAACCGTAAGACCCTAGATCCTTTTAATATTTTTAGAACCTCGATTAATTTACATTATTGCTTTAGTTTAGATAAAATTCAAATCAAATAAACCGGAATTAAATAGTTTAGAGTCGATTATAAATAATTTGCAATATTCATCCATCTCTCTGTGGTTCGACCCTTACTTGCCACTAGCTATTTGTTAGTCGTTAGTTAGGTTTATTTTGATTAAGGTGATACGACTTTAGCCTTATCAATTTTGGCGCCATTGCCGGGGAGACGGTTTGGTATTATTGCTTATTATTTGTTTTGGGTTCTAGATTATTTTGTATATATTTATTTATTTTTATTTCGTATATAATTTTTTTTATTTGTCTCACCATTATGACTATCTTCTACTTTCCTCAATTTAATCATGAGTCACTGCAAACTTATTGGGATAAACTTGAGTCTTTTATTTATCAAAGTGGCTATCATGTTGATATTTGGGAGATGTGTCATATGATTTATGATGGTGTGGATGATGAGACACGGGCTAATATTGAGGCAAATTGCGACGGGATGTTTAACTATATGCCTTATGAGGAGCGATGGGAACTTCTTAAATATTTAGCCCGAAACAGCGCTGAGTCAGAGAAGAGGTGGATTGCTTTCATGGCGGACTGTAAGGTGATATTGCAAAAATTAACGGCTACTCTACGTGAGTCAAATTTGAGAGCTGATCCTGCACCATCATCAGCTGACTGTGTTATGAGTACGTCCGTTGCACATGTTAGAGAAGATATTGACCTATTTGATGACGATGATGATGAGCCTTTGATTTTTGCTTTGAAAGTCCATTCTCTGATCATTGAAGTTGATTTTGTTATGTCTGAAAATTTAATGATTCAATCTTTGACGGAAAAACCTGAGGTTTTGAGCATGGTTAATGAGCCTATTTGTGATTCAATTGGTCATTCTATTTTTCACCCAACCAAGCTTTCTTCCGAGACCGTGCCTAATTTATGCATTAATGCTTCTGATGCGGTAGATGAAGTTATTGATTATTTTGAAAAAGGATCCTTCCCGGAGGATTTTTTAGAGGATTTGATGTGTTTTGAGAATTGTGCAGGAGAATCAAACCCTTGGGAAGCCGAGGTAGATGCTTTAGAAGCGGCACTCAATCATCCAGGAACCCTCGAAACAGAAAATCTTGAGGTATATGGGATTGTGGATACACACGTTGAGGTAATAAATCATTCTCATCCACTTGAACTTCCTCCTTGCTTCGATGCTAGTACAAGTATTCCTCCGGTCTCGCATGAATTAATTGTGAAAAATAATGTTGATTTGAGAGGTATTAAGTTGTCTAACATACCCGATAATTTATGTTATTATTTTCCACCATTTGTTGACGGCTGGGATTATATGTCAAGGACTTATCAAAGTTTTCAAAGGAAGTATGACAAGCTGAGACGGTCTTCGACATTGATTTTATATGATGTCTTTACTATATTTTGGTGCTACTTATGCTTCTGTTTAGCACATGCGCAGACATTTGATCTACTCCTGCGAGCCTTGAACTTCTATGATTTTAATACTGATGGTTATGAGGCTGATCCATATCCCCCATGTTTGTTGCTGGTTTGGGGGGAAATTATTTGCAGCATATATTGTCGGTACTACCTTTCTCTTTTCTCTCTTATTTTATTTTATTTTATTTTTTTTCGTTTTTTTTTTGTGTCTTCCTCTACCCATTATATTTTTGTCCTATTTTATTTCTCTTAGTTCACAATGAGGACATTGTGTAATTTGGTTTAGGGGGATATTTTGTGTTAAGTGTATTTTTCTTTTGGGTGTGTTTTAATTTTCAAAAAAAAACATTTTTATTTATTTTTCCGTTTTTTTTCGTGTGTTTTTGTGTGTTTTAGTATAGAGTCGTGTCGGCGATGAGGACATTGCATTTATCACATGTTTTTCCCTAGTTCTTTGCTCTTTCTTGTGAATGACACTATTTCCCGTTATTTGAGTTTAGTATTTCTTAGATCTTGTCGCCGGTTATGTTTTGAATGCCAAATGAGTAAATTGACCTGTTGTCGAGTAAGCTACTTATATTGTGAGACTTAGAGCCTAAACTGATGACATCCATGATCGGTTTCATATAGGTTGAGAGTAGTACTCCTTATGAGACATGTAACATCAAATTGCACAAGCATGACATTCGTCTCTTAAATACCTGTATGCATTCAGTTTGTGATTGTGACACATGTAGAAGAGGCAATCCCCTTTCTTTTATCTAATTCCCATGAACTTCACATAGCCATAATTTGACCTGTTTTGACCCGTTTATTAACTACATGCCATATTTGCCTACCCTAGTCAAGCTAGTTGGTTAATTAGACGGAATTATTTTTTGCGGGTGAAATTTGGTACCATGTCGATTGAGAAAGGGAATTGAAAAAAAAAATGATGAATGAATTGAAAAAAAAATCAATGAAAGAAAAGAAAAGAAAAAGGAGATAGTTGAAAAAAAAAAAAAGTGAAACAAGAAGAATTTGTTTTTGCTATGAGAAAAGAATTGATCTCTCTGTTTTCATAGTTGTTGGTGCGAAGCCGGTCATGAAAAGTTGAAAATAAGGTGCTTGGTACTACTTGTAATTCCTTTTATTGAAGTTTGGAAAGGAAGGAATGATTTTCATGTTTGGTTATAGTCATTCTAGCTTGGCTTTTACCTCCACATATCCAAATCGCTTTGCCCCTTTCTTACCCGACTAGCCTCACTTTATACCATATGTAAGTCCTCGGCATGTGTCTTGGTCCTATTGAATGTGTATGTACGGTGGTAGAGATTGGTATCATGTTAGATTGCATGCATGTTCTTATAAGTTGCAGTTAGGTGAGTGTTTTGTCTTTCCGATTCTACATAAACTCACAACATTGCCCTTAATAAGTGTTGAGTGTAAACCGTGAGGAATCTCGACATAGATGGTCGTGCAAGATTGAAAGTAGGCATTTGAATATTAATTGGTGCTTGATCTTTGGAATTCTCTACTCATCATCTTTTTGCTAATGAATTTGTTTCTTTAGCCTAGGGGTCATTCGCTTGTTGGAGTATTCGATGTTGGAATTCGTGTTGTTAATTAGTTCGGATCCATTGTTTTTAGTCTTGTCCATACTCTTTGATGATTGCTTTGCTTAGGGACAAGCAAAGGTTTGGTTTGGGAGGATTTGATGAACTCATTTTGTATACATATTTAACCCCAACTTTTCCTTTATTTTGGTTCATTTTATGTATCCTAGGAGTTGTTTTTCTAGCTTTTCATCCTTCTTTGTTATGCCGGGTATTTTGTTTACGTTTTGTAGGAAACGAAATAAATGAAGGCGATTGTGCTATATTTTGGGCAATGACGAGAGTCGAGCCATGAAATCTACAAGGAAGAAGTGATAAAAGTTAGAGGATACTAAGTGAATACTTGGAGAAGGACGTGAGTGAAGAAACAATAAGAAACGACGAAGAAATAAGTTGGAAAGCTCAAACAAATGCAAATCGAGAAGAAAGAACGATCGCTAAAACAAGGATCGACTTCAAAAGTAAATATCTTGAGTTCTACTCCAAATGAGCCGATTCAGGTGGCGTTGGAAAGCTCTTTTTTTTAGCTTTCTAACGGTATATCACACGTCCAATTCCGATAAGTAACATAGAAATAGAAAGCATTTCAAATTCATCGCGCAGTGCAGAGGAACCCGAACCGCTCGGGATGAACCCAAAGCGCTCGGGACGGATCCAAACCGGTCGGGACAGATGTGAACCGACCGGTTTGAGGATTTTTCTCGGGATTTCTATTCCTGGACTCCTTCACTTACCATGACTCCTATTTTACGGGATATTCTTTCCTAATTAGTTTTAGGAAAGTAGGAGTAATGACACTCCTTATCATTATTATTATTATATATACCCTCCTTAGGGTTAGATTTAAGAACACTTTTTCGCACTTTTTCATTCAGTAGTTTAGTTTACACTTTTATATTCTTAGTTTAGTTTAGACTTTTTATTAGCATTAGAATTCTTCTAGTTTGTAGTCATACTTTTAGATCGTTAATCTTTCAGTTCTACGTAATTTGTATCTTTTCTTATTCTCTTATTTTCATCTTGTTCTTTATTATGCTTAATTCTTTTATTGCTTTATCGTTTATTATGAGTAGCTAATTTATTTATCTAGGGTTGAAGGGGATCTATGTTAATTGAATTGGGAATGTTAGTTTAATCAATTGTTTGATTGATCATTCATATGTTATTGCCTTACTACTTGTTTTGTATTATCGTTCGATTAGTTTGAGACGTTGAACTAGTTGAATGCCTAGGAACCCGAACCTAAGATCGAAAGCCTGGTAAGGGTAGACTTACAAGTAAGTGGGTAGGATAATTTGGTAAGTTGCGAGAGCCCGTAAGCATCTATCCTAAGGTTGACATAAGATCCGAGAGGCCGTGTCTTTGCCCTAAATAACTGTGATTGATTGATTGAATGATTAATTAACTTTACCCAATTTAATTACATAGTGAACCGTAAGACCCTAGATCCTTTCAATATTTTTAGAACCTCGATTAATTTACATTATTGATTTAGTTTAGATAAAATTCAAATCAAATAAACCGGAATTAAATAGTTTAAAGTCGATTATAAATAATTTGCAATATTCATCCATCTCTCTGTGGTTCGACCCTTACTTGCCACTAGCTATTTGTTAGTCGTTAGTTAGGTTTATTTTGATTAAGGTGATACGACTTTAGCCTTATAAAAAAACTAACCATGGTATGTGAACCCATTTTCAAAAAACTGAAGATAGGAGAACGGACACTGTGGGATGAAAAATGTCAAACGGCTTTTGACAAAATCAAGGAGATTCAGTTTGTTCCGCCAGTATTAATGCCACCTCAACCCGGTCTGCCTTTGTCGTTATACCTAACAACGACCGAGACAGCCATGGAGGCTATGCTGGCCTAGACAGTCGACTCGGAGGAACGGGCCATTTACTATATCAGTAAGAAGTTCCTGGAGTATGAATGCAAGTATACAATGCTCGAGAAAACATGTCTAGCCTATTCTGGGCCACCAAAAAACTCCGGCACTATATGCTCAGTCACGAGGTACATGTATTATCCAAAATGGAACCTATCAAGTACTTATTCGAAAAGCTCATCCTCAATGGCAGGATGTCTAGATGGACTTTAATGCTAGCAGAATTTGACCTCAAGTTCGTACCATTAAAAGCCATCAAAGGCCGGGTAGTAGCCGAATTTCTTGCCGACAGTCCGATATCTGAAGAAGGGCACACCGATACTTGGGCCTTTTCAGATGAAGACATATTCCATACCGACACAGAAACATGGGATCTGTATTTTGACGGGGAATCCAATTTCCGAGGATTCAGAATCGGCATTCTGTTATTATCACTAAAGGGAGAGCATACACCGTTATCCATTAAACTGGATTTCGACGTGACTAACAACGCAGCCGAGTATGAAGCATGCATTCACGAGTTGCAAGCCGCCACTGATTTAGGAGTAACAAACCTCCGAGTCCACGGTGACTCATCTCTAGTCATCAACCAAGCTCTCCAAAAATGGAAAACTCGGCACGCCAATCTCGTGGCCTATCAGGCGCGAGTAAGGGTTCTCGAGAAACAATTCCAAAAGGTAGAATACATTTATCTACCCCGGGAAGAAAACCAATTCGCGGATGCACTATCCAAATTAGCATCCTTACTAAACATCCCGGAGCATCTGACCAGCATGCCGATTTGCGTCGAAAGACGGTCCGAGCCGACATATATCCACGCCATTCAGGATATCGAAATAACTGATCCGGAACCTTGGTATCAGGCTGTTCTAGCCTACTTGACGACGGGAGAATATCCTCCGGGAACTGAAAACCGGGCCAAGAAAGCCCTACGAAGGTTGGCCACCCAATTTATTCGTACGGACGACGGACAATTATACAAAAAGACGGCACATGGGGCTCTCCTCCTATGTGTCGATAAAGTACAGACCGAGAAGGTTATAGCCGAGGTGCACGATGGTGAAAATGGCCCGCATATGAACGCCCATATGCTATCCCAAAAAATCATGAGACTCGGGTACTATTGGAACATCATGGAAATCGACTGCCAGTTATATGTCAAACATTATCATAACTGTCAGATTTTCGCCAACCTGCAGCATATGGTGTCGTCCCTACTATACACCATGACATCACTATGGCCGTTTTCGACATGGGGTTTTGATATAATTGGAAAGGTAAACCCTTATGGGACGAGAGGTCACTGTTTCATTTAGGTAGCTATCGACTATTTCACCAAATGGGTCAAAGCCGAGTCATATCGGATTTTGAACGCCAAGCATGTTGGCAACTTTATTCAAAACAAGATTATATGCCGATACGGGATCCCGCACGAGTTCATCAGTGATCACGGGACCCATTTCCAAGCTGAAACCGCTACTTTGCTAGCGAAGTATAAACTCCAAAGGCATACATCTTCGCCTTACCGTTCCCAAACAAATGGAGCGGTAGAGGCAGCTAATAAAACGATTGTCACCATACTTAAAAAGATGGCTGAGAATTACCGGGACTGGCCCGATAAAATAACTTTTGCCCAATGGGGCTATCGAACGTCGATTCGCACCGCAACCAGGGAAACTCCATATTATTTGACGTACGGAATGGAAGCGGTCCAGCCAGTCGAGCTGGAAGTACCGTCTCTAAGAATTCTACTAGAAAGCCAAGTACCTGAAACAGATTGGGTCCAAACCCGATATGACTCGTTAGTTCTTTTAGACGAACGATGGTCCCGGGCCCTCAACAATATTCAGATATACCAGAAGAGGATACAACGGGCTTTCAACAAAAGAGTTAGGCCTAGAAATATCAAGGAAGGAGATATGGTTCTAAAATTAGTCCAGGCATTACTACCAGTCGACCAAAGAGGAAAATTCAAACCCAATTGGGCTAGGCTGTATTTGGTGAAGAAGATCCTATCAAGAGGAGCAGTGATGCTGACAGACTTGGACGGGAATGAATTCGTCAACCCAACCAACTTGGACCAGCTGAAGCGCTACTATCCCTAAAAACTTATCTCAATGTCATTTGCAAAAAGTTTATAAAAATTTGTCTTTTTATAAATTTTCAAAATTATAAGCAAGTCAATAAGTTAGGATTATTTACTTTTAAAGGGTAAAAGGGATAAAACTTTTAATTTACTTGCTTATAAGAGATTAAATAGTTAACCAATCTATCCAATAACTAATTAAGTTAATCAATGATTTGAACAAATATCGATAGAAAATTACATGTCTCCTATTAATTCGTTATTTGAACTTTAACTTTGAATCAAACATCGTTGTTATTAATTTGTCTTTTTAATTTAGTCTAGTTTATTTTTGTAATAGTTTAATTTAGATTAGAAATTATTCACCTTAACAAAACCCCCCTTAATATAATTATATAACTATACCTACTATTATAAATTATAAATAATCTAATAATTACATCGATCTAGGATAGTACATTAGTCCCTGTGGGTTCGACCCTTACTTACCCTTCTACTTGCTAGTTAGAGTTTGTAAGCGAAAATATAAATTTAATTTTGAGCGCGGAAACGACACGCATCAAATTTTGGCGCTGTTGCCGGGGACTACTTGTTTATTATCTTAGATTTTAGTTAGTGATTTAATTATTTATTATTATTGTTATTAGTTTTAGTATTTTTATTCTTATTTTGGTTATTTTTATTCCTTCACTAGTTTCCCCCTTGTTTTTTATCAGATACACTTCGAGTTATATAAGATGACTGGGGCAGCCGAGAAGAGTTCAAGGGAGCAGTTATTTTTCTCCGGTGAAACACCGACGAATATAATTTTTCCTTCTTTGGAAAAACCGTTTAAGCTTAATCCAGGTTTTATCCAAATACTCCCTAAATTTTACGGTAATTCTAATGAAGATGCTCAAAGACATATTCAGGAATTTTATCTTGCATTTTCTACTTTATCTTTGGATGACGTTGATGATGATATTATTAGATTTCGAGCATTCCCATTCACATTGCATGATTTAGCTAGAGATTGGTTGTTTTATCTTCCGTCTGGATCTATTACTTCTTGGGATTGCATGCGAAAAACTTTTCTTGAGAAATATCAACCTTCTAATATAAGTAGGTCAATAAGAAGACAAATTATGAGTATTCAGCAAGATGAAAATGAACCTCTACATGATTATTGGGATAGATTTAAGAGATTGTGTATTTCTTGCCCCCAACACCAACTTAGTGAAAGTGTCTTGATTGAGAGTTTTTATGAAGGCTTGCTAGATGATCAGAAGCGACTAATAGATACTGCTAGTGGTGGGTCTTTATTAGATAAAACTCCTATAGAAGCGAGAAAAGTGATTTCAAACATGGTTATTAGTAGTCAACAATATGTAATAAAGAATGATCACGAAGAGAAAATGCAAAATCAATTAAGAGAGCAAGCACAAGAGATTAAAGAATTCAAAAATGCCATTGGTGCTGTTAGTGCTCAGAATCAGTCTTTAGAAAATATTGTTAGACAATTAGCCATCCAATTAGAAGAAGTACATTCACAAATATTTAGTCGCCATGAGCAATTAGAGAATCAAATGCAACAAGTGTGTACTACTCTCGGTAATATTCACAACAAATTAGAACAAATTGAGAATACAAAACACTCCTCTTATATTATTGATGAATCTAAGGCTATAACCTTAAGGAGTGGTAAAGAGCTTAAAAATAAAGTTGGAGTTGAAAAAGAAATCCAGATTAGTAGAGGAGAAAAGAATCAAAGAGATGTTAGTGATAATCAAGATGAATCTTTTAATAGTGAAAAAGATGTTCAAGGTGAGAAAGGTACTCAAGAAAAAGAAATTACTAAATCCGTACCTGATGTTACTAATCTTAAGACATTTGTTCCATTCCCTTCAAGATTTGCTCAATCAAAGAAACAAGAACTGGATAATGAGATTCTAGAAACATTTCGGAAGGTAGAAATTAATATACCTCTCTTAGATGCTATTAAACAGATGCCTAAATATGCTAAATTTCTGAAAGAACTGTGCACTAATAAGAGAAAAATCAAGAGCGGTGAAAAAGTATTAATTGGAGAGAATGTGTCTGCTATTCTTCAAAATAAGATACCTCCGAAGTGTAAGGATCCGGGGATGTTTAGCATACCTTGTAAAATTGGAAACTGTAAATTAGATAAGTGTATGCTTGATTTAGGAGCTTCAATCAGTGTTATGCCGAAGTCGGTCTATGAATCATTAAAATTAGGACCCCTTGCTAAAACTGACGTAGTAATCCAGTTAGCCGATAGATCACATGCTTATCCTATTGGAGTTTTAGAGGATGTCTTAGTTCAGGTCAATATGTTAGTATTTCCCGTTGATTTTTATGTTATTGATATGGGTAACTCTTTTGATGCTAAAGATGTACCATTATTACTAGGGAGACCCTTTCTCAAAACTGCTAGGACAAAGATTGATGTGTTTAAAGGAACTCATTCATTTGAGTTTGATGGAGAAACGATTGAACTTAACATCTACGATACTATGAAACACCCAAATGATGTTGATGTCGTGAGTTGTATAGATAGTCATGATACAGTAGACTTAGTTACTCAAGAGACTTTCAATAACATATATGAGTTCGATTTCAATGATAAAGATAATTTTGATCATACTCATAACAATATATCTACCGATAAGTTGAAAAGGGTTGCTAGTATTGACTTGCCCGCAAATACACCTAAATTAATACCTTCTGTCCAATGTGCCCCTGATTTGGAACTAAAACCCTTGCCTAGTAATATGAAATATTGTTTTATTGGTAAAAATGATACCTTGCCGGTAATTATTTCTAATTTACTTACCGGGTCACAAGAAGAAAAACTGATTAATGTGCTTACTAAATACAATGAGGCTATAGGGTGGACCATTGCGGATATTAAAGGTATCAGTCCCACACTGTGTATGCATAACATTTTTTTAGAGAATGATTCTAAACCTGTCAGAGAAACCCAACGTAGGCTTAACCCTGCAATGATGGAAGTTGTAGAAAAGGAAATTCTTAAGTGGCGTGACGCAGGTGTTATATATCCTATATCTGATTCAAAATGGGTTAGTCCAATTCATGTAGTTCCTAAAAAGACGGGAATGACTGTTGTAGAAAACAGTAAAGGTGAATTAGTACCTACTAGAGTGTCGAATGGTTGGAGGGTGTGTATTGATTATAGGAAACTTAACCAAGTCACCAGAAAAGACCACTTTCCTTTACCATTCATTGACCAAATGTTAGAAAAGCTTGCGGGGCGATCATACTTTTGCTTTCTTGATGGTTATTCGGGTTATATTCAAGTTCCTATTGCTCCCGAGGATCAAGAAAAGACAACTTTTACTTGCCCTTTTGGTACTTTTGCTTTTAGAAGAATGCCCTTTGGACTTTGTAATGCTCCTGGCACATTTCAACGTTGTATGATGAGTATATTTTCTGATTTGCTTGATAATTCTATGGAGGTCTTTATGGATGACTTTATAGTGTTTGGTGATGATTTTGATAGGTGTCTCCATAATTTATCTCTAACATTAAAAAGATGCGTTGAAACTAACCTTGTGCTGAATTATGAAAAATGTCACTTCATGGTGGAAAAAGGAGTAGTCTTAGGACATGTTGTTAGTTCTAAAGGTCTAGAGGTTGACAAAGCAAAAGTTGATATTATTAGTTCATTACCTTACCCTACTTGTGTGCGTGAAATAAGATCTTTTCTAGGGCATGCTGGATTTTATAGGCGATTTATACAAAATTTCTCTTCTATCGCATCACCTTTATGTGCTTTACTTGCTAAAGATGCATCATTTGTTTTTAATGAAAATTGTAAAATTGCATTTGACACGTTAAAAGACAAACTAACTTCAGCACCTATAATAAGACCGCCTAATTGGTCTTTGCCTTTCGAGATAATGTGTGATGCTAGTGATAAGGCTTTAGGTGTTGTCTTAGGTCAAAAAGTTGGCAAAGAGCCGTATGTGATTTATTATGCTTCAAAGTCTCTTGATCCTGCTCAATGCAATTATACTGTTATTGAAAAAGAGATGTATGTCGTCATTTTTGCTCTTGAGAAATTCAGGTCTTACTTATTAGGTACCCATGTGATTATATATTCTGACCATTCTGCCTTGAAATATTTGCTGAAAAAGAAAGAATCTAAAGCTAGATTACTTCGTTGGGTTTTACTATTGCAAGAATTTGATCTAGAGATAAGGGATAAAAAAGGAGGCGAAAACTTTGTTGCCGACCATCTTAGTAGAATTGTTCATGATAAAGAACTGATCGAACCTTCATCTGATTTATTTCCTGATGAACAATTATTTGAACAAAATACTATATTACCTTGGTATGCAGACATTGTTAATTATTTAGTGTCGAAAGAATTTCCTAAGAATTTAAGTAGGCATCATAAAGATAACATTAAACATGATTCACGATACTATATTTGGGATGATCCGTACTTATTTAAAATTTGTGCTGACAACATTGTAAGAAGATGCGTATCAGATCATGAAATTAAGTCTATTCTTGAATTTTGTCATTCTTTTGAGTGTGGTGGACACTTTGGTCCAAAGAGAACAGCTCATAAGGTTTTAGAATGTGATTTCTTTTGGCCTTCTTTGCATAAAGATGCTTATTTATTTGTTAAATCTTGTGATAGATGTCGGAGAACAGGTAATATTTCTAAAAGAGATCAGATGCCACTTAAAACTATTTTTGTGAATAATGTGTTTGATATTTAGGGCATAGATTTCATGGGACCATTCCCATCTTCCTTTGGTAATACTTACATTCTCTTAGCCGTTGATTATGTTTCTAAATGGGTTGAGGCTAAAGCGACTAGGACAAATGATTCTAAAGTTGTGGTGGAATTCGTTAAAGATCATATTTTCCATAGATTCGGTGTTCCTAGAGCTATTATTAGTGACCGAGGTACTCATTTTTGTAATCGTATTATTGAGGCTTTATTTAGGAAGTACCATGTTACTCATAAGGTCTCTACGGCCTACCACCCACAAACTAATGGTCAGGCCGAGGTTTCAAATCGTGAAATCAAATCTATCTTGGAGAAAGTTGTGAACCCAAATAGGAAGGATTGGAGTGCTCGATTAGGTGATGCATTATGGGCATATAGAATGAACCGCATATAAAACACCTATTGGAATGTCACCTTATCGTTTTGTCTATGGAAAAACTTGTCACCTTCCTGTGGAACTCGAACACAAAGCTTTTTGGGCTATTCAAAAGTGTAATCTCGATTATGAGCAATCAGGTGCTAACAGAAAATTAGAGATTCAAGAATTGGAGGAAATTAGGAATGATGCTTATGAGAATTCGATGATTTATAAGGAGAAAACAAAAGAATATCATGATAAGCTGTTATCGAGGAAAAGATTTAGCATTGGTGACAAGGTATTATTGTATAACTCTAGATTAAGACTATTTCCGGGTAAATTGAGATCGAGATGGATTGGCCCTTTTGAGGTTATGAGAGTATATGAGCGTGGTGGAGTTGAGATAAGGAATTGTGAATCGGGTAATATTATTAAGGTGAATGGGCATAGAATTAAACCTTATTATGAAAGCTTTACGGCTAATTGGGTTGATATCATAGACTTGGAAGATCCTATTTATGAGAATTAATTAAGATGTAATATTACGTCGAGCCACGACGTAAAATAAGGCGCTTCTTGGGAGGCAACCCAAGCTTGTTTTTTTGTTTTGTTTTAATTTGTAGGTTGTTTTGCTAATTTACTTAGGTTTTTTTATTTTCGTTTCTTCCTATTTCACTTGTCTTGTTCTAGTGTTTGAATTTTGCAGGTTTGAATAACGAGCTACTTTGCGGAAGATGCTATGAGCTGAGAATGCATAGATTTTTTTTCCAATAATTGTGGCAGAGATGCTAATATTTCTACTTCACTAGCTCCGCTAAGTACCTTTATCCCTCTTATTTATTTTTATGAATGCAAATTTTTTGCTTTTCGATGTCTCTTTTGACATTGAGGACAATGTCAAATTTAAGTGTGGGGGGAGGTAATTGAAAATTGGAGAAATTTGGAATTGTTGTTGATATCATGCCGAAAGTAATGTTGGCGGGTGGCCATTTATGTTGAATGTGTTTTGCAGATTGCTTTAAATTTTTTTTTGGAAGATGTCGATATTTAGGGGAAATGCTGTCAAAAAATTTGGTAGAATTTGAGCTTTAAAGTTTTAACCTTTATTTTTTTGACTACCTAGACTTGGGAAGTTGACGACGAACTCTAAAAATATATTTTGTCACAAAGGACTAATTTTTTAAATAATTTCTCTAATAATAGTAGTAGCATAATTTAAAAGATTATATATTTTGAAGTTGTGTATAAATTGGTCTTTCCTCCCAATTAGACTTGGATTAATTAATTTGATAATAGATGGTATTTTAAGTCTCTTTTGAATTTAGGTTACAAATAAATCATAAAGAATACCACTTGTTTAGCTACCTTAACTATTTTTTTTCGTTGACTCTGGAGGTAAGAGCGGTAAGCCGGTCTTGTTTTAATTAATTTACTTTCGTAGGTGACTCCTAATTAGGGCTATAAGGAAGATTAGATGCCTCAAGAGTGAGTGAATCGGTCTTGTGACTCAAGTTAGAAAATCCGAGGGAAACCTAGTCCTAACGGGATTGGGAGAATGCCTAATGCCTTGTCCGGAAGGGCGGGAGTCATTGGTTGAAAACTCGCTACATGGGTCACTCGATCTTGGAAAAAAAAAATTGAAAAAAAAGAAAAAAAAAGGAAAAATAAATGATGAAAAAATCAAACAAAAGAAAAAGAAAAAGAAAAAAAGAATAAGAGCGGAAAATGTGAGACGAGGGGTCTAGTTTGCCTTATGTGCTCGGGAGAATAATCCTCGTACTGAACTGGTAATAGGAATGTACCGAAAGTAGATCCTCTTCCCCTAGGACCTTAAACTGCTGAAACGTCTTCTTGAGTCAATTCTTACGTAATTTTTTGAAGGTAATTAGAAAAGTGGGAAGGATAATGAGTTTATTTATAATTTTGATTTAGAAGCGGTTTAAAATATTATATATAGTTAAATTAATTAATTGAATAGTTATAGTGGAGGAGAAACTTTTGTGTATATTGCTTACTAATCTAACTTTAAAAAGCCTTGATAAGTTTACTTACTACTATTTTTCTCAAATATTTTTGGTTTGTCGTCGATTGTACCTAGTTTGGTTAGTCTAAAAAGTTTTTAAGGTTAATGTTTTTATTTTTCGTTTTAGCTCTTGAGTTCTCATTGTCGAGGACGACAATGGACTAAGTGTGGGGGAATTTGATAAGTCGATATTTATGCGTATTTTTACCCCGTTAATATTATATCTTCAGTGTCGTCTTTGTATTATTTGAGCTAAACGTTATAATTTTAGTAACTTTTGATATATTATCGGCCTTATATTATTTTTCGAACTAAATTGGGTTTTATTGTGTATTTTAATTAATTAGTAATGACCCATTTGATTTAAGATGGAAAAGACTACTAAATTCGTATTTATGCTTGCAGGTCTGTCTTAAGACGACGATATCTCACACATACAAGGTCAAAATAGGGCGATTTAGGACTCGTTGGAAAGCTAAGTCCAAGACCGATAACTTTATAGAATAAAGTTAGATCCAAATCCAAAGTCTTATGGGTCGAAACCAGACTAATAGAATTCAACTCGAGAATTAGGCTGAATTGACAAAAGGAAAGTTCATAAGAGAATAAGAAGAAAATAAAAGAAAAAAAACTATATTATAAAAAGAGGAAAAGAGGGTGCCGCAAAAACAAGCAACACACAGCACACCAACACCAAAAAAACAGAGGAGAGAGAATAAAGAGAGTTAGAAGAAGAACAGAGCACGCAGCAAACGCACGACGAACAACAATCCGATCCGATTTTTGACCCGATTTTTATGAGCCTTCTTAATCTTTACCTTTTATTTACTGTTTTAATGTTTAGTATGAAGTAATTTTCAATAGGAGTATGTAATTAACTATTGATATTGTGGGATATGAGATTTGATTTTTGTGTTTAACGATTAATTATTGTTATTGGGTATTTACTCGAAATTCATTATTAACTTTATGATTTAGGATAATTAATTTGGATTGATCACCTAGATTGTTCTCTTAAATCTATTGTTAATAGATAATAATTTTGATTAGGTTGCAGCTTACTGGTCTAATCTTTGTTGTTAGAATTTTGAGTAATAATTCCGTCATATAGAGTTGCAGCTTTCTGGTTCCATAAGACCTAATTGATTGGTGTTCTTAAAGCGATTAAATTTATTGACTTGATTCGTGCTTACATGGTTGAGTCGATTTAATTTAGTTAGGATTAAACTTGCGTGGTTAACGGAGTTTAACGAGTAAAAGAGATAAAACTTTTAATTTACTTGCTTACAAGAGATTAAATAATTAACCAATCTATCCAATAACTAATTAAGTGAATCAATGATTTGAACCAATATCGATAGAAAATTACATGTCTCCTATTAATTCGTTATTTGAACTTTAACTTTGAATCAAACATCGTTGTTATTTATTTGTCTTTTTAATTTAGTCTAGTTTATTTTTGTAATAGTTTAATTTAGATTAGAAATTATTCACCTTAACAAAACCCCCCTTAACATAATTATATAACTATACTTACTATTATAAATTATAAATAATCTAATAATTATATCGATCTAGGATAGTACATTAGTCCCTGTGGGTTCGACCCTTACTTACCCTTCTACTTGCTAGTTAGAGTTTGTAAGCGAAAATATAAATTTAATTTTGAGCGCGGAAACGACACGCATCAATAATTCACATGATTAGTCGAAAATATTGTTTGCATATCATTCATCGAACTACTAACACGCGTATTTCAAAATCAAACGATATCTTAGTAGAGGCCGCTAATGTGCGGGCGGGGTTGGGTGTTCTTTGTGAACTTCCCAACACGTACCCTCACCCCTTACTCAGAACCTCGGTTTCCGGATGTCCGAAACCGTTGGCGCACGAGAGTCATTCAATACAGGTATCCGATAATGTCGGTATCGGTATCAAATGCAAAGGGACGAACCCAATAAACTCTGAGATCGGAATGGGTCGTATTTTGTACATGGCCCATTAAGATATAGAGTGGGTTTGAACGGGCCCGAACTCCCACAAAGTTCGGTGGCGACTCCACTTCAAGTTAAATTTCAATTTGATCCATCTCATATGGAGATTCATTCGCCTCCCCAAATCCGCGCGTGACCACGTCGGGGTGGACCTATGTCATGTCCACAATTTGGCGACTCCGTTGGGGATTAACTGATGCGTGACTTACCATCGGCATCCTCAGGGTGAGACTCGAATAGAAATCGTTTGACTAGTACAATACGCGTTTTAGTTTTACGGTTCATGCATAACCCCATCTTTTCCCGGGCAGGTACTGGTAACCGACGTCCCACTATACTGTTGATGTAATCCAAATTGGATATGTCAAAGGTGTTCATAGCTAATTCGTATGGGTTTCGCGGCATGTTCTAAGCTCAGCTCGACTTAGGAAGTCCGTCCCGTTTCTCGGAAAGCCTATGTGCACTGGTATAGACCCATCTAGACCGACCGAGACTTAGTATAAGAGCATACATGGTGTCGTTACTATGCTTGCGTGACTATGTGCTACTTGGTTTCTAAAGTCGTTTTCAGAAACCGTCATTTTCAAAATTGCATCTTTTTTTTAAAACATATCCAATTTCAGAACCCGGAAAGTATACCGAATTTAGGACTTATGATTTTACTCAAAATAGGCTATTTCTAGCCGGTATTCTGCCCATTTCAAAAGTCGAAAATATTTCCGAAATTTTAAAACTGTGGCCCGATATACTTTTTCTTTCTTTTTTTCGAAAAAATCGGGCCCTCTACCGAATTTTTCGGGTTTTCTAAAAAAAAATCCTCTTCAAAGCTTTCCTCTTCTTAGGACTTCCCATATTTAGCAGTGTCGGGTCTTGTCACGAGCCATCGAAAGTCTCTAGCATCGAAACTCCGTCGATCTTACATCGCGGGTTTCCTCCCTATCCCAGTCTGCCTTATTTGACTAAGACATGGCCCACCTACGTAGGACATACTCCTACAAAGAGAAGCCCGTTTACACATTCAAGTCCAAAGTTTGGGGATGTCTCACGTGGACCTTCTTTCGAACAGAACTAGGCCCACTCAACAGAATCCTAAAGAAGGCCCACCACTCACGAGTCACCCGTCTAGATGTCAATCTCAAGTCGTTTTCTCCTCTAGTCTTTTCCTTGCTCGGGATGTACTGTTTGATTCTAGGATCTGGACCCGTTTCTGATTACGCGGTATTCTTACAGACAGGCCACCGATAACCAGACGCCAGAAAATGCAGGAATCCATAGACGAGTTGACAACCTCGTTGGCTAAAATAGAGACCCAATTAACGAAAATGAGGGAAGATCAGATAGCTCCGCACCCGTGTAAGCGCCGTGGAACAAGGAACTCCCGGTGGTGGAGTTGAAACCACCGGACCCTTAGCTGAGTTGGCCGGCGCGATCCGGAAGCTGCAGGAACAGGTCCATTTGTCGACCAACAACACCATACACACAGAGAATGCCCAGGCCTATTCACCCCTGACTGACGAATTGCCCGCTAACCTCAACCTTACGGGCTTACCAATGTTCGACGGGACTGAAGACCCGGTACTTCACATCCGGGCCTTCAAAGAATTCATGGCGGTCAAAGGAGTGAAGTCCACCATGTTCAAGCATCTGTTTGCTTCTTCCCTCGAGAAGCATCCAAAAGCCTGGTACTACAGGCTCTATTCCAAGAAATACAAGACCTGGGACGATGTCGCAACGGAATTCGCTTAGAATTACGCGGATAATACCGAGATCCAGACTACAATGCGTACTCTAGAGGTCATGGCCCAAGAGCCAAAGGAAGGTTTCACCAAATACCTTCAACGATGGAGGGCCGAGAGTGTAAAGTTGGTCGATAAGCCCAACGAAAAGGTGCTAGTGGAAGCCTTTGTGAAGAATCTCCTCCCCTCTTACCGGGTCCATCTCTGGTACGCCGTCATACCCAATTTTGCTACCTTAACCAAAATAGGTACAAGAATTGAAGACGATTTAAGGTTAGAGAGCCTTACTAAGGCCTCTGCCAAAGGGTATCAAGGGGCCAGCTCGTCCGCCAGCAAGCCCGCAACAGCAGCTGCAACCCGCAGCATCTTCAACAGGGTTAATCTACTAGATACCTCATCAAAAAAGAATACTCCAACTCGGGTATTCACTGATATAGGGACCACCTATACTTATGCCTTACAAAGGCTATCTTCCAAGGGCCTGATCCAGCCGATAGGCCCAACTCCGGAAGTCCCGGTCGAGAAGCGGTCCAAGAGCTACAACATTCAGGCCTATTGCCAATATCACCGGGGTAATGGGCACGATACCGAGAAATGCTGGAAGTTGAAACACCTTATCCAGGACCTAATCGAAAGCGGGAAAATACCACTGCCCGGTGACAAACCGAGTAACAAAGAAAACCCGTTCAGCGCTCATGCCATCTTTACCGGAGACGTAATCGACTGTTCTCATCTTATCTCTCCTTTCGTCCCGCAAATTAATGGGATTTGGTTCGATGACGAAGACGACATTTACCTACCTAAAGGGGAAGCTGTCCCTATCACCCCTAAAGAAGTCCGGAAGGCTAAATCCAAAGCCTTGGCCAGCAGTCACCTCGTCACCGCCGGCCCTTCTGCCCCAGAAGCCGTCACCGCCGGCCCTTCTGCCCCAGAAGCCGTCACCGAGCCTACCAGGACGGAACCAACCCCCGGGGAGCCAAGCACCGACACGGCTCTAGTGAAACAGATGAAGAAGGCTCGAGTTGATCTCCCCATATGGCAGCTCTTGGTTAGTTCTCAAGCACATCGGGGGGTGCTTACTAAGGCTCCCGATCAAATCAAGGTGGACTCGCTGGTTACCCCAACTGAAATGGTAGCCACCATCATGCCCAATCTCAAGGGCAAATCCAAGGAAGAAGGCCCACTCATCACCTTCTCCGAGACTGACTTACCACCATTCGGGGCCACCCACAACTTGGCTCTCTACGTCACAGTGATCTACCGGGGCAAATATCTCCCGATGACCCTGATTGACAACGGGTTCGCTGTAAACGTCCTTCCCCTAAGGACTGCTAAAGTCCTCGGCATCACCGAGGCCGACTATCTCCCAACAGCGCAAACTATCCAGGCTTTTGACGGAAGCCCGAAATTGGTTGCTGGGGCCGTTAGATTAACAATTATAACAGGCCCAATTGAAAAAGAGCTAGAATTTCAGGTGATTGATGTCATCTCATCTTTCAATTTGCTACTCGTGAGACCATGGATCCACGCGGTCAAAGTCGTATCCTCCACTCTCCACAGGATGGTCGAGATGCCTCTACAAGATGGTGTCATCACTCTCGAAGCCACCCCTATAACCGTAGCAAGCTGCAACACGGCGAGCCAGGCCGACCCACGAGGAATGATCGAAGAGCAGTATCTCTTTAGACCCTATTTCACAACTAGCATCGATCTGATGCTACAAAACTTGGGCTACCTACCAGGGGCTACTTCAAGACCATACCTTCCAGCTGGGAAGGTCATCGAGGTCCTAAATGACGGGGAGTCACGATTCAGGCTAGGGTACGCTTTGACCCTGGAGAACGTGGTCTGGGCCGGCATCCAGAGGGCCTGCGACATCATCAAGGGTACCTACTTGGGCCCTTACAGCCCAAGATTGACTGATTACTTTGTTACTCCAGTATTCAGGGCAATTCAAGTGGGCCTCTATCAGCCCACCATCACTTATTCCGAGGCCAAATTAATTCGGGAATGCAATTTCATCCCAGATGACATTTTTGCCCTCGTCCAACCCGAGTCAAAGGAGGGTGCTGACAATGCCGAGCCCATGCTAGGGCTCATATTCGGGGAAGACAAGGCCATCCAGACCCCCAAGGAAGAGTTAGTGAACCTGATCCTCCGCAGTAACAGGTTCGATCCAACCAAGCTGATCTCTGAAGTCGGATCTGACACTGGAAAAAGGGCTTGGAGGAAGACTATCAAGTAGACCGACAGCCAGGGTCGAGTCTACAAATTGACCACCGGTGAAGGAGATATGCCAGATATGGAGTCCGAGTCCAAGTCTGAGTCCGAGTCATAGCCGGAGTCTGAGTCCAAGTCTAGAGGGTCCAGTATTAGAATCGGGTCTGTAATTCCTCTTCCTTTAGTCACACCTGTCGGAGTCTCGGAGTCTCTCCGGAGAGCACTCCCTATCACGCCACTGACAAACGATCAGATGGCAGCTCTCTTCGAGCTATTTTCAAAGTTTATTATCAATAATAACGATAACCGTTCTGCTTACGACTTGTCTTATTTCCAAAATTCTTTCAATTTCAAAAATTTTATTTGCAATGACATTGAGAAGCCCGACGAACAGGTACCTCTGCCTCCGCATCTTATCGAACAACTCGAACAAAGGGAATCCCGAAATCCGGTAATTGAGGAAACCAAATCCATTAACGTAGGAAACCCTTTAGAGCCCCAGATGCTTAAGTTGGAACTATCCTTAGATCTGGAGGAGAGAAAACAATTCACGAACCTCCTCCAAGAATTCAAGGATGTCTTCGAATGGTCCTGCAAGGACATGCCGGGAATAGATCGGGAAATAGCTGAACACCGTATACCCATCAAAGACCGGTGTAGACCGGTAAAACAAAAGCTCCGAAGAATGAGGCCCGAGTGGTCTCTCAAAGTCAAAGAAGAGGTCGATAAGCAATTCAAAGCGGGCTTTATACAAGTGTCTGAATATCCAGGCTGGGTTGCAAACATCGTGCCGGTACCTAAAAAGGACGGTAAGATGCCGATATGTGTGGACTTCCGGGACCTTAATAAGGCCAGCCCAAAAGATGATTTTCCGTTACCACACATCGACATACTGGTGGATAACACGGTCGATCATGCCCTTTTATCATTTATGGACGGGTATGCCGGATACAATCAAATTAAAATGGCGGAAGAAGATATGAGTAAGACCACCTTCATTACACCTTGGGGTACTTACTGTTACACCGTTATGCCATTTGAGCTCATCAACGCCGGGGCCACTTATCAACGAACCGCCACTACTTTATTACACGATATGATGCATAAGGAAGTGGAGGTTTATGTGGACGACATGATTGTCAAGTCAAAAGACCGAATCGGGCACATTGCGGCCCTAAGGAAATTCTTCACCCGATTACGCAAGTACAACATGAGGCTGAACCCTCAAAAGTGCAGTTTCGGGGTAACATCGGGCAAATTGTTTGGCCATATCGTTAGCCAACGTGGCATCGAGGTCGACCCGGCTAAAATCAAGGCCATTACCAAGATGCAACCACCTAAGACCGAAGAGGAAATAAAGGAATTTCTCGGAAAAGTCGAATACATCAGCCAGTTCATTTCAAAGTTAACTATGGTATGTGAACCCATTTTCAAGAAACTAAAGATAGGAGAATAAACACTGTGGAACGATAAATGTCAAACGACTTTCGATAAAATCAAGGAGGTTCTGTCTGTACCACCGGTATTAATGCCAGCTCCACCCGGTCTGCCTTTGTCGTTATACTTAACAACGACCGAGACAGCCATGGGGGTTATGCTGGCCCAGACAGTCGACTCGGAGGAACGGGCCATTTACTACATCAGTAAGAAGTTCCTGGAGTACGAATGTAAGTATATAATGCTCGAAAAGACATGCCTAACTTTAGTTTGGGCCACTAAAAAGCTCCGACACTACATGCTTAGCCACGAGGTACAAGTTTTATCCAAAATGGATCCTATCAAGTACCTGTTCGAAAAGCCCATCCTTAACGGTAGGATATCTAGATGGACTCTGATGCTAGCAGAGTTTGACCTCAAATTCGTACCATTAAAAGCCATCAAAGGCCGGGTAGTAGCAGAGTTCCTTGCCGATAGTCCGGTATCTGAAGAAGAACACCAATACTTGGGCCTTTCCAGATGAAGACATATTCCATATCGATACCGAGATATGAGATTTATATTTTGATGGGGCATCCAACTTCCAAGGATTCGGGATCGGGATTCTACTAATATCACCAAAAGGAGAGCATACACCGTTATCCATTAAACTGGACTTTGACGTGACTAACAACGTAGCCGAGTATGAAGCATGCATTCACGGGTTGCAGGCCGCCGCTGATTTAGGAGTAACAAGCCTCCGGGTCCACGGTGATTCATCTCTAGTCATCAATCAGGCTCTTCAAAAATGGAAAACTCAGAATGCCAAACTCGTGGCTTACCAAGCGCGAGTAAGGGTTCTCGAAAAACAATTTCAAAAGGTAGAATACATCTATCTACCCCGGGAAGAAAACCAGTTTGCAGATGCACTTTCCAAATTAGCATCTTTGCTAAACATCCCGGAGCACCTAACCAGCATGCCGATTTGCGTCGAAAGATGGTCCGAGCCGGCATATATCCATGCCATCCAAGACATCGAAATAACTGATCCATAACCTTGGTATCAGGCCATTCTAACCTACTTGACGACGGGAGAATAACCCCCGGGAACCGAAAACGGGCCAAGAAAGCCCTGCGGAGATTGGCTACCCAATTCATTCGCACAGACGCTGGACATTTATACAAGAAGACGGCACAGGGGTCTATACTCCTATGCATCGATAAAACGCAGGCCGAAAAGGTTATGGCCGAAGTACACGACGGCGAAAATGGCCCGCATATGAATGCCCATATGCTAACCCGAAAGATCATGAGGCTCGGATACTATTGGAACAGTATGGAAACCGACTGTCAGTTATATGTCAAACACTGCCATAACTGTCAGATCTTTGCCAACGTGCAACATATGCCGTAATCCCTACTATACACCATGACATCACCATGGCCATTTTCGACGTGGGGCATCAACATAATCGGAAAGGTAAACCCTTCCGGGACGGGAGGTCATTGCTTCATTTTGGTGGCTATCGACTATTTCACCAAATGGGTCGAAGTCGAGTCATATCGGATCTTGAACGCCAAGCATGTTGCCAAATTTATCCAAAAAAAGATCCTATGCCGATACGGGATCCCACACGAGTTCATCAGTGATCACGGGACCCATTTCCAAGCTGAAACCGCTACATTGCTAGCAAAATATAAAATCCAAAGGCATACATCTTCGCCTTACCGTCCCCAAACAAATGGAGCGTTAGAGGCTGCTAATAAAACGATTGTCACCATACTTAAAAAGATGGCTGATAACTACCGGGACTGGCCCGACAAGATACCTTTTGCTTTATGGGGATACTGAACGTCAATTCGCACCGCAACTGGAGCAACTCCATATTATTTGACATACGGGATGGAAGCGGTCCAACCAGTCGAGCTAGATGTACCATCCCTCAGGATTTTACTCGAGAGCCAAGTGCCTGAAGCAGATTGGGTCCAGGCCCGATACGATTCCTTGGTTCTTCTGGACGAACGGCGGTCCCGGGCCTTCAACAACATCCAGATATATCAAAAGAGGATGCAACGGGCTTTCATTCAACAAAAGAGTTAGGCCCAGAAACATCAAAGAAGGGACCTAGTTCTAAAATCGGTCAGCGCATGGTACCAGTCGACCCAAGAGGGAAATTCAAACCAAATTGGGTTGGGCCGTATTTAGTAAAGAAAATCCTATCGGGAGGAGCAGTGATGCTGACAGATTTGGATGGAAATGAATTCGTCAACTCAACAAACTTCGACCAGCTGAAGCGTTACTACCCCTAAAACCTTATCTCAATGTCATTTTCAAAAAAGATTTTTTAAAATTTGTCTTTTTATAAATTTTCAAAAAATTATAAGCAAGTCAATAAGTTAGGATTGCTTATCCTACTGTCACACATCTCGAATTAATAGTCAAGCAAAAAAATCTATGTTGGAACTACGTTTGGTTTGATTCCGCTAAATGTGGATACGTACGCAACCCCTCAAAAGGGTACAACCAATGCAATAACGAAAAGACGAGAACGGTTTTCACTAATATGTCTTTTATTAAAAAAACGATAAACTTGGGAATTTCAAAATTACATCACACAAAAAAAAAAAAAAAAAAAAAAAAACACCACAAAAATAATATTATTATTTAAATAATAAAAACTAAGGAGGCTAGCACTTAGGGCATTTTCCCCTTTCCCTTGTCCTTGGGATCACGTGAAGCCCGATCTCGCCGTGGCGGGGACGAGCGTTCCCGAATCACTAAAGGAATCTCCTTTGCTCTAACCCGTTTCTTCGACAGCGGTTCCTCTGCCTTTGTCACTAGTCCGAGACGAGCCCGTACGTGCTTAGATAGCCTATCTCACGGGCCAAGTCGGTTCTGAACTGTCAGTTTTGGGCTAAGTCCCCTTTCCAAGTCTGTCTAAGGACTCACTAACCATGCATCATATCATATTTACATCGTTTATTCGATTTACAAACCGTTACTAACCCGTTTGTTCAATGTCTTTGTATTTTATTTTTCGTTGTTTTGTTTTATTGTACTAAAACGAACCTCGCATGGTAAATACAACTTCGACATAATTCAAAGATGCATTAAACGACGTAGATCAAACATAATTCACATGTTTAGTCGAAAATATTGTTTGCATATCATTCATCGTACTACTAACGCGCTTATTTCAAAATCAAACGATATCTTAGTAGAGGCCGCTAATGTGCGAGTGGGGTTGGGTGTTTTTTGTGAACTTCCCAACACGTACCCTCACCCTTACTTAGAACCTCGGTTTCCGGGTGTCCGAAACCGTTGGCGCACGAGAGTCATTCAATACACGGTATCCGATAATGTCGGTATCGGTATCAAATGCAAAGGGACGAACCCAATAAACTCTGAGATCGGAATGGGTCGTATTTTGTACACGGCAACTAATATATAGAGTGGGTTCGAACGGGCCCGGACTCCCACAAAGTTCGGTGGCGACTCCACCTCGATTTAAATTTCAATTCAATCTATCTCATATGGAGATTCATTCGCTTCTCCAAACCCGTTCGTGGCCGCGTCGGGGTGGACCTATGTCATGTCCACACACTACAATAACAAAAAAGACATAAATGGTATTCACTAATAAATATGTCTTTGATTAAAAACCCGATAAACTCGGGAATTTAAAATTTGCATCACACAAAAAAAACAAAAAAATAGCACACCACAAAAATAATAGTAATACTCAAATAATAAAAACAAAGAAGACTAGTATTTAGGGCATTTTGCCCTCTCCCTTGTCTTTAAGGTCACGTGGAGCCCGATGTCGCCGGGGTGGGGGCGAGCGTTCCCGGATCACGAGGGGACTTCCATTGCTCGAACCCGTTTCTTCGACAGCAGGTCTTCTGCCATTGTAACCGGTCCAAGTCGAGCCCGTACATGCTCGGGTAGCCTGTCTCGAGGACCAAGTCGGTCCTGAACTGCCAGTTTCGGACCAAGTCTCCTTTCAAAGTCGGTTTGAGGGCTCACTCTCCCCCGCGCACCTTTAGCACTGGACCCTTCAGCTTGAGTCCTAGTCCTCTCTCTCTGACCTGACACTTGACGGACCAGGGTAGCCGGATTGTCGCCTTCATCGAAAAAGCCTCTATTGTCTTTAGCTTGCTCCATTCGCAGCAGGTCAAAAGTTTCATCAACCTTTAAAGCAGCTCGGGCCTTGGCAGAATCGGCTTTAGTCCATTTCACATAGGATTCCGAAACCCAGATTGAGTAAAGGGACTTAGGAACGGGCCAAGTGGGCCGAGTATACCATCGCTGCATCAAGTATCGCACATCACATCAGTCAGCTGGGTAGATTCACTCACAACTGCTTCTATTTCCGGGATTCTTTAAGACCAACCATACTGTCTAAGTATGCGGTCGGGGTAAAGGTGAATTGTCTGCTTGAAAGACAAAATCACCTGATAGCGAGCCTTGTCCCTCGGTACCAAACCCGTCCAAACATAAATAAGCCACCATGGCACCACACATCGGATCAGCGGACCGCTATGAAAAGACAACACTTCGTCCCAATATTTTTGAGTAATGTGGCCGAATCAGTGACACCCCTGAAATTGGGCAGGGGGGCTATCAATGAAGGCACTTGATCGAGTGCCAGGATGACTCGATCGAGTGCCTGATGTAGCAGAAAATCGCAAAAAAATCAAAGAAATCGAAAAATTGAGAAAACAATAAAATCAGGAAAAATACGAAGCGATTACCTGCAGTAGACGGGTGCTCCCATTCAGACGAAACGACGAATCCCTCTTACGATTATCCAAGCCCTAAATAATTTCCCCCATAATCAGCCAGACAGGACTATGCTCCGTCTCCATCAGGTCAACCACAGTAAAAAGACGAACGTTGCCCATACACGACAACAAATCCATATGACCTTCGAAAGCGTAAACATGGAGCATACAGAAAAAAAAAAAAAAGCCCTACGGCTGTGGGCTGGTCTGACCTGGACATCATGCGGGTTCATAAATTGCTCGGCCAAGTCAATCAAAGAAATATTGTCGTCCTCTGTCATACGAGATACCTCATTATGAGAAAGTCTTAAAAATTCCCGTAGTTTCCTCCTTGGGTCATGAACTGAAAACGGGACAGCAGGATGAAGTAAAGGGTTCCATCCTCCTACAACAGCAATTTCCTCAAGTATAGGGCAGATTTTGCCCCGAGGAAAGGCAAAAATATGATATGTGTCGTCCCAATAGGACAAGCAAGCATCAAGGAAATAGCGATTCACCTGCATCTGACGGAGCATGAACAGCTGAGTAATACTCGTCTGGTTCAAAGCTACTTTAACTGTGTCTCTAAAGCGTCGGGTCCATTCTTGCAACATCGCGGTCAAGCGTTCAATTCCCATGGCTAAATTTCTTGAAAAGTATAAAGAGTTTTCAAAAACTCAAATTATTATTTCCTAGCGCGAGTCGTGTTTTACCTAAATGTTACATGCAAAAACTCTGTGTAACTGTATACAGGTATACTCAAGGCTTCAGAAGCAAGCCCGCGCAACTCACATATCTCCCCAGCGGAAAGCCCAAGGCAGCATTTCTCCTAAAACAGTACGGGATGGGCCCACATACAGGCGCACCAGGACTTATACAACAAGTCCGATTCCCCGCGGAGTTATCATCATCAACTCAGGTACGATTTCTATCTTATGGCTGGCGAGCCCTTCACGCGAGTCTAATGGACTATAAACGACCTGTTCGGAAGTCTGCCAGGTCTTAATCCTCGATTGGACTGGTAGCGACTCTGACTTTCGCCCTGTCCAAGCCTCACTCAGAGTGGGGGCTCTATCTGTAGACACCCACATTTGGCTGCTTGGTGTCTATAGCAGTTTCCAAAGAACATCCGATGATGATCGGACGCGAACGTGCTTTTACGCGCTCGGATATGGGCTCGAAATCGTTAGTTTCTAGTTTGGGCTTTTTACGAAGTACAAATCTCACAAAATCAACCTCAAATTCAAGCCCAGCGGGTCGTTTCCAATCAAATAAGACTAATTTGTGTCAAAACCGATACCGTAAATAAAACCGTCTTTTAGCGACCGGGTCAAACCCCGGTCAAAGTCGTTTCCGAGACACAAAATAGCCATGCAAATATCGAGAATCCAACCCGAAGTAAAAAACTCCGGATATTTTGTTTCAGCTGACCCACTCGATCGAGTGTCAGCTCACTCGATCGAGTGGGCCTCCAACAGGCCCGCTGTCTTCTTTCAGCTAGGCCACTCGATCGAGTCCATCAGGGCACTCGATCGAGTAACCCTAGAAGAGGGTGGGGAGAATTCCTATATATACTACCCGTTTTGCAACACAATTAACAACTTTAGCTCATATACAACTTTACATAGAACTTTTACCCATCATAACAATTCAATCTTCTTCAACCTTAAACCCTTACACCTAAACCACCATAACTTTTCCTACGTAACCTCGATAATCCCGTGCCTGAGCCGCAACTAGACGAGTCCCATAGCGAGAATACAAAGCATGTAGGTTGAGGGTGCAAATTCAATCCCGAACTCTTCCCTTCATCTCTCCTTTCTCTCTCGTCGTCTTCCTCGTCCTCCTTCGTTTTTGTTTTATTTTTTTATTTTTTTTTCGTTACTAATATCGGTAATATTACTAATATCAAAATACTAAAATATTCTCCTATTCGTGTGGAATACAAGGGATGACGGGATAAAGAAATCCGAATACGAGGGTATCGCACCCGATGTTGCCGGTCGCTTATCCCCACCCCAAGTATTTGATTGTTGAAGAGAATCAACGTCAACAAGATCGTTCCTTTTTTATCGCGTTGTTAGTATCGTCTTAATACTTACATAATCATCATCGAAATCACACATTCATCAATTTCTAAAATTATTTCGAGTCGAACACGTTTAAAGACGATATTCGTATAAGACCCTTCTAATTCTTTTACGAGTAGTAACAGTGGTGGAGCCCTCTAGGGGTGCCCCGCCCTAAACACTCAAAGGCATGATGGGATCGCGAATACTCCTTTTTAAACGCGTCTCTGATTCCTCTTTTTAAGGTTAAAGCGAAACATGTTGATGCAAATCTGACATCACATAATCCGCAAGGATTAATTACGATGTCGAGATGCGGAGGGAATCTATTTTCGGATCTAATCAAACAAACAAAGCGTATTTCTTTAGTTGCGATATCAACTCTATAGTCGAATATCGTATCTAAACGAATTAGTCAATAAATTTAACTAGCGCAAACTCGTTGATGCTAAAATAACTGTCACGTGGTTCGAAAGGACTAATTACGACTTTATAACGTGGAGAGAATTTATTTCGTCTTAGCTCAATTTAAAACGACTTATAACGTCTTTTCTAAACTCACTCCTAATATTTGATATTGGTTCCATAATCAAGTAACGAATATAACAAGTATCGAAATTTTAAGTCGAGTATAAATCACAGCATATTTTTACGCGACTTAGCAAAATTATCGATTTTCCAAAATTAAAAGCAATTTCGAAATCGACGCTAAAACTCGAAACAAACTATAGTTCGTACAGAGGGCACTCGATCGAATTCCTAGCCCACTCGATCGAGTGGCACACAAACCGGCAGAAGGTTTTTAAACAGGGCACTCGACCATGACTCCCCATGACTCGGCATGAGTCCCCATGACAGTGCATTTCAAATCGTGAGCCTTCAACATGTGTCAAGCCTTATCAAATGTCTTTATGACTTCGGTCAACACGTGTCAAGTCTATCACGTGCTTTACTTTCCAAAACCATGCATCATGTCGTTTATGTCGTTCTATATTATTTGCAAGCCGTTATTTACTAACTTGTTTGTTCATGTCTCAGCGATATATTTTCGTTGTTTGTTTTATTGTACTAAAACGGACCTCGCATGATAAATAAAACTTCGACATAAATTCAAAGATGCATTAAACGATGAAGATACAACATAATTCACATGTTTAGTCGAAAATACTGTTTGCATATCATTTAACCGAATTAATAACGCGCGTATTCAAAAATCAAACGATATCTTAGTAGAGGCCGCTAAGTGCGGGCGGGGTTGGGTGTTCTTTGTGAACTTCCCAACACGTACCCTCACCCCTTACTCAGAACCTCGGTTTCCGGATGTCCGAAGCCGTTGGCGCACGAGAGTCATTCAATACACGGTATCCAATAATGTCGGTATCGGTATCGCAATGCAAAGGGACGAACCCAATAAACTCTGAGATCCGAATGGGCCGTACTTTGTGTACTGCCCACCAAGATATAGAGTGTGTTCGAATCGGCCCGAACTTGCACAAAGTTCGGTGGCGACTCCATTTCGATTTAAATTTCAATTCGAGATCCATCTCACATGAGATTCATTCGCCTCCCAAAACCCGCGCGTGGCCGCGTCGGGGTAGACCTATGTCACGTCCACAGCCTTAATAATTAATTGTCCAAATTCTTTTCTAATTCTCAAGAATTTCTACAATTATTGTTTCAATTGTAACAATTCCGAAATTAATCCCTCATTGTTGTTACAATTGGTATCAGAGCCTTCGGTACTGAATATCTCTGTAGTTTCCGCCATTGAAGTGAGGGTTTCAAGCTCAAATTGTTTCTGAGTTAATTTGGGGAAAGCGACTCAACACTGGCTAAGCTAACAGTTGCTCAATCACAAGCTCATATGGAGGAAAGGATGAAGCTAATGGAGGATTCAATGGGGTTGATGCGGGAGCAGAATCAGCGAATTGAGCAATTGCTCCTGGAATTGCAGAATAACAACATTAATGAGAGAAATCGGGAAGGTATACCTCATCAAAACACTCGCAATTTCAATTTTAATCCCAAAGTTGAATTCCCTATTTTTGATGGTAGTAATCCACGAATTTGGGTTAAAAAATGCAATACTTTGAATTGTGTAAAATTGCTGATAATCAGAAACTCAATCTTGCTTCTTTTTATATGGCAGGTAAAGCTGAGTCTTGGGTACACATTTATATGAATATGAGAGCAAATGTGGATTGGGATGAATTTGTATTGGATTTGTGTGCCAGATTCAAAGAAAATTTGGGAAGTAATGTGGTTGAGGAATTTATCAAACTTCCACGAACTTTGGAAAACTATCTTGATGTTCTGAGAATTTGAGGGGATTGATGTTGCAGAGGAATGTATTATTACCTGAGTCACATTTCTTGGATTTCATTGGTGGTCTGAAACCTACTGTCAGACCTTTTGTTAGAACATTAAAACCTGATATAATAGTTGCAGTAGTAGAATTAGCTAGATGTCAGGAAGAAAGTCTGGCAGCAGCAAAAATGGTGAATAAATCTTTGCTTGACAGACCCCCAAACAAATTTACCAGTCCAGGTTATCAGAACAATAATAACCAAATTTACACAACCCTTCCAGAACCCAAACACTTATCAAAGACCCTCGAAAGCAAACTACAAAAGACTAACTCCTGCTGAAATTGAGGAGAAAAGGAAGAAAAACCTTTGTTTTCAGTGTGATGAACCATACACATTTAGTCACACTTGTAAGGGGAAGATATATAATATGGTGTTGGTGCCTATGGAGTCAAATGAGGACAGTGATGCATTAGAATTCAGGGAGGAAAGTGGAGGTGAAATGGAAGACATGGGGGCGGAACAACCTGTGATATCTATGAATGCTATCTCTAGTCATACTTCTTATCAGACTATGAGAGTACAGGGCAGGGTCAAGCATAATGTTGTCCACATTCTAATTGATTCTGGAAGTACATACACCTTTTGTGATACAAAAACTACACAAAAGCTTGGCTATAAAATCACAACAACATATCCCCTAGAAGTTTCTGTTGCCAATGGGGAAAAAATTAAAACTTCAAAAGTGTGTAAGGGGTTTAAATGGTTGTTACATGGGGTTGAGTTCAAAACTGATGTAATGGTTGTGCCTCTAGGTGGGTATGAAATGGTGTTTGGAGTCCAATTGCTCTCATCTTTAGGGCCAGTGGTATGGGATTTTGACCAGCTAAAGATGGAATTCATGTATCAAGGGAAGAGGGTGGTTCTTAGGGGTATCACAAAAGACAATCTAAAGTGGATCTCTGGTAAGCAAATGGTTTCTGAACTGAGCAAAGGAGGGGAGTATGATAAGGGTAAATTCTTTTCCATTCAAGTTCAACCTACATCCTCACCACTACTGGTACATGATCAGGTATCTACTGTACCTCCTGAAATTCACAAGGTTTTACATGAATTTGATGATTTATTCATTGAATCAAAGGAGTTACCACCCAATAGAAATCATGATCATAGGATTCACCTTAATCCTGGAATACCCCCCATTAATTTCAGGCCATACAGGTATCCTGTGATACAAAAGAACGTCATTGAACAAATTACTAAGGAAATGCTTGAAGCTGGTGTGGTCAGACCTAGTCAAACCCCATTTTCTTCTCCTGTTGTTATGGTTAAGAAAAAGGATGGTACATGGAGATTTTGTGTGGATTATAGAGAGTTAAACAAAAATATTGTCAAGGACAAATTCCCTATTCCAGTTATTGATGAATTACTAGATGAATTACATGGCTCATGCATATTTTCAAAAATAGATTTAAGGTCTGGATATTGGAAAATTAGAATGCATCCGAAGGATATCCAAAAAAACTGCTTTTAGAACTCATGTAGGGCATTATGAGTTTGTAGTAATGCTTTTTGGCCTTACCAATGCCCCCTCAACATTCCAGTCATTAATAAGCTCTATCTTTAGTGAACATTTAAGAAAGTTCATATTGGTGCTTTTTGATGATATATTGGTTTATAGTCCTGATATTGAATCACATATTATGCATTTGAGAGATACATTGGAAATTTTGAGGCAACATTAATTGTTTGCTAAGATGAGTAAGTGTAGCTTTGGAGTGGATCATGTGGATGACAGGCTAAAGTCGTATGCCTCAAGTTACAATTTATAAGAACTTATAACCAACTAACTTGTTAGGAAATAAGTGTCTAGCAATTGTCCTTTTGGGCCTTGAATTGATTTGTTGTTGATATCTTTCCTAAAGTTGATCTTCTTGTTTTGGTAACACTGTTATTACATAAGATTGTTTGGTTTTCTTAGGAAGATTGACCTTTGTTTCCTAATTAGTTTAGGTAACTAGTTTAGGTGGAATAATACTATATAAAGACCTGACTAGTTTTCAGGTTAATTAGGACAGAGAGATGATTTGAGAGCACAATATAGAGGGCTGATTTGTGAGGTTTTCTTGAGGGAAAAACTCAGTTTCTTCCGAGTCTCGTTTTCGTTGGAGACCGTGGGAGTTTGTTTGAATCTTGGTTGGCCGCAAGATCGTTTGTCCTTCGTCTCGTCGCGGTGAGTTCGTCGCAAGTCGAACTCAGTCTGGGTAGTCTATTTCCAGTTTGAGATTACTATCTGGTTGGTAGGATTGGTACTACATTTGACTTTAGCTGTGAGCTATTAAGCGCGTGTATTACAGTCTACTATTGTACTATTATCTCCACAATATTGAATTTGGTCTCCTTGTCGATGTGGACGTAGCCAGTGATTTTGCTAGTGAACCACGTAAATCTGTGTGTCAGTTTTATTATTGTTTGCTATTTGTTTTGTTCTCTCGCATAATTAACAAACCGTAGGTAACGGGACGCCTCCGTTACAACAAACTGGTATCAGAGCTTCGGGTTCATCCGATCTATGAGAAAGATGTCTGGGATGAGCGTTAAAATTGAGAGTTTTGATGGGAGGAATAGTTTTAGTCTGTGGCAGATCAAGATGTGGGCGTTGTTAAATCAACAGAGACGGTGGGAGCCATTCGTGAAGATAGACGACACAGTCACCGTTGAGATGACCGTTCTGGAGGAGAGTTCAGTCTGTCTGATGATATCCTCACTGAAATCAGAGGAAGATAGAAGAAGTAGTGGTAGTACTGATAAACAGGTGGAGCAGCAAGTAACTCTTGATGAGACTGAAGCAAAGTCTGAAGATCAACCACTACAGTCCGAATCTGAATCTGAACCATCAGTTTCTTCATTACCAGTTCAGAAGCAGCAGAGTTTGGTCCGTGAGCGGTCAATCAAGCTTCGGAACAGGTAGGTAATGAAGATGGGGTGGGTTTGTCTGATCTGGTTTCAAATAGTAAGTTCCAACGTGGTTTGGACTTGCTATATTCTGGAAATATCTGATTGCCCTTTGTTGGGCAATATCTGAGGCAAAAGGGGGAGAGGAGTTTTATTTCTGGTACATCTGGCATTCGTTGAAGTGCATCTGGTACATCTGTTGAGGAGTTTTTCTGGTACATTTGGAATTCGTAGGAGTGCATCTGGTATATCCATCTGATCTGACTGTGAGACAATTCGAGTCAAGGTGGAGATTGTTAGGAAAAAAGTGCCTAGCAATTTTATTTTTGGATCTCGAATTGGTTTCCGACCTGAATCTGTTTAATTAGGAAAGTTTCCTAATTAATATATGATTTATTAGAGTTTCCTAATCAATATCTGAGTATCTGACCTAGGATTTCCTATTGTATAGGGTTTTCTAATCTGTTTAGGATTTCTGTTTAGGTTGAGAGTATTATAAAAACTCTCATATGTCTACCCTAAGAATTATGATATCATTCTGAAATCTGTAACTTCTCCTCAAAGTTAATAAAATTATCCCCTCCTTCTGCCTGAGGACGTAGCTAACAGCTTGTTAGTGAACCACGTAAATCTGTCTGTCTCTCGATTTTACATTCTTATTTGTTTGTCTTTCTCTTCCGTTATAACAAACTGGTATCAGAGCTTCAGGTTGTTGCGCTTCTACTTCTAAGCTCTAGGTGCTGCTTCCGCTGAGTTAGGCGTTATTTGGGTTAGTTGAATTTTTGGTGAGAAGATGTCTGGAGCAACAATTTTAAAGGTTGATAAATTCACGGGGAGTAATAGTTTTGGGTTGGTAGGCTTGTCTGAGGATGGTAGTGTTGACGGCAAGGTGGGGTTTTCACCTGTACCGGTCGAACTAAAGGATTCCGAAGACAAGATATCGACTGTTGTTTTCGCTTCTCAATGAGGGGGGCTCCTAGGTGGGGCAGGACCCGTGCCTTGAGTTTAAAAGGCAAAACCCGTGCCTTGGGTGGAAAAGACAAGACCCGTGCCTTGGGTGAAAAAAGGCAGGACCCGTGCCTTGGGTGAAAAAAGGCAAGACCCGTGCCTTGGGTGAAAAAGGCAAGACACGTGTCTTGGGTGAAAAAGACAATAGAGATCTCGTGGAAGATCTTTTGTGCTTTGGGCTGACAAGCTGAAGCAGGTTGGTACTATGGTACTCGAGAGAAAGGAGAAAAATTACTATTTGAGTGAAGACCATTGAAAGATGCGATCGTTCAGGTCAAGATGGAGACTATTGGGACAAGTAGTGACTTTAGAATTGATTATTCGAAGCTGCACTTTGAAGATTGGTTCGGGTTGGACAATTCTAGTCAATGTGGAGATTGTTAGGAATAAGTGCCTAGCTAATGTCCTTTTGGGCCTTGAATTGATTTGTTGCTGATATCTTTCTTAAAGTTGATCTTCTTCTTTTGGTAACAATGTTGTTACATAAGATTGTTTAGTTTTAGGAAAGATTGACCTTTGTTTCCTAATTAGTTTAGGTAACTAGTTTAGGTGGAATAATACTATATAAAGACCTGACTAGTTTCTAGGTTAGTTAGGACAGAGAGATGATTTGAGAGCTGGTTTGTGAGGTTTTCTTGTGGGAAAAACTCAGTTTGTTCCGAGTCTTTATTATTTGGTGGTTCTATTGATCTCGTCTTCGTTGGAGACCGTTGGAGTTTGTTCGAATCTTGGTTGGCCGCAAGATCGTTTCTCCTTCCTCTCGTCGGTGAGTTCGTCGCAGGTCAAACTTAGTCTGGGTAGTAGTCTCTTTCCAGTTTAAGATTACTATCTGGTTGGTAGGATTGGTTGTACTTTTGACTTTAGCCGTGAGCTATTAAGCGCGTGTATTACGGTCTACTGTTGTACTATTATCTCCACAATAGTGAATTTGCTCTCCTTGTCGGTGTGGACGTAGCCAGTGATTTTTCAGGTGAACCACGTAAATCTGTGTGTCAGTTTTATTATTGTTTGCTATTTGTTTTGTTCTCTCGCATAATTAACAAACCGTAGGTAACGGGACGCCTCCGTTACAACATAACTAAAACAATAGTATAATGGAAATAAGGGTCGAACCCACAAGGAATTGGTTTAACTATAACTGCATACTAATGTAGAACGATAATAAACTAATTAATTACAGAATAAATATGGGGGGTTTTGATTGATTTTTTAACAACTAAAACTGATAAAGATTAAAACTTTAACTAAATCAGATGATTAAAAGGTCTCGGGTCAACTACAAATTCACAACTTAATCACAATTGATCATCGAAATCCGGTTCAAATTATTATTCTTGACTACTTTATCGTGAATCAAAGATTCTAATAATCCTCCTTACGAATAACTAATTAAAACATATCCCGTTCTTAATTAGATCTAACTGTAAACAACCCAAACAATCCAGTTCTAGATTTAATTCAACTACAGCATTAATAAATATAGAATTCAATAAAGAGATAAATAAACACATACAATCTAGTTGTGTTATAGATCTATGATAATTGCTCCTAAGTCTTAATATCAAAGAATCTCGTTCAATAATTAAGTCTTAGATGTTATTCAGGTTATGTTAATCAACAAATCCTGTTCAATTAACAAAACTAACAATAGAACGATGAGAAAGATAACTAGTTGATCACTCTAGAAATCAATAACAACATTCATATAATTAAATTGAGCAATTAATCAATAATCAAGAATAAAGATTAGAACTTTCAAACTCACAACCGATAATTAAGCGCTTCAATGTCTTGAACCGAGAAGAGAAATTAGTTACACATAGTCTTGAAGAAAACTAGGGTTCTTAAAATTCTCTCTAATGAACGTACAACTCATGATAATATGAATAATAATAATAATAATAATAATAATAATAATAATAATAATAATAATAATAATAATAATAATAATAATAAAACTAATACTAGCAATGACTATATAAACTAGTAATAATAGTAGTCTAATAATAATATGAAAGTTTAATCATTACCAAAAGCTAACAATAAAATAAAATAATAAAATATAGTAATCCTAATAAATACTAAGTTGTCATGGAACCTAAAGCAACTTACGTCCCGTCTTTGATTCCCGAGCTGCGTAAGACTGTCGGTTCTTCGGCTTCGCTTGAGCTTGTTCTTCCAGATCTTTGTCTCGGGCCGAATCAACTAAAGAATCATGTCGTACTCCAAAATCCTCAAATTAACTCATATTATAACCCACGGACATTACACAAATACGAAAGAATAAGACCAATTTAGTCAACCAAATTACATCTAAATCGTCGTTATAACCATGACTAAATACGGTCTATCAGTGGACTACCTGGGACACATAGTGTCTTCTACAGCAGTAGCTACTGACCCTACCAAGGTACAAGCTATGGTCAAATGGCCACCTCCTAAGTCAGTTAAGGAGCTCAGGGGATTCTTGGGTTTAACTGGATATTATAAGAAGTTCATAAGGAGTTACGGGATCATCAGTTTACCCCTAACTAATCTGCTCAAGAAAAATGCATACATATGGAGTCTTGAGGCAGAAATGGCTTTTGAAACCTTGAAACAAGCAATGACAGTAGCCCCAGTACTTGCCTTACCAAATTTTAACTCACAATTTGAAGTAGAAACTGATGCCTCCGATGTTAGCATAGGAGCTATCTTGACTCAAAAGGGTCATCCTATTGCTTTTATAAGCAAGGCCTTGGTTGACAAACATAGGGCTCTGTCTACATATGAAAAGGAGTTGTTGGCCTTAATATTAGTTGTTGATAAATGGAGACCTTATTTGGTAGGCCAACACTTCATCATTAAAACCGATCACTTCAGTTTGAAGTACCTACTAGGGCAGAAAATAACAAGTGCATTTTAGAGTAAATGACTACCAAAGTTGATGGGGTTGGATTATGAAGTGCAGTACAGGAAGGGGAAGGAAAACACAGTAGTTGATGCTCTTTCTCGAGTGGGAGGGGATGAATTATTGACCATATTGGTATCTCAAGTGAGAGCTGATCTCTTATAGAAGATCAAAGATACACTACAATAAATCATCACTTGCGCCACGGATATTTTGTTGCCACGGAAAATTTACCGTGGCAAATAGTCTAGCCATGGAAATTTGACACTTGTGCCACGAAAATAAATGTGGCTAGCTCTAGCTACGTTTATTTTCGTGGCGCAAGTGTCAAATTCCCGCGGCTAGACTATTTGCCACGGTAAATTTCCGTGGCGCAAGTAGCCGTGGCAACAAAATTTTCGTGGCGCAAGTGATAATTTGTTGTAGTGATAGCCGGCAGACCCCTAAACTGACACAGCTGATACAAGACCTTAAAGATGATCCTGTTGTAAATACCAAATTCCAATGGCAGAATGACCAGTTGGTGAAAAAGGGAAGATTGGTTATAGGTCCTGATGTTGACATGAGATTGGAAATTTGTGCTTTAATGCAAAATTCTTCTCTTGGAGGACATTCTGGTGTTCATGCCACATACATGAGGATGTCAGATTGGAAATATGAAGAAGAGTGTGAGGCAACGGGTCAAGGAGTGTGGGGTGTGTCAGCAAAATAAAACACTATTGCAAGCACCTGCTGGTCTCCTACAACCATTACCAATACCTGAGGCAATCTGGGTTTATATATCTATGAATTTCATAGAAGGACTTCCCAAATCACAAGGGAAAGACACAATTTTGGTTATAGTAGACAGATTGAGTAAATATGCTCATTTCCTATTGATCACTCATCCTTTCAAGGCATCTGGTGTGGCAAGGGTGTACCTAAATCAGGTCTTCAGATTACATAGGAACCCCATGTCCGTAGTAAGTGATAAAGATAAGATCTTCATAAGTCAATTCTGGCAAGAGTTCTTTAAACTGCAGAAGGTTGATTTATTGATGTCCTTCGCTTATCATCCCCATACAGATGGACAATCAGAGGTAGTTAGCAAATGCCTTGAAACATACATACCTTAGATGCATGACAGGGGAAAGACCTAAGGATTGGGCGCAATGGATACCACTGGCTGAGTGGTGGTACAATTCTAATTTTCACTCTGCCATGCATAGGGATAACTCCTTATGAAGTGGTGTATGGACAATCACCTCAACTGCATACCCCTTATGTTAATGGTGATAGTGCAGTAGCCGCAGTGGATAGGAGCTTAAATGCTAGGGAGGAATGCATTCAAATGTTGAAATTTCATTTACATAGGGCTCAAGACAGGATGAAAATCCAAAGTGATAAGCACAGGACTCACAAAGAATATCAGGTGGGAGACTTGGTGTATGTCAAACTGTAACCGTATAGGCAACAATCAGTGGTCTACAAGAGTTGTTAGAAACTTTCGCCAAGGTACTTTGGGCCATTTGAAGTGTCTGTAAGAATTGGCAAGGTAGCTTATAGACTGAAGTTACCTGAACAGTCCAAAATTTATCATGTGTTCAATTTTCTCAGTTAAGGAAACATCATGGTGTTGTGCCTGTCATTAGTGTGGTTCCTATGATGGATGACAACTTACAACTAAGGGCAGAACCTATAGCTATTTTGGAAAGGAAAATGATGAGGAAAGGCAATGGTGTAGTTGTATATTTTCCTGTTCAATGATCGAATGGCACTACTGAGGATGCTACATGGGAACTGTCAGATGATTTCATAAAGAGGTTTCCTGCATTTCAGATTTCTTAAGCTTGAGGACAAGCTTCATTAAAAAGAGGAATGTATTGTAACAAACCATCTAACTAACTGGACACGTCAGCAAGATGGTTAGGAGTTTGTTACTAGGTGGTTAGAAAGTTGTTGTTTTTTTTTTATAAATAGCTCATTCTACACTTAGAATAAATAATTCAATCAACTTTACACACATTTCCTCTATAGTTGTCTCTTTAATCTTTCTGTAAACTGGATTACCAATTAATAATCAATTGTCCAAATTCTTTTCAAGATTCTCAAGAATTTCTGCAATTGTTTCAATTATGTACAACAATTCAGGAATTAATCCCTGATTGTTGTTACAATTTCCATTAAACAATAATTAGGAAAAAGATTAAATGAACCCTAATTTAATCCTTTAATTTCAATTAAATAATATTAATTAGAAAAAGTAATTAACGTAACTAAAAAAGTAATTTAAGGAAAACGGTGATTAATTCATCACTAATTGAATTAGCACTCATGATCGATCCGTAATTGTGGCGTCAATGTATGCAAATGATAGAAAAGTTGTTTTCGGTTAAGAGAAATGTACATTATGAGAAGGTTAAACTAGGAAATATTAGGAAAAAATCGTTAAGAGTTGAGTAAAGTTGCGTTAGGAAAAAATAATTCTGTAAAATTATCGTGAAGCCGTCTCATAGGAGTTTCTGTGTTTTCTTATAATAGTTAACCATTTTACATTTTTACCCGTGGTCGATCACTTGACAGTTAACACGGAGTATATTTTCGAACCTTTGCATACAAAAGTTACACGATTATTCTCAATGAAAGTCAGTTTGCCTTATGCATGTAGCTAATCTAAAAGCCAAAAGTCTATTACAAAGAAAGTCATGGTTACTATATCCATATCACTGTTAACAAAATTTTGCATGATTTATCATTAGTCTTTGTTTTTTCAACAAAAGAGATACGAAGTACTACATAATTTAAACAATATGACCCTAAGTCCCTAACAGTATAGACAAAAAGAAATTTATTGTACACGTACAAATTATGTAACGCCTCATGTTAATGGAAGAGGTCTCATTAATGAGCTCAAATGACTATTGCTTAAAGAGATTAGAAGTACTACTCATATCAACAAGGTACATTGTTTTTTTTGGTCATTCATGGAAAAAATAATTTCACAGTTAAGCGTGTTTGGTTGGGAGTATTCTTAAGATGAGTGACCTTCTGAGAAGGTTTCCAAGATGTGCACGAGTGGCGACAAAATGGCTTTAAAAGTAATCATGTTGGTCCGTGGGATCAATGCATAACCTCGTGAGCTATAATGCTAACATTTCCAATACAAGGTTCGGGTTGGGGTGTTATAAACTATGTAGTTATTTATATATGTTAGAAATAATTTCCTAAAGTTGATCTTGTTTTTTTGGTAACAAGCTAATGTTGTTACGTAACATTAATTATTTTGGCAATTTTGTATTTGGTTAGTCTTTGTTTCCTAATTAATTTAGGTATCTAGTTTGGTTGAATTAATAATATATAAAGATCCGACTAGTTTCTAGGTTAATTAATAGAGAATTATGTACTATTATCTCCAACGTGGTGAATTTTGTTCTACTTGTCGGTGTGGATATAGCCAGTGATTTTGCTGATAAAGCAAAACCACCTTAAGTTTTCATTTATGTGTCTAGTGACACCAAAATGAAAATCCAGTAAAAAAAACACAAAATACGTTACCATTTAATGTTGGTTTCCTTTTATTCCTCTTAAAACAATTCGTGCAATTTCTAGCGATTTTTATTTCGAACCCCACGTCATTGAAAAAATGTGTATTATACACTACAATTTGAGCCGTCTGGATGATCGTACCGGACTTCATTTAAATTTAACTTGAATTTTATACCACGTGTTTGGGGTAGCTTCAGGATTTAACCTACCCGATTTCATCCCCAAACGACAAGTATAAGTCTTTTTTACACGAGTTAACGATTTGTTGTCGGCAATGTTGTAAAATGTACCGGTACACTCAAATGTTCTTCGCTGCTTCTCAAATTTGTGAGGTTGTTACGACTGACCCGACCAAGGCGATGTTGTAAAATGTACCGACACACTCAAATGTTCTTCGCTGCTCCTCAAATTTCGTGAGGTTGTTACGACTGACCCGACCAACAATTCGTCTTATTTTTGGCAATAGTGATATACTCCCTTCAAGTTCCTATTATTGTCCCATTTAGTTTTGGGATGGAAATTAAGGAAGGGAAATGAGTGGCTTAAAAGAGAGGGGTAAATGTGAACCACACATTGATGACCTAAAAAGTAAAGTGGGAAAAATATCAAACTCAATCAAAAAGAAAAGTGAGACAAAAACAAGAACTCGGAGGGAGTACTTCATAAACATTTGTCACAATTAAATTTCAAAAAATAATTGTGATAGTTTTTTAGTTTAAATTCATCATTATGAAATAAATATTTTATTTCGGTGAAAAATATGACATGGTAAATTTTCTTTGAGAATAAATAAATATTTTCTCAATTCCTATTCTATTTTTGATAAAAATAATGTCATGGAAAAAAATACTCCGTAGTTTTTTTTCCGCGGTAAAATGACATTTTTCCAATAAAAAAAATAACTATGTTTTCTTTCCATTGATAAAAAAAATGATGGATGTCATGCTACAATTCTTGTTAAAAATAAATTAGGTAGCGTTTGGAAACATGGATTTCATTTTGAATCAACAATTTCAAATTAGAAATTGGAAATATGAAATCTCAAATCTAAATTATATGTTTGGGAAATCAAGAATTTGAAATTATGGAATTTCAAATCCAATTTCTTGTTTGGGAAAACAAGTAATTTCAAAATTCAAATTGTAATCAATTTAAGTCTTAAAGACTTACAATGCACCTTCTCTAACTTTTAGGCAAAAAAAAAATATTGGACATACACCTCAAAGTTTAACAACGTATTTAAACAAAACTAAAAGTTTCGAGTTTTGGTCGAACACAACTTATAATTTTCAACTAAAAAGCACTATCACGGTCAAGGCAACGTAAAACCCAATCCAACTTTTGGTCATCCGGAAGGGACATGAGCACTTCAAACTTTGTCGGAGGCTCCACAAACATACCCACCGCATCTAGAACTTGAGAATGAAGGATGTCATCGACTTTAGAAACCTCAGCGTACACCTTTTTTCCGCTCAAAGTTGTAGCACTTCTAGTCTCGACAAAACTTTTGAATGATTGTGCAACACTTGCCACGGCTTCGGCTAAAGTATCCTTTTTACTCTTCTTTTTGGAGTTAGAAGTGGTATCAATGCTTGAACTTGTACCATCATCACATGCCTCTTCGTCCATCAAAGCAGCTCCTTCTTCATGATACTATCCTCCATCACCGATAGCCCGATCCGGTCCAAGTAAAATTGAGATATCATCTCAATGGTCGATGAACTTATTGGCATAAGATGTCGCTACTGTGTTTACCTAAGATAATTACATGAAAAAAGAATCAAAAATTACTGACAATACCAAGATTTTTTAATCACACTTCATCATGCAACAAACAAACCACACAACAGCCCACTACATTCTAATATCACTTTTCCATTTCTATTACAAATGTAACATCTTAACTCTTAGCCAAATAAACATCCATAGAAAAGTGGAGTAATGTTTTAATATGCCATTAAAGCAACGACTATAGCATTAAGGATATAATGTAGTAGCACTAGTACTACTCTCCTGCTAAACACTTGCCTAAACAATACACACTTCTACTGCAGCTCCAATCTTTTCAAAACAAGTGAAAAATGTTGCTTACAAGTTCATTCTCTTCACTTCCTCAAGAAATCATTAAAAACCCTCATTACTCAAGAAGATTACTTCATCACTTAAAAAAACCCTAGCACCGTCACCTACTGACCAACAAATGATCAATGCCTCGTCAAATCAACAAGAAAATATTTATCATTCGGTACTTTCAAATTATAAGCTTGTCTTTGGAGAGCATAACAAAGGACACGTTGATCAGAAGTAGACCTTTCCCAACCAGGCAAAACGTAGGTGAAACAAGTTTTCGAATCACAACTTGCTAGAACATTTGTGTTAATATCACCTTTTCTATTTCTATACCTACATCGATCTTCTAAAGGGATGGTCATATTTATATGAGTGCCATCAAGAGCTCCAATTACACCATCAAACCATTTCCACTTTTCATCATTAGCAAAACTAATGGTTTGATCATCTTCCTTAATATAGTATTTCCCAATTTTTAAAACTTCTCGGAGCACCGTATGAAATTGGCGACTCAGTGTTTCTCCTGATCGAGAAAAGAGAGCCTGAATAGTTCGATTTTTTAAATTGTGAGCGAGGACATGTAGAAAAAATGCCACGACTTCCTCGTCCATCACATTTCTAGAAGTCACTAACTCACCCTTTGATCTTAGAATCCTACATAATTTCTCAAAACAACGTCTATCAAAACGCAATTATTTTTGACATTTCGTGTTATTTCTTAATGTATCTAACCATATTGCTCTCTTATCGGCACGTTCACGTTCATTCCAAGCTAACTCTCGTACCTTGTACCTATGATGACTCAATGCCCCTACTATAACAATAATGAAACTCACAACTAGGATTATAAACTCCATATCGTCATCTTCTTCTACTCTTTGACGTTTCCTTGAACTAGTTTCGTCGGCCATTCTACAAACACATGAACATATAAACTCAAAATAATACATACGTATATTATTTCAAATGTGCTAAAATCAACAGTAAAAAGCATGGCAATAGTGTCACAGTAACTTGAATGTTACTTTCGAAAAGGATGTATATTAGAAGCGATGAAGCTTTATACATAATGTCACGGAACTAGTTTCTGCTTCATTTTAGTGTTGAGGTTCAACTGTGGGTAAGCATTTCAAGTAGCATCAAAGTATAATCCACAAAGTAAGTTGAAGATGATGATGATGATGATCCATAATTACTCAAAAATCTACAAACCTAAACCCTAACCAACTGAAATCAACACAATCGTTGAAATCGAATCATCAAATCGATCATCAAATCGAATCTGAATCTAAGAACATAATCGATCAAATCGAATCATCAACGAACTAAAAAGTGAAATTGAATCATCAACGAACTAAAAAGTGCATTCATTAGTAAATTACGAAAAGCTGAATCGCTGAAATCCTTATTAGTGAGAGATGCGAGAAATATTGATTAGAAAACATACATGAATGCTGAAATCGTCCGTTGATTTATCGCAGAAATGGTGATTGCCAAACCCGATTATCGTATCTTTGTTGTTGAGTGAGAAAGACTGAGAGCAGTAACCGAGAGGCGTGAGAGGCTGAGAGAATTCTAAATCCCAGGGTCTAGGAGGGGATTTGAAATGAAGGGTTTAGTAATAGGGCCCAAATGCAAGGGGATTTCATAGAAATCCAAATCCAAATTTTATTGGAAGCCCAAACAGAGGATTGGGCCCAAATTCTGATTTGTAAATGAAATCACCTTTGCCAAACAGGCCATTAATGCTTTTGATTTACCATTTTAGTATATAGATATTTTAAACTTATATCTCTACAGGTAAACCTCATACATTATTTTATGAAAATTAATCAAAGTCGTGTCGACTATCATAATAGACAAACATCATAAATAAACCGATCTAATAACCTATAGAATGTATTAACAAATAAAGAAAATGAGTTACATAATCGACATAGAGTATCACACGTAATGAGGGAAATCCAGATTACGTGGAAAACAATAAAAAAACAATAGAATTATCCGCTAATACTAGAAAATAATACACAATTCCTAGCTGCGGACGAATCTTGATTTCAGTATTAATCGCGGTAGAATCGTGTTGAATAAGAGCAAATCCTTTGAAATCATGTTGGTTGAAATTCAAGGTAACTGATGGGTTATTAACTTAATGAGGTGTTTAAAAAAATGTGAAATAACTATCTATTCTAATGTTCAAACTAATTCTATTGTTGTTATTGAACACGATCATACTGCCGTGATTAATACTGAAATCAAGATTTGTCCGCCCCTAGTAACTTCAGGTTATTACTTCTATTGTTTTTTTGTTATTTTGATGTTTTCCAATTAACCAAGATGATTATGTGATACTGATTTCCAATAACATTATGTGATCTTCTCTGTCTTGATTGTGTAACTCATTTTGCTTTAATTGTGAATATATATTCTATACTTCGTTAGATCGGTCCATTTGTAATGTTTGTCTATTATGATGGTCGACGTGTCTCTATGATTAAATAAAACTCGGTGAGAAACAAATAGAAAGGCTAGCGACTAACTCTTTAAGCATTTTCTTGACTTGAAGATACCTCTATGTTCATTGATTAGAGAGCGTAATGAATAAAACTTCCCAGTGGTGATACACTCAAAGTTTCAGAAGAGAATGTTGTTTGCGAAGGGGCAAACAAAAATAATTGACTGCCTACACCCAGAGTTTTCAGAAGAGAATGTCAAATTGACGTTACATGGTTAAAAATTGGGTAGCACAGTTTAGAAGTGGTGTCAATTGTCGCAAAGTGACGATCAATGATTTAAGTGAGTTCATAGAGGAAAGTAAGTGGTATAATATTTTGTAAGGAAAAAAGAGAAGTTAAATCTTTCACTACTTCCATACTTTCAAGACAGCCAAAAACATGAATTGGACTAGTGTAAGTATGTACCATAAAATAATGTATGCAATTTACATCGATAGTGTAGAGATATAAGTTTCAAATATTTATAATAAAATGGCAAATCAAAAGCATTTAATTATTTCATTTATTTTAACAATAATTGTAACCTGACACATCTATCATGTTTTTTAAATATTAGATGCAAAGAAAATATAATTATTTTTTTATTGGCAAAAATGTCATTTTAACTAGGAATAAAAACTATTTTTTTTTCATGTCATTATTTCTATCCAAAATAGAATACGAAACAAGAAAATATTTATTTATTTTTTCCATGTCATTAAGAAACGTGTATAATACACTTCAATTTCAGCCGTTTCGGATGTCTGATAACGCAACGTTTTATCTGTAAGAATATTTTAGGCTATAATAATATTACGGAATATAAAATATATCTTCCCTATTATTATGCAAATATTTCTTCCCTATAATTGTGGTCTTATTGAAAATCGGGATTTTATAAAAAAAATATGATATCACAATAAAATCGGACTAGATAAGAAGTCTTTCCATATTTGCTCAACCTTGATGGAGGTTAGAGATTACCATAAACTAAAATTCTAATAGGAATCGGTCATCTCTCTGCCTATATAACTGAGTCTTCCTCATCAGAAACTCTATGCGTGAATAATGATTAATGATAACAACACTTATTACATTATAGGACAAAAAAGAGAAATCAACCTATTATTACGTTATTAAGAAACTAACCTATTATTATTATTATTTGAAGTCGTCTTATAGAGATCTAATATCGTTTGTATCAGATTTCGATTTATTCCGTAATGAGGTATGTCTTAATTAATCTTTTGTGACTTTCATGTTGTTCAATGATTTTGGAATTTATGTCATATTAATAATATGGTAACATTATCCTCTTTCGATTTTTATACCACATGTCATGGGTCACCTCACGATACAACTCGATCGATTTTCAGTCCAAACAACTAGTACACGTAGCTTTGGTGTGATTAATAGACTGTCGGCCGACAATGTTTTATTGTGTATCGATGCCTTAGAATGTTTGTTTTTGCTGCAAAATTTTTGTGTCAGCATTGTTATTTTATATGTCTCATATGACACCTCGAAAAATTTTCAGCCTTTTTTTCGGACCCCCGAATCATAGAAAAACGCGTATAATACACTTCAATTTCAACCGTTTCGGAGGTCGGATAGCGCATCATTTTGTCCTCCTGATTTTTATCACATGTGTCATGGGTTGGTTCACGATATAACTCAGTCGATTTCAAACGCAAACAAGAAGTACACATAGCATTGGTGCGACTAATAGATTGTCGACCGACAATGCTTTATTACGTAACGGCGCATACAAACGTTCATTTTTGCTGCTAAATTTTTTTATGGACATTTTATATGACAATATAATAACATTCGAAGACATTTAAGTTCGGATCAAAATCGCCTGTCGGTTGTTTTCATTTTTCGAAATAAGACATTTTCAAATATATATTCGGCAAAATATTTCACAATTTTCGAAAAATCACCTCAAACGGGCAATTTTGAAGGTTATTATTCACGTTTTTTTGCCTTATTTGATCCGAAATTAAATGTTTTCAAATTTTCACAGTATCTACTACATCCAATGTAGGAATGTTCGAAAGAAACATCAAATGTGTACAGTTTGAAATAAACACATTTAGATGTCATTCAACTATCTTTATAGTCACGTTGAAATAGCGCGAAAACTTCAAGACATACTCGACTCTAAACATTTTAAGTATTCTTTTAACAACCGACGGTCATTTTTGTTAAATAGGCTCTATTCAAATATCCAGCAAAAAATATCTCATAATTTTCAAAAAATCACATCAAACGGGTGATTTTGAAAGTTATTATCTACGTTTTTCGGCTTGGTCTGGTCCAAAATTAAATGTTTTCAAATTCGCAAAATAGCTGATCCATTTATTGTAGGAATATCCGAAAGAAACATCATGTGCACACGGTTAAAAATAAAGGCATTTAGAAGTCAATCGACTATCTTTATAGTCATGTTGAAATACGGCGAAAACTTCAATACATACTCGAATCTAAACGCTTTAAGTGTTCTTTTAACAACCAACGGTCATTTTAAGTTAAAAAAAACCTCTATTCAAATATCTAGCAAAATATCTCATGATTAGCGACTCGTTATGCTGCATATGCGGTTGGGGAGAAGAAAGCTTACAACACCTATTCTTCTTTTGTCATTATAGCAGGATGGTGCTTGAGGAGATTAATAGATGGCTAAACATTCATATCCCTGAGACGGACCTTATTCAATGGAGGCTTAGAAGACGCTGATCGAGATTGAAGATAGGTACGATAAATAGCTGTATAAACGCAGCAATGTATCATGTTTGGAAACAAAGAAACAATAGCAGGCATAATTTCGTCATTCAACATCCAAAAAATTACTTTGAGGAGATACAACGGGAAGTTAAAAGAAGATGTTGGAATCAGATTAAAGGAGAGACTCATAGATGGGATAGAATTTGGCTTGACATGCTCCTAACGAGCTAATTTTCTTTTGTTTTCTTATTCCACGTTTGATGGTGTATGTGGAGTTGTATAACTCCTACTTTTGTATGTTTGATGCCGAGCTTTTATAGAATTTACATTTTACCAAAAAAAAATGAAAAATCACCTCAAACGGGTGATTTTCAAGGTTATTATCCAAGATTTGAGGCCTGATTTGGCCAAAAATTAAATGTCTTCAAATTCGCACAATACCTGCTCCATTCATCGTAGAAATGTTCAAAAGACACATCACGTGCGTACGGTTAAAAATAAAGGCATTTAGAAGTCACTCGACTATCTTTATATACACGTTGAAATAGGCGAAAACTTAAATACATAATCGAATCTAAACGCTTGAAGTGTTCTTTTAACAATCGACAGTCATTTTATTTTAAACAAGCTCTATTCAAATATCCAGCAAAATATCTCACTGTAATACCCCGTGTTTAAAGAGATTGGATATGGTTTATGGTGCCTAGAGGAGTTTATACTGGATATTGTTTAAGGTGCTCAGATGAGTGCTTAAAGAGTTTTATAGTTCTAATCATATCAACAAAGTGCACTTTCTTTTCTCGTTGTCCATGCCAAAGGACTTCACAGTTAAGCATTACAATTTCTCGGTTATCAAAGTATATATGTTAGAAAAGAACTCTGTAAATGATTCATTTCCAGTACAAGGTTCGGGTCGGGGTGTTATAAATTATGTAGTTATTTATATATGTTAGAAATAAGTGTCTACAATTGTCCTTGATGTGTGCCCTATATATGCGTTTATTCACTTGTTTGGCAAGCATTTACATGCGTTTATTGGCTACTTCTTTACTTTTCTTCCCGTATTTTCTACTTTGGGTACTTTCTATGTGTGCATTGCAGATCTGGAACCCATCAACGCATTTACGAGCCAAAACCGCTTGATAAAGAAGATAGAAGCTCATGTCCCGAGTATTTGGAAGGTCGTCGGCAAGTTCAAAAGAAAAGCAGTGCAACTATGTCATTCGACCAACATGCTATGTCGTTTGACATCAATCAATGTCATTCGACATTCTCATTAGACATAGACCATAATCTTATCTCAATTGGAGGTGTTGTCAATTTACAACATCATCCATGTCATTCGACCATGAATCAATGTCGTTCGATATCCTCGTTAGACAAAGGCCAAAGAAGCTTCATCAGTGTCGAACAACCATCACCAATATGTCGATCGATATGCCATTAAACGAACTCCATTTTCGCCCATTTTGAGCCTTAGTTGTTTCCTTTCTTTTAACTTTTGGCTTGCTATATATATACTTCTTTAGTTTAGAGTTGGGGTATCTCATTTTCATACTCTTTTTCTCTTAACAAAACATCATCTAAGACTACTACTTTAGGGAGATCCTCGAATCCCTCTTGGATTGAGAAATCGTTGAAACTTCTTGCTCTACTTCGTACTATTGGTAATTTTGTTCTCTTTTCCATCATCATCTTATTTTAATTGTTTAATTCTTTTCCTTCATTTTTTCTGCTTAATTCTTCATCATGAATCATTTCTTAATATCGTAATTGTAATTGTTTTGCTTAAATTTACTATGAGTAGCTAAATCCTACCGCTAGGATTTATGGGAGCCATGAGTGGTGATGCTAGATTTGAACAATAGTTCGGTGAAAATTATTTGTTCTTTGTTGTTAATTGTGATGTATAATTGCAACATGTTGGTTAATGCGCATGAGTGACCTAGTTGATTAGGAAAATCCCGACCTAAGATTGAAAGTCGGGTAAGGGTTAAACCTATCATAATCATTAGAGTGCCCTAATAAGTTGGAAGAACCTGTTAGAAGCATTCTAGGGCGATTAGCGATTCGAAGGACCTTTTCAATAACCCCCTTAAACTAGTAATGGAGACCGACTCATTGACCTAACCTCATTCCGCGATAGTCCATGGTGAACCGGCAATCCTAGTCTTTTCTTTCTAAAAGTTACACTTTCTCCTAATGTAACACCCCTGATTTTATAAAATAAATTTAATTAAATTAAAGTTATATATTCGTATTTTTATTTTATTTACGATTTAACTCGTAGTTCTTAAAATTATTATAAAACGAATTTATCGTTTAATCGTTTCAAACTCCTAAAATTCTATTTGTCTCTGAAACTCTTCTTATATCTAAAATATATTTTTATTTCTGTTTCGATTTATTTTACCCATTTTGTTTAATTCTTATCGAAAGTCTATTTCGGCGATTTAAATTCTAAATTCTTTTTATTTATTTTTATTTAAGCTCAAATTTCTATTTTCGACTCGACGTTCATTTATATTGAGTTTCGTCAAAACATTTATTACATTTCCTCGAGAAATCAATTTAATTCACTTTATCGAAAATTTATTATTTATCGGGATATACTATTTCATCGTCTAATTATTTATTTCTTTGAACTTCATTTTCGTCTTGAATAATTATTTATATCTCGAGAACGTTTATTTTACTAATTTTATTTGTTGGCCCCATTTTTTTTTAAACGCGGTTTTAATCGGTTTCGTGGGCACGTCTATTGATTGCCTCGTAATTCTTCTCTTCTAGTACCATTCAACTCATTTGACCATTTTTTATTTATTTAATTGTTGATACCCATGATTCATCCCCTTGTGACAACTCACTACCTTCCCTTGTTCATTTCAACAAGTCACCCGTCAACCTCTGCGTTCACCCTCATCAAACCGCATTCCCTCATCTACCTCCTTTTTACTTCTTCTTTCACGCTCACTCATCCCTTCTCCTCCTGTTTGCTTTAATTTTTGCAGCCATCTTGCTTCACAAGTCGTCATCCATCTTTCCTTCACCCCCATCGTCCGTGTCCTCATCGATTTTGACCCTCTGTTGCTACTCACCGCGCTGTTGTGCTTTATACGCCGATCAACGAAAGGTATCCCCCTCTTCCCTATTTTTGCTCGTGTTCCAGTTGTTGTTACGGTTTTTCCTCTTCGATTCCTGCTGTTACTGCGTGATTGATGTTGTGTTCGAGTTGTACCATTTCCTTATGTCGATTCCTTTCATCGCTCTTGTTATTGGTGTTTCGTTCTGCTGTTTCTTCTCTTTTTGAATTCGTTCTTAATGTCGAGCAATTCCTCTTGCTCCAGCCGTCAGTACGTTGTCGTTGTTAAGTAAGTTCCTGTTATTTCTCCTTGTTCTTGTCCTTCGTCTCTTCTTCCTCTTCTATTTTCTTTTCGTTTTTGCTGCTATTTTCGCTCTTGTGACTGATTCGTTGCTGTCCTCTGCACTTGGTTCAAAAATGGTTTCTGCGGTTGTTGTCGTTGTTGTTTTATTGTTGCTTTTCCTCGCTGTTGTTTGTATGTCCCCGTTCTTGTTCGTCTTTTCTTCTACGTGCGTTGTTGGTGCTGTCTTCACGTTCCTCGGTTTCTATCGTTTAGTATGCTGCTGTTTTTCCTGCTCGATTTTCCTTCTTCTCATTCTTCTCCTTCTATTGGTGCTCGTTTGCTGCTGCTGCTGTCGTTTTTGTTGTCGTCGTGGCTGTTATGTTTATAACATGACAGGTATTTGCTGCTGGGTTTTTGGTGTGAGCTAGCGAGTAGCATAGATCCTACCCTTTCTTCATTCATGTTTATTTAAGGATTTGTATAACCCTGTTTGGAGAATTTTCTTTTAGCCCTTTCGTAAAAAGAGGTCTTTGTATTGACTTACCATTTCTTTTAATAAGATATAATTTGTCAGTGTGTCTTAATCCCAATTCTATAGTGTTTCCGCCACTGTATTGCGTTAGAATTTCTAGGGGATTACACCTAATCCTCACTTCAATCCCTCCTTTAATTTAGACTTCATAGTTTAGAAATCAAGAAAATCAAACCCCCGTGTTACTTGACATTCTAGAATAACAAATAGTTAGATTGTCTCCCTGTGGATACAATCCCGACTTCCTCAACTACATTTAGTGTGATCAAAGTTGGTTATTTTTGATAGGTTGTGCGACAGCCTCATCAGTCCTTTCGAGTGTCGAATTGATTTATTTCCTAAAGTTGATCTTGTTTTTTGGTAACAAACTAATGTTGTTACGTAACATTATTAGTTTTTTTGGTAATTTTGTATTTGGTTAGTCTTTGTTTCCTAATTAATTTAGGTATCTAGTTTGGCTGGATTAATAATACATAAAGACTCGACTAGTTTCTAGGTTAATTAAGAGATAAATTTGTACTATTATCTCCACGATGGTGAATTTTGTTCTCATTGTCGGTGTGGATGTAGCCAGTGATTTTGCTGATAAACCACATAATTAAGTTTGTCATTTTTATTATTGTTTTCTATTCCGTATTTTTTTGTTCTTCTCGCATAATCAACAAATCGTTGATAACAGAACGTCTCTATTACAACAAAATAGTATCGGAGCCAGGTTATGCTTTCGCTCTTAAGTTAGACATTATTTGGATTTGTTGAGTTCTAGGTGAGAAGATGTTTAGAGAAACGGTTTTAAATGTTGAGAAACTCAACGGAAGTAGTAGTTTTGGGTTGTGGCAGTTAAAGATGAGGGATTTTCTTAGAGAGCAAGGCATCTGAACTGTTCTGTCAAAGGCAAAAGTAAAATCACAAGACAGGGCTAAGACAGAAGCAGAGGTTGATGCGGGAGAATTGAATTTAAATGAAAACGAAGTCTTAATTTCTCAAAATGTAACTCACATTTCTCAGTATGATGCGGGATCAAGTTTAGACAATATGATAACATGGAACAACAACGACAACAAGGGATAGCTTGATTGACTTAGTTTATTTATTTAATTAGTAGTTGTTATTTATTTCCTTATTATTTATTTCATTATCCTAGTAAGGTTGTAATAAGGCAATTATGTTAATTCTACAAGTTCCCTTAATCAGTTTAGGAATATTTATGGCGGTCTATTTAGTGTAAATAAGAGTCATTGTAATCAGTTTTATACATAGAATTGAGAGTTTAATTCAATTTTTACACTTGTATGTTCTTATTAACTTGCGAGTTATATGATCCTTATTTCTTTCTTACGAGAAAGAGATTTGAGTGTGATTCAATCTTCGCAAGGTAAGAGTCATACAAACCAATTGTGTGTTCATTCGAATTTATTGCGAAGAAGGTGAGTTTATTCACATCATAACCTTTTACCGTTTTGTTATTTTCATACAAATATAATCACAAAAATACGTTCAAATTCCGCTGCAACTTTATTAATCGAAAACTACAAAAAAAATTGTCCTAGTTTTACATCAGATGTGGCCTTGGAGGAGAAGGCGCATTCTTTGATTTTGTTGTGTTTATCTGATGATCTGATTATTGAGGTTGTTGATGAAGAAATTGTTGTTTGTTTGTGGTTGAAGTTGTAATCTTTGTAACTGACAAAGACTCTAACCAACAAGTGGATTTTAAAGCGGTGTTTGTTCGGTCTTTGTATGCAGGAAGGTATGTCTCTGAAGGAACATTGATGTGCGGCTATGTTAGCCCACATTTGTACCCATTTAGACTCATTTTCCTCTCACTTTTCTGAGACTTTTGTACGATAATCACTATTATTCAGTCTTTCTCGCATTAACAACTTCCCTTGTACATTTTACGTATTTTGGGTAGTTTTCCTACTGTGTTGATGGGGATTCACTCATTGTCCGAGAATGCATCCGAGCTTACGAGGCCACAACAGAGTGGAATATCATCCCAAAGCATGAGAAAAAAGCAAAAGTCCAAACATCCAAGAAGTGAAACAAAGAGAAAGAGGGCAAGTCAATGACAGAGCAAAACTGCAGCTTACCGGGTGAAACTTTTACCCATCGGGCAAAGTTTCACCCCAAGACATTTTAACCGCTCCTAAAGATTTTCCATCAGGCAACCTCACCGGGCGAAACTTTCACCCACCGTGCGAAGTTTCGCCTGACGATATTTTCGTCCCAGATTTCCATTTCCAGCGGGCAAAGTCACCGGGCAAAACTTTCACCCACCGTCCGAAGTTTCGTCCAACGGTATCTTGGCTAGATTGGAAAGGAATCCACGAGACAAAGTGTGGACATGACATAGGTCCACCCCGACGCGGCCATGCGCGGGTTTGGGGAGGCGAATGAATCTCATGTGAGATGGGTCTCGAATTGAAATTTAAATCGAAATGGAGTCGCCACCGAACTTTATGGGAGTTCGGGCCCATTCGAACCCACTCTATATCTTGGTGGGCCATGCACAAAGTACGGCCAATTCGGATCTCAGAGTTTATGGGGTTCGTCCCTTTGCATTGCGATACCGATACCGATATTATCGGATACCGTGTATTGAATGACTCTCGTGCGCCAACGGTTTCGGACATCCGGAAACCGAGGCTCTGAGTAAGGGGTGAGGGTACGTGTTGGGAAGTTCACAAAGAACACCCAACCCCGCCCGCACTTAGCGGCCTCTACTAAGATATCGTTTGATTTTAGAATACGCGCGTTAGTAATTCGATTGAATGATCGATATGCAAACAATATTTTGACTAAACATGCGAAGATTTGAATAAGTTGCTACGTCAATTTAATGCATCTAAATTAACGTCAAAGTTGTATTTAGTATGCGAGGTTCGTTTTAGTACAATATAACAAACAACGGAAATAAAACATAAAGACAATAACAAACGAGTTAGTAACGGTAATAACGGTTTGTAAATAGATTAGAATGATATAAAAGATGTGCTGCATGGTTTTGAAAAGACTAGGACACGTGATGGACTTGACACGTGTTGATCGAAGTCATAAAAAGAATTTTATCGGGACTCGAAATAAGTTGAAGGGCTCACGGTTCTGAAGTGACAGAAGTCACTCGATCAAGTCATGGAGGGACTCGATCGAGTACCTCTTGAAAAACCCTTCTGCCTCGATTTCGAGGTGCCACTCGATCGAGTCAGATGCGACACTCGATCGAGTGGTTCTCGGAAAAAGCATTCTGCCTCTGATTTGAGATGTCACTCGGTCGAGTGACCCCTGTACGAACTATGGTTCGTTTCGATTTTGATTTCGAAATTGCTTTTAACTTTGAAAATCGATAATTTTGCTAAGTCGCGTAAAAATATGACACGATTTATACTCGACTTAAACTTCGATACTCGTTATATCCGATACTTGATTATAAAACCAATATCTAATATTTAGAGTGAATTTTTAGAAAAATACGTTATAAGTCGTTTTAAACGAACTAAGATGAAATAACTCTCTCCGCATTATAATGTCGTATCTAGTCCTTTCGGACTACGTGACAATTACTTAGCATCAACGAGTTCGTGCTAGTTTGATTTATTGACTAATTCTTTTAGACGTAATATTCGACTACAAAGTCGATATCGTGTCTTAATAATGACGTTCTTTTTGTTTGATTAGATTGAGAATTGATTCCCTCCGCATCTCGACATCGTAATTAACCCTTGCGGATTATGTGATGTCAGATCTGCATCAACAGGTTTCGCTCTAACCTTAAAAAAAAAGAATCGGACGCGTTTAAAGAGGAGCATTCGCAATCTCATCATGCCCTTGAGTGTTCAGGGCGGGGCTCCTCGAGAGGGCTCCACCACTGTTACTACTCGTAAAGGGGTTAGAAGGGTCTTATACGAATATCGTCTTTAAACGTGTTCGTTTCGAAATAGTTTTAGAAATTTATGAATGTGCGATATTAACGATTATATAAATACAAAAACGATACTAACGACGCGATAAAAAAACGATCTTGTTGATGTTGATTCGCTTCAACAATCAAATATTTAGGGTGTCGGGATAAGCGACCGGCAACATCGGGTGCGACACCCTCGTATTCGGATTTTCTTATCCCGTCATCCTTTGTATTCGAAACGAATAGGCGAATATTTTAGTATTTTGATACTAGTAATATTAACGATATTAGAAACGAGAAAAAGAAAAGAAATAAAATAAAATAAAACGCGACTACGACGCTAAAAGGACGGAGGGACGACGTGAGAGAAGAGAGGAGAAAAAAGGAAGAGATCGGGATTATTTGCACCCTCAACCTACATGCTTTGTATTCTCGGTACGGAACTCGTCTAGTTGTGGCTTAGGCACGGGAGCTTCGATATTATGTAGGAAAAGTTATGGTGGTTTAAGAAAGTTGTATGTAAAAGTTGTGATGGGTGAAAGCTGTATGTAAAGTTTGTATGAAGAAAAGTTCCTCTTAATTGTGTTACAAAGGGGAGGTATATATAGGAATTCCCCCATCACCCGACCTAGGGTTACTCGATCGAGTGCCCTGATGGACTCGATCGAGTGACGCAGTATACGGTAACCATCGGGCTTGTTGGAGGCCTACTCGATCGAGTGGATGAGGCGGACGAGATATTTCGAAGACTTTGACTTCAAGTTGGATTCTCGATATTTGCATGGTTGTTTTGTGTTTCGGAAACGACTTTGACCGGGGTTTGACCCGGTCGCTAAAAGAGGGTTTTATTTCCAGTGTCAGTTTTGACCCAAATTAGTCTTATTTGATTGGGAACGACCCGCTGGGCCTGAATTTGAGGTCGTTTTTGTGAGATTCGTACTCCGTAAAAAGCCCAAGCCAAATACTACGATTTTGAGCCCATATTCGAGCGCGTCAAAGCACGTTTGCGTCCGATCATCATCGGGTATTTTTTGGGAACCGCTACAGACACCTAGCGGCCAAATGTGGGTGTCTACACAAAGTTTCAATTCTAGAGCAAAAATTTGTATTGGCTTTTTTTTTTATGACTCATTAAGAGGCTTTGTATATATAGTTAAACGCTAGATTTCTACCACCACATACTCCATTAGACTATCATCCATTATCACACATTATCATTCTAACAATCCATCTTACAATCCAATCACAACTAGGAGAAATTATAGATCTAATTAGTTTTTGAAGAGTTTTAAAACAGTTTTGTGAAAGAATTCTTAGATTTCTTCTTCTCTGATAATCTTTATATTATATGAATCTTCATCATGTTCATAGTGATTTTTAATCATTGTTGGTACTTTCTTTTTCTTCTCCCTCTTCTAATTAGTTTTTCCTCTAGTTTCTTTTCTAGTTCTTTCTTTGCTTTAGTTATTCTTGTGTTGTTTTATTTTATTGTATATTTTGTTCTTGGTTTCCTTTTCTTTATATTTGTGTTAGATTAATAAGGTGTTTGGTAAATGGCATATCCGCCAAAAAACATCATATTGGAAGATTTTGGCATGTTTAACCAAAAGAATATGCTAGTGATGGTGTTTGGTAAATGATATTTTGTAATGGAATATTGGGGTCCAATATGACGTTTTGCAATATGCTGCTAGGAGCAGTATATTGAGTTAGCGGATTGATTTTTTTTATACTTCTCTACTCTTTGCAAATCCCTTAACCCTATATTAGTTATTCTAACTCTTTCATAAATTACTCATTCTAATTAGTTGAAATGTATGTTTTCGTCTTCTCCTTGATTTTTGATGTGGGGTCGTCGCGAACCCACAATCAAACAATGTTTATAACTCCGATAAACTAACTATGTAGTAATGGTAAATCGGGGTCGATCCACAGGGACGGAACACGCAAGTAAATGAGTCAAAGTCAAAAAGTGTTTGGGGTCATGATGGGAAGGATTTGCCGTGGATCCTCACCGTCAATAAATAACCAACTACACCTAACACGTAGATAGGGTAAGTCGGGTCGAATCCACGGGGACGGTAAGAGGTGTCTAGACTAGGTCTACCTAAACACAAGACTAAGTCAACAAGCTAAACTAGACTAAGGCAATAAGAAGGGGATGAATCTATGACTACAACTAAGGTAACGAAGAAATCAGATAAGGAAAGGGTAGGGTTAGGTCGGGTTCATAAGTGTAGTAGGATAGTTGGGAGATCGAGGGTGTAGGTTTCACCTAGTTACTAAGGTCGGTCCGGGCTCTCACTACGTAGACCAATGTCCGCACTCTCGTGTCAAAGACAAACCCGAATACTTATGCAAGTTGTCACCCAATACACAAGGATTCAACCACAAATCATTCACACAATGAGAAGAGGAAGACAAGCAAGAGGAGTATTTGCAACTACTACTCTAACAAGCAATTCAACAAACACATGGTGCTCTTAATATGTGACTAGTAACAAAGAATCCACCTTTACCCACAATCAAACCCTAATCATCCATAATCAACACTTAATCCCCCTACTAACCCCACAACAAGTCTACTCACACCTAATGAAGCTAATCTTAACCATAACAAAAGAAATCAACACAAACAACAAAACATGCATAATGAAACTAGTGAAACAATGGACAATGGACAATATAATGAACAAAGATTCAAACTTGAGTAATAAACTAAGAACAAGAGTAAAGAGGAGAAGAAGATTATACCAACTAATAATGGATGAAAAAGATGAGAACTTGTATAAATAAGAAACCCAAATAAAACCCCAAGGTTGTCAAGCTTGGAATAATCTTCAAGAATCCCCTTAATACAACACTAATTACAAAGATTAACTAAAGATTAAAGAGAGATTAAAACTAATGTGAGGAACACTAATCTAGGGTTTGAATGCTTAATGTAGGCCTAAGAGAGTCTAGGGTAAGATAAGATACATAAACAATACAAGAGGGAAGTATTTATATGGTTACAAGAATGAAGGAGGAGAAGAGAAGTAGTCACGCGCAGCAGACCCACGGTCCCGACCGGGACGGGCCGGTCCCGACCGGGACGGACCCTGGTCAGAACCTTCTCCTTTTTTGCACCCCATCCCGAACGGGATGAGGCCTTCCCGGCCGGGATGGGTCTTGTAGGCCTCTAATAAGAACTTTTTGGTCCCTCCTTGCTTCTCATGGGTTTCTCACCGATTCTCGGGACTCGGGATCGGGTCTAAGAGGCTCGGGATTGGGTCCCAAGGTCTCGGGGTCGAATCCAAGGCATCGAGTGAACGTTCCTTCACTTCGTTGGCTCCGAAAAGTGTATGTATTGAGTCGGATATGCTCCAATTCTTCACAAATGGTCTCGGGAACCTAAAACGAACTAAAGGAAGCATAAGTAACCCATAAACCGCTCCCAAGGAGCGATTCCACAAGGGAAACGGGACCAAAACACAGCAAAATAGGCACTACAAACTACACTTATCAGGTCAATTTTGGGTGTTTGGGTGATTGGAGTAAACTAAAGTAGTCGATCTAAAATAATTAAGATGGAAAACGATAGATGGAAAGGCGTTAGGGGTAGTCAAGGAATCGGACACGAGACACATAAAACAAAGAATCAAGTGAATGACACACGATCAATAAAGGATGAGTCACCTTTTGGTTTCTCTACCCAACCTCACTAAGATCCACTTTCGCGGTGAATAAGCTAGGTCACTAATCGGAATTACCCAAACCCAGAGTTTCCCCATATTGAGAAGGGTGAATATAAGTCAACTAAATTGATCAAGTAAAGTCAACACATATACAACAATTCTAAATTAGACAAATCAATCCAAGTGTATTCAATCACAAGAATCCCTAATTCATGTTACCCAAATTCCTCCTCCTCTAACCCCCTAACTAAAACCCACTCACTATTCATGGGGGTTCACTATTCATGGGGGTTTAATTATAAACAAGAGAGAGAGAGAGAGAGAGAGAGAGAGAGAATGAACTAAACAAACCATAATAGAAATTTAGGACAATTTAATCCAGCGCAAATAAGAGAAAAAAAAACCAAGAACAAAGCAAGAAAAAACTAAGAAAAATAATAAAATAGAGGACAAACTAAATAGAAGATGGAGAAAGAGGAGAAAGTAACAACAATGGATCGAGGAATTATCAAAGAAAGAAAATGAAGATTAACATAAATATGAAACTTTGAAGAAGAAATACAAGAACTTTTGTCACCAAACACTACAACAAATAAGCACTTGGGCCACGGATGAATTCGTAGCAAAAGTGCAAAATTTTCGTGGCTAAAGTACTTTGCCACGGAAAAACAATCCGTGGCGCAAGTGGCCGTGGCAAACAAATAGCCACGGGAAAAAAAAGTGTAGCAAGTATTGATTTTATTGCCACGAAGTCTCCCGTGGCTAGAATAAATTTTTTGCCACGGATTATCCCGTGGCTAATTATGTTTGTGTGGAAATATTTATTCCGGCGACAAAATATATAATAAATTAAATAAATTAATAATCGTAAGAATTTTCTACCCCTATAGTAGTCACATCTAGCTGAGTCATTTCAATATTTTTTAATTTCACCATACACATCGAAGAGCCTTCCCAGGAGGTCACCCATCTTAACACTACTCTCACTCAAGCACGCTTAACTGTGGAGTTCTTATGGCCAGCTACCAGAAATGAAATTGAACTTTATTGACCTAATCATTGGATTGAATTCTTTTAAAGTGATGTTTTTTTTCAAACTACATCTTCTTTTGAGTAATTAATTTTTTTCCCCAACGATTTACATATTATGATTAAAAAATTATTATTCCGGAAAACAAAAGTTCGAAGTTGATTTTCGAACTCATGATTTCATTAATTTATCGATATTTTTATTTTAGTTTCTATTTTTCACGTTCTTTTATTGCTAGTTATTTCGATATGTTTTTTTGTTTTCGTTATCGGTCGTTATTTTATTTCATCATTTTTTTTATCTCATTGAGTTTCCTCTAGCCTACTTCAAGTTTTACCCGAATTTTATTTTTTCATTAAGTAAATTTTATTTTAAATTTATTTTTTAAAATATCTTCCAAATAATATTACAGAACAGTTTCCGAATTAAACCGTTGATGATAAATTAATTTTTGATTTTCTCACTATTAGTCCTTAATTATTAGATTTTCTTACTTGTATTTGTTAATTATTTGATTTTCTCACTTATACCTCTCTTTTTTTAAAAATTTATTTTGACAAGTTATTGAACTTAGGCACGACTTTCTAATATGTTAATCTTTCTTCCAAACCAAACAAATTGAAAGACAATTAATTTACAAAACTAATTATTATTTTCGTAGTCAAAGCTAATTCCATAAAAAAAATATAGACCGATTAGAATTCTTAAGAGTAGATTAAAAATTACTCCCTTTTAAGATACTAATTTTAAAATTTACTCCCTTTTAAAAATTTTGTCAAAAATAACTCCCAAAATCTATCAAAAGTTCAAAAATTGGCTAGAGGGTGATGTGGAGTAATATGGCATAAAAAAGGTAGGGCCATTTTCGTCCAAAAAATATATTTTGGACCAATTTTTGAACTTTTGGTAGATTTTGGGAGTTATTTTTGACAAAAATTTTAAAAGGGAGTAATTTTAATTTACTCAATTCTTAAATACGAGTTTAATAAAGCGGTTTTTTCACACTGAAAATATTGTAAGAAAATCAATAATTTGGAAAAAAATCATGCTCAGTCTCTTTCTTTTTAAGTTCTTTTGTCTTAAAAAATTAATTAATTAAGCGGTAAAAATGAAAGAGTCTTAAATAATATTAGACGTCTTAATGATGGATGATCAATCACATACTAATTTTACATGATATGCTATGTACGCCGCATTTTAGCTAGCATATATTACACTATGTAAATGTTAGTTGTTTTTTCAAAAGTCATACTTAATTAAGATTATAAACTTTTAATAAAACATATTGTCAAATTAAGAGAAATCAATTGCTTCACAAACGATGATTAATAAAAAAATAACCAAATTAGACAACCAACGTTTTCTTGTATTTCATTTTATAAAAAATCTATTTTTTTTTCTTAAAACTAAATAAAATAATACGAAATTTTTTTATTAATAAAATATTTTCAAATTTAATTTTTTTTTTCTTCATATTATCTTTAGCTTTGAATTTTAATGAATTTTTTAAGATCAATATTTGACACTTGGCTTAACTTGAAATTAATTTGATTAAAGTTCAGAGAACCATTAGCCACATGCGTTTATTACATTTTTGGCTAAAAAATAATTTCGCCACGGAAGTTAGGTATGTCGTGGCTAAATAATATTTGTCACTGGACAAATTCGTGGCTAAATATATTTTTGCCACGGATGTGGCATCTTTCGTGGCAAGAGTGATTATTGGCCACGACTTTAATAAAATTTGTGGCGAAAATGATTTTTTGCCACGGGAAAAAATATTGCCGTGGCATATTTTTTTTCCCAAGTAGTGAATCAAATTTTTCCCGTGGCTAGGTAAAATTTAGCCACGAATAACAAATTTTCGTGGCATAATTCGTGGCGCAAGTGTCAATTTGTTGTAGTGAAATCCTTGCAAACCTTTCAAATCTTAAAATTAGATTTAAAAATTAGCCTAATATTCTAATTAGATTGTATAATGGTAGAGTAGTCAAGCATAAGATGTAGAGTAGTGTATGCTAATGGCGAATTGTGGTAGAAATCTAAGGTTAATTACAAACAGTTGGTCTCTCTCGCGACGGATATATCCGTCGCAAGCTTAAGACGGGTCAAATAGATACCATTTGAGGGGAAAAGGACAAAGGTCCCACCAACCTCACTTTTGTATTTTCCCCTCAAATGGTATCTACTTGGCCCGTCACTTTTCTCCGTCACAAACAAGAATTTGTGAATTACAAATACAAAGCCTTAATGGATCATTAAAACAAGGCACAATTCTAATTTTTGCCCATAAGCTGAAACTTTGTCTTGTGGATCTTCATAGGGTAAAACTTTGCCCTATGAATTCATCTTCAATCTGACCGAGATACCGTCGGGTGAAGTTTCTCCCGGTGGACAAAAGTTTCGCTCGGTGACTCTTCCCTCTAGAAATGGAAATCTGGGACGAAAATACCATTAGGCAAAGTTTCGCCCAGTCAGATCTCATCGAGCAAAGTTTCGCCTGATGAAAAATCTTACCAAAAACTCAAAAAATTTGTAGGGTGAAATTTTGCCCGGTCAGATCTCAACGGGTGAAATTTCGCTAACTGATTCCAGATGGCCATAACTCTCCCTTTTGACGTCCCATTGTAGCGTGTGATATGTCGTTGGAAAGCTAAGAAGATAAGCTTTCATCTCCAACTGAAATTGCATCAATCTAAGGTCAAGAACTCTATATATATCCATTTGTAGTTTGACCTCACCAGTGAAGTTGCTCAATGGACTAGAGTTTTGCCGTATCATTGACTTTTATTCTTTTGCTCAAGGTTTCACTTCTTAGGTTTGGAGTTTGGACTTTAATGATACTTTGGGACGATATTTCGCTCTTTTGTGCCCATGTAAGCTCGAATATGCTCTTGGACAATGAATTTCTATCAAAATAATAGGAAAACTACCCAAAAACACGTAAAATGCACAAGGAGCGAGGTCGCTAGAGTGAAAAATACTCAAATAAGGCGATGATCGCACACAAATCTTACAAAAGCGGTAGAAAAACGGGTCTAAATGGGTGGAAAAACGGGCCAAATTTGGCACACAACAATTTTTTATGCCATCAATTTGATATACAATGACTTTATACACTCCTTAATTCATGTTTGATTATTTCAATTGAATTAATTTATAATCTCTGACCGAGATTTCATAAACTAAAAAAATATCAAATCTCTGTGATAATATTGGTTCAGCTTTAATGGCCAGTAGAATAAATCGGGGATATTATTAAAGTTGTTGGTGTGATGTATATGTTGACGTATATTTAATCAAATACTTGTTCATGTTCTGTTTTGTTAATTTACAAAGCAATTAAACAATCAGCTAATTTAAAAATGGTAATTACCAAATAGTACAAAAACAATCTTAATTAAATCTGCTAGTCAAAACTGTTAATTGAATGTTCTAGTCAAATCTGCTTTCTTAATTTTTTTTTCCTGCCAATATTAATCCGTTGTTTACCAAACAGGGCCAAAATTTTATTCTCATTTTCTAGTATGAATTATTCTAGCTTATCTTCTCTTCCCTTTTTTTGTGTTAGAATGTCCATGACTAGTGAGTAGATTTTAGTTATGGGGTTAAAACAACGTTAAAAATGGATTTAGACTCAATTCATAGGGTGGATGAAGTGAAAATGATAATATAACAATGGATTGAGCAAAAATTCTCCACCTTGACGAATTGAGAAAAAGGGGGGGGGAGAGCAATCATGTAATTAATCTTGTGCACAGGCCCGTCTTTGAGGGAGGGCAAGGTGGGCCGCTAAACCGGGCCTCATTTTTGTGAGGGCCTCGATTTATAAAAAATAGTTTAGCCTATATATAGTTTGAATTGCTTTATTTTAGCAGTTGCATCATCCTGGTTCAGTGGTTTGAGTGTAATTGTCTTGTTCATGTGATTGTGGGCTCAATCCCCCATCTGTACAATATGTATATTTTTTGTAAAATCATTAATATACATAAATTTATTCTCAAGAGATTCTTTCTTTTTTTCAGTGATATACGTAAATTTATTCTCAACGGATTCTTTCTTCTTTCATTTTTAATAGTTTTATATTTTAAATAGGTTTAAGGTTCTTAGTTACATAACATACCATTAATGACATTTTGTTGTGACGAATTTTAATGATGTCCATGATTTTATTATTTCATTGTTTACTTTAAATTGAAGAGATCGTTGTACTAAATGAGTTGTCTACCCTTGCGGGTGATATTTAACTCATCACAAAATGATATTTGTGACAAATATACTCGTCATAAATAAGAATGTTTGTAAATTTTGTAGACATGCGTAATATAAGGGCCCAAAATCATAGTTTCGTTCAGGGCCTCCTAAATGTTTAAGACGGCCCTGCTTGTGCAAGTGTGAAAGCAAATTGGTGGGTCAATTGTTGATATTAATCTTAGTTGCCTTAAATATTATCTACCCAAAAGTGTGAAATCATTTTACGGAATTACTTTTTCATAACAGTAATTATAATGTACAACCGTTGTACCGTGCAACAACAATAAAAATTTGTAATTTATGATAAAAATTGACCTTTTTAGGTTAGTTAGTTACCACTTTCAGATAAATAGTTACCACTTTTTCGTATCAAAAAATGGTCACTATTTAACCTAAAGTGGTCACTAAATAACCTAAAGTGATAACTTTTTTACCATAAATTAAGTCCGTCGTATGATACAACGGTTGTATAGTATAATTTGTGTTTTCATAATTGTATGTTACTCAATCATCCCTAAAATTTCATAAATTTTCCAATACTACCCTTTTTCTCTTTTCCATTGTCTTCCTCCTAAACTAAACCATAATTTTTCTAATCAAAATTAACTTCTCATCAATTCTAATACCAATTCCATCAATTATTTGCGAATTCAATATGAATTACAATTCGGTAATTGATATTTTATCGTAAATTAGTTTTAATTGATTAATTATGGTTAATTCCGATTTAGAATGAACTGAGTAACATTGAATTTTAGGGTTAATTCAATAATTTTCCCCAAATAAAAAAAACTAACCAAAATCATTCTTCCAAAAAAATCTTAAAAAATTATACTAACATTAATCATATTTTAAAAGAAGCAAAAAAAATGTGGTGGCTGGAGTGGCGGTCGGCGTGGCAGCCGACGAGGTGGAGGAAGTTTGAGAGCTTTGAGAATTTTTTTTCTCTCTAAAAAAGCTCTCTACAAAATAAAAGGGGAAGGGGAAATGAGAGGGTTAAGATTGTAATTTTTAGATACAATTGAGTAACACGCAAGTATGAAAAAGTATCACCATTGGTTTAATGGCTACGTTTTACCATGTAATTAAAAAAATCTCATATAAATATATTACAAATATAAATGTTTTTATTCATAATTCGCATTGCATTTTTTAAGTATTTTGTAATTGTCTTATAACGTATTTTAAATGAAGTGTGGTCTAATATTTAGTTTTTATGTAATCTCTAATTTCCGATTAAGTTTTCTAATTTATAAAACTCTTCTAGTCTTTTAGTTCCGAATTATATTTGAAATCTATATAACTTCACTAATTCTCCGTTATTTAAAATGTACTCGTATTAAATTGGATTTACAAAAATAATAAAAATATATAAAGTACGGAAAAAAAAAATAAGTCAAATTCTCGTTTCTTAAATTGTCGCTTTTATGTTTACAAAAATCAAAACTTACGGAATATAATATAATCGTAATTTATAAAATGAAATAATAAATATCAGTAAAAGTTAAATGGATAAGGTATGCTAAATGTGGTGAGATGACTGAGACCCTCTATGAAGAGAAAAATGAATCCATTGATGTAGGGGTATTTTATAAGAGAGAGAAAATGGGGTAGAAAAAGTGAGGTGGAAGAAGTGGGGTACTCTGGGAAGAGAAATTGTATTCGTTGATAACCATGATCTTAGGGGATAAGGAATTTGGGTATCATGAATTGAGGATTTGTGGAAATTGTTGTGATTGTGTTGATTTATCTTGATTCGATTGTTGTGTTTTTTGTTGACTTTGTTTGGTCAACCTAGTTGACATTGACACCCTTGCTATTATTGGAAAATTCAGGGTATAGGTAATCATGTCTGGAGACACTAATTTTCTCGTCGCAAAAGCGGGTTTTAGTGAGGTTGGGTAGGGAAACCGAAAGATGACTCTCCCTTTATCGACTTTGCAACTTCCTCGTTTCCTTGATTTGTGTGTCCCGGGTTTCGACTTCCCGACTCCCCTTAACGCTTCCCTATAGATTATCTCTTAATCATCATAGTTTCATCATCTAGTCTAGTCTTTAACATCTAAAACCCCCCCTAAAAAGATCACATTCACTAGTAGACTTTGACTCATTGACTTCCATTTTCCATCCCTTGGATCGACCTCGGCTTCCATTACTACATTAATTTATTTTGTGTGTGTTGATTATAAATATTGTTTGCTTGTTGGATCGCGACGACCCTCCATCAAACATATAAATACATATGTCCCAGGTTGAAGGATAAGAGTATTTCTGATGTTGCACGTACATAAAGTTGTCGAGTGCGACTCTAAGAAAGAGTATGCTCTCGTTGTTGTTGTTATTCCATATCCTGTGGATAGTTTAATTTTAGACACGGATGTGTTTTCCTTATATGTCCTATTAGGGATTGGGCTGGGTCGAGTCTTAGGTTCACATGGGGATAATGTTACCATGAGTGACGAGTCCATTTTGATATAGTGGGAGTCGGAACGATGTGGAGTTGGAAAATTTCTCTATGAAAGAAATAGAAATGGGACATTTATTTGTTATAAAATCCTCTACATTTTTCATACGTGGCGTCTCAATTTTTTATCAAACGTAGTACGGTCGACAAATATATATTTTATTTTAAAATTTGAAATTTGTATCTATTGTTTTTTTCGATGTAGTTTTGCAAGAACTAGTCGGCTTTGTTATTTTATTTATAAGTTACTTTTTTCATTGTTTTGTACTTTTTTTTCCCGTAAACAATGACTTTTTTTTCTTATTCGTTATTATGTACGGCTTTTTTGTTGTTGTTGTTGTTGTTGTTCTGTATAGCTGCCTTTTTTATTGTTAGTTCGTTATCTTTCAACCTTGCATTTTTTTCGTAATCTTTTACCCAACGCAGTACGGTCAAAAATATATTTTTTATTTACAACTTTTTAATTTGTATATACTTTTTTTCTTTCGTTGTAGTTTCACAAGAACTAGCATCTTATTAACTTCTTTTATTTCTTAATTGCAAGTGATCAACGCTTATTATATCTATTTCTATTGCTTCCTCGACGATCGTTTTATCGTGTTTTCTCGTCTGAAGTGAGCTTTTATTGTCAATATTTGCTAGGAAGTCGATACTGCCGTATCTCGGGTTATTTTGCAGGATATGTGTGTTTTTGGATGCATTTACATCTTGACGAATTAAAAAGACTAATCCGAGGACAGGAGTGGAAATCAAGAAGGAAAAAGACGTCAAACAAGATGAAAGAATGATCACCTACACAAGGGTCAACTTCAAACGTTCATATCTTGAGTTCTACAACTTCAATGAGAGTGATTCGGGTGGCTAGGAAAGCTCTTTCTCGTAGCTTTCCAATAGTATGTTGCATGCTCAATTTGCACAATTAACGAACAAATCGCAGCTGTTTGAATTTGAGTGTGTGATGTTGTGACCTACAGCGCTACTCGATCGAGTCACTCCTTGGACTCGATCGAGTGGCTATCGTAATATGTACTTGTCAGTTTTTTAGGGGTCACTCGACCGAGTTCATTCTTGACTCGATCCAGTAGACCTCTTTCCGGGCCGCAGCACTATTTTCGGGAATGATTTGTTTCGGGTTCAATTTTCAATCTTATTAAGCTTGTATTATTAAGATGGGATTGAGGACACACTTTTCATTATTCAGTTTTACTTAGTTTAGTTTACCTAATTGGAGAGGATCCTTTTGTTGAGAGTTTTACACACATTCAAGATCGAATCTTGGCATTTTTCCTAATCATTCGGTAATTTATATTTCAAATCTAGTTTTGTTTAATTGCTTTATGTTTTGTTTTCCTTCAATTTGTGTTTTGCTTCTTTGATTTATTGTTCTTGATTATAGATTTACTATTGTTGTTAGCAATTAATTTACGTTGTTCTAATATGCTTAATTTCAGTTTAATTGTTATTCGTTTGATTAATTCTAGTATGCGTAGCTAATTCTTTAGGATTGTGTTTTTTCCTAACGAGTTTTTACTCAAACCTAGCGAATTTTCATAAACTTTTCCCATTATACCCCTATATAAACTTTCGTTTCACATTGAGATTTAACCTCACTTCTTTCGTTTTGCTCCATCGATTTAGATAATCAATCGCTCCCGATTTTCATTATCACTTCTAATTTACTGATAATGTAAAATCGATTATTTATTTACCAAAATCAATTATGACTTCTTTCAGTTATTTGTTACTCGGAGTATATTTTTCAATAAATCACCAAAACATATTGGTTTCATTTTTGTAATTTTATTGTTTTTTTAACCACAAACGATGATTGAATAATAATAAATATCGTAAACTATTTTTTTATAAAATTCTCCTCTATTTAAATAAATAAAAATAATACTATATAACAAAAGAGTTTACGTAACAAGAAAGAAAAACGAAAAAACAAAAAATAACGAAAAAAGGAAATTATTAAGATTATATTGCTTTAGCTCAGAAATATTGGATTTGAAACTGATAGTTTTGTTGTGGATCTGTGTAAAAATTTATTAAGGTAAAGATCCTATTTATACAACAATTTACAGCTGCTTAATTAGATAACTTTTGCAGCTGTAAATCTCATCCATGCCGTATATGTTAAAATTTTACTATTCACCTAGCTTAGCTTACTCATCCCTATTTTACTGTTTAGGGGCTAAGTCAGTACATATCTTCTTACATAGGTGAACATTCACCTATTGCTTTTAATTACAACACTCCCCCATTGAATGTTCACTTCTTATGTAACGATGCCTATGTATATACGAAATGCCTCATTAAAAACCTTGTTTAGGAAAAACTCGGTGGGAGAAAACCTAACTAAGGAAAAGAGTGAAGTAGTATAACTTTTCTTCAACATTTTTCTCGAAGGTGACACATTCCGATATTTTTCACTAATTCTTGGAATGTTGTTGATGGGAGTGATTTTGTAAAAAGATCTGCTAAGTTGCACTTTGATGGAATTCGTTGAACGTCAATTACTCCTTCCTTTTGAAGTTCATGCGTAAAGAAGAATTTTGGTGATATATGTTTGGTTCTATCTCCTTTGATGTAGCCTTCTTTCATTTGATGAATGCAAGCTGCATTATCTTCATATATAATAGTAGGTTGATCAATTATGGTCCTTAATCCACATTCTTTTTTAATATGATGTATCATCGACCTTAACCATACACATTCACGAGCAGCTTCATAGAGAGCGATCAATTCAACATAATTTGATGACGTCGCAGTTAGAGTTTGTTTGGTAGATTTCCATGATATGGGTGTATTACCATAAGTGAATACATATCCACTTTGTGATTTTGCTTTTTGCGGATCTGACAAATATCCTACATCGGCATAACCAATAAGAGTTGCATCTTCTTTTCTATGGTAAAACAATCCAAGGTCTTGTGTTCCTTGGAGATAACGTAACAGATGCTTTACACTATTCCAATGTCTTCTTGTTAGTGTTGCACTATGTCTTGCTATAAGATTGATCGAAAATGCTATATCAGTAATTTCGAGTTCCTCATTTGTTCCAATGATATTTAAATCATCAACATATACTGCAATTATTACGAATCCTTTCCCAAAACGTTTTATAAACACGCATGGACTGATTGGATTATTAATATATCCTTCCTGCAGAAGGTATTCCTTGAGCCGATTATACCACATCCGCCCTGATTATTTTAATCCATACAAAGATTTCTTCAATTTCATACTATAAATACATGATGAGTTGTGAGAGATTGGTAGCTTTATTCCATCCAGAACTCGCATATATATTTCAGTATCGAGTGTTCCATATAAATATGCAGTAACTACATCCATTAGACGCATTTTCAAGGATTCAGATACAGCCAAACTTGTTAAAAATCTTAACGTTGTTGCATCCATAAATGGAGAATATGTTTCATCATAATCTACTCTCGGCATTTGTGAAAAACCTTGTGCAACAAGTCTGGCTTTATATCGAACAATTTCATTTTTTCATTGCGCTTGCGCATAAAAACTCATTTGTTCCCAACTGGTTTTACACCTTTTGGTGTCTGGGATACAAGTTCAAAGACTTCACGTTTTTCAAATGATTTCAATTCTGCATCCATTGCCGCTTTCCACTTTGGCCAATCATTTCTTTGTCGACATTCATCGACTGATGTTGGTTCAATATCGTCGTTATCAATGACGATTTCAGTGGCAATGGAATAAGCAAACATATCATCGATTTTGGTAATCTTTCGATCCCATTGTTTTCCTGTATAAGCATAGTTTATAGATATTTCCCTATTATCTATGCCTTCATCTTCATCATTTTTCTTTAGAATTTCGATGATATCTTCCATCTTTTGGATTTCATTTTCTTTCTTGAGAGGTGTTTCACTCTTTTCACTAGTGCTAGACATCCTTTTGGATTTTCTAGGTTTAGGAATTTTTTATCCAATTGGCCTACCACGTTTCTTAGTAGCAGACTCAAACAAAAGTTGATTTTCTGATTGTTTCAGAGGAATTTCTATTCTTGACGGATCATTTAAAGCAGGTATATGTGATTTTGTCACTTGCTTTATATCTGTAAATGCATCAGGCAACTTATTTGCAATATTTTGGAGATGTATGATTTTATACATCTCTTGTTCACATACACTTGATTTAGGATCTAGATAAGATAAAGATTTGGCATCCCATATAATTTCCTTTTGACATGGGATCATCTTATATCCCCCTAAAGCTGGGAAATTTGTTTCATTAAAATGACAATCATCGAACCTTGCAGTGAATAAATCGCCTGTCATAGGTTCAAGATATCTTATGATGGAGGGGCTTTCATACCAAACATAAATTCTCAACTTTCGTTGTGGACCCATTTTAGTCCGATTAGGTGGGGAAATAGGAACATAAACAACACACCCAAAAGTTCTTAAATGTGCGATATTTGGTTCATTTCCAACTACTAACTGCATTGGGGATATTACATGATTAGCAGTAGGCCTAAGCCGTAGTAAATTTGCTGCATACAAAACATTTCATTAGCCGTAGTAGGCCTAAGCTTACATTTCATTAGCAATGGTCTCGCAGCCAATTGTAATTTTTTTATTAATGCTTCTGCAAGTCCATTTTGTGTGTGAACATGAGCAACTGAATGTTCGACATCTATTCCAAGTGACATACAATAGTCATTGAATATCTTAGATGTGAATTCACCGGCATTATCAAGCCTGATTTTCTTTATTATATGATCAAGAAAATGCGCTCTTAATCGAATGATTTGTGCCAATAACTTGGCAAAGGCAACATTCCTTGTGGACAATAAACTAACATGAGACCATCGAGTTGATTCATCAATTAGCACCATAAAGTATCTGAATGGTCCACATTGTGGGTTAATTGGTTCAAAAGAATCTCCTTGAATTCTTTCTAGGAACATAGGAGATTCAGTTTCGATTTTACCTTTGGAAGGCCTGATAATCAGTTTACCAAGTGAACAAGTCGTACAAGATTGTTCCTTAAATCGTGGAACTTTAACTTTTGTTAAAGGATGTCCAATTGAGCTTTTGATAATTTTTATCATTATATTTGTTCCTGTATGACCTAACCGGTCATGCCATAAGGAATTAAGCTCTTGGTCGTCTATTTTATTCTTAGACGCAAAATTGGTTTCAAATGGACGTATAAAAGTATAGTATAGTCCAAAGGAGTAACTTGACATTTTTTCAAGTATATTTTTCTTGCCACTTTCAATTGTGGTAAGATACATGTACTCCTTATCATTTGAATCATTGGTTTCTATATGATAACCATTTTTCCTTAAATCTTTGAAACTCAACAAGTTTCTATGACTCCTACTTGAATACAGTGTGTCATGTATTATGACTTGTGTCCCTTTTGGGAGCACTATACAAGTCTTTCCTGAACCCTCAATTAATGTTATAACACCACCAATAGTGGTAACATTAGCCTTAATAGGCATTAATTGAGTAAAATAAGCTTTATTGTTCAAAATGCTATGTGTTGTGGCACTATCAATCAGGCACTGTTCTGCATTGCTGTTCTGATTTTCCATATCTTCAATTTTAAATAAATTTGAATAAATTAGACAGAAAAGATAATTCGCTTTTATTATAATTACATCCGTGATACGTTACATAATATATACAAACATAAGGGAAAACGAAGTATTATACAATGATTATTGTAACATAGTTTGGTTTAAAACAGACTACGCTGAAGGCCAACAGAGAGTATCAATGTCATCAACAAGATAATCCGATACATCAAGTTCGGGAATAGGAGAACTTTCCTCAACAAAGTTTGTCTCAATTCCCTTTACTTTTCCCTTTTGGGAATTTATATACAAATCAACCAAGTGTTTCGCAGTGCGATACTCATTTGCCTAGTGTCCACTAATACCACATTTGAAACATATGGTTTGGTTTGACTTATCCTTATTTGGCCCAAGTTTTCCTTTTCCCCTGCGAATAGGATTCCGGGGTCCGAATTTCAGGTGCCAATTCCTCTTCCCTTTGTAAGAGGTACTTCCTTTCTGGAAATTATTTCCTTTATTAAAATTGTTTCCTCGATGAAAAATATTTCCCTTTTGAAAGAAGTTTCCCCTTTTGAAATTCCCATATGGTTTCCCATGTCTCACTGCATATGTTTCTGGGGGAGCAACTGTCCTTGCTGGCCTTTTGTTATGGTTATGAAACATAACCTTCATATTAGCCTCAGTCATTCTTAAAATGGCTATTAGATCAGAATATCGATTATATTGCCTTTCACGATATAGTTCTCGTAAAACTGCATTATCGGCATGCATTGTTGATAGAGTTTTCTCTATCATGGCAGCGTCAGTTGTTATTTGCCCGCATAACCTTAACTGCGAGGTTATACGAAGTATTGCCGAATCGTAATCACTAACCGAAGTGAAATCCTGGAACCTTATGTTCATCCTGTCATATTGAGCCTTTGGCCCAACGATTCTCTCCAGACTTTCAAACCTTTGATAGAGATTATCCCACAACTCTTTGGGATCTTCCACAAATAAATATTCAGATTTCAAATTGTCCTGCAAGTGATGCCTTAAGAACACAATAGCTTTTGCCTGTTCTTGCGGATTTGAGTCTCCATTCGCTAAAATTGTGTGTTCCATGCCTTTAGCTTTCAGATTAGCTATGGCATCCACCCTCCACTCGATGTATTTTGTGCCATTGTTATCAAGGATATCAAAGTCTCGTTTTGCCACATGTGCCATTTTTTTATCAACAATTTAACATTCAGTTAATCGTAATAAATTTAAACAATATATGAATTTATTTTACATAATGAATCAAGTGGAATGGCAAGCCGCAGTGGTCCGAGACTTCTGATCTCAAAAGATCAGGGGTTCGATTCTTAATAAAAAATTAAACAAAATTAAAGAAAATAAAAATAATACTAGGCGCCATATTTTTATTATTTTATTTTATTTAAAATTCTAGTTGATATTAATTCATATATATACATACATATATCAATTAAAATGAACAATTACATTGGCTTACAATAAACATGAATACAGCTACTAATAATACTACAAGAGCCATAATTAAAACTATATATAACTTTAATATTCTAAAGGACTCTTCAATTGACGATGAAAGAGATAAGTGATCCCATTCAATTATAGTGGGATTCATATTTATTTTTATTTTATTTTATTTTTTTGAAAAAAAATAAATTTGGTATTTTATTATTAGTAAGACAGGGGTAAAGTTGAATTAAAATGATAAAATTCAAATACTTTTATAGTGGTCTAAATAACTGTTCATAATCGGTGTATAATAAATTAAAGAGTTACGTACAAGTTACAATTTACGTCTATTAGAAATTTAAGTCTTGTCATTTCAACTGAAAATTATTTTGATAATAATTTAACTAAGTAGGAAAAAAAATTTGACTGATAAATTTACTTATTACCAGAAAGTTACATATATATATATATATAGTCATATGTTAACCCGAAAAAAAAACAGACTCAAAAGTATAAAAAAATAATTCAAACATATAGTGGTTGTTGCCCCCTTTTCCTTCTTTTATAAAGCTGTGTGCATGCAAGACATTTTTATTAAAAAAAAAATACTGCATTGTGCATGCAAGACAGGTGACAGTAAACTTACTTTTCATTTATTGTTCACAACAATCACAAGTCATTAAATATTACGTATCATTCTTTCCAATAAACTTACTTTTCATTTATTGTTCACAGCTCATTGAATATTTCCCCCATTTGTTTTATCAGACAAAGTTGTGTGTCTGCTTCCCCTTTTTTTTTTCAAGTTCATTTTGTATCAAAAAAAAATTCTCTCCTAACAATTTCATACACATCTTCTTCTTCCTTTACTAAAAAAAAGAATTCCTCATTACTACAATAAAATATCTTTCACAACCCCTTTTGTTTATTAAAAAAAAATTCTAACAATATATTTGGTACTTATTAAATATACAAGTACATATCCATGCATGAAGAGTTGAAGACGATGAAGATTGAAGATTTTTTTTTTTTAAAGTTTGGTGACTTTTGCCAACGACAATGGTACCAGGTTCTTCATTTCTAGCTCTTTTTACATGCATGATATGAGAAGGTCCGGGAAGATCTTCCGGACCTGGATTTTCAATACTAGGTTCACTATTAAGGTCGATACGGTTGGGTCTTAACACATTTTGTGCGGGTGGTACAAGACCATCCAACGGTCCCTGGCCTCCGACGTGCGGGTATTTTGTGGTCCACGACCACTAGCACGCGGTGGATTATCACAAAATGGTAAATTATTATCTTTAACAGTAAGATATATATTGGAGTGTAATATATCACTCAAAATTATTGTAACCTCATTGGATTGATGATCCATAATTTATTTTATTTTTCGAAAAATAGTACTTCGTATGTATATGTATATACTTATACAAGAATTGCTTTAATATATTAACTTAATACCTTAAGCTTCAGATGTATTGAGACTTTCGTGCTGATAACGTATTAAGATTATATTGCTTTAGCTCAGAAATATTGGATTTGAAACTGATAGTTTTGTTGTGGATCTGTGTAAAGTTTTATTGAGGTAAAGATCTTATTTATACAACAATTTACAACTGGTTAATTAGATAATTTTTATAGCTGTAAATCTCATCTATGTCGTGTATGTTAAAATTTTACTATTCATCTAGCTTAGCTTACTCATCCCTATTTTATTGTTTAGGGGGGTGAGTCAGTACATATCTTCTTACATAGGTGAACATTCACCTATTGCTTTTAATTACAACAGGAACTACCAAATAACTAACAAACCAAAGGAATTTAAATAAATAAAATAATTAAAAAAAGAACCCCCTTACGGTGTCCTCCCTCCCTTGACCCCCACCCCACCGCCTAACCACCCAGCCCACCGCGCAGCCCATCCGCCCACCGATCAACACCACACAGACCACCGCCCAACCCGCCTGACCACCCCGACTCTGACCCACCAGATTTCAACCCGCCTCGCCCACCCCCTATCAACCCCCACCCGCCCACCGCCCACCACCTAGCTCAGCCGCCCACTCGGCTTCGATTTGACCCCGAACGGTTCCATATTTGTGGTGTTTCATGGCTCGTTTATGGGTGCTTGAGATTTATTTAGAGAGAATAAACAAAACCTTCAGTTTTCGATGGGATGAAATGAGAGGGGTAAAGCGGTAAAAAGTCATTAAGATTGAGGAAAAACTCGTTAGGAAAAAATAATTCTGATTCTTTATCTAGGGTTTAGGGAATCTACGAATGTTATGAGGGTTATAATATAATTGATGAATTGTTAATCGCATGGATTACCGCTTGATTATCGTTTTAACTTTAATTAATTATTTGATGCATAATTCAATTAATTAGTATCGCAAATTAGGTCTTTTCACCGACCAGGTTAAGAACTAATTATGTCACGATAATTCAGGTAGACTAGCTTAATTCTAGCGACCGCATGTTAAATTTAGCTCTAAAGCTTGTAGTGTACCGACTGGACTTACATCTTAGGTAGTTCGATTAATGATTCAGTTAGTTAATTCCCTGACCCGATTATTACTCGTAGTGAACCTGGGACCTTAAAATTGTTCCTTATTGATATATCGTCTTAGTTATCTAGCTTGATTTTACCAAACCAACTGGAAATTGTGACCCATAACCGACCCCTACTTCACTGTCTAAATTAGTTAATGACCCTAGGGTATCTTTGAATAGAGATACGACTTTCCCCTATCAGCAAGGCGATATGGAGTTGGAAAATATTCCTATGGAAGAAATAGAAACGGAATATTTATTTGTTATTAACAAAATTTCAAGACACAAGTCGAGATGAAAGCAGAAGTTGAAAATCTAGGTCGCGGTATCGACCACCCAAACGCAAATCAAATGATGAAGTTTCAATACTTAGTTGGATTAGAAAATGTGAAATGTCCATTCAGTCTAAACGGAGTGAAACAAATGGATCTTACGTGTAAAGTATTCATTCACCAAGGACGTCACAACGGATCAAATCAAATTGTCTTCATTAATTGTAACACTATTTTTATTAGACCGTCGTAATACGCTTAAGAAATATTAAAGGAGAAAAATTCTGTAATGCTAGCAAAATGATGAAATACTTCATTGTTGAAAGAAAATAAAAAAATTGTGTCAACAAAGTAAAAAGAAACATACTAAAAAACGATGAACATCGACAAAGTAAAATTAAATGTACTACCTTAACAAACTAAAAAAACGTACTTTGTCGATGAAATTTTAAAAAACGTACTGCGGCAACAAATTTAAAAAACCTCGAGTCAATTTTTTTTAAAAAAAAAATGTACTGCATCAAAGTGGAAAAAAAAAATGTACTGCAGGATAAAAGAAGGGTCGTGCTTTTTCCTAACGAACTTTTACTCAATCCTAACGATATTTTACCAATTTACCCTTGTCATTTCAGCCCTCCTCACAAATTCTTTGATATTCTCTCTCTAAAAAACCCCCCAAAAAAATAAAACTCCTATGTGCACACCCTCATAAACAACCACCACCCAAAACACAAGCATCGAGGTGGCTGGGGTCGGTGGTGGTCGGTGAGTCTGGATCGAGCGTGGTGCGGGGCGATTAATCTGGGTCTGATTGGTCTGAGAGGGTAAGTGGGTGAGGGTAGGTGGGTGGTTGGTGGGAGAAGGAGTTGTCGTGGGTGGGGATTAGGGTTAAAGTTTTTTTTTTTTTTCCTTTTAATATATAAATTTCCTATTTTGATTGTTATTATTTTGTTTTTAAATTTTTCTTTCTTCCTATTTTTCGTTTTTTTGTATGATGTAAATTATTTTTTCATATTTTACAATTTTTTTTTTGCTTTAATATTACTCCTATATGTTTTTATTTTAATTTTTCTTTTATTACACTAAATTTAAGTAATCGATAATAAATAATTAAAATAGAATCTATAACGAAGTTGGAAGCGTTGATTGATTACATAAATCGAATTCAGAAACATTGATTGATTTACATAAATCGAATTCATAAACGTTGTTTGATTACGTAAATTGATAAAAATGAAGAAAAGTTAATTAAATTTTGGGCAAAAGTTTAGGGATTGTAAAGGGGTATAATGGAAAAATTTTATGAAAATTCGTTAGGATTGAGTAAACACTCGTTAGGAAAAAATAATTTCGTAAATTAGTACCAACTCCTCAGAATTTGGTGAGAAGAGAAAAAAACTGAGGGAAAATGAGGGACAAAAATGGGAAAATCGTACTACATCGAGTAAAAGTGCGTACTGCAAAGAACAATCCTTAGAAGTATGCGCGCCAAATCTCGTTGCATACTAGTAGTACTGTATAAAATTATTGTTGAGAAAAATAAAATATGAAAGAATCATACTTACCATAGTTGAAGCCAAAACCCTAATCCACTCTAACAACCATTGATGCCCAAAATTGTGGTTTACAAATGCCAGACTTGTATTTTCTGAAGAAATGTTGAGAACATGACATCCTTTTTGGAGCATAAATGTCCATGTTCGTAAAACTAACAAATAATTAAGCACTAGACTGACTCAAATTGGAGGAGTATATGTATAATCTAAAGTAGAGGCATCTTCTAATCTTTACTTGAAAGATGTCACTGTAAGTTGAATGCTCTGGGAAAGGCTCCTCTTCAGTTGAGACACAGTCGGTCGGACTTGGCAAATCAACGATCCACTTTGATTATTATTATTATGCTCCCCTTTTGTTTGGCTTTGTCACTGCCTCGATTAGTCTATACATCCAACGATCCAGCATCCCTACATGTAGAGCAAGCATTTAAACACCGGATATTAAGCAGTGCATCTAGAATGTTCTATTTCGACAAACATCACCATGACAGCATTTTAAGGCGACGATAACCGATACTGCAGTCGTGACAGAAACTGATGTTTAACATCACTGGTCGTTTTTTTTTTTTTTTTGTTAATCTAAGATTACCAGTTGTTTTTTATGTTTCTGAGCTTTAATATAAAGTTATACGGTAAAATTTATGAGCTTGTATATTAAGCTTCCTAACTTATTCACATAAGTGCTTGAGCTCTAAAAATTACAATGCGACTTGCAAACAATACATAAAAGCTCCGGTTGCAACTGACAAACAATAAGAATTTTAGGCAAATCTAATCTAGATGCAACATTGAACTAGCAATAAAATCAGCAAACTTGCAGCAGCAGCAATCAAACTGAAGAAATAGATGATATAAGCATTCCCAATTCCCAATAATGGCCGTTAATTTCTTAACTGTAAGTAAATGTCGACTAGAAACTTAAATTAGGAGTGATAAACTATTGGAAATGGCTAATGTTAAAGCATATGGAGTAAAACATTAGATAAATTAGAAATCCCGAGCTTATGAGAATAGGACAAGTTCAGATTAGTATGAAGAATACAAAATGTTGAGCAAGTAGGCTAACCTGTTAAAGCAAAGGTACCCCCTAATACGGCAGAAAGACGAGTAAGGAAGTGGAGAAAACTGCGGCGTTCTTCTCTGATTGTGACAGTGATTGGTGACAGATCATACAGGAAGTACACAGCTGTCACAAAAATCTAAAGTGTTTAGAAATGCAGGAACAACAACAACAAAGACTATCCTTGTAAGTGATACACCGGAATAGTAACCTATAAATAGTAAAATAGTAAAATAGTAAAATACCAACCTGGCCACGACCTATCAAATTCTTTCATAGGTGAGAAGTACTCAGTGACAGAAAACTGGTTGGTAGGCAAGACCTCCTTCGAGATATACTTGTATTCAGTTGGAACAATCTAAAACAAAGCAACACACAAAACTCTTTTGAGCACTAATCTGACATAATCTTGTAAGCCAAGGAACAAACATCTCACAAACCACTCAGTGTAAAAGTAATTACCATGGTTTTTTTTTATCATGTAAAAAGTATAACCTTGATTTCAATTCATAAGCAATTAAGCATGAAGCAAGTCATCAATAAACAGCAAATACTGTTGCAAATAGGTGAATTTAGACCTAGGAAAACTGATCAGGCTCATACTCGAACACAAAAACTAGAACTCGGCAAGAAAGGAATAAAACTGATCTGAACTGACTCAACGCGATCCATCCAGTATCCACTTTGCCATTTCACCATTATGTGGCTTAATGGTAAGGAAAAGCAACATACCCAAAAACTGCCACTCTCTAATATCAGACAGTGACATCATTTCACCATTATGTGGCTTAATTCTCATACAAGTAGCTCTCGTGGGTCAAAAGAGAGTATCAAAAGATACTAGCAGAGAGGTTCCTGTGGATGGAAGGAGAGGAATGGACTCATTCAAATATCAAAATTTAAAATCAGAGAGGTTATTTGGGTCCAGAAGAGCAACACGAAAGAGATTACTAGGGAATTAGTTTGTCAATGTATGACTATAAACTAGACTTGAAGGATGGAGTGAGCAAATGTTGGTGCGAGGTTGAGGAAGACCTAAACAGACTTGGATAAGGGTGACCGAGAACGATATGAAGTTTCTAGGGATTGGAGAAGCTATGGTGTTGAATATGACGATGTGGAGAGAGATGATTCGGGTAGTTGAGGACTATCATTTATTGCTTTTATTTTTCTTTCATTCTTTTTATTTTTCTTATTTTTTTTACTTTTTATCTTCTATTTTTCATAAACTATTATTCATAATTGTTTTTTACTTACTAATTTTTTCTTCTTTGACTTCGAGTTTGTAATCTTTTACAGATTTATTACTAACGCTTTCAACTTGGAGTATTTTTTTATGAAGACGACTTGACAATTTCAGATAATGATGCATGTTAGCAGACCCCATATCCTTTTGGGACTAAGGCTTTGTTGTTGTTGATGATGACTATAAACTCTTTAATACCTTTTAGTTCCTGCGACTTGTCTATGATGAAAAAGTTGTGCGTATTTTTTTAATCACAATCAGATTCGACAAAACATCAAAGGTGAACCCAGACTGAAACACATTAATCACCCGAGAACACTGTAATAAGCAAACATGCGAGGAGAATATAGATAGAGAAAACACGAGTTGAGATCTTTTAACAATCTATTTAGACATTATAAAAGCTCAGATGAATTTGATCCAATGCAGCACCTACATTGGTTGCAGATATCAAGTAAGATTAGGACGAAAGCAAGCATTAAATGACATCTCGAATATACCTTTATATAGTACTTGAAAGTGCCACTTGCACCATGCAAAATTCGAACTGTGTCATCGAGAGGGTTATGGATTCCAGGATATTTTGGACCAAATGATAAGTCATGAATTATGTGACTGACATTGACATGATTAGATCCTTCAAAGATCTGTAAAAGAAAGAAAAGCAGAAATCAGACAAATACTTTCAGATTTATCAACCCAATATCATAATTACAGATGTTAACTAGAATCATTTATGACTTGTATTTACTCCTGCCTTTACTTTTCTAATTTCTTTTGAGGTCAGGAGACTTCAGAAATTTGAAACATGAGACAGAGGAAAAAGATCTTTTAGAATAATAATTCACATGCCACATATTGTCTCTGCAATTTATTACATTATAACATGTTGCTCTATACTAATTTGGTCTTTGGAATAACATATATTTTCGACAAACACCAGTGTATCTTTTCTATGAGCATGAGCTGACTTCTCCATTCACAAACGTACTGAATGCTAGATTTAAATTGTAAAGACAGGGTTTTATCCCCCTGCTGACTTTTTAAGTTAATATACATTTCAATGCGAAATGTATCACGTGGTCCCTTCGGCTCAATGGTTGCGTGGTAAAAATTTCAATCAATTTGAAGTAAAAAAATCCCCCCCCCCCCTCCAACTCTTTTTCTATACGCTTTTCTTTATCCAATATCTGCTACTAAGGCCACTAAGTGTCCCGCATTCTCTCAAACTCATGAGATTCTGCAATAACATCTTAGGAGCTACCAACTGAGTCTGATCATGAACCTAGCTTTCAGTCACGGATAAGCTATTGGTCGGCATGCCTTAATCACGCTAAATGAGGACAAAACTGCATCAAAATGCGGTTGAAGTAAACTCCAAAATCTCTATAGCTTGACCAGACTACAGATCCTCTTGTTGCAACTATGACCCAATAATTAACATTCCAAGCAATTGTAGAGTTCTGGACAGAGAGCACTACGCCTCCAATAATTCACATGCCACATATTGTCTCTGCAATTTATTACATTATAACATGTTGCTCTATACTAATTTGGTCTTTGGAATAACATATATTTTCGACAAACACCAGTGTATCTTTTCTATGAGCATGAGCTGACTTCTCCATTCACAAACGTACTGAATGCTAGATTTAAATTGTAAAGACAGGGTTTTATCCCCCTGCTGACTTTTTAAGTTAATATACATTTCAATGCGAAATGTATCACGTGGTCCCTTCGGCTCAATGGTTGCGTGGTAAAAATTTCAATCAATTTGAAGTAAAAAAATCCCCCCCCCCCCTCCAACTCTTTTTCTATACGCTTTTCTTTATCCAATATCTGCTACTAAGGCCACTAAGTGTCCCGCATTCTCTCAAACTCATGAGATTCTGCAATAACATCTTAGGAGCTACCAACTGAGTCTGATCATGAACCTAGCTTTCAGTCACGGATAAGCTATTGGTCGGCATGCCTTAATCACGCTAAATGAGGACAAAACTGCATCAAAATGCGGTTGAAGTAAACTCCAAAATCTCTATAGCTTGACCAGACTACAGATCCTCTTGTTGCAACTATGACCCAATAATTAACATTCCAAGCAATTGTAGAGTTCTGGACAGAGAGCACTACGCCTCCAAAGAGCAACCACCAATATCAATTGTTTAAAAAGAAGGCTCGAATGAGATTAAGTGAGCAGCAAGATACCTTAAATAAATACAACCAAATAAGATACCTTAAGGCAAGGAAAAATGACTCCGCTATAATAACAGACATTGTACACTTCAATGCCTTACCCAAGAAAAGGTAATATTAATGTTGCGACTATAATGACCAATTCCATTAATGCAAAAGATACAGACAGCAAGAATACCAGAAGAAAGTATCTGCATTGGCAGGAATCTAGAACTAGACTGAAAAATTCGGGAAGTTATAATTGAAAGAGGACCTCACCATCTGGGCAACAAAAATGTTCAGTCCATGAACTGAGATATGAAAGTTACCAGCAACCCTTTGCACATCCAAAACACCATAAACCTGTGAAATGTAATGAACCCATTAACAGATATAATACTATGACATTAGATAGATTTCTAAAACCATCAGAAACTAAGTTCAACAGATACCCGACATCCTTCTCCGTTTGCCATTGCTTGCTTAACTTTTTTGACCATTTTCTCAGTGTCTTCATCAAAGCCCTGCAGATGAATTTTCTGTTTAAGATCCGCTTCTTTCTCTTTATCATCACCATGCTCATCTTTGTGCTCTGCATGCTCATCTTTATGGCTACTCTGGTGATGATTAGGATTACCTACCAAACGGTTGTTAAGATTCCCATTAACTTCACTAACCAACAAACTTCACTAGGAACTCACAACCAAAAAGTTTCAAATAGAACTACGGAACTTCTTAAGGAAACAGGAGGAGCTCCACAATCACTTTAGTCGTAACACATGCATACAAACCCCACAACATATCAGCCTCATAAAGGCAGCAAAAGGAACAAAATAGAAGTCCCGGAAAATAAAGTAATGAGACAGCCATCAGCCATGCTATTTGATCACACAAGTACATAACATCAGTAACCTATCTCTTTAAGACTGAGGGGTATCTTTTCAGTTACAAGGTTTCCATTTAATACTTATCTCTATTCTTGAGGAGTTGCAAACCATTCCATTATATTTTCAGTAGTTAATATTCTTAGAAAAGATGAATTATTATACACTGAGGCCTAGAGGATGGCATCGTTTCCTGACACCTTTCAATTTCAATTTAGTAAGCAGCCAGGCACATGAACATAATACTCCGTACTTAATTTACTCAATCACACAGTATCAAAAAAAATTGTAAAAAAATTATTATGTAGCTAAAATAACTATAAAACCTGATCATTATAGTCGTTACCAGAGTACCAGTCAGTGTTTCTAAAGAGACTAACAAACTGTGCGAGGTAAGTGGGGATAGGCAATGTTCACATCACAATGCAAACCAGGGCTGTTGCTACTTTCCAGTTGGCCCTCAACATATTAAGGACCACCTGATACTTCAAGATAAAACATATGTAGATGGAATCATGTCAAGAAAAAACATATGTAGATGGAATCATGTCAAGCAGCGATGCAGGGTAGAATAGATGTTGCTCATTAGATCGCTCATTTGCATGGGTCTTTTAGGGAAGAGTTTGTATGTATTTTCGACATCCCGCCATCCATTTTGGCTTTGATGGAAATTGATTTTTAAGTAAAAATGCCACACACCATATTCTTATAAAAAAAACATTAGAGACGTTGATATTTAGTCCATGACATCCCAAGGACAAATAAACAATTACACTCCACTACATTCCAAGCACAAATGAACCGCAATCCACTACATCCTAGAGCCAAATAAGACATGTAGATGATTTAAGAGCTTAATTTGAGCAAGCGAGAAGCACACTGAGGCGATGAGGGGCAGGCCTTTTGGCCAGGAGGTGATCTGATTTTTCATAAGAACACGCATATTTAACAATCAAATTTTGTGCAAGATAGTCACTTTTTGGGTTTAAAGAGGGCTAACATGTATTTATATCAAAAACTAAGGATAAGGGGGAGAAGAGAAAGGTAAACTAGAACACTTCCGGAGGGAGGGGGGGGGTGCTGGAATTAGAGTTGGCCCAACCACAATCTTCCATCCTTCTTTCAACTCCCTTAACTATGTTTCCTTCGAAGCCATCAACCATTTAAAAATGATTAGGAGGGCAGTGAATCGTTCTAGGACAAATTTCCTTGCATGAGAACAGACGGCATTCGAAAGTACATGGCACAACTTGAATAAATGAAATAAATCATTCGCTGGGTCAACTTTCAATTTTTTTTCACTGATATGATAATATTCTGAACAATTATCATTACATATGCATAGAACCTTGCGAATTAGTGCCAATTGTACTTGGCACAACTAAAAAGCAGAAAGGACAGTGAAACAAAAGTGATACCATGACCATGAGAATGGCCCTTTTCCACCAAGTCTGTCAAGAATTCAGTTCCAATAATATAACCGTCACTGTTTAAGCGGAGCTGCATAAAACCAAAAGAGAAGTGATAAGCATGCATCCCCTTCCTAAATCAAAAGCATTCCTACAAGCTAAGAGCTCAAAGTATAAAGTCAGTATCCAATTACCAGACCTTGTAATATATAATGGCAGTATTTTTTAAGAACATCAATTACTGCATTGCCTCTAGGGAAACAAAGAATAAGAATATTACCCCTGCCTCTAGGGCTCCCACAAATATAAGGGCAAGGACGGTTGTGTGCACTACCTTTATACTAACACCACAAAGAGATTGTTTCTGAATAATCATAAAATTGCATCGAATGAGTACTACTTCAAAGTAGAGAAAATGCAGTCACTTTAGCAAGTCATTTTGCTATATTCCATTTTTATCCAAAACATAGAAAAAATGAAGTTTTTGGCTCCATTGGAAACAATGGAAAATCATGACCATCGTCGTCTTGATACTTATATGCAAGAGCATGTCTAACTCTCGCCAAAGATCAGCATACTATTTTAGTGTTAGTTCTTGTGAAGTCATAAATTTAAAATTAACAAGGTTGGAGTTCTAGTTCAAAATATTTTGGTTTCTAGATTGTATAATTTTCAAAACCAATATCACATTACCACAATGATTCTTGGCTATACCTAGGTAAGGACTAAGGAGGTGCATGTAGGTAGCATAGCCATAGACAATCTAAGAAACCAATTTTAAACAAAACAAATGCTCAAAGTTTAACCTGGAAATTTACGGTAAACTGCTATTGCAAGTTTAGTAGGAAAGAGGGAGAGTAAGCTTCTTTCTGTCCAGCCTCTTTGTTTTGATACTTAAAAATATTTATACTTCTAGATGAACACAGGCCAATTTTATCAAGAAAAGAGCCATGGTATTCATGCCAAAGGCTCCTATGCACAAAGAAGCTCTGAAAGGACCCCTTTGTTCCTAGTTTTGTCTGATCAATCATTTACCAAACAGTCCACAAGATTTACCAAGTCAATGATGCAAAAAAGAAATTGCCAATTGCCAATTGTCAATTGATGCATTGGCTTATATAAAAAGATCGTTATTTCAACAGATCATATAGTAAAGATTAATTAGTTGAATCATATTTTTCAACGTGGCTATAAAAGCTAAACCTTTTCCTATCGTTTTCAAATATAACTTGAAAAGAATCGGGGATTTGTGATTCAAAAAAGATGAAAACTCTGGACATTGACCTGTATGTTTACATGATAATTGCCAGTTTTTAAGTACAGATCCTGAGGTAAATGCACGCAAAGCCAATGGTACAAAGAATTCCACCACTATATATATATATATATATATATATATATATATATATATATATATATATAGAGAGAGAGAGAGAGAGAGAGATGAGATCATATAAGTCTCATCTCTTTACCTAAGTTCATAAGTCCTAATGTAAACCTTTGGATTAAAAAAATTGAATGGCTGAGATTAGGTGAGAGATTTTACTTTTTCAACACTCAGAATTGAATACTCCTCATTTTTAATCCATATATATATATATATATATCCCTCTTTTATCCTTATTTAATCAAAAGAAGAAAAAAATGAAAGCTCTTTTTTTCACGAGTTACAGATTATATCGTCACATGAATCATTACAGATATGCTACAGTTCGTGTAACGACAGGTAAGATCTTCTAACTAATATAGCACATACATGGAAATTATTCAAACTCAAGCCAGTGCTCAAGGCAGCAAGTGTGAAAGGAAACCATTCCCCTTGCCATGCGACTAGTGAACATGCACAGCAGCACACACAAACGGTATGGGTATAACAAAGAAACGCATTTACAATCAGTAGTATAAGTATAGAACAGTATCACAGAACAGAAACAAAGCACAAACTTCCTAATTATACAGACTCGATTAGCTACTGACATGAACCATCATACATACAAGGTGAGAGAAAGAAGGTGAGAGAAAATATAACTACAGAAACATGGGGGGAAATAGAAAGAAAGAGTGAACACGAAACCAAAAAGAAAACAGTCACCCAACAGTCGGATAGGAAGTAGAACTTGTAATACCAATAAGTGGTAAAGAAAGCAACCATGATAGAGTCGAACATACCTTCCATATGTTAGTGTCCAAATCCACTTCGTGCTTTCCTGACATATCAATTGCATCCACGCTGAGAACTGCACAAAACATACACCATTCGTGAAAATCTTGAAGATAGAATGCACGATCCACAGATTTTATGCTGTCAGATGTCAGCTTTAAAATAAAATGTACAGCAATAATAATCAAATGACATGGAACAATTATGAAAGCATCTACCATCGCATGGTAATGAAGGGAACGTCATATTGATATGTATGGGAAGAGTTTCTCCACGCTTCAAGTCTACAGACATCTGTCAATAAAGATGTCACTGTCAAATACCAAAAGAAAAAGATGAACTGAAAACAGCACAAGGAGCCAATAACCGAATGTCACCTGATGGACTGTGTAGGTACTTAGATAATATCTGAGCTCGTGTAAGAACAAAGTGGCCATAATGGCGAGCCCTATAATAGATACTGCATAGGAAAAAAGGATAGGTATCAAACAGTAAACTAAATGATAGTATCGGCACAAAAATCAGAAAAATGGTAAGAGCTCACTGTTTGCAAGCAACAAGTCAATATATATTAGCACTAGCTCGTAGTAACAGAGCAGCAATTTCACCAAGAATACTCCACTGAGGGCTCACTTGAGATGGGCTTATAAACTAAAAAATGGAGAAGAGGGGAGGTGGTGGAAGGTGGAGACGAGGAAAACTGGAAAACACATCATGGTTTCCTTCTCTTTGTAATGCATTACACACAACCAGAGATAATTGTTCATCCCTCACCACTCTTCTCATCTTCTGCAACCATCACTAACCACCAATTTCCTCTTCCTTCTCATTTTGAATTCTCTTACTCCCCTAATAATAACTCTCAAGTCTCATCCAAAGTGAGTCCTAAGGAGTAATAGTTACCTCCGGATTCCAGTAAGGGTTAGTAGTTACCCATCGATCCATCTATCCCACTTAGAAGGTAGCATTGATAGAGGGCACCTGGTTGATGACAATGTGGACGTTGATATACCCTACTCATTAAGTAACCATTTACAACATATGTCCAGAAAAAAGCGGCTTGAACATAAAACATACTAAGAAACTGAGCCTAATCCAACACAAGCATAGGGAAAGATAGCCAAAAAAACAGGACTATGTTACAAATTCCACCCTAATAAATAAGCTGCAACAAAGTCCTCAAGTACGCGAAACACGGAGTAGTGCAGGAATAATTGAGACATACAAAAGTGGTCCGAATTATTAGAAAGAAAGAAATTAAGAGGGTGAAACAGACTTCTGGGTGTAATACATTCCAGTTTCGGCAAATTACTCGAAGATCCCAAATCATGCACGACAAACTGAATGAAAAACGATTATCGAATGTATAATTGAGCAGCAAAAAATGCAAAGGAAAACAAAATTACCAATAGCACCGGATTGAGTTTTCTGCAACAAGTGTTCTTCAGCACGAGGGAAGGCATCAAGCCTCTTAATCGCTTGTTTCACACCCATCTTATTCAAATAATGAGTTACCCTTCTTAATTCGATCCAAACCTGAAGAATTCACGCAGTTAGCATATCAAAAGATTGCAACTTTATTTCTGGGTAACGTCAAAGAAGGAGGCGCATGAAAGCTCGAGCACATACTAAATAAATGTTAAAATCAAACTGAAAAGAAGAACAAACATATGGAGACGGTACCGCGAAAGGGGAGAAGGAGCTGGGTTGGGTGGTTGGAGATCTCGTCGGATTAACCAATTAATGATTAATTAATTTGGGGATGAACACTCTAACAAAAGGAAGCATTTACCCGGTTTTTTCTCGCCCAGTTTTTCACAAAGTTGATGTTAAAAATTTCAGCCTACGATTAATTAATTATTTATATTTAATGTCCTAAATCAATCGAGTTAATGGAAGGAAAAACTCTTTCTCCAAACCCGGAGAGAAGTCTTGATTAAGGTCGTAGCACAAGCTATACCGACTTATAGGATGAGTGTGTTTGATATTCTGGAGGGTATTATTTCTAAGTTTTATTGAACAATGGCACGGTTTTGGTGGGGTTCCACGGATGCACATAGGAAAAATCATTGGATGAGTTGGGAGAAGTTGTGTCGATCCAAAGGGAGAGGGGGGCTCGGTTTTTGTGACCTACGGGTGTTTAACCAGACTTTGTTGGCTAAGCAGGTTTGGAGGCTATATCCTAACCCAATGAGTCTTGGTACTCGGATTCTCAAAGCCCGGTATTTCAAGAATGACTCGGTTATGGATGCTAGAAGAGGGTCGCTGGCGTAGCATCTTGGGAGTGAATCCCATATCCTAGAGGACCTCAAGTGGCGTGTGGGAAACGGTATCAACATTAACGTGTGGACGGATGTCTGGCTGTCGGGGTCTTCTTCAAGTCGAATCTCGGTCCCAAATGTTAATGAGGGTAGTATGTCAGTTGCCGAGTTGCTTGACTTGGAGAAGGGCGCCTGGAACATACAAAGACTGCGGCGTAAAGTTCTTGTTGAAGATGATGTCCCCGGTGCTCTTGAATTGCCTGTAAGTTTAACCGGGATGGCGGATGAAATGTTCTGTTGGCCCTCTCCTGATGGTGTGTTTACAGTGAAGTCGGCATATAAACTCAGGGATGAACGGTTTCGCTGAGAATAATGTTAGCGGAGGTGCGGGTACTAGTGACCTGTTATGGAAGACAACTTGGGGGCTATCTATTCTGCCCAAGTTGGCTCATTTTACCTAAAGAGCGAGTGGGGAGCCTTTAGAAACGAGACACCAGCTGCATCATCGCCATTGTGTGGAGACCTCGATTTATGGTCTTTGCAGTAGGGTTGTGCACCGGTCCAGACCCGGCCCGACCCGGACCGGACCCTGAACCGGAATAGTCAATTTCCCTGACCCTGACCTTGACCCTGAATCGATAAACATTGGACCTAAACCGACCTTGAAAAATCGGGGTCCGAACCCGGTTGGACCGGAATTTCCAAAATTTTTTTGAAATTTTGGTCCAAAATTCCGGGCCGGTTAGACCGGAATTTTTATGAAATAAATATAATTCCGGTCTTTCCGGTCCAAACCGGTCCGGATCGGAAAAAATCGGGTCAAGACTGGACCGGACCGGAACTCTGAATCACCCAAAATGATGGACCTGAGATCGGACCGAAATTTTTTATCCCGGGTCCGGTCCATTTTTCCGGTTCGGACCGGATTTTGCACACCCCTACTTTGCAGTGGGTCGGGTGAGGCGACGACCCATGCCCCGTTTGAATGTCCCAAAACGAATGGGTTGCGCCTGAGGTCTGGCTTTGAGGATATCCGCTTTGCTGCCCCTATGACGCGTTGAGCAACCCCCTTGGAGTGGGTCATGGAGCAACTGGAGATTACCGACAAGATCAAGTTCCTTACTGTGGTATGGGCTGTGTGGTCCGTTAGACATTTGATGACACCCCTGCTACTCCTTTGTCTATTATGCGCGGGTTATCAAATCTTTGTCGGAGTATGATGTATACATGGATACCAAGCCCCATCGGCGGTCCTGGAAGTTGGAGGCAGCAGCTGGACGCTACCTGGTCAAGGCATGGTCGTCAAGGTGAACGTTGATGCAGCCACGTTGGACAATAGCGAGGTGGGACTTGGTTTCGTCATCTGGGATGAGGAGGGGCGTATTGTCCGAACTGGGAGCAGGAGGAGTGTGGCACGTTGGACACCGGAAGTAGCAGAGGCGATAGCGGCAAGATTTGGGTTGCTTGAGGTGATCGAGGGGGGCTATCACGACATCATCTTGGAGAGTGATGTACTCGCTTGAGTTATTTGTAAGGTGAAACACCGGAGTTTATGGAGAAGCCAGATAGGCATTTGTTTCTCTTGTGCATGTTAAGCGTGATGGAAATATTGTCGTCCACTAGATGGCTAGATATTGTACCACCCGGGGTGACTAGATTGTACATACTCTCTTCCAACTTCCGACAAACGGCACTTGAGTTGTCGAAAGTTGATCTAATTTAATAGTCACGTTTTTCCCTAAAAAAATAAAAATAAAATAGTACTTCCTCTCCCCACTATGATTTTCCCATTCATTATTTTAATCTCACCCGTTTTGATTGAAAATGAGAAATCATTGTGGAGAGACTGGAGAGGAGGGAGTAAGATAAAGAAACTCAACTTTGATTTTTTTTTTTCTAGTTAAGACCCGAACTTTTAAACTTTTTAGTTAAGGGCTTCACATCCTTTTACGTCAATACTTTTGTATGTTGTGGATCGATCATGTTATTTGTATGAAAACTAATATTAATTACTGTATAAAAAAAACTTCTTAATTAATTTAAGTATTTTTGAAAACGGTTTTTTTTAACGTGTCACGTGTGCCCAGTTTAATAAGTTAATTACAGAAAGATTAACAATGATATTATCTAAGTAAGTTAAATATGAATTAGTAGTATATCATTTTCTCATGAGTATATCATTGTTAATCTTTTCAAAGTTAACTTATTAACGTGCACCAGTGAACGTATGTTTGGCAAACAAAAAAATGACATGTATGTTGTTTTCATACTCTCTCCGTTCCGATCAATTGTTGTCCTTTAGTTTGGCACAAAGATAAAGAAAATTGGAGGGAGCCAATTAGTGGATGACAAGTGGACTAAATTAGAAGTGAAAGATCAAATTGCTCATCAGTTTCATTCCTTAAATAAACGTAGTTGCTAAATCATACCCGCCTTTTACTACTTCATACCTAACTAGTACAAAACCCGTACGCGTACACACGATTTTTTCATTACTTTTTGTTTCCTATTTATATTTCGAGTTTCACCCTACAACAAATTACCCCTTGCACCACGAATTATGCCACGGTAATTTGTTATTCGTGGCTAATTTTTATCTAGCAACGAAAAATTTTGATTCACTACCTAAGAAAAAAATATGCTACGGGAAAATTTTTCCCGTGGCTAAAATTCACTTGCGCCACGAATTTTATTAAAGTCGTGGCCAATAATCACTCTTGCCAAGAAAGTTGCCACACCCGTGGCAAAAATATATTTAGCCACAAATTTGTTTTGTGGCAAATATTTTTTAGCCACGATGTAAGTAACTTCCATGGCGAAATTATTTTTAGCCACTGATATAATAAATGCATGTGGCTAATGTGGTTCTTCAAACTTTAATAAATTACTTTCAAGTTAAGCCCAATGTCAAATTTTGGTCTTAAAAAATTCATTAAAATTCGAAGTTATAGATAATATGAAAGTAAATAAAAATATTAATTTTGAAAATATTTTATTACTCAAAAAAAAATTGTTATTTTTTTTATTTCGATTTAAAAAAAAATTGATTTTTTTGTAAAAAAAAATACAAATAAAGAAAATTTTGGTTGTCTAATTTGTTTGTTTTCAACTAATCATAATTTTTGAAGTCATTGATTTCTCTTAATTTGACAATATGTTTAATTAAAATTATACAATCTTAAGTACGACTTTTGAAAGAATGAATGACATTTAAATAGTGTAATATATGTTAGCTAATATGCAGCGTACATAGCATATCAAGTAAAAATAAGTATGTGATTTATCATCCATCTTTGACATGTCTAATATTATTTGAGAATCTTTCAGTTTTAACGCTTAATTAATTAGTTAATTAATTAATTTTTTCACATGTATTACACATCTTTTGAAGACAAAAAAAACTTAAAAAGAAAGTGATCAAGCATGACTCGTAACCGCAACTTTCGAGCGTTGTATTATATTTTTTCAAATTATTGATTTATTTTCTTACTATATTTTCAGTGTGAAAAAAATAATTATTTTAACTCGTATTTAAGAATTCCAATCGACCAATATTTTTTCAATGGAATTAACTTTGACTGCGAAAATAATGATTATTTTTGTAAATTAATTGTTTTCAAGTTGTTTGGTTTGGAAAAAATATTAATGTTTGAAAAGTCGTACCTAAGTTTAATAATCAGTCAAAATTAATTTTCAAAAAAAGAGAGGTATAATTGAGAAAAACAAATAATTAAGAAATACATGTAAGAAAGTTTAATAATTAAGAACTACTGGTGAGAAAATATAAAACTAATTTATCGTCAACTGTGTAATTCAATAACTATTCTGTAATATTATTTGGAAGATATTTTAAAAGATGAATATAAAACAAAATTAATTTAATGAAAAATAAAATTCGGGTAAAACTTCAAGTAGACAAGAGAAAACTCGATGATGATAAAAACTGATGAAATAAAATAACGACTGATAGTTCAGAGTAAATAAAATATCTAATTAAGACAATAGCAAAAAGAAAAAACATATCGAAAGATCTAGCAATAAAAGAACGTGAAACATAGAAATTAAAATACAAATATTAATAAATTAATGAAATCATGAGTTTGAAAGTCAATTTTGAAACTTGATTTTTTTTTTTTTCGGAACAACTTTTTTAATCATAAATAGTAAATCATTGGGGAAAAAAACAATTAATTACTCAAAAGTAAATTAATTACTCAAAAGTAAATGTAGTTTGTGGAAAAAAAAACATTTTAAAGGAATTCAAACAATGATTATGTCAACAAAGTTCAAATTCATTTCTGCTAGTTGGCCATAAGAACTTCACAGTTAAGCGTGCTTGAGTGAGAGTAGTGTTAAGATGGTGATCTCCTGGGAAGGCTCCTCGATGCGTGCGGCTGGTGAAATTAAATAATATTGAAGCTATAAAGCTGGTAGCCGTTTCAGATGTGACTAATATAGAGGTAGAGAATTCTTATGGTTATTAATTAATTAATTTATTATATATTTTCACCGGTATAAATGTTTCGTCACAAGTGTAATTAGCCACGGGATAACCCGTGGCAAAAAGTTAATTTTAGCCACGGGAGACTCTGTGGCAATAGAATCAATACTTGCCACGGTTTTTTTCCGTGGCTATTTGTTTGTCACGGCCACTTGCGCCACGTATGATTTTTCAGTGGCAAAGTACTTTAGCCACGAAAATTTAGCACTTTTGTCACGAATTCAGCCGTGGCCCAAGTGCTCATTTGTAGTAGTGTCATTAGCCACATGACGTAACTATTTTGATTATATCACCGACCATTATATTAAATATTAAATACGATCTATTTTTGACCCTTATATACATCTTATTTGTATATCGACTCCTTACAAGAGTATAAAATATACGTCTAACTAACTAAATTATTTGTATCGAGTGATGGATCGCGTGTTGCTTTCTATACGCAATCTAAGTGCAACTGAGTTTGAATTCCAAGCTGTAGTTTGTATGAACTTATTTATACTCCGTATAAATTTGCTGTCAATCTTCCAACTTTATTATTGATTTCGTAATTATTTCTAATTTTCGGTATATGGAAAATCATGTGTGTATCAATGAACTATATAAGTTTGCTGTCAATGAACAATATAAAGTTGTTCCATTATTATTCGAAATTACTTTTTCCTAACGAGCCTTTACTCAATCCTAACGACTTTTTACCAATTTACCCCCCTCATTTCACCCATCAAAATGTCAAATAATTTTGTTTTCTCTCTAAATAAAAACACCAATAAAATGAACCACCATCGATATCCATGGTCGCTGGCCGGAATCGGTGGCCGAGAAGGCAGGGATCGGGTCGGCGGGGCTTTGTGGGTGGTGTCTGGCCGGAGCGGTGTTGGTGGGTCGACGGGTCGGCGGGGTCGGGTGAGGGTAGTTGGGATGTGGGTTGTGATGGTGGTGGGTGAGAGCCGGATTGTGGGCGGTGGAGGGCGGTGGTGGGCGGGTGGTGTGGGTAGTGGTGGCGGGTGGGTGGGTCGTGGGTGGTGGTGGGTTGGGGGATGGGCTGGGCTGGATGTGGGTGGTGGTGGGTTGGGGGGTGGGCTGGGCTGGATGGTGGTCGGGTCAAGGGGTGGGCTGGTTGGTGGTGGTGGGTCGGGTCGTGAGGTGGGCTGGGTGGTGGTCGGCGGTGGTGTCTGGTGGGTTAGGGTGGTCGGCGGTGGGGGTTAAGTGGGGGTCACGTGGTGTGGTTCACTGCTGTTTGTTTTTTTTTTTTTTTAATTAATCTTTTAATTCCTTTAAATTTCCTTTCTTTGTTAGTTGCTGCTGTTTTTTTTTTTTTTTTTTTTTTGTCTTTTATTGTTATATATATATATATATATATATATAATTTTAGTCAAACTTTTAAATTTAATTGATCATATTAATCTTTTATTTAAATTTTAGTCAAACTTTTAATCATCGGTAATTGAATCAGACGTCATAATTGAATTCGGCACCGATAGATTATCTCAATTGAAGGAGCAAAACCAAAAGAATTGTAGCTGAATGTCAATGTTACGAAAAGTTTATATAAGGGCATAATGGGAAGATTTTAGGAAAATTCGTTGGGATTGAGTAAAGGCTCGTTAGGAAAAAGCACGACCCTTATTATTAGGTCTAGACACCTAATATCCGTGGTATTCCTATCGTACAGTACTTCCCAAAAACACGCAGTAGTCTACCTTGAATTCGTCAGGTCTCTTTTGTTGGTGTGATTTCAGAGATCGTATTCATTCTTCTGAGAGTAAGAGACATTTTTGAATAGTGAAGGTGGGTAACAGTGATGAATGTATGAATTATAATATATACCGTCAGTTTGATATTTTTTCTATCTATTCTAATATTTGTAATGTATATTTTCTAATATAATACGGAGTATAATATTTTATAACATTTGATTAGGAATATATTTTTAATGTAATCACAATATTTGTAAATGTAATCCCAATATATTATGTCTAAAAATAAACTTTATTTTTTCGTAAATGTTGTAACGGGATGAATGAATCATACACAATTGAGCTTTATTTAATGAATTTGGACAAAAATTATATTACTTCAACATTTGATCACAATATTTGTAAATGTTATCACAATATATTATGTCTACAAATATACTGTATTTTTTTCCTAAATGATGTAACTGGATGAGTGAATCATACACAATTGAGTTTTATTTAATGAATTTGGACAAAAATTAACTTAGGTATCATGATATTTTCGTGAGATTAGTATCCTAACAAATTTCTTTTTTATGTGATAGAATATAATTCATTAGGAATCTTTTTCTTAGGATACAACTTATGTATCTTTTTGTTAGGAAAAAATCTAATAGAATATAATTTATCTTTACGTGATAATTAGGCCCCATTTTTTAGTAGCAATCGATTTTATGCCTGTAATTAAAGATAAAATTAATCATTTATTATTATTATTATTATTATTATTATTATTATTATTATTATGAGTATTATACAACTTATTAAACATCATAAATTTTATTCCATCTTTGTTTATTTTAGTACTTCATGTAATTAATTATCTAAGAGTGATTTTACGTCCACCTATAAGAAACTAAATAAATATAATAGTTTTAAAAAAAATATTGTCTAATAGCTTAAAAAATATTGTAATAAACTTGTCAATACTGTTTAAATCGTTCACTTGTTTTTTAATAAATTTGTATAATTGGATAATTGTTTTTTTTTTAATAAATTTGTATAATTGGATAATTGTTTTTTTTTAATAAATTTGTATAATTGGATAATTGGATGCTGATTAAATAGGGCTTTAATTTTGCTGAGAGTGGATTTGTTTGTTAATTATTAGTTGCCGAATCCCACATTGCAGGAGCCCAAATTGCTTAATTTAGGAAGAGTATTTGGGCGGGAAAGTTGAAAAGACGATTTTGCCCCTTGGTTTTTGTTTTAGTGAATATATATAAGGTATTTTTTCATTATTTTTTTTCCTTACTTACCCCTCTTCTTAAACAAGTCTCCCTTTTTTTTCAATCTTCTTAACCCTAACAAATTTCCCCTTTTCTGATCCTCAAAACCTTGTCAAATTCTTCAAAAACTCTACGATTATGGATCATTATTCACACGTGGAGCATGTAATTTTGTTTTATTTATTAATAATTTCATTTTTTAATACACAAAACATAGGTTATCTTATTGATTGTTTTTTTGTTTAATTTCTAATTAAACCCTAATTAGATTCTTCTATAACTTTTGAATTACGAATATAATTATCGTTTGAAACAATTAGGTTTCTTGATTTTATTAATGATTTTACTTTTTAATATTATCACTTGAGGTTATATTGTTGATTAATTGTTTTTCCCAATTAAACCCTAATTCGACACTCATCTTTTGGTCATGTAGAATTTTTTTAATTAAGAATTATTAATTAATTTTTAAAAAATCAATTAGGTATTTTCATCTTTTATTAGTAATTACATTTTTTGAATTTATTCTTTTTTATAATTGATGGGGTGATGAATTTATGAAGAAAAAATGATGGTGAATTAATTGGGAAAAGAGAGAAAGAGGGAAAAGATGTTAGGTTGATGAATTGAATGGAAAAAAAATGAGAAGGGTAATTCTGGAAATGTGAGTATGAAATAGTAAAATAGTGGGTATGATTTAGCATAGACCTGGTCAAATGCGGGCTCGGGCCGGATACGGGTCGGGCTAAAAGATAAAAAGTTGCCCTTTAACACCAAAGCGGGCGGGTCGGGCCTAACTAACGGGCCCAGATTACTTGCCCTTACCCGCCCGTTTGTATAAAATCGGGCGGCCCGCGGGCTATCGGGCCAATTATTGAGTGAATGGAAAAACTATCAAACAAATAAAGATAGACAGTAATTACGTAAATATTTAAAAAGAGTACAACATAGTTGACTTTTTTCTTACAACAAAAAAATGTGATAAATGAACAAAAATTGTTGATAAGATTAGACTATTAGATTATGAGAAATTGAGAATAGCGAGAGTTGTCTAATTTTTCTTGAGAGTTAAAAGTATATTTTTGCTATATCATACTATTATCTAGTGCATGTGTTTTGATTAGAGCATGGGGTAATTATTTTCCTTTGTATAATGAATATACATTTTTCATTTCATATATAATTAATTAATTTTTAAGCTATAGAATGTATATAATATTTTTAGCGGGCCGGGCGGGTTGGCCCGTTTGAAAATATTAGTGTCCATGCCCGGCCCGTTTATTAGATCGGGCCGGGCTTGTCCGACCCATTTATTAATTCGGGCCAAGCTTCACTGTCCAGATCCGCTAAAATACCGGGCCGGACGGGTCGGGCTATTCGGACGGTACGGCCCATGATCAGCTCTAATTTAGCATGTTCCTAAATAAAAAGGACAACAATTGACCGAGGCACCCAAAGTGGAATAAGACAATAAATGATCGGGATGGAGGGAGTATTTAAGATAAACGTGTTTTTATCACTTGACTCGTGGTCTCGTGAAGGATCTGTTGCAAATTAAATTAACGTGTTATTTTGCGTCATATTAATCAGGTCGTATGGTAAGATATATGGATAACCCTTGAAATAAAAGTCAAATGGAGTACTGATGCGTGTCGTTTCCGCACTCAAAATTAAATTTATAAACACTACTAACTCTACGGTAGATAGGGTAAGTAGAGGTCGATCCCACAAAGACTGACGTTATTATCTCAGAAAATTTATTATTTAATAGTATAAATATATATATATATAAAAGGGGGTTTTGTTTGTTTTGGAAATAACAATAATAAAGTAAAAACATAAAAATAAATAAGTAGCTAATCGTAACAATATTCGAGACATGTAATATGTGATATAGTCGGGTTAATCATCAATTCAATTAATTAGACTCAAGTAGATTGGTAACTATTTAATCCCTTGTAAGCAAGTAAATTAACAGTTTTATCTTTCTTACTCGTTAAACTTCGTTAACCACGTAAGTTTAATACTAACTAAATTAGATTGCCTCAACCATGTAAGCACGAATCAAGTCAATAAATTTAATCGCGTTAAGAACTAATCAATTGAATTATATAGAATAAGAAAGCTGCAATCTATACTAATATATAATACAGAATCTATACTAATATATAAACCACACCATTATCTTTTTGGCGCCAAAACGCACTTACCTAAAATAATACAATTTTCTTATTAATCTAATATACGGAGTATAATCTAATCTAATCGATTGATCTAATATTACTCATAATTTTCATTTTAATGAGATATTTTGATAGTAGTATAATACCGATTATTTAAATATTCATATTGTGGACATGACATAGGTCCACCCCGACGCGGCCACGCGCGGGTTTGGGTAGGCGAATGAATCTCCATATGAGAAGGATCGAATTGAAATTTAGGTCTATGTGGAGTCGCCACCGAATTTTATGGTTATTCGGAACCGTTCGAGCCCACTCTATGTCGTAGTGGGCCGTATACAAAATACGGCCCATTTCCGATGTCAGAGTTTACTGGGCTCGTCCCTTTGCATATCGATATAGATGACGACTTGAGCGGTTAATCGTATATTGAATGACTCTCGTTTGCCAACGGTTTCGGGCATCCGGAAACCGAGGTTCTGAGTAAGGGGTGAGGGTACGTGTTGGGAAGCCCACAAAGGACACCCAACCCCGCCCGCACATTAGCGGCCTCTACTAAGAACTCGAATGACTTTCTAATACGCGTGCTAGTAAAACGGGAAAATGATATGCAAAGATTTATTTTCCCTAAACATGCGAATGTAATTGAAAGGGTTTCTAAGTCAATTTAATGCAACTAAAATTAACGTCCAAGTTGTATTTTAGCATGCAGGTTCATTTAGTATAATAAACGAATAATAATTAAATTGACAAAAGAAACAGAAAACGCGTTAGTAACGATATAACGATATAACGAACAATAACGGTTTGCAAATATTGAATTGAATTGAAAAGATGCAAACATGAGGATGCATGATTTGAAAAGATAGTATACATGTGATTAATTAGGCACGTGTTGACCTAAGTCGTAAAATACTATCGAGTTTGAAAAATAGAATAATGTACGACTCGCGTTTTAGTCGTTATGAGGTCACTCGATCGAGTGGCCGATGGACTCGATCGAGTGGACCCTAAAAAATCGATTCCGTTTTGCGTCAGAGACCGTACTCGGTCGAGTACGTAGCCACTCGATCGAGTCACTGTGAGACTCGACCGAGTGGTGATCGTAAAAAGCATTCTGACTCGATTTTGTGATGTCACTCGATCGAGTGGCTAAAGCACTCGGTCGAGTGGCACCTGTACGAACTTGGTTCGTTTGCAATTTAATTGTTAATTTTGAAATTGCTTTTGATTTTTGATAATTCGACGGTTTTACCGAATCGGACATAAATATTGCACAATTTATGTTCGACTTGATTTTTTATAAATCGCGAATTTCGTCGAACCGAATATAAATATTGTTGAATTTATACCCGATTCTAATGTTGAATACTCATCATATCCATATTCGATTATTGAATCGATATGGGATATTTAGAGTGAAAAATAAAAAAGATGGATTAATTTTAGTCGCTTTGAATTAATTATCGTGATATGAATAAATCATGTTAATTAATTCATATGACTTGATTGTTAGATTCGATATCCAATTATGGAATTGGTATCGAATCTAAAATCGACGCTTTACTTGAATAATAAAAAAAAATAACTTGATTCCCTCGACTTTTCCGACATCGAAATAAATCCCTAGGGATTGTGATGTCGGATCCGTGTCAACGGGTTTCGACCCTTATTAAAAATTGATTTTAGAAAATTGATGAATGCAAAATTGATGGTGATAACGACGAGAAATAATAATGAATTATTGTTTAAGTTAACTCATCTCAATAATCAAATAATCGGGGTATCGGAATAAGCGACCGGCAACGCTGTGTGCAGTACACTTGTATATTCGGGTTTCCTTATTCCGATATCCCTCTCATTCGACACAAATTGATAAGTATTTTAATGTTTTGATGCTGACAATATTATCGATGTTATGATGCAATAATGATAACGAGGTAAATAATAATAATAATAATCGTACTAATAATAATAATAATAGAGATAATAACGTAATAATAATAATAATAATAACGTAGTAATAATAATAATAATAATAATAATAATAATAATAATGATGATGATACCGTAATAATAATAATAATAATAATAATAATAATGATGATGATACCGTAGTAATAATAATAATAATAATAATAATAATAATAATAATAATACCGTAATAATAATAATACCGTAATAATAATAATAATAATAATAATAATAATAATAATAAACATAATAAAAGGAATAAAAAAAAAGGTGAATAACGAGAGAAAAAAGGAAAGAGAACGAGGTTTGTCACCCTCAACCTACATGTTCTTGTCTCGGAATAAGGCTCGTAAACGCGGCTATGACACGAGAGTCTTCGAGGTATATGGAGGCTAAGTTGTGGTGGCTTGGGTTGAATTCCTAAAAACTAGGTTTAGGGTTTGCTCTTGTCGGTTTTTCCTAGGGTTTTTCTAGGGTTTGTAGAGGATGTAGTGTAGGATTGCTCTTGGGGTGTATTAGGGTTGTAAAGGTTGTGTAAAAAGTTGTGTAAAAGTGTGCATGGGGGGTGCTTATATAGGCATGGCTAGGGCACCGGTTTAGGGTTACTCGACCAAGTATAGGGTCAACTCGGTCGAGTGGCCCGTGAAGCCAGCCGTCGGGCTTGAAACAAGCCCACTCGATCGAGTGGGTGGGTCACTCGATCGAGTGGCCCAGTCGGGGTGCACGGGTCCTTTGTTTTGGACCTTGACTTTGATTTCTTGATGGGTTTTGCATTTGACTTGGACTTTTGATGGTTGTATGGGTTGTTTTGTGTGTCTCGGAAACGACTTTGACCGGGGTTGACCCAATCGTTAAAAGTCGGTTTTAATTCCGGTGTCGGTTTTGGCCCAAATTAGTCTTGTTTGACTCGGAATGATCCACTGGGCCTGGATTCAAGGATGATTTTGTGAAATTTGTACTCTATAAGTGTGTTAGCCAACGATTAATGGATTTGAGCCCGTATCCGAGCGCATAGAAACACGTTAGCGTCCGATCATCATCGGGTGTTTTTTGGAAACTGCCATAGACACCTGACAGTCAAAATGCGGGTGTCTACACATATACTATAAAGACAGGGGTTTAAAATATCTTGATTATAATTGACAGGATAAAGTCGTATGCCCTCAAATTACAATTTTATAATCACTTAAATCTGAATACTAAAACAATAATATAGTAGAAATAAGGGTCGAACCCACAAGGAATTGATTTAACTATAACTGCGTACTAATGTAGAACGATAAATAACTAATTAACTAAATAATAAGAGGGGGGGGGGGGGGTTTGATTGATTGTCTAACAACTAAAACAATAAAGATGAAAACTTTAACTAAATCAAATGATGAAAAAGAACTTAGACACAAGCACGAATCCAGACTCAATAGCGATTGATCATCGTAAAACGGTTTCAATTAATAATCTTGACTACTCTATCGTGAATATGAAATTCCAATTCTCTTAAGAATAGTTAACTAAAACGAATCCCGTTCTTAATTAACCCTAACCGTAAAACAACCTAAACAATCCAGTTCTAGGTTCAATTAGACGGAAGCAATATAGATCTGAGAATTCGATAGAGAATAAATAGCGCGTACAATCCAGTCGCACCTTAGATATTTGTGTGAATTGCTTCTAAGTACTAATATCAACGTATCCCGTTCAATATTAATTCCTAGTTGTTACCAATGTAAAGTTAATCAGTAAATCCTACTCAATTAACAATACTAACGATAGAATGAAGAAATCAAGTACTAGTTGCGCATCTAGCAATCAATAACAACATTCATAAATTTAATGACAAAGCAATTCACAATAATCAAGATTAATAATTAAAACATTCAAACTCACAAACAATTATCAATTAAAATAACTATCTTGTGCTTAAATCGAAAGTATTTTATTTGATTTATGTACTGATGAGTAATGATATATACTAATTATTTAATTTTGTTATTGTAGACTGATGGCGAGAAAGAGGAAGCATGTGTCCGGAAACGATGAGGATGATGCAAACTCTGGATCCGATAATTGTTCAGTTGAATGTGTTAAGCGTAGAGGCCGTACAATACTGGCGGGAATTGGCAAATTAATTAGCAAAGGAAAGAAATACCCTCTCCAATTGAATCATAATAAAGTGCCTGTAGGGATGTATAGGGAAGCGTTCGCTAATTACATCGGCGTGGTTGCACGTGAACGAGTGAACATTACTTATCGTGAATGGGAGGATGTGCCTGAGGAAGTCACTGATGAAGTTTATTCCTTTATTACGGTAATACTATATACCGAGTCATATATCTTATTTATATGTTATATATTTATATTTGTTTGATAAAACATATGCAATATCTGGTCACCGTAACAATTAAATTTATTTTCAAATATGTAGAAAGGATTCAATGTACCAGAAGACCGAAAGGACTACGTCTTAGGGAGAGCTTCTGTGCCATGGAGAACTTTCAAGGCTCGATTGAGAAGAGATTGGTTGTATGAGTCGAAGGATAAGACTAAAAAAGTAATAAGAAGGAAACCACCTTCGTCATTATATCCTTGGATAGATCAAAGTGTTTGGGACAAATTCATAGAATTATCCACCGATCCAAAGTTCAAGGTAATCGTTCGTTATTTCATAACTAAGGGAAATTATATTAAGGCAATGTGCCTAAGCTCGCTGATGGCATGCATTCTGTCGTATGTAGGTATGCCATATGGGTCTCTATATACATTGTACGTCAATATTACTAACTTTTATACATTGTTTTGAAAGGAACTAAGTGATTTGAATCGCAAAAGAGCAAAAATGAGAACCACGACATATCGAGGAGGGCGAAAAGGGTACATTTATTTTGAAGAGGCGATTGTAAGTTCATCGAAGACAAATAATATACCCTTGATATTTATATATTTACATTTGATTTTATTATGATTATATGTATGGCTAGGTTCAAGAACTCCTAGCTCAAAACATTCCAGTGGGAGACATCCCTCGTCATTTGGTTTGGTTAAGAGCCCACTCTAGACAAGTAGATGGTGTGAGATACTTTGACAATCCTGCTAATTTGGAAGTAGCTCAAGCAATTGTGAGGAAATCATTTAATTTACAACTAATGATTTATTATTTTATCAAAGTATAGGTTTACTTAACTTCGTCGTCGTTATTATTGTTAGAAAGCACTCGAGGCGCAGCACATCCGTGGGGAAATTAATGCAACAGGCCGACACGATATACTAGGGAGAGCATTAAAGACTCCTGAACATGGTGGGTCTGTTAGAGGTGTCGGATCGGGTGTTACCAACAGACAATATTTTGGCTTCAACAAGGCCACACACTTGCAAACTGAACTTTGTAAAGTCAAATCACAACTAAGTAATCCGGTGTCTTACTTAATGTCTGGTGAGTCCAACCCCGAGAAATTAAAACAACTACTTTCACCTAATGGGCACCAAGGGACGGTACGGTCAAGTGATGTCGGTTGTGATGAGGCTAATGCCTTAAGTCTTCAAAGTATCCAATTTCAACTTAGCAATCATTTAGTTCGTAACCAAGAAGGTATCAACAATGGTTTTCAAGAACTCGAGCAATCTGATGAAGAGAGGGGTTATCCGACGGAGACAGGCAAAGATAAAGGGAATGATGTTGAAACTGAAACATATCATGTTCCTTGGCCCGAACCTCAAATTGATGTGCCTGATAATGAGCTGATCATTACACAAATTGAGCCCATCGCTATAGATCAACCATTTCCAAAGGTAAATAGAATATTAAGAGCATATTTCATTGTTCATTAATAATATAGTGCGGTTATTATTTACTAAACAATTAATGTACATGACTAGGGTGTCGAAAGTTTGTGTTCATTGGCAATAATGATTGAAAAATGGGTCCACATAGTTGCGTTTGGTAAGGTATATATTCCGAATGAAGGGGAGGTAATGAAGCATCATTTCAAGCTAGTGGAAAGTGGCTATTATAGAGTTTGTATTACGGATGAAGTTATTCCAAATGCACTTTTGCCATGTCCTGAAGGGGAAATTAAATTCGTTTGTCAAGCGACTGATATGTTTCTAATTTGGCCTGGGCATTTGATTTTTCCGATAAAGAAGGTATCCAAGGATTTTATGTTTTATTATCAATCGCAATATATTAGTTTTATATTAAATTCTAACTGTTTTTCTTCTCTAACTGATTCTATTATTATTATTATTATATATAGGCGGATAAGCAAACCACGAAAGAAGTAAACTCACCATGTGCACGCTCTCCGTCATCACAAACATCATCCACTCAAAAGTATACGATCACTCGTGTAGATAAGATGAAGGTGACCACTACCTTAATTCAAGTATTCATGGATGTAGGTGTTGGAATGAAAAAGAGCGGAAAATCCAAATTGCTCACAATTCCAGCCAAAGTTTTCCAACATGAGCACCGTGTTACCCTTATGTATGAAGACATACTTGACTGGTGCTTTCAAAGAGAGATAGGAGCTTCTCATATGTCAATCTTCATGATGTATGTAGCTTAGGTTTTCCTCTTTGATATTTACGGTTATTTTTATTTTTATTAAAAGTATGCATTAATATATATCTAATTTACAAGGTATCTTAGCGAGATGGTACATAAAGAAGGTATCTCTGGGCTATATGGATTTTGTGACTCCAATTACCTAGCGCCGTTAACTCCAATGGATAAAAATGAAGATGATCGATGCGACTATCTATCTACGGTATTTGCGTGCAACGATGCTAAAAACAAAAATCAACTCTTTTTTGCTCCTTATCACGAGGGGTAACGACTTTTTTTAACTGCATTTGTTAAATGTTTTATGGTTATGTACGTAGGTTTTCAATTGCTTGATTATTTCGTTTAGGGGTGTTTTGTTTTCACGTATGTAGTCGACATTGGATGTTGGCCATTATTTGTCCTTGGGTTGGCTTGGTGCATTGGCTTGATCCAGCAGGGATGAAAAATGAACCTCGTGAATTTGCTCAAACAATTATCAACAAGTACGTATTACTCTGTACATTAATTATTTTATATTAATAATTGTGCACATGTTTTTCTCCTATTCCATGTATTGTAATATTAAGAAACTGTTCTTGACAATTACACAGGGGAATAATCAAATTTAGCATGCAGTACAGAAAGGATATCACAAAGATTAAGAAGAATCCTTACATTAAGTGGAAAAAGATTGAGGTATTTAATCTAAAATACAATTTTTTTAATACATTCAAAATAAATTTTTATTAATATAAATGTTGTATTATTAGTGTTTGATTTTTTTTCTTTTATTTACAGTGTCCTCGTCAGCCTCTAGGTACTATTGATTGTGGCTATTATGTTTGTCGATACATGATTGAGATAATAGAATCCAGGCAGCTGATTATATCTGACAAGGTATTGTACACACTCTTTTTATATGTTACTCATTATTCTTTTTCATTCATTTCTTCCACTCGTTACCTTAAAACTTATCTCGATGGGTAAAACTTTGAAAGTTACTAATTTTTGGCTTTCTATTTTATTGATTGAAGAGCGTACTCGTGAATTCATGATTGTTTTGAATTTGTTATTATGTTTGGTGTTGTTTAGGATTGCTGGGGAATACTTTGGTTTATCTTATATGTTTTTTTGCTGTAAAAATAGTTAAATGGGGAATATAGAAATTTTTTGGTTAGTAATCCATTTGAAATCTGTTCATTTATCTATCATTTAGCCTATAGCTCAATGTGGAATACTGAGCAAGAATTTATGTAGGTTGCTTAAGTACACGAGACCTTCTGTCTAGCATAAGAAGTTTGATGCTTTTGATTATTAATTTTTTACTCCCTCCTTACGAGTTTCTGTTTAATTAGCTAATTGCTTTTACATTTTTGTAACTATATTATATTCTGACTTCGTTTTGTAGTTTTTCGACAAAGCCCCATCTACATATTCTCAAGAAATGATCGATGATGTTAGGGAGAAATGGATTTCATATGTAAGTAGGTATCATCAACCACTCGAGGACGAGGATGAGGACGATGATGACGGTCTCCTTGAGTTGTAGCTTAATGCCAACTTAATTTTTTGTACTCGTCTGTACCTTTTTTAAGCTTAGTTTGAAACTGTGAACAAGTTTATGTATGATCAATTTTTGGATCTCATGGTCTTGTAAGGAGCGACTATTTTTAATGACCATGTTAGATGTTGTGTATAATGATTTTTGGTAATTTGGAAGACATGATTACGTACGTGTGCATTAGACGATAAGAATTAAATATTTGTACAAGTGAAATTAAAACGAATTTTTAACAAAATGAATAAAAGTACAAAACATAAACAAAAAATAATATTACAATACAAAGCGGTTCACAGTGTAACCGGTATACTATATGAATAGAGCACGCTTATCTTTGATGACCGTTTTCTATAACAAGAGATTTGAGAACAGTTGCTCGAATCATGTGTTTTCTACTAGGAGAATAGAGAACAGTGCCTAGGAGAATAGAGAACAGTGGCATAGAGGATAGAGAACAGTGTCTAGGAGAATAGAGAACAGTGGTTTAAATAAGGGTCCCCACTATTGAAATGGAATACATTATGGTTCTATGGAGAAGTGTTCTCTATAAGGATGAATAGAAAACGGTTATAATATCAGTTTTCTATACAATAGAGAACATTGAGCTAAATAACAGTTCTAAGGCGCTATCTAAGACCTATTTCAACCGTTCTCTATGGCCTTTTTTGTAGTAGTGAGTGCTTCAAAGGCTTGAATCTAAGTAAAGGAAATTAGTTACACATACTTGAAATCGAAAAATTAGGTTCTTCAAAGTTCTCCCTTTTCTTCCTTAATGTAACGTTCAACTAGATCTCAATGATAATAATCTAAAAACTAAAACTTAACCTAATACTAGTTTACTACTAATAATAAAATAATTGTGGACATGACATAGGTCCACCCCGACGCGGCCACGCGCGGGTTTGGGGAGGCGAATGAATCTCCATATGAGAATGGATCGAATTGAAATTTAGGTCTATGTGGAGTCGCCACCGAATTTTGTGGTTATTCGGAACCATTCGAGCCCACTCTATGTCGTAGTGGTCCGTATACAAAATACGGCCCATTTCCGATGTCAGAGTTTATCGGGCTCGTCCCTTTGCATTGCGATACCGATACCGACATTATCGGGTATCGTATATGAATGACTCTCGTGCGCCAACGGTTTCGGGCATCCGGAAACCGAGGTTCTGAGTAAGGGTGAGGGTACGTGTTGGGAAGCCCACGAAGAACACCCAACCCCGCCCGCACATTAGCGGCAATTCGAATGACTTTCCAATACGCGCGTTAGTAAAACGGGAAAATGATATGCAAAAGTTATTTTCCCTAAACATGTGAATGGAATTGAAACGGGTTTCTATGTCAATTTAATGCAATTAATTCTACGTCAAAGTGGAATTTTAGCATGTGGGTTCATTTAGTACAATAAAACGAACAAGAATTAAATTGACAAAAGAAATAACAAACGCGTTAGTAACGATGTAATGATATAACGAATAATAACGGTTTGTGCAAATATTGAATCGAATTGAATGATGTACAAGATGATGCATGGTTTGAAAAGATAGTATACACGTGATTAATTATGCACGTGTTGACCTAAGTCGTGAAATACTATCGGGTTTAGAAAATAGAAGAATGTACGACTCGTTGTTTTAGTCGTTATGAGGCTACTCGATCGAGTGGTTGATGGACTCGATCGAGTGGACCCGTAAAAGATGATTCTGTTTTGCGTGCTGGACCGTACTCGGCCGAGTTATTGACCAACTCGGTCGAGTACGTAGCCACTCGATCGAGTCACTGTGAAACTCGACCGAGTGGTGGTCGTAAAAACACTCTAATCGATAAATTATGATGTCACTCGATCGAGTGGCCAAGGCACTCGGTCGAGTGGCACCTGTACGAACCGGGTTCGTTCGCAATTTAATTATTGATTTTGAAATTGCTTTTGATTTTTGATAATTCGACGATTTTGCCGAATCGGACATAAATATTGCACAATTTATGTTCGACTTGGTTTTTTATAAATCGCGGATTTTGTTGAACCGAATATAAATATTATTGAATTTATACCCAATTCTGATTTTGAATACTCGTTGTATCCAATATTCGATTATTTGAATCGATATGAGATGTTAGAGTGAAATAGAGAAAATAGATTAATTTTAGTCGTCTTAAATTAATTATCGTGATATGAACAAATCACGTTAATTGATTTATGTGACTTGATCGTTAGATTCGATATCCAATTATGGAATTGGTATCGAATCTAAAATCGACGCTTTACTTGAATAAAAAAGGACTTGATTCCCTCAACTTCTCCGACATTGAAATAAATTCCTAGGGATTGTGATGTCGGATCCGTGTCAACGGGTTTCGACCCTTATTAAAATTGATTTTAAAAATTGATGAATGCAAGATCGATGATGATGACTACAAAAATAAAAACGAATTATTATTTAAGTTAACTTATTTCAATAATCAAACGATCGGGGTGATGAGATAAGCGACCGATGACGCGTGTGCAGTACACTTGTATATGCGGTTTTCCTTATCCCACCATCACCTCACATTCGACACAAATCAATAAGTATTTCAATGTTTTGTACTAATAGTATTATCGATATTATGAATGCGAAGAACAAAATAAAATAAAAAACGAAAAAAAAATAAAGACGACGAAAAGGGAAACGGACGACGAAGAGAGGAAGGGAAGAAAAGAGAGGGTTTTGACACCCTCAACCTACATGTTCTTGTCTCGGTGCGGGCTCGTAACCGTGACTTTAACACAAGAGTCTTCGAGGTGGATGAAGGTTAAGTTATGGTGGCTCGGGATTGATTCCTAAAACTAGGTTTAGGGTTTTTGCTAGTGTGGAATTGCTAGGGCTTGACTAGGGTTGACAATTGATATTGTATGTGTGTGTAGGGTTGCTCTAGGGTTTGTAAAAGTTGTCGGGTTTGTCAAGATAGGGTTTTTTTGAGGTTGTAAAAAGATGGTTGCATGTGTGTTGCATGGGGTGTATATATAGGCAAGGGTAGGGCACCCGGTTTAGGGTTACTCGACCGAGTAGGTGGCCAACTAGGTCGAGTGGCCCGTTCAACCTGCAGTCGGGCTTGAAACAGGCCCACTCGATCACGTGGGTAGGTCACTCGATCGAGTGGCCTAGTTGGGTCGCGTGAGTCCGTCTTTTGGACCTTGACTTTAGATGCTTGATGGGCTTTGTGTTTGACTTGGACTTTTGATGATGTGAGGGCTGTTTTTGTGTGTCTCGGAAACGACTTTGATCGGGGTTGACCCAATCGCAAAAAGTCGGTTTTAATTCCGGTGTCGGTTTTGGCCCAAATTAGTCTTGTTTGACTTGGAATGATCCACTGGACCTGGATTCGAGGTTGGTTTTGTGAAGTTTGTACTCCGTAAGTGTGTTAGCCAGCGATTAATGGATTTGAGCTCGTATCCGAGCGCGTAGAAACATGTTAGCGTCCGATCATCATCGGGTGTTTTTTTGGAAACTGCCATAGACACCTGGCAGTCAAAATGCGAGTGTCTACAATAATAAACTATCCTAATAATAATAAAGTTTCCTAATTAAAACCCAAGTCTTAAACGTAGCCAAATATCACAAAATAAGACGACACGTTTCAGGCATGCGCGCGACTCGCACGGGTGTGGCGCGACTCGCAGGAGCACGCGACCCGCGTGGCTTCTATGCGACTCGTGTGGCAGGCTGTAGCTGTGTCTCGCGATTCTTCGATTCTTTCGTTCCGGGTCTTCAAGTGGGCTTTCTTCTTCTTCATGTTTTAATCGTTCTCAGCCCAAATCGACGGTCCAATGGTTAGCATCCTCAAAATAGCCTATATTACATTCATACCAAATTGACACAAATGCAATACAAGACAACCGACTTAGCTCACAAAATACACCAAAACCGTTGTAATAAATACGACTAAATGCGGCCCATCAATATTATCATTTATTTAAACAACTTAAAACATTTGAAAACACTATAGGTATAAACCTGTTGATGATAAAACTTACTATATTAATTAAAGTTTTTTATACTAATAGTCGAACATATAGGCTAAACATAGCTTAAAATGTCCATATTTCGTATATTTTTTAAATATAAACAAATATACATGAGTTTATGCAAGTATTATACCCCGTATAGATTAATGAGGGGTAGATAACTTTCCTTAAATGAAAAGAGAGAAGAAAACAAACTCAGCCCAATAAGGAAAGAGGGAAGAAAATAGGCAATCAGAAGGGTATATACTAAATGTTTGATGACGATAGACTTACATAATACAATCAAGCAATTTTTTATAAATAGAGTTTAAAATCTCACTGGTATAGTTTTTTAGGCGGTCATTGTAGACACATTGCAAGTGTACATATCTATAGAAAATCCAAAATGTGACTCCAGTTGATTCAAACCCTACCTAGCCTTCATTTATACCACGGAGTATTAGCTACTACAGAGTATTTTTTATACACGAATGGTGTTATTACTGATAGATAAAAGTTACGCTTTGGTTTTCATTAGGTTTCATTCAGAGGTCCCTTTTTTATTGCGAGATACAGATACAAACATGGTATTGAATATGACAATGATTATTTTTCGTATATTGATTTTCATGTGTATTCTTCATGTGTATTTCTAATATTGTAGATTGTTCGGGTTAGAGTTTGAACATTCACATAATATTCAATATCTACATCATTCATTTACATAATACCCGGGCAATTTGCACGGGTATTAATCTAGTTAAATATAACTCAATTATCATACAAAACTAGATTAAAGTCCGTGCGTTGCACGGGTTAGTTGGATTAATTAATTACATTGGAAATTTTTTTATATAGAAATAAAAGATCTTATATGAAGATTATAAAAATAAAGGTAAATTGATAGACTCATAGTAAATTTTACACATTATTCTTTCAATGTGGGACAAACCATGCAGAAAAATATGATTATTCAATGTGCGTGGGACAAAAAAAACTTTATATATTTTTTGTTGAGATCTAAGGACGAATGATTACTTTTAATTATATAATGAAATTTCATCGCCCTATTATATAATTTTTTTATGTGGATTATTTTACTTAAGTTTATTGTAGTCTTAAAGAGTTTTTCTAAGACTCAAAAGATGTTTGGTTGATATTTATGGACCATGATTACTCTTTTTTATAATATAGAACTTAATCAAGTCATCATAATTTTTCGATGTGGGATAATTTCAATCAAGTTTATAGTCTTAAAAACTTAAAAACTTTTTTTAAGACTCAAATGAATTTTGGTTGATATCTAATGATGAATGAGTACTTTTATTTATAATATAGAATCTTTTTTTTTATAATTTTTCGATGTGGAATAATTTAATGTCTTAAGAGCTCTTTTAAAGACTCAAAAGAACACATGATCAATTTTATGTTTGTAGTCTTATTAAGAGAAATTTTAAGACTTAAAAGTTTTTTGTTTGATGTGGGATAATTTTAAGTTTGTTATCTTATTAACAGAAATTTTAAGACTGAAATTTTTTTTGGTCGATATTTAAAAACATCCAAAACCTTATCATAATATTAGAAAGTTTTGGTGGATATCTAATGATGAATGATTACTCTTATTTATAATATAAAATTGTTTGTTTATAATTTTTCGATGTGGGATAATTACTATCTTAAGAGCTCTCTTTCAAAGACTTAATTATAATATAGAATCATCATCTTATTTTTTCGATGTGGGATAATTTTACTCAAGTTTATAGTCTTAAGAACTTTTTTTAAGACTCAAAAGAGTTTTAGTGGATATCTAATGATGAATGATTACTCTTATTTATAATATAATTTTTTTTTTTTTTATAATTTTTCGATGTGGGATAATTTACTGTCCTAAGAGGTCTTTTAAAGACTCAAAAGAATACATGATTACTTTTATTCTTATTTTAATTGTTTTGATGTGGCATAATTTTATGTTTGTAGTCATATTAAAAGAATTTTTAGGACTTAAAAGTTTTTACACAAATAATTAGTCTTATTTACATTATAGAAATCCATCACCTTATTACCGATGTGAGATAATTTAACTAAAATCTGTAGTCTTATTTATAATATAAAACATCACCGTAACTTATTTTAATTGTTTTGATGTGGAATAATTTTAAGTTTGTAGTCTTATTAAGATCTTTTTTAAACTCAAAAGTTTTTTAAAAACAAATCAAAAAATAAGACTACAAATTCATGACCTCATTATAATTTAAGAAAACAATGATATAGAATTCCATCATATTTTTAAAAAAAAACAAAAAAAAAATTGTTGGTTGATATTTAAAAACAATGACTACTCTTATTTAGTAGAAATTTATAGCATCATCTGTGGGAGAATTAGTTAAGTTGGTTGATGTCTAAGAATTTTTTTTATTAGTTTTATTTATAATATAGAATTTCATCACCTTATTATAATTTTTTAAGACTCAAAAGATTTATGTTTGATGACCTTTATAATTTTTCAAATATGGGATAGTTTTACTTAAGTTTATAGTCTTAACATATTTTAAGACGCAAAATATTTTTGGTTAATATTTAAGAGCACATGATTACTACGGAGTATTATTTATAATATAAAGTTTCATTACCTTGTTACTGAGATTATTTTTACTTGATTGATATTTAAGAACGAATGAATAGTCTTATTTATAATATAGAATTCATCAACTTATCATAATTTTTCGATGTGGGATAATTTAATTTATTTAAGTTTATAGTCTTCCATCAGTTCTTTTTAAGATTAAAAAAATGCATCATTACTCTTGTTTATAATATAGAATTTCATCATACACTATAATTTTCAATGTGGGATGATTTTAAATTGGTAGTCTTATATATTTAATGTTTTTTTAAGAATAAAAAGTTTTTTGGTCGATATTTAAAACGAATGATTACTTATACTATATTTATAGTATAGAATTTCATCATCCCATCATAATTTTTCAATATTTGAAACTGAATGATTACTCTTATTTATACTAAAAATTTCATCCCCATCATAATTTTTCGATGTGGGATACTTTAAAAAATTTCTTGGTCAATATTTGAAACCAAATAATGATTACTCTTATTTATTAGAAAAAAAAAATCTATCACCTCATCATAATTTTTTAATATAGGATTTGATATAATATAAAATTTCATCACCTCATCATAATTTATATAGGATAATTAATTGAGGTTTATAGTCTTAAGAATTATTTTTGATATTCAAAAGACTTTTTGGTAGATATCGAAGAACGAATGATTACTCTTATTTATAATATAGAATTTCATCATCATATTATAATTTGTCGATGTGGGATAATTTCACAACTGTTATATGTAATAAATTCATCACATAATGTGACACAAATAATATGAAGTTTATACTCTAATGAAAGCATTTTTTACTACGAATCTAATTATTTTATTTTTATAATTTATTTTACGATGATGTTTTTAAAAAATAAAAATCTAAATGTTTTCACCTTGGAATGGTAAAACATCATATTAATATAATAAATTAAATATATATTATGATAATTAAAAGATTCTCTAATTGATTTTTGTAATTATTTATGATACTTTACTAATTTGAGGTTTGATGGAACGGACCAATGAGATCGCTCGAAAAAAGCCTAATATATATATATATATAGATCTAGGATCCTTTGAGGCAGCTCAACTCGCCGCACCCATTGAGGCACAATCTCAACCATTAGATTAAAATCAAATTAAAGGCTAAGATTAAAACAAAAACTCATACATAAAAAAAAATTCGGAATTTTTTTTCCCGGGGAAAGAAATCGATATTTTTCGGATTTTTTTTTTTTCCGGAAAAAAAAAAAATTTCGGAATTTTAGTTTCCAAAAAAAAAAAAAAAAATTTCCGAAAAAAAAAATTCGGAATTTAAAATAAAATTGGTGTATATAAAAACAATTTCAGTGTACATAATAACTGTTGTAAGGTATATAACAATTCTATTATATCAAATAATTAAGTACATATGCCAATTATTTCAGTGTATATATGTTGATTAATTGATGTACATAGTAACCATTTGAGTGTATATAAAAATAACTATTTTACTGTATATATATTTAGTTCTTAAGTGTATATATATATATGTACTGAGTTTAATAGCGTATATAATGAGTTTTTTAGTGTATATAACAGTTATTTCGATGTATGTTCCATTGTTGATTAACTGATGTACATATTAATTATTTAGGTGTATATAACAATTATTTTACTGTATATATTGAGTTCTTAAGTGTATATATGCAGTGAGTTTAATAGCGTATATAATGAGTTTTTTTAGTGTATATATAACAGTTATTTTGATGTATGTTCCATTGTTGATTAATTGGTGTACATAATAACTATTTGAGTGTATATAACATTTTTTTATTTAAGTGTATATAACATTTTTTTTACTGTATATATTGAGTTCTTAAGTGTGTGTATATAATGAATTTTTTTAGTGTATATAACACTTATTTGGATGTATGTCTCATCTTAATCTAATGGTTTAGATTGTGTCTCAATGGGTGTGAGGAGTTACCCTGCCTCACCGGAACCCACCTCTATATAGATATATATATATATATATATATATATATATATATATATATATATATATATATATTGATCCCAGTAGTTAAATTAGACCAGTAAGCTGCAACCTAATTTAAAACCCTATTAATTTAACAACCGACTCATGTAAATAATTTAGATGATCATGCTAAATTAATAAACATGAAAACAACAGTCAAATCGTGAATTTCATACGAATATCAAATTTCTAATTAAACGTTAAAACAATAACGTAATCTCATAACTCATTGACAATAATCGGTACATTACATGTTCGAATAACTGAAAGATTAAACTAAATAACTAATTAAACGATAAATAAACTAAATAAGATAGATAGATAGATACAACCATTAGATAAATTAGGAGTTGAATTGATCGCGTCCTGCATTAAAATTTGACTGCATCCTAACTGACCTTGGCCGTGAAGGCCAAGGCCTTCTGCCCTACTCCTATGTATGTGTTTTGCGGCTCCTTCTTCTCTCCTCTACATTAAAGCCATAATGACTTCTCTTATAGTGTTGATTTGGTCTTAATGATTTTTTTTCCCTTAATTAATTGATCTTGCTCTTACAATTTCACATCTTCTTCTTTCTTTTTTACACCAGATTCTCTTTTCTTATTTTTCCATAATGGGCTGATGATTTCAAGCTTAATTTCGACCCATTATATAATGAAATTTGATATTGCTCTCTTCAACAAAGTTGTTCATCTCGAACTTAGCTTTCCAATGCATTTTGATTCGCATTATTTCGATATTGTATGAGTGAGATATAGTCGTCTTAAGACAGACCTGCAAAAATACATACGATTTTAGTAGTCTCGCAATCTTAATCCAAGTGAGTTATTACTAGTTAATTAAAATATATATATTAAAAACTCAATTTAGCACAAAAAAATCAAAAGTTTAATAATAAACCCAACTATATAAAATAATCATTTTAATTCGAATAATACGAAGGACGACATAAAAATAATAATATTAAAAGGGTAAAAATACGTATAAATACCGACTTATCAAGTACGACAAGTTTACTACTTCCTCCGGATACTATTTTTTTGTCTCATTTCATTAAAATACTCCTCATAATTATTGAGGTAATGAGACAAAAAATAGTGTCTGGAGTAAGTACTTTTCAAGGTTATTCAACTGAGTTAACACGAATTTATACTCCCTCTTATTACAAGTATTATTCCCCTTTATTTTTGGGAAGAAATTAAGAAAAAAAGGTAAAAAGTGGGATACGAAATGAAAAAGTGTTGGGTTTGGGTGTGGAGGAAAAAAAAAATAAAAAATTGAATTAAGAATAAAGAATGATTAAAAGTACACCAAAAAAGAAAGTGGTAAAGAAAATCAAACTAAAACCAAAAGAAAAGTGGGAAGAACACTTGTAAATTGTAATACGAGGGAATAAGTATTTTGTAAAATCTTAAACATTAGTTAATTATCTTTTTTTTTGGTTCAGCGAAACACGCACTTAGTCGCATGGTATCTAGTCTTAAATAATAGTCCACGGTACCTAGTTTTAACCAATAGACCAAGACATCTTCGGTATTAGTTAATTATCTTGATGATATGAGTAGACACCCACATTTGGCCGCTAGGTGTCTATAGCAGTTTCCAAAAAACACCCGATGATGATCGGACGTAAACATGACTTAATACACTCGATTTTGGACTCGGAATCAATAGTATTTGGCGCGAACTTTTAGCGGAGTAAAAATCTCACCAAACCGACCTCAAATTCAGGCCAGTGGGTCGTTTCCAGTCAAATAAGACTAATTTGGGTCAAAACCGTCACCAAGGGCAAAACCGTCTTTTAGCGACTGTGTCAAACCCCGGTCAAAGGCGTTTCCGAGACACAAATCAGCCGCACAAAGCCCCAAGAGTCTGACTCGAAGTCAAAAATCACAAAATATCAGCCGCATGCAAAACCTCTTCTATTTAGGATAGGATTTCTTTCCTAAAACCTATCCAAATATCGGGTGTTTCCTCCCATCTGCAACCGACTTTTCCTATCCAAAGTAGGTTTCTTCTCATCCAAGACTACTACCTTTCCTAACCAAAGCCGGGTACCCCTTCTCCTATAAATACACCCCTTTGCAAGCCTTCAAAAACACAGTTACAACGTAGAGAATACAATACATACAATCGATACCCCGACAACACAATTCACAACAACAATACACAACCAAAATTTCAGCAGTCCTAGGCAGATTACACAAATCCAATCCCGATCTTTCCTCTAGAAATCCTTTAGGAAACCCGAGATCAAAACTCGTCAAAGACCCGAGAGCAAAACTCGTCAAATCCCTTCCCAATTATACACACCATAACTCTCCTATATACATCTTAACGCTCCCGCGCCTAGGCCGCTATTACGAGTCCGTTTTCGAGATAATTTAGCATGTAGGTTGAGGGTGTTACAAATCCCGATTTCTCTCTTTCTCTTCCTTTTTCTCGTTTTTTCGTCCGTCTTGCATCGTCGTTTTTTTTCCTATTTTCTTTTTCTCATTTTGTAATATCGATATTATCGTACTAATATCGTAATTAGCCATAAAGCGTCATCCCTAGGATTTGATATCGACTCTATAGTCGAATGTCGGATCTAAAGGAATCAATCAAAAAACGATTTTATAAACTTCTTTTCTAAAATTCATTCCAAATATTAGATATTGATTCTATAATCAAGCATCGAATATTACGAGTATCAAAATCTAAGTCGAGTATAAATCATATCATATTTTTACGCGACTTAACCAAATTATCGATTTTCAAAGCCGAAAGCAATTTCAAAATCAAAGTCAAAACGAACCATAGTTCGTACAGGGGTCACTCGACCGAGTGCCATAGGCCACTCGATCGAGTGACATCCCAAAAAACAGAGGCATAATGCTTCTTCGAGGACCACTTGAACGAGTGGCATCTCCAAATCCAGACAGAAGGTTTTTTTGGGTCCACTCGGTCGAGTCCCTCAATGAATCGATCGAGTGGCCTTTATCACGACAAAGCCGTGAGTCTTCCAATATATTTCAAGTCCCGATAAAATTCCTTTAATGACTTCGGTCGTCACGTGTCAAAGTCCATCACGTGTTCGCCTTTTCAAAACCATGCATCGTATCATATTTACATCGTCTAATTTATTTACGCTCCGTTATCATTGCAATTCTTGTATATTATCGTTTGTGGCATTGTATTTCCGAGTGGTATGCCGCTCGTATATTGTAATCTGTTGTCTCACCTTTTCTTTTATTTCGTTGTTTGTTTTATTGTACTAAAACGAACCTCGCATGCTAAAATAACTTTAACGTAAGTTTAGATGCAAGGTTAAAGATACAGTGAAGATGGCATATGTGAATAAGGCTTGGAGCGGGTCACAACCTTTCTCGATAAAAGCCTGTTATGACTGGATGAGAGTGAAGCACCCAGCCTGTCATTGGCAGGATATTGTTTGGTCCAAATGGAATATACCGAAGCATTCTATGGTCATGTGGATGGCCATGATGGGAGGTATGAATGTTAAAGCAAAATTGTTCAACCGTGGCTGCTCCCATGACAATTTATGTTGTTTGTGCGGGGTTTCCGCTGAAACGATTGAGCATATCTTCTTTGAATGCTCGTACAACAGCAATGTGAAGGAAAAGATTGAATTATGGTACGAACGAGTCCCGGAGATGAATGCCATGTACAATAAAAATCGAGACACCCCTAAGTGGAAATTGGATGCTATGATCTTGGCAGCGTGCTTCTATCATTTATGGAGGCAACGGAATACAGCGAGAATAGATGGAATATTGCTCCGACTTGAGAGATTAGCCGAGCTGATTAGAAAGGAGGCGAAAAACAGGAGCTTAGCGTTAATGCCTGGGCTGCGATGTAATTGGTTTTAAAATAGCATTTGTCCGGTCTAATGTTATGAGGTATAGCTTAGATATTTGTCGGAGTATTTTATTATCTTCCCATGTAAATCCTTTTTTTTGTTATCCTGATATATATAGGATCACAATTTATCAAAAAAAAAAAACGTTAGTTTAGATGCATTAAACGACTTAGTCAAACATAATTCACATGTTTAGTCAAAACGTTTTTTGCATATCATTCAACCGTCAAACTAACGCGCGTACACGAACAACGAACGATATCTAAGTAGAGGCCGCTAAGTGCGGGCGGGGTTGGGTGTTCTTTGTGAGCTTCCTAACACGTACCCTCACCCCTTACTCAGAACCGTGGTTTCCGGATGTCCGAAACCGTTAGCATACGAGAGTCATTCAATACACGATTACCGATAATGTCGGTATCGGTATCGCAATGCAAAGGGACGAACCCCATAAACTTTGAAATCGGAATGGGCCGTACTTTGTGCACGGCCCACTATGACATAGAGTGGGTTCGAACGGGCCCGAACTCCCACAAAGTTCGGTGGCGACTCCACTTCGATTTAAATTTCAATTCGAGATCCATCTCACATGAGATTCATTCGCCGCCCCAAACCCGCGCGTGGCCGCGTCGGGGTGGACCTATGTCATGTCCACAATTTGGCGACTCCGCTGGGGATACCTGATGTACCACTTGTCATCGGGATTCTCAGGGTGAGACTCGAAAAGAAATCGTTCGATTAGTAATGTACGCATTTTAGTTCGATGGTTCATGCATAACCCAAATCTTTCCCGGGCCGGTTACTTGTGACCGACGTCCCACTATACCGCGGTATATTCCTAAATGGGTGCGCTAAAGACTTCTATGGCCGAACTCGTATGGGTTTCACGGCATGTTCTAAGGCCAATTCGGCTTAGGAAGTCTCTCCTGATTTACGAGAAAGTCGTCGTTGTTGGTATAGACCCTATTTCGACCGACCGAGACTTAGTTTAAGAGCATACATGGTGTCTTTATACTGCTTCCAAGACTACATGCTACTTGATTACATGTCATCTTTTTCAAAAACCGTTAATTCAAAAAATGCATCTTTTCAATAAAATCCAGTTTTCAAAAACTCGGAAAGCTGCCGAATTAGACTTAAGATTTGACTCAAAACAAGCCTATTTTCTAGTCGGCATGCTTCCCATTTCAAAATTCGAATTTTCGATCCACCATTCGATTTTCGAATTTTCAAAATTCAATTTCGATTTTCAAATCTTCGTGATGCCATTTTCAATTTTCAAATCTTCGAGATGCCGTTTTCGATTTTCAAATCTTCGGGATCTCATCTTCAATTTTCAAATTGTCGGAAATTATTTTTTTCGATATTCAAATTTCAAAATTCCAAATATTCAACTCTTCAAAAGCCCGGAATGCTACCGAAATTTAGACTTACGATTTGACTCAAAATAGCCTATTTTTAGCCGGTATGCTACCCATTTCAAAATTCAAAATTTTCGAACTTTCAAAAACTTCTGGCCCGACGACATTTTTGCCAATTTCAAAAGTCGTGACCGTCTTCCGATTTTCTCGGAATTCAATCCTTTTCAACCTTCCTTATTTTAGGAAATCGACTCTTTCAAAACCTTCCTATTCTAGGACCTACCGTTATCCATGTATCGGGTCTTTCCGTAATTTGTCGAAGGTCTGTAGCGTCGAAATTCTGTCGATCCTACATCACGGGTTTCTTCCCCATCCTAGTCCGCCTTATTTTAAAGGCATAACCAACCAACACGAGTCATAGACACGTAAATGGAAGGTTCGTTTATACACTCGAGTCCTAACTAGAATGTTGGACCTTAGATTGCATGCCTTAGGAGTTTTGATTATATCAATGATTTAATTGTTTCTAAGTAACGTGATTATTGTGAAAGCTCAGGATGCTTAATACAGGAATAGGAGGAGCAGAAGCTTAAAGAACACACCCGGACTAAAAGTACAAAGATGGATGAAGGCATAGGATCATACATGTAAAGAGAATGAAGAAATTACATGACAAGGATAGTATAACCTTAAATAAGGTTATACTAACCGTAGTAAATAATCACACACGATTGGCCAAGATCTAAATCTAGAATATTTTTATCTCGAAAAATATATTTGGATGATTGAATGAAGAAAGGTCAAATAAGGAAATTATCTATCAAGAGAATAATAGTTTTCAAAATAAATGATTCTCAAAATATCTTGATCTCTCAAAGATATTAGATAATCATTAACAAAGGAAACTAAAATATATTATCTTGATTGATTGATTCTCACCTACCATATCTTCATTATGTAAGGAAGTACATCAATTAAGGTGATCTCCTTTCCCTTGTTAAAGAGAATGAGTTCACCTATAAATACCATGTTCTTCCTCAATCAATATCACGACTTTTAAACACATTTTCTTCCTTTGCAAAATTAAGTCACGTTTTCTTTTAAAAGGTTTTTGCAAATACTTTTCGGGTTAAGTCTTGGCTATATAAATTGTGCTTAAATTGTTTACACTTGAAGTCATATAGTTTCATCATTCTCTCTAGACAATTGAAGTGTATTCATAGCTAGAGAAATTTTGTAAACTTAAGATAGTATAGACACACGAGTCGAGTAGTGGTTACTCAATCGAACGACATACATCGTTCACACCTTGAACGCTTTACATCGTTCAAACACCGAGGGCTTCGCATCCCTCACACCGAAGGCTTAACATCCTTCATCGTCGTGGGCTTAACATCCCACACATCGAGTGCTTAACATCACTCACACCATCACGATTAGAGTTAATCGTGATTGTCGTATTTGTAAGGTAATCCAGAGTAGGTACACTTATAAATAAAGACACCGGTGGACGTAGGCTTTTCAATTGGGCCGAACCACGTTAAAATTGCTCGTGTTATTTACTTTACGTTTTATTAAGGTTTGCTATTTCTTATACTTTAGTAGTAAGTATAGTAGCAAACACTTTTGTACTTCTTTTATTTAGCCACTCTACTAACGTAATATTACACTATATCTTTCCTAATAAGATTTTGGTGTAATATATCGTTTAGATTTTTAAAAGTACCATAATACTCTATTCACCCCCCCCCCTCTAGAGTATTTCCTAGTATCGCTAGACTCTACATAGAAAATCTCACGCGACCTTTCCCTCTAACAGAACGGTCCCCACGACCTTTCCTAAGAGAATTTCGTCCGTCTTTCAATCCGTTAGTCGAGTCATCCCAATTCAAGAATCCTTTAGCTTAAGGGTCTACCCTAATCACAAGGTCTATCCTTATTCAAGTCAAGTCAAGGGTCTCTAGCGTCGAAACTATGTCGATCTTGCATCGCAAGTTTCCTCCTTTACCCCGTCTGCCTTTCCTCGAGGCCGAGTCAACCTTTTACAAGGCATAGCCCTATAACAAAAGGTTCGTGATCCTTACATCTAAGGGTCACTTGTCCGACACTCGAGTCTTGACAAGACCTTCGAGCCCAGTCGGGGGCTACCCTTCAGCAGAACGATCAATTACGGTTGCTCTAAGGGTCATATCTTACACGTATTGTTGTTGTGTGCTAAATTTGGACCGTTTTTTCCCTCATTTAGACCCTTTTTTGCCCCGTTTTGCGAGGAATAAGTGCGATTATTGCCCCATTTTGAGTATTTCTCGCATTAGCGTCTCTGTTTTGCATTTTACGTGTTTTTGGTAGTTTTCTGTCTATTTTGATAGGATTTTCGACCAAAAACGTGTCCGAGCTTCTATGAGCATGAGAGAGAGGGAAACCGTTCGAAAAGCAAAGCACACAACTTAAAATCCAAAAGTCCAAACCCAAGATGTGAAACCTTGAGCGAAAAGGAAAAACTATAGTCCATTGGGCACCTTCACCGGAGAGGTCGAACTTCAAATGAATATATCTAGAGTTCTAGACCTCGTATTGAAGCGATTCTAGTTGGAGGTGAAAGCTTATCTTTTTAGCTTTCCAACGACATATCACACGCCCCAATCGGAGCTCAAACGAGAGTGTTATGACCCTCTGAAGTCACAGGGCGAAATTTCACCCGATGAGAATCTCACTGGGCGAAATTTCGCCCGACGGTGTTTCTTCCCAGATTACCATTTTGGACAAAAAGTTCATAGGGTGAAATTTCACCCTATGAGATGACCAGACGAAACGACCGGGTGAAATTTCGCCCGATGAAGAAAAACGTCAAAAATGGCGATTCGAGAAGAAAATCTCACCGGGTGAAATTTCACCCGGTGGTGCTAATGTCGTCAACCGCAGGGTAAAGTTTCACCCCATGAAGACCCATTGGGCAAAGTTGCATCTCAAAGGACAAAGTCTCACTAATGGGCAAGGATTGGATTTGGGCTTTAGGTTAAGAAGACCCATTAAGGCATTACTATATATATATATATATATATATATATATATATATATATATATATATATATATATATATATATATATATATATATATATATATATATATATATATATATATATAGAGTTAAGATCGGGTGAGAACCTATTACTCAATGAGAACTGTGAGAACTTTTTAAAATTATTAAATCTAAATAAGATCTAATGGCTGACATTATTCTTTAAAAATATTCCCCTCTTCCTTTAACAAAAAAAAATCAAATCTGTTTCTTTATCTCTCTTGCTTCCTTCTCCCTTCCCTCATCAAAATAAAATCTGTTTCTCTCTCTTGCTTCCTTCTCCCTTCCCTCATCAACAATGGCTGAAATTGAAGAAGAAAAAATTCAACAAAATTCACCAAAAATCAAGAAAAAGCAAATGAAGTTTTGTTCATCAATGCAAATTCCAAAGGTTTTGTTGTCTAATCTTAATAAATTAGGGTTCCGGTGTTCATAAAATTGGGGATTTATATACAATTGGGGATTTCTTTAAATTAGGGTTCATATTTTCGTTAAAATCATTAAATACGTCCACTTGATTTGAGATTTTTGTATCAATAAAATTGAATTTTATATCATGAATTCTTGAACTCCTAATGTACCCAAATGCACAAATCAATTGAATTGGAAGTTCTAATAGTTGAATTGGATTAAGAATGAAAGAAATCAATTGAATTGGAAGTTCTAATAGTTGAATTGGATTAAGAATGAAAGAGATTATTTTAATTGATTTGATTGTAGAGTTTGAGTATAGCCGTCATTGTTGTGGTATAGGTTCATATGATAGAGGTTCAGTAGTGTACGGGACTGTAAACTCTGTCAGTCTCTTATCTGAAAATCGGGAGTTGTTCAGGAATTATCCAGTTTTCTACCAAATTCAAAAGATTACTGGGTTCTATTCTCACTTGCGACTAGACCCAACAAATCGGTCAATTAAATCAGATTCGGGTCGGATCAGCTTCGGATTGGGTTACTTTTGGTTCAGAAAATTTGGGTTCAAGAACTGTATCTCGTCTGCTCATTGGTCAACTTAGGAACTTAAGCTATACACGGTCCGCCTATAAATTAGTATATTCATTCTATATATCTTACGGACTACAAAATTATTCAATTATGGTTACAGTAGCACCTCACTGTTATGTGCACTAAAATAGAAAAAAGAAACGCTAAAATAGAAAAAAGGTACATTAAAATAGAAAAAGGGTACACTAAAATTGAAAAAGGGTACGTTAAAATTGAAAAAGGATACGCTAAAAGTGAAAAAAGGTACGCTAAAATTAAAAAAGGCTACGCTAAAATTGAAATGGAAAGAGGGTACATTAAAATTGAAAAAAGGGTACGCTAAAATTGAAATTGAAAAAAGGTACGTTAAAATGGAAAAATGGTACGCGAAAATTGAAAAATGGTACGCTAAAATTGAAATTGAAAAAAGGTATGCTAAAATAGAAAAAAAGGTACGCTAAAATAGAAAAAAGGTACGCTGAAATAGAAAATATGGTACGCTAAAATTAAAATTGAAAAATGGTACACTAAAAGTGAAAAAAGATAATGCTAAAATTGAATGAAATTGAGAATGAAATTGAAATCCAAGTTCTTAATTAAAAAGATTGATGATGAAATTGAAATGTATTTTCACAATTAAACCCTTTTAAAAAGATTGAGAATGAAAACGAAATGTTACCTTAATTAAAACATATAAAAAAAATGAGAATAAAATTGAAATTTGTTTCCAAAATTAAAATCTAGGAAGTATTGTATTTATTAGACTGCTAAGTAAAATGATTGAGAATGAAAACGAAATGTTAGGAAGTATTGTATTTATTAGATTGCTAAGTAGTAAAATTTACAATGCAAGCAATGAGTATTCGAACCCAGAACCTCCTCACCAATAGGTTCATTCCCAACCAACTGATGAGACACAACATGAAACTGAGTATTTCATGTCGAAAATAATAATTAAGCCAATGTTTCGGACCTGGGCTATAGCCGCATCCCACAATGAGTTCTACGTAGGTTCATCAATTGATTTAATGAATGTAATTAGTTCTCATAGTTCTCATTGAAGGAGTGGTTCTCACATGAACCTAAATCTATATATATATATATATATATATATATATATATATATATACATATATATATATACATATATATATATATAGGATCTGGTGTAAACACACCAATTTGGTGTAAATACCCTACCAATCTAGACCGTTGATCTAATATTTGATCAACGGTAGAGATTAGATCTAAGAAATACACAAAACTTGTTTCCACATGGGTTATTCTAATTTTTCTTTCTTTTGCTGCATCTACTTCTTCAACCTCTTCAACACAATTTTTCAATTTGCTTCAGTTCCTTCACTCCGATTTCCTCTAATCTTCTACTGTGTTTTTCATCGTCATAAATTTCCCCTAATTTCCTCAATATCGATATTTTCGTTTATCTATTACTTCAATTTCTTCAATTCAATTTGATATTTTGCTCAATATATGTTAATTTCTTCAATTCAATTTTGATTTCGATTATGTTCATTGTGATCATAATTTTTTTTTATTCTTCCGATTTCCTCTAATATAGCTTCATTGTTTTGTTTCTACAATTATTTTTGAGTTGTTAGTGGTTTTAATTTTGGATGATAATTGTGTATGTATAAGATCAGTATTTCCATGATAATTACAATATTTCAATTATATAAGTATTCCAAGCTATAATATAAAGAATTCCAAGATATAACACCAAATATTCCAAGATATAACACCAAGTACTCCAACTATTATAACTATCGTATTATAAACATCGTATGCTTTCATCGTCTGAGTTGTATACTTGTATGAATGTCTTCAACGTCATATCGTCCCATCCTTTTGATTGAGTTATAAAGATTTCCGAGTGACTCCTGCATATATATCATAGGAGTATTTATTAAACAACTACTCTAATATTCAGTTACTCCAACACATATATTCAAGCACTCCAACATATATACTCAGTTACTCCAACACATATATTCAATTACTCCAACACATATATTCAATTCTGAGTTATACATGTTCAGCTATTCCAATATTAGACATCAGTTACTCTATGTTCATGTTCAGTTATTCCAACATATACTCAAGTTTTCCAATTACTCCAACATATATACTCAGTTACTCCAATACATATATTCAATTACTCCAACACATATAATCAAGTATTCCAACATATACATTCTAGTACTCCAACACATATATTCAAGTATTCCAACATACATATTCAAGTATTCCATCACATATATATTCCAACATACTAAGTACTCCAACATATATACTCAGTTACTCCAACACATATATTCAGCTATTCCAACACATATATTCAATTACTGTATAAAATTCTGAGATACGTATACTCAAGTACTCTAATTAATCCAACATATATACTTAGTTACTCCAACACATATATTCAAGTATTCTAACACTTATATTCAAGTACTCAATGAAATTCTGAGATACGTATACTCAAGTACTCTAATTACTCCAACATATATACTCAGTTACTCCAACATATATATATTCAACTATTCCAACATATATATTCAAGTACTCTATAAATTCTGAGATTACCTTCAAGTTAATTCATGTCTTCTATGTTGAAATAGAAATTCATCATAAAGAATTCCGGAAAAACGAATATATGTTCATCAACAACGAATAGTTATTCAAAAATGAATATATGTCATGACAAATTACCTTAAAAAACGAATAGATATTCAAAAACGAATAGGTATTGAAGCATAACGATATTACCTTCATGTTCATCAACAATAGGTTCATGCTCGGTGGAATTCGTTCTCATAAAAACGAATTTCGTACGAAAATTCTGGAAAATCGAATGAATTGAACGGATTACTGAAAAATTGAACGAATTGAATGAAGTAATTTTCAATCAAATCTTACGATTGAGCAATATGAACATATGATTGAGCAATTTTATGATTAATTAGACGTTTCAATTTGAAAGATAAGATCAATTTTTGAGAGGAAGAATTTTGAGGAAAAAAATTGGGGGTTTTACGTAACCCTAAAGACAAAGAGAGGAGAGAGAAAAAAATGAGAGAGAAAGATAGGAGGGATGTAAGGATTTTTGGGAGGGTTTTGTTATCTTTTGAAGATTAATCTTGACCGTTGATCTTGTAAGATCTAACAGACCTTATTGCTAGCGTATTTACATCAAATTTGATGTTTACACCAAATCCCACCTCTCTCTCTCTCTCTCTCTCTCTCTCTCTCTCTCTCTCTCTCTCTCTCTCTCTCTCTCTATATATATATATATATATATATATATATATATATATATATATATATATATATCTACCCTAGTTTGTTGCCCAAGCTAAGGCATCCACTATTACACCACTCCATCCACCATTAGTGTAGTTACACCATCCTCTTAGTAGAACAATCTAGTAGTAATCTAGTAGTAATTCTCTATAATTCTAGTAGTAATTTAGAGTAGATCTACATAGTTTTCATCAACAATTCTCTCGATCTCAAGTTTGTAGAAGATTATATCAAGATTTATTTGAAGATTTGTGGGGTTTATTGAAGAATTAGTGACAAGTTCTTCATTCTCTTCCTCAAAGATTCAATCTTTATTTATGCAATCTTCTTATTTCTTGTAGATCTTCATAGTTGGTATATTTTTCTTATTCCACTCTCTAATCTCTAGTTTAGATTTAATGTTATTTCTCATTATTGTCTGGTTTAGATCATCTTAGTATTGTTAGTTTCTCTAGATTTTATTCATGTTGTTCTAGATTATTCTTTAGTTCATTTTGTTAGATCTTGTCATTTCCATAGTTTAGTGGGTAATTGTTAGATCATAGTTTCCTCATCATTTTGTTGTTAGTTTCTTCAGATTTATTTATTATGCATGTTGTAGTCATTTTCTCCTTAGTTAATGTTTTGTTGTTTGCCATGATTAGTGAGTAGATCTTTGTTAGGGGTTAGGGGATGATGGATTTGGGCAACATAGATTAAGGATTCTTGTGATTGAAAGATTTGTCTATTTTGAAATTGTTGTATGCTTGTTGACTTTACTTGATAAATTTAGTTGACTCGTATTCACCCTCATCAATATGGGGAAATTCGGTGCTTAGGTAATTCCGACTTAGTGACCTAGCTTCTTCGTCGCGAAAGCGAGTCTTAGTGAGGTCGGGTGTAGAGACCGAAAGGTGACCCATCCCTTATCAATTGTGTATTGTTTGCTTGATTCCTTGTTTTTGTGTCCCGTTTCCGATTCCCCGACTTCCCCTAACACTTTTCCTATATTGACATTCTTTTTAGCTATTAGACCGACCACCTTAGTCTAGTTTAATTACCTCAAACCCCCCTTAGAACCCAAACGTATTTAGACTTTTACTCGACCGACTTTACGTAGACCGTCCCTTGGATCGATCCCTACCTACCACTACTACATTAGTTGGGTTAGTCGGTGTTACAAATATTGTTTGATCGTGCGGGTCGCGACGCCCGCGCATCAGTTGTCTACCCCACTTTCGAGTCACTTAGATGCCACACCATCTCTAAGTCCTATCAAAGTCTTTAGTCTCACTTTGGGGCTATCCTCCACCCGAGCAATCGACCACGGTCACCCTAGAGGGGTACCTTACGTACATCTTACACCGGCGTCCTTATGATGCATTCGTCGAGTCGTACATATGCTACAAACACTCGAGTCACCTAGGGTTTAGGTTACCATGGTTGGTCCGAGCACGCGACGCGGTCAAACACGGTCGCCCCATTTTCGGGCTCACTCTTCCTCATCTCGAGTCTAATTCGCGGTCATTACTTTGTCTAGGTCAACGTTCGGGTATCCCGGTCCAAGAGTCTTTTTCATCCCGTCACCCCGGGCCGTGTCTAGTTTGACTCCCTTTCTTGCATTTGCGCAAAGCTGAGTTTAGGCGAGTCGTGGCACCTGTCATTCTCTCCAATCAAGGACCTTAACAAAAAAAAGAACAACCAACCGGGCATATGAAAGTTCGGATTTGATTCAAGTCTAAGTTTGAGTCCGAGTCTAGGATACTCTACACCCTAATTTTTCAAATCAGAGTCAGAGTCATTTGTATTCTGTCCTCTTTTCAAAATTTAATAAAATCAGCTTTCAATATTCTTTCTCATATATACTTTCCTTATGTGTTTCCGAGAACATGATGAACACCACCATACACTGTGAGCACATGCACGTGACTATTATAGGCACATCTATAATGACTGCAGAAAACTGAGACCCGGGTTTTCCTTTACATGTTCCATGTCTGACATAGCAAGCCACATAACTACCCCTAGCAGGAGCGGTATCGAATCCCATGACAAATCTAGGTAGTCTCCTAATTTGGGTTCAAGACGGGAGGCAAGCCCATTTCTCACAATAAACACCCCTCCAATAAGATCGACCAATCCCTACCTTAGGTGTTAGTCTGACCAACACAAAAAAAAAAAACTTGAGAAAAAGATCAAACGTCCAAGGAAAAAGCAAAGGGCCAAAACAAAAAAAAGCAGGCCATCATAAAAAAAAAAGGCATCCACGACCAAAACGCTCAACTCGAATGAAGAATCCCATGACCGGGGCTAAGAGGTCAGCCAATTTTTTTTTTCAAAAACCCGTAACCATAGTTAGCGGTCAACTCAAGTGAAAGTCCCTTGACCGGGGTACGGTCAGTTCAAAAATTATCAATGCCCATACCATCAAGTAGGGAAGAGACAACCAAGTTGGTCAGCTGACACCACACTTAGCCTTCCCACGTTACAACCCTCAAGACCTTCTCGAGACCTAGGATAAGAGACAGCCCAGAGTTTTGAGGATTCAAGCTCCATAAGATACACCCTAACCATCAGGGCCAGACATGAAAATCAGATCCCGCATTATCAACTTACCCTAATTGAAGTTCGAGTCATTTTTACTTGACTTTCCCTTTCCTACCACATTACGGTACATTACCATCGAAGCCTTAGCTCCACAAAATCAAGCTCCAGATGTCAAAACATCAAAGCCACTTACTGCCTGACTCAACATTTCCAAAAACATCCAAACCAGTTACCAACCCCAAACACGGGAACTCAACCTGCGGTCGGCACAGAACATGCCCAAATAGTTCACACCACCTCTGGGGGCTACCCCGGAGAATGCTCACAGTCACAGGATCAACATCCTAACTATTCTAGCCCTTTGATCAAGACATCATTGGGAATGCACCTCGCGTACACCATCGCTATGGCTAGTTACACACAAAGCCCTAATAAACTAGGCACCATAATATATCTTTCGATCCACTGAACTACGGCTTGGTTTGATTTCACTACACGTGAATACGTAGGCAGCCTTTCAAAAAGGGCACAACCACTCACATTGACACAAGTTAAAAAAGCATCATCATTCCTATCACGACACTGTCATGTTCTCAACAGTTAGCTTTGTCGTCCTGGGGGCTTCTATTAGACATAAGTTCTCCTTCCACTCACAAAATCCAAATGACTTTCAAATCTAACATCCTTTCTATAGTGTGTCCTAGTACTCGGTTCAGTCGAAGACAAGAATCCGTCAGGGACTCGAAGCGCCACCCACCATGGGAATATACCCCAAAACCAAAAAAGATCCAAAAGAACACAAGTTTACAGCATTGCTGCTACTGAGTCCCATCATTATAGAGTACATATCTTTCCCATTCCGAGGATTCGATCGTGTTGCCACTCGCCTAGGCTACGGAATAGCGCAGCTTAAGAGTCTTGTCATCTTAGGTGGCCCATCCCCCTACCGAGTCACAGTCCAACCCCTCGAGAGTCCAAGTCGTGTTTGTCAACTCGTCCTGTCGCGTCCAGAGTTGAGTCTGTCGGTAGACCTCTCTCTTCAAATTCTACTTTTAAATTTGCAAAACTTAGCCATTTGAGAAAATCCTTTTAGCCATTCTACTCGGATTTTCGTAATTTACCCGAAATACAAATTCACGTGAATTTAAGTTTCTGGTAACTCCATCTTTCCATGGTGAACCAAACAAGCCCTTAGTGAGATTCCGCCTTTCCGGTAATTTTTCTCGATTTGGGTTTTCGGCGTGACCATTTCTTGTGTCGTTATTTGACTCCATTCTTAGTTTTGTATTTCATCTTCATCTGGTTCGCAAGCCCTTAGTGGGATTCCGCATTTCCGGTAATTTTTCTCGATTTGGGTTTTCGGCGTGACCATTTCTTGTGTCGTTATTTGACTCCATTCTTAGTTTTGTATTTCATCTTCATCTGGTTCGTTTTGGCTCCAAATACCCTGATCTAAACTCTAAACGTATCCTTGGGTTCGGATTTACCTGTAGGGGCCGTAGCCGGTATTGGCCAAAAGATTAAATCTTGCGGTAGAAATCCAACCCCAGAAGAAAAATTAGCAATGGGTCGATCAGTGTCAGTATCAGTATACGTGGGAATTGCAGTTTGTGTGGCATTACTGTCTTTTTCATATACATTCTTCCTCAAACCCCATCATCAACTTAAACCCTCTGTAAGTTTCCCCTTTTCCACATCTTAAGCAATCATGTTTATGTTTGATTCATTGATGTGAGCAATAATCATATACGGAGTACTGCTGTGTATTATTATGTGTTCAGAGACTGTTCACACCTCAAGAATTAGCTCTTTTTAATGGAACAGATGAGAGATTACCCATCTTCCTCGGAATTCTCGGGTACATCTCTTACTCTATTTGTTTAAAGTTGGTGCCTTTAGGCTTGCATTTCGCATCAGTATGCATGTGATGTGATTGTTTGAATGTTGCCACTTTTCAACTTGTTGACTGATTTCTGGCAATTATTCGTGAATTCGTTGTTGTCGGTTTGATCTTTGATGTAATCGCCTTCTTGAGAGTTATCGGGTAAGGTGTATCTACAAAAAGGGGATGGTCAGAGGCATTGGATATTTCATAAGCCGTCAGTGTAGCGTGAAGATTATAGCAAAGTTAAGGGTATTTCTTAGTTTTGGATGTCTCATTTGTTGTGATGCAAAGTAGTTTTCGATAGGAAAGTGGAATGTAACCTACTAACCTGGTGAAATTACAGTATGTTGAGCTGAGCATTGCACCCCACCCCTTCACATCGAAGGGAACAAAAGGAGAATGTAAGAAGAAATTCTGTAGTCGTGTAGAAATCTTGTTTGCACTGATGTTGGTCGCAGAGGCTGAGTCTTGTGACATATTAGAAGTTTATTTTAATGTAATGGAACTGTCGTTTTATGTCATATCGTGTTGTTCGTTTAATAGAGATTTTACATACATTAAATTCTGGAGTACTTATTAATCTGTTTGTTTCATAATTCCCATGGATTAGCTCTGTATTTGATGTGACGAAGGGAAAATCTCATTATGGCACTGGAGGTTCATACAATCACTTTGCTGGAAGGTTAATATTCTGCCTCTTTTTTTTTGTTTTGTTTCTTGTTATTATCCTTTAAAAGAGTCATTTATCCAAAAAAGGAAAAAATTTACTGCAAGAATGCTGGCAATGCTAGATATGGCAAAACTGACCCAACCTAAAAGCAATCTTCCAGAACCAAAATTAACACCCCAAGACCTGAACCAAGATGACACATCCCTGAAATGATTCCTCCTCCACCCCCTTCTAATAATTGGTAAGTTTCACCTAGGTAACCGTGTAGGGGCTGAAAATGTCTCATCCGGGTACCTACTCGAAGACAAGGTCTCACCTTTTACCATTGGGGTTTAGGGTTTAACCTTGTTATCCTGAAATGTCTGATTTGAAAATTGAAACAATACCTTTTTAGTTATGAACCAAATTGACCCAAAGATTTGCTAGATATAAGCCATGCCCCCTTCTTTTTGTGCTTTTGATTATTTGTTTGATCAAGACCATAGTATCAGATTCTTCTCGTCATACTGGGTGTGTTGGGATAAATTCGTCGTGCCACAAAGCATATGACTGATGGATGGATGGATGGCAATGAAAGGCTATTGTTGTGACATTTGTTTTTACCATGGCAGATTGTTTTGCAATGTTTTACATATATAACCTAGTTTTTTTTGTTTTTGTGCTGGAGTCTCCACTAGAAAGTACAGTATATGTTATTCATGTCAGTAGTTTTGAAGCATTGCTGCAAGGCTTTTCTGTGTTTCCTACTCATTGGACGATCAAAAGAATTAGTAATGTAATATTCTATCTGTCCCAAATTTTATGGTTCCATTTTGACTTTGGTGCTAAACAATCGTCAACTTTGACCATTAATTTTAAGACATGTAGAGATACAATGTATTGTCATGTCCGATTATCGAAGCAACTTTAAAAAGAAGGTATTGGAGTATTTGGGAATTTCTATCATTCTAAAGCTAGTGCCCTGCGCGGTGGCTGCACATTAGCTGCTTAACGGCTGAACCATACTGAAGCTGGTGGAAGGTTAACATTTTCTAAGCCTGAAATGTTCCACAGGTGGAAGAAATTTCATTACGTTAGTCTGAAGACATGTTTTGTTGAGAACTATCTTATCTATTTTTCTAACCTGGTTGTAAATGACTGATGTTTGCTCCTGCTGGGCTAAAATGCTTAATATTTTGCACCTGTAAAGCTAAATTTTCCCGTGGCCAATGATTGTGAAATAAATAAGGAATTACTGAAAACCGAGCACAGAACTTCTTGTTTAAAGAATTTATGACCTCATTCTTTGAGACAGTATGAGCATAGTGTTATTTTTTTCCTCGAAACTGGGAGTTTTGTCCGTTATGCTTATGGTTGGTTAAACTGTGTATCTATTCTAGACACATAGCCCTGACTTTTGTGTTCTTTCGATTGCAGAGATGCTTCACGTTCGTTTGTTTCAGGAAATTTCACAGGTAAGAATTTCAGATGTTAAAAAGTTCAGCAGTTATTTTCTTGAAATTTCCCTGGTAAAATCTTTCTTTAGAGATGCAGCATTATAATTTTTTGGATAGTCTTTATGTAAAGTCTTATTTCTAATATGAACCGCATTAGGTCACATTATTTTGGATAGTCTTTTTAGTATCAATTATAGTCGCCCCTTCCAGATTTTATGCTTTCCTTGTACTTTAACGTACAGAACTGTCACTGGTCCAGAAACCTTCGCATTAAAGGCTAATCAATTTTAAAATGACTACTAATTTTGCTGTTGGAAGTCATGTAACTCTTAAAGTAACGCTTTTGATGAAAACCCGGGGCTTCAGTGTCTGAACAAATGACTATGAGTGACTTGTCTATCAATTGTTTACTTGCATAATTTGCATTCTGGTTATGTATTTGCGGCTACTCCTAAATGCAGGAGATGGACTCACGGACACTCTACATGGACTATCCAGCAGTGAGGTAATTGATCTTCCTCTGGTTGTCGACATGAATTTGTATAAGATGCTTAAAGGTTTGGAGTTACATTCCATTCTTTTGTGTGTATTGGGCTAGCAATGTTGATAGAACTTTCATACTCAAATGGAAGTGGAGCTTTTTGTACAAGATTAGCAGTTGATGATGCCTGATGGGCATACTCTCTTATTCTTTTGTTTTGAACAGATTAATTTCAGAGAGTTTCCAAACAGCCTGCTTACAAGTCTAGGAATTTATGGACTATTTCACTTGCTTTTGCAGGTCAAAAGTGTAGTAGAATGGCGTGATTTCTACATCAGAACGTACAAGTGAGTTGCTTGAACTGTTTTGATTAATTTTTTGACGATTATGTTAATCATATTTAGAATCCTGCACAAGAATCATAAGCTTACCAAATAATTTATCATTTAAGTGTTGAAAAAGATTCAGCAAATGGTAGCAAAACCATCATCAGTTTTATGTCGACCAATATGTCGGGTCTTGGATTAACTCCTAACAATGTAGCTCCTGTGTTACTTCAACGCGCCATGTTCGAGGTGTGTCGCATCTCGACACAACACATGAAACCTCCTGGACACGATGCTGACATGGTATGACAGGCATGACTGTGACACAGAATGAAGAGGAGGGAGGGGGAGAGTAAAAGTAAAAGTGCAGAGCTTATAGGAGCTTTATGTAATGGTCTCCCTCGCTTCCTAATACCAGAAAGTGTTTAACAGGGATTATTTGTACTATACGGAATGCGTAAGGTCTTCTGAGAATTTTAATTCATGTGGTTCTGCACTCTGCAGATATTAAATCCCGTCCTGGGTTATTTTACAGATTTGTCGGTAGGCTAGTGGGTCGGTACTATGATGATCAAGGGCAGCCTACAAAACATTTGAAGGGTGCGGAAGCAAAGGCAGCGAGAGGTGCACAGCTCTTGGTGAAGCAGAAAACCGAAGAAGACAAGGTTCCAAGTTGCAATTCCAAGTGGAGTCAGGATGAGGGTGGAGAGGTAAGATTTTGTTGAGTGCACCGCACCAGTTATGACTGTTTCTCGAACTCTCTTATGGTTGTATCATTTTTAGATGATTTCCTATGTGTAAGTTCTCATGCAAAAATGCTGTTGTGCGAATCTTCCAGAACAGTGGTTTCAAAAATGTTTGTCACAATGGTGTCCATGCAGGATTGGATAAATCCAACTCTAACACGTACCATCTAACGTCACCCAACACCCATCTCCCCCAACCCAACAAACACCACACCCCAAGTCCCAACCTCAACCACCATCCCAAACCCACCCACGACCTCTGGCAACAACCTCGCAACCCTAATCCTAACCCCTACATGAACACCATTGTGACAAATATTTTTTTATTCCTCCCCAAAACGATAACTTATCTTGAGACATGATCTTAAAAGAAAATTCAGCTTTTAGTGCCTTCATGATAAGATGGAATTCGTCAAATGCTTGCTCTGTTCAATCCTTGACTTCTTAATTAAACTGAGTCCAATGTCAGGTATGGTGTGACAGCGGATATCCAAGGCTGATCCAGAGACCAGTTGAGATCGCATTGACGGGAAAAGCGAGCAAGCGATGTGTATGTTTGAAAGAGGAGGAACTGCAAAATCCTGGTTTACAAGTTTATGAAGGATGTGATGATCTCGCCAAAGCATGCAAAGTATAGGTATACTTCAGATACTTACGTTTATACGGACTCATATTCTAGCTACGTTAAAAAGTTCGTAATTGTCGACATAGCAAAATATCAGTGAAAAATGCTCAAATTTGTTTAATTTGACATGCCGATCCACCTTTTTCTTGTTGCCCATTATGTAACTTTGACTTGTCTGCAAGTATCGGAGACGATACAAAGCGTTGAATATGGTTGTTTTGTGCGAATTTTCCAAATTTTTGGTCCAAAATGAAGTGTTGAACCGTGTACGCAAAACGATAGCTGTGTGAAATATCAAAGTGACAACATTTTGAATTGAAATAAAGTGCCAAAAGTGTCGTATTGAACACATTGGATACGCACCACGACCACTTGCGGGAAGTATCGTGGTACAGGTTGTCCAACAATCCTATGGTTGACTCTCCCACCTCTAAAAATAACTCACCCGCTTCTCTCTACTTTTAAGCACCCGCCTCCCTCTTGCTCACCACCTCTCAACCCTATGTTCCACCTTCTGGTCGGAGATAAGGTCGTTTCTTAACCTCCATCCTAACTATGCAAACCTCCATCCCCGTCCGTCGCTTGTTGCTGGTGTTCCAGTAGGTTTAATCTGTTTCCTCCATCTCCTCTCATGGTTCCCCACATTCTGTCAGTAGATGCAAGTTTATTTTGGATTTGATGGCCCTCCTTTGTTTTGCTTCCGATGTCGTCCCCTGTCTAATGGGTTTGTTTTCCTATATCCCTTCATCCTCTATTTGGTTGTCGACGCTAGTCGGAGAGTTTTCCCCTTCCCCTCCCCAACTCTCCGATTGCTGGCTTAGTATTGGTCTAGGCCTGTTTTGACCCTCCCCTTGATGGGTCCGGACGGTTTCCCCCCTCCCCTGACCCTCTTCCTCACCTTCTGGAACCGTCTTTTCCAGTTTTTTGAGTCTTTTGTCTTCTCTTCGCTAGATAGCTTATGCTTCTGGTTAGGAGGGCTTTCTTTGTTTTCCTTGTCTTTGGTGGTGTAGAGTTTGTTGGGTGGGTTACACCAACGTGTTGGCTGTCTTGCGGGCTTGCTTGTGGGTTCTCTCTAGGTTTGATGGGTGCGATTGTGGTCTGGGGGTTGAGAGTGGTTGACTCAACGATGGCTTTCTTTAAAAAATGAATCCCATGTTTCTTATTCTCTCTTTTTCCGTAGCTTTTTATTACAATAGTTTGTCTTTTATTACTCTCTTGGTCTTTTTGATTAGGGTCTCTTGTAAGGTTTCTATGTTTAGATGATTGGTGGAGGGCTACAGTTCTCCTTTATCACTCAAATGAACCCGATTCAAATGATTGGAATTATGTTCGAGGGTTTGATCACCCAAGTGCAGGAGATTTATCTCCATAGATGGAAGACTTCATTGTCTTACTGTGCATAATATGTATGTAGTTAGTTAGATGGTTAGTTACAGTTAGTTACAAGAATAACTAACCAACAACCTTACCTAACTTACCTATATATACATGTACATATCATCAATTGTATTCATAATTGTGAAATCAATAATATCATCTCTATATTTCATATGGTATCAGAGCATAGCTCACGATCATAAATTGTCCGCAAAATTCTGTGATTCTCGAAATCAATTCATCAAATCTTAAGATCAGTCTTCAAAATTCTTCAATCCTTCATTCTTGAAAATGGCGGATGATAATAATTCACGATCTGGGTATGATTTCTACGATGATCCTCTGCTCTTATCTTCCTCTATCAGCCGTGTTCTCAGTTAGTGATTAATCAGTTTGATGGGCATGATTTCATGGGATGGAAGCAAGAAGTGTTGATGGCGCTTGCTTCGAAGAACAAGGAAGGATTTGTAGATGGATCATGTGCTAAACCAGCTGAAAATGATAGAAAGGTACATCAATGGATACGCTGTGACTTGATGGTATGCGGTGGATACTAAATTCACTAGATAAATCAGTCAGAGGCAACATGAAGTATGTTAAATCTTCAAAGAACTTGTGGGATGAGCTTCTTGAAAGATATGGGTTGGCTAATGCAATCGAAATTTATCAATTGAGAAAGGATCTTGATAAAGTGAATCAAGGCAATATGTCTTTGGTAGATTACTATGGCAAGCTTAAACATCTATGGGAAACGTTGGATTTGCTTAACCCGATCCCACAATGCTCGTGTGGAAAGTTAGCCACTTGCACATGTTCTTTGATGAAGAAGATTCTGGAAAGAGAGAGCAATGCAAAATTGATACAATTTCTAATGGGTTTACGCAATGGATATGATAATGTAAGAACCCAGATTCTTTCCATGGATCCGTTGCCTACAATGAATAAGGCGCTGAGTCTGTTACAGAAGGTAGAGAGGCAGAAGCAAGTGTCTGACCACAACAATCCTCTCTTGGATGCTTCTGCATATGCAGCGTTTCGAGCTATGGATGCAAAGCGACAAAGTAGTAAGGATCATAAGCCTGCCAATACATCCAAGAACAAGACTGAAGATAAATACTGCAGTCATTGTGATATGACTAATCATAATCTGGAGGATTGTTACTGGGTGATTGAGTGTACTCATTGTGGGAAAGCTGGGCATAAGATTGATAAATGCTATAAGTTGATTGGATATCCAGACAAGCAAGGGAAAAATAAAGGGAAAAATCAGAAAGGCAAGTTCCAAAAAGAGGCTCATAATGCAGATTTGGTAGAAGGATATTCTCCTCTAGATTGTCAAGTGTTGGATCATGCAAATCAAGAAGATCTTGGTCAGATTCAACAGGCTGGTATGAGGTTTGATGCTGGTGCAATGGATGGTTTAGTCACATTAGTAGTAGATCAAATCATGCAGCGACAAACAATGCTGTCAATCTCAATGCTAGTACCTCTAGCTTTGCTGGTATGGTTAACCATTCATCTCATTTTATCAATAAAATAGCTAATCATACTAGTTGTATGCAAGACTGGATTGTTGATACAGGGGCCTCGGATCATATGTCATATGATGAAAGTATTATGCATAATATTAGATGTTTGCATAAACCATTGCTTGTAGGTTTGCCTGATGGTAGTGTAAAACAGGTAGTGAAACTAGGTGATGTGGTGTTGCATAAAGAATTAACACTGCGTGATGTATTGATTATTCCTGAGTTTAAGCAGAATCTTATGTCTGTAGCTAATTTGATTGATCAAGACTCAGTACTTGCTGTGTTTCTTGCTTCTCAATGTGTTTTTCAGGATTGTTCAAGTAAGAAAATTATTGCCTCTTGCGAGAGAGTAGGAGATCTCTACAGATTTCAGGCTGATAAGACATGCAACTTAAGGATTTTAGTTTCTTCTGTACTTAGTAGACTCTTGGAATGTACTGATAACAATCAGAAATCTGCTCATTCTGTAATTCATACTAAAGTACAAACAAATGTAATTCATGCTAGATTGGGACATATGTCTTATGACAAACTCAAATTTCTTAATGGTACTGATGAATTTAAGAATCATGAGACTTGTGAAACCTGTATTTTAGCTAAACATCATCAAGTTCCATTTCCTACTAGTGATTCTCATGCTACTACTTCTTTTGAATTAGTTCACATGGATATATGGGGCCCTTACAAGGTTGCTTCTATGAATGGTGCGAAATACTTCTTCACTGTACTTGATGATTACTCTAGATATACATGGACTTTATTGTTTCAGACCAAAGACCAAGTATTTGATCTTATAAAACACTTTACTGCGTATGTTCAGACACAATTTAATTCTAAGATTAAGACTGTAAGATCAGATAATGGAACTGAGTTCCTTTACCAATCATGTGGGTCTTTGTTTAAAGATTTAGGGATTATTCATCAGACTAGTGTTGTTGGCCGCCCTCAACAGAATGGGAGGGTGGAGAGGAAACACAGACACTTGTTAGATACAGCAAGAGCTTTACGTATTCATGCTAGTTTACCCATTAAATTTTGGGGAGATTGCATTGATACGGCCACTTATTTGATCAATTTAATGCCATCATCTGTGTTAAATTGGAAACCATCATATAGCTTGTTGTTTGGCAAAGAACCATCTTATGCAGGTTTAAGGGTGTTTGGTTGCCGATGCTATGCAACAATGCCTCCCACCTACAAAGACAAATTTGGTAATCGAGCAAGAAAGTGCATTTTCTTGGGATATCCTCACACTCAGAAAGGGTACAGGTTGTATGATTTAGCTACACATAGAGTATTTGTTAATAGAGATGTGATGTTCCATGAATCTGAATTTCCATTTAAGGACACATCTGAAGGTACTCAAAGTCAGATGCCTCTAGTTAATCCTGCAACATCTACACTGTTGGTTCCAATTGTTTTCCAATTGTTCCTGAAACTGCAAGTGAAGAAATGAGGTCTAATTCAGGTAATATGTCAGATAGTGATCACAATAGTGGACCTGACATCACCTCTGTTGATGAGCATCCAGAGAATACTGGTAATTCTACAGGTGACACTGAGTTGCAACCTAGGAGGTCTACTAGATCCAAACAAGTATCTGTAAGATTACAACCATATCATGTAACTTTACCTGCAGTTACAAAACCCCCTACTGCACGCTCAGATGCATCAAGTTTTCATGCTGCAATCCTTAGTCAACTTGGTGATTTTGATCCCGAGTACATTGCAAGTGTGGCTAATGTAATTAAAGAACCTGAACCGCAGACATTCAAACAAGCTTGCAAGGATCATAGATGGGTCGAAGCAATGAACAAGGAAGTGGCAGCACTTAAAAGTAATCATACTTGGGATATAGTTGATTTACCAAAAGGGCAAAAACCAATTGGTTGTAAGTGGATCTACAAAGTGAAGTATAAAGCTGATGGAACGGTTGAGAGGTTTAAGGCCAGATTAGTGGCAAAAGGGTACAATCAGGTGAAAGACAAGGACTACAAAGACACCTTTTCACCAGTTGCAAAGTTCACAACTGTGAGGACTGTGTTAGCTGTTGCTGCAGCAAAGGGATGGGACTTGCATCAGTTAGACATAAATAACGCATTCCTCCATGGGTATTTAGATGAAACTGTTTATATGACTCATCCAGAAGGATATGAAGTATCTTCTGGACAGGTTTGCATTCTGAAAAGGTCATTATATGGCCTTAAGCAAGCATCAAGACAATGGAATAAGGAGCTGACAAAATACTTGCAGCAAATTGGGTTTGTTCAATCAAGACAAGACTATTCATTATTCACTAAGCATGATGCTGTAACAGATGCATTCACTGTTGCCTTAGTGTACGTGGATGATGTTCTAATCACAGGAAACTCAATTTCAGAAATCAAAAAGCTGAAATCTGGGTTGGATAAAGCATTCTCCATCAAAGATTTAGGACAAATGAGGTATTTTCTTGGACTTGAGGTATCAAGAAATAATCAAGGACTGATCATAAATCAAAGGAAGTACATTCTTGATATTTTAAAGGACATGGACATGGTCAATTGTTCTGAGACTCTATTTCCAATGCCAAGAGGCCTCAAATTATCAACTGAAGAAGGTGAGTTACTGCAGAATCCAGAGCAGTATCGCAGACTGGTGGGAAAGATGCTGTACTTAAATTCCTCTAGGCCTGATATTTCATACTCAGTTCAACATTTAAGTCAGTTTCTGAGTCAACCTCGTCTTCCTCATCTACAAGCTACGATACATGTATTAAGATACCTCAAGACGACAATCAACACTAGCCTGTTTTACCCTGCAAAATCTGATTTAGCATTAACAGCATTCAGTGACGCTGATTGGGGCCAATGTGCCTTCTCCTGTAAATCTCTCAGTGGTTTTTGTGTGTTCTTGGGACAATCTCTCATATCATGGAAAACTAAGAAGCAAAAGACCGTTAGCAAAAGCTCAGCAGAATCTGAATACAGAAGTTTATCTTACACATCATTAGAAATGGTGTGGGTGGACAGCATCCTGCAAGATTTAAGGGTGCTTGTCCCTAAACCAATTCTCCTTCTATGTGACAATAAAGCTGCGATGCACATTACTGCTAATCCCGTATTCCACGAAAGAACAAAACACCTGAACATCGACTGCCATTATGTACGAGACAAGCAAGATGAAGGATTTCTTTTAACTCATTATGTTCGGACTGGATTGCAGTTGGCTAATGTGATGACTAAGGCATTAGGAGCTGATCAACGTCAATTTCTTTCCAACAAGCTCGGCATAGTAGGCTTAGAACCCAAGCCAAGCCAAGCTTGAGGGGGGGGGGGGGGGGGGGGTAGTTAGTTAGATGGTTAGTTACAGTTAGTTACAAGAATAACTAACCAACAACCTTACCTAACTTACCTATATATACATGTACATATCATCAATTGTATTCATAATTGTGAAATCAATAATATCATCTCTATATTTCATACTTACCATTACTCTTTTCTTTCTACGTTCTTTTCGCAAGAGCGTAAGTACACTTGGTACTCGTAACTCCGTCTTTCGTAAGCTTTAACAGAACTTGGTGGTCAGCAACAACGATAACATTAGATCAAGCGCTCGTGTACAATCGTTTGCATTCAATCATCATGCCAGTCAGAGAAATTTACTTACGCTTTTAGATATGTGTTGTCATGTAGACGTTCCCCTGTGTACTTCCTTTTATTGTATTATTAGAAGGATATGGAATGTAGTATACAAACTCGATGATGTATACCCTATATTATATTGAAAGTGGACGAACATTTAGATACGGAGGGAGTATTATATTATATTATGAATAAATCGAGTACCTCTTGCAAAAAAAAAAGCAATCATATGGTTTGAGAAGGCGAAGCTGGTGATTTTCTTACAAGTCCAAAGGAATGTTTAGATTCGTCTTCGTGTACACAAATTACTCATGTCATCCGCGCTTGTTATGCCCTTTTACTGTTTTCCCCTACCTAATTATTACTCCCTCCGTCCTTTATGTTTCTTCCCGCTTTTTAAGATTTGTGAGGGGTATTTTATTGAAACGGGAAGAAAAATAAAGGACGGAGGGAGTACCACTTCCGAAATTATATTTTAACTTAAATGACTAAAATAAATTATATATTTAAGGAACCTAACAGCAATTGTAATACTTCCTCTAACTCTTTTTTATCTTCCCACCCTATATTCATTTAGGTGGGAATCAATCAATTCAATATATATATATATATATATATATATATATATATATATATATATATATATATATATATATAAACCTGGAACTTTTCGAGTGATATGATTGGTCCAAATTTTTTAATATATATTTTAAGTTAAATAAAAAATATAAAAATTTGTATATGAAAAAAAATCTACTCCAACTAAGACTCGATTTTTTTAAAATATATATTTTAATTTAAATAAATAATATAGTCATTTGAATAGAAAAAAAAACAATCCTATTCCATTTAAGACTAAAAAAAACTATCATTACATAAACATATGATTATCACATCATAAGCCAACAAAAATTGGAGAGCGACAACGTGAAATGCTTAGTCAATTCTGTTTGATAATTGTTTTAATATTTATTTATTCATTCTCAAAAAGTATAAAATTAAAATTTTAAATTTTAATTAATTATTATAGTTTTAATACACAGAGTAGTTTTTAATTTAAATAAAGAATATAATAGAAATTTGTGTATGAAAAAAATAATCTTACACGAGTATTATAATGAGTTGATGAATTTATATATAAATAAGAGCAATAATTCGTTCTGAGATATCCCCAACAATCTTTTGAATCTTAAAATAGTTCATAAGATTACAAACTTAAATAAAAATTATCCCACATCGAAAATTTATGATGAGGTGATGAAATTCTATATAAATAAAAGCAATCATTTGTTCTTGGAACCAACAATCTTTTGAATCTTAAAAAAAGTTTAAGAATAATCATTCGTTCTTTAGTAGTTATCAACCAAGAAATTTTTGAGTCTTAAAAATAACTCCGAAGACTATAAACTTGAGTAAAAATTTTCTCACATCGAAAAACTATGATAAAGTGATGAAATTTTATATTATAAATAAGAGCAATCATTTATTCTTAGATATCGATCAAAAATCTTTTGAGTTTTAACAAAGCTCCTAAGAATATAAACTTAATAATATTATCTCAAATCGATAAATTATTGATAAAATGATGAAATTCTATATTAATAAGAGCAATCATTCGTTCTTAGTTATCAACCAACACTTCATAATTGTCCCACATGAAAAGTTATAGTAGGTTGATGAAATTTTATATTATAAATTAAGATCAATCATTTGGTCTGAGTTATCGACCAACAATCTTAGAGTCTTAAAAAAGCTCCTAAGATTATAAATTTAAATAAAAATTATCCCACACCAAAAATTACGATACTTCGTATATATAATTACGATACTTTGTATATATATATATATATATATATATGTATATATATATAAAATAAGAAAATGATTTGTTTTTAGATATTAACCAAAAATATTTTGAATCTAAGTAAAATTTAACTAAAAATATCCCGCATCGGAAAATTTTACTTAAGAAAAATTATAACAGGTTAGAAGTATAATAAGTTGATGAAATGAATTTTCTTTTCTAAAACCTTTCTCCCTCCTCCAAAAAAAAACCTTGGGGCTACCACCACTAATTGGTGGTAAGCCCCCCCCCCCCCAATTTAAAATTTTTATATCGTTTTAGTATTGTTATCCGTATTAGTATTATAGTTATAATAAGCCTTCTCCTTTTGGAGAGTTACGTCCCCATCAATTGATGAGTTTTGTTCTCTCTTTTAGGAGAGATGTTAAATCTATGATAGCGGAGAGGACGCGAAAGATCAATACCACAATTGTTCATTATATGGTATCACAAGTTTGTCAGACTGGCGGTTACAATCTATCAGGTTAGATGAAATCGATTCTCTTCAAAACCTTAGAAGATCCAAAGACCCTCTTGTGAAAATCTGTATTAAACAACGATATATTGAAAGAGGATGCGCAGAAACGAAGATCAAAATCTTACTGAGAGATCTTTGTTTTATTGAGAATTTATTTTACTCAAATGTTATAATATTGTATTCGTTCAATTTCGATATAAATTGTAGATGTCGTATGACTTTTTATTAATGAAATGATCTATTCGCTAAAAAAAAATAAAAAATAATAAGTTGATGAAATTCTAAAATATAGAGTAATTAAGAGTAATTTTTAGATATCAACCCGAAATCTTTTGAGTCCTAGAAAGAGTTTTTAAGGCTATAAATTTTATAGAATTTTATCCCACATGGAAAAATTGTGTCGATGTGATGGAATTCTTTATCATAAATAAGAGAAATCATTCATTTTTAGATATTAACCAAAAATCTTTTGAGTCTTACAACAACTCCTAAGGTTATAAATTTAATTAAAATTATGAGAAATTAATAAGGTAATGAAATTTTATTATATGTATAACATTCATTCTTAGATATCAACAAAAAATATTTATGGGAATAACGAACGTACATCGTCAGTGTACTTACCCGTTTTTGGAGGTTCATGAACCGTTTTTCTCGACCCAACCCCGAAATCATCCATTAATCATGTAATCGATCAACTTAGTGTCCTTATCAACGTCACTAACAAGCGGTCGTGTAATAAAATTAATTATATTTGACTAGAATTAATTACTAATAGTATGATTATTAATTCAAGAGTTATAGTTTAAGAAAGTGAGATAAATCAAGAGATTTATATTCGACAATTTGTAGAAATTTTCTTGAAATGTTGCATAATCTTACGTGTACTTAGTTAATCATCTGAGCAATATTTTTTAAATGAAACTAATCAAACAATAATCGAATTTATGAGTGGTAACTTATCATCATAATCTTCTTATTATGTAAGAAATAAACACGTGTCTTTATACTATCATGAAATTTAATTACTCATATCGTTATTTACACGGCAACTTATAATATATTATAGAAATATCTATGTCAAATTGGTTCTCTTACTTTACATGGATACGTGAATATTATATGTCATTTTATTTATTAGTTATCACATTTATAATAATACTCCTTAGATAATATCGTTGAATGCAAAACTACGTGAAATATAAATGAATATTGATATCAATATGTAGTTGAAGATGTACTTGTGTGAGAGATACTTTAATTAGTCTTTTTTACTACAATGTACGCCTATAATTTAATTTGACATTTACCACAAATATTACCTACCTAAAAACACATTCACGTATTTGGATAATATTCATTTACTATTACGCATATTAACTGGATGTCATTATCAACATCACTAAAAATCGGTCTGTACATCGCACGGGCTTTTCAACAAGTAACTTATAGAGAGGCTGTCTCTCCCAAAATTTTGTATTTTGTGTTCTTTTGTTCATCATTAGTTACATATTTCTAAAAATTAAAAAAATGATAATCATGATGTTTTTACAGATCAAATATCATTCATATAAATAGATAGAGACAACCAAACCCTAGTTTTCCTCCTCCTCCCCCTCTAAAAAAAACCTAACTTTCCTCCTCGATCCGGGGCCTCCATCGATAATTAATCGATGGTAAGCCCCAAAAATTGTTTAATTCTCAATACCTGATAATCAAATCTTCTTCAATAAAAGTCTCTCTTTTATGAGAGTTGTTTTTTTCGTCCTTTATTTCAAGGTTTCTGTCCTTTAATTCGAGGTTTCAGTCCTTTACATTAGTATAGGGCTTAGATTTCAAGAACTATATATGCGCAAGATCATGAGAGCAATGGAATTTCTACGTACGGTGATACAATTGAGGTCAGATCTCGGTCTACTATTTGTCAAAATAGAGAAAGTTCATCATTTTGAAGACTATTTCATCAGATCTATAGATTCCTTCGCGAGAGGCTATGTCAATAAACAGCGATATATAGAAGGCCGTGCAGAAGCGCTTTATTCTAATAGTGATCTTTGTCTCAAAGGTGTTCTTTATTTATTTTTTACAAATCTGTATTCAGTTCAATTTGACATCGTTTTTAGATGCCGAATGACTTATTATTAATTATATTGATCTTCACTTCAAAAAAAATGATAATCATAATGTATTCGATAGACAGTTTAAACAAAATCTCACATAACTACATTTATACTCCGTATTATACTTTGTATTAAAAGTTATATTGAAGATTTTTTTACTTATGACCCAAACGTATGTAATTTATTGGAACGGAGAGAATACTAAAATTCATATTATTACTACAAAGATTTTTTATTATATGAAAGAAAAGTACGGAGTATGAATTAAGTTTATTATTGCAATGAGAAGATTATATAATCAGTTGACAACTGCTTTTATGATTTTGAGCTTTATCACAACGGTTCCGAGTTTTGCTGTAAATTTTCTGAATTTTAGTGTAAAAGTGTTGAATTAAATCACATAAATGTTTAATCTCAAAAAATTACAATTCAACTCAAAAACTTGTATACGCTCAGTAAAACAAGGTGTCTTGGTTGTACCATGCTAATTATACAATAAGGTGTATAATCCTATTTTTCGAACAACACAAAATCACATTAAACGGCTCGTGGATTAAAATTTTAGGGTCTTAATCTTTAAAAAAATTAATCGAGTTTATAAGTCGATCAAGTCAAAAATTTGACATGTCCACTTCCTAATATAAATCTCCTAAATTAATCCCCTAAACAAAGTAAAAGGCTTTAATGTTTACCCGAGTTCAATATAAAAATAAATTGAGCTCAATATATATATTGAGCTCAATCTAGATACATAACCCTCCGTCTCTTTCATTTTTTTGTCTCTCCCCCTTCAACCTCGGATGATCCGAAACCCGAAGAATATATAAATGCTTGAAAAAAACTGAAATATATACACTTATCTATGTAAGTACATTGAGTTCAATATATAAATATATTGAGCTCAATATATTCGGGTAAACATTAAAGCCTTTTACACATTCTCGTATATTTTCAGCAAAAGCTTTACTGCTGAACGATGACGGTCAAACCCTACTGGACATTGCAAGGGCAAACAGCTTCACCAGTGTGGTTCGTGCAATCGAGGTATTTGTATGTTCTTTTGACAAAGTTACCTTATTAGCGATAATATACTCAGTACGACACTTATACTAGCTATGTCTATTTGGATCATTGGGTCACGTATGCTTGTATTCTGGTTGGCTGACGGAACAATACGGGCCAAACTTTCTTTCAAGAAACGTGTATGTTACAATTTCCAATCCTGCTGATTTTGATAGCATGTATTATTGTTTCATATTGGTAATGGCTTTCCGTAACAATGTGACTTGCAGGTGGGTAGTTGTTCTTCTATGTGGTACTCGTCAAGCATTTGAAATTGGAGCTTGCCATATATAGAAGTACCCAGGTATTTTGCGTAATCCTCCATTTCTCGTATACTGAGCTACTGTATTAGCATGAGCTACTGTATTAGCATATGCGATGAACTGTAAAGTGGGTGTAGCGCGTAGATGTATTGAGCTGCATGCTTTCAACTTTGATGCTAATACGATCTGTGAAACAAACAGGATGCTCGACCACGCGTGCAGATCCCTTTAAGTAAAGCCAGTGTAGAGGCACCTGATTTTGGTCAGCCTAATCCTGCAGTTACTATTTCTGAAGCATCAACGCGTATGTTTTCCGTCTTAACTCTAGCTCACTGTTGTTTGCATCCCCTGATTTCCTTCTTTCATTAATGTTACATGTATATGTCCATCGCATATACTCCCACCGTCTCATTTATTTGAAATTCATATACAGGGGCACACGTCAGATTCGTTGCTCTGAATGAAACTGAAGAGCATCAACTTCAGCAGTTTTGGAGTGCATTACATGCGATTCCGCAGGTATAGTTTCTGTACGCTCTTTTTTATATTTATTTAGCTGACTTGATGAAATTTGATTGAATAACGACGTCAAATTTTGCTTGGATGACTGACTAGGTGCCTCTTGCGGACTACCCCCTCAACAACCCTGCCATCCCACGTGTATAGCCGACGGCTCCACCGGAAGAAGATGAATTCGCGAGGACAATATCGGCTGCCCTTGAATCTTCTATCCAAGAAGATTTCAGCGCACTACCGTTCGATGGAACAACATTCAGAGCGGGTTCATTCAGAGCACCGGGTTCATTCAGAGCAAGTTCGTTCACAAGGTTCGACGAAGCAAGTTCGTCTAGAGGACCGCTCGATGGAGCAAGCTCATCATCAAGCTCATTTCCATTAGTACCGTTGCCACCGCCCGTACATCCTGAGTCTTCGTGCGCCATCTGTTTGGACGCACCACTTGAGGCGGCATGTGTCCCTTGTGGACACACTGCCGGGTGCATGGCATGCATCACTAGGATAAAAGACCGAGGATGGGGGGTGCCCGGTTTGTAACACTGTGATTGATCAAGTGATCAGAATTTACACGGTTTAAAAGCGACACTAAAACTTAAGCATATACCTCCTAATTTCATGTGTTTGGTAAACGGCATATTGCGATAGCATATTGAATTAATCCCTAAACAAAGTAAAAGGCTTTAATTGTTTACCCGAATATATTGAGTTCAATACAAAAATATATTGAGCTCAATCTTGATACATAACCCTCCGTTCCTTTCATTTGTTTGCCTCTCCCCCTCCAACCTCGGATGATCCGAAACCCGAAGAATATATAAATGCTCAAAAAAAATTGAAATATATACACATATCTACGTAAGTATATTGAGGTTAATATATATTTTTATATTGAGTTCAATATATTTTTATATTGCGCTCCATATTTTTTACCTTCTAATGGCTTAATGCCAAATAATTTTTATTCTTACGTATTGCCATATTATTAGACTTAACCAGTAAGATTTTTGTGCTATGAATTTCTATTTTTGTGCTATGAATTTTGTGCCGGCTCTGTCTCCTCCTCGGCTGGCTGGGAGAAGCAGCCGGAACTGCCTTGTTGCAGTAGTAGTAGACACCCGCAACAACAACGGCCAGAATGATCACGGTCAATATGACTGTGATCGTGATGATTGTGGCTTTATGACTATCATCATCTTTGCGCCGCCATGGAGGGGGCGAAATCACCGTCCCGTCCGGACAAAAGGGGGAGTAACCCCGTCTCGTTATCCGGGAGGGAGGCTATGTCTCTTCCTCGACTGACTGGGGAGGAGGAACCGGGACTGTCGCGCTGCAGCAGTAGTGGGAGACAACCCAACAACGACTGCCATCGGAACGATCACGGTCAATATGACCGTGACCGTGATGATAGTGGCTCTGTGGCTATTATCATCCTTGCACCGCCATGGACGAGGTATAATTTCCGTCCCATCTGGACGGGACGTAATTTTCGTCCCAGCTGGACAGAAAGGGGAGAGAACCTGCAAACCCCACAAGCACCAGAAAGACTGCAAAAATAACAATTATGAGTACAAATTAATTAACCCTATCATTGTATATGAGGTCTCATAGTAGGGAGTACTATTGCCACAACACATTTGACTAATGTCACAATAAATACTCCCTCTGGACACTATTTTTCGCCCCGTTCTATTAAAATACCCCTCACAAATATTCATGGAGTGGGGCGAAAAATAATGACCGGAGGAAGTATAAGGCAATTGAGAGCACATGGTACTATTCATGCACTCATACTTTCTCGTGGCATTAGTAATTTGGTCGTGGCATTATGCCTGGCCCCAATTAAAGGGTTTATCAATTAGTCTTATTTATAGGGATGTCAACAGGTCGGTTTCGGGTCGGGTGGAGCCTCACCCGAATCCATCACCCGAATCCGCATACTCCACCCGATCCATCCGTCACCCGATTAACCCACCACCCGGATTCAATCCATCTGTCATCCGCGGGTGATTCGGGTGGATCGGGTGCTTAGCGGATGAAATATTTTTTTAAAATACAATAAAAAATATACAAATTATAAGATGCGTAAAGTTTTTTGGGATTTTTTGGTGGTCGGAAATTAAGACGGGCAAAGAAAATCTAAAATGGTGGCCGCCAAAGTGATTACGGAAAATATTTTCTTAGTGTTTTAAGGAAAAAAAAAAGGATAATGAGTATAAAAATAGAGTGAAATTAATTTTTTTTTTATATATTCATATAATTTTTTTTTAAAAATCTATAAACGGGTGAACGGATCGGGTGACGGGTGAACAATTTCCACCCGAATCCGACCCGATCCATCACCCGATTCATCCGTCATCTGCTTAAAATCCATTTAGTTCGGGTTTTCATCCATTAATTTTATTCGGGTGGATAGATTTTGAACGGGTTCGGGTGAAATTGACATCCCTACTTATTTAAGAGTACTAGGACAAACTCCACTACTAGCATAACTAAGGCAGGAAATTGAGAAATTTGATAATATAATTATGCTTTTTTGTTAGTAGAATAATTTATTGTCTTTTCTTTTTCTTTTTTTATTAAAATATTATTTATAATATAAAATGAAAATGTGTACGTATCTAATTGCGAAACCATCTTTAGATATACTCCCTCCAGACACTATTTTTTGCCCCATTAACTCAATATTTGTGAGGATTGTTTTAATGAAATTGGGCAAAAAATAGTCTCCAGAGAAAATAATTATTAATGACAATTTAAACTTAGTTAATTAACTAACTAACTTTACAAAATAGTTTAATTATATTTATTTAAGTATTGATAATTTAAAATAGAATTCCATAATTTGATGTGGATAATTTTACTTAATTTTATAGTCTTAGAAACTTTTTTTAAGTCTTAAAAGATTGTTGGTTAATTAATATCTAAGAACGACTGATTACTTTATATAATAAAATTCTATCACCTCATTATAATTTTCGATGTGGGATAATTTGAACTATTTTAGCTCGAATTTCTATTTTCAACTCAAAACTTGTTAAAACATTTTATTATTTCCTCAAGAAATCATTTTATTAAACTTCCGTTGAGAAATCATCATTTTGTTTTCGAGAGATCATTTTATTCATTTTCGTTGAAAAACTAATTATTTTTATTAGCTTTGAACGTACTTATAATTAATTTCTAGCCCGAAAATATTTTATTTTGAAAAATGGCTATTAAATTATTGGGTTATTTCATGAGAATAATACCAACTACGCGTGTGCTTCTTAAATTAATACAAATTATACGTAATCTCATTTTAATACGAACTATGTCTACATTAACCTCGCTTTGCTATGAGTGACCGGCTACCTGTTGAACCTACATTATTCAACTCTTTCTCTAACTCTTCTTCTTCTGATTTACATTTCGTGTTCATTTTCGGCCATTGAAAAAAAAAATTAAATTTTTCGAAAATTCATCTTCCAATTTTTTTCATTTAGTCTTATACAGTAGAAGCTATGAAAAAAAACATTTTTATTGTAATTTTGGTTTTCACGATGACTGCAACAGATCTAATAAAATTCTAGAAAGTTACAACAAGTCACTATGACCTGTAATAGCAAGTCATAATTTCATACATAACAAAACGAGATTGATGAATGCGTAGTTCATATTAAAATGAGATTACGTATAGTTTGGATTATTTTAAGAAGCACACACATAATTGGTATTATTCCCATGAAATAACCCTAAATTATTTTACTATGCAATTTCATAAATAATTATTTTCTAACACGTTTTTAATCTGATTTCTTCGTAAACGCTTATACTCCTTTTAACGATCTGAGAAATATCTTTGGACCCGTTGTAGTCCTATTAGACATATGACACCCACATTATTTTAATCTCACTTATGTAAATCTTATCATCATATTTATTTAAATCGAAAACTTGTCTCGATTTATTGCTTGCTTTTGCATCTCGACTATCTCGCCTCCTAGCTGTGTGGGAGTTGGGATGTTTTAATCATCGTCTATTTAAAAACAATGATTACTCTTATTTACCGTATAGAATTTCATAACCTCGTCATTTTTTTTGATGTGGTATAATGTAAATTACTTAAGGTTTATAATCTTAATAGTTTTGTAAGAGTCAAAAGATTTTTGGTGAATATATAAGAGTCACCTTATTATAATTTGTCGATGTGGGATAACTTTGCTATTTTTATATGTTCGAGCAAATAATATGAAAAAGTTAATATGAAATTTATACTCTAATAAAAGCATTTTCTACCACGAATCTAATTAATTCATTTTTATAATTTTTTTACGATAGATTTTTTGTTAAACGAAATTTAAAGATTTTTAGATGAAAATTATAAAACATCACATTAATATAGTAGATTAAATAGTAGGGTTATTTAACAACAATAATACCAATTATAGGGCGTCTTCCCAAAATAATATCAATTTTAATAAATCTGAGAATAATACGTATTATTGAAGTAGTTAAACGAGAGTAGTATGGTAGAACCCTTCTACCTTCCTTTTTCACCTTTAATTTTATTTAACGCCAATAATATCAACTATAGTGCGTCTTCCAAAAATAATTTCAATTTTAATAAATCTGAGAATAATACATATTTTTGGAGTAGTTAAATCAGAGTAGTATAGATGACCAGTTAACGATAGAACTCGTTCACCTTGCTTTTTCGCCTTTAATTTGTTTAATGTTCACTCTTTTTCACTTACTCAGTATACGAGGCATTAAACGTCATTAACGTCTTCGGTCTTCCTCTTCCTTCAACCTCACCAAATTTGACTAACAATACAATCCTACACCAAAATCAACACGTTAATCTAAACGAAACTTATAGAAAAAAACGGAAGAAGGATGAAGGAGAAGAGTAAGGAGGAGTAGACTTGAGAAAACTGACCCGACCCGAATAAGCTAAACCGAAACTGACCCGACACCCGAACCGTAGCATGATTTTGACCCGAGCTAACCCGAAACTGCCCCGACTATTATTTTAGAAAATTAGTCGATATCCCTAAAAAGGTTGAAAACAGCAAACCCGAGAATGACCCGAACCCGAAATTATCCGACCCGACCCGAAGTTAACCCGATTATTATAACCCGAAAGTGACCTAACCCAAAGCTGACCCGACACAGTTCACCCGTTATCCGTGTCTAAGGAGGAGGATGGAGGATAAGTAGCAGGTTAAATATTAATTAGGTGACCTGATGTAGCAGGTTATAAATTCACTTATACTACTCTTGTTTAACTACTCCAATAATACGTATTATTCTCGGATTTATTGAAATTGGTATTATTTTGGGAAGACGCCCTATAGTTGGTATTATTGTTGTTAAATAACCCTAAATTATATTATAGTAATTAAAAGATTGTCTATTTGATTACTTGTTTATTATTAATGGTACTTTACAAAATTGGGTTTTGATGCAACGGATCAATCATATCGCTCGAAAAGTTTATGCTTTATATATATAATAATACATATATATTTTTTTTTTGAGGGAAAATCTCGAGGGATCATTATATTAAATCAATAGCCGCCAAGTCTAGACAAACTTGCGGGAAATTCGAGTACAGTACATAAACTGAGTCGGTCTCTAAGGCCGACCGAGCAATATAGTGGGCAACAGCATTACCTTCCCTTCGAGTATGACTACATCGAGACGAAGAAAATTGAGCCAAACGACCACGTACTTCATCAATACATAGGCCAAAGGGCTTCTCCATTCATTCTCGCTTTTCACCGCCGTAACCATCGAAAGAGAGTCACTCTCAAGATGCACATTATCAAAACCACCTTCACGAGCCTTCATTAATCCCCACGTCACTGCTTTTGCCTCCGCAATCTCAGGCGACCATCTCGCCCGTATTCTTCTACAGCTGACCATCATGACATTGCCCGAGCTATCCCTGCCAACAGCCCCAAGACCCACGCCTGCAGCACCCATTAAAGCAGCATCAACATTAATTTTAATGGCACCTGCAACCGGCTTCTTTCAATATCTTTCCCCCACCAAATGCATATTCTGGTTTGCTGCATTTAGTCCCCTCCTTTGTCCACCGTAGTCCCTTACCAAATTAATAAAGGAAGCCATTGTGAGTTGCCATGGCCTAGCTGATGACTCGAAAAGAAAGGAATTCCTCGTTGTCCAGATAGCCCAAGTGCAGGCCAGCACTCTACCACGCTCCTCCCCCTGAAACTCGTCCAAAAGCCATTTAAACAGAGCAGCACAATCAGTTTTCGGAGCAGCAGCAATAGCATCCTCAAATCCGCTCAGGCCCAAATATGTCTAGCATTAGTGCATTCCATAATGGCGTGGACACCCGTTTCAGCAGCAACTTGGCATAGGGAGCAGGTCGGATCTTCAATACAGTGTCGTCTTGCAAGAGAAAAACGAACACCTAAAGAATCAGTGCAAGCTCGCCAAATAAAGTGGCCCAGTTTAGGTGGGATATGGGCTGCCCATATCTTCTTCCACATATCTGTCGACCCACTCATAACATCACATCCCGTATCATTTTTCCCCAGGTGATACGGTGATCTTACCGAGAAAACTCCGTCTTTCGCCGGCCACCAAAACATAGTGTCATCTGGTAGTAACGAGCTAATGGGCAGTTCAAGCGCTGCTTCAGCATCCTCATTAACCAGCACATCTCGTAGCTTACTCAAATCCCATTGAGCATTCTCACTATTAATGAAATCAGCCACTTTGAGGTCTGAGTCAACATTAATATTCAAGCTCGGGAGTCGGCTTGAAGAGGCACCTGGAAGCCACGCATCCTCCCAAACTTTAATATTCCTGCCATTGCCCACCCTCCATTTCAACCCCTCCAATAATAAGGATTTCGCCCCCCACAAGCTCCTCCAACAAAAGCTAGGATCGTGGCCTCGTCTTGCATCTAAAACGCTCGTATTCTTAAAATACTTAGCCTTCAAGACGCGAGAAACTAGGGAATGAGGATTGCTCAACAAACGCCATACTTGCTTGGCCAGCAAGGCCTGATTGAACACACAGAGATCCCGAAAACCCATCCCTCCCTTATGTTTTGGTCGGCAAAGCTTGTCCCACGAAAGCCAATGCATCTTCCTTTTATCAACCGACTCCCCCCCACCAGAAACGGGCCATCATACTATGCAGCTCAGTAATAATACCATCAGGGATTGCAAAGATGCTCATCATGTAGGTTGGAATGGCTTGAACTACTGCTTTAATAAGAACTTCCTTTCCCGGTTTTGATAATAGTTTTTCCTTCCACCCGTGCACCTTTTTCCATGTCCTTTCTTTCAAACTCGAGAAAACCGCCTTCTTGGACTGCCCAATGATAGTGGGTAGTCCAAGATATTTTTCGTGTCGATTTACCTCCCGTACCCCCAGAGCGGCAATAATATCACTCCTTCTTTGTGTCGTAACCTTCTTGCTAAAAAAACTTCGGTTTTAGTATAATTTATCTTCTGTCTCGAAGCTCCCTCATACCGGCTAATAATATTAGCTATCACAGAGCATTCTTCTATAATTGCTCTAGCAAAAAGGATACAATCATCCGCAAAAAACAAATGTGACCCCCCGGGGCCCGCCCGACACACTCGAAAACCATGGATACTCTTCCGTTCAGCAGCCCGTCTTAGCAAATATGAAAAAGCATCTGCACAAATAAGGAAAAGATAAAGTGAAATAGGATCACCTTGTCGGAGGCCCCGACTAGGCTGAATGTCACCCGTGACCGACCCATTAATAACAAACGAATGGGTCACCGTTGAACACACTGCATAACACGGTCAACCCATGTCACAGAAAACCCCATAGCAAGCATCATTTCCCTCAAAAATGTCCATTCCACCCGATCATACACTTTACTCATATCTAGCTTAAGCGCCACGTTCCCTTTAGTTCCCTCCCCGTGACGTTTCATAGCATGAAAAATTTCAAAAGCAACAATCGCATTGTCCGTAATGAGACGGCCGGAGGTGAACGCACTCTGATCCTCAGAAATAATAAGGTGCGTAAATTTCTTCATACGATTAGCCAACGTCTTAGATATAATCTTATATAAGACATTGCACAAACTTATGGGTCGAAACTCCGTCATTTTCCTAGGATTGTTAGACTTTGGGATTAGGACCACAACTGTGTTATTTATCTGCCCCAAATCATAATTTCCTTCCCACCATTGACGGACCAGTAAACAGACCGACTCACCCACAATACCCCAATATTTCTGAAAAAAAAGAGGGTGCATACCGTTCGGGCCCGGGGCCTTATTTGGGTGCATCTCAAAGAGTGCTTTCCGAATCTCCTCATCCATGGGCGGACTAGTCAAGGTTGCGTTCATGTCCTCAGTGACTCGCTTTTCCACCGCAGCTAAGACATCATCTCGGCCAGTAGAACCACTGGTAGTGAACAGCTCACTAAAATAAGCTGTGACCACGTTTCTAATATCACCTTCCTGTGTACACAACCTCCCATCTTCCCTTTCCAAACCCTTAATCTCATTTCGCCGTCATCTTTGGCTCGCCTTATGATGAAAATATTTAGTATTTTTATCTCCGTCCCGAAGTTCATTAGCACGAGCACGAGTATGCCAGTAAGTTTCATCTTGTTGCCTCAAAGTATCAAGGTCAAGAACAACTTTACAGCGTTCTAGCATCTCAGCCGACGGGTCCCTTTTTTGCCATTCTTCAAGCTCCTTCTCCTTCTCTCTTATTTTCCGCTCCACATCGCCAAAAGTTCGTCTAGCCCATTTGGCCAAACGAGAAGCACACTTTTGTAACTTAGTCGTTACCGAGGACTCCAACTCATCGTGCCAAGTCTCACGAATAACATCCCCACAACTTTCTTCCGAAACCCACATGGACTCGAAACGAAAACCACGTTTTCTACGTTGGCGCGGACGTTGCTCATCAGTAACAAGAAGAGGAGCATGATCAGAAGCATAAATGGGAAAATGGTATACACGTGTGTGAGGGTACAGATCCTTCCATTCCATATCAGCTGTGGCTCTGTCCAGTCGTTCCCGAATGATATTGCCCACTCTTCGACCTCTCTGCCAAGTATAATCATTTCCAATATATCCTAGATCATGGAGGAGCAGTCCACCAAAGCATCTCGGAAGTCATCCATCATTCTTTCACTTCGGTTCGCCCCGCCTTGTTTTTCTGAGGCACGCAAAATTTCATTAAAATCTCCGAAACAGATTTTTGGCCTATCATTTCCATTACATAAATGCCTAATGAGTTGCCATGTCTTCGGTTTATTATTCCGCTCCGGCTACCCATAAACCCCAATAGCCTGCCACTTTTGACCCCCTTCACCACTAGTAACTTCAATTCGGATATGATTTTGATCATAGGAAACCAACTCCACCTCAATATTTTTCCACCACAATCCTAATCCCCCCCGACCGACCTTGACTACTAATACATAAACCTTGCGTAAAACCACATTTATTACGGACTTTAAGTAACTCACTACTCCTAATCATCGTTTCCATGACGAAAATGATGTCCGGGTCCTCCCTCCAGCTCCAATCTTGGAGGGTATTCACTGTCATGGGATTGCCCAGCCCATGACAGTTCCAGCTCAAAATTTTCATTGTCCTTCCCGAGGCCGTTCAATAACAACCTCCGCTACTTTCTGGTTGACGTCCAACACCGTATTCTCATTACTTTTTCCCACCTTGCGTTTGTGCATCTCCTTAGAACTATCAACGTGGTCTCCCCTCCACGTCTCTGTCTCTCTTCCTTCCCTTACCGCCATTGTTAACATTCAGCGAGGGGTCGGAAGCAGCCCCTACTAACCCCTTATACTGATGAACAGCAACAAAGGGTTTATCCCGACGAACACGCCCCCCGAGTTATTTGAGCTAGTTGCACCCGAGGTTGCATATGCTTTTGGTACACCCCTGTTCATATTTGGATTCTGCAGGCTCGTTTTCCCTCCAATATCACAAACAACGCCCACCTCCCCATCAACCAACATCACCTCACTCGCCTTCTCTCGTCCCTCCTCAACTTCTGAGCGCCCGCCCTGATTACCCCGGGGCCTCAAGGTCTCATTGTCTTGCACTTCCTCCACTACTTCTCTGTTGCCAAGCCTCCCCACCCCCGCTTCCTCTTCCGATAAGGTAACCGAGGAAGGTTTAACAGCAACCTTCGACAACATGTCAATAAGGTTTGTCACAGCCATCTCCTCCTTCCTCTTATATTCCTCATCAAACTCCCCCCTTAAGTCACGACCTCTTCCTGTCCTATTCTCAGTCCCAGCTCTGGTCGGTTTCCAAGGCGAAGCACGTAACCGCTCACTAAATGGGAGGGTTCCTTCTTCATAAGGGCCTCCTTCACAATCCCTTTCCCCATGCCCTAGTAACCCACATCCGTAGCAGAAAGTAGGTAGTTTCTCATATTTAACATCAAAATGCATAAGATTTCCCCCTCGCATTTGGATCCCCACCGTGTCCCGGAGAGGCAGTCTGACATCATGTAAAATCCTAATCCTCACAGCCCGTTCAATAGCTGTAAAATTCGTGATGTCAGCCTGTACAAACAGTCCGACCTGGTTCCCTAACTGTTTCAGATTCTCCACATTCGCGCGACCCTTAACCGGCAGGTCATACACACGCATCCAAAGGGGCACATGATAAAGAGGGGTGTCAGTCAATCGCCCATCGTCTATCGAGTCATTAAAGCACCAAATAAATTTATCGAAATGTCGCAGTTGTTCCTCCACCACTTTCGCTCAGTCGCAGACTCAAAATGGAAAACAAAGATACTTTCTTTAACATCAAGAACATTACCAGTAACCGTACCTTTAGTATTCCATAATTTTGTCATGGTGTCAATCGCCGCCCTGATGTTCACCGTCTTTCTCGTCCAGATCTTTCCCACCAAGATGAACTCCTCCTCCCTTATCATCGAACCTTCGTCTCCATCCCATACGAACGCCCCACCATCACCCACTTTTTTCTTTCCTCTCGAACTACCGCTATTTTTTGCTTCATCCATACCGCCTTAGGATCGCGTACAAAAAAACAAAGAGATCGTAGATCGAAAACCCTAACCCTACTGGAATAGCAGGGAGAAAACTTTGAGGCCAAGAAAAACCTAGGAACCCTAGAGGAAAACACTCATAGGAACCCTAGAGAGAGACTCTTAAGTTTGTTATAATAATACATATATTGATTTTAGTAATTTTGAAATCTTAACAAAATGAGATCCAAACCAGACCCATTCCAATCCATCGAGTCCATAATCGTTTGAACTCACTATTGTTACGTCAAAAAATTATTACATATTATAATAATTAAAAGATTGTCTATTTGATTACTTTTTTTTATTATTAATGATACTTTCCAAAATTGAGTTTTGGTGCAACGGATCAATCATATCGCTCGAAAAGTTTATGCTTTATATATATAATAATACATATATTGATTTTAGTCATTTTGAAATCTTAACAAAATGAGATCCAAACCAGACCCATTCCAATCCATCGAGTCCATAGTCGTTTGAACTAACTATTGTTACGTCAAAAAATTATAAGAGAAGATTTGTCGATTTCAATAACATTAATAATAGGATACAGAGTACTTTTCAGTTTTCACGTATGTAGTTAATTTTCTTTAAAGCGCAAACGTTACGTCTCCATTGAATTAGTAAATGTTAAAATCATCTTAGCTCACAGAGCTTGACATTATGCACGAAAGTTTATAGTTAGAAGACTTTGATTTTTCAAATTCAAATGCATGTGCTATCAAAGTATTAGTAGACTTCAAGTCAAGTTCATAAAAAAGGAGAACGGTTTTATTTACGCTGATTAGGTGATGATGAGACGATATAATTTGTGTCAAAGTTTCATCAAATTGCGAATTATATGAGTTGGGTTTGAGCACGAGCTGAGCTAGGGAAAGCTCGCGTCTGATTTGACTCATATTTTAGTGTGTTTGGTATTTTACGTATGGTTAGAAGAGTTCATGCATCATCATACTTCATATTATCAACGTTATATTAGATCATTTTTGTCGTGTCTAATGCTTCAACCTTGGAAAAACAACAAAATGAGTAAATAAAAGTAGGTTGTAGCCAACCAAAGTTGGAACATTGGCTAGTTGAATAATGAAGTGAGAAGATAAAAAAGAGTTAGAGGAAGTAGTAGTTCTTGCTTAGGGTTTGTCAAATAAGAACTTTATAAATAAAGTTCTTCTACTGTGGATGTTGAGCTAAAAAGTGTTATCACGGTAGTAGTAGAGATAGGGAGAGAAGAAGGTAAGATTTTATCTGGAACGAAAACAGAGATTGTGTCGCGACAAGAACGTCACTGTCCTAAAGTTGATTTATGCCCCGTCTGCTACACACGGCCTCAATGACACTCAACTCCCAGGATTCCACAACCAAACCGTAACTCTAGTGTAGGTGGAGAATGGATGAATACAGCCAAGAACGTTTGCCAACAATTTAACCGGAACAGAGAGAAGTATGTAATATGAGTATGAGTACGAGAATGTATGTTTGCTGTGTCAAAACTGAAGGGAAGAGAGCATTATATAGTGGAGCAGTGGCAAGGGTTCAGTGCACAGCAATAAATGGAATGGTGGAGACTTGCAACAATCAGTCTCGGGAATGACTTCAATCAGTCTTGGAAAGGCAACAAGACTGACTGAGAAAAAAGGAAGCTTCTGGACAAACAAATAATCCGACCACTAAAAAATACCCGCAAGCGATGCGCTGCAGCCCAAAGCCCACAGCCCCGAGCCCGAGCCCGGCCCGACCCATCTCGGCACGCGCGCGCGTGTGTTGTACGTAGTCCTCACTTGTACACATCTAGTAGGGCATTTTAGTGGGTCATATATAAACACATTTTAGAAGCATTAAATGTTCCATGTGGGATAGTTAATACCACTAAGTATGCTTCTTTTGAACCATTTAACTCTAACAATCCCCCACATAATTCAAAAGAAGAAGAAAATGGAGAAATCATTGGCAAACGGAGTTTTAGTGTTTAGATGTGCAGTGTCTTGTGGACTTTAACTGACACCCAGTTCGTACAAAAACTAGAACCATCATTTAGAGGTGGATCGAAGCCTTTAACCTCCCAATGATATTGGTAAAAGGTTAGTTGTGCACTTACCGTACTCAAATCAGGGCTAGTATTCGCACCATCCATGAACTCATCATGAACGCCAACTGTATATCGTAAGTATTTTACTTGGACTTCCCAAGTGCTCTCCAAATGAATCCCGGTAATTCATGAATGCCTCTAGAGACCCTAAAGCCTAAGGATCTCTTGGGGTTTAGAGCAATAATCCCCCACATTCACATAGGTAAATTCATTAGGTTTGACTGTCACAAACCATCCGTTTAGGACTATGAATTTTTTAAGAGCCGAAGCTCAACCTTAAAAACACAAGACAGTAAATTTCAAAATAAAACATATGTCACGCAAAACAGTTACAAAAGGAAATGGTTGTGGCATTATGACTCGAGTTCACTGTGACTTCGTTTGACCGCATTTGACCTTAGCTGAGCTAAGTTGGGTATCAATCACAGTTTACTCTTTTATAGGCTTTAAACCCATTTCCCGTGCTGTCTCCAGTACCATCTTTCTACCAAGGCCTTTGGTGAAAGGATCCGCTATGTTCCTCTCGGATCTTACAAACTCAATTGAGATTACATTTTCTCTGATCAGATTCCTCACTATTCCATGCCTTAGGCGTATGTGTCTCCTTTTCCCATTGTATGTTTGACTGTGAGCTACCCCAATTGCAGCTTGATTGTCACAATGCATGGAGACTGATGGAGTCGGCTTCCCCCACTATGGAATGTCAGCTAGCAGACTCCTAAGCCACTCAGCTTCCTGTCCTGCCAATTCTAGAGCAATAAATTCAGATTCCATTGTTGATTTGGCAATGCAAGTTTGTTTAGACGATTTCCATGAAATAGCACCACTAGTAAGTGTAAACACATAACCACTAGTAGATAAGATATCAGGAGAATCGGCTATCCAATTAGCATCAGTATAACCTTCTAGAACAGCAGGTGTTCTCTCAAAATGTAAACCCCAATCCATAGTACTCCTCAAGTATCTCAACAAACGAATAAGGGCCGTCCAATGGTCTTGTCCGGGGTTATGAGTGTACCTACTTAGTCTGCTTATTGCGTAGGCAATATCGGGTCTAGTATAATTCATTAGGTACATGACACTACCCATAATTTTGGCATATTCCTCTTATCCCACACTGTTCCCGGGGTTTTTTAGCCAGATCTATACTAGAGTCATAGGGACATGGGTGAACTATCAAACTGATTGAACTTTCTCAGAATTTTTTCCGTGTAGTGAGACTAACTCAAACATAATCCTGTTTTTGTTCTAGTGATTTTCACCCCAAGAATAACATCGGCCTCCCCTAAGTCTTTCATGTCAAAACACGAATTTAGAAAATTCTTGGTAGCGTCGACCACATGCATGTTTGTTCCAAATATGAGCATATCATCCACATACAAACATATTATCACACAACCAGAAACATCATATTTAGAATACACACATGCATCAGAATCGTTTACCGTGAAACCATTGGATCTGATAGTTTTGTCAAATTTGTCATACCATTGCTTTGGTGCCTGTTTCAGACCGTACAAGGACCTGATGAGCTTGCATACCTTGTTCTCTTGACCAGGAGCCAGAAAACCTTCTGGTTATTTCATGTAGATCTCTTCATCAAGGTCGCCATTTAGAAATGCAGTCTTTACATCCATCTGATGAATGACTAAATCATGTATAGATGCAAGTGCAATTAGAGCCCTAATGGTAGACACTTTAGTAACAGGTGAGTAAGTATCAAAGAAATCCAAACCTTTCATTTGACGATTACCACATACAACAAGTCTGGCCTTAAATTTATCAACTGAGCCATCGGGTTTGAGTTTCTTTTTAAACACCCACTTATTACTCAGGGGTTTACAACCCCTAGGTAAATCTGTTAACACCCAAGTGTTGTTACTCATAATAGACTCTATCTCAATATTAATGGCTTGAAGCCAAAAAGTGGAATCAATGGAACTCATAGCCTCTTTATAAATTCTAGGATCTGTTTCGAGCATAAAAACATTTACAACATACTCATCAGCTAAACTCGTTTCGGCAAGGAAAGCGGTCACGAAATCTGGACCAAAACTGGTTTCGGTCCTGGATCGTTTGCTCCTTCGAGGTTCCTCGAGAACCACCGCCGGAGTAGAGGGACGCGCTGTAACAACAGGAGCCAAAGCGTTAGTTTTCATAGGGAAAATATGCTCAAAAAATTCTGCATCTCTAGATTCCTTTATAGCCCCGAAACCGGACGAATCTTTAAGAATAAAGCGGTAAGCGGCACTGTTCATGGCATGCCCGATGAAAATTCCGTCTACGGTTTTCGGTCCAATTTTGCTCCTTTGAAACGTTGGAATCCCGATCTTTGCCAGGCACCCCCACACTTTAAGGTATTTGAGATTGGGCTTGTATCCTTTCCACAGCTCATAAGGAGTCTTACCTGTTTTCTTATGAGGTACACGATTCAGAACATGACATGCATAAAGAACTGCTTCACCCCACATATTAGAAGGCATTCCAGAACTCAACAACATTGCATTCATCATATTCTTTAGTGATCGGTTTTTGCGTTCGACAACACCGTTTTGTTGGGGTGAATAGGGGGCAGTCCTTTCATGTATAATCCCATGGGTTTTACAATAGTCACTAAGTGGATTATCGTCATATTCACCTCCCCGGTCAGATCTTACTCGTTTTATTTTAAGGTCTAATTGATTTTCAACCTCGGCTTTAAATTCTATAAACTTTTCTTCAGCCTCATCTTTGGTTGTTAATAAATAGACCCTAGTGTAGCGAGAGAAGTCATCCACAAAAGTGATATAGTAATGTTTCCCACCCCTACTTGTGGTGTTCTTAAACTCAGCTAAGTCCGCGTGAATTAGCTCAAGAAGCGTAGTAGAACGTTCCACACATTTGTTAAAGGGTGTTTTAGCATGCTTAGCTTCGACACATATTTCACATTTATCAAAATTTGTGTCGCTAAAGTCAGGAATAAGATCATGCTTTTTCATGTTTTTAATCGAGGTCACATTCACATGTCCTAGTCTAGCATGCCATAAAGAAACAAGCTCAGCGATATAAACAGAAGCGGACAAATTCTTATTAATAACTTCTATGTCTAATACAAATAATCCACCTTACAAAAGCCTTTACCAACAAAATTCCCATTTCTAGTGAGCACAAGTTTATCTGATTCGAAAGATAGTTTGATACCTGCTTTGTTTAATAAAGCTCCAGAAATAAGATTTCTTCGAATATCAGGAACATGTAGCACGTTATTAAGTTCAAGAGTCTTACCGGAAGTGAGCTTCAAAGTGACTTTCCCTTTACCAAGTACTTTCACGGTGCTAGAATTCCCCATAAATACGCATTCCCCACTCGGTACTTGAGAGTAGTCCATGAAAACATCCCGATTGGAGCAGATGTGCCTTGTAGCGCCAGTATCGACAACCCATTCGGAAAAATTGCTTACTAAATTAACTTCTGACACAACAGCAACAATAATATCGTCATCTTGTTCAGTAAGATTAACATGAGATTGATTGGGATTCCTTTTACCAGCAAGAGAAAAACCTTGGGACAAAATCTAGCCGAGTGACCCGGTTTACCACATGTAAAACAGTTTCCCTTAAATTCCCGTTTACCTTCACTTTTAGAATCCCCTTTGCCATCCCGTTTGAAGGTATTCTGGTTTCTAGTCCCATGAACCTGATTAGAAGACTTGTTACCCCGTTTTTGACTCTTGTAATGATTTTTAGACTCGGTTAGGTTAGCCATGGAAGAAGAGTGTTCGACTTGCTTACCTAGAGTTTGAATCCGGTTTTCCTCTTCAATTTTGATATGAGACACTAGCTCTAAAAGAGTAAAATCCTTTTGTTTGTGTTTCATACTACGAACATAATTTTCCCAAGAAACCGGAAGTTTATCTAATAAACAATTAGCCTGGAAAATCTCACAAACTTTCATACCTTCCGCCATTACCTCTGCACATAGATTTTCGTATTCATGAACTTGATCTAAAATGGGTTTCTCATCGACTAGCTTGAAATTTAAGCAACGACTGCAAGCATACTTTTTCGTTCCATAATCATCAGAACCATACTTGGTTTTGAGAGCATCCCAAATTTCAGTAGCCTTCTTAAACTTACTATAAATCAAGTACAAAGAAGAAGTCATATAATGCAGTAACATCCCCCTACAAGTAACATTATCCATTTCAAAATCTCTACCCGATTTTACTGGAGCCTCGGATTTAGTAAGTGTATAAACGACCCCCAATTGAGTTAGAAAAAATTTCATTTTATCCGACCACATTCGATAATTTTTTCCATCAAAAAGTTCTAATCTGGACATGTCGGGTATGAAGGGGTTATGAACAATAGCAGTAGGAACGGAAGAAACAACAGGAGGAGGAGGAGTAGAAACAACAACACTAACAGGACTACCAACCATGATGATAAACGAAAATAAATCAACTTTAGATTGTTATCATGGTAGTAGTAGAGATGAGGAGAGAAGAAGGTAAGATCTTATCTGGAACGAAAACAGAGATTGTGTCGCGACAAGAACGTCACTGTCCTAAAGTTGATTTATGCCCCGTCTGCTACACACGGCCTCAATGACACTCAACTCCCAGGATTCCACAACCAAACCGTAACTCCAGTGTAGGTGGAGAACGGATGAATATAGCCAAGAACGTTTGCCAACAATTTAATCGGAACAGAGAGAAGTATGTAATATGAGTATGAGTACGAGAATGTATGTTTGCTGTGAGAACGGATGAATATAGCCAAGAACGTTTGCCAACAATTTAACTGGAATAGAGAGAAGTATGTAATATGAGTATGAGTACGAGAATGTATGTTTGCTGTGTCAAAACTGAAGGGAAGAGAGCATTATATAGTGGAGCAGTGGCAAGGGTTCAGTGCACAGCAATAAATGGCATGGTGGAGACATGCAGCAATCAGTCTCGGGAATGACTTCAATCAGTCTTGGAACGCGCGCGTGTGTGGTGTACGTAGTCCTCACTTGTACACATCTAGTAGGGCATTTTAGTGGGTCATATATAAACACATTTTAGAAGCATTAAATATTCCATGTGGGATAGTTAATACCACTAAGTATGTTTCTTTTGAAGCATTTAACTCTAACAAAAAGTTCTTTACTTTGAAAAATGATGAAAAAATGTGGGATATTGGAAGAACTTATTTGTAAGTTCATCCATTGTACTTGCTCTAATTTTTTCCAAAACCTGATTTTTGAAAAATTATTATGGGAAAAAAAACGGTTTCCAAGCAAGAAATAGTTCTCAAAATTCTATATAAACTTACCGGTCCTCCTGAATTAGTTTAACTTCTACCTCATCTCCTCAAAAATCTCAATATACCCGTTTTCTAAGTCTCGAAAAAAAAACTAAGAACTCCACATTCAAAAATCTCAATCCACAAAAAAATACTTGCTCTCATTCCTTCAATCCTTAATACAAGTATTTTCACAATTTTTAAGAAAAGTGGTCAAAGTAAATGTATTATTGGTAAATCAGGTAGTGTTATGGGTCCACCAAACTTTAAAGTAAAGAAAAAAAGGAGTGTCATTTTGTGTAAATAGAGAAAAGATATGAAGATTATAAGGTAAAATCTTTTACCAAAAGGGAAATTAAATGAATTGTCCATTTATAGTAAGTATAAAAAATTAAATGGATGAAATGATTTTTTTTTCATCAATTCCAATAATTACTCCGTATTATTTTGCAAACTAGTCTCTCCCATTAGGACTTACTCTATATTCTAAGTAGAACGATTTAGGATAAGATTTTTAGGTAGTTAGTTTGCAGTTTTAGCCTTTAGGTGGTCGGTTTACGGTTATAAGTAGTCGCTTTTACGTAGATTTACGATTAAAATAGTCAAAAAAAATATTTTTTATTTTAAAAACAAGCCCCGGTTTTATTCCTAGCTCATGGGCCAGACATTTGTAATTTTTTTTTGTTAAAAGAAATGTGATGTAAAATCGTTTTATTTAGTAATTACTTTTAGTAATTTTAACTTTTCATGTATGAATAACAAAGAGTTAATTAACGTTTATTTGATTTGTTTGTACATACATATTACGGTAATTAGAAATTCAGTGTTTAACGTTACGTAGTAATATGTATCACCTCGGGGGCTAATATATGTATCTATGTAGTTTAACAATTGTTTAGATTAATAAATATGCGTGTATAACCAATCGTTAATTTATAGTTAAATGGATGGTCGATAAAGGAAATGGTGTCGTTGGTCAAATTCGAGTTGAAGACAGAGTGGTTACAACATCTGAGCATGCTAGGGCTCATTTTCCTCCTTATGAGCTTGTTCAGTCTTTGTTTGTGAGCCCGTTCAATCTCTCGATCGTGCACTTACATCCCAGACACGAAGCACACCAGCTTCGCATACTCAGTCAGAAAATGCTCGCCAATGTATTATCTTTACTGGCCCCCGTCAATCTGCCGATGCTATCACTTCTCCCGTTTCCGCCCATGTTGCTCAGTGTTCGAGCTCGTTTGAGAGTAACGATCTATATGACGAGTTTTTTCCGATACCAATTAGAGGAGGATTATACAACCATTTGTACATAGCTCTATGTACAACTAGTTTTAAGATTTTGAGCTTCATCACAAAGATTTCGAGTTTTGCTGTAAACTTTCTGAGCTTTAGTGTAAAGTTGTTGATTTAAATCACATAAATGTTTAAGCTCAAAAACTTACAACTCAGCTCAGAAACTTTTATAAGCTCAATAAATATATATAAAAGCTCAAAAACTTTGCCTTGGTTGTATAATCCTATTTTTCATGACTATGTTGTACTCCCTCCGATTCTTTTTTTTCTTCCTACTTCATTATTAGATACCTCACATATAATTGGGAAGTAAGAAAAAAAAAATCAGAGGGACTTGTCGCTATGAGGAACGCGCGTGCGCCGCGCCTTACTGGCCTGATTTGAGTGGTATAGGTCTTACGCATAACCAAGGTCAAGAAGGTCGGTTTGAGGGTTGCATTGGTTGTTCAAGTACTTGTTGGATAATTAATCCACATCGCCATTTTAGTGGCTTGGTTATATGCTTCAAAAGAAGCTTCTTTGCTTGTTGTCCCACATTGAGAAAATAAGAAATTGAGATTTATCACATAATGACAAAGTTTGTTTGTTTTTATCTTCCATTGTAGATGTTATCCCACATTGAAAAAATAGGAGAAAGACTTAATGTTATCACTTGTAGTAAAGTGGGTCTTTTATGGAGGTGTGAGTTTGGCCTTGAACCACACGTGCACACTCGCTCGACTTGCCTCGTCTCGACTCAGTTCAGGTGTGGGCTTTAGCCCACTTTTACGTACAAGTCTTATTTTTTGGTGTACTAAAGAATTCCTGGCACAAGTCCCAAACTATTATTCTAGACTCTTTCTGATTCTTCACCTACCATCTCGTTTTTTGTTCTCACCATTAATTGAAGCTTTGTTTTCTCCGTCAACAATGCTATACATACCAATTACGTAGAACTGAAAAATTAACGATCTAAAAGTATGGCAAACTTTTATCACTTCTTCCTTGTAGATTTGATGGCTTGAATCTCGTCATTGCCCAAAATATAGTATGCAATCTAGCATTATACCAATCTCTGCCAACCGTACAAACACATTCAATCGGACCAAGATACATCTTGAGGACTTACATATAGTATAAAGTGAGGCTAATCGGTATGAAGGGGCAAAACTATTTGGATATGTGGAGGTAAAAGTCAAGCTAGTACAGGCGTACAGCCGTAACCAACATTATGCTCATTCCATTCTTAACCATTCTACAATCAAAGGAATCAGACGTGGTACCAAGCGCCTATTTCAACTTTTATCAAAATCGGCTTTGCACCAATAACTACGAAAACAGAGAGATCAATTCTTTTCTCATAGCAAAAACATACTCCTCTTCTTGTTTCACTTCAATTTTTTCTTTTCAATTATCGATTTTTTTCCAATTCCCTTCTTTAATCGACATGGCATAGTACCAAGTTTCACCCGAAAAAACAATTTCGTCTAGTTAACCGAACTAGCTTGGCTAGGGTAGGCAAATATGGCATGTAGTTAATAAATGGGTCGAAACGTGTCAATTTTCGGCTATGTGAAGTTCATGGGAATTAGATAAAAGAAAGGGGATTGTCTCTTCTACATGTTTCACAATCACAAACCGAATGCATACAAGTATTTAAGAGACATATGTCATGCTTATGCAATTTGATGTTACATGTTTCATAAGAAGCACTACTACTCTCAACCTATAAGAAACTAGTCATGAATGCCATCAGTTTAAGGAGGATCTAAGTCTCACGATATAAGTAGCTAGTAAACTACTTATACAAGTCTCACGATATAAGTAGCTACTACTCGACAACAAGTCAATTTACTCATTTGGCATTCGAAGCATAATCGGCGACAAGATCAAAGAAATACTAAACTCATATAATGGGAAACAAGTGTCATTCACAAGAGAATAAAGAATAGGAAAAAAAACATGCAACAAACGCAATGTCATCATCGCCGATACGACTGTATACTAAAACACACAAAAGCACACGAAAAACGAAAAAATAAATGAAAAACATTTATTTTATTTAAGAAAAATAAACATGCAACACACAAAACATCCCCCCAAACCAAATTACACAATGTCCTCATTGTGAACCATCGCAATTAAATTAGGACAAAATATAACCAGCAAAAGGAGAAAAAAAGAAAAGAAAAGGGAAGGTATTGACAAAATACTCCAAAGAAGTTCCCCACAAACAAGCAACAAACGGGAGGGGGGAGGGATCAGACTCATAACCATCAATATCAAACTCATAGCAGTTCAAGGCTCGCAGAAGTAGATCAAATACCTAGGCATGTGCTAAACAGAAGCAGAAGTAGCACCAAGATACAAAGAAGACATCATATAAAATCAATGTTAAGGATCGTCTTAGTCTATCAAACGAGCTAGGCCAATCCTAAACAAGGCGGTCATAGTATGTAAGAATAGTAAGACTGCTAATATATGGCTCGTGAGGCAAGGCGTGCACCTCAAATTTCCTCCAAGACTTATCATCGGGTATAAATTGTACAAGATAATAGTTAGAACTCTCAGAACCAATCAAAACATCAATCTTACTTGCCTCACTTTCTTTAGGAAGGTTATCCAGATCCGACAAGTCTAAACTCAAACGGATCTGCTTGAAAGAATTATCTCAATCCTCCTCAGAAATCATAAGCTCAAACAAAGGGTCAAGAGAAATCTGATCAAGACAATCAATGGGTGAAAGGGATATTTCATCCTCAATATAAGGGAAAAACTCAAAATTTCTCTTAAATGGGTTTCTCAAATAAATCATCTTCGATATCCCATCTATCCACACATTTTTCTCTCAAGGAATCATCAAAAAGTGTAGTAGGATCATGTAGTAGTGGATGACTGTCAGTTAGTTTCTTAGGTGCTGTATGGCTATTTAAAGGCCTTTAGTTTGTCATTATTAATTGAGACAGTTTACCGATAACTTTCTCCCTTTTCTTTCGATATTATTATTCCGCTTACAAATTCTACATGGTATCAGAGCTTCTTGAGTCGAGAAGGTAAATGATTGTTACTTCCACTCAAGTAGCCAGGTTCGATTCAGGAATGATTGAGCGACAAAAAAAATGGTGAGAAAAGTTTCACAAGAGAAATGAAAAATGGTGAGATTAACACCATTGAGCGATTAAAGAGAAGTGCAATATCGAGTTTGGTAGAAAGAAAAAAAATATTAATTCTACCGTGTTTTGGTGAAGACAAGGGCTTCACAATATGGTGAGAAGTGCACCATAATAAATGAAATGGTGGAGAGAAGGGCTCCATCGATAATCGATTTTTGGAGAGAAGTGCTCCAAATGAAAAGTTGGTGATAATATGCACCAATAAGATGGTGACGAGAAGTGCGTCGCAAAGTGAAGACAATGGCTTCACTAAGTGAGATGGAGAAATGTACTCCGTCAATTGATGTTGGTAACAATGGGTATCAACAAGGTTAGTAACGGGCATCGACGAGATCGGTGACGAGAAGTGCGTTACACAATGGAATGATGGCTAAATTAATAAGTAGTCCGACGGAGAAATATGCTCCATAAAGATTTGAATCAAGGTTTCAAAGGTCAGGAGTACCTACAACAAGACTTCTAAGAAGATGAAAGAGCTTTGGTAGCATTGTATCAACAAAAACGAAGTCAAGCAATCATGGTTTGTCTTCATAAAAAATGTGATTGAGCAAATATAATGATTTTAGAGTCCAAGCAAAGAGACTCGGTCTAAGGTCTCACAATGGGGCTTCTGTGAAGTTTGGGCGTGGAGCCTAAACATACAAGGGTCATAGAACTAGGGTGGGTACGAAATAGAATCACGCGCCAGTTTAAGGTAATTTGCTCATCAATAAAGAAGGCAAAGATCGACTAGGAGTTTCATCCTACAAGCATGGGTGAATAGAACATGAAAGTCTCATAAGATTTTGTTATGATGAAAACATAAAAAATCAGAAAGTATCGTTTAGCATATCGAGAAATCTTGGATCCGATTTGACACATTTTGGATCGAGGGGGTGATGTAGAATTTGTAAGCGGAATAATAATATCGAGAGAAAAGGGAGAAAGTTATCGGTAAACTGACTCAATTAATAATGACAAACTAAAGACCTTTAAATAGCCATACAGTACCTAAGAAACTAACTGAAAGTCATCCACTACTACATAATCCTACTACATGATTCTATTTATTAGGAACTTAAACTAACCATTAACTTAATTATAGGAATACTATTTTGACTAATATTTGGATCACAATAATCCAACAAAAAGTGTATTCTCCGCTTCCGTTTGATTTTTCCTCTCAAGCTCAAGATTCTCTCTTTCTCCAAAATCTCATAATTGACATCAAATGTCACTCTCTAAAAATCACAGAGATCAAAATCCTAAATGTTATCCTCAATTAAAATAGCAACATTCAGAGCATCCAAACACACATTTTCCTCAAAAAACACACATTCCAACTCAGTGTCATTGACATTCACAAAGTCGGGAGAAGGTTGGATTAAAGTGTGTTGGTTTGAAGGAGGATGAGATGGTTCACAAGGATCAAATTCATGGAAATCGATATCATGCATCATATTATCATTCATGGGGGATTGCGAAACTTGGATAGATTGAACATTATATACATCATCATTATCATCATCAACATCATCATCTTCATCATCAATTGTGTTCATAGGAGATAGAGATGGAACACTTACCTGAATGTTCTTTGCTACTTCCATAGGCGAACCCGATTGACTTTGTTGCTTTTCGTCTGCTAATTGGATAATTTGATTGTCCAAGATTTTACTAAGAGGTAGAAACTGGTCGTTTCGAGTCTCTTGCCTTTGTAGAACTTACGTGAAATATAGCATCAAAGCCTTGATTTCCGCCATTTAACTCAACACTGTTCCGGGCTAAATATTTAAAGAGTTCCCATCGCTTCTCATAAGGCATATAATTAAACATACCTTCGTTGTTTGCCTCTATTTTAGCTCGTGTCTCATCACCGACACCATCATAAATCATATGACACATGTCCCATATATAAACATGATAGTTACTTTGATAAAAAAAAAAAAGATTCAAGACTATCCCAATAAGTATGTAATGACTCATGTTCGGATTATGGGAAGTAAAAATTGGCCATACTGGTGACTAATAAATAAAAGGGTTATTTCATGGGAATAATCTCAAATATGCGGGTGCTTCTTAAATTAATCCAAACTATACGTAATCTCATTTTAATACGAACTATGCCTTCATTAACCTCGCTTTGCTATGGGTGACCGACTACCTGTTGAACCTCTCTTATTTAACTATGTCTCTTACTCTTCTTCATCTGATTCACATTTCGTGTTCATTTTCGACCATTAATAAAAAAAAAATCCGAAAATTCATCTTCCATTTCATTTTCAGTTAGTCTTATTGAAGTAAAAAAATATTTTTATTGTAATTTTTGCTTTCATGATGAGTGCAACGGACCTAATAACACTCTAAAAAGTTAGAACAAGTCACTATGACCGGTAATAGCAAGTCATAATTTCATACATAGCAAAGCGAGATTAATGAATGCGTAGTTCATATTAAAATGAGATTATGTATGGTTTGGATTATTTTAAGAAGCACACGCATAGTTGAGATTATTCCCATGAAATAACCTTAAATAAAAAATAAAAAAATAAAAAAAATATATACAAAATAATCTAGAACCCAAAACAAATAATAAGCAATAATACAAACCGTCTCACAGGCAACGACGCCAAAATTGATAAGGCTAAAGTCATATCATCTATATCAAAATAAACCTAACAAACAACAAACAAATAGCTAGCGGCAAGTTAGGGTCGAACCATAGAGAGATGGAGGAATATTGCAAATTATCTATAGTCGATTCTAAACTATTCTAATTTCATTTTGTTTGGTTTGTTATCTAAACTAATACGACAATGTAAATTAACGATGTTCTAATAATATTAAAGAGATCTAGGGCTTTCCGGTTCACTATGCAATTAAATTGGGTAAAGTTTATTAATCATTCAATCAATCAATCACAAATATTTAGGACAAAGACACAGCCTTTTGGATCTTATGTCAGCCGTATGATAGATTCTAACGGGCTCTCGCAACTTACCAGATTATCTTACCCACTTACTTGTAAGTCTACCCTTACCAGACTTTCGATCTTAGGTTCGAGTTCCTAAACATTCAACTAGTTCAACGTCTCAAACTAATCAAACAATGATACAAGACAAGTAGTAAAACAATAACATATGAATGATCAATCAAATAAATAATCAAGCTAACATCTCCAATTCAATAACATAGATCCTCTTCAACCCTAGATAAATTATTTAGCTACTGATACATACCAAAGGTGAAGCAATAAAATAATTAAGCATAATAAAGAACAATATGAAAATAAGAGAATAAGAAAAAGTACCAATTACGTAGACCTGAAAGATTAACAATCTAAAAGTATGGCTACAAACTAGAAGCTAAGAATTCCGATGCTAATAAAAAGTCTAAACTAAACTACTGAATATGAATGCGTAACTAAGAACTAACTCTAAGGAGGATATATATACTAATAATAAGGAGTCTAACATCTTCTTCTTTTCTAAATAATAAACTAATAAAGTCTAATTGTCTCGAATTATAATATAAGGTAAGATATGGACTCCTCAATAGATTAGGAAAGTCCGCGCAGGACTTCTAGTGTCACGTAAAATAATATTTACGGTGAAATACAGACTTTTCTTGACCAAAACCTGAGATCTCGTGACCTGTACCTGTCGGTACAAGTTTGTTCCGATCGGTTCGGCTTCTCAGCACTGCGCACTGAACTTCAAACACTTTCCGTATCTTTGTTACTTATCTGAATTGGACGTGTGACCTACCGCCGGAAAGCTAAGAGAAAAAAATTTCCAACGCCACCTGAATCACCTCGATCGGAGTTGTAGAAATTAAGATATTGACCCTTGTTTTAGCGATCATTCTTTCTCATCAATTTGCATTCGTTCGAGCTTTCCAACTTATTTCTTTGTCGTTTCTTATTGTTTCTTCACTTCACGTCCTTTTTCAAGTATTCACTTAGTATCCTATAACTTTTATCACTTCTTCCTTGTAGATTTCATGGCTCGAATCTCTCATTGCCCAAAATATAGCTCCATTGCCTTCATTTGCCTCGTTTCCGACAAAACGTAAACAAAATACCTGAAATAACAAACTGTTCCGGTTATGGAATCAATTAACCCGACTTCGGATTCGGGTCCTAGGATGTGGTATTGCTAATGTGATAATTGTTTGACTTCCTTCAACCTCTCCTTCTCCTCACTCCGTCGGTCGGACTTTCCCGGCGAAGATGGCCTGCTCCCTGCACAAATGAACGCACAGGGCCTCGAAGGTGTCCGAGGGAACCCTCTCTGATGCCTAAGTCAGTCCGTGGAATGCCTTGATGAACCTAGTTCGTGAGGAGCTAGGTGGCATTTTTAGATTGAGAATCTAGAGAGAGAAAATCCAACCTCTTCTATGTGGGAGGAAGAAAAGTATTTATACCTTCCTCTAAGAGAAAGAAATGAGAAAGAAAGAGGAGGAGAATGAGTGGACAGCGAAGCGACACGTGGGTTCAGGATGTCCACTCATTCTCCTTTACATTAGGCAGAATGACGGAGGAGCCCCTGGTTTCCCCTGGCCCTGCTTGGGGGAGAGTCCCCTGGGGACAGGCAGGTAGGGGGCTTGATGGTTGCTGCCTGGCAGGCAGCGTGGCCCAGCTAGGTAGTTGACTTGCTAAGGCTGCCCACTTGGGGGCTTTTTTAGCGATCTCGTTTGACGGCCTGCTGGGCAGGCACTCTCTTGTTCTTTGGGTCGAGCCATCCCGGGACCTAACTGTCAGGCGACCCGATGCAGGCTACCGACCCCCATCACAAACAATGACAAAAAGATAGAAAAACGACTCCTATGACGCATAAAATGAACCAAAATAAAGGAAAAGTTAAGTTTATATACAAAATGAGTTCATCATATATGTGACAACTGGTTACCGATGGAACCCGTCCACCTTCCTTTTTCGTCATTAATTTATTTCATATTACTTCACTCTCTTCCTTTCCACTAACTCACTGTATAGAGCACTAAACGTTATTGATGTCCTCTTCCTTCAACCTCACCAAATCTAGTTAACAACACAATCTTACACCAAAATCAACACGTTAATTTAAACAAAAGCTATATAAAAAAAACTTAATAAATTAGAAAATCTTGAGAATCGGAAGAGTTCTTGAGCTCAATCTAAGATTCCTTATAGTAGCAACCTTAATAAACCTAATACTTTGTAAGTACTAACGGATGCCAAAGCTCGTATAGCAGCTACCGCCGCCTCCGCCAAATCCGGTTGTTTCTTCCAGCTATTGAACTCATCGACAACACCAAAGAGGAGATGCAAATTAAAGCGCAAATTTGAAGCCCATAAATTTTTAGACTTTGTTTTGGAAATGCACATCTGCCATTAATGAAGAGAAAGAGGAGGGTGACGGAGAGAGAGGCCGAAGGAGTAAACCTGACAAAACTGACCCGACCTGAATAAGTCAACCCGAATCCGACTCGACACCTGTACTGAAGTCCCGATTCTGACCCGTAACCCGAATTAACCTGAGCTAACCCAAAATTGACCCGACTATTATTATACAAAATGAGTCGATATACCTAAAAAAGTTGGAAATAGCAAACCCGAAAATGATCTGAACCCGAAATGATATGACCCGACCCGAAGTCAACCCGATTATTATAACCCGAAAGTGATTCGACCCGAACCCGAACCGGTTGACCCATTATTGAGGTCAAAAGAGGAGGATGAAACATAAGTAGTCGGTTAAATATTAATTTGGTTACCTGATATTGCAGGTTATAAAGATATTTATACTACTCTGATTTAACTATTTCAATAATACGTATTATTTCATATTGATTGAAATTGATATTATTTTGGGAAGATGCCCTATAGTTGGTATTATTGTCATTAAATTACCCTTATTTTTAAATTATACTCCCTCCGTATCTATATGTTTGTCCACTATTTTTAATATATGGGTGGAGTATTATGTTGAAAGTGGACGAACATATAGATACGGCGGGACTTGGGAGTATATATATTTTACTTCGATTTGAATTACGTATGAACTTTTTTAAGTTATTTTTAAATTATATTTAACTTCTATATTAATTACGTACGTAATGTTGTAATTTATTTTCAGACGATAGTAGAGTTAATGAACAAGTTTGTCAAGGCCAAAATATCGTTGATTTCGTGGAGCGTGCTTGTTGCACTCAGTGCTGAGCACATTTTAACTGGTGCTACCCCCTCCACCACGCCGAGGAGGTAGTAAATGTGGCCGACGTTGAGTCTTTTGGATGTTGTATTTGTTTTTATTTTGTATTATGGATCATCATTACTATCTTAGATGTTAACTTTTTACTTATATATCTGTTGTTTGTTTTAACTTGTTTTCCTTTGACTTATGTGGTGTAGAACTTTTAATTGTTAGTTTTAACTAGTTTTCCTTGCATTTTATTAATGTCCAGTATCATAGATGTTTATTTTTTCTAACAATTGAAAATGCGACGAAAAAAGACGCAACCAAATAAGTGAGTTAAGTACGTACTTGGGGGTAGGGAACGTATCACAATACATCGACTCCTACATGTTGAACTGATTTGCATAAAAACCACGATAGTGGGCGGTGGAGGCATCAGACCTCCACAATGAGTTTATCCTCGGTACAGGACAACTGTCGGTTATGCGTAGCCTCAACCAATGATTGTTCAACAACCATACAATATAATGAGCACGTGTAATTTTCTAACTGAGTTTATATATGTGTCCTTATGAAATTATATCCCATAATTATTAGCCCAATCGAATTAGAACTAATTATCATAATTATTATTCTCTAGAAAGTAAATACGAATTACTATAATACATAAAAATTTTCTCCAGCCATAACAATATTTTATATTATATTAAGTAATTAACGAAAATATATTAGAACATATTCCTTTACACAAATATCCGTAATTTTTATTCTAGGAAACATGCATTTAAGAATTTTGTGTTATACAAGACGGTTTGGAAAAAAAAGAAATGTTGGAAATTGTTTTATGTTTCTTTTCCCCAAAATTATGGGTTTAAAAAAGAAAGTAGTCAACATGCATTTTTTTCGTCAATGCACCAATCCATTAATGGATCTTATGCATTTGACATGACAATGTGAGATAGGGAGAAAAATTTCTTGAAAGAGAAATCATTTGTTTTTTTTAAATTTTTTTTATTTCTTTCATTTAATTTTTATTAATCGAGTAAAATGTTGCTAATTCAATTTTTTAATTTTTTTTTGGTGTCTATAATTTGATAATTTTTGTGATTGCTAATTTGAATTATAGTTACGCAATTCCATTGCCCGTTAAATTTCTAGATATTCAGATATTTGAAATCTCGAAGTTGAAGCAGATAATTTGAATGCTAAAAATGACATTAGATATGAAATTATTTTCATACAAAGAAGAGCATCATTGGTGGTTAAGGATTCAATGACATTTGCCATGAGTTTGTTGTTGTTGGTCATTGATCATTGAAATTTGGAATGAGATTGGAGTTTTGGTGGAGGCGATGTCGAATTCGAGTGATCATGAAGAGGAAAAAGGGGAAAGAGAATTTTATGGTAATGGGACTTTTATGAAAACCGCTGAAATTGAAGCAAAGCTTGATGAGGGTAACATTCAGGAGGCTGAGTCGTCTTTGCGTGATGGCTTATCCCTTAATTCCGAAGTAATTGTCATTCTTTCTTTGTCATCTTCCTTGACAATGTCTCATTATAACTAATTGAGTAGACTCATATGCTCCGACGCAATGTTTCAATACGGGGTAGGTCTGATGAGACACCGTCTTTTGCTAAATAGAATGACAAAACAAACTAAAATTAGTAGAATTCACCATCGTGTGAGAGCCTCTGGTTAACTAGTTTTTGCGTTTAATATAGGGTCTCAGATATGGTATTATGTTTGACTGGGTTTCGTTTCCCCCTAAGAAGTAGAATATTATTCTTGTTTTGTAATGTCCAACATGTTCAAGGCTTAGTAACTTCCAAATGTGTAATGTTTGTTGAATTTAAATCATGCGAGATTTTTGGGTGTGAAATTTGAATTATGCAAGTAATTAGTGCTTTAAGTGGCAAATTTACCATGTTATGTCTCCCCTAATCATAACTCATTATAAATGGCAGTTTATGCGAAAAGCAAGGAAACTAAATAAATAGCAGTTTGGTTATGTTGAAAGGACTCTATATTCTTCTTTTTCACAAACACTTTAAAAAGATGGTTTCTCAATAACTTTATTTAAAGTCCTCACATGGAATACGTTATGAGGGGCTGGAGTTTCCATGTCATGTCTCCCACTAATTTTGTGGAAGATGCATAAATTAAGATTAATAATGTTGTTTGTTTCGACAAAACTGATCTTGATTACATCATCATGAGAAAGTGAAAAATTTACCTATTTTCTTGGTTTAACATGAAATAAGCATGAAACGTGAAGAACTGACAAGTTTATTTATTTTTTTGTATGACATGATTGTTTCATTTTGAATACATATATCCTTGCTTCTACATTAATCTGGCTCCAAGTATGTTTGACATAAATTCTCAAAACATGTATGTTCGTTCACAGGAAGCGAGAGCCCTTTTAGTAAGGCTAGAGTATCAGAGAGGTAATATTGAAGGAGCTCTTCGTGTGCTTCAAGGTATTGATCTTCAAGCTGCTGTACAACGTTTTCAACCATCTTCTACTGAAAAATCAGTGAAAAAAGGTCGCTCTCGGGGTGACTCTATACATGATGTCCCACAACATGCTGCTGGCTTAATTCTTGAAGCTATGTATCTGAAAGCCAAGTCCCTTCAAAAGCTTGGAAGATTAACAGGTAAAGCTCGGGTTTGATATGTCTGTCAGATCACTTTTATGAAATCCTATACAGATATATTTAGTCTTTTTTATTTTCATACGAAGAAGAGAACCATAGAATACAAAAAAATTATATGTTTGGCAAACCTATTAACACCACAATTGAAAGATGAATATAATATCATACAATATTTTTTCGGTGTCATGTACAAGTGAGACAATTTCTACAAAGTATATGATTCAGTGATATACAACAGTTACAATATTAGCCCACTGCCATGGTGATCTAAAGTGAAAATTGCATCAAATGAGTGTTACTTCACATTTCATAATAAATTTGCAGAGGCTGCTGGGGAATGTAAAAGTGTCCTTGATGCAACTGAGAAAATATTCCAGTATGGCATACCAGATCTTGAAGTGGATACTAGGTTGCAAGAGACCATCAGTAAAGCTGTAGAACTCTTTCCCGAGCTATGGAAGCAAGCAGGGAGTCACATTGAAGCTATTGATGCTTATAGGCGTGCACTCCTTAGTCATTGGAATATGGATAATGATTGTTGTGCAAGGGTCCAAAAAATGTTTGCAGTGTTTCTACTATATAGTGGTGTCGAGGCTGCAACACCTAATTTATCAGCTCAGATTGAGGGTTCTTACATTCCAAGAAACAATTTAGAAGAAGCAATACTGCTATTGATGATACTTATACGAAAATGTGCCCTTGGCAAGACCAAATGGGACCCATCAGTCTTAGAGCACCTTACTTTTGCATTATCTCTGTGCAATCAGACCTCTGTTCTAGCAAAGCAGCTTGAAGAAATTTTGCCCGGTACTTTTAATCGTGTTGACCGTTGGATTGCTTTAGCACTTTGCCATAGTGGAGCAAGCGAAAACAAAGAAGCATTGAATTTATTACGGAAGTGTTTACATGAAAATGAGAGACCAAATGATATAACAGCATTATTATTGGCTGCCAAAATTTGCAGTGAGGATCCTTTAGAAGCTTTTGAAGGCGTGGAATATGCAAGAAGAGCGATTACATACGCTTTAGAAGATGAAGAGCATTTAAAAGGTGTCTCTCTTCGTGTATTGGGACTTTGTTTAGGAAAGCAGGCTAAAATGTGCTCCTCGGATTATGAAAGGTCTCGGTTACAATCGGAATCGTTAAGGTCACTTGAAGAGGCTCTTAAGTTTGAGGGAAATAATCCAGATGTCCTTTTAGAGTTGGCTGTTGAATATGCAGAGCACCGAAATCCAAATGCTGCTTTGCGGTGTGCGAAGCAGTTCATTGATCAAACAGGTGGGTCCATATTGAAAGGTTGGCGATTACTCGCTTTGATTTTGTCCTCTCAAAAGAGATACTCAGAAGCACAAGCGGTCATCGATGCCGCTTTAGATGAGACTGCAAAATGGGAGCAAGGGCAACTACTTAGAATGAAAGCTAAATTAAAGATGTTTCAGTCAAAGCCATTGGATGCAATCGAAACTTATCGTTACCTGCTAGCACTTGTTCAAGCCCAAACAAAGTCTTTTGGTGCTGTCAAAAATAATAATAGTCAGGTAAGTAAGATCCATAATGGCTTAAGCTTAATCCCAAACATAGAATGAGTTGACATTAGTATTATCTTGTAGGCAGACGCTGATAACGTTAGCGAGTTCGACGTTTGGCTAGGTCTAGCAAATTTATACTCCAATCTTTCTCACTGGAAGGATGTTGAGGTGTGTTTGGAGAAAGCCCATTCACTGAGGCAATATTCTGCAGAAACGCTACACACTGAAGGTCAGTTCTTATTCATCTTCCCTTAACTGTATGCCTTATTTCTTTCTATCATATCAGACCTTGAATTTACTCCTTGTTAGAATTGCAGTTGTCTTTCTACTCAGCTTTAATATGTGTCAAGGACGACTAAGTTGTTAATACCAAATTAACTCACATTTTTACTGTTATTACTTTATTCCTGTTTTTCTCAATTTATATAGTGTCATTGTCAATTTTGACATTATCTAGATTAAAATTGACTTTTATAAGTGTTTCTGATGATCTCATCTAGCTTATCTGACAAACTTATCCATCTGATCAGTGATACTATCAAAGGCATTCAAAACCTACCAAATCTGGGTATATGTGGGAGCGATCCCATCAGAACCATCGGCACCACACAAAAAACCATAAGTCATGTCCACCGGCCCCCTGTGCCATGCTAGCCTATCTGTCGACCCCTGCCCTAGAACGGACGGATGACCTCTCCCGCTCCTTTGTATTTTTGTCCCCATGTGTTTTTGTCCCCTCAAAAGTGTAGCTGGAGCCCCTAGAAGTGTATCTAGAGGTTCTAACCATTCTTATTGGACTTTAACTCTTGATGGAATCCTGAATCTATCTATATATATACTATCTGTTTTTTTCTTAATTATTCATGGCTTTTCAACTTGATAGTTATGAGCCTTATTTACCTCAAAAATTAAAGGCCGTAAAAAATCCCTTCTGCTATTTAAAAAATTGCATTTAAAAAATGCTTGAAATAATGTATCCAATCCGTAGTATAAAACCATAATTTTCTTTTTTGCCCCTTAGAATAATAGCATATAAGAAGAGCAGTACTTTTTTTGTAACAGAGTTTTACTAAATCTAACGTGATGAGATGATATTGCCTCTCTCATTTCCATATCTCATTCCATTCTTACTCTAATGTTCTCTCTCCAAAAAAAATAACAAAAATCCAAATTTGATTGAAATTAACCTAATCGAATCTAAATTTCGTCCTTCCATTTTCATGTGCTTCCATTTCATCATCACCTTCCCCAAATCATCTTCTTCCAATCGTCCTTCTTGTTGATTTATCATTTTTTGTTCATGGGTTACATTGCATTTCACGAAAACTATTGATTTTTTGGGTTAATGTATGGCTGATTTCACCACGTTGGATCCGATAACAAGGTTGCTTCAAAAGTATGCGCCTTCCTGCAACAATTCTAACCACCATTGTGACCACCCAGCCGTCCTCCAAAATTTTTCCCTAAACCCTAATTTACTCCAATTTTTTTCTCTAAACCCTAATTTAATCTTTCAATTTCAATTAAATAATAATTAGAAAAAAAAAGTAACTACACCCTAATTTAATACTTCAATTTCAATTAAATAATAATTTGAAAAAGTAATTAACTTAACTAAACAAGTAATTCAGGGAAGAGAATAATTACTTTATAATTAATTGAATTAACGATCGATTCGTAATTGTGGCTTAAATAGTATGCAAATGAGATAAAATTTGTTTTTAGTTGAAATAACTGTAAATTATGAGAAGGGTAAATTAGGAAATATAAACAAAAACTCGTTAGGATTGAGTAAAACTCCGTTAGGAAAAAGTAATTCCGTATAAAAATGTGTGTTTCTAACTCGTTCAACATAAAGGAGACTTGAGAGTGACCAAAGGGAGTAAGAGTAAATTTTTGACGTGACTCATTTTTGAGTCAAACAATGGCTGGAAATAGGTTGTAGATGGTTAACAAAGGTTACAAAAACTTCAGTAATGAGCCTTTAAGAAGTTTGTGAATCACGCCTATGGTGAGGTAGGGAGCCAAATTGTACGCAGTTTTACCATATGTTGGAAAAGTAATAAAACTTTCACGACCGAAAATTCGCTCAAAAGGGCGTTTCTAATTCCATCGTAGTTACTATTGTCGTGATATTTGTATTAGTAAATGAAGTTCATACAATTTATTAAGACGGTTTATGTTTTATTTTGATCAACCATATGTAGTTTTTTTAAGGCTTCCTTAGAAATTGAAACCAATGATGATCTATATCCCATATTTGCACTAGCTAATTGCTATTTTTGTTACTTTCTTTAGCAACTGTATTCAATGCTCAACCTATCTGCTACACTTTTTGCTAGGAATAATGTATGAAGGGAGAGGACTAGTAAAAGAAGCTTTGGCTTCTTACACAAATGCCGTTTTACTAGAACCAAATCATGTGCCATGCAAGATACTGCTTGGTGCGCTTCTATCGAAGATGGGAGAGAAAACAGTTCCTGTGGCGAAAAGCTTATTGTCAGATGCATTAAGAGTTGAACCTACTAACCGTAAAGCTTGGTATTACCTTGGAATGGTTCACAAGAATGATGGAAGAACCGTTGATGCAGCCGAATGCTTCCAGGCTGCCTCCATGCTTGAAGAGTCTGAACCAATTGAAAGTTTTGCTTCCGTCATCTAAACCACAGTCACTCTAATTTTCCATCGGAATTTTTTTTCTCCTTTAGAAGTAGAGGGGTTGGGAAATATAATCATTTGTGAAGTGAAAGGAAGAAATTCATCCTTGCATAACCTTCCCTCCTTGTTTCCGGAAATAGTAACCAAGTTAGAATAGAGTCCATTTCTTCCGATATTGAAGTTTTTTAAATAACTTTGCAAATGCTCTAAGTTTTATTTCATTTATTTATTCAATGTGCAATGCGTAATTTTGTTTAAAATTCTACAGTTAATTTTGTAACTAGTTGAAGATTGAAGCTCACTTATGTATTGGGTGAATGCTTCCTTTAAGAGAGAATTTGATCATAAAGATTAGAATTCCTAAGCGTTCTATAGTTGATAGATCTCTGGAAGTGGTAATGATGAGTTAGATTATCGATGTTGTCAACGAGTTATTGTTAATAAATTGATTGGGAAAATTCAAGATTATAACTCAAATTATTGTCTTTCTTTTTAACCATCGCTAGTGAGCTAGAGTGGTGATTTACTAAAAAACCCCATCTATTTATCAAACATCAAGACCATCTTTTAAAACTGAATCATACCCCTTGTCCGCACGAACCACATCATAGCCATCCAACCCCATGCACCCTCACGGATTATGAGTTATTCTCCACTAGCGATACATTATATCCTACTATCACGAGCGATGCCAACATTTTTTGCACCCCGTACTCAAAATTTGACATTATATAATTACTAATTGTTTTTATATCACCAACAAGACACCTAAATTCTTCTTGAAACACCCACATCCTAAAATACTTCTCCACATGTGAGAGCCATGATGCCCTAGGAGGATGTTGTGATTGCAGTTAGAAATAATGCAAAGACAATATGTTGACCATTGTTGCATAGTAAGGGTATCTCCCATTAAGTAGAATATTAACACTAATTTTCATGATGGTTATGAATATCATTATCTTCATAGTAATGACAATTCATTTTCTATCATAAGTTGCTTTGGATACCCTTTGATTTTAGCCTCATGTTAGTCTTATACAAAGTGATATAAGAGAATGTGTATGAGACATAATATCAAATACTCCACCATTCAAATCTCTTTGATAAATTCAGAGTATAACATCGAGTTCCAACTCCTTGTGGTTGAGTACACAACGTAGAGGAGTGTTGTGTGACATTGGAGGACGACGCGCATATCGATTTGTACCATAGTCGGGGCGATTTCGTTTCTCATTCAGTGGCCTTCATACCACGACACAACAACATATATATTTGCCCCTATAATGACTCAATATTTCCAACAATTGCACTATAGGATATCATCGAGAACCCATATATAGGATACAATCCTAGCTAGCTAGTCAACCTACCTCCTAATACACATAAGATGTATGTTATTTTTCATCGTTGTGACCCTGCCCAAACCGACCAAGTCCGCCCTTGATTTACGAATAAATAGTTTTTGAAAATGTTAATAGTACCAGTATGATCGGTAGACACCAATTATAAAATGTGACTTGTAAGGATTTCCACACCCATATATAAAAGAACTTCATTTAACTACGAATATTGACTTTGATGGAGCGATTGCGGCGGATTTGTCATGACCTAAACTCTCACGAAATCTTAAGTATTTGGTTGGACATTCAACAACTATTTTTTCAAGGAGAGCACACCTTGGATTTATCCTGGTTTCTCGTGATTTCGTTGACAAAATTTTTAATTTATGCATGATCAATCTCTATGTAAATTCATCTTAGTACATGCTAATGTTGCCTTCATTTATTTCTTCTCATTCACGTTTAAGGAATGTAATATACAATAAAAAGGGAGACATCATCGTGGAAAAACTAATAAGCGAGGATAAAGCTTAATTAACATCCATAATTGAAGAATTTAAAAACGTGCTCCAATTTTCCCACCAAAACAGTAATTGTCTGCAACTTCACATAGAGAATGACTATACGTTTTCTTCTTAAAAATACTTAGCTTATTTACTCATGTTGCTCTATTCGGAGAAAAAGTTTATTTCTTAAGAAAAAAAGTAGCATAAAAGCCCAGATCAAATGCAATACAAATTACTATTTAATAAATGTTCGGGCCAAATTTCATAAACGGTGAGTGACATAGAATGACATGCATTTTAATATAAAAAAAAAGATTATTTAACAAGAATAATCTCAACTATATGCGGTCTTTTTAAAATAAATCAAACTTTAATGAATATGAGAATAAACCCAAGTACCGGATATATTATTGTTTTTTTAAATTGTAGACTCGGGGATAACGCCAATAAAAATAAAAAATAAAACTCATTTTCCTATTCTACAGTCTCTTAACTCTCCACTCAAAAATAGTAAACCAATCAAACTCCAATTTCACTGCTACACAAAACCCTACTCGATCACCCCAATCTCATTGGCCGTTCAATCTTTACACTAACTATAAATGAACAATCCAATCAATTCTTTACATTCCCTTTTTGGCAAAACACTTTTCCTTATAATCCTTATATCCTTACTCTATTTACACAAAATGACACTACTTTTTCCTTACTTTAAGTTTGGTGGACCCATAAAACCATTTGATTTACCAATAATACCCTTACTTTTACCACTTTTCTTAAAAGTTGTGAAACCCCCCATGTCAAGGATTGAATGGATGGGAGGGAGTAGTTGCTTGCATGATGCATATATAACTTGGAATTCTCCATTTCATTTCACCGCCGAGTTTTTACACCGCCTAATTACGAGCTCTTGCTTTTGTTCGTCGTTCCGGTCGCATAGGTGCAATTTCGAGATCGTAATGCTTTTAACTACTGCCGCCCTTCTTAAATTAATTCATACTTTACGTAATCCCAAATTAATCTGATCAATGCATTCATTAACCTCGCTTCGTTGTGGATAAAATTATGACACGCTATTACCGATAATAGTGATAAATTATAACTTTCTAGGGTTCTTGAGGGTTCCGTTGTCGTTCATGAAAGCCAAAACAATAAGAAAAGTAAAGATTTTCTCATGTCTTCTAGAATACTAATCAAAAAAGAAATGGAAATGAATTTTGGGAAGCTTCAAATATTTTTTAACCAATAGCCAAAACTGAAAAGGAAGGTTCAACCGGCTTTCTAGATAATTGGTCACCTATATCAAGGAGAGACTAGTGAAGGCATTGAACATATTAATTTGAGATTACGTAAAGTATGGATTAATTTAAGAAGGACAATAATAGTAGTTGGGATTGTTGTGTGCTAAATTTAGCTCACTTTTTCATTCAGTTAGACTCGTTTTCCTTTCGTTTTTGTGAGAATATTGTGTGATTATCGCTTCATTCGAGTCTTTCTCACATTAGCGTCTCTCTTGTACATTCTACGTATTTTTGGGTAGTTTTCCTATTGTTTTGATAGGAATCTGTTTTCGAGAGCATGTTCGATCTTACACGAGCACGAGAGACTGGAATATCGTCCATGACAGGTCACGAAGCTAAAGTTCAAACGACAAAGAGTGAAACTAAAAGAAAGAAGTCGGCATGACCCTTGACATTTGTTGGGGGTGGCAAGTTCTCTATCACAGAAACTTTGGCCTTATCCACTTCGATATCTTTATTGGAAACAATGTAACCAAGGACTACATTTTGTTCTACCATAAAATGACATTTTTCCCAATTCAAGACAAGTCTATATTCCTCACAACGAGCTAACACTTGATCAAGATGAGTGAGACAAGAATCAAAAGAGGTGCCATCGACACTAAAATCATCCATAAAAACTTACTTTTCAATAAAATCGGAGAAAATTGTCATCATACATCGTTGAAACGTTCCCGGCGCATTACACAATCTGAATGGCATCCTACGATAGGCATAGGTGTCATAGGAGCATGTGAAAGTAGTTTTCTCTTGGTCGTCGGGGTGAATGAGAATTTGGAGAAATCCCGAATGACCATCGAGGAAGCAAAAATAAGAGTGATGCGCTAGTCGTTCAAGCATTTGATCAATAAAGGGAAGGGGGAAATAGTCTTGTATGGTGGCCGTGTTCAACTTTCGAAATTCTATACACATGCGCCAACCGGTGATAGTCTTAGTAGAAATTAACTCACCATTTCCTCCTTTCACAACCGTCATTCCTCCCTTTTTTGGCACTACTTGTACGGGGCTAACTCATTTACTTCCGGTTATAGGGTATATAATGTTAGCCTCATAAATTTTGAGGACTTCCTTCATGACAACTTCTTTCATGGTGGGGTTCAAACGATGTGGACCCTCAACCGAAGGACGGTAGTCATCATCAAGGATGATCCTATGCATGCAAATGTTCGGGCTAATGTCTTGGAGGTCGTCAATACTATACCCGATGGCCTTTTTATGTTTCCACAAAACTCTCAAGACCTTTTCCAGTTGAGGACCATTGAGTGTGGCATTGAAGATAACGGGATAGCTAGTTCCTTCAAGGAAGGCATATTTGAGGGAAGAGGGGAGTGGTTTAAGTTCAAGGTTAAGAGTAGAGGGTACTGTACTTTCACCCACCGGTAGGGGTTCTACCTCTTCTTCATGCATGATTTCTTCTTCAAGAGGCGGGGGATCAAGTAGTTCCTATTCATTCTTATCATCATATATCAAGCTATACTCAACCAAACTATCAATAACTTCAATGGAATATATTTGTTCAATCATTGGTTGTTTAAGAGCTTGAGAAAGGGAAAACTCTACCTATTCTTTCCCCATATTGAATGATAGTTTTCAATTTTTAACATCCACTATTGTGCCCAATAGTACCCATGAATGGTCGACCTAAGATGTTGGGGGTAGTGGTGTCCTCAAGCATGTCCATCATGACGAAATCGGCGGGAATGAAAAATTTACCAACTTGTATGGGTACATCCTCAACTATTCCAAGTGGGTACTTGACGGACCTGTCCGCAAGTTGGATCGACATATTTGTGGGTCTCATCTCCCCCACAGTAAGGTAATAAGTTAACACTAGCCCCTAGGTCACATAAGGCTCGGTTAACAATAACATTTCCAACCCGACAAGGGATGAAGAAGCTACCGGGGTCATCAAGTTTCTTTGGCATACGGTTCATAAGAATAGAACTACATTGGGCCGTAAGAGGGACACATTTTTTGTATTCTAAGGTTCTCATTTTGGTCAATACTTCTTTTAAGAACTTAGATTAAAGGGGCATTTGAGAAATTACCTCCGTGAAGGGTAAAGCGACCTCCACTTTCTTTACCATATCCAACAAACGGCTAAATTAAGCATTTTCCCTGTGTGGCTTAGCTCGTTCGGGTAAGGGCAATGGCGGCACAAAAGCGGGAGGCAGTGGAATATTCGATTCCTCTTCTTCTTCGGCTAAGCGCTCCGCCTCTTTTCTTCTAGCTTCATCTGCTTCCATTTGCTCTTTTTTGTTCCTTCTAATCTCTCTTAATTCTCTTTGTTCAACCTCCGCGTTCTCAAGAATATCGAACTCCGCTTGTATTCCCCGGTTTTGTTTGGGGGAAACGGGAGTTGCGGCTTGCGGTGAACGACCTTGGTCATGGTGTTTTTTATGTTCAAATTTTTGTATGGGTCCTCGAGTTATTTGCCACCTCTCAATATGACATCATTAGCTTGATGTGGGGGGTCTCCCGGGTTTTGCAGTTGTCCGGGCAATCTATGGGGTTGATGAATTGGGCCGGCTAAGGCTTTCGATGCTTATTGGGATTCCCAAACCTTTAGCCTCGCCTTAGTATCCAAATTCTCACTCCATAGGTGCCCAATGGCTCTTTGTAATTCATTAGTGTTGTCCCATGGACCTCCCCCTTGACCATATTGAAAGTTTCTTTGTTGGCCATAAGAATGAGAGGGTTGATTATAAGCTTGTTGGTTGTACCCTTGGTTACCTTGGTAATTTCCTTGTAAACCATGGTTGTATCCTTGATTGAAATTGTTCCCTTGTTGACTATGGTAGTTGTTAGGAACATGAAAGTTTCCTCCTTGTTGATTGAAGTTACTCCTTTGATGAGGAGGTAGATAAGGGGGCATCTTTGGAAGACCTTGATTAAAGAGCCTTTGTTGGCCTTGATTAAAGACCTTGATTCATTGTTACTCTTAGAAGAGTTCACTTCAACCATTTTCCTAGAATCCCTCGAATGGCCCACCCTAGAATCACTCCTTGCTATCTTTTCAATAAGACTCTTAGATGCCTCAATATGTAAGGGAAGAGAAGTCTCCTCCGGCGGCCGAATTGAGGTTTTCCTTGGTTCTCGATGAAAGGGTGTTGTAAAAAGTTTGAGTTGTTAGCCAATCGGGTATTTCGTGATGAGGGAATTTACGAAGAAGATCCCTAAATCTCTCCCAAGCTTCGCTTAAGCTTTCAAATTCATCTTGCTTGAAAGTTTGTATCTCCATGCGGTATTGGTTAGTTTTCGACAGAGGATAACATTTCTCCAATAAGGCATTAGATAGTTGAGCCCATGTTGTAAAAGTGTTATCCGGATGGCCATGAAGCCATCTTCGAGCTTCGTCTTCCAAGGTCTTAGGGAATAGAAGTCGGTGAAGTTGACATGACGTTAACCCGTTTAGTCGGGCCCCAACTAATTTTTTCTTAAACGGTGCTATATGTTCTTGGGCATCCTCTTGGGAAAAACCATGGAAAGTGTCTTGTTAGACCGCATTGGTGAGAGAGACTTTAAGTTTATAATCATTTGGGATCAACCCAAAGTCGACCAGTGATGGGGTCTCTTCATGTGTAAGTTGGGAATGGGATCCTAAAGTTGTCATTGGTTGAGATGGTGGTGGTTCTTTTAGAGGGCTTTGTTGATTTTGTTGAGGTTGTTGTGAAGTTTTTGGTCATGGTGGAGTTGGTGGTAAATTTTGAGAAGTAAAGGATGTGGAAGGTTTGTTTGATGTAAGAGGTGTATTTGGTAGGATAGAATTTTGATTTGGTGGTGATAGTTAAGGATGCGGGATTATGGTTGTTGAATTGTTTCCCCGAAATCTCAAGGCTCTAAATATTCTTTCCGGCTCCGAATCGAATCACAAGGGCGATGACGTATTCCTGGGCATAAAACTAAACAAACGATAAGTCTCCAAGCACTAGTTGGTACTAGGGAAAGGGGATAAATAAAATGAAAGCGATTAACCAAACACAAATATACTAAGGGCTTGCTTGGGATGGGGGTAATACATTAAGGAGTAATGGAGGTTGAAATGTAAAGAAAATGGAGGTGAAGGGTGGTTAGTGGTAGTGATTTATGGTGTCAAGAGGAGGTGAAGGAGGAACAATTACCCCCATATGGAGGTAATACATTACTCCCCTCTCCCCCTAAGTAATGCATTACCTCCATATGGAGGTAATTATTACTCCCTCGCCTTCCCTTTACACTATAAAACACTATCACTATCCACCACCTTCCTCCATTTTCTTTACATTTCAACCTCCATTACCCCTTAATGTATTACTCCCATCCCAAGAAAGCCCTAAGACTCAATTAACTAGTTGTAGTCCCCAGCAACGGCGCCATTTTGATCGCTCGCCTATCTAGGATCGGTCGTTAACAATTGGATAGAGGATCAAACAATATTTATAAGACTTGAAAAAGAACACAAAAACAAATATATCTAGATGTGGTAAGTCGAGGTCGGTCCACAGGGATGACAGTGAGTTGATTGAGAAAAAGCGAAGGCGTTTGGGGTCTTAATGGGGGGTTTTGAGTCGAGTCTATACTAACGATGCGATGAATGATAAATATTAATCAATAAGGAAAAGACGTTAGGGGGAGTCGGGGAATCGGAAATCGGGCTCTATAAATCAAGAAATTATGGGGTCGGTCACAAAGTTGAAAAATGGAGAATGCCACCTTTCGATTCTTCACCCAACTTAGTTAAATGCTTTCGCGGTGAAAAAGGTTAAGTCTCAAGTCAAGGTAACTCTTACCCCGAGTTTCTCCATATTGATAGGAGTGAGTCAAGGTCGATCTAGTTGGCCAAACTAAGTCAACAAAGACACAATAACCTCAAACAAGATAGATCAACAAACATACAACCAAAACACAATTCCTCAATTCATATTACCCAAAGTCTTCCTCCCCTAACCCCCTAACAAGAAATTACTCACAATTCATAGAGAGAATAGAAAAAACAATAACATTGGTGATCATACCTAAAACATGCATAATGATGAAAACTAGAGGAATTAAGACTAACACAACGAACGAAACAATCAACAAATGAAACTATCAAACGATCTAAAAACAATGCAAGAAAAATCAAAGAAAACAATGCAATAAAGAGAGAGTAAGAGTAAAAACTAATCTAGAGAAAAAGGGAAAGGAAGAGAGTTATACCAATAATGGATGAAAAATAGCAATAAGAAAGATGAAGATGCATGTAAATAAAGGTGAAGCCTTGATGAAGAAAACAATGGATTTGTCACTAATCCTTTGATGATCTCCAAAAAACTTTTTGATTAAATCTAAAATTCCTTACAATAACTTGAATCTAAAGCTAGATGAAGATTGATAAAACTATGTAGTCTCCTAAGTGTTGTCTAATGGCTTTCAAAAATCTAATGTGATGTGTAGTAAGGTAGTCTATCTAATGTAGTATATGGTGCATCTAATTAGGTTAACTATATATATATATAGTAGTAGCTTAATGGATCACTAAACCAAAGCCCAAATCTGATTTTTTCACTTTGAGTGAGACTTTTGCCCTATGGATCTTCAAAGGGTGAAACTTCGCCCTGCAAACTTCTGACTTTCACGAGCCAATACCCCTGGGTGAAACTTCATCCGGTGGTTTCACTCGGTGAACTTTTATTCCAGATTTTGCATTTGGGGGTCTCGCTTCCGTCGGGTTAAACTTCACCCGGTGAGTGAAAGTTTCGCCCGGTCGTTCGCCCGGTGGGTTCAATTTCCTGAAGATCTTCGGAGAGATCGAAATGTCGTCGACCGAAACTTCGCCCGGTGGTTCTTCATCGGGTGAAACTTCACCCAATGGTTTCCTTGATCTCTTTTCGGGTTTCGCTCTTTGTCGTTTGATTGTTTGGACTTTCGGCTTCATGTGTTGCTTTTGGATGGAAATCCACTCTCTTGTGCTCATGGAAGCTAGGACATGCTCTTGGCGACGAATCCTATTAAAAATAGATAGAAAAACTACCAAAAAAAATGTTAAATGCACAAGAGAGACGCTAATGCGAGAAAGACTAAGATTAGGGCAATAATCGCATTCTAATCTCACATAAACGGAGGAAAACGAGTCTAAATGGGAGGGAAAATGGGCTAAATTTAGCACACATCAAAAGGTTTACCCACAAGATCTCCTATGAGTTGTCTTCTTCGTAATATGGATGTAGGAGCATCGTTCTTCAACCGACAAGTACTTAGAGCAATGTAACACAATAATCAAACAAGAAATGACTTTTCTGTAATGAATTCTAACCTTAAAGAAATAATCAAAATGTTTTTAGCTAAAAAATATTTTTGCCTTAGACTCTAAAACTCAATGGAAGAATTGCTTGAGTAATATGAAAGACCGAGTTGACTTATATACTACTTCCAAGCATGCGCCTAGGTTACTAGTAGTAGAATACTACAAAGTTAGGAAATTATATGTTAAAGATATTATGAAAGATAAGCAAATAATATAAGACTCATATCTTGGGTAAAGACACAAGATCTCACGTGTAGTAGGAGGAATTACTTTCCTAAACACATTGTGATTCTTTTTCACCAAGTAACCTCTATCAATATAATTAGATCTTACTTCCATAAAGTAGTTTTATTTAAGAAAGAGTTTTTGCCATAAATAAAACACAATAAAATATTTCAAAAATCTAATGGAATATTATTTCCATAAAACTCATAGAAGATATTTTAGAAAAATATTTTTAGGAAATACTTTTAGGAACAAATCTGGCGCGCGACACAAATTTGATTTGACACAAATTCTATCACGGAACTTCACAGACTGTAACATCTGTGAACAGGACTATAACATTCAGAGTCAGACTATAACATCTAGTTTCAGACTGTAACAATTTCAACTCCGACTGTAACAAGTTCCTAACTCTCTTCAAGCTTGACTCACCCAATCAACTTTGTTCGTAAACTCGATTCATGACGTCAAGTTAATGAACTAGATCGATAGGCTCCTTATTCATTCCGCCTTTTCCTTGTCCTTCCAACAATGAAGTGATTATAACTCCATGTTAGGTGTCTTCTTCCAACCATGAAGTGATTATAGCTCCATGTTAAGTATCTTCTTCTTCTTCTCCTCTTTTACAAGCTTTCACAAATTCTTCTATGATCCTCAAAGCTTGTTTCTTTCCATGCGTGCTTTATCACAATTGAGTCTTTTATCCATCTTGATACTTGACTCCTTTACTCTATCCGGTTTAACCTGTATGATTTAGTATATGCGACTAGACAAATAAACTCGTTACGTGCCACTTGTAATCATCAAAACATAATACGAGATTGCTACAAATAGAATTTACAATAAAGAACATAAAATCAATCTTGAACCTTCACCGTTTATTCGCCTTCTTCAAGGTCACCTTCTGGAAGGATGTGCACATTAATGAATACGGGTCCCTGTTACTATTGCAGTTTCCGTTGTGGAATTCGAAATTAAATTGAGATTGCGGTCATTCAAATCATGATTATGTTATGGTTGTATCATCATGATTGTGTATTGGTATTATAATTGTTTGTCGCATGCTCAACTCTACTTTAATGAACTGATGTTATGATATGGATGACTATCACCAAAAAGATGATTATCTTCCTTTTAGACAATTGTCGATAATTGAATAAAGAATCGTGGTGATAAGGTGTTATAAATATATTTGAAAGAACAATATTATATTGATATTCATCGTATACACAACATGGACTTTGTCATCTATATATATAGTGATACATACTAAGAGATACGTCGGTTCGTGAGGGGTGCATCCTTTGGTGATAATGACATCCATATCATAATATAACAGCTTTATCCTCGATTAGTTCTTCCACGAAGATGTCTCCTTTTTTATTGTATATTACATTCCTTAAATTTTGTGAAAAGGTAAATGAGAAGAAATAATTGAAGGCAATATTAGCATGTACTAAGATGCATTTACGTAGAGATTGACCATGTAAAAATTAAAAAAATTGTCAACGAAATCACGAGAAACCAGGATAAATCGAAGGTGTGCTCTTCTAGAAGAAAAAATTGTAGAATGTCCAACCAAATACTTAAGATTTTCTGAGATGTTTAGTGAATCACTACTCTCACTAGCGATGGTTAAAATGAAGACAACAATTTTAGTTATAATCATGAAGTTTTTTTTTCCCAATCAATTTATTAAAAATAACTCGTTGACAACATCGATGATCTAACTCATTATTACCACTTCCAGAGATCTATCAACGATAGAACTCTTAGAAATTCTAGTATTTATGATCAAATTCTCTCTTAGAGAAAGCATTCACCCAATACATAGTGAACTTTAATCTTTAACTAGTTACATAATTAATTGTAGAATTTCAGACTAAATTGCGCATTATTCATTGAATAAATAAATGAAATAAAACTTAGACTATTTGCAAAGTTATTTAAAAAACTTCAATATAGGAAGAAATGGATTTTATTCTAACTTGGTTAGTGTTTTCGAAAATAAAAAGTGAAGGTTATGCAAGCTTTGATTTCTTCCTTGCATTTCACAAAGGATTATGCCTCCCTGCCCCTCTACTATTAAAGGAGAAAAAAAATCCACTGGAAAATTAGAGTGACTGTGGTTTAGATGAAGGAAGCAAAACTTTCAATTGGTTCAGACTCTTCAAGCATGGAAGTAGCTAGCCTGGAAGCATTCGGCTGCATCTACGGTTCTTCCATCATTCTTGTGAACCATTCAAAGGTAATATATACCAAGATTTACGATTAGTAGGTTCAACTCTTAACACTTTCACAACAAGCTTTTCGTCACAGTAAATGTTTTCTCTCCCATCTTCGATAGAAGTGCACAAAGCAGTAACTTGCACGACACATGATTTAGTTCTAGCTAGTAAAACAACGTTTGTGTAAGAAGCCAAAGCTTCTTTTACTAGTTCTCTCCCTTCATACATTATTCCCGGCAAAAAGTGTAGCAAATAGGTTGAGCATTGAACACAGTTGCTAAAGAAAGTAACAAAAATAACAATTAAATTAGCTATTGCAGATAAGGGATATGGATCATCCTTGATTTCAAAGTCTAAGGAAGCCTTGAAAAAACTACATATGGTTGATCAAAATAAAACATAAATCGTCTTAATAAATTGTATGAACTTCATTTACTAGTACAAATATCATGACAATAGTAATTACGGCAGAATTAGAAACAGCCTTGTGAGCAACTTTTTGGCCAAGAAATTTTTATTACTTTTCCAACATAAGGTAAAAATGCTTACAATTTGACTCTCTACCTTATCATAGGTGTAATTCTCACATTCCTTAAAAGGCACATTACTGACCTTTTTGTAACCTTTGTTAACCATCTATGACCTATTTCCAGCCATTGTTTGACTAAAAAATGAGTCACATCAAAAATTTACTCTTCCTCCTTTTGATCACTCTCAAGACTCCTTTATGTTGAATGAGTTAAAAGCTCACATTTTTATATGTTATTTTAAGGGGAAAGAAGCTCACTTTGGTACCTATGGTTGCAATCCCGAAAAATGTGACCCAATTCAGATCAATTACATGTTGTAATACAATTTACAAATGCATCAAGAAGATTATATGACAAAGATTGGGTCAATTATGTTGGAAAATATGCTTCAAAAGAAGCATTTGTTAGGGTGGTAGGTAGTTGCCTTGATTTTGGTTGGTTGGTTTAATGGTTGGTACTACCTACAACACCACCTTGTTTTTTGGTTGGTCATATAGTGGTTGGTACTACCTACCACACCACTATATATACCACCTCCCACACCATCTTTTATACAACAACAATCAAAAACATCTTTCTCTCCTTCTACATTCTCTCTAAAATTTGGCAATGTTCTTGGCGGTACTCATCTGTTTCCCTACCTACACTAGGGTAACAGCGGTTGTGTAATCCTGGGAGTTGAGTGCTATTGAGGCCGTGTGTAGTAGACGGGGCATAAATCAACTTTAGGACAGTGACGGTTCTGTCACGCCACAACCATCTTTTATCTAGATAAGCTATCTCATTACTATTTAATTTTATATTAACTTAATTGTGTTTATTTATTTATCATCTTAATTTGTCTTTATAACTCGATATACAATAATCTTGCTATACTCCCATTAATGTAATCGTACTCTTTTCGGTACTAGTCTTATACTCCATATCATATTACTAACAATCTAAAGTTGATTTAAAATTTTATTTTATTTTTTTGATATATTTCTGGAAAGTGTTATTATATGCTATCATTAAAAAGTTTATTGTAGCATGTACATTTTATATTGACAATTGAATATATGCAGAGTATCGGCGTACTTACTGAAATGTTAGTTATATAAAAATATGGCGCACAAATTTGGTGTACAGCAGCACTAACAGTAATACACTAATACATGATGACACATGCACCTATGAGCGACATCATAGTTTTTTATTTTTTCTAGTCGTGTACATGCTTTGTCTTACGGAGTAATAATGATGAATGATGAATGATGATGACTTTCTCTAGCATTCCAAAATTCAAGACTTAATTTATAACAAAGGATTAAGAAGGTTTGCCATCACATACCAATTGGTTGATCGCATTATCACTCATAATAATGATATGGTATTTTTCTTACTATTCTCGGATTCATCATACTTCAATAACGATTAATTGAAATTTGAGCATTACAACTCAAGACTCAAGGTATTCAAATCTCTAATTGCTTAAGTTTTTTGTTGGTGTAATTCTCACATGATGTTAAATGTGTGAAGTATGTTATTAATAATGACATTGTATATTTGTGAGATTAATACAGAGTAGTATTAATGAAATTCTGTAAGTCAAATATCTTTGGGAAATGACAATTTTGTTTGAGTGAATAAACAAATGTTGTTGAATTTGACTATGATTTATCCATTTCATGACTATATATGTGAGTTTGTAATCATTTTTTGAAGTGAGTTTATGAGTTTATTCTTTTAGTTGTTATGTTGTCACTTTTGTAAAATGTGCCAACATGTGGGGGAAGTGATAAAAGTCATTGAATGTGTAGACATGTTTCTTTCCCAAGAGTTTCATGATGGATTAAATACACTATTTTGAAATGAGTAACGCTCTAAAAGAGGTTGACGATATCATTTGTGTCCATGAGCAATTTCTATGTATGTGTTAAATGAAATTACATGCATGGACAGTTGTGAGCATATATTACAAAAGGTGGTCATGATTCTCACGTTGGTATTGGTGAGACACTTCTATGGTTGTATTATATTTATGTAGTTATATTTGGAAGATTGAATTTGTATATCCAGACACAATTTGTTGTTGATTGTGTGAGTTCATATTTGAGAAAGTCAAGTATGTATATGAATTCTTTGTTGATTGCCTTTCTTTTTGGACATGAGTCTAATAAGACTTATGAAAACGATATTCATCATAAAAGCTAGTTTTAAGCATGAAATTTTGATTTTGGATTAAACGTAATTCATGCATAGTTTTTATACTCATTTAATTTTTTAAATGAAATTGGTATTATAATTGGCTACATTATTTGAGTTTGATCAAATGTGGTTTACAAAGGGTTTCACGAGTAGTGTTACATAAAACCACGTGTTATAATTCATAAATATATATCATACGCATGTTGATAATATTTGTTGTTTATTACCTCTGCTTATGGATATAATGATTGATGGTTAATTATAAAGGTGTAACATATAGCTAATTGTGACGAATTTCTCTTTATCGTTAAATTGAGAGACATGATGTGATCATGATGATGTAGTTTTTCAATTTACTTAAGCAAGTTAATTGAATATGTTTTTGCCTGTGGACAATTATTTTGAATCAAGAGCTAGATTCAAATGTGTTTATGTTTTTTATGATGGAGATTCCATGATTGTTCAAAATTTGCATGGAATTGGGTATTGGGTGAATAAAAAGTGTAGTTATAATAGTACCAAGTTTGGTTTCTATTGATTGCTACATCATATGAGAGTATATTAAAGCACTTTGAAATCTAAGCTTGAAATTGCTTAAATTGTCAGGTGAAGGGGCTGAGTGGCGAAGAGGTCGATCAGTAAATTTTTCATTGTGGGGGAGATATATGTAAACTCCATCATAATTATCAAAAGCTACATTGAGGTAGCGGATTACCAAATGTTGAGGCTTTCTGAAATGGTGATCATCGATGTGTGTGATATCACAAGAGTATATGGTTTCTCGAGAATATGTTAAATCGAGAGGATATTGAGATCCTCTCGTCAACGGCCATTGTTTGAGTTGTGTTGGAGTCAACACAGGAAATGGGATTAAAGCCTATTAAGGAGTAAACTGTGATTGATACCCAACTTAGCCAAGCTAAGGTCAAATGCGGTCAAACGAAGTCACAGTGAACTCGAGTTATAATGTCACATCCATTTCCTTTGTAACATGTTTATGTGACATATGTTTATTTTCATTCTAAGATATACTGTCTTGTGTTTTCAAGGCTGAGCTTCGGCTCTTAATAAATTCATAGTCCTAACGGATGGTTTGTGACAGTCAAACCTAGCTGATGAATTTACCTATGTGAATGTGGGGGCTATTGCTCTAAATCCCAAGAGATCCTTAAGGCTTTAGGATCTCTAGAGGTATTCATGAACTACCAGGATTCATGTGGAGGGCACTTGGGAAGTCCAAGTAAAACACTTATGTTATATACTTAACGTTCATGATGAGTTCATGGATGGTGCGAGTATCAGCCTTGATTTGAGTACGGTAAGTGCACAACTAATCTTTTACCAAAATCATTAGGAGGTTAAAGGCTTTGATCCACCTCTAAATGATGGTTCTAGGTTTTTGTACGCACTGGGTGTCAGTAAAAGTCCACAAGACACTGAACATCTAAACACCGAGTCTCCGTTGCCATTTTTTCCACCTTTCTTATTTTGAATCATGTGGGGGATCGTTGGAATATATGCTTCAAAAGAAACATTTGTTAGGTAAGAGGTGGTAGGTAGTTGCCTTGATTTTGGTTGGTTGGTTTAATGGTTGGTACTACCTACCACACCACCTTGTTTTTTGGTTGGTCATATAGTGGTTGGTACTACCTACCACACCACTATATATACCACCTCCCACACCATCTTTTATACAACAACAATCAAAAACATCTTTCTATCCTTCTACATTCTCTCAAAAATTTGGCAAATGTTCTTGGCGGTACTCATCTGTTTCCCTACCTACACTAGGGTAACAGCGGTTGTGTAATCCTGGGAGTTGAGTGCTATTGAGGCCGTGTGTAGTAGACGGGGCATAAATCAACTTTAGGATAGTGACGGTTCTGTCGCGCCACAACCATCTTTTATCTAGATAAGCTATCTCATTACTATTTAATTTTATATTAACTTAATTGTGTTTATTTATTTATCATCTTAATTTGTCTTTATAACTCGATATACAATAATCTTGCTATACTCCCATTAATGTAATCGTACTCTTTTCGGTACTAGTCTTATACTCCATATCATATTACTAACAAATAAAACATAAATCGTCTTAATAAATTGTATGAACTATATTTACTAGTACAAATATCATGACAATAGTAATTACGGCAGAATTAGAAACGGCCTTGTGAGCAACTTTTTGGCCAAGAAATTTTTATTACTTTTCCAACATAAGGTAAAAATGCTTACAATTTGACTCCCTACCTTATCATAGGTGTAATTCTCACATTTCTTAAAAGGCACATTACTGACCTTTTTGTAACCTTTGTTAACCATCTACGACCTATTTCCAGCCATTGTTTGACTAAAAAATGAGCCACATCAAAAATTTACTCTTCCTCCTTTTGATCACTCTAAGTGTCCTTTATTTTGAATGAGTTAAAAGCTCACATTTTTATATGTTATTTTAAGGGGAAAGAAGCTCACTTTGGTACCTATGATTGCAATCCCGAAAAATGTGACCCAATTCAAATCAATTACATGTTGTAATACAATTTACAAATGCATCACGAAGATTATGTGATAAAGATTGGGTCAAGTTCTTCCTGTTGTAATTAGCCCAAATCAATGTGGGTTAATAAAAGGTAGAAAAATGGTAGAAAATATCCTCATTTGACAAGACTTGGTGTGATTATATGATAAAAAAGGATGTACCCAAGATGCTTGATGAAGCTTGATCTTAAGAAAACTTATGACTCAATTGAATGGGTCCTTCTTAGAAGAAGTGATGAAGGCACTTGGATTTCCCCGGAATCATTGTGAATCTAATTATGGAATGTGTAACTACTCCTGGCTATTCTTTGGTCCTTAATGGAATCACATTTGGGTACTTTACAGGTGGAAAGGGGTTGAGATAGGGGCTGGGGATCCCCTTTCTCCTTTACTTTTTGCCGTGTGTATGGAGTATCTCTCAAGAGTTCTAACTGAAGTGCAAGCGTTTGAAAGATTTAAATATACGTCGTTGTAGACGAATGAAACTCGCGCAAATGTACTTTGCAAACAACCTCTTACTCTTTTCTTATGGAGATATTGCCTCTGTGACCATTCTCATAAGGGCGTTTCTCACCTATTCTGTTGCATCAGGGCTGCAAATGAATAAACAGAAATCCAATGTTTATATGAATGGGGTGAAAGAGGTGCGCAGACTCCTACATACAATTGGCATTCATACTGGTAGGTTACCTTTTAGGTACTTAGGGATTCTCATCTCGAGTAAAAAACTTAATGTGTTGGACTATGCTATTCTGGTTGAAAGAATTGTGGATAAGATTAAAGCTTTAGGGGCTAAGCACCTCTAGTATGGGGGCGTCTCACACTACTCCCATATTACTACTCCTTTGATCGCTTGGGATCAGATTTGTAGTGAGGAGGGAGGGTTGGGTCTCAAAGACTATGTAGCGTGGAACCTTGCGAATCTGGCTAAATATGTATGTTGGATAACAAATAAGAACCATCTTTGCGTCAAGTGGATGATTGGACTCATAATTAAAGCGAAGTCCTCTTCTAGCTGGTCTTGGAAGCGACTTTGTCAATGGTTTTACCAACAATTGGTGGTTAAAGGAGGGGCAAGCTTATACTGTTAAGTCGGGTATGAGTGGTTGCGCTCTCAGTGGATGTGACTTGTGGCAGTTTGATATAGCACAAACTCAACATATCTAAGCATGCGTTTATAGAGGTTGAATAAAAGACTAAAGACTAATGACTAATGTCCGTCTGATTCGCCTGGGGCTGCAGTTGCCAGTGGACTGTTATCTTTGCGGGAATGCTGGTGAATGTTTGCTGCTCCGTACTACTTTGTACACAGAATGAGAAAAACGATGACATTAATGTTGAACCATATATAGAGGTTTAAACACCCAACAACAAGTGCAATGCGGCGGTGCCACAGAATCGGCATCGAGCCACGATAGAAGCCACCCCGCCATTTCACCATACATAACAAGATTCAACTTCAGACAACAGCAAGCACTGCACACTACTCGACTACTCGTCCAAGTACAACTACTGCTTGTTCTTCATATTTAATGTTCACAGATCAACCTAAATACAGAGAGTATTACCTAAATTGGTTTGTGGAGACGGGACGAACCCAACCCAGTAAAACCTCCCTTATTTCATTCACCAGTCATGCATAAACAAAACACTTATCCAATTTGCTAAAGCATTCATCATATAATATATGCAGAGCCATTATCACATCCTAGAAATAAGAAGGGGGACACACACACCATCTTCACCCATTGCAGGCTGGAACAAGTCCAGCTCACCATATCGCTCAAGCACCCGCATTCTGCAGTCCTCTGCCGCTTGCAGTCCAGTCGAATATGCACCGTGAACTGAACCTGGGAAATCTACACTTGTCGCCTCCCCCGCAAAAAATAAGTTATCTACTGGGATCCCAAGCTTCTCGTACAAATCATGAGGCTTGCCAACTTTATCATAACTGTAGGCTCCAAGAGAGTTTATATCGGATCCCCAATGAGACACCAAATATTGAATCTGCATACAAGAATATCAAGCAGAACCAGAAATTATATGAGCGGCCATCTGACGTTACATGTACTGCGAAACCTACTTATTTGATTAGCATTTACCTTACCCACTAACCAAATCGATCATTTTAAAAATAGACCACTCTCAAAAAAGCACTGTTATGACTCATGAGACTAACTCATATGGGCGTTTGTTACTTACTGGCATAGAAGCATCCGGAAGAATCGTCTTCAACTGCGTAAACGCAAAATTAGCTGCAGCCTCATCAGACAATTTTTCGATCTCCCTGGCCAACTTTCCGGCAGGCATATAAACAAGAACTGGATGACCTGTAGCCTTGTGAAGATTAAGGAAGTAGCTACATTTATACGAGGTTTCTGCAACTACACCCAAAAACTCGACATTTGGCCAAAACACCTTCTCAAAGTGCAACACAATTTTGTTCTCAATACCCACTCCAAGATCAGAGATGGCTGCCTCTTTCCAATCTGGAAGCTTTGGCTCAAATTGGATGTATTTAGCCTTTAAGACGCCAAGCGGAACAGCAATAACAGCAGCATCCGCCAGAAACGTACTGCCATCTTCTACGGTGACCTTCACCCCATGATGATGCCTAGATACCTTTGTCACTCTACATGTACGAAAGGGACAAGTTATGCTGTATACAAGATATGGGAAGCTTTTTTAGACAGCAATGCAGCGCATATAGACATATAGTACAGTATATACCTATGATTCAGACGTATATCTAGACCCTTTGCGAGCGTATTTATAACTGGGAGGTAGCCTCGGACCATGAGCCCATGTCCACCAGGGAGGAGTACTTCCTACAAATCAAAGAGATAAGTTTCATTCCAAAGAAAGTATTGTGTTAATACATCTCCGGCTCCTTGTAAGAGAACATAATTCCTCTTATCAGTTCTCATCTATGTTGCTTGGACTTGGGCACACATTTCCAACATGGGTACATGGATCCATGTCGGGAAAATTGAACTCTGCTTTTCTTTTAACAGAAAAAAACCACACTTCCTGCACAAAAGGAAGTGCAAGAGTTCGTACCCACATCCGAATGCCCAGACATTGGCACAGGTACGCAAGGAAAATAAAGAGTTCAAGCAGCATAGTTTCCAATTGCCGGAAATTAGAAACTGCAATGTGAAGCTAGTTTAGGCTAGAGCAATAGACCAAACCATTTATCCTACTGCTTGAGCCCGCAACTAGGCAGCAGCTGATATGCGATAGCCTGATACCATCTAATAAAAACATGAAGGAACATATAACATCTACATTTGATAAATTTCAGCATTGACAACCCAAAATGTACAAGATTTCCCTAGAAGTCTACAACTAAATATCTTATTATTGAGCGCTAGTAGTACCTGATCCCAGTATTTCAGGGATATGGTCTCGGCATCTGCTGCAAACCAACCTTCCATTCTACACAAGTACCATTGTAGTACCTTATGAGCAAGCCCTTCTAACCTGTAGTTTCATCATATGTGTAAATACTCGGCAGAGATGGCTATTCAATATCAATTGACTTCAGGAGACGATTCATAACTTACCTCAAATCTGATCTTCTTTCAAAGACTATTGAAAATGCTCGCTGGATTGATATGTCCTCACTGAATTCCTCTCGTACTTTTTCTGCCTGAAAATCAGTAAACAAACAAAAAATACAGTTACAACACCAAACTAAGCCTTAATATAAAAACAAGGATGCTTCATACATGAACATACAGTGTGACCAGACTACTTGCCTCTTTTAAAGCATCTTCAAATGCTAGGCCAACCTTAGTCACTAACTCCTGGGGGACTTGATTTCCTTCCATATCAAAAAGAGCATAACTGCATCAAACAAATTCAAAAAATAATCAGTTGTTGGAACAGTAACTATAAGCTGCCTCTGAGATTCGTGCAACACTTAAGCAAGCGATCCAAACAACTATTTTACCCAAAGAAAGAGATCTAAACGTTTGGAGATTCAGTAAATAAAAAGCTGACCGTAAACATGACTATAAATACATAAAAATCATTTTAATTAGGTGGTTTAAACAAGGAGGCAGTTATCTGGACCAGTTTCAAACCTCGGAAGGAAGGGAGGGAGGCAAATCTCCTTCATCTCCCCCCACCAGTTTTTGAACATGTGACCAGTCACAAGATGAAGACCTTATCACCAGGGCATAACATGCAAAAAAATAAGTGGAACTAATTATGTAATGGATGAAAATACTGCACATATATCTAAAAAACACACCAAGCAAAAAGATTTGGTCCTCCATAAATGCTTTCAAAGCTACTTATTGTTTTCCCTATTAATTAACTATTGTTTTTCCTATTGTTAATGATGTGGAACCATCAACACCCCAGAATATTGTTTTTCCTATTAACTAACTAACTGCACGTTTGAGTCTCAAAAGGGCAGCATTTTCAATACCAACTTGAGCTTATAATTCATCAATACTGTTAATTTTGATCAGTAAATGAGCTCACTCATTATCAACATTATTTAATGGGCACGTACTAAAATTTATACAAGCAATATGAGTTGGATTGCAGAATTACCTTTCTAAGTCATGGTCATACAAAACCGAGTTATCACCACTAGTGCGATACAAGGGCAGCCCAAGCCTACCAATCAAAGGCGCCAAAGGATTTTCATTGCATACACCATGTAACCTGAAGTAGAATCACAGGATATCAGACTTGAAGTAAGACATAGGGAATATTACAATGTTCTGCTTTTAAAGTCAACCTTTTTTGAAATAAATTCATTATATAATACTCCGTATCATTTTCAAACAACTCTCTTCTATGACATGTTTACGTACAAATCACTACATAATCACATGCGTGAGTCATTTTTTCCATTTATGCTAAGATAAGTAAATAGAATTCTTAATCTACCTTTTCATTTCAATACCTATCTATGAAATTAAACAAAATGAGCAAATTGGATAGGGACTTAGTTCTAATTCTGAAGGATTGGATATGGAGGGAAATGGTAGAATAGGAATACAAGTACTTATCTTAGTAAAAAGAGTTGGGAAACATAACTTATGGTCGGAAAATTTAGAAAGAAAACCCCAATCAGGTCACTAGGCCGTGAAACATGCCTTCAAATGGGAATTGCTTGAAAATATAAGGGAGTTGTTTCGAAAAATTGACTTCAAACGGGAGTTATTTTCCCTAAAATATAAACAGATAAATGCAGAACATATACACAAAACTATGGTAAGATTGGAAGTAATGTAAAGCTTACCATGACGCACCCAGGTCAACCGGGAAACCAAATGTGTAGTCAGTGCATACTCGGCCGCCAATTCTATCCCGTGACTCCAGCACAGTTACCTAATCATCAGAGAATATATACTTTCAACAACACATAGTTGTGTCTTATATTCCTTGTTCTTAAGCACTTAAATTATGTAACCTATTACTATGAATATATGTCACACGTTAGTCTTTCATACCACAGTATTAACAGGCTGACCAGTGACAGGAGGATCGACATTAGAGCAAATCACAACATTAGAGGAGAGAAATAACTATAGAAAGCACCCTGGTCGAGATTTAACCTAGACATTCATCTTGATAAAAGGAAATGGACTTTTTAACACTTGATTCATAACCCCACACAACACGCAATTCATAAGCAATTAAATTCTGGAATTGAATCACATTAAACATACATTGAAAGTGAAACAGACAGATAAACCTCATGAGTTATTCTCATAGCATATTATCCTCACCAATATTCACACCAACAATTAGAAAAATTACCTGAATTGATGCATCATATAGAGCTCGGGCTGCTGCGATGCCAGCAAAACCAGAACCTATGACAATGACAGATGGTGAGGTGCTAGGCCTTCTTTCTATTGTTGAGGAGCATAAACCTGCAAGAGAGAAATTTCAGCACAAACAATAACCAATAATTTATGACTTTGCCCAACTTTTTTCTAAAGTTAGATTCAGAAAGAAATACATGGAGAAAAAACACATGTTCAGCTTAGAGATGAGATGCACCAAAACAATGCTAAATTGATTGTGTCAAACATGTGTGAGTGTATCAGTTTGAACTGAGAAGGATGAATTCTATCCTTTTTTACGGAAAGTTAATGCTCCATTCAAGATGCTTGTTTTACCAATCTTAAGATAAAAGACAAAGAAGAGTAGGGTTAATTTGGTACTCCGTATAAGGTTCACTATCATCTTCTGTTACCAATCTTGCTCACTTTTCAAACATTGTTACAACATGTTACTTAGGCCTGATTTGGAAGAAGGAATTTACAGGAAATGTTAAGAAGAGGAAAACAAAGGACGGAACTTCCATTGTCTCGTAGTAAGCTGGGTTTGAAGAAGGAAATAAATTTTGCTCCCTTGAGCTGAAATCTTCTAGTAACATTTAAAGGCCAATAGCTCCACTCCCCCTTCCTTCCCCTTCCCCCTCCCTCCTAAGAACTCTGTCAAAACAAAGCCGTTAACCTTCACAATAACCCTATTCAGATTTCAGAGGTCATGTAGATACCCAAAACTCTTTCTTCAATCATCGTACAAGTTCTGCATCACCAGATATGATCCGATTAAGGTAGACCCCAAACCGACCCAATCGAGACTCACTCAAGATGACCCGTGAACCAAATGAACCGGATACTCACTACACCCGACCCACACTCACCAGCTATCATTATTGAGAGGGAGACTAATAAGTAAGCAATCTAATCCAAACAAAAACGGGTATTAAAAGACGACCGCATCATCCCTTGATGATATCAACACAACTACTACCTAGCATACATACTTAAAAGAGTAGTCAACCATTGGTTCAATCCCAGTTCCTACTTCAATATTTGATCACTACCACATGAAAAGAGGTTAATGTTTATGGAGTTACGTCACATTCCACACATCGTTTCAATCACCTACTAATAACCGACCACCAAAATTGGGCAACTAGTTAGTTGTAAGATTACGAAATAACGATGCATACGCAACCACCAAAAAAAATCAAAAATAGAAATAACATGAATAAATACCGCATCGAAGAGAAAGAACAAACCTTGACGCAATTGGCGATTACTCCTGTTCTTCAGCTCCATGATTTGATGATAGTAGGCAATTATTATTAAAACTATTACGAGTATTATTATTATTATTAGCGTGTATTAAAGAAGACGATGATGACGATGATGAAGTAAGTGGATGCTGATTAAGATTAAATAAGAAAGCAGGGCGCAATTGAGGTGAATAATGAAGAGTAAAGATCAATAAACAAGTAATAAAATGATTTGAATTGGATGTAAGCCCCAGATTCAATACCGACCAGCTCATGCGTATCAATATGAATATGATTTAATCGTTGATGATTTCCACAAGAAATTGGGGATTTGATGTGGGTATTGATCGAAATCCTCACCTCTTTAAAACCCAGAATTCGAATTACCGATCCAAGATATGATCGGATTGAATTTTGAATGTTGTAGAAGTGAAGGATTTCTAGGGCACACAAAAATTGACAGGGGAAAAGGGGGTCAATAAGAGGGGAAGATATATAATTGCAAAAATTATTTCAGAGAGAGATGTTGATTGTTTTGGGGAAGGTTGTCGGGTGTGTGGTGAGAATTTGGGAGTTGGGTGGGTGGGTTGGTCACTTATAGGAAAAGGTCAATATTGCACCATAGGAAGGTGTTTCTCGTGATCAAGTGCAGCCTATGAAGTAGTAATAGTAGTCTAGGGTACTTTGGGAATTCTAATTGTAGTCGATGCATGGGATGGGAGTGCATGGGATGGGAGTATGGGATTTCCGACTCACTAAGAAGTAAATCTACCTTCTCCTCAAAAAAAATAAATAAATAAATAAATAAATAAATAAATAAATGTACCTACCAAGAAATCTCATCTCGATCACAAACAAATGAGGTTTCATTGTAGAATCAATTGGTGATAGAAGGAATCGCCCACTAATTTATAAACCAATCTAGTCACTCTAATTCTACTGATGTGGAAAAATTTTAATCCCACACATAGGAAGAGACTTCAACGGATACAAATATCTTTAAGAAGAATTATTTGGTTGGTATACTATATGAGTATCTTCTACCTGTAGACACCCGCATTTTGACTGTCAGGTGTCTATTGTAATTTCCAAAAAACACCCGATGATGATCGGACGCTAACGTGCTCTAACGCGCTCGGATACGGGCTCGAAATTAATAATGTCCGGCATGGGCTTTTAACGGGATACAAATCTCACAAAACCAACCTCAAAACCAGGCCCAGTGGGTCGTTCCGAGTAAAATAAGACTAATTTGGTTCAAAACCGACACCAGAGATAAAACCCGTCTTTTAGCGACCGGGTCAAAACCCGGTCAAGACGAACTCGACACACAAAAAACGACCTGGTACATCCCCAAAAGTGGCGCCCAAATTCAAAAAAATCCAAATCAATCAAAATCAATCAAAGAGCAATCAAGGTCAATCGTCCCAAAAATAGCTCATCCTAATTGATCCACTCGGTCGAGTGGATTGACCCACTCGATCGAGTGGAGCCTCAAAAAACCGGACCAGGTTCATTTGCCATGGCACTCGACCGAGTGCACTAGGGCCACTCGGTCGAGTGACCCAATGTCGTGGGTTTTTCTATATAAACCCCATCAATCCTCAACATTTGGAACAACTTTCAACCATCAATTTCAGCCAACTTTGCACTCAATTTGCACCACATTCCAGCCATAGTTCAACCCTTAGGCATCATCATACTTACACATATTTTCCGAGAACACAAACTCGTAAAAAACCCACACAAACCGAGCCATACATACACACCATCAACTCCTCCTACGTATCTCGACGTTCCCGCGCCATTGCCGCCATTTGACGAACCGTATCCCGAGAAGCAAGAGCATGTAGGTTGAGGGTGTGACAATTCAACACCGACTTCTCCTTCTTCTTCCTTTTTTTCGTTTCTTTTTATGTACATTTATGTTTATGTTTATAGTATTATATTTAGTCGATAGTAACGACATGATTACTAACACTAACATTTTACTTTTTTGCATTCAATTATCGTTATTTACATTTTATCATAATATCGTATACCGCGTATGTATATATGTATCTCTATATAATAATTTCAAAACTCGGATCCAAACGCGTTTGACTACGATGGTCATTTTTTTAGGATCCGTTTAATAACGCGATCACGATCATTCGTAGTTGAATGCGTATAGATCCATTTCTAAGATTGGTATGGAACCCGTTGACACGAAAACCGACATCACATAATCCGTAAGGATTAATATCGATGTCGTGATGTAGAGGGACGCAATTTCGTCACCAATCAAAATTTTAATCTAACGACAACATTTTTTATAAAATTCCGATGACGGTATTATAGTCATATAAGACATGACTATAATACCGAAAAACCGGGTTAAATTTAAATCATACAATATTTTCATTTAACTCGGCCAACCATCGATTTAAAATGAATAAAACTAAACGAGTTATACCTCGTACATGTGCCACTCGACCGAGTACATAGGCTACTCGATCGAGTAGCACCCCAAATTATGGGCAGTAGCCTCTTTTAGGATACACTCGACCGAGTCAGACCATGACTCGATCGAGTGGGTCCTGTAGCCCAGAAAACCGAGAGCTCTTTTTATCATCCGAGTCTCATCTTTTAAAAAGCGACTTAGTCGACACGTGTAAAGTCAATCACGTGATCTCCTTTTCAAAATACATGCATATCATCGCACATAAATAACTTTGATCGACGGTCACACTATTAATTTTGCGTTGACGACTCCGTAGTCGTACCCGACGCATAATTAATTTAGACTCCAATTTATCGACATGATAAGTTGGGACAAGGCATCGGGATTTGGGATCGGGCTAGCACCACGCCTAGGTCCTATATCTCCGTCCTTCGATTAATGCATAAAATAATATGTATTCAATTGAAGTTAGTCCATTTACACGATTAACGGTCTAGTTTATACACGGGTCCGTTTGTAACTATTGCTTACTCCCTCCGTCCCGGTCATTTGTTGTCCTTTCATTTGGGCACAAAGACCAAGGCAAGCAATGAAAGTAACAATTTACCCTTACCTTCACAAACATAAGCTAGCAAATTGGAGTATGTGTAAATTGAATAAAGTGGGGACCATATGCAAACCAAATGAATCACCCAACCCAATTGAACATAAACATGAGTTTGGAAGTGAGGGGGTATAATGGTCTTTTACTACTTAAAATACATACCAAAATAGAAAGGACAACAAATGAGTGAGACGGCTTAAAATGGAATAGTATAACAAATGACCGGGACGGAGGGAGTATCATTTTGATTATGTATTTCGATTATTCTATATTATTGTTCGTCGTATTGTGAATTCCGGGTTGTATTCCGCCCGTGTAACTTGTAACCAATTTATTTTGCTTTGCTTTATTTAGTTGCGTTTTACCGCTTTTAAATGAACCCTCGCATGCTAAATCACTTCGACAATAAATTAGATGCATTAAATTGACGTAGCTCACATTTAATTCGCATGCTTAGCTAAAACGCTGTTTGCATATCATTTCACCGAATCACTAACGCGCATATTAGAAAGTCAAACGATGTCTTAGTAGAGGCCGCTATGTGCGGGCGGGGTTGGGTGTCCTTAGTGGGCTTCCCAACACGTACCCTCACCCCTTACTCAGAACCTCGGTTTCCGGATGCCCGAAACCGTTGGCGCACGAGAGTCATTCTTTACACGATTACCGGTATAGATGGTATCGGTATCGCAATGCAAAGGGACGAGCCCAATAAACTCTAAAACCGAAATGGGCCATACTTTGTGTATGGTCCATAGCGATATAGAGTGGGCTCGAACGGTTCCGAATAACCATAAAATTCGGTGGCGACTCCATTTCGGCTTAAATTTCAATTCGATCCATTCTCATATGGAGGTGCATTTGCCTACCCAAACCCGCGCGTGGCCGCGTCGGGGTGGACCTACGTCATGTCCACAATTTGGCGACTCCGCTGGGGATTAACTGATGAGTGCCTAACCATCAGCATCCTCAGGGTGAGACTCGAATAGAAATCGTTTGACAAATACAATATGCGTTTTTTACGGCTCATGCATAACCCCTATTTTCCCGGGCCGGTACTGGTGACCGACGTCCCACTATACCACGATGTATTCCGCCTTGGATACGTTAAAGGTGTTCATAGTCGATTCGTATGGACTTTGCGGCATGTTCTAAGCTCAACTCGACTTAGGAAGTCCGTCCCGTTTCTCGTCTAGACTATGAGCACTGGTATAGACCCTCTATAGACCGACCGAGACTTAGTGTAAAGCATACATGGCGTCGTTATAATGGTTGCGTGATTATATGCTGCTTGGTTTCCATGTCGTTTTCAAAAACCGTCATTTCAAAAATGCATCTTTTCAAAAATATTCAAATTTCAAAACCCGGGACACATACCAAATTTAGGACTTATGATTTTACTCAAAATAGCCCACTTTTTAGCCGGTGTGCTGCCCAATTCAAAACTCGAAAATATTTTCGAACTTTCAAAACCGAGGCCCGATGCACTTTCCGATTTTCTTGAAAAAAAAATCGGGCCTTCCCCCGAGCTTTCTCGGACTTTCCAAAAATAATCCTTTTCAAAATTTTCCTCCCTCTTAGGACTTCCCGTATTTAGCAGTGTCGGGTCATGTCATAAGTCATCGAGGTCTTTAGCGTCGAAACTCTGTCGATCTTACACCACGAGTTTCTTCCCTATCCCAGCCCGCCTTATTAGACTAAGGCAAGGCCCACCTACGTAGGACATACTCCTACAAAGGAGGGCCCGTCTACACATTTGAGTCCAAAGTCTGGGGACGTCTCACATTGACCTTCCTTCAAACAGGATTCGGCCCACCCGTCGAATCCTAAGGAAAGCCCGTCATCCACGAGTTACTCGTCTAAAGGTCTCTTTCAAGTCGTTTTTTTTAGTCTTTTCCCTGCTCGGGATGTACTATTTTGGTTCCAAGGTCCGGGTTCAGTTTCTGATTGCGCGGTGTTCTTACAGACAGGCCACCGTCCACCAGACACAGTCGCAAGATGGAAAAAACTCTGAACAGTTTGAAGACCTCCGTGGATGCCATGGTCGACAAGCAAACCGACATTGAGGCCCAATTGACAGAAATGAGGGCCGGTCAAATTGCCATCGTTGCTCGTTTAGCTACAGTGGAGCAAAGGACTCCAAACACCTGAATCTAATAAGGCGGACTGGGATGGGTAAGGCGGACCTGAATCCCCGGTGAGTGACAAGCTGCCCGCGAACCTGAATCTCACGGGGCTTACCCATGTTTGAAGGGACTGAAGACCCGTTACTACATGTACGGGCCTTCAAGGAGTTCATGGCTATTAAGGGAGTGGACTCTTCTATGTTCAAAAACCTCTTTGCTGCATCTCTTGAGAAACACCCAAAGGCCCGGTACTACAGGCTAGACCCAAAGAAGTTCTCGACATGGGATGATGTGGCTACGGAATTTGCTCGGAACTATGCCGATAACACCGAGATCCAGACCACAATGCGGTCTCTAGAGGTTATGGCCCAAGAACCTAAGGAGGGCTTTACCAAATACCTCCAACGTTGGAGGGCCGAAAGTGTGAAACTGGTCGATAAGCCCAGTGAAAAGACTTTAGTGGAGACCTTTGTCAAGAACCTCCTCCCCTCCTACCGGGTCCACCTTCGGTATGCTGTCATACCCAATTTCACCACTCTTACTGAAATGGGTATGAGAATTGAGGATGATCTAAGACTAGAGAGCCTGACTAAGGCCCCTAGCAAGGGATACCAAGGGGCTTCCTCATCCACTACCAAGCCCCCGGCTGCAACCCGAAGCATCTTTGATACGGTTAATCTCTTGGATGCCTCATCCAAAAGAAATACCCCTCCTAGGGTATTCACTGATATAGGGACTACCTATACATATGCCTTACAAAGGCTGTCTTCCAAGGGCCTAGTCCAACCGATAGGCCCAACTCCTGAAGTCCCAGTTGAAAAACGCTCCAAAAGCTACAATGCCCAAGCCTATTGCCAATATCATCGGGGCAATGGGCATGATACCGAGAAATGTTGGAAGCTGAAGCATCTGATTCAGGATTTAATTGAGAGCGGGAAAATACCGTTACCCGGGGACAAGCCAAGCAACAAGGACAACCCCTTTAGCTCTCATGCTATCTTCACCGGTGAGGTGATCGACTGTTCTCACCTTATCTCTCCTTTCATCCCACAAATCAATGAAATCTGGTTCGATGATGAGGAAGATGTGTACCTCACCAAAGGGGAAACTGTCCCTATCACTCCCGAAGAAATCCGGAGGGCTAAGTCCAAGGCTTTAGCCAGTAATCACCTTACCACCGCCGGTCGTCCTTATTCAGCCACTAGCTCTAAGGACATTTCAGTCCCGGCAACCATCACTGAACCTACCAGGACGGAAGAGGCCATAGAAGAACCAAGCACCGATACGGCTCTTGTCAAACAATTGAAGAGAGCCCGAGTTGACCTCACTATATGGCAACTCTTGGTTAGCTCACAAGAACACCGAGAGGCACTTACTAAGGCTCTCGATCAGATCAAGGTCGACTCCCAGGTTACCCCTACTGAAATGGTAGCCACCATCCCGCCCTACCTCAAGGGCAAGTCCAAAGAAGAAGGCCCATTAGTCACTTTCTCGGATGCCGACCTACCACCATTTGGGGCCTCTCACAATCTGGCCCTGTACATCACGGTAATTTGCCGGGGTAAGTACCTCCCGATGACCCTAGTCGATGACGGGTCTGCTGTGAATGTCCTCCCTCTAAGGACTGCCAAAGCCCTCGGCATCACCGAGGCCGACTACATACCAACCGCCCATACTATCCAGGCTTTCGATGGAAGCCCGAAGGCGGTTTCTGGGGCCGTTAAGTTGGCAATTACAACAGGTCCAATTGAAAAGGAGCTAGAGTTCCAGGTGATCGATGTCACCTCCTCTTTCAATTTTCTCCTAGGAAGGCCTTGGATCCATGCTGTAAAGGCAGTGTCTTCTACTCTTCACCGAAAGATCAAAATGCCCTTGCAAGACGGTATTATTACTCTAGAGTCAACCCCTATGATCGTGGCTAGCTGTAACGCCACGGACCGCACTGACCTTTGGGGGTTCGATTTTGTGGGAATGATTGAAGAAGAGTACCTTTTCAGGCCCTATTTCACCACGAGCATCGACACGATGCTGCAGAATTTGGGGTATCTACCGGGGGCTACTTCGAGGCCATACCTTCCAGCTGGGAAGATTATTGAAGTCCTGAATGACGGGGAATCTCGCTTCGGTTTAGGGTATGCTGTGACCCCGGGAAATGTGGTCCGAGCAGGCATTGAGAAAGCTTGCAACATCATCAAGGGCACCTACTTGGGCCCTTATAGCCCGAGGTTGGCTGACTATTTCGTCACACCAGTATTTGGGGCTATTCAAGTTGGCCTATATCAACCAATGATGGGAGGGATTTGTCGCGGAATCCCAACCGTCAATAATAAAGTAACCGGCTATTCCTACGGTAGATAGGGCAAGTCGGGTCGAATCCACGGGGACGGTAATGTATAGCCTAGACTAGGTCGGCCCAAATACGAGACTAAGTCAACGAACTAGGCTAAACTACTATGATAAGGAGGGGAGAAAGCTAGACTATGACTAAGGGAAACAAATAAGAAAACGGGCTAGGATTAGGTCGGGGTCAAAGGGGTAACGAAATGGTCAAGGGAGAACTAGAGCTAAGGAGGTAGTAGGGTGATCTAGGTTGGTCCGGGCTCTCGCAACTTAGACCCACCTAGAGGTTCCACCTAGAACCCATCTCGGCGATACACATGACAAACGGGGTTCTAGCGCGCTATGGTGGCATAGGTCGCATCCGGGCTCTCGCTACTTAGACCGACCTAGGGGTCGTCCTCACCGGGCTCTCGCAACTTAGTGAGGGAACCGAACCCACAACAAACTAACACCCACGAAAGAAGGGCAAGAAAACAAGCATTCGTACATACTTAGTCATTCAAGCAATTCAACAAACATGTGATGTGCATCAAACAAGAGGAAACCCAAATCTTCCACCAACATCTCTAACCAACCCTTAATCACCCAATTTACACCCTAATCACCTTAGTAACCTTAGCAAGAACACTACTCTAACATAATCAATCAACAACTAACACTAACAAGAGGAATCATCAAAGAAACAAAACAAACATCAACAAACTAGTGATAACAATGAACAAACAATAATAAAGATCCAAACTTGGATGAGTAAAACAAGATTAAAGAGGAAAAGGAGAGGATTGTACCAAACTAGAGGAAGAAGAAAGAACAAAACTTGCATTAATGAAGAAAACCCAAAACAAACATCCAAGGTTGTCAAGCTTGGTGAAGATCTTGAAGAATTCCCTTAATACAAGACTAAACTAGGATTAACTACTAATTATCGACTAATCTACACTAATCTAATCTAATCTAACCTAAAGTAGTCTAGGGTTTTAAGGAGATCACATAAGATAACATGAGATAGTGTCTTCATACAAGAGGGGGGTATATATAGGGTTACAAATGGAAGGGAGAAGAAAAGAAAGCAAGGCGTGCAATAGCAGGCCCGTCCCGGCCGAGACGGGGTGGTCCCGGTCGGGACGAGGCTGGTCCCGGTCGGGACGCCACCATCCCGATCGGGATGGGCCCTGGTCAGTGGCTTCCTTGTTTGTGCACCTCATCCCGAACGGGATGAGCCTTGTAGGCCTCCATTAAGATCTTTTTGGTCCTTCCTTGCCTCTCATGGGCTTCCCATCGATTCTCGGGACTTGGGATCGGGTCTCGGTGGCTCGGGATTGGGTCCCAAGGTCTCGGGGTCGATTCCAAGGCATCGAGTCATCGTTCCTTAGTTTCGTTGGCTCAAAATATGTATGTATTGAGTCGGAATCGCTCCAACTCTTCCAAATCGGTCTCGGGAACCTGAAACGAACTAAAGGAAGCATAAGAAGCCCCTAAACCGCTCCCAAGGAGCGATTCTACAAGGAAAATGGGACCAAAACACTACGAAATAGGCACTACAAATGACACTTATCAACTCCCCCACACTTAACCCTTACTCGCCCTCGAGTAAGCACATACTACTACTAAACTATCCGAGTGGGTATTAGCGCACCCTACGCCCCTTCAACTCACGCGAGTACACTTAGAGGAGAAGTGCACCCCGCAAGGCAAGTGGGGTCTTGCGACGAAACTGTGGATGCAACCGGACACAAAACACACAAACAAACACATAATCGGTTGCACCCAAAAGAAAAACAAATACCGCTTCCCTCTAAAAGCGGTGAAAGAAGCACCGGTTTAGGACTCGAGGTAAGTGACAATGTTCCCAAGCTAGCATACAAACCAAGGTGAACTAAACCCTAATAGTATGGCGATAAAGCAACAAAAACGTTGGTGACTTACCTAGGTCCTCCTAACTTTCTAAAAACGTACTACGGGACGATCGGCGGAGTGGAAAAGTGAAGAACCACGGTGTTAGTCGACACTGTAGATAAGTGAGACCTCGCCCCCTTTAGCGTGAGCCAAGAGGGTCGTCCCATGTCTAAAACCTCCTAACTAGTCCAAGTAAAAAGGTGGGAAACATGCAAAATGAGGGAAGACCGACTAATGCCGCTATCATCCTTCCTCGGGACTCGGTCCTTTGGTAGGCTCTTCACGGCAAAAGTCGGAAAAAGGCTTATTTTTGTGGGGATTTCTTTTTGTGAGACGGGTTTTCTTTTGGCATTTTCTTTCTTTTCGACGTTTTTGCTTTGTTTGTTGCCATGCCATTTTTTTTTCTTCTTTTCTATTTTCTTTTTGGCTTTTGTGCCTTTTCTTTTTCTTCATTTCTTTTCTTTATTTCTTTCATTTTTTTCTTTCTTTTCTTTTCTTTGCCCTTTTGGCAAGTTTTGGCATTTTTTTGCATTTCTTTTGTATGACAAGAAAGGTAGAAATCATCAAGTTGCGTTTTATTGTGTGGAGATGCCTAGGAGGTAGGTGAATGGGTAAGTCGGGACGGGCCCTTCCCTTCAAACCCACAAAAAGTGGAGAACTTGGACTAATCAAGACAATCCTAAACACGGTCACCTAGGGGACGAGACTCGGTAACCAAGGCCTTTTCACACCGTGGGTGGTCATAATGGTCAAAGGTGCAAATCCCGTAGTAAATTCCTAGTAAGCTAGGTGGACTCGAGGTAAAGGACCAACGAAATCGTTGATTTAGGGTCATTCTACTAGGCTAAAGTCCAAAACTCGATTTATACAACTAGGAAGGGAAAGTACACACTCACACACTAGCCTCTAAACCGGGTTTTCGAAAACGGTTTACGCACAAGACACACAACACAACACAACACAAAACAAAGACACGACGAAAACGAACGAAAGAAAAAGAAGCAAAAGCAACAAAACAAAAACAAAACAAAACGAACACACACAAAACACAAACACCACCCCGATCATTCAAACAAGTCACCAAATCACCCAACAATATGCACAAAGCTCCACCCGAGCACACAACATCACAATCTCCTCCATACTCCATAAGAGATAAAGAAGAAAAAGGGATAAGATGTTACCGGAAGTCTTTAGAGCTTTCCAAAGTCATTGGCGATTAAAGTAACCTATAAGGACAAAGGGAGGCAAAACACGCACACAAACAATATACGACACAAAGACACAAAATGAAAACACACAAAAGAAAAATCTTTTTGATTTTTATGAAATTTTTTTCAAATTTTTATGGTTTTTAAAGATTTTTCGAAGAAACTATGAAAATAAAACTAACTATACTAGAATATCGCTCCCCCACACTTAAATCGAGCCATGTCCTCATGCTCGATCGTAGGGTGCGGAGAGACAAAAGAAAAAGAAAAGAAACTACGAAAATAAAACTAAAAATCAAAAATAAAGTGAAGAAATGGTAGAAGGTGTCCGGCCGGGGTGTAGTCAAGTCACCATGGGCCGAGACGAGAAAAAGATATGGATGGGGGAAGAAATAAAAGAAGGAAATAAAAGGAAATGGGAGGGGAGGGCTAGGTGTAATCAAGTCACCTAGCCCGGATTCCGCCTAAATCCGACTAAATCCTCAAAAAAGAAAGTGAAAAACTTGTAAAATTTGGATTTTGAAATGACTCTCGATGTAGTCACATCATCGAGAGTCGGGAGCAACATATACCAAGGCCTCGAAGGCCACCATGACACAAATGATAAGGGAAGGGGAGTAAACAAAGGAAAACAAGCAATAAAAGACGGAAAAGAAAGGATAGTTGCCGTACCAATAGGATAGCAACTCACTCGCTCCATCGTCTCATAGATCAATAAAGGCGCTTGTTTGTTTTCATCATTGCTTTTCCGCTTCATTCTCGATAAAACGCATGGTAGAGGTAGTAATGGTGTGAGGGGAGTGGGATTTGATGTGGATCTCGGTGTAAAGTGAGGTGTACGGGTCATATGATAGGAGTAGGGAGGAGTAGGGAGGTTGGGAGGGGGTATAATGGATGGGTGGAGTCAAAGGGGACCTTCCCGGTCGGGATGGATGGTCCCGATCGGGTTGATAAACCCTTCCCGATCGGGAAGATCTCGTCCCGGTCGGGAACACACTCCAGTGAGTCCGATTTTCTGCACCTTCATCCCGATCGGGATGGCTCCTTCCCGGTCGGGATTCCTCATCCTTCCCGGTCGGGAAGCCCTCTTCCCGGTCAGGATGAGTCTTCTTTGCTTCCCCAAGCCTAAAAGCTTATCATAAGCTTCAAAACCGACTTCCTCGCTCGCAAACCAAACTCCATCATCAACCATTCCTTTCTAGGAGTCACCTTCACTTCACCTATCACAATATACTCAAGGGACACATCAAATTCACTCTCTCACATCGCTCATTAAAAATCCAATATTACAAGAATATCACAAAACTAACAAAATCAAGAGATAAAACACAAATACAAGCACAAGTATTTTAAAGAAGAGGAGATGGGAATATACAACATGACGGTTCTTTTAGGAACTCCGTCAAACCTAGGATGGTGGACTCTTCTTCAACCGTAGCCCTCAAGGGCATGGAGGAGCAAGTCGAACGCGCTACCGACATCATAGTGAAGGCCCAAGAAGCGCTCGAGCTTAACCGACCTCCACAGCCTCCAATGAGGAGGCAAGAAGTAGGAATCCCAAGACCCGACATCATCTTCATAGTAGTCTCCGGGGTCTCTCCATCCTACGAGCTTCACCGACCTCTTCCTCCCTAAGCATTGCCTCCAATCATTAGCAAGCTTCATCTCCAAGAAACAAGGCACAAAAAGCGGTTTTGGCCTCACTTCCTCGTTGCACACCCCCACACTTGCCTCAAGTTGTGGTTCCCCATATTCATCACTCGGCCCCACATCATCTTGGAGAGGAGAATCGAAACTTCTACCGGCGGTTTCAATCTCTTCCAAGTCATTGCTTGGCTCACTTTCTAGGGGCTCTTGATGCTTATCCACATTCTCAGACAAGGGCAACTCGAGGCTCACAATTTCACCCAACAACTCCACAAACTCCACCAACCCATCCAACTCACTATCCTCCTCCAATTCCCCACCAAGAATGCCTTCACCAAGGGTCACATCCTCATTCGTCTCTTTTTGGGTAGACGATTGAGGTTCTTCAAAGTAAATCTCTCTAGCAAAGGGAACTACATCGGCGGCTTCGTGATTAGGTTGCTCCTCTCTCTCAAGTGGGCACCCTCCATCTAAATGTGATGCTCGGGATAAAGACATTACGGTTTGAACCGCTAATGCATTTAAATGAGCATTCCTCGTCTCGTTTGCCCTTCGCATTTGGGCCATCAATTCCTCTTGTTGTTTTCGCAATTGAATGGCCATTTCTTGAAGGCTCCTTTGCATTTGAAGCATCGATTGATGTAACTCTAAGTTTGACGATTGGTGGTCATTGGGGTCTTGTAAAGCTTCTTGATAATCTTGATGATGCCCAAGGGGTGGGGCATCATATTGTTGGTAGCAAGGTTGGGGTGGTTGGTAGTATTGTGGGTCGTAGGGTTCATATTGTGGTTGGGGTGTAGGGTAATATGGTGGGTCTTGGGGGTATTGGCTTCCACAAGGTGAATCTTGAATGTACATGGTGTGGTCACAATCATAACTCGAGTAATAACCACCATGATCGTAGGAATGATAATCGTTCACTTGTTGGTAGCCGTTTTCATACTCTTGAGGATCATACCCATCTTGATTACCCCAAGAAGCTTGATAATGGTAGGGGGGCGTCATGTCATACCCTTGGTTCATGGAAGAAGAGTGGTAGCTCATATCGGCTCCCGAGTGTGTGGAGTTTAGATCAAACCCCATGCTTGCTCGAAAATCATAGTCCATACCCGGTTGGAAACCACTCATTCTAGCAACCGTCCGTTTTAAGCGGCTCTGAGTTGCAAGAAGAAGATAATCACCACCTCTAAGCACAAACTGTAGACTAAGAACAAACGTGAGAAGTCTAGTGCTTTTTGGGCACTAGACAAGAGAGAAATAAACAACACACGCACAAGAAGCAAGGTAACAAAAAGAAAAAAGGAAAACACAAACACAAAGACTAAGCCAAGCAAATAGGAAAACAAAGTCTAAACTAGCACCGTCCCCGGCAACGGCGCCAAATTGATGGGAGGGATTTGTCGCGGAATCCCAACCGTCAATAATAAAGTAACCGACTATTCCTACGGTAGATAGGGCAAGTCGGGTCGAATCCACGGGGACGGTAATGTATAGCCTAGACTAGGTCGGCCCAAATACGAGACTAAGTCAACGAACTAGGCTAAACTACTATGATAAGGAGGGGAGGAAGCTAGACTATGACTAAGGGAAACAAATAAGAAAACGGGCTAGGATTAGGTCGGGGTCAAAGGGGTAACGAAATGGTCAAGGGAGAACTAGAGCTAAGGAGGTAGTAGGGTGATCTAGGTTGGTCCGGGCTCTCGCAACTTAGACCCACCTAGAGGTTCCACCTAGAACCCATCTCGGGGACACACATGACAAACGGGGTTCTAGCGCGCTATGGTGGCCTAGGTCGCATCCGGGCTCTCGCTACTTAGACCGACCTAGGGGTCGTCCTCACCGGGCTCTCGCAACTTAGTGAGGGGACCGAACCCACAACAAACTAACACCCACGAAAGAAGGGCAAGAAAACAAGCATTCATACATACTTAGTCATTCAAGCAATTCAACAAACATGTGATGTGCATCAAACAAGAGGAAACCCAAATCTTCCACCAACATCTCTAACCAACCCTTAATCACCCAATTAACACCCTAATCACCTTACTAACCCTAGCAAGAACACTACTCTAACATAATCAATCTACAACTAACACTAACAAGAGGAATCATCAAAGAAACAAAACAAACATCAACAAACTAGTGATAACAATGAACAAACAATAATAAAGATCCAAACTTGGATGAGTAAAACAAGATTAAAGAGGAAAAGGAGAGGATTGTACCAAACTAGAGGAAGAAGAAAGAACAAAACTTGCATTAATGAAGAAAACCCAAAACAAACATCCAAGGTTGTCAAGCTTGGTGAAGATCTTGAAGAATTCCCTTAATACAAGACTAAACTAGGATTAACTACTAATTATCGACTAATCTACACTAATCTAATCTAATCTAACCTAAAGTAGTCTAGGGTTTTAAGGAGATAACATAAGATAACATGAGATAGTGTCTTCATACAAGAGGGGGGGTATATATAGGGTTACAAATGGAAGGGAGAAGAAAAGAAAGCAAGGCGTGCAACAGCAGGCCCGTCCCGGCCGAGACGGGGTGGTCCCGGTCGGGACGAGGCCGGTCCCGGTCGGGACGCCACCATCCCGATCGGGATGGGCCCTGGTTAGTGGCTTCCTTGTTTGTGCATCTCATCCCGAACGGGATGAGGCCATCCCGAACGGGATGAGCCTTGTAGGCCTCCATTAAGATCTTTTTGGTCTTTCCTTGCCTCTCATGGGCTTCCCATCGATTCTCAGGACTCGGGATCGGGTCTTGGTGGCTCGGGATTGGGTCCCAAGGTCTCGGGGTCGATTCCAAGGCATCGAGTCATCGTTCCTTAGTTTCGTTGGCTCCAAAATGTGTATGTATTGAGTCGGAATCGCTCCAACTCTTCCAAATCGGTCTCGGGAACCTGAAACGAACTAAAGGAAGCATAAGAAGCCCCTAAACCGCTCCCAAGGAGCGATTCTACAAGGAAAATGGGACCAAAACACTACGAAATAGGCACTACAAATGACACTTATCAACCAACTATCACATATCCCGAGACTGAACTAGCTCGGGAATGCAACTACATTCCAGATGACATATTCGCCCTCATCCAATCTGAATCCAAGGAGGGTACTGACAATGCCGAGCCCGTGCTGGGGCTCTTATTTGGGGAAGACAAAGCTGTTCCAAACCCCAAGGAAGACTTGGTGAACCTGATCCTTCGAAGCAACAGGTTCGATCCTTCAAAGTTGATCTCAAAGGTCGGTGCTGATACTGGAAAAAGAGCCTGGAGGAAGACCATCAAGTGGACCGACGGCCAGGGTCGAGTCTACAAGCTGACCACCGGGGAAGGAGACATGCCGAACATCGATTCCGAGTCTGAGTCTGAGTCTGAGTCTGTATTCGAGTCTAAGGGGTCTGGTGCTAGAGTCCAAACTGTAACCCCCCTCCATGTAGTCACTACCACTGGAGCCTCGGGGTCTGTCCCGAAAGCGCTCCCAATCCCGCCTCTGACCAATGATCAGATGGCCGCTCTCTTTGAGCTGTTTTCCAAATTTACCATCAATAATAACGAAAACCGTTCCGCTTATGACTTGTCTTTTTTTCAAAATACTTTCAATTTCAAAAATATTTTCTGCAATGACATTGAGAAACCCGATGAACAGGTGTCCTTGCCCCCGCATCTGATCGAGCAGCTAGAACAAAGGGAATCCCGAGACCCGGTAATCGAGGAAACTGAGTCTATCAATGTGGGAACAACCTTAGAGCCCCAGATGCTTAAGATAGGGTTATCCTTAGATCCCGAGGAGAAACAACAATTCATAAACCTCCTCCAAGAGTTCAAAGATGTCTTCGCGTGGTCCTACAAGGACATGCCGGGGATAGATCGGGAAATAGATGAACACCGCATACCCATCAAAGATGGGTGTAAGCCGGTAAAACAGAAGCTTCGAAGAATGAAGCCCGAGTGGTCCCTCAAAGTCAAAGAAGAAGTGGACAAACTATTCAAAGCAGGCTTTATACAAGTGTCTGAATATCCAGACTGGGTTGCGAACATCGTGCCGGTACCCAAGAAGGACGGCAAGGTGCGGATATGTGTGGATTTCCGGGACCTTAACAAGGCCAGCCCAAAAGACAATTTTCCGTTGCCACACATCGACATACTGGTGGACAACACGGCTGATCATGCCCTTCTATCATTTATGGACGGGTATGCCGGGTACAACCAAATCAAGATGGCGGAAGAAGATATGGGTAAAACCACTTTCACCACGCCATGGGGTACTTATTGTTATACCGTTATGCCGTTTGGGCTCATTAATGCCGGAGCCACTTATCAACGAACAACCACGACCTTGTTACATGACATGATGCACAAGGAAGTGGAAGTTTATGTCGATGACATGATTGTTAAGTCTAAAAGCCGAGACGGACATGTTGCCGCCCTAAGAAAATTCTTCATCCAACTGCGTAAGTACAACATGAGGTTGAACCCTCAAAAGTGCAGTTTCGGGGTAACATCAGGCAAATTACTGGGCCATATCGTTAGCCAACGCGGCATCGAGGTCGACCCAGCTAAAATCAAAACCATCACCGAGATGCAACCACCTAAGACCGAAAAAGAAATAAGGAGGTTTCTCGGGAAAGTCCAATACATCAACCGATTTATTTCAAAGCTAACCATGGTATGTGAACCCATTTTCAAGAATCTGAAGATAGGAGAACGGGTACTATGGGATGATTAATGTCAGATGGCTTTTGACAGAATCAAGGAGATCCTGTCTGCTCCGCCGGTATTAATGCCACCTCAACCCGGTTTGCCTCTGTCGTTATACCTAACAACTACTGAGACAACCATGGGGGCTATGCTGGCCCAGACAGTCGATTCAGAAGAAAGGGCTATTTACTACATCAGTAAAAAGTTCCTGGAATATGAGTGCAAGTATACAATGCTCGAGAAAACGTGCCTAGCTCTGGTCTAGGCCACTAAAAAACTCCGGCACTACATGCTCAATCACGAGGTACATGTCCTGTCCAAAATGGATCCGATCAAATACTTGTTCGAGAAGCCCATTCTTAATGGAAGAATGTCCAGATGGACTTTAATGCTAGCTGAGTTTGACCTCAAGTTTGTACCGTTAAAAGCCATCAAAGGCCGGGTGGTAGCCGAGTTCCTCGCCGACAGCCCGATATCTGAAGAGGGCTATACCGATACTTGGGCCTTTCCTGACGAAGACATATTCCATACTGACACCGAAACATGGGACTTGTATTTTGATGGAGCATCCAACTTTCGAGGGTTCGGGGTCGGTATTCTCTTTATATCACCACTAGGGGAGCACACTCCGTTATCCATCAAATTAGACTTTGATGTGACAAACAACGCAGCCGAATACGAAGCATGCATCCACGGGTTGCAAGCGGCTGCTGATTTGGGAATTACAAATCTCCGGGTTCACGGGGACTCGTCCCTAGTCATCAACCAAGCCCTTCAAAAATGGAAAACTCGGAATGCCAATCTCGTGGCTTACCAAGCGCGAGTAAGGGTTCTAGAGAAGCAATTCCAGAAGGTAGAATATATCTATCTCCCACGCGAAGAAAACCAGTTCGCGGATGCACTTTCCAAATTGGCATCCTTACTAAACATCCCGGAACATATGGCCAGTATGCCAATCTGTGTCGAAAGACGGTCCGAGCCGGCATATGTCAACGCCATTCAAGATATCGAGATCACCGATTCAGAACCTTGGTATCAGGCCGTCCAAATTTATTTGACTACGGGAGAATATCCCCCGGGAACTGAAAATCGGGCCAAGAAAGCCCTGCGAAGACTGGCCACCCAATTCATCAGTACGGACGACGGTCAGTTATACAAAAAGACGGCACAGGGGGCTTTACTCCTATGTATCGACAAAACGCAGGCCGAAAAAGTGATGGCTGAAGTACACGACGGCGAAAACAGTCCACATATGAACGCCCATATGCTAGCCCGAAAAATCATGAGGCTCGGGTACTACTGGAACAGTATGGAAACCGACTGTCAATCATATGTCAAACACTGCCATAATTGTCAAATTTTCGGTAATGTTCAACACATGCTGTCGTCTCTACTGTACACCATGACCTCGCCATGGCCATTTTCGACATGGGGGATCGACATAATTGGGAAAGTGAAGCCTTCCGGGACGGGAGGTCACTGTTTTATTTTGGTGGCTATCGACTATTTCACCAAATGGGTCGAAGCCGAATCATACCGTGTCTTGAACGCCAAGCACGTGGTCAAATTTATCCAGAATAAAATCATATGCCGGTACGGGATCCCACACGAGTTTATCAGTGATCACGGGATCCACTTCCAAGCCGAAACCGCTACTTTGCTAGCAAAATAAAAAATCCAGAGGCATACATCTTCGCCCTACCGTCCTCAAACAAATGGGGCGGTGGAGGCTGCTAATAAGACAATTGTCACCATACTTAAAAAGATGGCTGATAATTATCGGGACTGGCCCGACAAAATACCCTTCGCCCTATGGGGGTACCGGACGTCGATCCGAACTGCAACCAGGGCAACTCCATATTATTTAACCTATGACATTGAAGCGGTCCAGCCAGTCGAATTGGAGATACCGTCTCTCAGAATTCTACTAGAAAGCCAAGTGCCCGAAGCGGATTGGGTTCAAGCTCGATATGACTCGTTAATTCTCTTGGACGAACGGCGGTCTCGGGCTCTCAATAACATCCAAATATATCAAAAAAGAATCAAGCGAGCCTTTAACAAGAGAGTTAGGCCCAGGAATATCAAGGAAGGGGATTTGGTCCTAAAATTGGTTCGTGCCTTACTACCGGTTGACCCAAGAGGAAAATTCAAACCCAATTGGGCTGGGTCATACCTAGTCAAGAAGGTTCTATCAGGAGGAGCAGTAATGCTGACGGACCTGGACGGGAATGAATTTGTCAACCCGACCAACCTAGACCAGCTGAAGCGCTACTACCCCTAAACCTTATCTCAAATGTCATTTGCAAAAAATTATTTAAAAACATCTTTTTCGAAATTTATAAGCAAGTCAATAAGTTAGGATTATTTATCCTACTGTCGCACATCTTGAACTCATAGTCTTGGTGTATTTCGAAGTTGCAAAAAAAATCTACGCCCGAACTACGTTTGGTTTGATTCCACTAACTGTGGATACGTAGGCAGCCCCTCAAAAGGGCACAACCACTGCAATAAGGAAAAGACAGGAGCGATTTCACTAATACTTTTATTATTCAAAAAAAAAAAAAACCGATAAACTCGGTTGTTCAAAATTACAAAAAAGCCACGAAAAAGCCACTAAAAAAACACACAACAAAAATAGTAATAATATCTAAATAATAATAATGGAGACTAGTATCCGGGCATTTTGCCCTTGCTCTTGTCCTTCGGGTCTCGTGGAGCCCGAGGTCGCCGGGGTGGGGAAGAACGTTCCCGGATGACCACGGGAACCTCCTTAGCCCGAGTCCTCTTCTTCGACAGAGGATCTTCAGCTATTGTTACGGGCCCAAGTCGAGCCCGTATGTGCTCTGGCAACCTGTCCTTAGGACCAAGTCGGTCCTGGACTGAAGGCCTAGCCCCTGGTCTCCTCTCCAAATTTGTCTGGGGGCTCACTCCCCCCCATGCACCTCTAGCGTCGGACCCCCTAGCTCGAGTCCTGTCTCCTTTTCTCTGACCCAACTTTAGACCGGCTATCGGGGCTGGAGTCTCCCCTTCAGCAAAGAAGTCCCTGTTATCCTTGATCACTACAAGAAAAAACATTTATTCCTACGGACACAATTCGTAGGAAACATGCCTATTTCCGTCGGAATAAACAGGTTCCAACGAAAAATTCGTAGGAACCATTCCGTCGGTATATTTCGTCGGAAATTATTAACTTCCTACGACATTTTTTCGTAGGAAATAAATTTGCTACAGAATGTTCCGTTGGAATGGTTGGTGACGAGTATTTGTTAACAAAAAATACATTGCTACAGAACATCGTTGGAAGGGTTTAAATTTCCTATGGAAATTCCGTAGGACAATATTTTTCCGTAAGAGGCATCTAGAAAAAAAATATTATTACATATTTCGAGCTACCGTAGGAAACTGTAAAACTTCAGAAGGATAAAAATATTATTAAATAGGCGCCACTTTAATAATTAAGTTAATTAAATTTTATTAATAACAAAAACAACACCAATACATTATATCTTGGAAATTACAATCCCAATACATTAATTATAGCCCTAATAATGATTAATTAATGATTATGAATAATACACACTAAAAAGATCTTCTACGACAGTTTGAATACTCCGTACATTATATCTTGCTGAATTTAACTACATTTGCATCAGAAAAATCTTCCCCACCAGCACAAATTTCCAAAGGACCCTGCACATCAGTTTGAATACAGCAGTAAACAATAAAGTGACGACTAATTCTCGGCTAAACTAAAGTAGAACTCTAGTGAAACTTGCATATACAAAATATGTTGAGGGAGAGATGGAACTGAGTACGTTTAGAATATAATTATACATAAAAAATGAATTTTTGAATTTTTCATTATCATAAATAAAATCACATCAAATGCACAAATAAAAAAATCGGTTCTGGATTTAAGAGGATGGAAAGTCAAGGTTGTTTTTCATAGTAAAAAATTGTATGCATTATCCCATTAATAAAATCTAATTAAAACTGGAGGGGCCGGCGGGGAAGTGGAAAAAGCGGAATGAAGGCTTTTAAGTATAGCTAGGTAGATTTGTTGGTAATTGCTAAATCATGATAAATGAGTAAAGAGTTTGAAACATACATTCATGAAATGATGATAGTTGACCGCAAATAGATATTTGTGTGTGTGTGTGTGTATATATATATATATATATATATATATATATATATATATATATATATATATATATATATATATATATATATATATATATATATATGATGGAGAAGCAAGTAGAAGACAAAGAGTGGAGAGAAGTACAGGAAATAAGCACACTCCACTTGTTGTTGTTGACCGCAATCACTATTTGTATCAACATCATATTTTCCAACGGGCTATCTACTTTCTGATCGAGGATGGTCTCTGTACTCCTTCATTTTCTGATAGAGATTAGGTTCCTGTACATTGTCGAGATCATAGCTCAATAAAATTAAATTTCGAGGTCATAACTCAATAATTAAGTACTATCAATTACTTTTAAAACTACTACTCCGTAGTCCGTACGTCTTTCATCTTGAGAGTTCATCTAGATCATGGAAAATAACATAATTGAACTTAATTTAGAGCGAAGGAAGTAAAGTGAATTGAAGTAGAAACTACTAGAAAGTAGCAGCTAGTCTCTAGTCTTTTACCCAATTTCTATCCAGCCTCGATGTAAGAATCGCCTTAACTCCAAGTCTCTCTACTGATATCCATTGATCAAAATAATTGTAAGGTAGTAAGCAATCTCCATTTATCTTAGGCTTTTGGTGTCTAATAACTAAGTCAATAAATAAATAAACAAATATTGAACCTTGATATTTGGTGTAGTTATGAGCATGACAATGATAATATTACAATTAAGCTTTTTAGCGGATAAAGCAACCTCTTGTGCATGGTTTCTTACAATTGAGCAAATAACACCTCTATCCAATTATTCCAAGGGAAGCTTTGCCATCATATTATATGCTTCAAGTCACTTGAAAAAGAAAATACGCTTTTTTTAATACAGATATAATCAAATCAAATCATGGTTCAAATAGTAATCCATTTGAGAGAGAATACGGCACCAGTAAAATGCAACATACCGGGTGTAAATTCTCTCTCTTAAGCAGTAAAATGCAACATATCAATCCAGATATTCCTCCCAAATACCTGAAATTATGATAAATTTACAATGTTAGATAACTGAAGTCGTAAGTTAGATTCCGCGGATAATGAAATTGAATTAGTAGACTTTAATTGATTTTTTTTCCTCGAGTTGAACTAGAAATTTTGCAGTCCCAAAAACTGCTTTCCCCTCCACGTCGTTTGCCTTTTCAATGTCCACTAATCCTAAATGACAGGAATAAGTAATGTCAGATGATAACTAAATAAATAAACGTATTCCAAACACCTCAATTAATTAGAAGAAGTTCCACCAGCGTCTGAGATGGCATTGTTCCTACATCGATTGTCGTGGCATCATCAGTCTATATCATCTAATGCTACTCGGTAGCACTAGAAGATACATTTATAGTAGATAAAAACTAGAAACTCAGTTAGAGAAAAGGGTGTATACAGTATACATACTTTGTCTCTTATTCAAGAACACTTTATAGACTAACGAGCTTTGCCTTATTATCAGCAGCATTAGATTTGTGAATACCTGCGCCTAAGAACACTGTTATAAGAAAACACTAGACTCCAGAGAAAAGAATTTTAGCTTTATTTATTTTGTCATCCAGGAAATAGTTCAACGTCCTTCCTGCCAATATGTCAAGTATAAATTCCGACCAATAAAATCAAGTACTCGCCGAAGTATATAACTCGTGCAAGCCAAAACTCACCTATCACAACGGTAATATTAGCGCTCAGAACTTCGACTATTGAGAGTGTCTATAAACATAAGATTGTATTCACAGAAGCATTCGTAGCTCAATTTTTTCGAAAAAAATAAGAAAAAGACTATTTGTAGCTCTATTCTAACAACAAGGTACAATTAGTAGACCCACAACAACAGTAGACAACTGCATCAGTGACAGAACCCCGTGACGACAACGAATATGACCTCATTAGCACCAAAAATTGAACAACAACATCAGGTGTATCGAACTATCGATCAATAGCAACCGCAGCATTAACAACCGCAACAATAGCGATGACGGAACGTCCGAACAGTAGCACGAGCATGACATACAACAGCGATAGGAACGCAACAAGGGTTGAGATGAAGAAAAAAAAGAATGAAGAAAATCGGACAAGCAGCAGCAAAGGCAGAATAAAACGACATCAGGCAGTAACATCCACAATGACAATATAACGAAATCAGAAGAAGAAGAAACAACAGCCACAGGAAAAGAAGAAGAAAAAAGGAAGATTAAGAAGAACGAGAACGAGCAGGGAACAACAACAACAACAGCGAAAACAACATCGATAGCAACAGTAGCGTACAACAACAACAAAAACAAAAACGTGATAAGAACGACGCAACACAGAAGCAACAACAGTAGCACGAACAGCAACAACGAACCACAACAGAATAAAAACAAGACGAAACTAAGAGAGAGCAAAGGACGGCAGATTCGATATTTAAGTCGAGCAAAACAGGGGAGAAGATAGAAAGACAACGAACAACAACAACGAGAAAAGGGGAGATAGGTATTACCTTGAAATCAGCCGATTAAGGGCGTAGCAGGGATACACACGACGGTGGTGATGATGGGATTTTGAAGAAAAGTAAAAGAAGGAGGCAGATGGCAGGAGTGTGAGCGAAGGAGAAGCAGATTAAGGAGAAATAGAAATAGGGTTTGAAGCGTCATTGTACGTTTGTAAACTTCGGATTTTAATATATTTGGAACATGAGACGGTTTTGATTTTGATAGAGATCGACAAAAGATTGGATGAAATTCACATTGAAAGAAAACAAAATTGGCAAAATATAACAAATGTGTAAGGTCGGAAACAAAACGGGTACCGAGTTGACTTGACTAAAAGACGGGTTGAATAAATCATGTTACGGTACAAAATGACATCGAGTCAAAAGTTGGTCTGACTAAGAAATCCAATTAAGATAGAGCAAGAAAAACTAGTAATGGGTCGAATACAATAATGTGTAAATAAAATTATTTATCGAGGCCAAAATAATTATTTGAGATAAAAATAAAGATAAGAATATCGTTAATTAGTTCGAGAGGATACATAAAATGTATCTCACGAGTGAAACAAACGTTTACGACTAAAATAATGTTTCTTGAGAAAATTAACGAATGTACGACAAAAATGAATTAAATTGATTTCTCGAGGAAAATAATAAATGTTTTGATGAAGCTTAACTTAAATGAGATTCGAGTTGGTAATAGAAATTCGAGCTTAAATCGAAAGAGTTTAGAATTCAAATCATCGAAATATAAGTTCAATGAGAATTAAATGAAATAATGATACCAAACAAAAATAAATATATATTTTAAATAATATAAGAAGATTTTTCGGGACAATTAGAATTTTAGGAGTTCGAAACGATTGAAAAATAAATCCTTCTTATAATAATTTCAAGAATTACAAGCTAAACCGCAAACAGGATAAAATCAAGGGTGTTACAAAATTTGTCGTAAAAGAAATAATCTCATATATCACATTACAATAAAAAAAGTATCTCATTCCAAAACTTCTGGCCATCGAAAAATTTCATTAGAGTGTATTTATTAGTTAACGATTTTTTGGACATTAACATTAGTTAACTAATAAATACTTCGAAAACTTTCAACAATAATTTATGTATTAACATTAGTTAACGATTTTAGAAATTATTATTTTTTTGGACCTACAATTTTTCCTACGGAAAATTCTGTAGCCCAAAATGTTTCCAACCAAAAATCCGTAGGAATTCCGTAGGAAATATCTGTAGGAACTATTACTTTTCCGATGCCTTTCAAGATCCGTAGGAATTTTTCCGTTGGAATGACCACTAATTCTAGTAGTGCGATCTTCTCTCGCCGAAGCAGGTCGAAGGCCTCATCGACCTTTAAGGCAGCACGAGCTTCGGCAGTCTCGGCTTTGGTCCACCTTTCATAAGAATGAGACACCCAGATTGAATGAAGCGACTTGGGAATGGACCAAGTAGCTCGAGTATACCACCTCTGAATCCAGGTGTCGCACATAATATCGGTCAGCTGGGTAGGTGCACTCACAACTGCCTCGTTCTCCGGGATGCGTTGAGTCCACCCATACTGCCTGAGTATGCGGTCAGGATAGAGGTGAACTGTCTGGCTAAGGGACAAAATCACCTGGTAGCGAGCCTTGTCTCCGGGCGCCAAACCCGTCCAAGAATAAATAGGCCACCATGGAACCACCCATCGTATCAATGGACCACGATGGAATGATAACTCTTCCTCCTAGTATTTCTGGGTAATAAGGCAGAACGAGTCGGTAGGCCGCCTCCTTGTCATCACCTGGTTGAACCAATATTGACTCGGGTTAGGAGGAGGCTCGATCTTGGACAACCTCTCAAATAGCCAGAGCTGAAAAGAAAAAGCAACGCTCGTAAGCATTCCGGAGCAGCCCAGGCATTCGCCTGAGGGCACTCGATCGAGTGCTAGTGTCACTCGATCGAGTGACACCCCTAAAACGAGGCAGTAGACCCCTTTACGAAGGCACTCGATCGAGTGCCAGGGTGACTCGGTCGAGTGCCCCCTTGTAGCAGTATATCGCGAAAAAAAAAAGAAAAAAAATCGAAAAATCAAAAAATCGAAAAATCAAAAATCAAAAGAAAATCAAGGGAAAAGCGATATACCTGCAGCAGACGGGTGCTCCCAGTGAAACGGGCTGACTCATCCCTCTTTCGGTTGTCCAAGCCCTGAATGATCTCCCCCGTAATCAACCACGCGGGACTACATTCCGTCTCTATAAGGTCAGCGATGACGAGAAGGCGAACGCTACCCATACAAGACAGCAGGTCCATATGGCCTTCAAAGGCATACACGTGCAGCATACAGAAGGCGAACGCCTTACGGTTATGAATGGGCGAAACCCGGATGTCGTACGGGTTCATGAACTTCTCAGCTAAGGCAAGCAGAGAAATAGTATCCCCTTCAATCATACGGGACACTTCAGCATGGGAGAGCCCCAAAAACTCCCGTAATTTCCTCCTGGGGTCCCGAACTGAGAAAGGGACGGCAGGACGGAGCAGTGGGTTCCACCTTCCTATGGCAGCAATTTCCTCAGGGAGAGGACAGATTTCGCCCCGAGGGAAGGCAAAAACGTGGTAAGTGTCATCCCAGAAGGTCAGACAGGCATCAAAAAAATGACGGTCCACGTGCATCTGACGGAACGTGAACAATTGGAATATGCCTGACTGCCTCAGGGCTACTTTGCTCGCATCCCTAAAACGGTGGGCCCAGTCTTGCAGCATGTCAATCAGACGATCAATAGCCATGATAAAATTTCTTGAAGGAGATAAATTTTTTTAGGAAAAGAAGAAGTTTTGAAGGTTGTGACAAATAAGAAACCAGGGTGATGTATTTATAACATCAAAACCCTAGGTGCATGGGCTTTGGGTCAAATCTCACAAAACCAACCTCAAAACCAGGCCCAGTGGGTCGTTCCGAGCAAAATAAGACTAATTTGGGTCAAAACCGACACCAGAGATAAAACCCGTCTTTTAGCGACCGGGTCAAAACCCGGTCAAGACGAACTCGACACACAAAAAACGACCTGGTACATCCCCAAAAGTGGCGCCCAAATTCAAAAAAATCCAAATCAATCAAAATCAATCAAAGAGCAATCAAGGTCAATCGTCCCAAAAATAGCTCATCCTAATTGATCCACTCGGTCGAGTGGATTGACCCACTCGATCGAGTGGAGCCTCAAAAAACCGGACCAGGTTCATTTGCCATGGCACTCGACCGAGTGCACTAGGGCCACTCGGTCGAGTGACCCAATGTCGTGGGTTTTTCTATATAAACCCCATCAATCCTCAACATTTGGAACAACTTTCAACCATCAATTTCAGCCAACTTTGCACTCAATTTGCACCACATTCCAGCCATAGTTCAACCCTTAGGCATCATCATACTTACACATATTTTCCGAGAACACAAACTCGTAAAAAACCCACACAAACCGAGCCATACATACACACCATCAACTCCTCCTACGTATCTCGACGTTCCCGCGCCATTGCCGCCATTTGACGAACCGTATCCCGAGAAGCAAGAGCATGTAGGTTGAGGGTGTGACAATTCAACACCGACTTCTCCTTCTTCTTCCTTTTTTTCGTTTCTTTTTATGTACATTTATGTTTATGTTTATAGTATTATATTTACTCGATAGTAACGACATGATTACTAACACTAACATTTTACTTTTTTGCATTCAATTATCGTTATTTACATTTTATCATAATATCGTATACCGCGTATGTATATATGTATCTCTATATAATAATTTCAAAACTCGGATCCAAACGCGTTTGACTACGATGGTCATTTTTTTAGGATCCGTTTAATAACGCGATCACGATCATTCGTAGTTGAATGCGTATAGATCCATTTCTAAGATTGGTATGGAACCCGTTGACACGAAAACCGACATCACATAATCCGTAAGGATTAATATCGATGTCGTGATGTAGAGGGACGCAATTTCGTCACCAATCAAAATTTTAATCTAATGACAACATTTTTTATAAAATTCCGATAACGGTATTATAGTCATATAAGACATGACTATAATACCGAAAAACCGGGTTAAATTTAAATCATACAATATTTTCATTTAACTCGGCCAACCATCGATTTAAAATGAATAAAACTAAACGAGTTATACCTCGTACAGGTGCCACTCGACCGAGTACATAGGCTACTCGATTGAGTAGCACCCCAAATTATGGGCAGTAGCCTCTTTTAGGATACACTCGACCGAGTCAGACCATGACTCGATCGAGTGGGTCCTGTAGCCCAGAAAACCGAGAGCTCTTTTTATCATCCGAGTCTCGTCTTTTAAAAAGCGACTTAGTCGACACGTGTAAAGTCAATCACGTGATCTCCTTTTCAAAATACATGCATATCATCGCACATAAACAACTTTGATCGACGGTCACACTATTAATTTTGCGTTGACGACTCCGTAGTCGTACCCGACGCATAATTAATTTAGACTCCAATTTATCGACATGATAAGTTGGGACAAGGCATCGGGATTTGGGATCGGGCTAGCACCACACCTAGGTCTTATATCTCCGTCCTTCGATTAATGCTTAAAATAATATGTATTCAATTGAAGTTAGTCCATTTACACGATTAACGGTCTAGTTTATACACGGGTCCGTTTGTAACTATTGCTTACTCCCTCCGTCCCGGTCATTTGTTGTCCTTTCATTTGGGCACAAAGACCAAGGTAAGCAATGAAAGTAACAATTTACCCTTACCTTCACAAACATAAGCTAGCAAATTGGAGTATGTGTAAATTGAATAAAGTGGGGACCATATGCAAACCAAATGAATCACCCAACCCAATTGAACATAAACATGAGTTTGGAAGTGAGGGGGTATAATGGTCTTTTACTACTTAAAATACATACCAAAATAGAAAGGACAACAAATGAGTGAGACGGCTTAAAATGGAATAGTATAACAAATGACCGGGACGGAGGGAGTATCATTTTGATTATGTATTTCGATTATTCTATATTATTGTTCGTCGTATTGTGAATTCCGGGTTGTATTCCGCCCGTGTAACTTGTAACCGATTTATTTTGCTTTGCTTTATTTATTTGCGTTTTACCGCTTTTAAATGAACCCTCGCATGCTAAATCACTTCGACAATAAATTAGATGCATTAAATTGACGTAGCTCACATTTAATTCGCATGCTTAGCTAAAACGCTGTTTGCATATCATTTCACCGAATCACTAACGCGCATATTAGAAAGTCAAACGATGTCTTAGTAGAGGCCGCTATGTGCGGGCGGGGTTGGGTGTCCTTAGTGGGCTTCCCAACACGTACCCTCACCCCTTACTCAGAACCTCGGTTTCCGGATGCCCGAAACCGTTGGCGCACGAGAGTCATTCTTTACACGATTACCGGTATAGATGGTATCGGTATCGCAATGCAAAGGGACGAGCCCAATAAACTCTAAATGGACCATACTTTGTGTATGGTCCATAGCGATATAGAGTGGGCTCGAATGGTTCCGAATAACCATAAAATTCGGTGGCGACTCCATTTCGACTTAATTTTCAATTCGATCCATTCTCATATGGAGGTGCATTCGCCTACTCAAACCCGCGCGTGGCCGCATCGGGGTGGACCTACGTCATGTCCACACTACCGTAATACTTTTGTTATTGTATAAATACAATACTCCGCATGCTGCAAATATGTTACTCCCTCCGGGTTTTTTTATTGTCCCGTTTCATTAAAATACTCCACCTATATATTGATGAAATGAGACAATAAATAAACGAAATTACTTTTTCCTAACGAGCCTTTACTCAATCCTAACGACATTTTACCTGTTTACCCCTCTCATTTCACCGCCATCAAAAAGTCAAATGTTTGATTTCTCTCTAAATAATTCTCAAACACCCAAAAACTCATCATGAAACACCACTGATATCGGTCGGGACCGTCCGGGGTCGGTGGCTGAGAAGGCAGGGATCGGGTCGACAGGAGCTTGGTGGGTGGGGTCGGGTCAGAGTGGTGTGGGTTGGGTGGGCGGGTCGGCGGGGTTGGGTGATGGTGGTTGGGATGTGGTTGTGATGAGGGGTGATGGGTGAGGGTCGGATTGTGGGCGGTGGTGGGTGGTGGTGGGCGGGTGGGCTGAGTCGTGGTGGTGGGTCGTGGGTGGTGGTGGTGGGTCGGGTCATGGGGGTGGGCTGGATGGTAGTGGTGGACCGGGTCAATGGGTGGGTTGGGTGGTTGAGGTGGGTCGGGTCGGGTCGTAGGGTAGGCTGTGCGTGTTGTGAATTTGTTGTTTTCAATACAAGATGAAGGGACTAATAACTTGCTTGCTTGATTAATAATGGAGACATAACAGTGCTTATAAAGGGAAATAGTCATGACCACTAATGCCATGTTTTGTTGCTAACTGACTACTGCTACCCATGATCGTCTATGCTGCTGATCATGGTGCTAAACTTTAGGATTGACTCTAACAAGCTTAATATAAATAAACCAACTCTAACGTCCATCCTAATTTGTAGGATCACACATTGATGTTTGAATTATACTGCAACACCTCCCCTTAATTCAAACTCTCTAACTCCAATCTTATCCACAAAGTAATGATGCTTGAACTTGGATAAACTCTTGGTGAATAGATCGGCATTTTGCTCATTTGTTCTGCAAAACTTCAGCTCAACCTTGCCTTCACTTGCTAGCTTTCTTATGTAATGGTGTTGAATATCGATGTGCTTGGTTCGAGCATGGAACACCGGATTCTTAGTCATTGCAATTGTAGACTGATTGTCACACCAGATCTCTGTTGCCTCCTTCTGAACATAGCCCAAGTCAGCTAGTAATTTCCTCAACCACATAGCCTGTCTACCAGCTGCAGATGTTGCCACATACTCTGCTTTAGTGGTTGATAGAGCTATTGTCTCTTGCTTCTTTGAACTCCATGTGATTGCGCCTGATCCCAAGATGAATACTGAGCCTGAGGTGCTCTCTCTACCATCGATGCAGCCTGCCCAGTCACTATCAGTAAAGCCAATTAACTTGAAGTTTACTGCCTTCTCATACCATACTCCAAATGTTTTGGTTCCTGCAACATATTTCAGTATTCTTCTTGCAGCTCCCAATTGATGTTTGGACGGATTGTGCAAGTATCTGGATACCATACTCACACAAAAAGCCAGATCAGGTCTTGTGTGAGTAAGATAATTCAAGCCTCCAACCAAACTTCTGTATAACGATTCATTTGCAGGACCAAACCCATCATTCCTCTGCAGCTTTTCGCCTTTGTTCATGGGTGTGATTTCAGCTTCTATTTCTTCCACACCGAACTTCTTTAACAGATCTTGTGCATATTTCTGTTGATTCAGAAATATTCCTGACTTGCTTTGATGAACTTCCAGCCCCAGAAAATACTTTAACATACCTAAATTTGTCATCTCGAACTCCTTCTTCATGGATCTCCTGAATTCATCTAGCAAATTTTGTGAGGTGCTAAAGTAAATGATATCATCAACATACACACATACCACTAAGAACCCTTTTTCTTTCTGCTTCTTAGTGTATAGTGTAGGTTCGTTTTCACTTCTTTGAAACCTATTTGAGGTGAAAAAGCCATCAATCTTGCTATACCAGGCTCTTGGAGCCTGTTTTAATCCATACAAAGCTTTATGAAGCCTGTATACCTTATGTTCAGCTCTCTTCACTTCAAATCCTTGTGGTTGTTCCACATACACCTCCTCCTTCAAATCACCATTTAAGAATGCTGATTTTACATCGAACTGGTAGACATCTTGTCCTAATTGCGCTGCTACTGCAAGAACAATTCTCACAGTCTCGAATCGTGCTACTGGAGAATAAGTTTCTTCAAAATCAATTCCTTCAACTTGTGCATATCCTTTGACTACTAGCCTGGCTTTATGCTTCTGAATATCCACTACAAGAAAAACAGTCCCTGGCGTCCACTTGACGAGCGTCCTCAGCATATGGACGCCTAAATGGCGTCTGAAAATACAATTTGGCGTCCCCAGTCGAACGCCAAATTTGGCGTCCGACTGAATTTGGGAGGCAAAAGTCAGGGTGGACGGGTGTCCACAGGCGGACGCCATATTCCCTAATTGGCGTCCACCAGCCAACCAGATTTGGCGTCCGATAGTGGACGCCCGTCAGCCGGATATGGCGACTTATACCCGCCCACCCCCCTCTCCCCCTTCACTCTCTAAAAAAAACACTCTCTACATTTATCCTCCCTTACTCGCCGAGCCCCATCTCCAATCCTCTCCTCCATTTTTCATTCTTCTATTCTATATTTTGGTATGTTTTCTTACTTAACTTTATATTTTTCATTATAACTAGTTCTTGTGTTTGATTGTTATTGTTATTTATTGGTAGTTTGGTAGTTAATAGTGTTTAGGTCTAAATTTTGATTAGGTTAATTAGTTTAGCCCAAAATTCGATTAGGTCGATTAGTTTTGCCCATCACAATTTGATGATTTTGGATTAGGGTTTGATGAATTTGGATGAATTGAGATAGAATGACCTCTAGGGTCACCCTTGAGGTTTTGTGTGACTTAAGACGGACCAAAAGGTGTCGAAATAATGTCGGATTTTCACGAAACCACTTCTATCGTGATCGGGGTGGTGAATAGGTGCTATCGGCGCTTTCGAAATTATGATATCTGCATTCGAAAATTTGACCTTATTTGACCTGTTTAAGCTGTTTCTGTGTGACCTAAGCCATGAATTTTTGTGTTTTGTTCGGTCAAATTGGGATTAAATTGATAAATTACGTAGTGTTTTCGTAAATTGGGATTAAATTTTGAATACATTTGTGATTAAATTCGCTGACTAATATTCGTAAGGTCAATTCAAAATTAATAAGACATTTGGGTTTACTTTGATGTATTAGTGATTAAATTGAGGAAACTCAGTAATGTAAATTAAGTTAGAGAAATTAAGTTTAAGTTAGATGGCGATTACATTTTTGTTTAGTCAGTTCTAAATGAAGTTAGGAAAATTAAACTTTAATTTGTTATATATAATTTTTGAACATACAAAATGAAGAGAATTGAACGGAAATGGATGTATGAGGGAAGACTTGATAAGAAGAGACGTGCCACCGTTGAATTTTTGAGGGGTGTTGAATCATTTGTCGAGGTAGCTAAAAAGTCAGTAGACTACGCATCGAGGGGGAAGGTTAGGTGTCCTTGTACTAAATGCAAGAACCTAAAATTTTTGGATGTCCATACCGTTAAGGAACATGTCATCTATAATGGTTTCTCACCCGACTATTATAATTGGATTTGTCATGGTGAGCCATCTCAGTCTAAGGAACCTGAAAACCATCAAAATGGGGGGGGGGGGGGTGAGAGGTATGATAGTTGACGTTGTGGAGTGCAACTTGTTTAACAATGAGAACCCACGAGACTCACCCAACCCACAAGACTCACCTAACCCGCAAGAGCCTAACCCACGAGCAAAGGCGTTTTTTTGACATGTTGAACGCTTCGGAAAAACCGTTATACGAAGGGTGCGATGTGACTTTGTTAGAAGTCGCATCTATGGTAGTTAGCCTTAAATGTGAATTCAACCTACCCTTCGCTTGTGTCGATGGTATTGCTGCCTTGCTCGAGAGAGTTATCCCAAAAGACAATATCATGACCCGAACTTTCTACACAACTAAAAAGGTTGTGAAGGGCCTTCAACTCCCGCATGAAAAGATTGATGCTTGCCCAGATGGGTGCATGTTATTTTGTAAGGATGATGCGATGCTTGATGAATGTAGGAGATGTGGTAAGGGTAGGTATAAGACGGTTGAGGGGGACATTGTTTTGAGGGGTAGAAAAGGGAAAAGCGGTGTTAGGGGTAAGAAACCAATCCCAATAAGTCAGCTTACGTACTTCCCTATCGCACCTAGGCTTCAAAAATTGTATGCAACAAAAACCATAGCGGAGCAAATGAGGTGGCACCAGGAGGACACTAGAGTACCAGGGAAGATGTGTCATCCGAGTGACGGTGAGGAGTGGAAGCGTTTCGATAGACTACATCCCCACTTTGCGTTAGAACCCCAAAATGTAAGGCTTGGGTTGTGTACCGATGGATTTGCACCTTTTGGCCAATTTGGGAAGTCGTACTCATGCTGGCCTGTGATGATCACACCTTATAACCTACCTCCTTGGTTGTGTTTGAAGCAGCCTTTCATCTTCCTATCTCTTATTGTAATGTAGACTTCGTAAACAATTTGAGCAGTACTAATTAATAATCTGCCTTGATTGTGTAGTTGAAGTTCAGTTGGAGGAAGGAGTTAGAAGGAAGGGTGTGGGACCGATACAACGAGACTTGCACCAGACGCTTCGCTGACGTAATGAACAAACGTCACGCCCGGGGGACAGCGCTGAATAACCTTAAAGGTGTAGTTTACTTATATTACTCAATTTTAACAAACAATCTAACTTCAATCTTTTACTGTATTAACTAATATATTAGTGTCGTCATATTTCAGGGGATGATTTGGAGAGGTGGATTAAGTACCACAACGACGACGACTTCAAGGTCAGGTCGAAGAGGGCACAGGGAAACAAAATGAAGAACTGTGAGCATGAAGGGAAGGCAGACCCAACACATCATCGGGGTTCTCAGTCTTCGTTTCTTCGTGCCAAGAGGGTACGATTTCTACTAATATTGTACTCTTACTTGAATAATCGTAAGTTATATATGTTCACATAATATATATTCGACTAACATTTGTACTCATTTAATAGCTAGCAGCTGAACTCGGGAGGACGCCAACCGCACCGGAGATATTCGTCGACATGCACGGGAAGACCGACGATAAAGGGACTAGTTTTATGACGAGTAAAGATCAGGCGGTCTGGGTGAGTACTAACTATTTCAAATAAATCAACTTTATCTATACTTTAGGTGGTAGATAACTATCTTTAATGATTTCATCTAATAATAACTTGAATTGAAATCGTTGTTGTGTACGCAGGATGCCTACCAGGAAGAGCTGGAAAAGCTCGAGAATGCTCCTGATGCAACCGACGTCGACGAGAACCAGAGTTTTTTCAAGGCTGTCTCGGGTTACAAGAAGGGAAGTGTGTATGGTGTCGGAAATGCACACGGTATGTACTTTACACCTCCCCCAGCACGTCTCGGCACCTCCACACAGATGGAGTACACGCCGGCCGGATCTCAGCAGCCCGTTCCGGAGAAGGAGCAAATGAAGGAGCAGCTGACAACGCAACAACAACAACTGAAGGACAAGGCAGAACACATCAAGAAAATTGAGGAACATATGGCCATGTTTCAGGCCATGTTCAACAAATGCAACCAAGGTCGTCCACCTTCCCCTCCAGACGACAGAGACCCCTTTAGCGGGGATGGGGGTAACTCTGGTGCTTCAGCTAGCTTCTTAGTTAGCTGAATGTTTGTTGTTGTAACTGGATTTATGGATTATGTATCTTCGAATTAGTTTAGTCAAACCGTATGTTAAAAGTTTTTTATATGAATGTTTTTTCAGCATAAATGTGTCGAGAGATGAAGTCTTTTGGTTGATTGAGAGTGAATGAGGTTGAGGTATTGTTGATGGTCGACAGTTGTGGTTGGTTGGGAGTTGTGGATATGGTTTATTTTGCAGGTTTTGGCTAGACATTGAACGCATGTTTACGACCATGAACCAGCATAAATGGCGTCCATTAAAGGACGCCATTTCAGATGCCAGGGGAAGCTAAAATCGACCAATTCAGCAGCTATTCAGGGGAAACGGCGTCCGTCTGTGGACGCCAGATACCCATGGATGGCGTCCACAGTCGGACGTCATTTGGCTAAGACTGGCGTCCGACTGTGGACGCCATCCAGGGGTATCTGGCGTCCACAGTCGGACGCCAGTCTTAGCCAAATGACGTCCGACTGTGGACGCCAACCATAGGTTCCTGGCATCCACAGTCGGACGCCAAATTTAGCGTCCGCTGTCGGTCGCCATTTTAATTGGCGTCCAATAGTGGACGCCCGTTCAGAAAATAGTCGACCGATCGTGGCTTTCGCTTTCTGGCGTCTGTTTGCGGACGCCTGGATCCTTATAGCGTCCACTGACGGAAGCCACTGGGTGGACGCCTGGGGCATCTATTCTTGTAGTGATCATCTGAATCTGATTCTCCAGATACAGTCCCAGAATTGTTTCCTGCTGGTGGACTTCCCGCGTTGTTTTCTTCTTCTGCTGGTGGTGTGTCTTCAGAACTTTCAAAGGTGTAACTTTTCTGATCAGCCTGAGTTTCATCCTTCCAATCCCACTGATCTTCCTCTTTGAACACCACATCTCTGCTGATCAGAACCCTTCTAGTTGAACTTTCAAAGGTGTAACTTTTCTGATCAGCCTGAGTTTCATCCTTCCAATCCCATTGATCTTCCTCGTTGAACACCACATCTCTGCTGATCAGAACCCTTCTAGTTGCAGGATCATATAACCTGTAAGCTTTAGACTGTGTAGCATAACCAATAAATACACACTTCACTGATTTCTCATCAAGTTTTGTTCTAATTTTGACAAGTGAATATACTATACTTCCAAAGACTCTAAGGTGACCTATTTTAGGTCGTTTTCCTCTCCATGCTTCATAAGGAGTCATACCTTGCACCGCCCTTGTTGGTGAACATTCAGAATATAGACTGCAGTGGTTGCAGCTTCACTCCACAACTCTGTAGGTAGCCCCTTTGCTATCATCATGCTTCTTGCCATCTCAACTATGGTCCTGTTTTTACTCTCTGCTACTCCATTCTGCTACGGAGTATAAGGAGCTGTGAGTTGCCTCTTGATGCCTTGAACCTCACAGAACTCGATGAACTCCCCTGACAGAAATTCTCCCCCTCTATCTGTTCTAAGACCCTTAACAATTTTCCCACTCTGATTTTCTACCATTGATTTGAACTTTTTGAAGTTATCAAAGGTTTCAGATTTTGATCTTTGAAAGTAAATCCAACTCATCCTACTATAATCATCAGTGAGTAAAAAGGAATACTTGATACCACCTAATGATTCGACTTGCATTGGACCACATAAATCCGCATGAATTAGTTGAAGACACTCACTTGCTCTCCACGCCTGATCATGAGGGAAAGAACCTCTAGTTTGCTTCCCATATACACATCCCTCACACACCTTGATTTCACCAATTTTAGGTAAGCCATACACCATCCCCTTGGAACTTAATAACCTCAGACTACCCATATTTAGGTGACCAAATCTTAGATGCCAAAGTTTAGACTGAGTAGACTCCTTAGTTATTAATGCTTTACTATCACTCTTAAGCAAGTCTAAACAAAACATTCTATTGCTACCCATGTGAGTTGTTGCTACTATCTCATCTGTTTTCTTATCTTTGACGACACACGACTCATTATCAAAGATCAAGGTAAAACCACAACTCAAAAGCTGTCCTACACTTAATAAGTTGTAGGCTAATAAAGGCACATATTATACATTGTACAAAAGCTTTGTTTTACCTTGTTCAGACCTGACTGCAACTGTCCCACTGCCTTCTACAGTCAAGAGCTTGTCATCCCCTAACCGCACTTTGCTTTTCTTTTATTCATCCAACTCTTTGAACATGGATTTGGTGCTCGACATGTGATTTGAACACCCACTATCAATATACCACATTCCTTGCTTGGCCTCTTGAATTTCTCCACTGGTTATGAACAATTTCTCCTCACTTTCAGAAATATTCAGGGTTTGATCGCTTCTTTGCTGCTGTTGGTCCTTCTGTTTGAACCAGCAGTCCGCTGTCTTGTGCCCAGGTTTGTTACAGTAGTAACATTTGATAACCTTGTGCTGCTGTGAACTCTTGTCTTGGTTTTCATAATTCTGTCGATATGAGTTGGTGGAGGAATGACCTGATCTGCCTCCTCTTCCACCTCTTCCACGACCTCTATTTCCTCTTCCACCTCTTCCTCTATTGGTGGTCTGGTTTGCATTTCTGGTTTGGTCTTATTTTGCTTGAAAGAAGGCCTTTTCTTCCTTCTTTTCAGCTGTCCTACTTAGCCTTTCTTCATGAGCTTGTAATGACCCCATGAGCTCATCAAAGGTATAGGTTTCCATATCCTTTGACTCCTCAATGGCAGCCACCACATGATCATATTTGCTCGTGAGGCTTCTTAGGACCTTCCCAACTACCATTTTATCTCCCATCTTCTCTCCATATGCATTCATTTGCTGCACTACACTTGTTACTCTTGTCAAGTATTCTTGCACGGTTTCCTTCTCATTCATGAGCGAGGTTTCGAACTCCCTTCTTAGGGACTGCAGCCTGACAGTAACTACCTTCTTGTCGCCCAGGTACTCTGATTTGAGAGTATCCCAAGCCTTCTTCGAAGTGGTGGCAGAAGCAATTCTCGGGAAGATTTCATCGTCCAATGCTTGTTGGATGATGAACAACGCCTTTGAATCCTTCTTCCTCTTTTCTTTGAGTTGTTGATCTGGTTCAGCCGGATTCGTATCAGTGAAACCATCTTCAACTAACTCCCACAATTCTTGAGACTTGAAGAGTGTTTTCATCTTCAATTCCCAAAATTGATACTTCACGCCTTTGAAAACTGGTAATTGAGCCAGTCCACTTGAGCTTCCATTGCTGCTACTCATGTTTTACTGCTTGCCCTGAATTCGACCTGGAATTGGGCTCTGATACCAAATGTGGTGAATTTGTTGTTTGCAATACAAGATGAAGGGACTAATAACTTGCTTGCTTGATTAATAATGGAGACATAACAGTGCTTATAAAGGGAAATAGTCATGACCATTAATGCCATGTTTTGTTGCTAACTGACTACTGCTACCCATGATCGTTTATGCTGCTGATCATGGTGCTAAATTTTAGGATTGACTCTAACAAGCTTAATATTAATAAACCAACTCTAACTTCCTTCCTAATTTTTAGGATCACACATTGATGTTTGAATTATACTGCAACAGTGCGGTGGTCGGCGATGGGGTCTGGTGGTCGGCGGTGGGGTCAGGGGTAACGTTGCTGTTGGTTGTTGTTGGTTGGTGTATTTTTTTAATTAATCTATTCCATTTATTTATATTCCTTTTTTTTGTTTGTTAGTCGCTGTCCACCACCACACACCACCCCCTACTCGACCCGTCACCGCTACCGGCCAGCCACCACTTCTAGTGAGCCCGTCCCCCACAACCACCATGCCAACCACCATATATATCCCTTTATAAACCCTAAACAATTTATCAAACAATACTCTAGAATTAAAAAAATTAATTGGTAAATAAATAATCGAATTTACATTCTCAGTAATTGAATCAGAAGTCGTAATTGAATTCGACAGCGATAGATTATCTAAATTGACCGAGCAAAACGAAAGACGGTAGTTGAATGTCAAAGTCAAAGAAAATTTTATGTAAGGGTATAACGGGAAAATTTGAGGAAAATTCGTTAGGATGGCTCGTTAGGAAAAAGCACGACCCTAAATAAAAATCAGAGGGAGTAATTTGTTAGAAAGCTTTATACATGGATTGGAGAGACTAAACGTGTTGTTAATGAAATAGGGGATCCTATGGTGGGCTTGTTTGGTTCATCCATGAATTAATTTCAGATAAGAAAGTTTCCATGAAATTACTTTCCCACATCAACTTTCCATTAATTTACAAAAAAGGGGGACTACTCATCGTCGTCGGCGATTTACTTAACGTCGTCGGCAAATATGATAGTAAATGACCGAATCGCCCTCTGTTTAATTACTAACTAAACAAAATCTAAATTAACCTAACTAAATTATATTTAACCTAACTACTATTATATTATCACGATTTACTAACTAAATTAACGTAATTACTATTATTTAACCTACCACTATTTAACCTAAGGAAATTATAAAGTTTGAAAGTAGCACTATTATATTTAAATTTAACCGAATCATCATCGGAATAACATCAAAACGCTTATATTTGATTTTTCCAATAACATTTCCAATAACACGGTTAACAATTTTCCTTTTGATTTGAATGTGCCGTATACCGAAAACAATTCGGAAGACGACGTAGTTGACGATGTTAGTATATTTTCCTTGTTATGTACGCGGTGTAATTTCATTGGTTATCGCGGAAAAAGAAAAGACAGTCGTGAAATACTTTTTGGTATATGCGTGGAAGACAGCCCGGAAATAGCCTATAGGCGTTGCATTTTTATAGCCGTTCCAAGCGGAGACGTTGAAACATAACGTTTGCTTTTTGTAGACACCCACATTTGGCTGCTAGGTGTCTATAGCAGTTTCCAAAAATCACCCGATGATGATCGGACGCAAACGTGTTTTCTACGCGCTCGGATATGGGCTCGAAACCATTGGCTGATAGCTTAGGCCTTTACGGAGTACAAATCTCACACAACCAACCTCAAATTAAGGTTCAGTGAGCTGTTTCCAATAAAATAAGACTAGTTTGGGTCAAAACCGACGCCGGAAATAAAACCGACTTTTAGCGATTGGGGCAAACCCCGGTCAAAGCTGTCTCCGAGACACAAACACAGCCATGCAAACATCACAAGTCCAACCCAAATATAAGATCTACAAAATACCCAACCCGATATCCAAAAAACCGGACCCATGCGCTCCAGCTGACCCACTCGATCGAGTGTCAGCCCACTCGATCGAGTGGGCCCTCAAACAGGCCCGACTGCATTGCTTTGGGCCACTCGACCGAGTCAGTAGGCTACTCGGTCGAGTAACCCTAGACAGGGTATGTAAGCTTTGCCTATATATACACCCCTATTGCATGCAATTAACACACTTTTGACACATCTCTTACAACCCTAATCAACTCTAATCTCACACTTTCAAAAACCCTAAGCCTAACCCTAGCATCTAGGAATCCAAACCCTAACCACCATAACTCAACTTACGTAAACCTCGATACTCCCATGTTAAAGCCACAACTAATGAGTTCTATCCGAGACTAAGAAACATGTAGGTTGAGGGTGCAAAATCTCGTTCTTCTCTCTTCTCCTTCTCCTCCTCGCGTCCTCCGTTGTTGTAGTCGTCGTCGTAGTCGTCGTCCTTTTTTCGTTTTTTTATATTCCATTGTCGAGTCTATAATATCAATAATAATTATTAGTATAATACATTAAAATACTTGCGGATTCATGTCGAGTGCGAATGATGACGGGATAAGGAAATCCGAATATACAAGGGTGCTTCACCCGATGTTGCTGGTCACTTATCCCGACACCCCTAGCGCTTGATTGTTGAAGCAAGTCAACATAAACAATAGATCTTTTATTTTTGCATCGTTATTCATCGCATATTCGTCAATTTCAAAACTATTTCCAAATCAAACATTTTTTTTAGTTAAGGTCGAAACCCGTTGACGCGGATCCGACATCACACAATCCGCAAGGATTTATTACGATGTTGGGATGCGGAGGGAATCAAATCAAGTCGAGTTCTATTTTAATTCAAGCGAGTACCAAGTGTCAATCTATTAGATTCGATGCCAACTCCATAGTTTGACGTCGAATCTAAACAATTTAGTCCATGAATTTAACTAATACGATTTCTGTTGATGCTAAAATAGTTGTCACCTAATTCGATAGAATTAATCACGACACTATAAACGCGGAGAAAATCTATATCGTGTTAGTTTAATTTAAACGACTTACAGTATCTTTTTCAAGTTTCGCTCTAATATTCGATATCGATTCAATAATCGAACATCGGGTACGACGAGTATCAAAATCCGAACCGAGCATAAATTATTAAATATTTATGCCCGATTTGGCAGAATCAACGATTTATCCAAAATTAAAACGCAATTTCAAAATCAATAAAAATTGCAAAGCGAACCCTAGTTCGTAGAGGGGGCACTCGATCGAGTGCTTAGTCCACTCAATCGAGTGGCACCCCAAAAACCGAGACAGAAGGTTTTTTGACCACTACTCGGTCGAGTCTCGCAATGACTCGATCGAGTGGCAGCTCACTCGGCCGAGTTCTTCCATAACTCGATCAAGTGACATAAAAAAAAACGAGACAGAAACTTTTTCCGAGGACCACTCGGTCGAGTCCTTCAATGACTCGATCGAATGGCCTTATCACGTCAAAATCGTGAAGTCCCACAACGCTTTCTAGTCTCGATAATACTTTTTTATGACTTCGGTCAACACGTGTCAAATCAATCACGTGTCGAACAACTTTTTCAAAACCTTGCATTAAGTCGTTTAAGTCATTCCATATCATTCTCGCAAACCGTTATTATTGTTATTTACCGTTACTAACAAGTTTGTTACTTCTTTTGTTGATTTATTTTCGTTGTTTATTTTATTGTACTAAAATGAACTTCGCATGCTAAATATAACTTCGACGTTAGTATTAGATGCATTAAATCGACATAGCAACCCATTCAATTATTTGCATGTTTAGTTAAAACAATGTTTGCATATCATTCATCGTATTACTAACGCGTGTATTAAAACGTCATTCGATATCTTAGTAGAGGCCGCTAATGTGCGGGCGGGGTTGGGTGTTCTTTGTGAACTTCCCAACACGTACCCTCAACCCTTACTCAGAACCATAGTTTCCGGAATCCGAATCCATTGGCACTCGGGAGTCATTCAATACACGTTATCCGATAATGTCGGTATCGGTATCAAATGCAAAGGGACGAGCCCAATAAACTCTGACATCCGAATGGGCCATACTTTGTGCATGACCCACTAAGATATAGAGTGGGTTCGAACGGGCCCGAACTCCCACAAAGTTTGGTGGAGACTCCACTTCGATTTAAATTTCAATTTGACCCATCTCATATGGAGATTCATTCGCCTCCCCAAACCCGCGCGTGGCCGTATCGGGGTGGACCTATGTCATGTCCACACATTTACGTGTAGGCATTGAATTTTAAAGTCTATGCCCAGGCGTAGACTTCGAGTTTTAACGTCTATGCCCAGGCGTAGACTTCGAGTTTTAAAGTCTATGTCAGGCGTAGACTTCGAGTTTTAAAGTCTATGGTCAGGTGTAGACACCCGCATTTTGACTGCCAGGTGTCTATGGCAGTTTCCAAAAAACACCCGATGATGATCGGGCGCTAACATGTTTCTACGCGCTCGGATACGGGCTCAAACCCATTAATCGTTGGCTAACACACTCACGGAGTACAAATCTCACCAAACAGACCTCAAATCCAGACCTAGTGGATCATTCCGAGTCAAACAAGACTAATTTGGACCAAAACCGACACCGGAATTAAAACCGACTTTTCACGATTGGGTCAACCCCGGTCAAAGTCGATTCCGTGACACACAAAACAACCCGTCAATCATCAAAAGTCCAAGTCAAACACAAAACCCATTAAAGTCAAGGTCACGGTCCAAAGTCAACGGACCTGCGCGATCCAGTTGGGCCACTCGATCGAGTGACCCACCCACTCGATCGAGGGGCTTGTTTCAAGCCCGACGGCTGGCATCACGGGCCACTCGACCGAGTTGGCCCTCTACTCGGTCGAGTAACCCTAAACCGGGTGCCCTAGTTTTTCTATATAAACAACCTCCATGCACAACTTTTTGACATCTTTTACAACCCTAATACATCCTAAGAGCAATCCTACGCTACATCCTTTACAAACCCTAGACAAACCCTAGGAAAATCGACATTAGCAAACCCTAAACCTAGTTTTAGGAATTCAACCCGAGCCACCACAACTTAGCCTCCATACAACTCGAAGACTCTCGTGTTGTAGCCGCGTTTACGAGCCTTATTCCGAGGCAAGAACATGTAGGTTGAGGGTGACAAAACCTCTTTCTTCTTCTCTTTTTCCTCTCGTCGTCCATCTTCTTTTTTTCATCTTTTTCTTCCATTTTTTTTATTTATTTTATCTTATCGTTATTATCGCATCCTAATATCACTAATATCGATAGTATTAACATCAAAACACTAAAATATTTATCGATTTGTGTCGAATAAGAAGGATACTGGGATAAGGAAAACCGCATATACAAGTGTACTGCACACGCGTCGTCGGTCGCTTATCCCGGTACCCCGATTATTTGATTATTGAGATAAATCAACTTAAACAACAATTCGCTTTTATTTCTCATTATCATCATCATCATCAATCTTGCATCCATCAATTTCTTTAAACATCAATTTTAACAAGGGTCGAAACCCGTTGACACGGATCCGACATCACAATCCCTAGGGATTTACTTCGATGTCGGAGAAGTCGAGGGAATCAAGTTTTTTATTTATTTATTCAAGTAAAGCGTCGATTTTGGATTCGATACCAATTCCATAATTGGATATCGAATCTAACAATCAAGTCATATGAATTAATTAACGTGATTTGTTCATATCTCGATAATTAATTTAAAGCGACTAAAATTGATTTTTTTTTAATTTCACTCTAATATCCCATATCGATTCAATAATCGAATATGGGATACGATGGGTATTCAAATTTAGAATCGGGTATAAATTCAACAATATTTATATTCGGTTCAACAAAATTCGCGATTTATAAAAAACCAAGTCGAACATAAATTGTGCAATATTTATGTCCGATTCGGTAAAACCGTCGAATTATCAAAAATCAAAAGCAATTTCAAAATTAACAATTAAATTGCAAATGAACCAAGTTCGTACAGGTGCCACTCGACCGAGTGCCTTAGTCACTCGATCGAGTGACACCCTAAAATCGAGTCAGAATGCTAATCATGACCACCACTCGATCGAGTCTCACAGTGACTCGGTCGAGTGGCCATGTACTCAACCGAGTTGGTCAATAACTCGGCCGAGTACGGTCATAAACGCAAAACAGAAATCTCTTTTAAAGGTCTACTCGATCGAGTCTATCTACCACTCGATCGAGTAGCCTCATGACGACTAAAAACGCGAGTCGTACATTATTCTATTTTTCAAACTCGATAGTATTTTACGACTTAGGTCAACATGTGCATAATTAATCACGTGTATACTATCTCTTCAAATAATGCATCCTCATATTTGCATCTTTTCAATTCAATTCAACATTTGCAAACCGTTATTATTCGTTATATCGTTATATCGTTACTAACGCGTTTTCTGTTTCTCTTGTCAATTTAATTATTATTCGTTTATTATACTAAATGAACCCGCATGCTAAAATACAACTTTGACGTTAATTTTAGTTGCATTAAATTGACTTAGAAACCCACTTTTCAATTTCATTCACATGTTTAGGGAAAATAATCTTTGCATAGCATTTATTTCCGTTTTACTAACGCGCGTATTGGAAAGTCATTCGAATTCTTAGTAGAGGCCGCTAATGTGCGGGCGGGGTTGGGTGTCCTTTGTGGGCTTCCCAACACGTACCCTCACCCCTTACTCAGAACCTCGGTTTCCGGATGTCCGAAACCGTTGGCGCACGAGAGTCATTCAATACACAATATCCGATAATGTCGGTATTGGTATCAAATGCAAAGGGACGAGCCCAATAAACTCTGACATCGGAAATGGGCCGTATTTTGTATACGGCCCACTACGACATAGAGTGGGCTCGAACGGTTCCGAATAACCACAAAATTCGGTGGCGACTCCACGTAGACCTAAATTTCAATTCGATCCTTCTCATATGGAGATTCATTCGCCTACCCAAACCCGCGCGTGGCCGCGTCGGGGTGGACCTATGTCATGTCCACAATTTGGCGACTCGGCTGGGGATTAACTGATGCGTGACTTACCATCGGCATCCTCAGGGTGAGACTCGAATAGAAATCGTTTGACAAATACAATACGCGTTTTAGTTCTACGGTTCATGCATAACCCATATTTTCCCGGGACGGTACTCGCGACCGATGTCCCACTATACCGTCGATGTACTCCAATACGGATATGTTGAAAGGTGTCCATAGTCGATTCGAGTGGGTTTCGCGGCATGTTCTAAGATCAACTCGACTTAGGAAGTCCGTCCCGATCAACGTCTAGTCTATGTACACTGGTATAGACCCCCTATAGACCGACAGAGACTTAGTATAGAGCATACATGGCGTCATTATAATGCTTGTGTGACTACGTGCTACTTGGTTTCCGAGTCGTTTTCAAAAACCGTCTTTTTTCAAAGATTGCATCTTTTTCAAACTACTCAATTTCAAAACCCGGGACACATACCGAATTTAGGACTTATGATTTTACTCAAAATAGCCCATTTTCTAGACGGTATGCTGCCCAATTCAAAACTCGAAAATACTTTCGAACTTTCAAAACCCGCGGCCCAATAACTTTTTTTTTTCGGAAACTGGGCCCTCAAACCGAGTTTTCTTGGACTTTTTCAAAAAACAAAACATTAATTTTCAAAATCTTCCACTTCTAGGACTTCCCGTATTTAGCAGTGTCGGGTCGTGTCTTAAGTTGTCAAAGTCTATAGCGTCGAAACTCCGTCGATCTTACATCACGAGTTTCTTCCCCTTCCCAGTCCGCCTTATTAGACTAAGGCAAAGCCTACCTACGTAGGACAAACCCCTACAAAGGAGGGCCCGTCAACACGATCGAGTCTAAAGTCTGGGGATGTCTCACGTGAACCTTCCTTCGAACAGGACTAGGCCCACTCGCCAAATCCTAAGGAAGGCCCACCTTTCGCAAGTCACCCGTCTAGGTGTCTTTTCCGAGTCATTTCCCTTTTTAGTCTTGTTCGGAATGTACTTTCTATTTCGGGATTTTGGGCTAGTTTCTGATTACGTGGTGTTCTTACAGACAGGCCACCCGTGACTAGACATCAACGCAAGATGGACGAATTGAAAGATGCTCTCGCCAAGCTCGAGACTCAACTAACTTCCATCCAGGCTAACCAAACAACGTTAGCCACCCGACTGAGCGCCGTAGAGAAGACGGCCCCTTTTGAAGGATCCGAGCCCAATGGGCCCATGGCCGAGCTGGTCAGTATTGTTCGTAGGCTCGAGGAACAAGTCTCCCTATCGACGAACAACTCGATCCACACCGAGAATGCTCGTATTTATTCACCTTTAGATAACGAGCTTCCCGCTAACCTCAACTTAACGGGACTTCCTATGTTTGAGGGTACCGAAGACCAGGTCCACCACATCCGTGCTTTCAAAGACTTCATGGCGGTAAAAGGGGTGAAGTCAACTATGTTCAAGCACTTGTTCCCTTCTTCTCTGGAGAAACACCCTAAGGCCTGGTTCTACAGGCTCGACCCCAAGAAATACAAGACTTGGGATGATGTGGCGACCGAATTTGCTCGGAACTACGCCGATAACACCGAAATCCAGACTACAATGCGTACTCTGGAGGTAATGGCCCAAGAGCCCAAAGAAGGGTTCACAAAATACCTGCAAAGGTGGAGGGCCGAGAGTGTGAAGCTGGTCGACAAGCCCGGCGAGAAGGCTCTAGTGGAAGCCTTCGTCAAAAATCTACTCCCATCCTACCGGGTCCATCTCCGGTATGCTATTATCCCAAACTTTGCTGTCCTTACTGAAATGGGCACAAGGATAGAAGATGATCTAAGGTTAGAGAGCCTGACTAAGGCCTCTACCGAAGGCTATCAAGGGGCTAGTTCGTCCACAAACAAGCCCGTACCTGCAGCTGCAACCCGTAGCATCTTCGACGAGGTAAATCTGCTCGACACCTCAACCAAAAAGAATACACCAAATCGGGTATTCACAGATATAGGGACTACCTATACCTATGCCTTAAAAAGGCTATCTTCAAAGGGTCTGATTCAACCAATAGGCCCAACTCCAGAGCCTCCAGTAGAGAAGAGGCCCAAATACTACAATGCTCAAGCCTACTGTCAGTATCACCGGGGCAACGGACATGATAATGAAAAATGTTGGAAGTTAAAGCATTTGATCCAAGATCTTATCAAGAGCGGGAAAGTCCCGTTGCCCGGAGACAAGCCGAGCAACAAAGAAAACCCGTTCAGCGCCCATGCCATATTCACAGGGGAGGTGATTGATTGTTCTCACCTCATTTCTCCTTTTATCCCACAAATCAATGGGATATGGTTCGATGACGAGGACGATGTATACTTAGCCAAGGGGGAAGTTGTCCCCATCACCCTTGAAGAGGTCCGAAAAGCCAAATCCAAGGCTTTAGCCACCAACCACCTCGCCACCGCTGGGTGCGCCACTCCTACACCCGTCACTGAACCTGCCAGGACGGAATCCACCCTCGAAGAACCAAGCAATGACGCGGCCTTGGTCCAACAAATGAAGAGGGTTCGAGCTGACTTAACCATATGGCAACTACTGGTTAGCTCACAGGCTCATCGAGAAGCACTGACTAAGGCTCTCGATGAAATCAAGGTTGATTCAGAAGCTACCCCCGCTGAAATGGTAGCTACTATCATGCCCTACCTCAAGGGCAAGTCCAAGAACGAGGGCCCACTCATAACCTTCGCCGAATCTGATCTACCGCCATTTGGGCCCAATCACAATCTGGCCCTATACATCACGGTCATCTGCAAGGGTAAGTACCTTCCAATGACCCTTATCGACGATGGATCAGCCGTGAACGTCCTACCCCTAAGGACCGCCAGGGCCCTCGGCATCACTGATGCCGACTATCTCCCGACAGCGCAAACTATTCAGGCTTTCGACGGAAGCCCAAAACCAGTCGCCGGGGCCGTTAAATTAAAGATCGTAACGGGCCCAATCGAAAGGAGTTGGAATTCCAGGTGATAGATGTCACCTCATCATTCAACCTCTTACTAGGAAGGCCTTGGATCCACGCAGTCAAGGCCGTGTCATCTACCCTCCATCGCAAAGTCAAGATGCCACTTCAAGACGGTATCATAACAATGGAGGCAACACCGATGACCGTGGCTAGCTGCAATGCCACGAGCCGGGCCGAACCACGAGGTTTCGATTTCATGGGTATGATCGAAGAAGAATATCTTTTCAAGCCCTACTTCGCCCCTAGCATCGACACGATGCTACAAAATCTGGGTTACCTACCCGGAGCTACCTCAAGACCATATCTTCTGGCGGGGAAGATCATTGAGGTCCTAGACAATGCAGAATCCCGACTCGGATTGGGATATACTATAAGCTCGGAGAATGTGGGCCGGGCCTCTGCAATCAAATTTGTCACTCCAGTCTTCGGAGCCATCCAAGTGGGCCTCTACCGACCCACCATCACATATCCCGAGACCAAAACGGCTCGGGAATGCAACTACATCCCCGATGACATATTCACCGTTATCCAGGATGAGTCCGAGAAAAGGGAAAGCAACTCTGAGCCCGTGCTGGGGCTCTTATTTAGAGAAGACAAGACCGTCCCTTCTCCGAAAGATGACTTGGTCAACTTGATCCTCCGCAGCGATCAGTTCGACCCAACCAAGCTCATTACCGAGGTCGGCGCCAACACCAAGACGAGGGCTTGGAGGAGACTATAAAATGGACCGACAGTCAAGGACGGGTCTACAAGCTAACCGCTGGCGAAGGAGACATGCCGGATACCGAGTCTGAGTCCGAGTCTGAGTCAGAGTCAGAGTCGGAGTCTGAGTCCTGGTTTAGAGGGTCTGGTGCTGGAGTCGAGTCTGTAATCCATCTTCCCTTAGCCACCGAGGTCTCGGGGTCTGTCCCAAGACCTCTCCCTATCCCGCCACTGACCAACGATCAGATGGCAGCTCTATTCGAGCTATTTTCAAAATTCACCATTAATAATAATAACGAACACCGTTCTGCTTACGACTTGTCTTATTTCCAAAATTTTCTCAATTTCAAAATTTTTATATGCAATGACATTGAGAAACCCGACGAACAGGTACCTCTACCACAACATCTGGTCGAGCAGCTCGAGCAAAGGGAATCCCGAGATCCGGTAATCGAAGAAACCGAGTCCATCAACGTGGGAACCACTTTAGAGCCCCAGATGCTTAAGTTGGGCCAATCTTTAGATCCAGAGGAGAGACAACAGTTCACGGACCTCCTCCTAGAATTTAAAGACGTCTTTGCATGGTCCTACAAGGACATGCCGGGAATAGATCGAGAAATAGCTGAACACCGAATACCCATCAAAGATGGGTGCAGACCGGTAAAGCAGAAGCTCAGAAGAATGAAGCCCGAATGGTCTCTTAAAGTCAAAGAAGAGGTCGATAAACAATTCAAAGCAGGCTTTATATAAGTGTCTGAATATCCAGACTGGGTCGCAAACATCGTGCCGGTACCCAAGAAGGACGGCAAGGTGCGGGTATGCGTAGACTTCCGGGACCTATCCAATAACTATCTTCCTATGAGCTGTGACAAGAATGAATACTCGTCACAAAGTTATAACGGATCAAATATCATTCACATAATTAAATAAAATAAAATCAAAATATATCATGAGTGACAAATGTATTTTCTTTGTCTATCCATCTAAGTAATATTTGACCCATCACAAATTTCTGACGGATGTAAACGTCCCAAACCATGACTTCTTTATTCTCACTGATTTCACTCCCAACTTTTTCCCTTACTTTAGTTCTCATTTCACCTTTTGCATGATTTTATGGCTCTATAAGTTGCCTCCACCAACCCACAACCATCTCCCCCCTTTTCCTCCCCTCGGTGTGATAGAAAAAGACATGCCCCAGTGGCGGTTCCAACAACTTTGTGTACGCAGACCAAACCCCAGGAAGCGGGCTGAGATTTGACTCAGGTTTTTTCAAAGCGATAAGAATGGGTCAGGGCATCCTTGAAGTTGATCAAAGGTTGGCTTCAGACCCGGCTACTCGAGAGATTGTCAAATACTTTGCAACCTCGAGCGATTTCACTAGTCTGTTTGTTGGCGCTGTTAACAAGCTCACTAGGTACGGTGCACTTACCGGCACCAATGGTCAAATCAGGAGCAACTGTCCTCATTACAAATAATGAAAATGACGATTACGATTTTCCCGATGCATTTATAAATGATAAATGCAAATGACAAAACTAAAACGAACACAGCCATGCATTTTCCCTTTGCTCTTTACACTGTACCATTACTATGTTCTGATTGGGGCAGGGCTGCAGGGCAGCTGGGCAGCTGGGGGGTCAGATACGAATATTTAGTGCATTATATTGCGATGAGTACTAGAGATTATTTAGAGAAGATGTAGTATATAATGATCTAAGACTATTACTACTATTCGAATCTTAAATTGCATGGATATGATATGATATGATATGATATGATGTTGCTACTCCACTACTTCGTTATTATCAGGGCCGGTCCTGGTCGTTTCGAGGCCCTAGGCAAAATTATAGGCCGGGGCCCCTTTAAAAAAAATCGTAATCGTCATTTTCATTGTTACGAATCTTAAATCCCACTCACCCCACCCGGTCGCAAACATCACCCCGAGGGGAGCACACTCCCTTATCCATCAAGTTGGACTTTGACGTAACCAACAACGCAGCCGAATACGAAGCATGCATTCACGGGTTGCAAGCCGCCGCTGATTTAGTGGTAACAAACCTCCGGGTCCACGGTGATTCATCATTGGTCATCAATCAAGCGCTCCAAAAATGGAAAACTCGGAACGCCAGTCTTGTGGCTTACCAAGCACGAGTACGGGTTCTAGAGAAACAATTCCAAAAGGTAGAGTATATCTACCTGCCCCGAGAGGAAAATCAGTTTGCAGATGCACTTTCTAAATTAGCATCTTTACTGAACATCCCGGATCACCTGACCAGCATGCCGATCTGTGTTGAAAGGCGGTCCGAGCCGGCATACATCCATGCCATTCAAGATATCGAGATAACTGACCCAGAACCTTGGTATCAAGCCGTCTTAACGTACCTGACAACGGGAGAATATCCTCCGGAAGCTGAAAATCGGGCCAAAAAGGCCCTACGAAGATTAGCAACCCAATTTGTTCGTACTGATGACGGGCAATTGTATAAAAAGACGGCACAGGGGGCTCTCCTCCTATGCATCGACAAAATACAGGCCGAAAAGGTCATGACCGAGGTCCACGACGGTGAAAACGGTCCGCATATGAACGCCCATATGCTATCCCGCAAAATCATGAGGCTCGGGTATTACTGGAACACCATGGAAACAGACTGCCAGTTATATGTCAAGGACTGTCATAACTGTCAGATCTTCGATAATGTACAACATATGCCATCTTCCTTATTATATACTATGACATCACCATGGCCATTTTCGACATGGGGTATAGACATAATTGGGAAAGTACACCCTTCCGGGACGGGAGGACATTGCTTCATTTTGGTGGCCATCGACTACTTCAGCAAGTGGGTAGAAGCCGAATCATACTGTGTCTTGAACGCCAAGCACGTGGCCAAATTTATCTAAAATAAGATTATAGGCCGATACGGGATCCCGCACGAATTTATCAGTGACCACGGGACCCATTTCCAAGCTGAACCCACTGCATTACTGGCAAAATACAAAATTCAGAGGCATACATCTTCACCTTATCGACCACAAACAAATGGAGCGGTAGAAGCGGCCAACAAAACAACTGTCACCATACTAAAAAAGATGGCTGAGAATTATCGGGACTGGCCCGACAAGATACCTTTTGCCTTATAGGGGTACCGAACTTCGATCCGCACCGCAACTGGAGCAACTCCATATTACCTGACGTATGGAATGGAAGCAGTCCAACCGGTCGAGCTAGAAGTACCATCCCTAAAAATTCTACTTGAAAGCCAAGTACCCGAAGCAGGTTGGGTCCAAGCCCGATACGACTCGCTAGTCCTCTTAGACGAGCGGCGATCCCGGGCCCTCAATAATATTCAAGTATATCAAAAGAGAATTCAACGGGCTTTCAACAAAAGGGTTAGGCCCAGGAAAATCAAAGAAGGTGATTTAGTCCTAAAATCGGTTCGTGCCTTACTACCGGTTGACCCAAGAGGAAAGTTCAAACCCAATTGGGCTGGGCCATACTTAGTCAAGAAAATCCTATCGGGAGGAGCGGTGATGCTAACAGACCTGGACGGTAACGAGTTCGTCAACCCGACCAACTTGGACCAGCTGAAGCGCTACTACCCATAAACCCCTATCTCAATGTCATTTGCAAAAATTTATAAAAATTTCTCTTTTTATAAATTTTCAAAATTTCAGACAAGTCAATAAGTTAGAATTAACTATTCTACCGTCGCACATCTCGAATCAATGATCTTGATGTATTTCGAAAATTGCAAAAGAGAAAAAAAATCAAATCAATCAGATCAATTTTGAACTACGGTTGGTTTGATTCCGCTAATTGTGGATACGTAGGCAACCCCTCAAAATGGTACAACCACTGCAATAAACGAAAAGACGGGAACGGTATTCAATAATACGTCTTTTATTAATATCTCGATAAACTCGGTAATTACAAAAAAAAAAAAAAAAAAAAAAACGCCAAACACGGCATACACAAAAAAATCACACCAAAAAATAAATAATAATATTCAAATAATAAAATACGGAGACTAATATCCCGGCATCTTCCCCTTTCCCTTGTCCTTCGGGTTGCATGGAGCCCGAGGTCGTCGAGGTGGGGACGAGCGTTCCCTAATCACCAGGGGAACCTCCTTAGCACGAGCCCGCTTCTTTGACGACGGGTCTTCAATCACAGTCTTCGGCCCAAGTCGGGCTCGCACATGCTCATGTAGCCTATCCCGTGGGCCAAGTCGGTCCTGCACGGCTAGTCTAGGGCCCAGTCTCCTTTCCAAGTCTGTCTGGGGGCTCACCTTCCCCCGAGCACCTTTAGCACCAGACCCTTTAGCTTGAGTCTTAGCCTTCTTCTTTTGCCCTGACATTAGACGAACTAGGGTAGCTGGAGTGTCTCCCTCATCAAAGAACCCCCTGTTGTCTTTAGCCTGTTCTCTCCTCAGCAGGTCAAAGGCTTCATCCACCTTCAAAGCAGCTCGGGCTTTAGCATCACCTGCTTTAGTCCACTTGTTATATGAGTCTGAAACCCAAATCGAATGCCGAGATTTGGAAACGGGCCAAGTGTGCCGGGTGTAGCATCTTTGCATCCACGTGTCACACATCACATCCGTCAATTGGGTAGGATCACTCACAATTGCCTCTATTTCTGGTATCCGCTGAGTTCGTCCATACTGCCTTAGTATGCGATCCGGGTAGAGATGAACCGTTTGGTTGAAGGACAAGATCACTTGGTAACGGGCCCTCTCCCTCGGGTCCAAACCTGACCAAGCCGGGATGGGCCACCATGGCACGACCCATCGAATCAACCGCCCACCATGGATCGATAGCACCTCATCCCAATACTTCTGGCTAATCAAGCGAGAAAAATCGATGGCCCGTCGTCTCGTCATCAGCTGGTTATGGCGGTAGGTACTGGCATCAAGTGGGGGATCTATCACCGATAGCCTCTCATAAAGCCAAATCTGAAAAAAGAAAAAAAAACAAAAGCTTTAGATTTCGAGACAAAACGGACGATACTCGATCGAGTGTCAGCGTGACTCGATCGAGTGGCGTCACTGGGAACGAACAGAAGCCTTTCAGCGAAGGCACTCGATCGAGTGCCAGGGTGACTCAATCGAGTGCCCAATGCAGTAGCCAGATTCTCGGAAAAAAATTCGAAAAATTGAGAAAAAATAAAATTCGACGTACTTGCAGCAAACGAGTGCTTCCGGTGAGACGAACGGACGAGTCCCTTTTGCGATTATCTAATCCTTGGATGATTTCGCCCGTGATTAACCAAGTCGGACTATGTTCAGTCTCCATCAAGTCCACCACGGTTATGAGACGGGCATTACCCATGCAAGATAACCAGCCCATGTGACCTTCAAAAGCGTAAACATGGAGCATGCAGAAAGAAAAGGCCCTACGGCTATGGGCTGACCTCACCCGGACATCATGCGGGTTCATGAATTTCTCGGCCAAGTCGATCAGAGAAATATTGCCACCTTCCATCATACGGGACACTTCGTTATGGGATAGCCCCATAAATTCCCTTAGCTTCCTCTTTGGGTCATAGACTGAATACGGGACGGCGGGCCGAAGCATCGGGGTCCATCCTCCTATAGCTGTAATCTCTTCAGGTAGAGGGCAGATCTCGCCCCGAGGGAAAGCAAAGACATGATATATGTCATCCCAGTAAGCTAAGCATGCATCCAAAAAGTAACGATCAACCACCATCTGACAGAACGGGTACAGCTGAGTTATACCCGTCTGGTTCAAGACCACCCTATCAGCATCCCTAAATTGTCGGGACCACGCCTGCAACATAGCACTCAACCCGTCGATTCTTATGATAAATTTCTTAAAAGGAATAAAGAGACTTTCTTTTTGCCTTAAGGGAAGTAAAAGACTTTCTTGTGATGGGAATTATGAAGAAAATCAAGAGCATAGAGGGCTATATATAGCATTAGCCATGCAAATCTCTTTCCATATCGCTTCTAGGAAAAGTTTCCTAATTACAAACGGAATCGAGCTACAAGCCTAGTCCTGATACTAGCTTGGGAATAATCATCCCGAACTTTCCTAATTTCTTTAGGAGTCGATTTCAAAAATTTCAAAAATTCAAAATTTTCAAATTTTCAAATTTTCAAAAATTCAAAAAAATCATTTTCCCCAGCACGAGTCATTTTACTACCTACGTGTTGCATGCATTCTAGGTGACTTATACAGGTACGACTCAAACAGGGACATGCAAGTCATCAAATCTCCCCAGCAACATTTTCCGGGATAGCACGGGATGGGTCAACACACAGGCACACCCAGGGCTTACGTGACAAGCCCAAATTCCCCACGGAGTACAATCATCAAGCTCAGGTATGATTTCTGTCTTGTGGCTGGCGAGCCCTTCATGCAAGTCTAATGGACTATAAACGACCCGACCGGAAGTCTACCAGGTCTTAACGGGCTCGGTAGCTACTCTGACTTTCGCCCTGTCCAAGCCTCAGTCACAGTGGGGGCTCTGTAGACACCCGCATTTTGACTGCCAGGTGTCTATGGCAGTTTCCAAAAAACACCCGATGATGATCGGACGCTAACATGTTTCTACGCGCTTGGATACGGGCTCAAACCCATTAATCGTTTGCTAACACACTTACGGAGTACAAATCTCAGCAAACAGACCTCAAATCCAGGCCCAGTGGATCATTTTGAGTCAAACAAGACTAATTTGGGCAAAAACCGACACCGGAATTAAAACCTACTATTCACGATTGGGTCAACCCCGGTCAATGTCGATTCCGAGACACACAAAACAACCCGTCAATCATCAAAAGTCCAAGTCAAACACTAAACCCATTAAAGTCAAGGTCACGGTCCAAAGTCAACGGACCTGCGCGATCCAGTTGGGCCACTCGATCGAGTGACCCACCCACTCGATCGAGTAGGCTTGTTTCAAGCCCGACGGCTGGCATCACGGGCCACTCGACCGAGTTGGCCCTCTACTCGGTCGAGTAACCCTAAACCGGGTGCCCTAGTTTTTCTATATAAACAACCTCCATGCACAACTTTTTGACATCTTTTACAACCCTAATACATCCTAAGAGCAATCCTACGCTACATCCTTTACAAACCCTAGACAAACCCTAGGAAAATCGACATTAGCAAACCCTAAACCTAGTTTTAGGAATTCAACCCGAGCCACCACAACTTAGCCTCCATACACCTCAAAGACTCTCGTGTTGTAGCCGCGTTTACGAGCCTTATTCCGAGACAAGAACATGTAGGTTGAGGGTGACAAAACCTCTTTCTTCTTCTCTTTTTCCTCTCGTCGTCCATCTTCTTTTTTTCATCTTTTTCTTCCGTTTTTTTATTTATTTTATCTTATCGTTATTATCGCATCCTAATATCACTAATATCGATAGTATTAACATCAAAACACTAAAATATTTATCGATTTGTGTCGAATAAGAAGGATATCGGGATAAGGAAAACCGCATATACAAGTGTACTGCACACGCGTCGTCGGTCGCTTATCCCGGTACCCCGATTATTTGATTATTGAGATAAATCAACTTAAACAACAATTCGCTTTTATTTCTCGTTACCATCATCATCAATCTTGCATCCATCAATTTCTTTAAACATCAATTTTAACAAGGGTCGAAACCCGTTGACACGGATCCGACATCACAATCCCTAGGGATTTACTTCGATGTCGGAGAAGTCGAGGGAATCAAGTTTTTTATTTATTTATTCAAGTAAAGCGTCGATTTTGGATTCGATACCAATTCCATAATTGGATATCGAATCTAACAATCAAGTCATATGAATTAATTAACGTGATTTGTTCATATCACGATAATTAATTTAAAGCGACTAAAATTGATTTTTTATTTATTTCACTCTAATATCCCATATCGATTCAATAATCGAATATGGGATACGATGGGTATTCAAATTTAGAATCGGGTATAAATTCAACAATATTTATATTCGGTTCAACAAAATTCGCGATTTATAAAAAACCAAGTCGAACATAAATTGTGCAATATTTATGTCCGATTCGGTAAAACCTTCGAATTATCAAAAATCAAAAGCAATTTCAAAATTAACAATTAAATTGCAAACGAACCAAGTTCGTACAGGTGCCACTCGACCGAGTGCCTTAGTCACTCAATCGAGTGACACCCTAAAATCGAGTCAGAATGCTAATCATGACCACCACTCGATCGAGTCTCACAGTGACTCGGTCGAGTGGCCATGTACTCAACCGAGTTGGTCAATAACTCGGCCGAGTACGGTCATAAACGCAAAACAGCAATCTTTTTTTAAAGGTCTACTCGATCGAGTCTATCTACCACTCGATCGAGTAGCCTCATGATGACTAAAAACGTGAGTCGTACATTATTCTATTTTTCAAACTCGATAGTATTTTACGACTTAGGTCAACATGTGCATAATTAATCACGTGTATACTATCTTTTCAAATCATGCATCCTCATATTTGCATATTTTCAATTCAATTCAATATTTGCAAACCGTTATTATTCGTTATATCGTTATATCGTTACTAACGCTGTAGACAGCCACATTTTGACCGCCAGGTGTCTATAGCAGTTTCCGACAAACACCCGATGATGATCGGACGCAAACATACTTTAAATACTCAGAAACGGGCTCAAAATTATTGGCATTTGGCTTGGGCTCATTATAGAGTACATATCTCACAAAACCAGCCTCAAAATCAGGCCCAGTGAGTCGTTTCGAGTCAAATAAGACTAATTTGGGTCGATTCCGACGCCAGGGGTAAAACCGTCTTTTAGCGACCGAGTCAAAACCCGGTCAAAGATTTTCCCGAGACACGTGAGTCAGCCGTGACACCTCACACAGCTGATTCATACTCCAATCCTACAAAAAATCAGCTTCACAAAATAATAAACAAATCCGTTTAAGGATGGAATTCGATCTCAAGAAGAAATCCTATCCGAAAACCGATTCAGACACCCGACCGAGTGCAAATACTCGGCCGAACAGCATATTCCAGCCGTGTTCCCTTTCTTCCTTGACAAGAAAGCGGAATTCTCATGCCTTACAGCTTCCTATATTTCCTATCTCTAGCGGTAGTTCAAACTCTCCTAGCCAAAGTCGGGAATTCCCTATAAATAGCCCCTTGCATACAACACTTTGAGAGACACATCTACAACATCAATTAGCATCTACAATATACATTCATTATCGATCAAATATTCATCAACAACCACAAATAATTCCCATACACTCACAAGCATAAAAACTTAACATCGAGAAACCGATATTGCAAACCCGAAGGAAAACCGGCCCTATACACGACACCCTTCACGACCAAACCGAGCCACCATAACTCACCGACATCTACTCGACGCTCTTGTGCCCAAGCCACGTCCCGACGAGCCCCGATCCGAGTAAACAGAAGCATGTAGGTTGAGGGTGTACCAAACCCGATTTCTCCTTCTTCTTCTCTTCTCCTCCTCGTCCGTCTCTTTGTTATTTACGGGTCGTTCATCGTTTTTTTTTATTTCTAATATCGATATTATTAAAAAACTATTTTCATATTAACAAACATTCTTAAAATACGATATCAACTCTATTGTTGAATATCGTATTAAAGGAATTAAATCAAACCTCGACGATATTAAAAATCGTTACATCTTTTTTTCATTCAAACTTTTTTTTACAAAACTTTTTAATTCATTCTGAGTATTCGATACCGATTTCATAATCGAGTATCGGATACAACGAATATCGAAAACATAAATCGAGTATAAATTAATTCATATTTGTACGCGATTTATCAAAATTAACAATTTTCGAACAACGAGCGAAACCGGGACAGACCCGCACGCGAGTCGCGCCCCACCTAGGCGACTCGCGCACGGGCTTGAAACCCGGATCCTTTTTTTCAACTTTTTCGTTCGTTTTATTTTATTATTCTACGAAACGATTTCAAAATTTATATCTTTTCTAAAACTATTCGAAGTATTTGATATTGATTTCGTAGTCAATTATCGAATATAACGAATATCGAAAATATTAGATCGAGTGCAAATTATGCGATATTTGTACGCGATTTAATAAAAGCATCGAATTTTCAAAAAACCACTTTCGAAATCAGCCCGACACGCGACTCGCCGGCATCCCAGGCGAGCCGCGCGGCCGGCTGTCACACGACACATCTTTTCTTTTTTTATTATTTTTCGAACTTCGTTTTTTATACAAAACAGCGTTTTTAGCAATATTTTTCAGATTTCGATTAATATTTTTCTCGATCTCGTATATTTATTATTTTTGCTATATTATTTTTACAAATCGATACTAACTCGTTTGTTCATCTTTTGTACCAAATTCATCTTTTTCATTGTTTGTTTTATTATACTAAAACGAATCTCACATGCTAAATTCAACTTTGACGTTAATTTTAGTTGCATTAAACCGACTTAGCAACCCATTCAATTCCTCGCATGTTTAGGAAAACAATGTTTGCATATCATTCATCGTATTACTAACGCGCGTATTTTAAAATCAAACGATATCCTAGTAGAGGCCGCTAATGTGCGGGCGGGGTTGGGTGTTCTTAGTGAACTTCCCAACACGTACCCTCACCCCTTACTCAGAACCGTGGTTTCCGGATGTCCGAATCCATTGGCAACAAGAGTCATTCAATATACGATTAACCGATCAAGTCGGCATCGGTATCGAACTGCAAAGGGACGAGCCCAATAAACTCTGACATCGGAAATGGGCCGTATTTTGTATACGGCCCACTAGACATAGAGTGGGCTCGAACGGTTCCGAATAACCATAAAATTCGGTGGCGACTCCGACTTCGATTTAAATTTCCATTTGACCATCTCATATGGAGATTCATTCGCCTCCCCAAACCCGCGCGTGGCCGCGTCGGGGTGGACCTATGTCATGTCCACAAACGCGTTTTCTGTTTCTCTTGTCAAATTAATTATTATTCGTTTATTATACTAAATGAACCCGCATGCTAAAATACAACTTTGACGTTAATTTTAGTTGCATTAAATTGACTTAGAAACCCACTTTTCAATTTCATTCACATGTTTAGGGAAAATAATCTTTGCATAGCATTTTTTTCCGTTTTACTAACGCGCGTATTGGAAAGTCATTCGAATTCTTAGTAGAGGCCGCTAATGTGCGGGCGGGGTTGGGTGTCCTTTGTGGGCTTCCCAACACGTACCCTCACCCCTTACTCAGAACCTCGGTTTCCGGATGTCCGAAACCGTTGGCGCACGAGAGTCATTCAATACACAATATCCGATAATGTCGGTATTGGTATCAAATGCAAAGGGACGAGCCCAATAAACTCTGACATCGGAAATGGGCCGTATTTTGTATACGGCCCACTACGACATAGAGTGGGCTCGAACGGTTCCGAATAACCACAAAATTCGGTGGCGACTCCACGTAGACCTAAATTTCAATTCGATCCTTCTCATATGGAGATTCATTCGCCTACCCAAACCCGCGCGTGGCCGCGTCGGGGTGGACCTATGTCATGTCCACATCAGGCGTAGTCTTCGTGCTTCAACGTCTATGCTCAGGCGTAGTCTTTCAACTTTTACGGCTATGCCCAGGCATAGACTTCGAAGTTTAATGTCTATGCCCAGGCGTAGTCTTTAAATTTTTACGGCTATGCCCAGGCGTAGACTTTGAGTTTTAACGTCTATGCCCAGGCATAGTCTTTCATCTTTAAGTTTTCTGATTGATCGTTTTTGTTTTGATCGGATAGAGATGCAGTAACTTGTTTTGTTTTGTTTTGTTTTGATGCTTTCGTTTTGTTTTTGTTTCGTTTTGTTGGGTTGATCGTTTTTGTTTTAAAGTAATTTTTGTTCTGTTTAGTTAAAGAAGGAAAAGGGAGTAAAGGGTAAAATAAGTAAATTATGTAAAATTGTCGACGATTTTAAGTAAATCGTCGACGACGAGAAGCAAAAGTGAAAAAAAGGTTGACATAAGGGAATTCGCACTTCCTATGAATAGAATTATCATATCTTGTTATATATATATATATATATATATATATATATATATATATATATATATATATATATATATATATATATATATATATATGGCGTTTCTCTAGGGTTTTCTTTGGGAGGGCGGGTCCTACGTTGTTTTCTGCCTAAGGTTTCGTCCCTGTCGTCTGACAAGGCAAGACAAAATCTACATCGATCATCGTACTAAACAAGCTTTTCTTCCTCTGCTAGGGCACTACATGGCTTGTCTCTTTGCGAGTAAGGCGTTAGCTTTTTCTTTGTTGTTGTGGTTTTTCTGGCATGAATCTCGATTTGAACGTGGTAGGTGGGGATGGTAGGGAAGGGGAGGAGGGGCGAGAGACATCCCGATGGTGGAATGGTTGGGAGAGGACGGAGGGGTAGAGACCAGTGACAAGAGGAGCTTGTGTATCATAGGACGATTATATGGATGGAGCGCAAGATTAATCTTGGAGCCCTAATCGATACTATGGTGGGGGCCTGGAAAGCGAAGGATGGTGTAGTAGGGGAAGTTCTTGATAGGGAGAAGAAGATTGTTACGTTTAAATTCTAGGTTGAGTCTGATAAGATGCGGATATTGGAGAATCAGCCCTGGCATTTTGAGCGACACCTTTTGGTGATGGCGAATTTGCGAGATAGAGGATGTGGTTCCTGCGGCAGTACCTTTATTCTTCACACCGTTATGGGTTAGGGTATATGACCTACCGATTGCGGGACGTCTCAATGTAGAAAATGCAATTAACATTGTGAATTCCTTAGGAACTTGTGTGGAATTGGACAATACTGTGAACTAGGAGATTAATAGGTCAATGAGGATAAAAGTTGTGCTTGACGTTAAAAAGGCTTTGCGTGACTTGATTTACTTAACAGGTAAGGGGGTAAAGCTATGGAAAGTCCGAATTTGTTATCAAAGCCTACCCCTTTTTTGTTACGAGTGTGGGCATATAAGGCATGGCGACAATGATTGCGGAGAGCGAAAGGGGAGAGTGGGGTAGGGGAGGCACTTTGGTGAATGGTTGAAGGCCTAACCTTGGAGAATAGCTAAGAGGGATCAAACGGAAAGGTTTTGGGGGGAAGTTCTTGTGTTCGAAACCTTTTTCCTGACAACACAAAAAGGGAGGATGGGGAGGTCTAGAGGATGGTGGAGATGCTCCGGGGGTGAGGCTACAGAACGAACCAACAAGGAGGGAAGAAGGGAGGGAGGTGGTAAACTTTGAAATCCGGGAGCTACCCAGAAAGGGTGACTCAGGAGAGCTACAGACTAAGTCGAGTGAGGATTGCGTGGGCAAGGACAAGGTAATTACTAAACAAATCCTGAAAGTTCAGAAGAAGCTTCAACCTGCCAAATAGGTGTTGGAGCAGAGGAACGGGATTGGCGTAGGCGTGGGTGAAAAATGAAGAGGGAGGGAGGAGGAGGGGGGGAAGTGGCAAGAGACCTCGAATGGAGGTGGAGGTAATTGACACTGCAATGACAGTAGCGGTGACTGGCGAGAACCGGCATCGCGAACAACAACGAAAATCTTGAGCTGGAACTGTTAGGGGTTGGGCAATCCCGTGACGGTTAGCTCCCTCGATGACAGATGCTGGAGGGGGTGCCCAAACATCGTCTTCATAATGAAGACGATGTTCAGCGGGAGTGATCTCGCTCGAGTGAGAGGGAGGTGTGGATACGTCGATGGTTTATGCTTGTGTAGCAGGGGAAGGTCGGGAGGAATTGGTCTATGGTGGAAGGACACTAATGTCGAGTTGGTGTCCTATGACAAAAATCATGCTATGGTGGTAATCCGGGATGACTAAGACTATATAGTTAAATTAATTTTTCGATGCACGATAATTATACTTTAACTATATAGTCTTAGTCTTAGTCTTAGGAACTTTTTTTTAAGTCTCAAAAGATTGTTGGTTAATATCTAAGAACGAAAGATTACGTAGAATTCTATCACCTCATTATAATTTTTCAATATGTGATAATTTTAATTTAACTTTATTTACAGTCTTATTAAGAACTTTTTTTAAGATTAAAATTTAAAGTTTTTTGTTGACATCTAAGGATGAATGATTAGTCTTATTTATAATATATAATTTCATCACATCATCATAATTTAGAGAAATGGTTACTTTTATTTATAATAGAATTCCATTGTCTTATTATGGTCTTAAGAGTTTTTTAAGACTCAAAAGAGAGGGAGTATATAGTCTTAAGAGTTTTTTAAGACTCAAAAGATTTTGATTGATATCATATCTAAGAACAAATAATTAGTCTTATTTATAATATAAAAATCCATCATCTTATTATGATTTGTGGATGTATGATAATTTAACTAAAATTTATAGTATTATTTATAATATAGAATCATCATCGTACCGTATTTTAATTGTTCCGATGTGGGATAATGTTAACTTTGTAGTCTTATTAAGACCTTTTTTGAACTCAAAATATTGTTGGTTGATATCTAAAAACAATGATTACTCTTAATTATTTAGTAAAAATTCATAACCTTATCATAATTTTTCGATTTGCGAGAATTACTTAAATTGGTTGATGTCTAAGGAAGAATTATTATTAGTCTTATTTACAATACAAAATTTCATCACCTTGTTATAATTTTTTACTTTAAGTGTATAGTCTTAAGAACTTTTTTAGAACTCAAAAGATTTTTGTTTGATGATAGTTTTACTTAAGTTTATAGTCTTAATATATTTCTAAGACTCAAAAGATTTTTGGTTAATATTTAAGAGCACATGATTATCTTATTTATAATATAAAGTTTCATCACCTTATTATAATTTTTCGATGTGAGATTATTTTTACTTAAGTTTTATTTATAATAAAAAGTCTTAAAAGATTGATATTCATTACCTTAATATTTGTGAGGGTATTTTAATGAAACGAGGCAAAAAATAGTGACCGAATGAAATATAATTTTTTTGATGTAGGATAATTTACTTAAGTTTATAGCCTTAAGAGTATTTTAAGATTCAAAAGAGAGGTGGTATAGTTTTTTGATGTAGGATAATTAACTTCAATTTATAGTCTTAAAGAATTTTTTAAGACTCAAAAGATTTTGATTGATATATAAGAACAAATAATTAGTCTTATTTACAATATAGAAATCAATCAACTTATTATAATTTAAGTAAAATTTGTATTCTTATTTATAATATAGAATCATTACCGTAACTTATTTTAATTATTTCGATGTTGTTTCGATGTGAGATATTTTTAAATTTGTGGTCTTATTAAGACCATTTTTTAAACTATCTCATCATAACTTTTCGACGTGGGAGAATTACTTAAGTTGGTTGATGTCTAAAGAATTTTTTTTATTAGTTTTGTTTATAATATAAATTTCATCACCTTAGTATAATTTTTTATTTAAGTGGTGTAATTTTTTTATTTAAGTGTATAGTCTTAACAACTTTTTTAAGACTCACAAGATTCATGTTTGATGAAATTTATAATTTTTCGAATGTGTGATAATTTTATTTAAGTTTATAGTCTTAATACGGAGTATATTTTAATACTTAAAAGATCTTTGATTAATATATAAGAGCACATGATTACTATGAAGTATTATTTATAATATAAAGTTTTATCATTTTATTATAAATTTTCGATGTGAGATTATTTTTACTTAAATTTGTAGTCTTATTAAGAGACTTTTTAAGACTTAATTTTTTTTTTTGATTGATATTTGAGAACGAAGGATTAGTCTTATTTATAATATAGAATTTATTAACTTATCATAATTTTTCGATGTGGAATAATTTATTTAAGTTTATAGTCTTCCATCCGCTCTCTTTAAGACTAAAAAAATACATTATTACTATTTAATTTGTAGTCTTATGCATTAAATTAAATTTGTAGTCTTATACATTAAAAGTTTTTTTAATACTCAAAAGTTTTTTGGTCGATATTTAAAACTGAATGATTACTAATATTTATAATATAAAATTTCATCACCCCATCATAATTTTTCGATGTGGAATAATTTAAAAAAAATTCTTGGTCGATATTAATAACCGAACGATTAAATATAGGATAATTAATTGAGGTTTATAGTCTTAAGAATTCTTTTTTAGATTCAAAAGACTTTTGATAGATATCGAAGAACGAAAGATTACTCTTGTTTATAATATAGAATTTCATCATCATATTAAAATTTGTCGATGTGGGATAATTTTACAACTGTTATATGTAATAAATTCATCCCATAACATGAAACAAATAATATGAAATTTATACTCTAATGAAAGCACTTTTTACCACGAATCTAGTTATTTCATTTTTATAATTTATTTTACGATAATGTTAGAATAATTAAAAGATTCTCTAATTGATTTTTTTATTATCTATTATACATTCCTAATTTGAGGTTTGATGAAACGGACCAATGAGATCGCTCGAAAAAAACCTAACATATATATCAATTTTGTTACACTTTATCACTTCATTTCAAGTGATAAAAGTGCTGAATGTTACAGTTACATATCAATTTTGAACAAATGTAACTTTATCGTATGTCATCTGTAACTTTAATATACACTTAAGTGAACTTATTTGATCTCTACTATATATATATATATATATATATATATATAGAGAGAGAGAGAGAGAGAGAGAGAGAGAGTCCTTCTATATAAATTGAGTCCAATCTTGGACCATTGATCAATTGGAAGATGAATGGCTGTGATTGCTTGAGGTGAAATAAGGAAATAACTAACAAATCTTGGTAAATATATCATTTCTCTCTCTTCCTTGATTATCTCAATGCAAATTTCTCTCTCCTATCAATCTTTTAATTGCTTCTTTCTCTCACACAACAAGTTTATTTAAAATTAAGTTTTTTTTCATCTTCACCAAAAAATCATCATTTTTCTATTGTCATTGTACGTATGTTACTATGTTACTACCATAACCCATAAAATATGTTACTTTAACTCATACAATGTGTTACTTCAATTCATGAATTGTGTTACTTTAACTCACACAATGTGTTACTTTAATTCATGAATTGTGTTAACTCATAAAATCCATTACGTTGTATAATAGTCTCTTGCAAAAACTGTTACTTTAACTCATACAATGTGTTACTTTAATTCATGAACTGTGTTACTTTAACTCATAAAACCTGTTACGTTGTATAGTCTCTTGCAAAAACTGTTACTCTAACTCATACAATGTGTTACTCTAATTCATGAACTGTGTTACTTTAACTCAGAAAATCTGTTACGTTGCATGATAGTTTTTGCAAAAACAGAACTTCCAATCAACCAAAAGAATAATGTAAGTTTCTATTAAGGATACTCCAAAACAAAAATTATAAAACTCCATTATAATTCCAATATTTCACACTTTCACACCTGTTACTCTAAGAACTGGATATTGGAAATCAGATTATACTCATAAACTGTGTTACTGTAAGTCATTAAGTATGTTACTCTAACGCATAATATGTGTGATATTGGAAAATCAATCAAACTCATAAACTGTGTTATTGTAACTTATTCAGTACGTTACTTTAACGAATAATGTACGTTACTCTAGCAATATATTGTCCTACTCAGAATTGTGTTTCTTCTTCAATCTTCATCATCATCATCTTCTTCTTCTTCTTCTGATTATTCTTCTTCATCGTCAGACGATGACTTACATGACGTTTCCTAATGATTCTTCTTCGTCTTCTTCTCATCGACATCTTTGAAGATCTGCTCTATGTATGGAATGAAACTCTCACCCACATCCCGGCACCATTCCTGTGCTTTTGCGTCTACTACAAAAACAAGAACCATGCAAATAAACGTGGCGACAAACAAACAATCAGAACTTGAAATATGACGGTATTCTAACCAAAACATTAATAACTAAATCCGATGATATGTTACTCCAATGCTTCAAACGTGTTACTGTAATACATTAGGTATGTTACTCTAATGATGATGACTCGTTATTCTAAATCCTTTGTTACTCCAATGCATTACAGTAACAGATGACAAGAACTAAAGTAACAGATGAAGTGCATTAAAGTAATACGAGATTCAATTAACAGAAGATGCCTATACACAGGGGTTAGACATTAAAATAACAGATGGTCTATATTAAAGTAACATATTTCGTGCATTACAATAACTCCATATATATGTTTGTGCGAAAAAATCATATAATGATCAGATCTTTAATAATATGCAGTTTCCATACTATAAACGTAAAATCTAATAATATGGAGCATCTTAATGACTTCCATGGCAATGAAAGCATAACAATTGATGAAGATTATAAAAAACCTAAATAATAATCCGTGAAGATTATGAAAAACCTAAATAATAAACATAATAATCTAGAATCTATACTAACACGAGATCAATGATATGAAAATATGATGAATGAAATGAATACAATTGACGCAAAACATGAATACAATTGACGCCATATCGGAATTCACCTTTTTTGTGCTTCACGAATTGCTTATCAACCGTTGATGAAGATTTCGCAATCATTGAATCCATAGTAACGGGTTGTCGATCACAGATTGAATGAATGAATGAGCGTGATATTGGAAGGGATTTTTTTTTTAGGTTGATGAACGTGAATGAATGAATGAATGAATAATGAATGAACGTGATATTATTATTTCCTAAAATTATGGGAGTTATTTTAGGATGCAGTATCTTATTTTATTTTTATTTTTTTAATGCAAAGATTAGATTGAATCTTGTCCATCCATCCTCATCTCATTCAATGGATGAGATGAGGACTTAGGGACTCATATATAGAGAAGGACTCATAAGAGCCTTACTATATATATATATATATATATATATATAGGGGATCAAGGGAGTTACCAACTCTTGGAGAGTTGCTTAGTGTTCATCCCCTCCATCCATTCATCTTAATATGGACGGTGGATGGATGTGGTTCAATTATATATATAAAAAAAAAAAGAAGCTGCGGGACTGACATGTTGCGGAACAGCCATCAACCATCACTAATCAGCCATCGACCCATCACTAATCAATAGCTTCCCTCCTCACCCTACCCCCATTAATTTCCCTCCTCTCTATACTCCCGCCCAAACCCCTTTACACTTCTCCATTCACCCCCTTTTGAATTCATTTCACCGACTAATCACTCACCGCTCTCTTTCTCTCTCTACAAAAAAACCCCATCTCCATCTCCATCTCCGCAGCTTCTCCATCTTTGATAATGCCTAAATTTCCGATGATCATACAAAGCTATGTTGAATGTTCCATTTTCGACCTCCGATTTTTCTTTTGTATTCCGATGATAATGCCTAAAATTCCCATGATCAACCCTTTTGTATCCCTTTTGAACTCCGGTCATGCATAAACCCTAAAAAGTGGTAAAAGAGCATTTTTCCAACCCGATAACCCTAATTTTGAGTTGAAGTTGTTGTAGTTGTACAGTGGTTGTAGTTATAGAGTCAAAGATGAAGTTTTTTCTTTGTGGAAGTTCATGTTGAAGTTCTGGAAGTTTTTATTTCTTTGTTGAAGTTCATGTTGAAGTTCCCATAATCGTCATTGTAATTATGCATGTGGCATCGATTAGGCATTTTTTTGTTGTTGTTCTGTACATCTGCTGTAGTTGTATAGTCATACGTACTATGTTCTATAACCACACTGTTGTAGTTGTATAGTCATACAATTTACCTGCTTCCTTGTTGAAGTTTATGTTAAAGTAGTCTTATTTTCTCATGTTCAAATCCCCATAATCAACTTTCCAATGATGCATGTGACATAACTGATGCGGGGTTTGTTGTAAAGTCACATTTGAGGTTGTATAGTCATACAGAGTTGCATAGGCTGTTTGGGAAGATAAATATTTGAAATTTGAATAGACATACAGAGTTGGTTATACAGTCACCCGTTTGAAGCTACATAGTTGCAATCGTTATATTTTGTTGTGAAGTCAAAGAATGATGTATAGTCACACCTTTCAAGCTACACAGTCGCACTCGTTATGATGCAAAGTCACACGCTTTATATTGTATAGTCATGCAGTGTTGGCTATATAGTCACCCGTTTGAAGCTGTATAGTCACACTTATTATGTTGCAGAGTCACTGGCATATTACTGTAGAATCACACAGTTGAAGCTGTATACTCAGTTGTACAATCACACTCATTACGTTCGAATGTTGATATTGCAGCAGAAAGTCTGGTGCGAAGAAGAAAGTTCGAACGAAGGCCGGTAAGAAGAAGGCCGTAGCAGAGACATCGGTTTGTGACCTTGTAATTGATGATACAGTGGTTGTGGACCAAAAATTGGGTAAGAAGAAGAAGAGAACTGTTGAAGATATATTGGGGAACCACATCGTTGCCGAGACGGATGTGGGGGGACAGAAATTGATGACGAAAGAAGACGAAAGAAAAAAAAGAGGGTCACATTTGATACACCGGTCGCCGAGTTGGATGTAGGGGGACGAAAAATATTGAGGAAAGCAGGCCAAAGAAAAAGAGGAGGGTCACATATGATATACCGGCCGACCCCACTGTCGTGCGCGTGTCTCGGGGGAAGAGGAGAGGGGACCGACACCAGGGTCGGCCAGCAGTAAAAGGAGAGCCTAGAGGTCAGTCGGATATTCACTGTAGGCCCAGGCGATTGAACCAACTAATTGCGCAATTATTGAATGATCAGATTGAGAGGGTGCGTGGTGTTGCCTTCGGCGGGCTATTGGAGCTGACGATCGAATCGGTCCCGATTGACCACGCGCTTATGTTCCTCCGTGCGTTTTTTGACGGGTCCCATATTTTCCGTGCCTCACGCCGGGAGGCATTCATGATGTTATAGTACGACGTCCACGATTGCCTGCAGCTACCTTTAGGACCTCATCCGGTGAAAGTTATCCCAACAAAAAAACAAGAAAGGGGCAGACTCACCTGACGTGATCAGGTTAAAGAGTGCTTGGAGGAAGGGGTTCGATGTGGTGGACAACAGCGGGGCAATAACATTAGGGACGGTGCACGGAAAGTTAATGGCAACCAAAGCCGCTAACGACGACTTTGTCCGTAGGTTCGTGTTGTTCGCGTTGTCATCATTCCTCGCGCCTACCACGAACAACTCACTGGACCTGAGCCTGCTGGCCGCAGTGGATGACGTGGACTTTATTCGGGAACAGGACTGGTGTAGCTTTGTCCTGCAGGATCTGGTGCGGGCGGGTAAGGCGACACGTGACTCCAACAAAGTCCTCAACTACCTCCGGGGGTGCATCCCCATTCTGTTGATTGCGTACGTCCAGCGCTATGATTTCCGTAGCGAGACTTGCAGATGCGACATACCATTTATCGAACATTGGGATGCACGGAGAATATGCGATCGTCTTGCTGGGGAACTGGAGACAGGATCACTGGGAAATCAGTTGTGTTCGAAGGTGTCGTACCCACGTACATGTGGGGAAACAGGCAACAAGGGCACCTGGCACTCTAGTCCCAAAAGAATAGCGACAGGGATGGAGAGAGACGGTCAATCGGAAGACAGCACCGTTGCCATAAGTGATCTCGCAGCCACTCTATAAATCATCAATTAATTGTTCGTGAAACGATTTTATGTGACAGCCTTATGTTTATAAAAGCATATACGATTCATAAAACTGTGTTTATAATACAGTTGAAATTTAGTAGTCACGGTCATTATGATCACACTCATCCTGATGTATAGTCACACACTCACACACTATTAGCTGTATAGTCACACACGTTATGTTGTCCAGTCACCACTATAACCTGCATAGTCACACGCTATAGGCTGTATAGTCACACACTTTACGCTGTATAGTCACACACTTTATTCCGTATAGTCACGCACTTAGATGCTTAGTCATACTCACACTGACAGCCTCAACACCACTGAGCTTCACACTAATGATTTGACTTCAACTGAATTATAGGACGACCGACGGTTTTTCATGAATTTCCGAAGGTGTGCGCTAGCCTTTTGCGGTTTCTGTGAGCAGGCTGCCTCCAAAGTAAGAGAAATATCGACGAGGAACAACGCAGTTCCAAGTCAAGACTCGGCCTCTCAACAATTCTGGGAAGATCCAGCTGTCCTCCAATATATCGATGAAGTCACTCTGTAGGCCGGCCAGTTGAAGCAGACTACCCAGAACGCCCCCGTCGTTGAGGGCGAGGAGCAGCGCGATGCTGAAGCCTACGGTCTGGTACGCCAAATTGTGCAAGACTTACGTGAATCTGGATACGTGGATGAAGATATTGAGAAATCAGGTTTCTGTGTGGGAGATTGTGATGGAACAGAAGGTTACGATGATGAGGGCACTTTTGATGGTGGCATCGTGACACCAGGTTTCTGTGAGGGAGAAGTTCAAGAGTATGATGCCGCTGAAGAAATAAACAAAGACTCCGATGTGCAGGGTTCGGTTGACATGAGTCCGACCGTAGTGGTGGCTCTACGGAAGCAGGGTGGGGGACAGCTGACGCACGGTCGGCTTTAGATGTAATACCGGCTCCGCCCGATGCGACAGTCAGTTCTAGTCTTGAGAGGGAACTACACAAAGCAGGCTGGGCTGTAGCGGACTCTGTTGCCACCACGCCTGCGACGGCAGAAATCCTCACGAACGATAATCAGCAAACAGGCGAGGGTTCAGGTCACGAACGATAATCATCGGTACATCTTCCACTCCGACGTGACATTTGAGTGCATGGATACGATTCCAGACAATTTGGGCTGCACGTTGGACTGTGGGACAATATTGAGGGGGCAGCTTGTAATCTCTGGATTCATGTGCTCCAATATCGTCATCTTCTGGGATATCCTCAGCAGATGGGAAGATGTAATCGACTACGTCTTCGACCGGACAACGCCACGTCCGTCAGGGTACGTATTTATTATGCTGCTCATGTCATTTTTAAAATGCATGTGCTAATCGGGACTTTGTTTGGTCTACAGCGAAATGTTGGTCGAGTTCACAGATTACGACTGTATAGCGAGGGGCGACATGCAGTCGCTCGAGCCTGGCCTACAGGTGATAAATAACGTCATTGACTGCTAGTGTAGGCTGCTGAACCAGCTGGTGTACGAAAAAAAAGCACCAAGAGTAACCAGTAGATGTTACTTCTCTCTTGGACATACGGTACGTTCACCCCCCAAATTAGCTATATAGTCGCACACTATTGGCTGTATAGTCACACACTATTACCTGTATAGTCACACACATTATGTTGTCCAGTCACCACTATAAACTGCATAGTCACACGCTATAAGCTGTATAGTCACCCACTTTATGCTGTACAGTCACGCGCTTCAGGCTGTATAGTCGCACACTACAAGCTGTATAGTCACACACTGTACGTTGTACAGTCACACAACTGCAGCTGTACAGTCACACTCATGTCAAACACACACTAACTACATGTACTACCATCAATGCATGTGAGCAGGTCCCAGTGTTGGAATTTTGGAAGAAAGGAGGCAAGGGCAATAATTATGACGAAGAAATATTTTACGTGTGGACCGAGTGGATAAATGAGAGTTTCTCCGACTTTGCTTTGGACTTGGACATGGTATTATCCTTGACATACTGTTTATTTGTAGTTGTTTATCAGGCCATAATCCTGACGCATTGTTTGCAGGTGTTCGTCCCGATCTTAACGGGTGACGAGGGTCACTACAGTTGCGCTTGCATCAACTTCAATTCTGAGCAAATAGAGTACCTCGACAATCGGTTGTACGATAAATATTTTACAAAGTTGCCTTACTATGGCATTGCTCGGACAGCGGTCATGCCTTTTTAATTTAATATTAAATCAATTATGTGACCGCGAATGTGTTCAACACCTGATCATGTTTGAACTTGTTTTGCAGGCTGATAAGATGGGGGAGTTCATGATACAACGAGGGGTGGAGAAAGGTGAGAAGGTCCGTGCGTTTAAATTGGTAAACGTTCCCTTATCATGGCAGGGGGTGGGGTACTCCGCCAATGACTGTGGAGTGTACCTGATGATGCACATGATGCTGTACACCGGGTCCCCTTTCAACTGCTCCTTAGGGACAATGGCGGCCATGAATATGTGCAGGGAAGAAATCACGGCGACCCTTATACTGAGCGACGCGAACAAGATGAGGGACGTTGTTTTGAACAAAGTGACTGCATTCGGAGCATACAAGGAATCGTTGGATTCTGCCTGTACGTTTAAAACCACTCCTATGAAGGCAACCACCAAGAAGCGTCAGAGCAAATCACCGAAAACACCTGAACCCACCCCTAGATCAGTCCCAGAAGAAAGACAGTCGGCAATTAAGTCTCAGATACAGGGCTGTGGAGATGGGTTGGGTTGCTCTTTGAACCAAGGTGAACCTGACCCGAACGCCATTGTCATGTCGGCCTTGTTTTGCCTGCACCGACCGTTGACGAGTAGGATGCCCAACCTGCGAAAACACACCGCCGACTACTGCTTCCTTGACGATAATGGGTACGACGAAAAGTAAGTAACCGTCTTTGATTACTGATACGTGTTGCATATTACACCTACTAACCGGTGTCAACAAATCCGCAGTGAACGATTGGGGTCCTACAGCACTCGTGCGCATCTGGAGAGGCGTGACATTCAAACGCTCTTGTCCGGCAGTAGCATGAGCGCCGCTGTGCTGGAGTGTTGGTTGCACCTCATGAACTGGTTGGAATCAGACGACAACCAGCGTGGGTTATCCTCCCCCACTGACCCAACGATGGCGTGGTTCGGAATTCAACACATGGTATGCCCCCATAACCTCCTACCTATCACATTAAATAGTACAAATGATCCCCATTCACATTAACTGAAAAGATGTAAAGTTCGTGTAATAGTTAGAAATAATCACAAAGTTCACTAAGCACAGTCACACATGTTGATGTGTACAATCACATGCTATGAGTTGCATAGTCAGGCATTAAATAGTACAAATGACCCCCATTCACATTAACGGAAAAGATGTAAAGTCTGTGTAATAGTCAGACATCACTTTGTAGAGTCACTCTTGTTGAGGTGCACAATCACGTGATATAAGTTGTACAGCCACGCACATGATATAGTCAGACATCCTAGAATTTACAAACACACTATCATGTATAGGCTGTAAAGTCACGCAGCTTAGTCTATACACTCACATGCTATAACTTGCATAGTCAGGCATCATAAAATTTACAATCACACTGTCATGTATAGTCACACTCTGCACGCTGAAAAGTCACGCGATTTAGTCTGTACAATCACATGCTATAAGTTGCATAGTTAAGCATTAAATAGTACAAATGACCCCCGTTCACATTAATTGAAAAGATGTAGTTCACTTTGCAAAGTCACTCATGTTGAGGTGTACAATCACGTGATATAAGTTGCATAGTCAGCCATCATAAAATTTACAATCACAATGTCATGTATAGTCACAGTCTGTATGTACACTGCAAAGTCACGCAGCTTAGTCTGTACAATCACACTTTGCGATGTGCAGCCACGCACATGATATAGTCCAGTCTCGCACCCTGTCACTGATGACAACTAATATTCACCATCCGTTAGGACTCACTAACACGTATACTGGAACGACCCGACTCAAGTACCCCAGCGGACGAAGACATTGACGGTGTGTACGAAGCGTGGGACAGATTCATACAAGACTGCGCCGGAACATTCGACTTGAACGCCGAACTGTTGTTTTTCCCGGTGCTTACTATGGGGCACTACGCGTGCGTGTGCATCAACTTTAGAGAAAGAAAAGTTGATATCCTCGATCACCAGACACACGCTCCAGGGTCACATATGTTTCGGGTGTCCAGCAAAATAGTAAGTTGCACGCATATGCTTTATTTCACCGCGTCAAAAATATTCTATTGCTTCCATAAGTGCTGATGTTTACTATTACCTAATACTGCAACAGCTGCAAGCATTGACCGACTACATGGACGAGAAGGGGCTGATTAAGAGCAGTCACCTGGCAAGTTTTACGCATCGACAAGTAAGATTGGAATGGCAGAGCGTCCGGAAGAATGATCCGGAGTCCGGCATTTTCTGCTTGATGCACATGTGCCTGTACGACGGTGCGCCGTTCACCCACACTGATATTGGGACAAAGGTCGGGAGGCGTTACTTGTCGTTCGAGGTGGCAGCAACCCTCGTACTTGCTGACATGAATGAAGCTCGCGGGGACGTGTTGCCGAAAATTCGTGCTTTCATAGAAGACGCGTCAAGCATATGGAAAACACTCGATGAAAAACGTAAGATAGGGAAAATCGTGGAACGAAAGATCTCAGCGAAACTTAAGGCATGAATGTGTAGTGAAGTAAAAACACTTTTTGTGAATATAGAAAAAATCTCACGTTAGGGTATCTTCTAAGTATCAGATGAATGACAACTCAGTATCAGGGTCGCATGTGCAATGTGATACAGTCACGCAACTTCTGACTCACAGTCACAATCAAACTCCTGCAGAGTCATGACAGACAACCACAAATTCACTAATTAATTATACTAACCCTGCATATATGTCCATCCATTTACTTTCAGTTTATTTCACATTAAAATTAAACGATTGTTTCACCTAAAAAAAATGATGGTTCCCGTATTTACAGAAGACACCAAAAAAACAATACACACACCGTAAAATCAGATTACTTCCCAAAAAAAACGATGGTTCGAAAACGATGTCGACGCAATATAAACTGTACACATCAAAATGCATTGGGACTGAGAGGTGATGTTTGTGAGTCTCAATGCACATTGAGAACACAAACAATCACCTCACTCTCCTAACCCTAATTAATTTAGGAGGATAGAACCCCCACCTAACTCAATTAATTTTTACTGACCCTTTACTGTCTCCCCCCTTTAAATACCAACGCCATTTTTACCCCAACTACTTCCAACTTCACCTCTTTAACCCTAAAAAAATGGCAAGCAAAATAGAAGAAATCAGAAAATTGATCGAGGAGTACGCTGGTTTGTTGGATACCACTAGATCCAACCAATTATAAGCCATGCAGCTAGTCACCACTGCCATAGACGCGAGGAACTATGTGGCATCAATTGGCGGTACAAAAAAGGAGACCGAACTGGACGACTACGTCGAATTCTTGATGAAAAAGTGCATTGGATGTTTCCGCACTAAGAAAGCGTTGCAGCGTGATTTGGCCAACTTGAAGAAGATGCTTCAAGAATATGGGGGTTAATTATGCATGGGTTAAAATGTAGCGTTTAATGATATGTAATGGATGTTTTAATGTGTTTTAAAGTTTTTCCGCATTATGTCGTGGAATGTTTTTATGTTTCAAGTACTGTGTCGTAGAATATTTTTATGTTTCCAGTGTTAAGTGTTGTGTAGATGAACTTTTTCTAATGTGCAAATATTTCCATCGCTATTTCGCTATTTCTCTATTTTTATGGACACATGGTGTATAGTCAACTCAACATGGTGCATAATCACAGACAGTGTTATAAAACCAGTTTAGGTTTCTACACTTCATTTTGTTGAATCACAGTCAGTGTATTGTAGAATCATAGTCATTATATTGTACAATTAGTGTAACCACAATCCACCTCTTGTTGTAGAATCACACCCTGCCTCCTGTAAAGTCACACTCATTACGTTGCACAATCACACTCACTCGTTTCGTGTCAACCGAATATTAAGGGCATAATGTTCCTGTACAGCTGTATTTGTAGCCAAAGATGATGCATTTCAGATTAAAAACGACTGCTATCACTACTAGAAAAGAGGGCAAAGAAATCATCTTAAAATACCCTAAGACACCATTTTGGAGATGATCTCCAGGTCAAAGGTGTCTTAGGGTAAGAAATCATGTGACAAAAAAGGTGTCTTTGCTTATGATTTAGAAACCAATTTTAAGAGATAAATGGTTTCTTTGATCCATGAGAAAAACACCATATTGGAGAGATATATGGTTTCTTATCTCAACTTAATAAACCATGTAATGATCTTAAATGGTTTCTTTGCCTACGAACTTAATAAATCATGTACCACAATTAAATGGTTTCTTTGCAACCATTTTAAAAAAAAAATTCAAAATAACCCAAATATTAAAATACAATATACTCATTTTCATATATCAACCAAAATAGACATGGATTTCCATAAAACATCTCATATATATATATATATATATATATATATATATATATATATATATATATATATATATATATATATATATATATATATATATATATATATATATATATATATATATATATATATATATATATATATATATATATATATATATATATATATATATCAGAGCCTTTATCCGCATAAAACCAATAGGCTTAGTTCGCCAACCACTTTAGGTAAGTTTTCTTTTAAATTCCACCATTTGGTTGATATGTTCAAAAGAAAGGGAACGAGCGGAGTTGCTTTATTATAATAATGGAATGGACGAGTGGACTAGCAAGTTCATTTCTCTCCTGCAATGCAATACGAATTTATGAGATATCAAAGGGAGATTGCCCTATCAATTGAACCTGGTTCGCCGTCCCGGAGCGGGTGTCTTAACGATATTACCATATATATATATATATATATATATATAGAGAGAGAGAGGGGGGTTCTAATGAGTCTCTATATACTTGTTGAGTCCCTAAGTCCTCATCCCATCCGTTGGATGGGAGATGGATCAAGGGACGAGATAAATCGCTGTTTTAATAAAAAAAAAAATGAAGATACTGCATCCTACAAAATAGGAAGGTGAATATTGAGTAACGTAACATTCTCCATCATTCAATCATTCATTCTCTCTTTCATTCTGAATATACGTTTCATCTTCTCTCGCGCATTCTTCTTCGTAGTTCTCTAGTCCATTCTTCTTCATCGTTCTCTCGCCCATTCAATCATCATTCATCAAAATCACATTCAGGCTTCATCATCTTAATCACGTCGATGCCATTTATTTCAATACCACGCAATCAATAACGCATCCAGTCAATCCGCTTCTACAATCAATAACCATTTATATTCATCGCGCGCTGCTTGTGATTCAATCCGGCTTCTACTTCTCATTCAATGGCTGATTTGCAAATCGTGGAAAAAACAAACTGTGAGTATATATTGTAGTTTATAGTTGAAACGATATGTATTCATTAAGATGATACTAAATTTTTGTTTCTACTTCTGTACGTTGAACTATAGTAACGCTGCATTATGTTAGTTCAGATACTTTATTACTTTAGTGTATAATGTTTGTTACTCCAGTGACAAACTTCCATTACTTTGGATTGAAACGTCTATAATCGTAACGCAGTAGTGTTGTAAAAAAAGATATTGTTTCCTATAATAGTGGGAGTCATTAAGATGATACTAAACCACCATGCTAAATCACAAAGATATTGGGTTATTTTAGTTCACATAATGTGTTACTTTAGTGTAGAATGTCTGTTATTTTAATGTCAAAGCTTCATTACTTTATGGTCTGTTACTTTAAATTGTAAATTTGTTACTTTAGTTCTTAGCATCAGTTATTGTAGCGCATTAAAGAGCTATTGAAATATATGTAACCGCCGTATTAAAATAATGATTTAAAAAGATATTGTTTCCTATAATAGTGGGACGTGATTACCTACAAAATAGGAAACAAATAAAGAGAGTAGCTGCCCATTCAAAGAAATATACTGCTTCAAAATAACCTAGAAATCAAAGTACACGATTCAGTCAACGAATAATAATAGACGTTAGGCCATTAATCTTCAACCTTCTGCCGCTGCAACATCTCCTTCTATGGCTGATATTCAACCTGTCAAAGAAACAAACTGTAAGTTTTTTGTTAGTGATTTATACTGTAGACGGAAGCAATTAAAATGCTCCTTATTATTAGATTTTAGGCTCGTTGTATGTAAACTGCATGTCATCACATACTTTTTAAATACGTGGATGAAATATGCGTGGAGTTATTTTGGTGCACAATATTCGTTACTTTAATGAACACTAGACGTTACTGTGAAGCCATACATCTGTTACTGTATGTCTATCTTATACGCATCTTCGGTTAATTTAATTACCTCACTGCACTGTTTTGTTCTTCAGTTGATGCAGAAGCACGCGAATGGTGCAGGGATGTAGGTGAGACTTTCACGCCATACATAGGGCAGATATTCAAAGACCAGGAAGAAGCGGTAAACTTTTATAAAATCTACGCATTGGCCTGCGGGTTCGATGTGAGGAGGTACACAACAAAAAGATGGCGGGGTGGTGAGATTAAATCAAAGCTGCTAGTGTGCAACAGGCAGGGTTTTTACAAAAAAAAAAAGTCAATGGAGATGGGGCATCCAAGGAGGGCACGTCGAAGGGGGAAGCAACTGAGGGGAAGACAGAGGGAGTCGCTGTGGAGGCACCAAAAAGGAAAACAAAGGTCCATCGTGTTGGCTGTATGGCAAGAATTAAGTTGTTCAGCGAAGGCGGGCCTCTTAGAATTATTAAGTTTCACAGCGGGCACAACCACGAGCTAATTTCACCAAAAGACAGAGAGTTCCATAAGTTATCGAGAAACCTCACGAAGTACCACAAGCAAATGATACTGAATAATTCACGGTATGTGTTGAGTAACTTCTTGCAGGTTCAATCATTTAAATTGAGATCAATGCGTGTTTATGTTCACATTCACATTCTGTATTAATATTTCGTTACTCTAATGCAGATACTTTGTTACTGTGGTTTATATAGTCCATTACTTTAATGAAAAGTCGTCTGTTAATTACCAATTTCTGGTTACTCAATCAACATGTTACTTTAATGACGTCTAACTATTATTTCAACATTTGTCATACGTTACTTTAATCAACGAATTGTTGCAGCTGAAGATCGGTGCAACGCAGACTTACAAGATATGTAAGGAGCAGGTTGAAGGGTTCGCAAACGTAGGTGCCAGCCTGGTCGACTTTAAAAACTTTGGAAGAGATATAAAGTGCTTCATCCATGAGAGGGACGGCCAGTTATTCATTGATCGTTTCAGGAGTATGGCGGACAATCACAAGGGATTTTTCTTTGATTACGACCTGGATGAGGATGGTAGTTTGAGCAGGGTCTTTTGGGCTGACGGTGTTGCCAGGAGGAACTACAGGTTATTTGGTGACGCAGTTTCGTTCGACCCAACATACGGGACGAATAAATATAAGATGATATTCACCCCATTCACCGGTGTCGATCACCACAAACGATCGGTGACTTTTGGTGGTGCTCTCATCGCGCACGAGGATGCGAAATCGTTCAAGTGGGTGTTCGAACGGTTCCTGACGGCTATGGACGGCAAGGAGCCTGAGTACATCATCACCGATCAGGACCCCGGTATCATTGCATCGTTTGAGAAGATGTTTAAAACGGCGTGGCAACGATTTTGTATGTGGCATATCATGAATAAGGTACCCACTAAATACGGCGCCTCGCGGGCCGACTACCAGGAATTCCTAAAGAAATTGAATGCAATAGTGTGGGATGACGAGATCGATGAAGCGGAGTTCGACGAGCGGTGGATGGAAATAATGGAGGAGCACGACGTGGGGGATGTTAAGTGGTTTGAAACTGCGTTTTCGATTAGGAAGTAGTGGGTCATGGCGCACTGCAGGGGTCTGGATGGGAGGCTTAATGCAAACAACACAGAGATCGGAGAGCGAAAACAGTTTCTTCAAGCGGTTTGAGAACCAACATGGAACGTTGGTTGAATTCTGGATGCGGTTCGAGAGCGCCATGGATCAGCAGAGGTATAACCAGAAAAAGCTTGACAGCGAGAATGTACAATCTCTGCCGAAGACAATGACCCACCTACTGATAGAACAGCACGCTGCAAGGGTATACACCCACGTGGTGTTTGATGAATTTCAAGAGGAGGTAAAGTGTTCAGTGGGGACGTGCAGTGTGAGAGGTTTTGCTGAAAGGGATGGGGCTGAAGTAACTACGGTGAGGGACGCCACAAGGGGTAAAGAATTTCTAGTCCACTACAAACAAGGTACGCAGTTGCCTGCTTGCTGTCTTATTTTATACGGGATTTATGAGTTAAAGTAACGGGATGAATGTGTTAGAGTAACATAACTTAGCAGTTAAAGTAACGCGGTTTGTAGGTTGTAGATAAAGCACAGGATGCAGTATTGAAGTAACAAAAATCACAACTTAAAGTAACACATAGTTTTAGTTAAAGTAACGCGAACTGATTTGTGAGTGGGTGGGTTGTGTATCTTAATGCTATACTAACCTCCTGCAGAAACGTCGGACGTCAATTGCACGTGTAAATTGTTTGAGACAAGGGGAATACTGTGTCGACACATAATTTGGATATATTCCTCGAAGGGCCTGACTAGTATACCCGATAACTACGTAGCTGGAAGGTGGTCGAGGGATGCGTTGCGCAAATATAGTGTTGTTGATGACGGTGTGGAAGGCGAAGAAATTGACAACATAGACGGAAAGCAGATAGAGATGTCTAAACTGTGGTCGGAAGTTCATGAGACGATGGGTATTCTACGGTCTGCTAATAAAGAAGATGTGGAGAACATGTCTGCTTTGATCCGCGAATTCAGGGTGAAGCTTAAGCCGATTGGGAGTAGCGAGACATTGAATAAAACCCAAGAATTGGAAGAGATGCTAGGATGTACGTCAACAGCAGAGATAACGATACTCCCGCCGAAGATTTCCAAGACAAAAGGAAGCGGAAAGAGGTTGTTATCGATCAAGGCGAAATCAATTGCACTTGCAAAGAAGCCAAAGCGCATGTGCAACAATTGTAAGCAGATGGCGCACCACGACAAGAGGAATTGCCCCAATCTCTTTGCAACACAGCCGCCACCACCTGTCGAACCGTCTGAACCGTCTGACGATGAATCAGAATCAGAGTCAGAATCAGAAGAAGATGAGGACGAGGAAGATGTAGAAGATGAACCAGTATTCTGATTAGTGAAATTTTCTTCCTTATAGTAACATAGCTTGTTCTTTATGGTATTAATTTGGGAACATTACAGTAACATGTTTTGTAAAGGTTTATTGAATTACAGATATTCATTTCTTGGAGATTATAATAAGTAGAGGAAGATTCAGTTAAAGTAACAGACATTATACATTAAAGTAACGCGATAGATGAATTAGAGTAACACGGGATATCATTTTTCTAGTGTTGATCGCATTGCAGAAGTAAATTCCTTACAGATATTAATTCCTTCGAGAATATAGTAGGTAAAGGAAGATTGAGCTAGAGTAACAAACATTATTCATTAAAGTAACGTGATAGATGAGTTGGAATAACACGGGATATCATCTTTTAAGTGCTGATCGAATGGCAGATATAAATTAACATGCAGCGTAGAAGATGTAAGAATTAAAGTAACACATGACATGCATTGAAGTAACAAATTCTGGGGGTTAGAGTAACAAAGTTTGACGGATAGAGTGACAAAGTTTAAGGTATAGGTTAACCTTGTACAAAATGACACTTAGTTTTTTGGTTAAACCTTGTACAAAATAATACTCAGTTAATCTAACCATTAACTGACTACCGTTTCCGGCTCTTTCCTCGCGTACCCTTCAATTCTTCAATTAATTTCGGCCTAGCTGCCACAAACTTGTCTACGTCACCGATCAGCCGCCTTCGATAAATGTTCAGGTCTGCTAGGAGGATGGTTGCTGCAAGCTGGACGACCAAGTATCTTCTGTTAACCTTCCTGTGGAGGTCATCGTTATTGAATTCGCGGCCCTCGTACAGTAGCATATGCATCAGAAGAAATATCCCTGACTCGTCCTTGTTACATACTGTGGACTGCCAGCCAAGATTAATAGAGCGGAACTTGTAAGACACAATATCCGCCGCACCAGGAACTTCATAGGCGTCAATGAAGTCACTCATTGACGCCACCTGAAAATCATTGATGATAGTGGTCAAGGAAATCACTCATTGGAGCACAAGATTGTGATAAAAAACTGATGAAATGAAGAATAGAGAGACTAACAATTGTCTTGATGGCTGCAAATAGATCTGTTTCTCTGATCGCTGTGTATCGACGGTGGTCGAGGAAATCGACTGTCTTCTTCTTTCGGTTGACGGCTACGCATGAGAAGTACCCGTCAACGTTGATGGGCACAAAGATCAGATCAGCGTCCACCTGGAATGTATCACCACAGTTATCCTTGAAAGTATGCCATTCGTTCAACAATGCGTTTGCGTTCTTTAGGGACGCTGTTTGATTTTCGGCAATAATCCTCATGATCGCATCCTGTAAAAAGGTTAGGATTGTGTGAATATTTGCAGTAACTACACGGTAATTAGTTGATATCCTTGTTACCGCAACAGGTGTAGAGTGTTACTTCAATGCAGTTGAAGTGTTACTCTAGTCAAGAGTTTTCTAAAAAGAATCAGAAAATGAGGCAAAAATAATGCATATGTACAAAGTAACTCGTTAGACATACCGTCTGCCGTAGACCAAGGAACGCCATCTTAGGGTAATCATCCGACCCGCTGCCGTTCGCGACGAGACTGTTCAGGAGCATTGACCAACACTCGACGACAGAGGACGACATGTCATTACCCGGGAGCATGGACATCACATCACCCCGGGTCATTACAGCCAACGGTGAATACTCCGCAACCATGTCGCTGCATTCAGGACAGATCAGTATGCATTGCGAACAAGAGATATGTGACAAAAATTTAAACAACGCTATATATTCCAAATATGTGTAGTGTTCGCCTTATTACCTGTTGTTGTAGTTTTTGTGCTGAAATAAGCAGTAGTCCACGACATTTTTCCGCAAGATTTCAACAAATCCCAACAGGGTCCTGTTGTTTGAAAGGAATGGACATGCCATGGGTGCATTGGGATCTGGATTGCCACAGTCAATGGAGCAGCCTAAGCCGTCCCCGTTCCCCCTATATCGACTCCCAAGAATAGATAATTCACCGGCAGTGTCCGGTGATATATACGCGGCTTCTACAGCAGGTGTTCCTGGAGTGGATGGTAGCACGCGGCTCTTTTTAGACGGTTGCACGTCGGGGGTCGGCTCTCGTGACCTCTTTTCGGACTCACTGACGGGCGTGGCGACATCTGACATGGTCTTACTGATGGCAAGGTTGGCTTTGTCAGTAACAAAGGATGACACCCGCGAAATCAACACGTCCCTCTCCTTGTTAATGTCGCAGAGACACAGCGTCGCCGCGATTTCTGCCCTGTACAGATTGTTCGCCTCGCTCGTGCCCAAGGGACAGTCAAAGGCCTCCCCGGCGTACAACATCATGTGTATCATGAGGTATACGCCGCAATCGTTAGACGAGAACCCGCTGCCCTGCCATCTGAACGGGACGTTGACGAGAGGGAACGAGGAGACAATGGCCCCTTTGTTGATGCCTCGCTGAACCATGTACTTGCCCATTTCTTCAGCCTAGGTGGTATAAGATAAAAAAAAGTAAATACATATATAAGACTGAGAAAATGAAGGAATGTTACAATATATACCAAAATGAAGCAGACTTACCGAGAGCCGTGCCATCCCAACGTAAGGAAGACTCTCAAACTCCCCCTCGTCGTAAGACCTATTATCAAGGTATTCAATCCGTTTTGCCAAAAAATTGATACACGCGCAGCTGTAATGGTCATTGTTTTCTGACAGCACCGGAACGAATACCTGTAGGTAGTTAAAAGAGAGTGGACACTAAAGTAACAGATAATATAAACTAGAGTAACAAGTTGAATGAATTAAAGTAACATCATATATACTGAGAATAATGTAGATGATGCAGGTTAAAGTAACGGTTCTCATTGATTAAAGTAACACATATTGTTCACTAAAGTAACGTCGATTAACTGCTAAAGTAACATAAGATATGTTGGAGTAACATGCAGATTTGCAGGCATTCAAGTCTTACAAAATATGTGATCTAAAATCAAAAATACCAGGTCAGAATCTAGCTCGAGATTCCCTTCGTTTGCATCGACCCATATGTTCCAGAAGTTGAACAATGCTTCGCTCGTGTCCACAAACAAACCTCGCTTTCTATTTCTCCAAATCTGGAGAGCTGTATCCTGCATGGAGTAACAGGTCGCTATCATTAGAGTAATGCAGAGAGTACATTACAGTAACACAGCCATAGAACTACAGTTATCATTTGGGATAAGCAAGTAAATAAATTAGCTTACGCTGTGGCTGACACCGAAAAAGCATCGTGATGTCCGACGCGGTGCAGACTGGGCAGCTGTCAAGTGATTCATGAGTATGCACCAGCAGTCAATCACAGCATTCGAGAGCTGCTCTCCGGGCGCAAGCGTGGCCAACTCACCACGGGGTATGTTGAAAAAGTCACTGAACCTCACAATCATTTCCCTGCAAATAATCGAAAGGATTATGAAACATTAAACAAAAAACGACAATAATGCGCACTAAAAAAGAATTAGGTGATGTAGACCACTTACGATGTACTGTATTTTTCATTTTTGTAGAAGACGTAGTCAATTACGTCTTTCCTCACAGACAAAACAGACCTGAAAAGCCTGCCGTCCCCACCCAGGAAGTCCGACACCGTGAGCTGGTCAGGATCTGGGACGTCACAGTCCCAAGAGCACCCAAGCCTCTCATCGACGACTTGCATGCATCCCAACAGCTTTTCAGAATGAAAAAAGAAAGGGTGGAAGACCTTCCTTCCATCTACCACCACCGACAAACACTCACCGACATCCTCGTCTCCAATTCTGTCAATATCCCACAGAGAAAGCACTATCTGGCGGTCACTGCTTAAATTCAGTCCCTCCTGAATATCATTAACCTCAGCCGTCGAGTATGGCTGAATGTTAGGATCATCCTCCTCGGCTTGATTAGTATTTTTGGCCTCAAGTACCGGCCCCTGCTCCGACAACTCCCTAGCGCGACGCAGCGCCTCACAAACTTCATCCACCACCCGGTGCAGCTCTGCTCCTCCCCAGAATGCCTGGGTTGCTTGTGATGGCACCGGGTCTTCGGGTAATGGACTGCCCGAAGTTATCCTCCTGATCTTCGCAGCATGTGAGACCCACCAATCATGGAATGCGATTGCATTCCTTCCCATCATCAGATGAATGTGATGGACCTCCTGCAGGAAAGAATAATTATGTTGCAAACGTGTACCAAAGTAACATTGAATGATAAACTGAAAGAATGTGTAGTGAAAATAGAGTATACACTAAAGTAACAGATATTATCAACTAAAGTAACAAATGGTATGGATTAAAGTAACAACATATATGTTGGAGCAATAATGTGGACGAATCAGGTTAAAGTAACGGATTGTAAGAATTAAAGTAACACATGTTGATCACTAAAGTAACAGAAGGTATGTTAGAGTAACATGCAGAGTTACAGACATCACAGATTTAAATCCTTACTGATTCCATGGTTTCCAACACAGACACAAATAGATTCATTAATGAATTATTGACATGATTACTTACGTCGACCGCCTTGGCTCTCAGTTCACTATCATCTTCAAGACCACGAGAAAGTTTGATGGTGGTGAACTTATCGTCCTCTTGTCCAGGCAATGAACCATCGTTCTGTGTAATCTTCAACGGCGGTGACGGTTCTCCCTCCCTCACCGCATGTAAACAACGGGGGTACTCCACATCAGATCGGGTAAGCCGGCCCAGCCCACCACAAATGTACTCGCCGGCCAACCGTTCAAGAATGCGTTTATGATCCCAGTGCTTGATCAAAGGGAGATCACACGGGCACGGGAGATTGCGGTAGGCAAACCGCTGGAAGTATGTAATCATTAAAAACGGCACACAGCCAAGTAAATATGATCGGTTACGGAACACAAAATCCTCGCCCGCCTGCGCCAGTCCATCCAGTATGAACGTGCACCAGTCAAGGTTTTTAATCTGCTGTACATCTTGCACAGCCTTCAGTAGTCTCAGATCAACCCCATGGTTGGACGTCGGGCAGAAGAATATCGACATGCTGTACAGAACGAACATCCTACAGAACATCTCTCCACCCTCTACATCATCCTGCAGTTTCCTAAGGACCTTTGACAGAGGGATTGCATCGCTTTCATTGCCGACATCAAAGTCACCCCTCCACTTTCTCTTCAGCGCCACGACGGACTCCTCTTCGGCCGCCTTCGATCGACCCATCGGCAGCAGCTCAACAGGGTCCGGTCCCAGTGGAAGGAGGAAGCAGTCATGTACATCGTGCTTGCTTACGAGGAACTGATTGGTACCGCATCTAAAAATCAGCGTGTCATCGCTGAATAAAGTCATGAAATCAGAAGCAAACTTTACAGGGAAGCTCTTAAGGTGCATTTCAAGTACACCGCCAAATCCGATCGCTGAAAGCGCCTCCCGCTGCCTCTGGTTTAAATTAGATATTAGATCAACAAGGAGCTGCGAGCTGCACCTTACAGAAGACGAACGGTCGACGTTGGCTGCATCTGTCAAACCGGTAGCTAGTGTCTTCAACTTCGATGGCTTGACAGCCGTTTTCTTTGCCCGTTGAACTCGCTTCTTAACCTGCCCCTCCTTCTCACCAGCAACAACAATCTTACCTTCTTCTGCCATCTGAAGATATATTATTATGAGAATAATGTCAATGATACAAACTGAATAGAGAAAAAGGATCTTTGTTCATGGATTTATGCATTACAGTAACATATATTATGCATTAAAGTAACGTAATATCTGCATTAAAGTAACAAGTAACACATGCATTGCAAACGATGCAACGAAAACAATTAAAGTAACAGATAATAAGCACCACAGTAACAAGTTATGTGAATTAAAGTAACGCCATTAGATCCAGTTGTGCAGGTTCGACGTGAGTAGGTATAAAAGAAGACTTAGATTAGTGGTGCATGTTACACATTAAAATAACGAATGATACGAGTTAAAATAACGAGTAATGTACATTGAAGTAACACAAAAAATGTTTATATCATAAATGCAGGGGTACGATTGAAAGCAGAGTGTATATAATCAATTTCGAACATGAAAACAATTAAATTACCATAACAAGCAATTCAATTGGAAAGAAGTACAACGAAATATACACTGATTAAACCCCAAACTCAGTGAACCCCAAAAACCTGATTTACCTTAGTTTAAAATTAAAAAATGGTGTAGAGAACAGTTGAAGTCAGTATGCGCGAATAGAAGACGAGGATGACAGTAGTGAAGGCGGGAGTGTGAGATGATAGTAGACGAAAATAGAGGTAGGAGTTGAAGACGAAGATGGAGGTAGAAATTGAAATTGAAATTGAAGGGGTGAAGAGGTGAGTTGAGCGGTGAAAATCTTGGGGAAAATCTTGGTGACGTGAGATGTGGGATAGGCGGGAGAAAATTAAGGAGGAGAGAGAATATAATATATTTTGATAGATATCTTAAATATTGCCTTAATTATGAGATCAAATCTCGTGCGTTAATCTAACATTGAATCAAAGGCTATGATTGGGACTCACGGACTCAACTTATACAAGGGGACTCACCTGATCCCACTTATATATATATATATATATATATATATATATATATATATATATATAGAGAGAGAGAGAGAGAGAGAGAGAGAGAGGTGGGTTCTGGTGAGGCAGGGTAACTCCTTACACCCATTGAGGCACAATCTAGACCATTAGATTAAGATGGGACATACATCCAAATAAGTGTTATATACACTAAAAAAATTCATTATATACGTTATTAAACTCACTATATACACACTTAAGAACTCAATATATACAGTAAAAAAAATGTTATATACACTTAAATAAAAAAATGTTATATACACTCAAATAGTTATTATGTACACCAATTAATCAACAATGGAACATACATCAAAATAATTGTTATATACACTAAAAAAACTTATTATATACACAATTAAACTCATTGCATATATATATACACTTAAGAACTCAATATATACAGTAAAATAATTGTTATATACACTCAAATAATTAATATGTACATCAGTTAATCAACAATGGAACATACATCAAAATAACTGTTATATACACTAAAAAACTCATTATATACGCTATTAAACTCACTACATATATATATATATATATATATATATATATATATATATATATATATATATATATATACTTAAGAACTAAATATATATACAGTAAAATAGTTATTGTTATATACACTCAAATGGTTACTATGTACACCAATTAATCAACATATATACACTGAAATAATTGGCATATGTACTTAATTATTTGATATAATAGAATTGTTATATACCTTAAAACAGTTATTATGTACACTAAAATTATTTTTATATACACCAATTTTATTTTAAATTCCGAATTTTTTTTTTCTGAAATTTTTTTTTTTTTGGAATTTTTTTTTTTTTTTTTGGAAAAAAAATTTCGGATTTTTTTTTTCGAAAAAAAAAAAAAATTGGAAACAAATATTCCGAAATTTTTTTTTTTCCGGAAAAAAAAAATTTCCGAAAAATATCGATTTTGGTCCCCGGGAAAAAAAATTGGGGAAATTTTTTTTATGTATGAGTTTTTGTTTTAATCTTAGCCTTTAATTTGATTTTAATCTAATGGTTGAGATTGTGCCTCAATGGGTGCGGCGAGTTGAGCTGCTTCAAAGGATCCTAGATCTATATATATATATAGGTGGGATTTGGTGTAAATACGCTAACAATTCGGTCCGTTAGATCTTGCAAGATCGACGGTCGAGATTAATTCTCAAAAGATAACAAAACCCCAAAATTTCCATTAGGCGTTTCTCTCTCCTCTCTTTCTCTCCCCTCTCTTTAGGGTTTGGTAAACCCCAAATTTCCACTCAAAAAATTTTCTCCCAAAAATTGATCATATCTTTCAAATTAAAACACTTAATTAAACAGAAAATTGCTCAATCGTATCTTCCAATTGCTCAATCGTATGTTCCTATTGCTCAATTGTAAGATTTGATTATAGATTACTTCATTCAATTCATTCAATTTATGAAAATTCGTTCAATTCATTCAAATTTCCAGAATTTTTATACTAAATTCGTTTTTGATGAGCATGAATTTCACCTAGCATGAAACTATTGTTGATGAACATGAAGATAATATCGTTATACTTCAATATATATTTGTTTTTGAACGCCTATTCATTTTTTAAGGTAATTTATCACGACATATATTCGTTTTTTTTAATTACTATTCGTTTTTGAATTCTTCCAGAATTCTTTATGAGGAATATCGATTTCAACATAGAAGACATGAATCAACTTGAAGGTAATCTCAAAAATTTTAGAGTAGTTGAATATATATGTTGGAATACTTGAATATATATGTTGGAGTAACTGAGTATATATGTTGGAGTAATTGGAGTACTTGAATATATATGTTGGAGTAAAAGTAGAAGTAGTAAATTAGTAGTAGTAGTTTAGTAGTAGTAGTAGTAGTAGTTTAGTAGTAGTAGTAGTAGTAGTAAAAGTAGAAATAGAAAATTAGTAGTAGTAGTAGTTTAGTTGTAGTAGTAAAAGTAGTAGTAAATTATTATTATTAGTAGTAGTAGTAGTTTAGTAGTAGTAGTAGTAAAAGTAGAAATAGTAAATTAGTAGTAGTAGTAGTAGTTTAGTAGTAGTAGTAGTAAAAGTAGAAGTAGTAAATTAGTAGTAGTAGTAGTAGTAGTGTAGTAGTAGTAGTAGTAAAAGTAGAAGTAGTAAATTAGTAGTAGTAGTTTAGTAGTAGTAGTAGTAGTAGTAGTAAAAGTAGAAGTAGTAAATTAGTAGTAGTAGTAGTAGTAGTAGTAAATTAGTAGTAGTAGTAGTAGTGTAGTAGTAGTAGTAGTATTAGTAGTAGTTTAGTAGTAGTAGTAGTAGTAGTAAAAGTAGAAATAGAAAATTAGTAGTAGTAGTAGTTTAGTAGTAGTAGTAAAAGTAGTAGTAAATTATTAATAGTAGTAGTAGTAGTTTAGTAGTAGTAGTAGTGAAAGTAGAAATATTAAATTAGTAGTAGTAGTAGTAGTAGTAGTGTAGTAAGATTGGAATCTACTAGCTTATAGTAGTAGAAGTATTGTACATATATATATTGGAGTAGTAGTACTCGTATCATTTTACCAGCCCTGATCTGTATTTATTTGTTTCTGTGCCTAAGTATGTATGATGTTTAGCCCCAATTGCCATTTGATTAGCTAAGGTCATGTCAAATGGTCACTGAACCAGCTAGCTACTGGATTAGTGATTTTTTAGTATAGAAAATGCTACGGAGTAGTATTATTTCATTTACGTTGTGCCCGTCTTCAGCGGTTCTACTGTATGAAGTTCATTGTCACAAAATCAGAGAGAAATTCTCGAAACGTTGCAAAGAATTGCACAGCATATATGTATTAGATTAAATACATATTTGTAGCGCATCTTAACAACTCAATCTCCGCTACAGAACACAACTCAACATCATATCATCGTCAATCAAAACAGCCACAACCACAGATAGCCAGCAAGAAAAATACGAGTAATTCCTTAACGTCAAAAACGAGACCAGAAAATCCGAGTCCAGCATCTTAACACCACAATTTCCGCTACAGGACACAACTCAACCTCATATCATCATCAGCCAACACATCCACAACCACAGTTAACCAGAAACAAAAATACGTGTACATCCGTAATGCTAGAAACGAGACAGCTAAATCCGAGTCCATTACAGCGAATCAAAACAATTAACTTAATTAAGTACTAAGTATCATACCTGAGAATTGAAGGGGGGTCGGTTTAGGGTTTTTCTGGGTTCGTCGGTTTCTGGGTTCGCCGGACGGAGCAGAAAGATTTAGGGTTTCGATTTCGGTTCGCCGGAGGGGCTGGAATTCAGGTTCGCCGGAGGGTTTATGGGATTCGGGTCGCGCGTGGAGGCTCGCCGGAAAGAGGGAAGGACTCGTCGGTTTCTGGGTTCGCCGGACAGAGCAAGAATATTTAGGGTTTCGATTTCGGTTCGCCGGAGGGGCTGGGATTCGGGTTCGCCGGAGGGTTTATGGGGTTCGGGGTCGCGCGTGGAGGCTCGCCGGAAAGAGGGAAGGAGTCGGATTTGGGGTGTCGGGTTTGGGGTTTGCGAGATTGGGGTGAGAGCGAGATTGGGGTGAGCGAGATTGGGGTGTCGGGTTTGGGGTTTGGGGTCTGTTTAGTTGTTGCCTATTTTTTTTTTTTTTTATATCAAACAATTTGCGTGGGAATAGCCGACGCAACCAGACGCAGATTTCAAGTTTGCGTCGGCTATTCCGATACAGACCTCGATATTTTTTTTTATATTAAAAACGTTGCGTGGGATTAACCGACGCAGACCAACGCAATATTCAAGTCTGCGTCGGCTAATCCGATGCAAAACATTTAATTATGGTTTTTTTTAATTTAAACACATGCTGCATCGGATTAGCCGACGCAATCAGACGCAATATTAAACATTGCGTCGGCTAATCCGATGCAAAGCTATTAATTCTGTTTTCACTTTGACGCATACTGCATCGGAGTAGCCGACGCAAGCAGACGCAATATTATAATTTGCGTCGGCTAATCCGATGCAACGCTATTAATTCTGTTGACTAAATTTTTTTAATTTTGACGCACCCTGCATCGGATTAGCCGACGCAATCAGACGCAATATTAAAATTTGCGTCGGCTAATCCGATGCAAAGCTATTAATTCTGTTGACTAAATTTTTTAATTTTGACGCACACTGCATCGGATTAGCCGACGCAATCAGACACAATATTAAAATTTGCGTCGGCTAATCCGATGCAAAGCTATTAATTCTGTTGACTAAATTTTTTTATTTTGACGCAGGCTGCATCGGATTAGCCGACGCAAATTTTGTTTTTGCGTCTGGTTGCGTCGGCTAATCCCACGCAAAACCTTTCACATAGTGGCGCCAACCCAAAATTATTGGCGCCTGTATCATGGAGTTGGATAGCGTCGGCTAGTCCCACGCAATGTTATTGCATCGGATTAGCCGACGCAAATCGACACAGTTACGCCAGTTGCGTCGGATTTACAATCCGACGCTATTTCCGCTGTTTTTAGTAGTGTACGTTGGAATACTTGAACATATATGTTGGAATACTTGAATATATGTGTTGGAATAACTGAGTATATGTCTTGAAATAGTTGGAGTACTTGAGTATATGAATCTCAAAATTTAATAGAGTACTTAAATATATGTGTTGGAATACTTGAATATATATGTTGGAGTAACTGAAAATATGTCTTGCAGTAACTGAGTATATGTCTTGAAGTAGTTGGAGTACTTGAGTATATATAAACCTCAAAATTTAATAGAGTACTTAAATATATGTGTTGGAATACTTGAATATATATGTTGGAGTAACTGAATATATGTCTTGGAGTAATTGGAATACTTGAGTATACGTATACATTGGAGTACTTGACTATATGTTTTAGAATACTTTAATTTATATATGTTGGAGTACTTAAAAATGTATGTTGTAATAACTGAATTGGAAGGTTAGAATAGGTATTTGAATCTCCGGAATTGTAGAGTGCTTGAATGTATGTTTTTGCATAATCTTGAATATATGCATTAGAGTACTTGAAAATATGCATTAGTGTACTTGAATTTGAATATTGGAGTATCTGAATATGTTTGCAGACATTCAATCAGTTGATAGCAACAATATCAAGTTCGCAACAATGCTCAACACCAACTATTGAAAATAGCACGAATTCTCTAAGCTTGACTTGGACTTCGGGTGTCAACGACAACTGGATAAGGACGGTAGAAGATGAGTTCATGCCTAAGATAGAGAGATGTTTCAAAACTAATGAGGAATAGAATAGTTTTTATAAGATGTATTTCTTTACATGTGGTTTCAATCAACAATTAATGTTGGAGTAGTTGTTGTCGAACATAGGAATAACTGCTTATAAGCATTGGAATAACAACAACATTAGAGTAATTGAAGATTAAAAATTTATTGATTCAATCAACTAGTAAAATGTTGGAGTAACTGTCATTATCGAACATAGAAATAACTGCTTGTAAGCATTGGAATAACAACGACATTAGAGTAATTGAAGATTTAAAAATTGATTGATTCCATAAGCAATTAGTAAATGTTGGAGTACCTATTGTTGAACAAAGGAATAACTGCTAGTAACATTGAAATAACGACATTAAAGTAATTGAAGATGAATAATTGATTGATTCAATAAATAATTTGAATGATTGTTGGAATAATCAACAAAACATGTTGGAGTAACTGCTTCATTATATACGTGTAATTACATATGGGATACGACAATTAAAATACGGCAAGTTCGACCATTTTGAAATGCGTCTTTCTGATATTCCGACACGGTAGATGTTTTGATATCTCTGAACTTGTGTTCTTGCATTGTTTCTTCATCATCGACTGTTGTAAAACAGTATTAGGCGGTGAAAAAAATTGAATGTGTATGTTGGAATACTTGAATATGTATGTTGGAATACTTGAATATATGTGTTGGAGTAACTGGGTATATATGTTAGAGTAATTGGAATATTTGAATATATGTGTTGGAATACTTGAATATATATTCAAGTATTTCAGCACATATATATATATATATATATATATATATATATATATATATATATATATATATATATATATTCAAGTATTCCAAGGCATATATTCAAGTATTCTAATGAACGCATATATTTTGCATAAAGATGAACGAATTTCTGGAAAATTAAAACGAATTCAACGAAGTAATCTACAATCTAATCTTACGATTAAACAATTTTTCGGAAAATTGAGCAATAGGAACGAATTTTCAACAAAAATTGCAATTTTAATCAAAAAATTGAATGAATTAAATAAATTTCTGGAAAATTATAACTAATTAATTGAAGTAATCTACAATCTAAGATTACGATTAGCAATAGGAACTTATAATTGAGCATTTATCCGGAAAAATTCAGCATTTCAATTTTGAGAGCAAAATTTGTAGAGGAAATTGGGTTACATGAGTATCAAAGAAAGAGAGGAGAGAGGTAAGGGAGGTAAGAGAGGGACTTTGTGAAGATTTTGTTCTCTTTTGAAGATTAAATCTGAGCCGTTGATCAAGTATTCGATCAACGGTCCAGATTGTTAGCATGTTTACACCAAATTGGTGTGTTTACACCAAATCCTATTTCTATATATATATATATATATATATATAATGATGCCAAGGTACGTGTCAAAATTACATTAGAAGCTGAGTATGTTTTCGAAAGATACGTATTTTATCCCAAATGGATCTAAGTATTCACTTTGTAATCAATCCTCTTGATCTTTTACTTCTTCGTGCTCGAGAACAAAACTAATCCGCATCTCTCGTACCTCATCAATCAACACGACATCTTGAACAATGTATCATTTCAAAGGAACTTGTCGGGTAAGGAAGTTGTTTTGTGGATATAGCAGCAATCATTGTCCCAATTCCTTGTTCTAAAGCAAACTGGATTTAGTTTTCATGACCATCCTTAGGTGCAAATGACATAGTTTATATACCCAATTGAAGGAAATATGCCCCAAAGCTAGCAACACCACAACCAACATCTAGGACCTGAAACACCCTTGCAGAACGCAGATCACCTGGCTCATTAGTGGTCGTATTTCCTAACCTGTAGACAAAATTAAGCCAGAAGATACATTTTTCCGCACATAATACAAACATTATACTGACCACTATAGCAATGAAAGTACACAGTATAGCAAGCCGGCCTTGCATTGCAATTTATGATGTTTAGATAGAGGTCAATATTCAGCAATTGAGAGACGATGTACTCCTTTTACTTTCTAAAAATAAAAGAACAAAACTTGATCTTATTTACGCCGATGTATTCAAATGCTCGACACTCACAACTTCATGGGGCATTAATTTGTAAATACAACAAACACCCCCAACATTGTAACATGATGAATCTTAAACCCATTATGCCCAACAATCACGTTCTTTACAAATAAAAAACTACTGTACAATGTAGCAAAAACAAAGCAGCGGGAAGGAATAGTGAAAATCGACGGTTTAGCAAATTCAAACACACATCATCAAGCAGTGTACCTATCATACTTCAAAAATTAATCTAAATCTAGAGCATTAAGAACCAAGGAAAGTATAAACAGCTAAATAGAATGATCAAGTTTCAGTACCTTGCTGGTCTAATAAGTAGCATTTCAGAGCAGATTGACGACGCATTACACCAGCAAAATCATTCGACATCTCTCGCATTCTGTATATGCATATCTTTAGACCTGAGAAAAATGAAAGACGTTATTTATGTAACACAACTGGTAATATCAGTTGATGCCTGATCTTATGCACTTTGGAGTAACATCAACTAACCGAGGATTGAGAAGGAGCACAATTGTCGATTGGTTTTGAATTGAATTGGAAGGGGAACTAAACTGAAATAAAATTCAAAAGAAGATGATTAACCTGTTGCTGTTTGACATACGCATATTCACGAACATAGCAATTGAAAAGTCCCATCATGAGCTCGAGGTTATTAGGAATTTTTCCAAATCGAACTACCATGTAAATCAGCAAAACATGCACGCATTAGATCAAAATCACCGTAAAAATGCTAAATTAAACAATGACACCAATCGAACAAGCTTATAAATCAGCAAAACAGTAGAACACACACACACAAATTCCCGCAAAAATGCTAGATTAGACAATAATATCAATCGAACGGCCACATAAATAAGCAAAACAATAAGACACAAATTCTCCACGCATTAGATCGAAATCCGCCAAAAAATGTGAAATCAAACAATGAAACCAATCAAACAAGCTTATATATCAGCAAAACAGTAGAGCACACACAAATTCCACAAAAGTGCTAAATTAAACAATAGAAATAGTAGAATAACCATATGAATCAGTAAAACTGATAGAACACGCACAAATTCTCCACGCATTAGATTAAAATCCTCCAAAAAATGCGAAATCAAACGATGAAACCAATCAAACTAGCTTATATATCAGCAGAACAGTAGAACACACAAATTCCCCAAGCATCAGATCAAAATCCTCCAAAAATGTGAAATCAAACAATATAATCAATCGAACAACCATACAAATCAGAAAATCAATAGAACACTCAAGAATTCGATTAGTTACACAAATCAATCGAACTACCTTATTAATCAGCAAAACAATAGAACACGTACAAATTCTCCACGCATTAGATCAAATTCTTCAAAAAAAATGTTAAATCAAACGATATAACCAATTGAACGACCATACAAATCGGCAAAACAAATAGAACACGCACAAATTCGATTAGCTACGCTAAATTAAACAATAAAATCAGTCAAACAACGGAACACGAACAAAGTCCCCACGCATTAGATCAAAATCTCTAAAAAAACGCTAAATCAAACGATAAAATCCAATCAAACTAGCAAATAAATCAGCAAAACAATAGAACACGCACAAATTCAATCGAGTTGAAGCGATTAAATCATCAAAACAATACTCCGTAGATCACAAACACACAAACAAAATCTTCTAAAAAAAGGAAACAAATGAAATTGGAGCGAAAATTGAAGTAAAAGTAGAAAGAATCGAACCTTTGATTGATTGAGACGATAGTAGCAGATCCCCGAGCAGATGGCCGGCGACGATGACTTCCACGACGGTGGAGATGGACGGCGACGATGACTTCCATGACGGTGGAGATGGACGGCGACGATGACTGACACGACGCGGCGATGGTTGAACGATGGAAGTCGGAGTGACCATTGAAGTCGGAGTAATGTAAACTAAAAAAATATAAAGGACGATTTGTTTAAAAATTGCTTAGTAATGGTTAGTAAAAAGAAATAAAAAGAAGAGTAAATTGCTACGGGGTATTGAGTTGCAAGTTGTTAGATATCAATAATTTGAGAAATGATGTCTTTGGTACTCCTGGTCCATAACATAAAAGATCATTGAAATCTTTCAAATGGTCTCTTATGTATGTATGATGTAACATAAGAGATTATTGATACCAATAAATGCTCTCTTACAGATTTAAAGAAATCAATTGTTATTTCAATGGTTTCTTTAACATACATAAGAGATCATTTATTTATGAGAAAAGATTTCTTACATAAAAGAGACCATTTAGTTATTTAATTGATTTCTTATCAATGATGTCTTTTGCACTTATTCTAGTAGTGTATTTCAATGTATTTTACAGCCAATCAACAAAAAAACAATTTTACGGACCCCCATGTTTTACGACTATGCCACATTAGAAATGATTAAGGTCCGCAATAGACGTAGACAATATCACGGACCTTGACCATTTCAAACGTCAACAATCTTTATGTTTCAAAAAAAAATGCCCCACGATCTACGACATACACCATATTAGAAATGATTGAGGTCCACAATATACGAAAACGTCGACAGTCATCATGTATCACGGACCTTGACCATTTCTAACGTCGACAGTCTTTGTGTTTCAAAAAAATGTTTTCAAACAGAGGATATTCACGAACAATCCTCCTCGGCAATCCCTGCCGGGTCCTCCTCCTCGTCCTGCTCCTGCTCAACATCGACAGACAAGTCAGCAATAGGTGGGTCCTCAGCGAATGGGTTGGGGCAGTTCCTCTTGTCATGGTGCCCCATCCTCTTGCAGTTCTTTCACAGCCGTTTAGGCCTCACGGCAATTGCAGCAGCCTTCGCCTTAGAAGACAGCATCCGCTTCCCACTGCCCTTGTTCTTGACTTTCTTCGGGGGCAATATCGTTATTTCAATTGCGCTCGTACAACCGAGGATCTCCTCTAATTCTTGCGTCTTGCCACAAGGGCCAGCAAGGGGCGCCGCATCGGACCTGAAGTCACGAATGATTTCATCTAAATTACTAACGTCTTCCTTACCCATTTTGCTAACATGACTGACGGTCTCATAGAACTCCGAAAACAGCCTCGTGACTGTAACAGCCTTCTCATCGCTTAAGCGACTCTCTGACAGGGGACATACATTAACATTACATAGGGCATCCTTTGTCCATCTACGTGCCACGTACCGTTCCGGGATCGCCTCCCGTCCTTTGGAAGAATATATCCAAATGGCGTGCCTGCAAAGAATTCCATACCGACGGAACTTCCAGCAAGTACAGCTGACCTCACAGGTACCTGCGAATGCATTAAAACCCATAAAGAGTGCGACTCTCAACCATACGGACAGTAGCTACGCAACGTATAGGATGTGACTTTCTAAAGGTATAATCACAACCTTTACAGAATACAGTCACACCCATTATGCCGCATAATCACAGTCCTTACGTTGCAGAATCAAACGAGTTACGTTGTACAATCACACGCCCCGTATTTCAGAGTCACACCCTTTATTTTGTACAATCACATTCAATGAATTGTAGAATAAAACTCATTACGTTGTGCATTCACACTCACCACGTTGTATAGTCACACTCACCGCAGTTTAGAGTCACACCGTTTAGGTCATATTGTCAGGCTATGTGAGTGTGGCTAGACACCATTGACAGTGACTTACTAAGACAATACCTGGATTGTATTCAATAATGTAGTTGCGGTCCCGGATGGAGTCCAGTACTGTTGTCACTTCGATCCCGTCCTTCTCCTGATACCCACGAACGCTGCACGTGTACAGCGAAAACTTTACCTCTTCTTGAAAGTGTGCAAAAGCCACGTGCGTGTACACCCTTGCCGCGTGGGTCTCCATCGGATTCGTCGTTCCAATTTTGGGGAATGTCTGCCGGTTATCGTTGTCTAGCCTCTTCTGCATGTGCCTCTGTTGGTCCATCGCACTTTCGAAACGCATCCAGAACTGGACCAACGTACCATGGTTGTCTTCAAACTTTTTGAAGAAACTGTTCTCACTCTCTGATCTCTACGTTGTCCTCATAATTCCAGACATCCTCAACTCCCTGCAATGCGCGGCGACCCATTTGCTCCTGATGTCAAACATATTTTCGAACCATTCGATCCCAACAACATCATGGTCGATCATAATCCGCCCTCACCTGTCATCGAACTCCAACGCCTCGATGTCATCATCCCAAATAATTACATTGAGCGCTTTTACGAATTCCGAGGCCTCCTCTCTTGATCAGCCGTACTTCGTTGGAACCTTGTTCATGATGTGCCACGTGCAGCAACGTTGGTGCGCTGCTTTGAATATTTTTGGGACGGCTTTTAAAATCCCGGGATCCTGGTCTGTAATGATATAACACGGTTCCCCGCCCATTGCTTCCAGAAACCGGGAGAGGACCCAGATAAATGCAAATTGAGAATGGGAATCGAGAAGGAACAAAGAAGGAAACAAATGCAAATTGAGAAGAAAGAATGATCGCCTACACAAGGGTCAACTTCAAACATCCATATCTTGAGTTCTACAACTCAAATCACGGTAATTCCGGTGGCGTTGGAAAGCTCTTTCTCTTATCTTTTCAACGATATATTGCACGTCTAATTTGAACAAGTAACGAAGAAATGGCAGCCGTTTGAAGTCGAGCGCGCGATGCTGTGACCTACAGCGATACTCGATCGAGTGCCCCTACTGCACTCGATCGAGTGCCACTTCGTGAAGCTCCTACCAATATTTTGGAGGGTCACTCAAGAGAGTGCCATCAGGCACTCGATCGAGTGCACCCAATCCGGCCCGCGCATTAGTTCTATTTCAACTTAGAATTTGGGCCTGTTTTCGAGCCCAACTGATTTTCTTTAAATCAGTTGACCTGACTTCATTGTCAGACACTTTTACTTTTCACAATTCACTACACTTTTTATTTTCTTAGGTTTATTTTACATTAGGGAGATACATTGAACCTTGCTCCGAGTTTTCAGATCTTGAATTTCTTCGGTATCGTTAATCTTAATTTCAATTTCAATTTCAGTTTCTATTTTTATTTCCATCTTAATTCATTCTTTGTATTGCTTTATCATTTTCTAGTGTAGATTTATTATTGCTTTCCGTAGATTAATTTGATTCACCTTCATTATGTTTAATTGCTATTCGTATTTCGTTAATTTGATTATTCCTAATATGCATAGCTAAATTTCATCTAGGGTTTAAGGGGATCGATGTGTATTATTAGGGTTATAGTCAATTGACCTGTTTCTAATCGTATGAACTATCGCCTGATTATCGTTTTAACTCTGATTAATTGTTTGATGCATAATTCAATTAATTAGTATCACAAATTAGGACTTTTCGCCGACCGGGTTAAGAACTAATTAGGCCACGACAGTTTGGGTAGACTGACTTCATGCTAGCGACCGCAGGTTAAGTTTAGAACTAAAGGTTGTAGTGTACCGACCGGACCTGCATCTTAGGTAGTTCGATTATTGACCTGTTAGTTGACTCCCTGACCCGAGTAATATTCATTGTGAACCTGAGACCCTAGACTTTTCCGTTATTGATTTATCTATTAGTAATTAGTTATTAGCCTACCAAAACCAACTCAGACCGTGACCCATAACCTATAGTCTAATTCTTAGGAGTAGACGACTAAATCCTGTCTCTTTGTGGTTCGACCCCTGACTTCGCTATCTACATTAGTTAGTGACCTTAGGGTACTTTTGATTAGGGATACGACTAACCCTTGTCTTCATAGAGCAAGCGCTCGATTTCATCCACTTCTTCTTTCCAAGTACGTGTTGCAGCTTCAACATCGTTAGGCATCTTAGCTAGTTGTGGTGTAGTAACCTGGGCACAAGAGGAAACTACAAGAAACTAGTGAGAACTGCCCCAAGGAACAGATGTTCCCCGGGGCGAAAAATAACCTAAAATCTAAAACAAAAAATAAACTACTAAATAACACCGTCTCCCCGGCAATGGCGCCAAAATTTGACAACGGTTAGTCGTATCCCTAATCAAAAGTAACAGATGTTCCCCGGAGCAATGGCGAGCCGCGAGTCGCGCGCGTCCCGGACGAGCCGCGCGGCCGACTGAAACGCGACTCGTCTTTCGCTTTTTTTATTATTTTTCGAACTTCGTTTTTTAGACAAAACAGCGTCTTTTTAGCAATATTTTTCAGATTTCGACTAATATTTTCTCAATCTCGCATATTCATCATATTTGTTATATTTTTATTCACAATTCGATACTAACTCGTTTGTTCATCCTTTGTAGCAAATTCTTCTTTTTATCGTTTGTTTTATTATACTAAAACGAATCTCACATGCTAAATTCAACTTTGACGTTAATTTTTCATGCATTAAACCGACTTAGCAACCCATTCAATTCCTCGCATGTTTAGGAAAACAATGTTTGCATATCATTCATCATATTACTAACGCGCGTATTAAAACATCATTCGATATCCTAGTAGAGGTCGATAATGTGTGGGCGGGGTTGGGTGTTCTTTGTGAACTTTCCAACACGTACCCTCACCCCTTACTCAGAACCTCGGTTTCCGGATGTCCGAAACCATTGGCAACGAGATTCATTCAATACACGGTATCCGATCAAGTCGGTATCGGTATCAAATGCAAAGGGACGAACCCGATAAACTCTGACATCGGAAGTGGGCCGTATTTTGTACACGGCCCACTACGACATAGAGTGGGTTCGAACGGGCCCGAACTCCCACAAAGTTTGCTGGCGACTCCAACTTCGATTTAAATTTCAATTTGACCATCTCATATGGAGATTCATTCGCCTCCCAAACACGCGCGTGGCCGCGTCGGGGTGGACCTATGTCATGTCCACAATTTGGCGACTCCGCTGGGGATTAACTGATGCGTGACTTACCATCGGCATCCTCAGGGTGAGACTCGAATAGAAATCGTTTGACTAGTACAATACGCGTTTTAGTTTTACGGTTCATGCATAACCCCATATTTTCCCGGGCCGGTACTGGTGACCGACGTCCCACTATACTATCGATGTAGTCCAAATTGGATATGTCGAAGGTGTCAATTAGCCGATTCGTATGGGTTTTACGGCATGTTCTAAGCTCAACTCGACTTAGGAAGTCCGCCCCGATTCTGGATAGGCTGTGTACACTGGTATAGATCCTTACAAACTGACCGAGACTTAGAATTAGAGCATACATGGCGTCGTTATACTGCTTCCATGACTACGTGCTACCTGATTTACAAGTCATCTTTCAAAAACCCGGTTTTTTTCAAAATAGCATCCTTTTCAAAATATCCAATTTCAAAACCCGGGACATATACCGAATTTAGGATTCACGATTTTACTCAAAATAGCCTATTTTTAGCCGGTATTATGCCCATTTCAAAACTCGAAAATATTTTAGAACTTTCAAAACCATCCCCGGTCCGCCTTTCCGTTTTCTTTTTCGAAAAAAGGGCCGGTTCTCCCCGATTCTTTCGGGCCTTTCAAAAATTCAATTTTGCAAACCTCCTTTTCTTAGGACTTCCCATATTTAGCAGTGTCGGGTCGTGTCATAAGTCTTCAAGTCTTCTAGCGTCGAAACTCCGTCGATCTTACATCACGGATTTCTTCCCTATCCCAGTCCGCCTTATTTGACTAAGGCAAGGCCCACCTACGTAGGACATACTCCTACAAGGGTTGGCCCGTCTACACAATCAAGTCTAAAAGTCAAGGGAATGTCTCACGTGGACCTCCTTTCGAACAGGGCCCAGCCCCCACAGCTGGATCCTAAAGGAGGCCCACCTTTCACAGGTCACCCGTCTAAGTGTCCTTTTCCGAGTCATTTCCTTCCTAGCTTCGTTTCTTCCCTTGCTCAGGATGTACTTTAGTTCTAGGATTTGGGCTAGTTGCTGATTACGCGGTGTTCTTACAGACAGGCCACCTTTCACCCGAACGATGAGGCAACAAGCCATTGACGAATTGACCGTTTCGTTGGCCAAGCTTCAAGACCAACTGACGAAAATGAGGGAGGATCAGATCGCTATCCTCACCCGGGTAAGCGCAGTCGAACAAGGAACTCCTAGCGCTGGAGTTGAAGATGATGGGCCGTTAGCTGAACTGGCCAGCGCGGTCCACAAACTGCAAGAACAGGTCCACACGACCACCAGCAACACCATCCACACGGAAAATGCTCGGGCTTATTCGCCCCTAACTGATGAATTGCCCGCTAATCTCAACTTGACGGGCCTGCGTACTCTGGAGGTCATGGCCCAAGAGCCTAAGGATGGTTTCACCAAATACCTCCAAAGGTGGAGGGCTGAAAGTGTCAAGCTGGTCGACAAGCCCAGCGAAAAGGTGCTAGTGGAAGCCTTTATGAAAAATCTCCCCCCATCTTACCGGATCCATCTCCGGTACGCCATCATACCCAATTTCGCCACCTTAACCGAAATGCGAAGACGATTTGAGATTAGAGAGCCTTACTAAGGCCTCTACAAAGGGTTATCAAGGAGCCAGATCGTCTTCTGGCAAGCCCACAACCACAAGTGCGGCCCGAAGCATCTTCGACGAGGTCAATTTGCTAGACATCTCGACCAAAAAGAATACTCCAGCCCGAGTATTCACTGACATAGGGACTACTTATGCCAACGCCTTACAAAGGCTATCTTCTAAGGGTCTAATCCAGCCGATAGGCCCAGTGCCGGAGGTTCCTGTCGAAAAACGGTCCAAAAGCTACAACGCCCAGGCCTATTGCCACTATCACCGAGGCAACGAGCACGACACCGAAAAATGCTGGAAGTTAAAGTATCTCATTCAAGATCTGATCGAGAGTGGGAAGATACCGCTGCCCAGCGATAAGCCCAGTAACAAAAACAACCCTCTTGCTACTCACGCCATTTTCACTGGAGAAGTAGTCGACTATACTCATCTCATTTCCCCTTTCATTCCTCAAATCAACGGGATATGGAATGATGACGAAGATGATGTTTACTTGGCTAAGGGGGAAACCGTCCCCATCACTGTCGAAGAGATCCGGAAGGCCAAAACCAAGGCCCTGGCCGGCACGCATGTCATCACGGACGGACCTTCGGCCCGGGATCCGTCACTGAACCCGCCAGGACGGACTCTACACTTGAAGAACCAAACACCGACACGGCCCTAGTCAAGCAACTGAAGAAGGTCCGAACCGATCTCACTATATGGCAGCTTTTGGTTAGTTCTCAAGAACATCGGGCAGCACTTACTAAGGCTCTCGATGAAATCAAAATAGACTCGCTGGTTACCCCCACTGAAATGGTAGCCACTATTCTACCTCACCTCAAAGGCAAGCCCAAGGGAGAAGGCCCACTCATCACCTTCTCCGAATCCGACCTTCCACCATTTGGGGCCACCCACAACTTGGCCCTATATATCACGGTGATTTGCCGGGGCAAGTATCTACCCATGACCCTAATTAATGACGGGTCAGCTGTGAATGTCCTTCCTTTAAGGACTGCAAAGGCTCTCGGCGTTACCGAGGCTGACTACCTTCCTACTGCACAAACTATCCAGGCTTTCGATGGGAGCCCAAAATCCGTTGTTGGGGCTGTTAAACTAACCATCATAACGGGTCCGATCGAGAAGGAGCTCGAATTCCAAGTGATCGATGTCACCTCATCGTTCAATCTGCTACTTGGAAGACCCTGGATCCACGCGGTCAAAGCCGTGTCCTCCACTCTCCACAGGAAGGTCAAGTTACCTTTACAAGACGGGGTCATCACCCTCGAAGCTACTCCCATAGCCGTGTCAAGCTGCAACACGGCTGGCTCAACCAACCCACGAGGCTTCAATTTTGTGGGAATGATCGAGGAAGAGTATCTCTTTAGGCCCTATTTCACCACCAGCATCGACATGATGCTGCAGAACTTGGGTTACCTACCGGGGGCTACTTCAAGGCCTGGTCTCCCGGTTGGCAAGATCATCGGTGTCTTAAGCAATGAGGAGTCAAAATTCGGCTTAGGGTATGCCTTAACCCCAGAAAACGTGGTCCAGGCCGGCATTCAAAAGGCCTGCAACATTCTCAAGGGTACCTGCTTGGGCCCCTACAGCCCAAAACTGACCGATTACTTTGTCTCCCCAGTATTCGGAGCTATCCAAACGGGCCTCTATCAGCCCATCATAACCTATCCTGAGGTCAATTTCATCCCAGATGATATCTATGCTCTCATCCAGGCCGAATCGAAAGAAGATTCAAACCATGCTGAGCCCATGCTGGGGCTCTTGTTCGGGGAAAGCAAGATAATCCCGACCCCTAAAGAGGAATTGGTAAACCTGATCCTTCGTAGCAGCAAGTTCGATCCGACCAGGCTGATCTCTTAAGTCGGTACTAACACTGGAAAGAGGGCTTGGAGGAAGACGATCAAATGGACCGACAGCGAGGGTCGAGTCTACAAGCTCACTACTGGCGAAGGGGACATGCAAGGCGCCGAGTCCGAATCCGAGGCAGAGTCAGAGTCAGAGTCAGAGTCGGAGTCTGGGTCTAAGTCTAAAGGGTCCAGTACTAGGGTCGAGTTTGTAACCCCTTTTCCTTTGGTCACACCTGTGGGAGTCTCGGAGTCTGTCCTGAGAGCACTCCCCATTCCGCCTCTGACCAACGATCAGATGGCTGCTCTCTTTGAGCTATTTTCAAAATTCTCTATCAATAATAACGATAACCGTTCTGCTTACGACTTGTCTTATTTTCAAAATGTTTTCAAAAATTTTATATGCAATGACATTGAGAAACCCGACGAACAGGTACCACTACCTCCGCATCTATTCAAGCAACTCGAACAAAGAGAATCCCGAGATCCGGTCATTGAGGAAACTGACTCCATCAATATAGGAACCCCTTTAGAGCCTCAGATGCTTAAGTTAAGTTTATCCTTAGATCCCGAGGAGAAAAAACAATTCACGGAGCTCCTCCACGAATTCAAAGACGCCTTCGCATGGTCCTACAAGGACACGCCGGGAATAGACCGGGCGATAGCCGAACACCGTATACCCATCAAAGACGGGTTTAAGCTGGTAAAGCAAAAACTCCGAAGAATGAGGCCCGAATGGTCTCTCAAAGTCAAAGAAGAAGTCGACAAGCAATTCAAAGCAAGTTCGATCCGACCAGGCTGATCTCTTAAGTCGGTACTAACACTGGAAAGAGGGCTTGGAGGAAGACGATCAAATGGACCGACAGCGAGGGTCGAGTCTACAAGCTCACTACTGGCGAAGGGGACATGCAAGGCGCCGAGTCCGAATCCGAGGCAGAGTCAGAGTCAGAGTCAGAGTCGGAGTCTGGGTCTAAGTCTAAAGGGTCCAGTACTAGGGTCGAGTTTGTAACCCCTTTTCCTTTGGTCACACCTGTGGGAGTCTCGGAGTCTGTCCTGAGAGCACTCCCCATTCCGCCTCTGACCAACGATCAGATGGCTGCTCTCTTTGAGCTATTTTCAAAATTCTCTATCAATAATAACGATAACCGTTCTGCTTACGACTTGTCTTATTTTCAAAATGTTTTCAAAAATTTTATATGCAATGACATTGAGAAACCCGACGAACAGGTACCACTACCTCCGCATCTATTCAAGCAACTCGAACAAAGAGAATCCCGAGATCCGGTCATTGAGGAAACTGACTCCATCAATATAGGAACCCCTTTAGAGCCTCAGATGCTTAAGTTAAGTTTATCCTTAGATCCCGAGGAGAAAAAACAATTCACGGAGCTCCTCCACGAATTCAAAGACGCCTTCGCATGGTCCTACAAGGACACGCCGGGAATAGACCGGGCGATAGCCGAACACCGTATACCCATCAAAGACGGGTTTAAGCTGGTAAAGCAAAAACTCCGAAGAATGAGGCCCGAATGGTCTCTCAAAGTCAAAGAAGAAGTCGACAAGCAATTCAAAGCGGGCTTTATTCAAGTGTCTGAATATCCAAACTGGGTTGCAAATATCGTACCAGTACCCAAGAAAGACGGAAAGGTACGAGTTTGTGTAGATTTTCGGGACCTTAATAAGGCCAGCCCGAAAGACGATTTCCCGTTACCACACATCGACATATTGGTGGACAACACGGCCGATCATGCCCTTCTATCCTTTATGGATGGGTATGCCGGATACAATCAGATCAAAATGGCGGAAGAAGACATGAGTAAGACCACCTTCACTACGCCTTGGGGGACTTACTGTTACACCGTTATGCCATTTGGGCTTATCAATGCCGGTGCCACTTACCAACGGACCACCACTACCTTACTACATGACATGATGCATAAGAAAGTAGAGGTCTACGTGGACGACATGATCGTTAAGTCCAAAGAACGAAACGGGCATATTCCGGCCCTTAGAAAGTTCTTCACCCGACTACGCAAGTACAACATGAGGCTAAATCCTCAAAAATGCAGCTTTGGGGTAACATCGGGCAAGTTACTAGGCCATATCGTCAGCCAGCGCGGCATCGAGGTTGACCCAACCAAAATCAAAGCTATTACCGAGATGCAACCACCTAAAACCGAAAAGGAGATAAGAGGGTTTCTCGGGAAAGTCCAATATATCAGCCGGTTTGTTTCGAAGCTAACCATGGTATGTGAGCCCATTTTCAAGAAACTGAAGATAGGAGAATGGGTACTGTGGACGACAAATGTCAAGCAGATTTCGATAAGATCAAAGAGATTCTAGCATCTCCGCCGGTATTAATGCCACCTCAACATGGTCTGCCTTTGTCGTTATACTTGACAACGACCGAGACAGCCATGGGGGCTATGTTGGCCCAGACAGTCGACTCAGAAGAACGGGCTATTTACTACATCAGTAAAAAGTTCCTAGAGTACGAATGCAAATATACGATGCTCGAAAAGACGTGCCTATCTCTAGTTTGGGCCACTAAAAAGCTCCGACACTATATTCTTAGCCACGAAGTGCACGTATTATCGAGAATGGATCCAATCAAGTATCTATTCGAGAAGCCCATCCTTAATGGCGGGATATCTAGATGTACTCTAATGCTAGATGAGTTCGACCTCAAATTCGTGCCATTAAAAGCCATCAAAGGTCGGGTAGTAGCTGAGTTCCTTGCCGATAGTCCGGTATCTGAAGAGGGACATACCGATACCTGGGCCTTCCCAGATGAAGATATATTCCATACTGACACGGAGACATGGGATCTATACTTTGACGGGGCATCCAACTTTCGAGGATTTGGTGTCGGGATTTTGCTGATCTCACCGCAAGAAGAACATACCCCGTTGTCCATTAAATTGGATTTTGACGTGACTAACAACGCAGCCGAGTATGAAGCATGCATTCACGGATTGCAAGCCGCCGCGGATTCAAACCTCCGGGTCCACGGTGACTCATCATTAGTCATCAATCAAGCACTCCAGAAATGGAAAACTCGGAACGCAAATCTCGTAGCTTACCAAGCGCGAGTAAGGGTTCTCGAAAGGCAGTTTCAAAAGGTGGAGTACATTTATCTACCTCGGGAAGAAAACCAGTTTGCAGATGCGTTATCCAAGTTAGCATCTTTACTGAATATCCCGGAACACATGACCAGCATGCCGATTTGCGTTGAAAGACGGTCCGAGCCGGCATACATCAATGCTATTCAAGATATTGAAATAACTGATCCAGAACCTTGGTACCATGCTGTTCTAACCTACTTAACATCGGGAGAATATCCTCCGGGATCTGAAAACCGGGTCAAGAAAGCCCTACGAAGATGGGCCACTCAGTTCATCCGCACGGACGATGGACAGTTGTACAAAAAGACGGCGCAGGGGGCTCTACTCCTATGCATCGGCAAAACGCAGGCCGAAAAGGTCATGGCCGAGGTACACGATGGCGAGAACAGCCCGCATATGAACGCCCATATGCTAGCTCGAAAAATCGCTAGACTCGGATACTACTGGAATAGCATAGAAACCGACTGTCAGTTATATGTCAAACACTGTCATAACTGTCAGATTTTCGGCAACGTCCAGCATATGCCGTCATCCCTGTTGTATACTATGACTTCCCCATGGCCATTTTCGACATGGGGAATTGATATAATCGGGAGGTCACTGCTTCATTCTAGTGGCTATTGACTATTTTACTAAATGGGTTGAAGCCGAGTCATGTCGTGTCTTGAACGCCAAGCACGTAGCAAAATTTATCCAAGATAAAATTATATGCCGATATGGGATCCCGCACGAATTCATTAGTGATCACGAGACCCATTTTCAAGCCGAAACCGCTACTTTGCTAGCAAAATATAAGATTCAAAGGCATACATCTTCGCCTTACCTTCCCCAAACCAATGGAGCGGTAGAGGCAGCAAATAAAACAATTGTCACCATACTTAAAAAGATGGATGATAATTACCGGGATTGGCCCGATAAAATCCCTTTCGCCTTATGGGGATACCGGACATCAATCCGCGCCGCAACCGGAGCAACTCCATACTATCTGACATATGGGATGGAGGCGGTCCAGCCGGTCGAGCTCGAGGTACCATCTCTGAGAATTCTACTCGAAAGTCAGGTACCTGAAGCAGATTGGGTCCAAGCCCGGTACGATTCGTTGATTCTCTTGGACGAACGACGATCCCGAGCCCTTAACAATATCCAGATATACCAAAAAAGGATACAACGGGCTTTCAACAAAAGGGTTAGGCCCAGGAATATCAAAGAGGGCGATCTAGTCCTAAAATCTGTCAGGGCTTTGCTACCAGTCGACCCAAGGGGAAAATTCAAACCCAATTGGGCCGGACCGTATCTAGTAAAGAAGGTTTTATCAGGAGGAGCATTAATGCTGACAGACTTGGATGGGAACGAATTCGTCAACCCAACCAACTTGGACCAGTTGAAGCGCTACTACCCCTAACCTTATCTCAATGTCATTTGCTAAAAGTTTATAAAAATTTGTCTTTTTATAAAATTTTCAAAAATTAAGCAAGTCAATAAGTTAGGATTACTTATCCTACTGTTGCACATCCCGGACTAATAAGTCTTGATGTATTTCGAAAATTGCAAAAATCTACGTCTGAACTACGGTTGGTTTGATTCCACTAATCGTGGATACGTAGGCAACCCCTCAAAAGGGTACAACCACTGCAACAACGAAAAGACAGGAACGGTTTTCACTAATATGTCTTTTATTATTTCAAAAATGCCTCACGCAAAAAAACAAACAACAACAAAAATCACACAAAAATAATAGTAGTACTTAAATAATAAAATCTAGGAGACTACTGCTCATACATCTTCCGCTTCCCTTTATCTTTCGGGTCACGCGGAGCCCGGGGTCGACGGGGCGGTGGCGAACGTTCCCGTATTACTAAGGGAACCTCTTTAGCCCGAACCCGTTTCTTCGACAACGGATTTTCAGCTATCGTCACTGGCCCAAGCCGAGCCCGTACATGTTTGGGAAGTCTGTCGCGTGGACCAAGTCGGTCCTTAACCACCAGCCTTGGGCCGAGTCTCCTTTCTAAGTCCGTCTGGGGGCTCACTTTCCCCCGTGCACCTTTAGTACTGGACCCTTCAGTCTGAGTCCTAGTCTTCCCTTTTTGACCTGACATCAGGCGAACCATGGTAGCCGGGGTATCACCGTCATCGAAAAAGCCTCGATTGTCCTTAGCTTGTTCTCGACGCAGCAAGTCAAAAGCTTCGTCGGTCTTCAGAGTCCGCCTTGGTCCACTTCACGTAAGAATCGGATACCCAGATCGAGTGAAGAGTCTTGGAAACGGGCCAAGTAGCCCGGGTATACCACCATTGCATCCAGGTGTCACACATCACATCCGTTAGCTGAGTAGATTCACTCACGACCGCCTCGATTTCCGGGATTCTTTGGGCCCGACCATATTGCCTAAGTATGCGATCGGGGTAAAGATGGATTGTCTGCTTAAAAGATAGGATCAATTGATATCGAGCCCTATCCCTCGATTCTAAACCGGTCCAGACATAAATGGGCCACCAGGGTACGGTCCAACAAATCAATGGGCCTCCATGAAAAGATAGCAGATCGTCCCAGAATTTTTGGGTAGTAAGACGAGAAAAGTCAACAGCCCGTCTTCTCGTCATCACTTGATTCGGGCGATATCGGCTTACGTCAAGAGGAGGATCCAGGATCGATAGCCTCTCGAATAACCAAAGCTGAAAAGTCAAAGTCGCGAAAAGTCAAAATCGTGAAAAGTCAAAAAAAAATCTCAAAAATCGAGAAAAACTGAAAAATCGAGAAAAATCGCGAAAAACGCGAGGAAATCGAAAACCGGAAAAGAATCGGAAATTGCAAAAAAAATCAAAAATTGCGAAAAACGAAGAAAAATCAGCCTACCTGTAGAAGACGGGTACTCCCAGTCAGCCGGATCGACGGATCCCTTTTACGATTATCCAAACCCTGGATAATCTCCCCTGTAATCAGCCAAGCTGGGTTGTGCTCTGTCTCCATCAGATCAGCCACAGTAAAAAGTCTGACATGGCCCATGCAAGATAACAAATCCATATGACCTTCGAAGGCATAAACATGGAGCATGCAAAAAGTAAAGGCCCTGCGGCTATATATCGGCCTGACCCGGACATCATCTGGGTTCATAAATTTTTCAGCCAGGTCGATCAAGGAAACGGTATCATCTTCTGTCATGCGAGATACCTCCATGTGAAAAAGCCCTAAAAATTCTCGTAATTTTCTCCTCGTGTCATGAACTTAAAACGGGACGGCAGGGCGAAACATGGGATTCCATCCTCCTACAGCAGCAATTTCCTCCGGAATAGGACAGATTTCGCCCCGAGGAAAGCTAAAAACCTGATAAGTATCGTCCCAATAGGACAGGCAAGCATCCAAAAAGTGACAGTTCACTTGCATTTGACGGATCGTGAATAACTAGGTGACGCCATTCTGGTTCAGGATAACTTTATCTGCGTCTCTGAAAAGGCGGGACCAATCTTGCAACATTCCAACTAATCGGTCGATACCCATAATGAATATCTAAAAGGAGGAAATAAGTTTCTCAGGGCTTGTTTTTCTTTGAAAGAAGAAGGGAATTGTGGGAATTATGAATAAATTATGAGCAAGGAGGGGGTATTTATAGCATGAAATCGGATTCTCCTCCTCATCTAAGGATTCCTAATCCCAGAAGATTTAGCATACAGGCCTTATCCTAGGATCTAGCTAAGTCATCCTGAGCATTCCTATTCCTTTTCGAAGTCAAAATACTTTAATTTTTCAAAACTCTTCCAAATTCAAAAATTCAAAAAAATCTCCTTCAAAATTTTATTCCCCAGCGCGAGTTATTTCTCTTAAAAATGTGTTACATGCAATCTTTGCATAAATCATTGTACAGGACGACTCAAGCAAAACCGTGCAACCAGCTCCCCAGCGGCATTTAACGGGATGAGCCCGTGTATGGGCACACCCAAGACATATACGACAAGTCCAATTCCCCATGGAGTTATCATCATCAGCTCAGGTATGATTTCCAGTTTATGGCTGGCGAGCCCTTTCACGCAAGTCTAATGGACTTTAAACGACCCGACCGGAAGCTGCCAGGTTTTAATCTTTGATTGACCTGGTGGCTACTCTGACTTTCGCCCTGTCCAAGCCTCAGTCAGAGTGGGGGCTCTGTAGACACCCACATTTTGACTGCCAGGTGTGTATAGCAGTTTCCGACAAACACCCGATGATGATCGGACGCAAACGTGCTTTAATATATTCGGAAACAGGCTCAAAATCATTGGCATTTGGCTTGGGCTTTTTACGGAGTACATATCTCACAAAACCAACCTCAAAATCAGGCCCAGTGGGTCGTTTCGAGTCAAATAAGACTAATTTGGGTCGAAATCGGCAACAGGGGTAAAACCGTCTTTTAGCGACCGAGTCAAAACCCGGTCAAAAATATTCTCGAGACACGCGAGTCAGCCGTGACACCTCACGTGGCTGATTTGGGCTCCAATACTACAAAAAAATCAGCTACATAAAATATTAAACAAATCCGTTTAAGGATAGGATTCGATCTCAAGTAGGAATTCTATCCGAAAACCGAATCGAACACTTGACCGAGCTAGGACAGTCGGCCGAGCAGCCCATACCAGCCGAGATTCCCTTTCTTCTTTGCCAAGTAAACGGAATTCTCGTTCTTCTCAGCTTCTCACGTTTCCTATCCTAAGCGGTAGTTCTAACTCAAACACTTCTCCTAGCAAAGGTCGGGAATATTCCTATGAATAGGCCCCTTGCACAACTCAAAATTCATTCAGAAATATTCACATACATCAACTCTTCACACATAAACATAAAACTTAGCATCGAGAAACCGATATTATATCTAAGACCCGAAGGAAACCGGCCCCGATACCCGACACCCTTCACGTCCAAACCGAGCCACCACAACTCACCGACATCCACTCGACGCTCTTGTGCCCAAGCCACGTTCCAACGAGCTCCGATCCGAGTAAACTAAAACATGTAGGTTGAGGGTGTAACCAAACCCGTCTTCTCTATTTCTCTCTTCTCCCTCTCGTTTTTTCTTCTTTTTTTCGTCGTCCGTTTTTTTCCTTTTACGGGTCTTCGGTCGTCCTTTTTTTATGAGTCGTTCGTCGTTTTCTATTATTTCTAATATCGATATTACTAAAAACTATTTTCATATAACAAACATTCTTAAAATACGATATCAACTCTATAGTCGAATGTCGTATTAAAAGAATTAAATCAAATCTCGTTGATGCCAAAAAATCGTTACATCTTTTTTTTTACAAAATACAACGACTTTAACGCGGAGAGAATTAACATCTTTTTCGTTCAAATTCTTTTTTTAAAAAACAATTTTAAAAAACATTTTCTAAAATTCATTCCGAATATTCGATATCGATTTCATAATCGAATATCGGATACGACGAATATCGAAAATATAAATCGAGTATAAATTAATTCGTATTTGTACGCGATTTATCGAAATTAACAATTTTCGAACAACAAGCGAAACCGGGACAAACCCGCACGCGAGTCGCGCCCCTCCCAGGCGACTCGCGTGTGAGTCTGAAACCCGCGCTCTTTTTTAGCCATTTTCGTTTATTTTTTTATTCTACGAAACGATTTCTCAAAATTTACATCTTTTCTAAAAACTATTCCGAGTATTTGATATCGATTACATAATCGAACATCGAATATAACGAATATCGAAAATATTAAATCGATTGCAAATGTGCAATATTTGTACGCGATTTAATAAAAGCATCAAATTTTCAAAAAATTGGTTTCGAAAACAGGCCGGGACGCGAGTCGCGCGCGTCCCGAGTGAGCCGCGCGGCCGACTGAAACGCGACTCGTCTTTCGCTTTTTTTATTATTTTTCGAACTTCGTTTTTTAGACAAAACAGCGTCTTTTTAGCATATTTTTCAGATTTCGACTAATATTTTCTCAATCTCGCATATTCATCATGTTTGCTATATTTTTATTCACAATTCGATACTAACTCGTTTGTTCATCCTTTGTAGCAAATTCATCTTTTTATCGTTTGTTTTATTATACTAAAACGAATCTCACATGCTAAATTCAACTTTGACGTTAATTTTTCATGCATTAAACCGACTTAGCAACCCATTCAATTCCTCGCATGTTTAGGAAAACAATGTTTGCATATCATTCATCGTATTACTAACGCGCGTATTAAAACATCATTCGATATCCTAGTAGAGGCCGCTAATGTGCGGGCGGGGTTGGGTGTTCTTTGTGAACTTCCCAACACGTACCCTCACCCCTTACTCAGAACCTCGGTTTCCGGATGTCCGAAACCATTGGCAACGAGAGTCATTCAATACACGGTATCCGATCAAGTCGGTATCGGTATCAAATGCAAAGGGACGAACCCGATAAACTCTGACATCGGAAGTGGGCCGTATTTTGTACACGGCCCACTACGACATAGAGTGGGTTCGAACGGGCCTGAACTCCCACAAAGTTCGGTGGCGACTCCAACTTCGATTTAAATTTCAATTTGACCATCTCATTTGGAGATTCATTCGCCTCCCCAAACCCGCGCGTGGCCGCGTCGGGGTGGACCTATGTCATGTCCACAGTAAGGCACAGGCATTGTGTCTTCAACTGGCATATAGGTTGGAACAATAAAAACAAAAAGAACTATCAGTGGTTGGAACAATAAAAACATATAATAAAAAACCTATATTACACACTAAAAACTACTGTCAATAAAAAGAAACCCTATATTACACACTATCAATCTTGCAACGCACGCATTCATCTCTGACCTTAATGAAATGTGACTTTTCTCAACAACGACTGTGACCTTGAAGAACAGCGATTGTGGCTTTGCTCATATAACAACATGATTTTACACCACTATATTACATATAACAGCATGATAAATATAACAATCATAAGTATAACAACCATAAAAAATACCAACAATAATAAATATAAAGAAACCAACATAAATATTTTGAATATAGCAACTTCAACGTAATACAACTACACCTGCAGCAGAAAACTACAACTACATGGAACCAACACAATAATAATTTGGCTTGATTAATACTCACAACGCATAAGAACTATAAATACAACTACAAACCAATATACAATACCCGACAATCAAAAAAAATTATGATAATAAATAGGGAAAATTGATAACTTATACCTTCAATAAGTTCATTTTTCAAACTTTATACCTTAGATAAATTTTTTTCAAAACTTATACATACTTATCCAATTTATTTCATAATACATACCTTAATCCAAATTCCGTCAAAAAATAACGGATTCCGTCATACTTTAGTTTTAAGTTGCAAAGTTTGTTTATCCTTTTACAATTATATCCGCAATTTAAAGTTAATCCGTATTTACTTATGTTTAGGAGTGAGCAAAAAAACCAAAACCGAACCAAACGGTTTAAAAAACCCGAAAATCCGTGTTTTTGAAATTGAAAACCGGTTCGGGTACTCGTACCACCGATAATTTTAGTGAAAAATCGAGCCGGATTCAGTTCACAATTTTAAAAACCGGGTACCCGGTTTTGAACCGGTTACACTTTTAAACGAAAATAAAATAAAAATTGATACGCAGATTAGTGAAACCGGGTCAAAAATCGGTTCGGAAACTGGTTCAAAAAATCAAAGATAGCCATATTTTGAAAAAATCGGGTCATAAAAATCATTTCGATTTACAATATGGAATAAAAACCGAGTACCCGATTCAAATCTGGCTGGTTTCAGTTCGGGTACCCGGTTTTGCTCACCCCTAGTTATGTTATAGTAGTCGTCCAATGTTATTAAAATAAGGGTAAAATGGTCAATTAATAATGACCCGCTAGTTTTATGACGGAATTTGGATTAAGTTATGTATTGTGAAATAAATTAGATAAGTAGGTATAAGTTTTGAAAAAAAATTATCTAAGGTATAAAATTTGAAAAATGAAGTTATTGGAGGTATAAGTTATCAATTTTCCCTAATAAATATAACAATGATGGAACGTGTGAATGATAAATATAACGTAATAAATATATCAATCTTACCAGCACCAATATTTGGAATAATAAATCAACTTCATTATACAACTACATCTACAGCAGAAAAACTACAACAACATGGAACGTGTGACTGTCTATCATATTAAGTGTGACTATCACGTTATAACTGTGTGACTGTCCATCATATAAAATGTGGCTGTGACATTACAACTGTGTAACTCTTCAAATTAACAAACAAAACAAAAAAATGGAATTCCAAATGCAAGATACCACAAAAATATGTATATACTCATCTTACCTACTGCATGTTGAACAGAAATTTTCGACTGCACATTTTCGAGCATATACGAATCTTCAAGAAATAGCACCATTGGAGCATGGAGATGTAGAGCAAATTACGAATTATGGTTTAGTTATTTTGCATGATAGTATAAATAAGGAGATGAATTTTTGATTTAGGATGAATTTTGAATTTTAGTGAGATGAAATGGTGAGCAATGGGATGAATTTTTGAATTTTAGTGAGAAAGTGAATTTTGGTGATGGAAGATATGAAAGATTGAGAGAGATTGCGCTGCGAAATGGTGAGCAATTGTTAGTGAGAAAGTGAATTTTGGTGATGGAAATGATGAAAGATTGAGAGAGATTGCGCTGCTGTTGCTCTGCTTTACCTGTTGTTGCTCTGCTGCTGCCTGCTACTAGTCATTCCACGTACCTCGTCTCCCTTTTTTTTTATTAATCTAGGCCATCCATCTAACCCAAATCAATGGCTAACAACACAACTCACCAACTTCTCAATCCACTACCAACTCTCTTGATCCCATTTCTATATATATATATATATATATATAGAGAGAGAGAGAGAGAGAGAGGAGATCAAATAAGGGCATATTACATATGTAAGGTCCTAAGTTCCAATCTCAGCCGTCAAATTAAGTAGAGATGGATGGCTGAGATTGAGTGATATATATAATTTTATAAAAAAAAAACCAATGTTTACATTTTCCATGCATACCTCTTTTTTCCCATCCTCTGTTTTCCCACCATAATTGATTACTCTGAATCCACCAAACTCCTTTCAATTCTCCAACCCATCTCCACGAATCCACCAAACTCCTTTCAATCTCCACTGCTCGCTCTTCAATCTCCACCTATCATTGCCATCAATCTCCGTCGAAGCACCTCCAGTTCTTCATTTCAGGTAAATATTACTGTTAATTTCTTCATTTCAGTTCTTCATTACACTTCTTCGATAAACAATAATCCCTAATCTGAAATTCGAGTAACCATAATTTTGCATAGGGTTTAGGGTTTACGATTATTTATTCAACGATTAGTCATGTGTTTACTGAGATTGGTTCATGGTTTTCAACTTTTTGCCTACCATTAAGGATTATTAGTTTACAATAAAAAAAAAGTTAGGATTTTTTTGGTATACAATTGAAGTTCGTTTAAAATCAAAAAAATTATAGGTTTATAGGTTTAGAATCAAAATTCCTTTACAATCATAAAAATCAGGGGTTTTTAGGTTTAGAAAGGAAGTTCGTTTAAAATTTGTGTGTATTGTTGTGTTGTGGGTTTTGTTTATCGTTTGTTTTGTTTGTATTGTTTGCCTATCATAAAATTTGTCTTCTTTGTATTGTTTATCATTGCAGATGTTGTCTTGTTTGTCATTTTTTTTGTCTTGCTTATTGTTGTGTGCCAAATTTGGACCGTTTTTCCTCCCATTTAGACCCGTTTTTCCTTTGTTTTGCGAGAATAAAGTGCGATTATCGCCGTATTTTGAGTAATTCTCGCATTAGCGTCTCTGTTTTGCATTTAACGTGTTTTTGGTAGTTTTCTGTCTATTTTGATAGGATTTTCGACCAAAAACGTGTCTGAGCTTCTATGAGCATGAGAGAGAGGGAGATCGTCCAAAAAGCAAAGCACACAACTTAAAATCCAAAGTCCAAACCCAAGAGGTGAAACCTTGAGCAAAAAGGAAAAAGTATAGTCCATTGTGCATCTTCACCGGAGAGGTTGAACTTCAAATGGATATATATAGAGTTCTATACCTCGGATCGAAGCGATTCTAGTTGGAGGGGAAAACTTATCTTCTTAGCTTTCCAACGACATATCACAAGCCCCAATCGGAGATCAAATGAGAGAGTTATGCCCTCTGAAGTCACAGGGCGAAATTTCACCCGATGAGAATTTGACCGGGCGAAATTTCGCCCGACGGTGTTCCTCCCCAGATTGCCATTTTGGACAAAAAGTTCATAGGGTGAAATTTCACCCTATGAAACGACCGGGCGAAATTTCGTCCACCGGGTGAAATTTCGCCCGATGGAGAAAAGCGCCAAAAATGGCGATTCGAGAAGAAAATCTCACCGGGTTAATTTTCACCCGGTGGTGCTAATAGCGTCAACCGCAGGGCAAAACTTCACCCTATGAAGACTCATTGGGCAAAGTTTCATCTCAAAGGACAAAGTCTTAATAATGGGCAAGGATTAGATTATGGGCTTTAAGATTACGTGACCCATTAAGGGATTAGTATATATAGATAACCTAGGGTTACATTTCAATTTGAGCCTTAAGTGTGCCTCTTAGGAGTAGGAGTAGGGTAGAAAACTCTCTAGTAGTAGTTTGTAGTAAGCTCTCTTAGTAAAAATCTCTACAAACAATTAGTAGATCTACTTAGTATTAGTATAATTCTCCTATAATTAGTAGTAAAGCATCCATCTGTATTGAAGATTGTGGTTTAATTTGAAGATTCAAGGGTTTTACAAGGGTTTATGTGACAAAGATCCTTGTTTTATTTCTTGAAGATTCTTATTTCTTGTATTGAAGATTGAAGATTTATGCATGGATTGGTGACAAATTCTTGTGTATTTCTCCAAGATTCAATCTTTATTATTAATCTCCATCTTCTATCTTAGTTTCTTCTATAGTTGGTAAAAAAATTTCCTCTCCCTTTTCTCCATTAGTATAATTTATTAGTGTAGTTTTTATGCATGCTTTAGACAACTTCTCTCTTATTAGTGTTTTATTGTTAATCATCATGACTAGTGAGTAGATTTCTTTGTTGGGGAATTAGGGAGGAGGATATGGATTATTTGATGTAAGGGATGTTGGTGGGTTGTTTACTTGATAATTATCAATTTTAAGGTTTTGGTGTCTTTGTTGACTTAGAATCGCGACTATGCCGGCCTTGACTCATTTCTACCAATATGGGGAAACTCGGGGTAGAAATTGCCTTAATTTGAGACTTACCCTTTCGTCGCGAAAGCGGGTTTAGGTAGGTTGGGTAAAGAAACCGAAAGGTGGAAATTTCCCTTTTTATCTTTGTGACAAAAACTCGATCCCGAGACTCTAAGACCCCATTTCCGAATCCCGACTCTCCCCAACACCTTTCCTATTTATTGACCCTAGCCTACGCTCTCTAGACCTCTCTCGACCCAAAACCCCCATCTCAATCCCAACCACGATTTGACTCTAGACTTTGACTTGACCGACTACCCCTCGACCGTCCCTGTGGATCGATCCCGACTTGCCGCTACTACGTAGTAGTATTTCGGAGTTTATAAATATTGTTTGACCGCATTGGATAGGCGACAATTCGACGCGCATCACTTATTATTTCAGATTTTCTAGTTGAAATGTCGTCCGGAGAACGTCAACTTGTTGAAGCTGCGAGCAATGAGCCACTAGACGAGGAGGACGATGATGCAAGTCTCCCTGTCAGATGTAGGGGACAGAGGCTCGCGAAGTTAATTTCCAATCTACAAGCAGAAACAGTTCGTACGCTCGATCGGGTTTGGTGGGCTGCTGGATTTCAGGATCAGTAAGTACCCTTTGCAGTACGTACCACTGTTTTTGAGAGCGTTTGATGACGGTTCCCATGTATTTCGTGCGTCGGAGGTCAAGGAATTCTGTGTGACGAAACACGACGTCCACGATTGTTTTCTACTGCCACGCGGGCCGAATGAAGTGGAGTTGGCACCGACTGGACGTAAAAAACACTCCTCCGATGAGGAGTTCAAGGCATTGAAGGATTTTTGGAGGGCTCGTTACCATGTCGCTAACAACAGGAACCAAGTAAAACTAGGTGATCTTTTCAAAGAACTTATGGCCGATAAAAATGGGGGTGAATTATTCTGTAAGATGTTCGTCCTATTTGCAATGTCATCGTTCCTGTGCCCTACGTCAAACAACGGAATAGACCTGAAGCTGGTAAAAGCCGTGGACGACGTCTCAGGTATTAGCAAGTACGACTGGTGTTCGTACATTCTCAAAGACCTGGTCGATGCAGCTGCTGAGACAAAGAAAAGTCTGAAGCATTTGCGAGGTTGTGTTTTGTTCCTCATGATCACGCACCTCCAGAGGTTCGATTTCCGTGGAGAATCTTGCCCACATGATCTACCCTTAATTAAGCACTGGAAAAACGAGAATCTGGCAGAACGACTACACGGTGAGAAGATGGCTGGTTCGTTGGGTAGGCAGGTGTGGTCGAAAACGACCTACCCACGATCTTATTCCGACGGAGTTGAAGTCAATACGGTGCTGCAAATCACCGGTACCGATGACCAGAGACGTAAACCTACGTGTTCCAATCACCGAACGGGAGGAAATTCATCCAGGTAGAGCTTCCACCTGGGCTCGAGGACGACAGCGAACTGGCCGCTCGGGCTGACGACGTAAGTAAATTTATACAATCTTCAATCTGTCATTACTACTCGTTATAATAACATTAAAATTGCGATTTATTAGTGTCAAAGTTCTGCGACAGACCATTGAAGTTTCAAATCCATTGAACTAAAGTTGCATGCTCAAACATATCTAAGATTTCTACTACTGTTATTACACTTGAATTCGTTCTAATAACATTGAATTTGCCATTTAGTAATGTTAAAGTTCTGCGACAGGCCACTGAAGTTTCAAATCCATTGAACTAAAGTTGCCTGCTGAAACATATATAAGATTTCTAATACTGTTACATTTCGTTCTAATAACATTGAAATTGTGATTTATTAGTGTCAAAGTTCTACGACAGGCCATTGAAGTTTCAAATCATTAAACTAAAGTTGCATGCTCAAACATACCTATGATTTTTATAATCTTCAATCTGTCATTACTATTTAGACTTCAGTACATATAGATTGGAGTGTTTAAAATAAATCCGCTTAAAATGAAATTTACGCTAATTATTTACTGTAATGACCTATTCTATTAATTGTACGCTAATTATTTACTCATCCAATACGGTGAACAATTACGTTGCAGGACGTTCATCTGCTGCTTCTCAAAATGCAAAGGAATAAGGTTGCTTTTCATGCTTGGTTTGGCGAAGCAGCGGGTGAAATTAAGCACCGGACCATGTCGTCTCCTCTCGAGACCGAAACAGATCACTTCCAATCATCCCAGGCATTTTGGACTAGCTACGAACTCCATCGATATGTTGATCAGGTGTGCGAGTCAGCCTTCGTTTTCGAGATTCATCTGCCAATGCACCAGTGTACGCTGCATCGGTTGGGAAGTCTACAACCGACATCACACCCCGGGATGAAGACCACATAGATGTGCCGGTAAGGGAGCAGCCTGAAGTTCCAGTGGAGCAACCTGCTGGAACTGTGCAGGTGGGCGCCGATGCACGTTCGGACCAGGTGGATGTTGTGCAGGTGGGCGCCGATGCACGTTCAGACCAGGTGGATGTGGGCGGTGAGGAACAGCGACCTGAGGCATCATTGGCAGACTCAGCAGTGCAATCTAAGAAACGAGCTCAGCACAACGTACAAGGGTCGTCATCTAAGCGGCAGTGCTCCACAGAACATCATCCAGTAAATACTCCAGTGCAAGGTACCATTTCAGATTCAACTCCGCGGGAAGCAATGTCATCACTGAGGAGTCGCATCTGTGGTGGGGGGGATGGTCTCGGGTGCACTTTGGATTTCGGGGACATTGACACTAAAGCGCTGACCGTGTCAAAAACATTCCGCACCAACCAACAACTGTTAAGCAATCTCTCGAATTTACGGAAGCATGTAGCGGACTATTGCCTGCTCGATGATTACGCTTATCCCAACGAGTAAGCTTCCTTTTCAACTTTCTTGTTTCTTATTTAGTGTGACCTACCTACCTACTGATAACGAGTTAATACGATCCATTTTTACCGAACTCAGTGAGCTGCTAACAAATTACGGGAAGGACGCAAAAATAACTCGCTCGGACGTACTGACGATGCTCCCTGACACGGACATGTCGTCTTCCGTCCTAGAGTGCTGGTCGATGCTCCACAGTCGTATTTCCGCTGCAGACCGAGGGGACGGAACTCTTCCAACAATGACGTTCATGGGGTTACGCCACTCGGTATGCACTAACCCCCACTCTGACTATGTCTACATTACTTTTTCTTTGAGATTAGTCTGCATTATGCTTGAAACTTTAATTCAATTATTTAAGAACTTCAAAACTCAATTTCCGAAAGTTTTTAACTCACCCCCCACATACAGTCAGCCTCCATTCATAACATTCAATATTCTAAATTTCACCAGATTTAATTTAAAACTTCAGCTAAATCAGGTCACAATTTCATAGAACAACATTGAAAACTTCATCAGCAGACAGTGTGAAGTTGTTTATTACTTTACTCGAAAACATCAACACATGGGGTTTGCAACTTTAACTCAATTTATAAGAAACTTTAACTCAACTACGACACAACTTCAGCACATTTAGTTTGCAACTTCAGCTGCCATCATTTACAGTTTCGACCTCAACACTTTTACTCAAACACATTACAACTTCAACTCAATAACTTTGAAACTCCATCTTTCTGAGTGTATGAAATTTTAGAGTGTATTTTCACAGGCCACATCATTATTTTAACACGCCACCTCTGTATTACGAAACTTTAATTCATTTGTAATATAACTTCATCACAGAACTTCTACAACTTCAAAAATTCACTACTACAATTCACCTGTCTCTAAAAAAAACTTACTGCACACTAGACACTACACATCAAATACATTCTAACTTCAACTCTCACACTGTAAACTTCAACTCAATTAGATCATACCTCCAGCACCCAGCTTCTAAAATTTTAAAATAGGTGTTCAGCATATTCATTATATTACGTGCACTTTACATGATCATTACAGTTCTCATTCATATTTTCTAAATTCCATAGGACGTCATTACAAATCTTATAGAGACTTTCAACCAAGGAACCCTTTTCGATTCCCTGCAGGATAAGCTTTACAGATTTTGAGACGTGTTCATCAAAGATTGTCGTCCAGCAGTCAATTTGCAGTCCGACCTTATTTTTCTTCCAGTCAACATCAACCAATACTGTCTGCATTTGTCTCAACTTCAAGAAAGAAACAGTTGACGTGTTGGACCACTACCTACATCCTGACTTCCCGAACTCCAACGTCTGCAAGGCCGCACACATTGTTGTAAGTATTAACTATGCGCAACCTACTATATCGTATTAGAGAATATAACAACCTACTATGAGCTGACGTAGCTTACTCCAATTTCCCGCAGGCAGCTGGAATGAGCAACTACTTAGAAGTGAAGGGGGTTACCAAGGGCATCCATCTCCCTTTCTTCGAAATACGACAGATCAAAATGGAGTGGCAGAGTAATGTCATCAATCAAAAAGAGTCCGGGTTGTTTACAATGATGCACATGCTCCTGCATGAGGGTGAGGGGGAGATGCCACCCCACGAAGACCTACAGCGTAAGGTCTGCAGGCGATTCCTCATAGTCCAGCTCACTGCCACACTCATTCTCTCAGACTACAACAAAGAACGGAAAACAATCCGCAAACAGATCGACAAGTTCAATGCGGAAAAAGAAAACATTTGGGATATTTTGAAGGAGAAAAGTAAGGCTCCAAAGGTGTACACTAGTCGTAGGAAGTAATTCCACAGTCATGGTTAATTAACTTTATGTTTTCGGCAAGCAAAACATTGATCCGCCACTATGTATTTTGCCCGAAACTCGAATTTTCTCATTGTCTTTTGTAATCAAAACAAGGGGCTTAGTAGCAACAGTTTTCCCCCAAAACTGACAAACGCTATATGTCTATTCAAATGACCATGTGCCATTTTCCTTCAATCTTCATGACCTTGTTCAATATGTAGCTATTATTGTTTTTGAAACTTTAATTTGACTATAACATAACTTCAGCACATAACTTTCAAAACTTCAATAATTAACTGCTACACATCATCTGCCACTATAACCAAACTACTCCACGCCTGAAACTTCACATCAAAAACATTACAACTTCAACTCTAACAATGCGACACTTCAGAATCGTGTCCCCTTAATTTGCGTAGCATACCATTTCACACTTGAATTCGTTCTAATAACATTGAAATTGCGATGTAGTAATGTTAAAGTTCTGCGACAGGCCACTGAAGTTTCAAATCCATTGAACTAAAGTTGCATGTTCAAACATATCTACGATTTCTATTACTGTTGAACTTCCTACAAAAAGAGCTGAACTCATTCAAATAACATTACAATGGCGATTTAGTATTGTCAAAGTTCTGCAACAGGGCACTGAAGTTTCAAATCCATTGAACTAAAGTTGCATGCTCAAAAATATCTAATATTTCTTCTACTGTTAAACTTCCTACAAAAAGAGCTGAACTCGTTCTAATAACATTGAAATTGCGATTTCGTAGTGTTAAAGTTTTGCGACAGGCCACTGAAGTTTTAAATCCACTGAATTAAAGTTGCATGCTGAAACATATCTAAGATTTCTTCTAATGCTACACTTCTCACAAAAAGAGCTGAACTCGTTCTAATAACATTAAAATCGCGATTTCATAGTGTTAAAGTTCTGCGACAGGCCACTGAAGTTTTAAATCCATTGAATTAAAGTTGCATGCTCAAACATATCTAAGATTTCTTCTAATGTTAAACTTCTCACAAAAAGAGCTGAACTCGCTCTAATAACATTAAAATTGCGATTTAGTAGTCTTAAAGTTCTGCGACAGGCCACTGAAGTTTCAAATACATTGAACTAAAGTTCCATGCTCCAACATATCTAAGATTTCTTCTACTGTTAAACATCCTACAAAAGTGGCTGAACTTACTAAATTTGTAAAGGAATTTAACTGACATTAAAATTCTTGATCACTGAACTCACATACCCGTCGCTCCTTACTCTACGACAAAGTCTGAAACTTCGTCCTCGGACGGTGGATGCTGCGCAAATGGGTTAGGACAATTTCTCCTATCATGGTGAGCCATTCGTTTGCAGTTCTTGCACAGCCGCTTAGGTTTTCTCGCAAGGGCAGCTGCCTTCGTCTTTGTTGACAACATCCTCTTCCCACTACCTTTAGTCTTCGACTTTCATGGAGGCAGAATAGTTATTTCAGTAGTAGAGGTACAACCAAGCAATTTCTCAAATTCCTGTTCCTTCGTCAGTGGCTCGGCAGGCTTACTAACGCTATCGATAAAAGCCCTAACCACTTCCCTCAGTTTCCGAACATCTTCCTTACCCAATGCACGAACCACGCCAACTGCTTCGTGAAACTCAGACCACAGCTTCGTCATCTCTAACTGCTTTTCATCTACCCCGCCGACAAAATTTCCTCCCGATGCGTCAACCGACCACCTACGACACACGTAAGCTGCTGGTATCATCTTCTGCCCATGTGACGTCAAAATCCAAATAACATGTCTGCATAGAATCCCTCTTCTTTCATACAATGTACAGGTACACGTCGCCTCCATCAACTCTGACACAGGAAAAATAACTTCAAAGCATTACCAACGTAACTTTGGAAACCAAAACTGGAACTGCAACAGTCCAAAAAACAACTGTAAACGAATAAGTAGCATACATGGGTTATAACGAACAACGTAAACGCGATTCCTAGATTGATCCTTCACCATAGTAACCTCAACCCCTTCACTCACCTCAAAGCCACGTACCGTGCACGTGTCAATAGAATGCTTCACCTCGGTCTGGAATTCACTAAATACTTCGTGAGTATACAGCTTCGCAGCATCGGCTTCAATAGCTAAATGAGTCTCCAACTTAGGCCTCGAGTGCTTGTTCTCATTGTCAAGCTTCTTCTGAGTATGCCTTTGCTGCTCCATCGCGCTTTCGTAGCGCATCCAGAACTCCACCAAAGTACCAGACTTGCCTTCAAACCTCTTGAAGAAACTATTTGCACTCTCCGACCTTTGCGTTGTTCTCATAACGCTGCTCATTCGTATCTCTCGGCAATGAGCCATGACCCACTGCTTCCTATCGGCAAATGCGGTGTTAAACCAATCAGCTTCAACCACTCCATGTTCCTCCATAATTTCTTTCCACCTGGAGTCAAACTCTGCGGGTTCAATTGCGTCGTCCCACACAATACCATTTAGCTTATGTATGAACTCCATGTAATCGCTCCTTATTCATTATGTGCCACATACAGAACCGATGCCTCGCTTTCTTAAAGACAAACGTCACAGAGCTAATAATACCGGGATCTTGGTCCGTTATTATGTATTCCGCTTCTTTCCCCTCCCCCCCCCCCCCCCCCATTGCGTCCAAAAAACGAGTGAACACCCAATTGAAGGACTCTGTGTTCTCGCGAGCAATGAGGGCACCACCAAATGTCACCGACCTTTTGTGATTGTCAACCCCAGTGAACGGAGTGAAAATCATCGACTACATGTTCGTCCCATATGTAGGATCAAAGAACACAGCATCCCCAAACATTTCGTAGTTCCTCCTACCAACATCGTCGACCCAAATAACCCTACATAAGCTACCATCGGCCGCCAGTTCGTAGTCAAAATAAAACCCTTCCCGGTTAGCCACCATTTCCGTAAAATTATCTATGAAAAGCTGCCCATCCCGTTCATGAAGATAACACTTAAGATCCCTACCAAAATTCTTGAAGTCATTTAAGCTAGCACCAATATTCTCAAATCCATTCACATGCTCCTTAACCATAGCGTATGTACGTTTCGGTCCAATTTTCAACTGGAAAAAAGAATAATTTAAAAGATGAAGGTACGTCAACAAACAAAAATTTTAAGGTACGTCCACCACTCACTCTACACAACTACAACATTTTATACTTGAAACTCCACCACTGAATCTATGAAACTTTAAATACTGACATAGTACTCTGTTACACACTTTCACTTAACTACAACTTAACTCCAATACACTCTATTTACAACTTCAGTAACTAACATTTGAAACTTCAATAACTACACTTACGTCACGACATCAACATGAATCACATTAACGAAAATCGAAAGCAAGCATTTCAAAGAACTTACTCGAGAGTTGTAAACTATCAACTGCTTGTGGTAGGCGGACAAGTTACGGGACAGCTTCTGGAACTCTCTATCCACCTCAGAATAGAGTTCATGGTTATGACCTTCGCTGAATTCCGAAATAACTACCACACCGTCCTTCGCAAGTAACTTGATACGTGCATTACAGCCCACGCGTGTCACCTTCGATCCACGTATCGTAGTAACAGGAGAACTCTCATCCTCCAATGCAGATTTCTTCGACTTCAACTTCGCGGACATCGGTACCACATCACCTATGGAACTTTTCTTCTCCTCACAGGACTCCGTATTCTTCGGTACGTACGGGAATCCCTCCCGATTGCAATCTATCAGCTGAGAATTTAGCGTACCATCACGAAACCTCTTCGTCGACCACCGACGCACATCAAAACCACAAGCAAGACCATGCGACTCATAAAACTCAACCGCCTTCTCAACGTTCGCAAACTGCTGACCAACAAACGGCATCAAATCCTTCGAAACTACCCTACTGTACTCGACCGCACACACCTCCTCCGCAGTCGGACAATGCTCTCCCACTACACCAGAATAATTACAGAAAACTAAAATACACAAAACTTTAAAAAAAAAAAAAAACAACTAAAAATCAAAATAAACATACCAGGGGACACTTCAACAATCTGCAAATTCTCCATTCCAATTTAATACTTCGATCGGAAACGAAAGGCGCCTTGACAACGAAAACGGTAAAACGAGGGAAGCCTCTGCTTTCGATTCTGAAGTGCCGACAAATAACAGAACCGAACAGCCCAAAAAAAATTTAAACTGAAGATGTGATGATGAAGTATGAAAATCCATCATCATTGGAATGCCTCGCAGATTTAAGACTGAGTTAATTAAAACTGAAGATGTCATTGAAATGTCGCGCGGGTTTGATTGCCTCGTGAATAGGTTTCTCGTGAGAAGCAATTATGTGTTAATTACACCTGCCTAATTACAAGCTTCTTTTCTTATTCAATCTTAGAAGAAATCTCAACCGTCCGCGCAAGATGGATCCAATGGCCAGAATTTGGACTTAGGACCTTAATTTTACCCTAGACCTTATTAGAACTCCAGATTCAAATAAGGTCAACAACTATTTTAAGGTCATAAGTTCCAGTGTTAAAGTTACACAAAAAGTGCTTAAAGTTACACGAGATGAGTGATAAAGTTGTACTTTATTACTTAAAGTGATAAAAGAGCTGAATGTTATAGTTACATATCAATTTTAAACAAATGCAACTTTATCGTATGTCATCTGTAACTTTAATATAGACTTATTGACACATGGTGACCTTATTTGATCTCTACTATATATATATATATATATATATATATATATATATATATATATATATATATATATATATATATATATATATATATATATATAGGTGGGATTTGGTGTAAACACCAATTTTGGTGTAAATATCCTAACAATCTGAACCGTTGATCTAATCTTGATCAACGGTTGAGATTGATTGTCAGAGGGTAACAAAACCCCAAAAAAATCCACACATCCTGCCTCTCTTTCTCTCTCCTCTCTTTGTCTCTCTTCTATCTAAGTTACATCAATTTTTCCCCCAAAAATCCTCTCAAAAATTTACCAGAAATTAGGGTTACATAAATTAGGGTTAGATCATCCTAATTTACCAGAAAATCGTTCATCCTATCATCCTAATTCGTTCTATCATCCTAATTCGTTCAATTGTATACGGAATTCGTTCAAAGTCGTAAACCGTTCGTTCAATTCAATTCAATTTTCAGAAAATTCAATTCAATTCGTTCAATTTTCAGAAATTTCTCTTTGATGAGCATGGATTCCACCGAGCATGAACCTATTGTCGATGAACATGAAGGTAATGTTGTTAAGTTGATTCATCCGGTTTTTCATGGATGATTACAGCATATTTTATATATTTCGTTTTATAAGTTGATTTATCCAGTTTTTGAGCATCGATTCGTTTTTAACTATTGGTTTTTTATTTCCTCCAGAATTCTTTATGATGAATATCGATTTCAACATAGAAAACATGAATCAACTTGAAGGTAATCTCAGAATTTAATAGAGTACTTGAATATATGTGTTGGAATAGTTGAATATATATGTTGGAATAATTGAATATATATGTTGGAGTAATTGGATTACTTGAGTATGTGTTGGAGTAAGTGAATATATGTGCTGGAGTAACTGAGTATATGTGTTGGAGTAACTGAATATATGTGTTGGAGTAACTGAGGATATGTGTTGGAGTAACTGAATATATGTGTTGGAGTAACTGAGTATATGTGTTGGAGTAACTGAATATATGTGTTGGAGTAATTGGAGTACTTGAGTATATGTGTTGGAGTAACTGAGTATATGTGTTGGAGTAACTGAGTATACGTGTTGGAGTAACTGAATATATGTGTTGGAGTAACTGAGTATATGTGTTAGAATAGTTGAATATATGTGTTGGAATAACTAAGTATATGTGTTGGAGTAATTGAAGTACTTGAGTATATGTGTTGGATTAATTGAGTATATGTGTTGGAGTAATTGAATATATATGTGTTTGTGTGTGTATAGGACTCCCTCGGAAATCTTTACGACTCAGTCAAAAGGATGAGACTACATGACGTTGAAGACATTCATACAAGTATACAACATGAAATTATATGATACTTCATGTTATAATTTTTGGATAAATATTTCTTGGAATACTTGATAGATGTTGGAGTAACTGTGAAAACATGTTGGAGTAACTGCTTTTAAGCATTAGAATACTTGGTGTTATCTTTTGGAATACTTGATGTTATACAGGTGGGATGGAACATTTGGGGTTATGTCTTTGGAATCATGTATATACAGGTGGGATTTTGTGTAAACACCAATTTTGGAGTAACTAATTTTGGAATAACTACTGCAATGCCTTGGAGTAACTACTGTAATGCCTTGGAATAACTACTGCAATGCCTTGGAGTAACTACCTTAATGAATTGGAATAACTACTTTAATGAATTGGAATAACTACTGCAATGCCTTAGAGTAACTACTGCAATGCCTTGGAATAACTACTGCAATGCCTTGGAGTAACTACCTTAATGAATTGGAATAACTACTTTAATGAATTGGAATAACTAATGTTGGAATAACTATTGTACTGAATTGGAATAACTACTGTAATAAATTGGAGTAACTAATGTTGGAATAACTAATGTAATGCCTTGGAATAACTATGACATTTCAATATACGGCTTCTCCATACTATCTAATTTTTCCTTTTTCTTGAGGATTAATCAGTGCCGCCACTGGTCTCAATGTTCCAACACGGTGATCAGCACGTGTTCTCGTAACAGCCTTGAGGATGTCCTCCTTATCATCACAGAAATCTTTGAATTTTGTCTTCAAAGCTGTTATTTCCTCATTTGCATCTGAAAAGATCATGATTCCAGCCATTTCAATCGACATGGAAATCCGGTTTGCTCTTTTGTCGACATATAATAAATCATGAACCCCATCGTAGTACAATGTGTGCAACATGAGGAAAAAACCAGATTCATTTTTGTTGACTTGTGTAGATTTACTCCAATTGAAATCTTTGTTGACGATTTCAAAGGTGACAATATCGCCAGAACCATGTATCTTTTTGTATCCGAAGTAGTCGGACAAGCAACCCACTTTTGGAAAAAAAAGAAAAAAAAAAGTATAATCATTCAATACAAAAAACACAACTTGAAAGTTCATGTACACAATTAACCATTCACGAAAAAGAATACTAACCGCAAACTTTGCTAAGTTGAAGAACACGGATTCATGCCAATTATCATGTATCAGGTTGTCCAGAACTTCAACCTGTCTTGTTTGAAAATTGACACACACACAAAAATAGTGCTCTTCAAGATATAGTGGGATGAAAATCAATTCCGCACCCAACATGCACCCTCTAGGATTGTTTATGATGAATTCATGCCACAAACGGACTAATTTGTCCATGCGTGGCTCCGTTTGTGAATCTTCATCTTCATTTTGATTGTCAAACATACTCCAGAGTAGATCCTTTTTCATAAGAGTATCAAAAGTATTCAGGAGATTCAAAAGTATTCATGGATGGAATAACTCTATATGTGCATAAGAATAGCTGTGTAAAAAATTGGAATAGGCAGCCAACATGTCAGCCTAAAAACAGAATTATAAAGGCACCCCCAATTGAAAAGATATCAAGATCTCTAGCTTAACAATGAAAACAAGGATCATATGTACATAAAAAAATGGAATAACATACTTACCATGTGCCTAATCCCAAAAAACATCATGGTTGGTGATGTTTTTTGTATGTTCTCCATGAAGTTTAGCACAACTGACCAAGACTCGATGATGGACCATTCGGTCTTCACATTGTGGCGGGATGACCAAAAATCTTCTCTTGTCGCAGTCACATTTCCGGAACGGAAAACAACCTCACTACGCATACGAAAAGAAAACGTCAAAACACAAAATCCATTATTAGAATAGCTTATGTGATGCCTTGGAATAACTACATAGAAAATGAGAATGAGATCAGTTAATAACCTATACTCCGTATTAGTTAGCAGTACATTGATGCAGATGCAGTACACAACCACAATTCATTGTTTAGTGTAAATGAATTGCAGGAATTCACGCACAAGATCGCGAAAACCATCATTGAGTGCTTAAGGAGATGAGAATTTTGTCATTCATGAATTAAACTTGTCATTAATCAATAACAGCAATTAAGACAAAATTAGAAAATTAGGAACAAAATAAACATAATGCAGTACATTTTGAACGAAATAAACATATAACTAGTTGAAGATACCAAAATTGGGCAAAAAACAGAGTGAAGAAATTGAGGCAGAGTGAAGTAATTGAAGAAATTAGGACGGAATGATGAAGATGATGATGATGACTGTTATCAAACCCTAACATAGAGGCGAAATAACATATACACAGTAATAGAAACAAATCCACAAAAATCAAGCAGAAATAATGATGAAACAACCTAACAAAGCTCGGAAATCTAATTAATCAACTAAATCATCTCAACTTAACCTAAAACTCAATCGAAAAGCACAAAAATCAAATCAAAGTTAAAAAGAAGCGGCGAACTAACGAGAAACAAGCGATTCAGCAAACAAATTAGAATCATAAGCGCATAAATTGAATTAATTAAACTTTGGGCGAAAATACCGAAATTAAAGAGTGAAGAAATTGAAGCAATATACCGAAATTAGGGTGTAATGATGATGAAATTGAAGCAGAGTCGAAGATTACAGAAGAAGCTGAAGTAAATGATGATGAATCGGTAGAAGAAGCTGAAGAGAATGGAGCTTGAAGATGAACCGTCACTTGCTTGGTGATGAAGGAAGAGAATGTTGTTTGCTGAGAAATACAAAATGAAGAGAGAGAGAGAAAACAAAAACCGCGCCTAACTGAGAAATTTTGGGGTTTTGTGTGTTTACCGAGATCTAATCTCGACCGTTGATCAAGAATTAGATCAACGGTCTAGATTATTAGGACGTTTACACCAAAATTGGGTGTTTACACCAAATCCTAATTCTACATATATATATATATATATATATATATATATATATATATATATATATATATATATATATATATATATATATATATATAGAAGTGGGATCAGGTGAGTACACTTATATATGTTGAGTCCGTGAGTCCCCATCTTAGCCCTTGATTCAATGTTAGATTAATGGTTAAGATTTGTTTTCATAATTAAGGAAATAACTAACAAATCTGGGTAAATATATCAATTCTCTCTCTCCTCCTTAATTATCTCAATGCAAATCTTTTCTCTCTCTTATCAATCTATTTAACTGATCTTTCTCTCACACAAGTTTCTTCAAAATTAAGTTTTTTTCATCTTCACCAAAAAAATATCATCATTTTCCTACTATCATTGTACGTATTGTACGTATGTTACTATGTTACTGTCATAATCCATAAATTATGTTACTTTAACTCATATAACATGTTACTTTAATTCATGCACTATGTTACTTTAACTCATAAAATCTGTTACGTTGTATAATATTCTCTTGCAAAAACTATTATTCTAACTTATACAATGTGTTACTCTAATTCATGAACTGCGTTACTTTAATTCATATAAAATGTTACTTTAATTCATGAACGACTGTGTTAATTTAACTCATAAAATTTGTTACGTTGTATAATATTCTCTTGCAAAAACTATTACTATAACCCATACATTTTGTTACTTTAATTCATGAACTGTGTTACTTTAACTCATAAAATCTATTATATTGCATAATAATCTTTTGCAAAAACAAGACTTTCAATCAACCAAAAGAATAATGTATGATCTTCAAAAAAAAAAAGAATAATGTATGTGACAAAAATTATAAAACTCCATTATAATTCCAATGTTTCACACCTGTAACTATAAGAACTGGATATTTGAAATCAAATTACAATCATAAAATGTGTTACTGTAACTCATTAAAACTGTGTTACTGTAACTCATTAAGTATGTTACTCTAACGCATAATGTATGTTATTCTAACTCATTTTACTCCAATCAAGGATGTTACTCTAACGAATAATGTGTGTTACATCTAACAATATATTGTCCTACTCAGAATTGTGCTTCTTCTTCATGATCTTCTTCTTCTTCTCCTGATTCTTCTTCTTCGTCAGACGATGATTTACATGACGTTTTCTTCTTCTTCTTCTTCTCATCTACATCTTTGAAGATCTGCCCTATGTATGGAGAAATTCTCACCCACATCCCTTCATCATTCATGTGCTTTTGCGTCTACTGAAAAAACAATAACAGTGCCAATAAACGTGGCAAAAAAAACAATCAAAACTTGAAATATGGATTAAAGTAACAGATAACAAGAATTAAAGTAACAGATGAAGTGCATTGAAGTAACATTAAATTAAATTAACAGAGGATGGTTATACACCAGGTATAAAGTAATAGAGGTCAGACATTAAAGTAACAGATAGTGTGAATTAAAGTAACAGATAATGTTCATTAAAATAACACCAGATATAGGTTAGTGCAAAAAAATCATATAATGATAAAAAATGAGAGTATGACACAGTATCTTACTCTTTGATATTGTTTTGTATTTTGAAGTCATCATGTCCCATAATTATAAGAAGCAATATCTTTTTTTTTCTTTTTTTAATATGGCGTTAATCTTTGATATTGTTTTCTATTTTGGTGGCAATCACGTCTCATTATTATAGGAAACAGTATCTTTTTTTTTAATTTTTTTAATATGGCAGTTTTCTAAATTCTTAGGACACTCTAATGCACTACAATAACAGATGAAAAGAACTACAGTAACGACTGGAGTGTATTAAAGTAACACGACATATAAAGTAACGATTTTTTTGTCACTCTAATGCATTAGAGTAACAGATGAAAAGAACTAAAGTAACAGATGAAGTGCGTTAAAGTAACATTAGATTCAATTAACATTATGTGCATTAAAATAACAGGGGTTAGCCATTAAAAAACAGATTGTGTATATTAAAGTAACACAATTTATTTGTTTGTGCGTAAAATTCATATAATGATTAGACCTTTAATAACATGCAGATTCCATACTGTAAACTTTAAAATATAATAATATGGAGCATCCTAATGGCGCGTTTTCAATATAAATTAGAAACCAAATACTCACCGTTTGTGTATTCGACGATTTGCATATCCGTCATCGAATGAGAAATTTCAGCGTCGCGAGGAAGAAGATAAATGATTGAACATGTTATTGAGTGGTTGATTGAACGTAAGTTGCAACCACACGAAGAAGAAGATGAATGATTGAACGTGATAAAATGAAATGAATAAAATTAACAAAAAATCTGTAAGCAATATCGAAAACTCACCATTGTTGTACTCTACGTTTTGCTTATCAACAGTTGATGAAGATGTCGCGATCATTGAATCCTAGAACGGGATGTCGAGCACAGATTGATGGGAAGCTTTTTTTTTTTTAGGTTTGATGATGAACGTAATAATGTGAATGAATGAATTGATTTGTTGTTTCCTAAAATCATGGGAGTTATTTTAGGAAACAGTATCTCTCTCTCTCTTTTTTTTAATGCAAATCTTAGAACGAATCTTGTCCATCCATCCATCTCCCATCCAACGGATGAGATGAGGACTTAGGGACTCAATATATGAGAGGGACTCATAAGAACCCATCTCTCTCTCTCTCTCTATATATATATAGAGGTAGGTTCAAATAAGGTCCACAATTTTTTTAAGTCTATATTGAAGTTACAGATGACATACGCTAAAGTTGCATTTGTTCAAAATTGATATATATACAAATGCAACTTTAGCGTATATCATCTGTAACTTCAATATAGACTTAAAAAATTGTGGACCTTATTTGAACCTATATATATATATATATATAGAAAAGGGATCAAGGGAGTTTGGGTAAAAGTGGGAAGTTGGGAAGTTGTGTTTATGGCCCTTGATTTGGGTTGGATGGATGGCCTAGATTAATCACAATAAAAAAAAAAATAAAAAAAAAAAAAAGGATTAATCACAATAAATAAATAAAAAAATAAAAAATAAAAAAAAGAGGAGATGAAGTGCGTGGAATGACTAGTAGCAGGCAGCAGCAGACAGGAGCAGAGCAACAGCAGGTAAAGAAGAGCACTCTCACTCAATCTTTCATCATTTCCATCACCAAAAGCCACCTTCTTTCTCTCAATTGCTCACCATTCGCAGCGCAATCTTTCACCAAAATTCACTTTCTTTCTCTCAATCTTTCACCAAAATTCACTCTCTCACTAATATTCAAAAATTCATCCTATTGCTCACCATTTCATTTCATTAAAATTCAAAATTCATCCCAAATCAATATTCATCTCCTTATTTATACTATCATGCAAAATAACTGAACCCTAATTCGTAATCTGTTCTACATGTACATGCTCCAATGGTGCTGTTTCTTAAAGATTCGTCTGTGCTCCAGTCAAAAATTCTTGTTCAACTTGCAGGAGGTAAGATGAGTTCATACATATATATTTGGTATCTTGCATTTCGAATTCCATTTTTTTGTTTGGTTTGTTAATTTCAAAAGTTATACAGTTATAATGTCACAACCACACTCTATATGATGGACAGTCGCACAGTTATAACGTGGTAGTCACACTTAATATGATAGACAGTCGCACAGTTACAACCACACTCTATATGATGGACAGTCGCACATTTATAACGTGGTAGTCACACTTAGCAAGACAGTCACACGTTCCACGTCGTTGTAGCTTTTCTGCTGTAGATGTAGTTGTATTATGTGAAGTTGCAGTTGTATTATTCCAAATATTGGTGCTGGTAAGACTGATATATTTATTACGTTACATTCATTATCCACACATTCCACCATTGTTATGTTTATTATTGTTATTTTTTTTTGTTGTCGAGTATTGTACTTATAGTTCTTATGCGTTGTCGAGTATTTATTATAGTTTAACCCATGCAACTTATATCACGTGATTATTTCCAACTATTTCTAACTAGTTTTTAGTAAAATCATGCTGTTATATGAGCAATGCCACAGTCGAGTATTTATTATAGTTAAAGATGAATGCGTGCGTTGCAAGATTGATAGCGTGTAATATAGGGATTCTTTTTATCGACAGCAGTTTAACCCATGCAACTTATTATATCACGTGATTGTACACATCAATACGTGTGACTATGCAACTCATAGCATGTGATTGTACACATCAACATGTGTGATTATGCCAAGTGAACTTTGTGATTATTTCTAACTATTTCTAAGTAGTTTTTAGTGTGTAATATATTGTTCCAACCACTGATAGTGTTTTTTGTTTTTATTGTTCCAACCTATATGCCAGCGGAAGACACAGTGATTGTTCCTTACGTAGGGCAGAAGTTCGCGGACATCGATGGAGCATTCAAGTTTTATCAAGCTTACGCATTTTACCTTGGTTTTGAGGCGAAGAGGTATACGACAACTAGATCATTTGATGGTTCGATCAAGAAGAAATTGTTGGCTTGTAACAAGGAGGGCAAAACAGCCAGCCAGAGCATGGTGAAGTTGTCGAGCACCGGAGAGAAGGAGGGGCAAGAGTATGTGGGATCGTACGAACCCAAAAGGATTATGAAGGCGACGAGGACGCAATGTGGAGCAAGAATTAGGCTCTGTGCAATGGTCGGGGGGTTTTATATTGAAGAGTTCACCGAGGAACACAACCACGATCTTGTGATGGTTAAGGACCGAGAGTTTCAAAAGTCATCTCGAAATTTATCAAGATATCACAAGGAGATGATCGTTTGTAACTCGAGGGTGCGTAATGTATGTCAACAATGTTGTTAGTGTATGGTTGACTGCTAACCCTGCGCGACTAATGCAGTTGCAATTTTGTGTGTGCAGCTGAAGATCGGGGCAACTCGGACATACAGGATGTGCAAGGAGTTGTCGGGCGGATATCAGAATATCGGAGCATCGTTGGTTGATTTCAAGAACTGGGGGAGGGACGTCAAGTGCTTCGTCCACGAGCAGGATGGTCAGTTGTTCATAGACCGGTTCAAGAGTTTGAGGGACAGTCAGGGGGATTTCTACTTTGACTACGATGTGGATACAGACGGGAGCTTACGCAGGGTCATTTGGGCGGATGGTGCAGCTCGAAGGAACTACGCGGCATTCGGGGATGCAGTTTCATTCGACCCAACGTACGGAACCAACGTGTATTCCATGGTGTTCACACCGTTCACTGGCATGGACAACCACAAACGGTCTGTCACGTTCTGTGGGGCGTTGCTATTAAAGGAGGACTACGAGTCATTTACATGGGTCCTCTCCCGGTTTCTGGAGGCCATGGGCGGGAAGGAACCGTGTTATATCATTACAGACCAGGATCCCGGAATTTTAAAAGCCGCCCCGGAAACATTCAAAGCAGCGCACCAACGGTGCTGCACGTGGCACATCATGAACAAGGTTCCAGCAAAGTACGACAGATCAAGAGAGGAGGCCTCGGAATTCGTAAAAGCCCTCAATTCAATTATATGGGACGATGACATCGAGGCGTCGGAGTTCGACGACAGGTGGGGGCGGATCATGATTGACCATGATGCTGTTGGGATCGAATGGTTCGAAAATATGTTCGAAGACAGGAGCAAATGGGTCGCCGCGCATTGCAGGGAGGTGAGGATGTCCGGAATTATGAGGACAACGCAGAGATCAGAGAGCGAGAACAGTTTCTTTAAAAAGTTTGAAGACAACAGCGGTACGTTGGTCCAGTTCTGGATGCGTTTCGAAAGTGTGATGGACCAACAGAGGCACATGCAGAAGAGGCTAGACAACGTTAACCGGCAGTCATTCCCCAAAATTGGATCGACGAATCCGATGGAGAGCCACGCGGCAAGGGTGTACACGCACGTGGCTTTTGCACACTTTCAGGAAGAGGTTAAGTTTTCGCTCTACACGTGCAGCGTCCGTGGGTATCAGGAGAAGGACGGGATCGAAGCGACAACAGTACTGGACTCCATCCAGGACCGCAACTACATTGTTGAATACAACCCAGGTACTGGCATAGAAAGTCACTGTTCATGTCGTGTAGCCATAGTCAGATAGCCTAACTATATGATCCAAACGTAACGAGTTTTATTTCCTAATTCATTGAATGCGACTGTACACAATAAAGGGTGCGACTCTGGAACGCGGTGCGTGTGATTGTGCAACGCAATTCGTTTGATTCTGCAACGTAAGGACTGTGACTATGCAGCATAACGGGTGTGACTGTATTCTGTCAAGGTTGTGATCATACCTTTAGAAAGCCACATCCCGTACGTTGCGTAGCCACTGTTCGTACGGTCAGGAGTCGCACTCTTTATGTGTTTCTTAATGCACTCGCAGGTACCTGTGAGATCAGATGTACTTGCAGGAAGTTCGGTCGGTATGGAATTCTTTGCAGGCATGCCATTTGGATATACTCTTCGAAAGGACGGGAGACGATCCCGGAACGGTACGTGGCATGTAGATGGACAAGGGATGCTCTACGTAATGTTAATGCGTGTCCCCTGTCAGAGAGTCGACTAAGCGATGATAAGGCTGTTACAGTCACGAGGCTATTTTCGGAGTTCTATGAGACCGTCAGTCGTGTCAGCAAAATGGCTAAGGATGATAAGGCTCGAGAGTCTGCATGTCGCCCCTCGCTATACAGTCGTAATCTGTGAACTCGACCATCATTTCCCTGCAGACCAAACAATGTCCCGTTTAGCACATGCATGTTTTTAAAAACGACACGAGCAGCACAATAAATACGTACCCCGACGGACGTGGCGTTGAGCGGTCAAAGACGTAGTCGATTACATCTTTCCGTACGTGGAGGATATCCGAGAAGATGACGAATTGGAGCACATGAATCCAGAGACCACAAACTGCCCTCTCAATATTGTCCCACAGTCCAACGTGCAGCCCAAATTCTATAGAATTGTATCCATGCATTCAAATGTCACGTTGGAGTGGAAGATGTATCGATGATGTAGTTCTCTGGGGTGCGTCCTGGTCCCTGAGCCCTCCCCTGTCTGCTGATCATCGTTCGTGACGATTACCGCCGTCGCAGGCGTGGTGGCAACAGCGTCCGCTACAGACCAGCCTGCTTTGTTCAGTTCCTTCTCAAGACTAGAACTCACTGTCCCTGAGGGCATTACATCACGCGTTTCCTCCACATTGGAAGCCGATCGTGCGTCAGTTGTCTCCCCCGCTGCTTGCCGTAGAGCCACCACTATGGTCGGACTCCTGTCAACTGAACCCTGCACATCGTCCTCAGCGGCATCATCCTCTTCAACGCTGATTTTCTCACAGGCATCATCCTCTTCACATTCTTCCTCGCAGAAACTCGGTGTCACGACGCCACCCTCAAAAGTGCCCTCATCATCGTAACCATCTATTCCGTCACCATATCCCACACAGAAATCTGTTTCCTCAATTTCTTCTTCCGTGTATCCAGAGGCACGCATGTCTTGCACAACTTGGTTTATCAGATTGCAGGCTTCAGCATCGAGGTGCGCCTCGCCCTCAACGACGGGGGCGTCCTCGGTAGTTTGCTTCAACTGGCCGGCCAACGAAGTGACTTGATCGACATACCGGAGGACGGTTGGATCTTCCCAGAATTGTTGGGAGGACGGGTCTTGACTTGGAACTGCGTTGTTCCTCGTCGATATTTCTCTTACTTTAATGGCAGCTTGCTCACAGAAACCGCAAAAGGCTAGCGCACACCTCCGGAAATTCATGAAAAAACGCCGGTCGTCCTATAATTCAGTTGAAGTCAAATCATTAGTGTGAAGCTCAGTGGTGTTGAGGCTGGCAGTGTGAGTATGACTAAGCACGTAATTGTGTGATTGTACGGAATAAAGTGTGTGACTGTGTAGCATAAAGTGTGCGACTGTACAGTTTGTAGCGTGTGACTGTGCACGTTATAGTACTAATTGGACAACGTAATGTGTGTGTCTATACAGGTAATAGTGTGTGACTCTACAGCTAATAGTATGTGACTATACAGCCAATAGTATGTGACTATACATCAGGATGAGTGTGATCATAACAGTTTTATGAATCGTATATGCTTTTATAAACATAGGTAAGGCTGTCAGATTAAATCGTTTAACGGACAAAGAGTTGATGATTTATTGATGATTTATAGAGTGGCTGGGAGATCACTTACGTTAACCTCCTCGATGTCTTCCAACTGATTGTCTCTCTTAATCCCTGTCATTATTCTTTTGGGACTAGAGTGCTGGTTGTCAGAGGGCATCGTTATAGCGGGGGCGCCCTCGCTGCCTGTTGTCCCACATGTACATGGGTACGTCACCTTCGAACGTAGCTGATTTCCCAGCGACCCTGTCTCCAGTTCCCCAGCGAGACGATCGCATATTCTTCGTGCATCCCAATGTGCGATAAATGGTATGTCGCATCTGCAACTCTCGCTACGGAAATCGTAGCGCTGGAAGTACGCAATCATTAGAATGGGGATGCATCCCCGGAGGTACTTGAGGACTTTGTTGGGGTCACGCGTCCCCTTACCCGCCCGCACCAGATCATGCAGGACAAAGGTACACCAGTCCTGTTCCCGAATCGAGTCCACGTCCTCCACTGCGGCCAGCAGACTCAGGTCCAGTAAGTTGTTCGTTGTACGCGCGAGGAATGATGATAACGCGAACAACACAAACCTGCGGACAAAGTCGTCGTCAGCGGTTTTGGTTACCATCAACTGTTCGTGCACCTTCCCTAATGTTATTGGCTTGCTGCTGTCCACCACACCGAAGTCTTTCCTCCGGGTACTCTTTAACCTGATCACGTCAGGTGAGTCTGCCCCTTTCTTGTTGCTGGTTGGGATTACTTTCAGCGGATGAGGGCCCAAAGGTAGCTGGAGGCAGTCGTGGATGTCGTACTTTGACATCATGAATGCCTCCTGGCTTGAGGCACGAAAAATATGGGACCCGTCAGAAAATGCACGGAGGAACATAACCGCGTGCTCAGTGGGTACCGATTCAAGCCTCAGATCCAACAGCCCGCCGAATCCAACAGCACGCACCCTCTCTTTCTGATCATTCGATAATCGCCCAATTAGATGGTGCAACCGCTTGGGCCTACATTGAATATCGGGCTGATCCTGTCGGCGGTCCCCCCCTCTCTTCCTTTGAGACACACACACGTATGTGGGGTCGGCCGTTGTATCAGATTTGACCCTCCCCTTTTTTTTCGGCCTGCTTTCCTCAACACTTTCTGTCTCACCCACATCCAGATCGGCGACCGGTGTATCACAAGTCACCCTTTTTTTTTTCTTTTGTCTGCCTTCGTCAACGATTTCTGCCCCAACACTGCATGACTATACAACATAAAGCGTGTGACTTTGCATCATAACAAGTGCGACTGTGTAGATTCAAAGGTGTGATTGTACATCATTCTGTTACTTCACAACAAAATGTAACGAGTGCGACTATGTACCCTCAAACGGGTGACTGTATAACCAATTCTGTATGACTTTACAACTCTGTGACTATACAACATAAAGCGTGTGACTTTGCATCATAACAAGTGCGACTTTGTAGATTCAAAGGTGTGATTGTACATCATTCTGTTACTTCACAAAAAAATGTAACGAGTGCGACTATGTACCCTCATACGGGTGTATAACCAATTCTGTATGACTGTATAACCAACTCTGTATGACTATTCAAATGTTAATTTTATTTCTTCCCAAACACCAAGTCTGTGACTATAAGACTGCTTTTACGTAAGCTTCAACATGGAAGCATGCAAAACTTCAACAAAAACCTGTCTACTCGATGGCACATGCATACTTACAATGACGACTATGGGAAATTCAACAAAGAAATAAAGACTTCATCTTTGGCTCTATAAATACAACTACGACCCGTTCAACTCAAAATTAGGGTTATAACTAGAGGAATAACGATTAATCAAGAATAAAAACTGTATGAATATTAGTTGTCAGAGAAAAAAAACTTCATCTTCGACTCTATAACTACAACTACTGTACAACTACTACAACTTCGAACTCAAAATTAGGGTTATCGGCTCTTTCAACATTTTTTATTGTTCATGCATGCCGGAGTTCTTGACCACATTTTAGGGTTCGTGAAAAAGGAATAAAAAAGGGTTGAACAAAAGGAAAATCGGAGGTCGAAAATCGAACATTCAACATACCTTTGTAGCATCACCGGAATTTTAGGCATTATCGGAGATGGAGAAGCTGCGGAAACGGAGATGGAGATGGAGATGGATTTTTTTTTAGAGAGAGCGTTGAGTGATTGAGAGCTGGTGAAATGAATATAAATAGGTGCAATGGGGAAGTGCAATGGGTTGGGCGGGAGAATAGAGAGGAGGGAAATTAATTGGGGGAAATTAAGTGAATATAATTAACTGATGATGGGTGATGGATGATGGCTGTCCGCAGCTTGTCAGTCCCTCAGCCCCCTTTTTTTTTATACAATCTAAGTCATCCATCCACCGTCCATATTAAACTTAATGGATGGGTGGGATTAATGCTAAGAGAGAGTTAGGGGGCGTTTGGTTCACCAAAAAGAGGTACTCCCTCTGGACACTATTTTTTGCCCCACTTCATTAAAATACTACTCACATATATTGGGCTAGTGGGGCGAAAAATAGTGTCCGGAGGGAGTATAAGGTATGGGTTTAGAATGAACCAAACCTATACCTATTGTTTGGTTGGCAAACTTACGGGTTTGATACCCATACCTCAAACCTCCAAGGTATGGGTTTCTCATACCCAAGGGAGGTATATATATATATATATATATATATATATATATATATATATATATATATATATATATATATATATATATATATATATATATATATATAGAGAGAGAGAGAGAGAGAGAGAGAGAGAGAGAGAGAGAGAGAGAGAGAGAGAGAGAGAGAGAGAGAGAGAGAGAGAGAGAGAGAGAGAGAGAGAGAGAGAGAGAGAGAGAGAGAGAGAGAGAGAGAGAGAGAGAGGGGGGGGGGGGGGGGGGGGAGGATCAGGGAAGTTAGTAACTCCCTAAGGGAGTGTTTGGTTCGCAATAAGTTATAGGAATGGAATCAAGAATCAAACCATGGTGGTATGGGGTTGGAACTTGATTCCTCATTTCTAGTGTTTGGTTCGTTTGTTAAATGATTAGGAATCAAATTATAAATTATAGTTGGTAAAATACTCCGTATTTAATAATCTAATTTTAAATATATAAAACTTTATATGATAATGTTATACAGAATACTACAAAATAAAATAAAAATCAGTTAAAAAAAATGAAATGAATTTAATTAAAAACTAGTTATTGGGAATATAAAACCTCAAATATATTTAATACTAATTTTCAAGATAATTTTTTTATTAGTTTTCCCAATAAAATATTTTAATTAAGAAATTTAAAAAAAAAAAAAAAAAACAGAAAAATCAAATATGAATATAAGGATTTTGATTCCAAGGGTATGAGTCTCATCTGGGATAATTTTACTTAAATTTATGACCTTAAGAACTTTTTTAAGCCTAAAAGAATGTTGATTAATATCAAAGAATGAATTATTACTTTATATAATTTAATTATATCACATCACACAAAGTCTAGGGAGAGATCGTATCTCCATAAGTTACTGAGTATTAGAGAGACCGTTGGTCAATAACTCATTATGTGTTGTTCGCACCTATTTAATGATTAGATGTACCTCTAAATATCAACTTTGTTTGTACCGATTTTTATATCATTAACAAGCGTACCTCATTTATATTTATATAATCTTTTAGGTTAAACCTACCTATTTTTATTAGGGTTGGTATCACATTATTATAATTTTTTGATATGAGAATTTTAGTTGATTTCGAATGAAAATGATAAAACATCACATTAATATAATAGATTAAATATATTATTATAATAATTAAAATATTCTCCAACTTTTTATATTTTTGTCATATTTCCTTAATTAAATATTTTTATGAAACGTATCAATCATATCATTCAGAAGAAAAAGAAAAAAATAACTATTCAAATATACTCCGTATATATAGATATACAGTATAGATTTAAGCAAGCAATCATACTCCTCGATTGAATATCGGTTCCTGTCTCTCCCTAACCTAAACAGGCTAATTGTGAAATACCCTTCGTAAATTGTTGGAACACAATTCTACTCGCAGTGAATCATGGATCATGTAATTTTATACTCGTATTTGTTTTGCTGACAAAAATTGTAATTGTGATTGACATTACTATCAAATATAAATCTGCTAGAAGGATGTTGGTTTGATTAGTGACTAGATGAGGTTAACCCCCTTTTATTTTCGAAATTTTTGGGTTGAATTAGTTGAGGAACCGTCTCTCTATCGTTTTTGTGATTATGTTGTTAGTACTGATGATGGCTTGTTTATTTTATTGTGGTTAACGTTTGCAGTTTGGTTCTTGATTTGGATAGTTAGAGGGTTTTTTTTTATTGGGTAAAATCCTAAATTGACAGAATCGTTAATTATTTGTGTAATTTTAATAAAGAATGTCTTTTTTGGTCTGAACTAGCAATGGAAATTTGCATGTTAATGGGGTTTGATTGATGATATATCTATAATAAAACCTAATAAATTCAATTGAATTGAATTGGTATATTTGCAGGGCTCTGGAGGTAGAAAACTATTCATAATTATGACTGATAAAGAGTTTCGTTATTGCTTGTATCGAATTGGGGATCCGGAAGACAGTGCATCAGTTGATGAAACATGTATTAGAAATTTCGATGAGCCGTTGCTGAAGATGGAAAAGTCGACCTTTCCCGAAGCCATGAACTTTGCTGCTATCGGGTCACGTATATTCATGGTCGGTGGCTTCCCAGATCGTGTTACTCCTGGTTCTAAGGGCTCCAGGAAAGTATTTATTTACGACACCGCGTCTTCCACCTTGGCCGCGGGACCACCCTTGATATCTGGCAAGGTATACCCTCACCTGTTTACCATTGGCTCAAGATTATTTGCTTTATCCAAATTAATCCACTGCTCTCATTCTGACAATGCTGCCCTGCTGGAACGGAAACCCCGGTTTGAGATGTTGGATACTGAGCATCTCGAACGAGGCTGGTCTTCACTTCCTATTCCCAAGCTTCGTGTATCCTGAGAAAAAAATGTTTACTCTATTGGTAGGAATGGTTGTTCTGAATCATGCGCTTTTATTTTCGTCAGTATTCCTGGCGCTGGTACATATTTGTTTGATGCAGATAAACTCGTTTGGCGTTATGTTAGTGCTAAATTATCATCTTTTTCTGGGCATGCTAAGCCAATAGTACCTAATATCCCTTCTGCGAGTTATGCTATTTCACCAGTTCATAAGACACTTTCTATCCAAAGATTTTATTATGATGCGGGGGTTGGACTTAAGGCTAAAGAAATTAAAATTGATGATCCTTATCGTCTTTCTCCGCAACTACCACCACCCTATATGTGTTGTCGTCCTTTGTTGACAGCTCTTGGCCCCGGTGGTCGGGTGTATATTGTCGTGAGTGGTGTTGATAATCCTGATGCGATGAATACTTGGGTTGGAACACGTTACGTGAAGGTCACTGCTCTTGAATTTGTCCAAGAAAAATATGAGGACTTAGCTGAAGGGCCCTCTTTGAAGAGGAGATGTCGGAGGCTGGTGAGACATGAAGATGAAAAAACAGAAGAGAAGGAGGAGGAGGAGGAGGAGGAGACAAGAGAGCTTCAGTTGACGGGCAAATGGAGAATGTGTTTTTCAGGAGGTCCGATGTTTGGTCAGTTATTTCATGTTGTTGCTGCATTTGCAATGTAAGTAAGCTTCTTCATTTTCACTTTATAGAGCAATTTCTGAACTTTGTGATATGTTCTGCTAGGTTTGTGGTGCTTCTATGAGTACCTAGCCTAAATAATTGATTGTGAAATTGATGTTGCAGGTAAAATGATGGTGGCAGGATGAGGCCCGGTGGTCGCCTTGCAGAGTGGACGTGGATCAAAATTATGCTTTTCTATCTAGTAATTAAGTTATTTTTGCCTAGTTTTAGACATGAAGTTGGGTGCAACAAGGTGGTTCCTTGTTCCTGTAGGAACCGCGGCTAACTTACTTTCTTGACTGAAAGGATAATATGGGTCACTTCTAGTACTTTTCATTCGCCAGTCCGGATCATCATACTTTGGTCCGGCCAGATCATTGAATATATAGTAGTAGTATTACATTATGGTCCAGTCCACTGTCCACTTGTTTGCTAAAGCTTGATCTTTAATTTGCTCAGGACCGACCCGAATGGACCAAAATCTTGTTGGAGAATGTTTTACAACTATAGTTAATCTTTTGTCCCTCAAATCAAAAAGAAAATGAGCGCGGAAATGCACAAGCTTGCAATTTGTGAGGACTCTAGTCCTCGGTTTTATTTTGTCTAGAAAAGAGCTTACTACATCGCGTGAGAATCTTAGTACTTGAGCTATAACTAACAAAAGTAGTTAGTAGTTACAAATAAAAAAGTAATAGAGTGCAGGGATTCAGTCTATTATGGTAGCCTTGGTAGGCTCCAATCCCGTCCATATATCATCGCCAATAAAATTTATACTACGTACATACTACAGAACATCATTTTCAACAAAACCTTCAAATCTTACAAAATCTCCCTGAATTAAAAACAATATAATTACTCCCTCCGTCCTTTATGTTTCTTTCCGTTTCAATATAATACTCCTTACAAATTTTAAAAAGCGAGAAGAAACATACGGATCTTAAAAAGCGAGAAGAAACATAAATGACGGAGGGAGTAGAATAAAAGAAGAAAAAAAAAACCAGAGATAACCTGGGGCTGCCAAGGTTCCCTTAGAAAAATAGCGCCTCCAAATGGGGAAGGATTCAATGCAAATTTCTTGGTTTGATTTCTCACAACAATGACAAATTCTTGTTTGTGACGAAATTATCCGTCATAAACGTGTAACGGGTCAAATAATATTCACTTGGTGAATAAGACAAAGTCATGAGCTATCCACTAGGCTTGTCTTTTCTAATATAATAGTACTAGTTGGAAAGCCCGTGCGATGCACATGCCGATTTTTAGTGACAATAATAATGACACCAAGTTAAAAAAATTACATAAATCGGTGAAATTACTGGTTGACGGACTTTTAATTATATAATAGAATTTCATCGTCTTATTATAATTTATCGATGTGGGATACTTTTACTTCAATTTATAGCCTTAAGAGTTGTTCTAAGATTCAAAATATTTTTTTGTTTAATATCTAAAACGAATGATTTCTCTTATTTATGATATAGTATCAAATTTCATCAGTTCATTATAATTTTTGCATGTGCGATAATTCTACTTAAACTATACGAGTAGTTTTAAGAACTTTTAGGAATCAAAAGATTTCTGATTGATCTCTAAAGACGACGATTACTTTTATTTATATAATAAAATTTATTCACCTAATTATAATTTTTTGATATGGGATAATCTTACCTAAGTAAGTCTTAAGAACAGAGTACTTTTTAAGGACTCAAAAGACTTTTTTTTTATATATAAGAACGGATGATTAATCTTTTCTTATTTATAATGGAGTATAAAATTACATCACATAATCATACCTTTTCGATGTGGAATAATTTTGTACTTAAGTTTATAGTTTTAAAAGTTTTTTTAAGTAGACTCAAAATATTTTTGGTTGATATCTAAAGACGAATGATCACTCTTATTTATAATACTGTATAGAATTTCATCACTTGATCCTAATTTTTCAATGTGAGATAATTTTACATAAGTTTATAGTCTTCTGAGGTTTTTTTAAAACTCAAATGATTGTTGGTTGATATCTAAGAACAAATTATTACTCTTATTTATACTCCGTAATATAATAAATTTTATCACCTCATCATACTTTACTTGACTTTATTGTCTTAGAAACTTTTTTAAGCCTTAAAAAATTGTTGGTTAATATCTAAGAACGAATTATTATTTTATATAATAAAATCGATTTATCACCTCATTATTAATTTTCGGTGTATAATAATTTTATTTAACTTTCTACTCTTATTTGTAATAAAGAATTTCATCACCTCATTATAATTTGGAGGAATGATTACTTTTATTTGTATAATAAAATTTCATTGTCTTATTATATAATTGAGTACTCTTATTTCATATAATAAAATTCATATGAAACGAAATAATATGAAACAAATTAAGACAAATTAAACAAATTCATATAATTTGGAGGAATGATTGAGTTATTTGAATTTATATGTAATAAATTCATCACTTTTTCGAGCAAATAATTTTTGTCGATATTTAAGGACGAATTATATAATGAAAATTCATCGCCCTATTATATAATTTTTCGATGTAAGTAGAGTTTTTCTAAGACTCAAAAGATGTTTGGTTAATATCTATGGACGAATAATTACTCTTAATTATAATAATGTAGATACAGTTCATCATAATTTTTCGATGTGGATAATTTTACTTAATTTTATAGTCTCAAGAGATTAAGGATCAAAAGATTTTTTTGTTGAAAACTAAGATCAGAACGAATGATTATTCCTATTTATAATATAGTAAAAATTTATCACCTCAATATAATTTTTCGAGCTGAGATGATTTTACTATTTCTATATGTAATGGATTCATTACTTTTGCGAGCAAATAAATATGAAATTCATAACATTATAATAATTTTTCGGTGTGGGAAAATTTCACACGTATACAGTCTTAAGAACTTTTTTAAGACTCAAAAGTGTGGGATATCTTTACCTAATTAAGTTTATGGTCTTAAGATTTTTTTAAGGCCCAAAAGAGTCTGTTTTTCCATCTAAGTTATTAAGAACGAACGATTACTCTTAAGACTCTATCATAATTTTTCGATGTGGGGTAATTTTAATTAAGTTTATAGTCTTAAAAAGTTATTTTAGAACTCAAAAGATTTCTCGTTGATATCTAAAAACAAGTGATTGCTTTTACTCTGTATTTTTATAGTAGAATTTCTATCATCTTATTATAATTTCTCAATGTGGGATAATTTTACCTAAATTTATAGCTTTAAAAGCTTTTATAAGACAATTTTTTTGGTTAATATCTAAAAAAGAATGATGTCGCTTATTTGTGATATAGAAGTTCATCATCTCATCATAATTTATCGATATGCGATAATTTTACTTAGGTTTATAGTCTTAAAAACTCTTTTTAGAACTCAGATTTTTGTTAATATCTAAACACGAATGATTTCTCTTTTCCATCAGCTTACGGTCCTAAGAATATTTTTAAGACTCAAATTATTTTTCGCTGATATCCAAGGACAAATGATTATTATTTATAATATAGAATTTCATCACATCATTTTAATTTTTTGATGTGAGACAACGTTAGGATAATTATAATAATTAAATAGTTTGTTTTTATATCTAACTTAAGAATGGGCGATTACTCTTATTTATATAATAAGATTCGATCACCTTATTATAATTTTTCGATATGGGATAATTTATCACCTTATAAGAGTATTATAAGATTCAAAAGATTTTTGATTAATATCTAAAACGAATAATTTCTCTTATTGATAATGTAGAATTTCATCACCTCATCATAACTTTTCGATGTGAGATAATTTTACTTAAGTTTATAGTCTTAAAAAGTTCTTTTAGAACTTAAAAGATTTCTTGTTGATATTTAAAGAAAAATAATTGTTTTTACTCCGTATTTATATAGTAGAACTTCATCATCTCATCATAAAATTTTCGATGTGGGATAATTCTACCTAAGTTTATAGTCAAAAGCTCTTTTAGGACTCAAAAGAGTCCATATCGACATATAGAGACAAATGATTGCTCTTATTTATATACTCGTAATAGAATTCAATCAACTTATAATTTTTCGATGTGGATAATTCTACTTGAATTTAATTACGAAATTACTTTTTCCAAACACAACTTTACTCAATCCTAACGTATTTTTCTTAATATTTCCAAATTTACCCTTCTCATAATTCACAGTTCTCCCAACCAAGAATAACTTTTCTCACATTTGCATATAACTATTCAAACCACAATTAAAAATCAATTATGAGTACTAATTCAATTAGTGATGAATTAATCACCGTTTTTCCTAAATTACTTGTTTGGTTACGGTAATTACTTTTTCTAATTATTCTTTAATTGAAATTGAAGGATTAAATTAGGGTTTTGTTACTCTTTTTTTTTTCTAATTATTGTTTAATTGAAATTGGTGGAGGAAATTAGGGATCGATCATTAGCCCTAATTTAATTAATGATAAACTAATTGTCGTTTTCCCTAAATCAATTGTATGGTTACATTAGTTATTTTGTCTAATAAAAATTTAATTGAAATTGAAGGATTAAATTAGGGTTTAGTTACTTTTTTTCTCTAATTATTGTTTAATTGTAATTGGTGAAGTAAATTAGGGTCTAGGGAACGAATTAGAGGGTGGTGGTGGTGGTGGTGGTGGTGGTCGGCGGGTTGGGTGGTCGGATTTGATTAGGTCAAGTTTGGGATTTTTTTAGAGAGAAAATGACTTTTGAGAGCGTTGGGAAATGACGGGGGCAAATAGGTAAAATGTCGTTAGAGTTGAGTAAAAGCTCGTTAGGAAAAAACACGACCCTTTAATTATAGTGTTAAGAATGATTTTTAGGACTCAAAAGATTTCTCGTTGATATCAATAGACGACGAATGATTACTTTTATTTATATAATAGAATTTCATCGTCTTATTATAATTTCTCGATGTGAGATAATTTTACTTCAATTATAAACCTTAAGAGTTGTTATAAGACTCAAAAGATTTTTCTGGTTAATATCTAAAACGAATGATTTTTCTCTTATCTATAATATAGTACTCGTATAAAATTTCATCAGGTCATAATAATTTTTCAATGTGTGATAATTCTGAATAAATCTATAGTTTTAAGAACTTTTTTTAAGATTCAAAAGATTTCTGATTGATCTTTAAAGACGATGGTTACTTTTATTTATATAATAGAATTTCATCATCTTATTGCAATTTTTCGATGTGGATAATTTTAATTCAATTTATAGCCTTAAGAGCTATTATATGACTCAATTTTTTTTTGATTAATATCTAAATGATGGAGAATTTCATCACCTCCATCACAATTTTTCAATGTGGATAAGTTTACTCTTTTTTAGAACTCAAAAGATTCCCGATTGACATAGAAAGACGAATGATTGCTCTTAAGTCTTAATTACGAGTATATAATAAAATTCAATCAACTTAAAATTTTTCGATGTGGGATAATTCTACTTGAATTTAATTAGTCTTAAGAATGCTTTTTAGGATTCAAAAGATTTCCCGTTGATATCTATAAACGAACAATTACTTTTATTTATATAGTTGAATGTCATCACCTTATTATAATTTCTCGATGTGGGATAATTTTACTTAAATTTATAACTATATGAGCTTTTATAAGACTAAATTTTTTAGTTGATATCTAAAAATGAATGATGTCTTTTAATTGTGATATAGAATTTCATCACCTCAACATTTATAATCTTAAAAATTCTTTGAAAAAAAGTCTCTTTTATGTTACGTATATATTGCTTATATCACCTTATTATAATAACTCTTTGAAAAAGGTCTCTTTTATATTACGTATATATAGCTTATATCACCTTATTATAATGGTTCGATGTAAGATAATTTTACTACTTTTATGGAGTGGGTAATAAATTCCATCACTTTTTTTTTCGAGAAAATAATATGAAATCTTGTTTATAATAAAGAATTTCATCACATCATAATTTGACAAATGACTACTCTTATTTATAATAGATAATTTCATCACCGTATCATAAATTTTCGATGTGGGATTATATACTTAAGTTTAATTTCACCACTTTATTATAAGGGATTTTCTACATGTTGTTTCTATGTTTTTAGCTTTTATATATGATATCCCTGCACTTTTATAATCACACATGGTACCCCTCACTTTTAGAGACGTTTAAGGGTATAGAGACATAATACACTAAAAGTGAGGGGTATCATGTGTGATTATAAAAGTGGATGGGTACCATATAGAAAAGCTAAAAACATGGGGGTTCCATGTATAAAATCCCTTATTATAATATTTCAATGTGAGATAATTTTACATAAGTTTATAGTCTTCTGAGTTTTTTTTAGTGACAACTTATTATAGTTTTTTTATAGCATATCCAAAAAAAATTGATGGGGTACCATCTTATTAAGAACTTTTTTTAAGATTAAAAAGTTTTTTGTTGGTATTTAAGGACGAATGATTACTCTTATTTTATAATAAAGAATTTCATCACCTCATCATAATTTGGAGAAATGATTACTTTTATTTGTATAATAGAATTTCATCGTCTTATTTATTGTCTTATTTATTGATATTTATAATAAAGAAAACATGATTACTCTAATTTATAATATAGAATCATCATCTTATTTTAATTTTTTCGATGTGGGATAATTTTAAGTTTGTAGTCTTATTAAGAGTTTTTTAAGACTCAAAAGTTTTTTTGTCGATATTTAAAAACAATGATTACTCTTATTTATAGTATAAAATTTCATAACCTCATCATAATTTTTCGATGTGATATAATTAGTTAAAGTTTATAATCTTAAGAGTTCTTCAAGACTCGAAAGATTTTTGGTGAATATCTGAGCACGGATGATCACTCTTATTTATAATATAGACTTTCATCAGCTTATTAATTATAATTTGTCGATGTGGATAACTTTATTATTGTTATATGCAATAGATTCATCACTTTTTCAAGCAAATAATATGAAACAAATTATATGAAATTTATACTCAAATGAAAGCATTTTCTACCAAGATTCCAATTATATCATTTTTATAATTTTTTTTACGATAATTTTTTTGTTAAACGAAATTTAAAGGTTTATAGATGAAAATAACAAAACATCACATTAATATGATAGATTAAATATATTACTATAATAATTAAAAGATTCACTACTTGATTTTTTTATTATTGATGATACTTTCCAAAATTAAATTTTGATGCAACAGACCAATCATATCGCTCGAAAAGTTTCTCCTTTATATATTGTTTCGGTTACGGAATCAATTAACCCGACTTTTGACTCGGGTCGTAGGATGAGGTGTTATTAGTATGACAATCACTTGACTTCCTTTGGTCTCCCCTTCCCTTCACTCCGATGATCGGACCTCCCCGGCGGAAATGGTCTGCTCCATGCACAGTGAACGCACAGAGCCTCGGAGGTGTTCGAGGGAACCCTCTCTGATGCCTAAGTCAGTCCGTGAAAGTGCCTTGATGAACCTAGTTTGAGAGGAGCTAGGTGGCGATTTTAGAGTGAAAGTCTAGAGAGAGAAAGTCCAACCTTTTATATGTGGGAGGTGGGAAGTATTTATACCTTCCCCCAAGAGAAAGAAGAGAGAGGGAGAAAGAGGGAGAATGAGTGGATGGTAAGGTGACACGTGGATTCGTCTCGTCCACTCATTCTCCCTTACCTTAGGCAAAATGACGGAGGGGCCCCTGGTTTCCCCTGGCCTTGCCTGGGGAAGAATGCCCCGGAGACAGGTAGGCGGGGGCTTGGTTGCCCTGTTTGGCAGGCGGCATGGTCTGCCGGGCAGCCGGGTGACTACGATTGTTTTGTTCGAGGGTTTCTTTCAACGACCTCGCCTGGTGGCCTGCTGGGCAGGCTCTCTTTTGTTCTTGGGCTGGGCCGCCCTGGGGCTCAATTGACGGGTGACCCGTGGCAGGCTACCGACCCTCATCAATTGGCCCTCGCCGGCTGGGGGGAAGTAGGGCTTCCTCTCGGCGGGCGACTTCTTGATTTGGATGGTGGGAGGTTGACTTTTTAGGCTCCAGCTTTGCATTAAATGCCTCGCATGTTCTCAAGAGAGAACTCAACCGTACTGGGCATGCAAAGAGTTGGAATGTTCTTCCTCATGATTACCTTTCTCGTAAAGTGATCTCTTTGAGCAGTGTGTCGGGTTGGTGATTGGCTTTCCTTCTCACAGAGGTGGTTGGGACGCCATTAATGTCGTGTTTGCTTTTGTATAAATTTCGATTTTCCTTCACCACTTTCACAACCCATCTTCACCTTTCTTTCACTCTTCTTTCAAAGAAAAGATGTCTTGGATTAAGAAAACTGTTTTTCGCTATGGCATCTATGTGGACGTCCTCTGCTTCAGGGGGCGCCGGAGACTGAAGTACTCTAGGGCGGCTTTTCTGGCCCTGCGTCGCAGTAAGCGGTCTCATTCTCTCTCTTTAAAGAATGCTAGGAGAGCTTCTGTCAGGGCGAGCAAGCGCCCTGAAAAGTCCTCATCTCCAGCTAGGCCTATGCCCAGGCGCTGCTCCTAGGTGGGAGGCTGTTTTTACAGGGGATGCCACAAGTGCTTCCCTTGGTTGCATCCAGAGCAATTTGACCCAAGTTGCTCTGAACTGAACTCTTCCCCCGAGTCGGGCCCTTCTTCTCCTCTGGCGAGGAAGGCGGTCTGCAGCTCCCCTGATGGCGTCAGGGCAGTCCCTTATGGCAGGGACTGGGACGTAAGCAGCCATGACTCCGAAGATAGTGAAGGCCAGGGCTACTCCTCTGGTAGGAATGAAGGGGAAGGCCCTGATGATCCTTTCAAGGATACTGATGACTGGGACTGGGGTCCGATACCGGTGGCTATGACAGCCCTGGGGATTATTCTCCAGGCTTTGACGATGATTAGGCTTACCCTGCGTGTGCAGGCTGGTTGAGCCAAATTTTCAGGCTATTTTTTGTAATTTACTTTTCCTGTTCGGTTTGTAATTCTGCCATTTTTGGGCTTTCTCTAATGGAAAATCAGGCAGGCTTTTTTACTCGTTGTTTTTGTGTGTTTTTTTTTTGAATGGACGGATGGACGAATGACGTCATGCAATGATTACTTTCTGACTCCTGTTTGCCTTTTCGAGGTTTCTTGGGAAGTGATGGGCAGTTGGGTTTTTGAAAGTGTGACACGTGGGGGCTTTTCTCGGGAAAGCTTTAAGGATGGGCGACCCTTTGTCTGCTCTTGCCTATAAAAGCATCCCCTCTTCTTCTACTTCCCCCTTTTACACTTTTGCAAACCCAAAAAAACCCTTTCTCACAATCTTCCTTCGCTAAAACACTCTAGATTGAAGAACTGCTTTCTTTCGCCTTCGTCTGATCGGCCATCAATTTAGGTCAGAATCCTCTCCTCAATCTTCGTTTTTTCATTTCTTCGCTTTTATTCTCCTTAGTCATCATGGGCAGCCGTCGTGCGCGCATCCTGACCTTTACCGGCCCCTCGGCTGAAAGGGCGGAGGGTAGGGATAGGGTTAGAACCGACTTTGCCTCCTCCTCTGGGAGGCCTAGTGTTAGGATGGCTGAGGAGGATGACCCGGAGGGGAGTGGAGGTTCCAACTCTCCTGATCCTGCCCCCTTCGACGTCATTGACTCTGATGACGAGGCGGGGGAGATTGACCCTTCCACCATCGCCGGTCCACTTGTCCCCAGGGAGTCAGGGAGGACCTATTACTTAGACAAGACCAAGTATCAAGTTCCCCTAAAAACCTACCCGGAGACTAAGAACCGGGATTTGATTCTAGAGACCAACGCTGCTGAGGCCCTCGAGCGTTTTTATAATTTTGGGGAAGGGTATACAATTGTTGTCCCTGGGGAAAGGGACACTGTTTGCTGCCCTCCTGACGGCTGCATTGCCGTTTATCACAAGTGTTTGGAATTTGGTCTACGTTTCCCCCTGCACCCCTTCTTAGAGGAGACTTTTAGGCGAATGAACGTGGCCATCGCCCAGCTGACCGCCGTGGCAGTCAGGTCGCTGATAGCTTACACGTGGACCTGTTTGTTCCATGGTGAGGGACCTTCAATCGATGCCCTGAGATACATGGTTGGCCTGCAGATGGTATCCTCTTCTGGGGGTGAGGGTTCCCCTGGATATTGGTCTATCCAAAGACAGAAGGGATACACTCTGGTCTAGCCGGTTCTAAATAGCCTGAAGGACTGGAAAAACAACTTCCTGTACGTGCACAGTGCCACCGGGTGGAAGATTCCTCGGCACTTCAGGAATCATGTTCACACTCGATTGGAAACCCGCCAGGAGTACCATTCTGGCGTTGGGGGGAAGGCCCTTGAGGTGAAATTGAACAACAAGGATCTGGAGCTGGTGAAGAAATTCGTCGCTCTTGTCGACAAATCAGGCGTATGTGGCCCTGGTTTTTGGCTCCCTCATGCGGACCTCATAGCTACTAATGACTATCTGACTCGAGTGGGTCTGACTCCCGGCCTCGATGGAGGTAGTTCAGGGACATTATTGGTATTGAATCCTTTCAGCCCTACCTTTCTATATTTTTCTAACTGATTTTCCTTTGCCTTGCAGATTTCGCCACTCGTTTTTGGTCAAAGAGAGAGGTGAGGAGCCTCGGACTAGACGACGACTTCACCATTGTTACAAAGCGTCCCTCCCTTCCTTCCAGCTACAAGAAAGGTGAGAAAAATTTGATGAAGTACATGAAGAGCATCTCTGCCAACCGAGCGAGACTTCCTCTCCCTCCCAGGCTACCACTTGCTAAGCCGGCGGCTCCCCCTTCTGCTGCCCGCGGCGTGGAGGCGGAGGCTGCCTCGGAGGCCACCCCTTCCCCTGCCAGCAAGCAGGGTGGTTCTCCTGCAGGGACTCGTACTCCCCTGGGACCACAACCTGCTGGGTCTGAGGAAACCGGGGAGAGCGTTCCCCTGGAGAGCAGGAAGAGGAGGAGCAGGGAGCCCTCAGGCACTGCGCATGTAGTTGATCTAGAGGGCGACATACCTAACCCCAAGCGCCCTGCTCACAATGTCCCAGGTGCCCTCTTTTCAGAGGAGAATGCTGAGTTCCGTTATACTGCTGGCGACAGTCTGGATGTCTCCGCCTTGCTTTCTGACTTTAGCGCTGTCTTGGCGGATCACCTTACCAAGTCTGTAACCTCAACTACTAATCAGGTGATCCAGTACATCCAGCGTACTTCTAGGGTGTTCCAGGCCTCTGCTGAGTTGGCGGCCCTTAGCCGCCTGAGCGATGAGGAGCTAGTTGTTACTCCTGGGCTCCCCCTCTCTGATCGCCTGGCCATGGTTGAGAGGGATGTTACCCTTATCAACAGCTTGAAGGACAAGCTAGCAAAACAGGAGGGCGATTTGGAAGAAGCCCAGGGTCAGGCGGCCCGGTGGAAGATTCAGGGCGAAAGAGCTGTGAGGGAGGCGTCCAATCTGGAGGCGGAGCTGAAAGAGGCCAGGCAGGCAGCTGCTGAGCTGTAGCAGGCTAAGAAAGCGGTGGCTGAGCTGGAGCACACTAAAAGAAAGGTGGTTGACCTAGAAGAACGCCTGTTCAAAGCTGATTCAGACCTTCAGAAGGCCCAGGATGACTTGAAGGCAAAGAGTGAGGAATGACAGAAGGAGAAAGATGCCGTAGTTCATGAGGCTGATGCTGCGGTGGAAACGAGCTTTAATGATGGCGCCTCCTCCTCCTTGCAGTTTGTCATGGAAGTTATTAGGGAAATGCTTCCTGACTTTAATGAGGATGCCTTCAGAGATCTTTATGCTGTCAAGAATGAAGCCCGGGCAAATAGGTCGCCTGAGGAGGCTACTGGCCCTGACCAAGGTGCCCCCCTACTTAACAAGCGGGGCAGTCGTCCTCTGAGGGCTCTTGTCCTTACCCTGCTGCGCCTTCGCTCCTTTGCTGATATTTTGATCTTTTTGCGCGCCGGGCCCTGATGTGGCCGGCTGCCTATTCGATGTAATATTTTAACTCTTTTGTTCATGGATTCTTGTCGTTCCTTTGTCAAACTCTTTCATTTGTTTATGAATGTATCCTCTTTGTTTCTATTTTGCCTGCTTTCTCTTTCAAGGTCAGGCCCAACCCTGGCTTCTGGTCGAGGTCTAGGGGGCCTGCCCCCTGCCTGCCTCTAGGCAGGCAGGAGGACTTAGCGTTTTTTATACAAGGTTGGGGGATGCCCCCAGTCCTTGTTCATTCGGCACGTGGGGCCCGGCCTGACCCTGGCTTCTGGTCGAAGTCCAGGGGGCCTGCCCCCTGCCTGTCTCTGGGCAACAGGGGGGCCTCCCCCTATTGCCCCCTGCTCGTTTGTGTGTGAAAACGCCAGTTTGAACAGACAACGAGTATAAAATTCAGACTTTTCATTTCTTGCAGTAAAAACTTTTAAAATAGCTGTGGTCGGAGCCGTTGACATTCTATTCTGACCGTCCTCCGCCAATTTTTCTGAAAAGAAAACTACTTAGTTTCCTAGTGCTAGACATAGTACTTCTTTAGAGTGTCTGCGTTCCAGTGGGCAGTCAACTCCTGGCCTTCAAGATTAGCAATCCTGTAGGTACCTGGCCCCATAATCTGGGTTACCTCATACGGGCCTTCCCAATTGGCGCTCAGTTTTCCATGCTCTCTTGACTTTCCCACCGCCTGCGTTTTTCTCAAGACCAAGTCCCCTACTTGGAAACTTCTTTCACTCACCTTCTTGTTGTATGCTTTTATCATCCACTGCTGGTAGGCGGCTATGTTGACGCCGGCCTCCTGCCTTACTTCACTAACCAGGTCCAAAGCCTCGGTCATTGCTGCTTCATTATCCGCCCTATTATACTGTTGGGATCGCAGGGTGGGGATTCGTGCCTCAATGGGCAGAAGGGCCTCCGCCCCGTAGACTAGGCCGAAGGGGGTCTGACCCGTGGATTCTTTCCGGGTAGTCCTAATTGACCACAGTATGCTTGGCAGCTCATCTGCCCACCTGCCTTTAAGCTCATCCACCATCTTTCTGAGCCCATTCAGAATTTGTTTGTTGGCAGCTTCAGCTTGCCCGTTAGTTTGGGGATGGCAGACAGCAGAGTAGGCGACTGTTATGCCATGGCTTTCCAGCCAAGCTCTCAGGGGGTCGTTGTCGAATGGCCTTCCGTGATCGAACACCAGCATTTTTGGTAGGCCGAACCTGGTTATGATATTTCTCCAAATTACCTTCCTGACTGCAGGCTCGGTAATGTTTGGGACTGCTTCAGCTTCGATCCACTTGGTGAAATAGTCGATCCCTACTATCAAAAACTTCCTGCCCCCAGTCGCAACAGCAAAGGGGCCTAATATGTCCATTCCCCACTGGGCGAAGGGGATGGGAGACAAAATTGGCCTGAGTTCCTGGGCTGGGGCATGAATTGATGGGGCGAACAGTTGGCATTTTCTGCACCTCCGGGTTAGATCTTTTGCGTCAGCCAGCATGGTTGGCCAGTAGTAGCCTGCTCTCAGGGCTTTGTGGGCTAGGGATCTCCCTCCAATGTGATGGCCAAAGATTCCTGAGTGGATGTCGTCTAGAACTTCGGCGGCATGTCTTGCCCCCAGGCATCTGAGCAGGGGTGAGGAGAATGACTTTTTGTACAGCTCCTCACCGATTAATATGAACCATGCTGCCTTTGCTGACATTTTTCTTTTTTGCGCAGGGTCAGAAGGAAAGGTTCCGTACTTCTTGAATTGAATGATTGGGGTCATCCAATCTCCAGGCCCTGCTTCTTCAATAACATTGACTGACTGACAGGTGGTGGTGGAATTTTCCTGGACAACGTCCACCCAGACTGACCTTCTTATGTCTTGCAGGCTGGAACTGGCAAGTTTTGACAGGGCATCCGCCCGATTATTCTGGGATCGGGGGACCTGCCTGACTTCGTAGGACTTGAGCCCTGACAACCCCTGCTTCACCCTTTCTAAATATGCAGCCATCGCCTGATCTCTGGCCTCGTACTCTCCGTTAATCTGGTTAGCGATGAGCTGAGAGTCTGCTGCTAAGACGATCCGCTCTGCTCCTGCGACTTTGGCCAGATTAATGCCCGCGAGGACGGCTTCATATTCGGCTTCATTGTTAGATGCAGGGAAGGTGAACCTGAGAGCGTGCTCGAAGTCCACTCCTTCCGGGCTGGTCAATACGACCCCGGCCCCTGCACCTTTGGCTGTGGAGGATCCATCAGTGTATACCACCCATTCACCGGCGGGTGGATCATCTTCTTCCAAATGAGAGCACTCAGCCAGAAAATCTGGCCAAGGCCCGAAAAATTGCAGAGGGTTTTATGCTGCAGGAGGAATTCCACTCGAGGCCAAAGGAATACCAATATTGTCCCTGAACTACCTCCATCGAGGCCGGGAGTCAGACCCACTCGAGTCAGATAGTCATCAGTAGCTATGAGGTCCGCATGAGGGGAGAAAGAGGGAGAATGAGTGGATGGTAAGGTGACATGTGGATTCGTCTCGTCCACTCATTCTCCCTTACCTTAGGCAAAATGACGGAGGGGCCCCTGGTTTCCACTGGCCTTGCCTGGGGAAGAATGCCCCGGACACAGGTAGGCGGGGGCTTGGTTGCCCTGTTTGGCAGGCGGCATGGTCTGCCGGGCAGCCGGGTGACTACGGTTGCTTTGTCCGAGGGTTTCTTTCAACGACCTCGCCTGGTGGCCTGCTGGGCAGGCTCTCTTTTGTTATTGGGCTGGGCCGCCCTGGGGCTCAATTGACGGGTGACCCGTGGCAGGCTACCGACCCCCATCAAATAAAATTGCAATCAACCAAACAAACCATAAAACAATCTAAGAACGATAAATAAAGACAATCAAAACAAAATAATAATGGAAGAACAATATTTAAATCTAGTCTAGAGATTAGGGAGAGGAAAGAAATATACTCCCTCCTCCCCACTATGATCTTCCCATTTATTATTTTAATCTCACCCATTTTGATTAAAAGTGGGAAGATCATTGTGGGGAGGAGGGAGTACCAACTATGAAGATCAACAATAAAGAAGAAGATTGCATAAATAAAATAAGATGAAGCTTGATGAAGAGGACAAAGGATTTGTCACTAATCCTTTAATAATCTCCAAGAATCTTCAATAAAAACTTGAGTTCTACAAAGCTTGAATGTGAATCTAGAGAATTGATGAAGAAATTGATGAAAACTATGTAGATCTACTACTATCTAGGCTAAGAAAATTGTAGAGAATTAATAGACTACTAATAGAATGATCTACTAAATGGATGGTAAGTAGTGAGAGAATGGATAATCTAAACTAATGAAAGGCATCATGTGCAACTAACTATGGTATGTATATATATATATATATATATATATATATATATATATATATATATATATATATATAGTAAAGTCTTAATGGACCTCTTAAACTTAAGCCCAAATCCACTTTTTGCTCCATTAGTGAGACAATCACCCTTTAAGTCTTCATGAGGTGGAACTTCACCCAGCCATACACGGACCAATACTGTCGGGTGAAATTTCACCCGGTGGTTTCACCCGGTGAACTTCTTCCAGTTTTGCATTTTTGGACCCTTTTACCGTCGGGCGAAATTTCACTCGATGGGTGAAAGTTTCTCCCGGTCATTTCGCGCGGTGGAGAAGCTTTTCTGAAGATCTTCGGGGAGGCAAATTATCGTCGGGCGAAACTTCGCCCGGTCATTTCTCATCAGGTGAAACTTCACCCGATGGTTTCTGGCCTCTTTTTTTGTCTCATTCTTAGTCGTTTGATTGGATGGCTTTGAACTTTAAGTTTAGTGCTTTGCTCTTTGGACGGTATTCCCTTCTCTTGTGCTCGTGGAAACTCGATCATGCTTTTGGTGCCAAATCCTATCAAAATTGATAGAAAAACTAACAAAAACACGTAAAACGCACAAGAGGGACGCTAATGCGAGAAATACTCAAAATAGGGCAATAATCGAACTTTAGTCTCGCAAAACGAGGGAAAAACGATTCTAAATGGGAGGAAAACCGGTCTAAATTGAACACACAACAGCAGAGCGGCTTATGATCGAAGTATCCATGGGATGCGCGTGTGTCGAGGTGCCCCACGGGTCTCTCATCTTTTTTTCGCTGACGATTGTATCTTGTTTTCTAGGACAAATGAATCAGAATATTCCGCTATAGTTAAATTATTAGCCAATTTGAGAGAGTCGAGTCAGAAGATTAACTACTCAAAGTCTGAGGTTGTCTTTAGCAAAAACGTTACGATTAGAAACAAGGATCTGATCAAGAACATGTTGAAGTGGACAAATATGAGAAATATTTGGGGCTACCTACGATCATAGGTAAGTCCAAGAAATGATTTTTATGGGAATTAAGGACAGAATATGGAAAAAACTGAGGGGATGGAAATGAAAAGCACTTGTATAAACCTAGAAAAGAAGTCGTGATCAAAGCTCTCATCCAAGCTATTCCCACGTACCTGATGAGGCTCTTTGCTGTCCCAGACGGAGTCATCAACGAATTATATGGCATTATCGCGCACTTTTGTTGTGGTTCAATGGACGTGAAAATAAAGCTCCATTGGTGGTCTTCGGAGAAAATGTGCCAACCAAAACACGTAGGAGGAATGAGGTTACGGGATTTGTGGGTCTTCAACCAGTTAGCAAAACAGGTATGGCGTTTCTTTACCAAGAGTGACTTGTTGGTTTGCCAAGTTTTCCAGGCTCATTATTTCAAGCACAGGATGGTTCTCGATGCTAGGCGTGGGAATGACCCGAGTTTCGTCTGACGAAGTATTTTGAATGCCAAACCAATGCTTCTTGATGGTCTAAGGTGGCAGGTTGGGAATGGCCAGAAGATGAACGTGTGAGACGAGGCGTGGATTCCGTCTCCGGATCGAGGCCAGGTTCCAAGCCCAAATCTGGAGGCGGAACCTCTCCTTCGTGTCGTTGATCTGATTGACCCGGTTACGAGCTCTTGGAAAGCGGACCTCGTGAGGGAGTTGTTTGTGCCAGTTGATGTTACTGTCATTCTAGGCATCCCTTTGAGCCATAGACCTTGATGATCAACTCTTTTGGTGGCCGAGTGAGAATGGTGATTAGGTGTTAAAATGGGGTGCCAGTTTGGCATGTCCATGTGCCCACCAATTGACTTAATTAATGAGGGGCCTGGCGCAAACGTAATGAACGCAGTTCATATGCATATTTAGTCTCATTTTATCCTCCATTTTTACCAATTTCACATGCCTTAGGAATAGTTTTGGTAGCTTTTATCCGTAGTTTGTTATGCCGGGTATTTCGTTTATGTTTTGGCAGAAAACATAGCAAAAGACGGAGTTAAGAGCTACAAGTGAAGAAAACAAGAGAAACAAGGCAGTAAGATGGGCAACGAAGGCCGAACCGGTCGGTTTAATGTTGAACCGATCGGTTCGTCTGTGAACCGGTCGGTTCGTTCGTAAACCATTCGGTATGATCTAGTAACGTGCGGTTCGCTGTGCGTAAGAGGGACTTTCCTAAATTACTGAAGAGTCCATATTTTACCTTAATTAATGCTTTACGGGATTATTTTATTAGAGTTTACTTAATTTCCTATTTAGACTCTTGTAATATGTATAAATACCCCTCTTGGGGTTAGGTTTAGTGACAATTTTCTAATTCAGAACTTTAGTTTAGTTTTATTACTAGATTAAAGCCCGTGCGATGCACGGGTTAGTTGGCTTAATTAAATTGATGATGTACTTTCGTTAAATAAGAAACTTAGTAAAACTATGTCATTACAATAAATAAAATGATCACATGATATTAGTAATCAAACTTAATTTCAGGTGAGTTTATAGTCTTAAGAGCTCATTTTAGAACTCAAAAGAATACATTATAGCTCTTATTTATAATATAAAGTTTCATCACCTTATTATAATTTTTCGATGTGAGATTATTTTAGAACTCAAAAGTTTTTTTGATTGATGAGTATCTAAGAACGAATGAATTTTTTGATTGATATCTAAGAATTAAAGATTAATCTTATTTATAATATAAGATTCTATTGACTCATCTTAATTTTTCGATATAGGATAATTTACTCAAGGTTTATAGTTTTAAGATTTGTTTCTAAGACCCAGAAAAACGCATGATTACTCTTACTTATAATATAGAATCATCAACTTATTTTAAATTTTTTCGATGTGGGATAATTTTAGGTTTGTACTTTGTAGTCTTTTTAAATTTTAAGACTCAAAATATTGTTGGTTAATATTTAGGGTTATTTCATGGGAATAATGCCAACTATACGTGTGCTTCTTAAATTAATACAAACTATACGTAATCTCATTTTAATACGAACTACGCATTAATCTCGCTTTGTTATGGGTGACCGACTACCTGTTGAACCTTTCTTTTTCAACTCTTCCTCTAACTTTTTTTCTTCTAATTTACATTTCGCGTTCATTTTCGGCCATTGATAAAAAAATTAAATTAAATTTTCCGAAAATTTATCTTCCATTTGTTTTTCAATTAGCCTTATAGAAGCTATGAAAAAAATGTTTTATTGTAATTTTGGCTTTTACGATAACTGCAACGGACCTAATAAAACCCTAGAAAGTTACAACAAGTCACTGTGACCGGTAATAGCAAGTCATAATTTCATACATAGCAAAGCGAGATTAATGAATGCGTAGTTCATATTAAAATGAGATTACATATAGTTTGTATTAATTTAAGAAGCACGGGCATAATTGGTATTATTCCTATGAAATAACCCTAATATTTAAAACCGAAAGATTACTCATTTAATGATTACTCTTACTTATAATATAGAATCATCAACTTATTGATAATTTTAGGTTTGTACTTTGTAGTCTTTTTAAATTTTAAGACTCAAAATATTGTTGGTTGATATTTAAAACCGAAAGATTACTCATTTATGATATAAAATTCCATCACCTCATCATAATTTTTTGATGGGGTAATTTACTTAATTAAGTTGAAAGTTTTAAGAGCTATTTTTAAGATTAAAAGAATTTTTTTTATATCTAAGTTAAAGGATAGACGATTACTCTTTATTTATATAATCGAATTCGATCATCTTATTGGAGTATATATATTTTTAATGAATGATTACTCTTATTTATATAATAAAAAAATTCACCTTATTATAATTTTTCGATGTGGGATAATTTTACTTAAGTTTATATATAGTCTAATTAAGAACTTTTATTTACAGGCGAATGATTACTCTTATTATAATATATATAGAATTTCATCACCCCATCTTATTTTTTCGATGCGCGATAATTATACTTTAACTATATAGTCGTAGTCTTAGTCTTAGGAATTTTTTTTTAAGCCTCAAAAGATTGTTGGTTAATATATACTCCGTATAAGAATGAAAGATTACGTAGAATTCTATCACCTCATTATAATTTTTCGATATGTGATAATTTTAATTTAACTTTATTTGTAGTCTTATTAAGAACTTTTTTTAAGACTAAAAGTTTTTTTGTTGACATCTAAGGATGAATGATTAGTCTTATTTATAATATAGAATTTCATCACTTCATCATAATTTGGAGAAATGGTTACTTTTATTTATAATAGAATTTCATTAAGACTCAAAAGAGAGGGAGTATAATATTTCGATGTGCGATAATTTTCTGAAGTATATAGTCTTAAGAGTTTTTTAAGACTTAAAAGATTTTGATTGATATCATATCTAAGAACAAATAATTAGACTTATTTATAATATAGAAATCCAACACCTTATTATGATTTGTCGATGTAGGGTAATTTAACTAAAATTTGTAGTCTTATTTATAATATAGAATCATCATCGTACCGTATTTTAATTGTTCCGATGTGGGATAATGTTAACTTTGTAGTCTTATTAATTAAGACCTTTTTGAACTCAATATTGTTGGTTGATATTTAAAAACAATGATTACTCTTATTTAGTAGAAATTCATAAACTCATCATAATTTTTCAATGTGCGAGAATTACTTAAGTTGGCTGATGTCTAAGGAAGAATTATTATTAGTCTTATTTACAATATAAAATTTAATCACCTTGTTATAATTTTTCACTTAAATGTATAATCTTAAGAACTTTTTTAGGACTCAAAAGATTTTTGTTTGATGAAACTTTATAATTTTTCGAATGTGAGATAGTTTTACTTAAGTTTATAGTCTTAATATATTTCTAAGACTAAAAAGATTTTTGGTTAATATCTAAGAGCACATGATTATCTTATTTATAATATAAAGTTTCATCACCTTATTATAATTTTTCGATGTTAGATTATTTTTACTTAAATTTGTAGTTTTATTAAGAGACTTTTTAAGACTTAAAAAGTCTTAAAAGATTGATATCCATTACCTTAATATTTGTGAGGGTATTTTGATGAAATGAGCCAAAAAATAGTGACCGAATGGAATATAATTTTTTTTTATGTGGGATAATTTACTTACGTTTATAGCCTTAAGAGTATTTTAAGATTCAAAAGAGATAATTTACTTAAATTTATAGTCGTAAGAGTTTTTTGAAGACTCAAAAGATTTTGATTGATATGAACAAATAATTAGTCTTATTTATAATATAGAACCATAACCATATTATAATTTGTCGATGTGGGATAATTTAAGTAAAATTTGTAGTCTTATTTATAATATAGAATCATCACCGTACCTTATTTTAATTGTTTCAATGTGGGATAATTTTAATTTTGTAGTCTTATTAAGACTTTCTTAAACTCAAAATATTGTTGGTTGATATTTAAAAACAATGATTACTCTTATAGAAATTCATAACCTCATCATTATTTTTCGATGTGGAGAATTACTTAAGTTGGTTGATGTCTAAGGAAAAAATTATAGTTAGTCTTTTGTGTATAGTCTTAAGAATCTTTTTAAGACTCAAAAAATTTTTGTTTGATAAAACTTTATAATTTTCCGGATGTGGGATAGTTTTACTTAAGTTTCACCTTATTATAATTTTTCGATGTGAGATTATTTTAGTTAAGTTTGTAGTCTTATTAAGAGACTTTTTAAGACTTAGAATTTTTTATTGATATTTAAGAACGAATGATTAGTCGTATTTATACTATAAAGTTTCATCACCTTATGTGAGATTATTTTTATTTAACTTTGTAGTCTTATTAAGAGACTTAAATGTTTTTTTATTGATATTTAAGAACAAATGATTTGTCTTATTTATAATATAGAATTCATCAACTTATCATAACTTTTCGATGTGGGATGATTTATTTAAGTTTATAGTCTTCCATCAGCTTGTCAATTTTTTTCGATGTGAGATAATTTACTTAAGCTTATAGTTTAAGCTCTTTTTAACTCTTGATTATAATACGAAGTATAGAATTTCATCACAATTTTCAATGTGGGATGATTTTAAGTTTGTAGTCTTGTATATTAAAAGTTTTTTTAAGATTCAAAAGTTTTTTGTCGTTATTTAACCCATAGGGTTGTATTTAAGCATTTAAAATATTCCACTTTTAGTATAAACATATGGATTATCTTATTATATATTTTGGATGAATGATTACTCTTATTTATATTTAAGTTTAGATATAGTCTAATTAAGAACTTTTATTCATAGACGAATGATTACATTTATTTATAATATATATAATTTCATCAATCCATCTTCATTTTTCGATGCGAGATAATTATACTTTAACTATATAGTCTTAGTCGGTTAATATCTAAGAACGATTACATAGAATTTCATCACCTCGTTAAGAACTTTTTTTTAGAACGAATGATTAATAATCTTTATTTATAATATAAAATTTAATCACCTCATCATAATTTGGAGAAATAACTACTTTTATTTATATAATAGAATTTCATCGTCTTATTCATTGGGATACAATTTACTTAAGTTTATAGTCTTAAGAGTGCTTTAAGACTCAAAAGAGAGGGTATAATTTTTCGATGTGGGATAATTACTTAAGTTTATAGTGTTAATCGTTTATTTAAGACTCAAAAGATTTTGATTGATATCTAAGAATCTAAGAACAAATAATTAGTCTTATTTATAATATAAAAATCCATCACCTTATTATAATTTGTCGATGTGGGATAAATTTAACTAAAATTTGTAGTCTTATTTAAAATATAGAATCATTACTGTAACTTTATTTAATTAAAAGTTTTAATATATTTTTTAATTTAAATAAGAATATAGGAAACTGTATAGGATAAATTAATCCTACTCCACCTCAGATTTAAGCGATATTAGATTCGTATAGGAAAAAACAATCCTACTACACCTAAGATTAAAAAAACTACCACTATATAAGCAGTCAATTATCACCTCAAATTACTACAAAAATTTAACAGAAACTGCGTGGTCAGATCTATTTGACAATTTTTAAATATTTACGAGTATTTATTTATTCACTCTATAATCAATATTAGAAACTCTAAAAATATAAAATTACGATAATTTTCTTGTTTACTAAAACGGTAAAATTTATCTCACATTGAAAAATTATAATAACGAGACGGAATTATAATAAATAAGAGGTATCATTGGTCTTTAGGTAAATTTTTTAAAAAAATGATTCTCGCAAGTATTGTATTTTTTGCTCGAAAAAATGTCCGAGTAAGTTTTAATGTGTTTTTCTCCCACATCCAAGAAATAATGTAAACGGTGAAACTATTACATATTCCCTTTATTCATATCCAATGCTCTCATCCGCTTTTTCACATTTGTCGAGACGCATTTTGCACCATCAATATCAAATATACATTAGTAAAAAATATAAAAGTTTGATATTTATAATATATACTCATAACGACTAAACACACAAAATCTCACGTGACTATATTCCCTCTTATAGATGTCAAGAATATTGGAGATTTTCTTTATTTGTGAATATTGTCAAAAACAGAAGTGAGACTAAAATTATCTCACATCGATAAACTATAATGAGGTGATGAAAATTTATTATATAAATAAAGGTAATCATTCGTCTTTAGATATTAACCAAAAAAAGTTTTGAGTCCTAAAAAGAGTTATTAAGGCTACAAATTTAAGTAAAATTATCCATGAAAATTTATAATAGTTTTGAGTCTTATAACAACTCTTAGCTTTAGATAATCAAAAAAAACTTTTGAGTCTTATAACAACTCTTAGCTTAAGGTTATAAATTGAGGTAAGATGATCCCACGTCGAGAAGTTGATGAAATTCTATTATATAAATAAAAGTAATTGCCCGTCTTTAGATATAAAAACATAAATCTTTTGAATTATAAAAACAGTTCTTAAGAACATCAAAAATTTCTACAAATGTAAGAAATGAATATTGGTACGAATATGTAATTGAAAATGTATTTTTGTGTCAGTCTTTCTAACTACAATGGGTTAGTATTTCTATCAGTCTTCCTCCGGATAGTATTTCTTTACTATTAGACATACTCTTATCTTCGATTTACTTCCTCCTATTGTGTACGTAGTCTCACCAATTTATACAGTCATACAACTACGTGTCATTTAATCGGCTCGTGCATCGCACAGGCTTTCCAATTAGTTCGTAGTCTTATTAAGAGACTTTTTAAGACTTTAAGTTTTTCGGAGTTACTCTTCGCAGTACACATTTTACTCGACGCAGTACTTTTTACCCATATTTTTCCATTGCATGCCCTTATCAAAAAAACAAACCTAATTTCATTCTTCTCCCACCCTCTCTACCCTAACCCTAAAAACCATTTCTTTTTTTTCAATTATTATTGACTACCTCCAAATCTATCTATATATTCATTCAATTTAAAATTTAATAGACCATGGATACAATTTTGATTGAAAAACATGTATCAATCATTAATTATTGAAATTGGGATTTTTTGTTTCAAAGTTCAAAATAATTGATTTTTTTGTTTATTGTTATATATCATTAATTATGATTATTGTTTTTTGTTTATCATTAATTATTGAAAGATTTTGATTGAAGAATAGATATCAATCATTAGTTATCGTTAATTATTGAAATTAGGTTTTTTTGTTTCAAAGTTCAAAATAATCGATTTTTTTTTTGTTTATTGTTATATATCATTAATTACGATTTTTGTTTTTTTGTTTATCCCTAATTATTGACATTAGGGTTTTTGGTTTCAATTATCGATTTTCAACCATTAATTACCTTACGTACGACGTGTTCCTCTTTTTTACGGAGTCTTTTTTATTTTGGTTTGGATGTCTTGCATGACTTTAAACATAAATTAAAAGTTGTGGCTGAATACAAATGAATTTTTCTAGCAAACACTATACTTTCAATTTTTTTGGTTTAGAAACTCAATTCTTGGATTTAATAGGGTATTAAATTGGAAGTATGCAATCGAATAGTGTAGTACAGTTATGAATTGGGTATATACTGCGTCAAAGTTGAAAAAAAAATGTACTGCGTCAAAATTGAAAAAAAACATGTGTATTCCGTGATAAAAGAAACGTACTACGTTGATAAATTAAAAAAAATACTTTATTCAAAGATTTAAGTAAATGTACTTCATGAAATTTTAAAATAAATGTACTGTAAAAAATGTACCGCGTAAAAGTAAAAAAAATTAATGTACTGCGTAAAAGTAAAAAATAATGTACTGCGTTGAGTAAAGTAGATATGGAGAAGAGAGAAAGAAAAGAGAGGAAAAATAAAAGGATGAATTTGAGGGAGGGGAAATGAGAGGGGCAAAATCGGAAAAACGGTACTGCGTCGAGTAAAATGCGTACTGCGAAGAGCAACACTCAAGTGTTTTTGATTGATATTTAAGAACGAAGGATTAGTCTTATTTATAATATAGAATTCATGAACTTATCATAATTTTTCGATGTGGGATAATTTAAAAGTTTTTCTTGGTCGATATTTATAACCGAACGATTACTCTTATTTATAATCTAAAATTTCATCACCTCATCATAATTTTTAATATAGGATAATTAATTGAGGTTTATAATCTAATGAACTCTTTTTTAGATTCAACATACTTTTGATAGATATCGAAGAACGAATGATTACTCTTATTTATAATATAGAATTTAATCATCATATTAAAATTTGTCGATGTGGAATAATTTTACAATGGTTATATGTAATAAATTCATCACATAATGTAAAACAAATAATATGAAATTTATACTCTAATAAAAGCATTTCTTACCACGAATCTAGTTATTTCATTTTTATAATTTATTTTACAATAATATTTTTATAAAATGAACTCGTTTTTACCTCAGAATTGTAAAACATCAAATTAATATAATAAATTAAATATATATTATAATAATTAAAAGATTCTCTAATTGATTTTTTTTATTATTTATTATACTTTCCTAATTTGAGACGGACCAATGAGATCGCTCGAAAAAGGCCTAATATATAGGAGGAACTTTTCGAGCGATATGATTGGTCCGTTATATCAAAGCTCAATTTAGAAAAGTATCATTAATAATAAAAAAAGCAAATAGAGAATCTTTTAATTATTACAATAATACATTTAATCTATTATATTAATGTGATGATTTATAATTTTCATCTAAAAATCTTTAAATTTCGTTTAACAAAAAGTTATCGTAAATAAAATTATAAAAATGAATTAATTAGATTCGTGGTAGAAAATGCTTTCATTAGAGTATAAATTTCATAGTATTTGCTCGAAAAAAGTGATGGATTTATTACATATAAAGATAGTAAAGTTCTCCCACATCGACAAATTATAATAAGGTGATGAAATTCTATATTATAAATAATAGTAATCGTCCGTCCTTAGATATCCACCAAAAAAATTTTGAGTCATAAATAACTCTTAAGATTATAACCTTAAACAATTATTCCACATCGAAAAATTATGATGAGGTTATGAAGTTCTATAATATAAATAAGAGTAATCATTGTTTTTGAATATCGACTAAAAACTTTTTGAGTCTTAAAGAAAATCTTAATAAGACTACACTCTTAAAATTGTCCCACATCGAAACAATTAATAAGATGAGGATTTTATTGTGTTCTTTTGGGTCTTAAAAGGAGTTTTTAAGACAGTAAATTACCTCATAAGACTACAAACTTAAGTGACATAATCTCACATAGAAAAATTATAACAAGGTGATGAAATATATTATAAATAAGAAATAAGGTTAATTAATTCTACAATAAGACAAAAGTAATCATTCCTCTAAATTATGACTAATCATTCGTTACTAGATATCTTTTAAAACTCAATTGAGTCTTAAAAACCTCTTAAGACTATAAATTCAATTAAAATTATTACAAGAGTTCTTAAGACTATATCTAAACTTAAGTCAAAATTATTCTATATCAAAAAATTATGTGGTGAAATTTGATATTATAAATAAGATAAATCATTCGTTCTTAGATATAAAAAATATGAGTCTTACATACAAAAATACTCGAGATTATAAACTTAAGGTAAGATTATCCCACATCGAAAAATTATAATAATGTGATCGAATTTTATTATATGAATAAGAGTACTTGAGACTATATAAATACGGAGTAAAAGCAATCATTTATTTTTAGATATCAACGATAAATCTTTTGAGTCCTAAAAGAATTTTTTAAGACTATAAACTTAATTAAAATTATCCCACATCGAAGAATCATGATGAGGTAATGAAATTCTACATCATCAATAAGAGAAATTATTCGTTTTAAATATTAATCAAACATCTTTTGAATCTTATAGTACTCCTCTTAAGCTATAAATTGAAGTAAAAATTATCCCACATCAAAAAATTACAAAAAAGTGATGAAATTCTATTATATAAATAAAAATAATCATTGTCTTTAAATATCAATCATAAATCTTTTTAGTCCTAAAAAGAATTCTTAAAACTATAAATTTAAGTAGAATTATCACACAACGAAAAATTATGATTAGATATCATAAGAGAAATCATTCGTTTTAGATAATCATTTGTCCAAAAGTATACTCCGTAATAAGGTGATCGAATTCTAATATATAAATAAGAGTAATCGTTCGTCCTTAATAACTTAGATGGAAAAACAAACTCTTTTAGGTCTTAAAACAAAATTCTTAAGACCATAAGCTTAATTACGTAAAATTATCCCACACATTTGAGTCTTAAAAAAAACTCCCAAGACTATAAACTTGAGTAAAATTTCTCACATCGAAAAATTATTATAAAGTCATGAATTTCATAGATATAAACCAAACATCTTTTGAGTTTTAGAAAAACTCTTAGGACTTAAGTAAAAATTTCTCTTTTGAGTTTTAAAAAAACTCTCAAAGACTATAAACGTGTGTGAAATTTTCCCACATCAAAAAATTATTATAAAATTATGAATTTCATAGTATTTGCTCGAAAAAATAATGAATCTATTAGATATAGAAATAGTAATAAAATCATCTCATATCGAAAAATTATATTAAGGTGATAAATTTCAATATTATAAATAAGAATATTCATTCGTTCTTAAATATCAACAAAAAAAAATTTGATCCTTAATCTCTTAAGACTATAAAAATAAGTAAAATTATCCCGCATCGAAAAATTATGATGAACTGTATCTACATTATTATCTCACATTAAAAGAATAATATCATTGAAAGACTAACGTATAAATTAAATATTTCTCTCTTCTATAATTGTAGTTATAAGTAAAATGTGGGTTAACATAGTAAAACTGTTGAACCAAATAAAAAATATCTGTGATAGGAAGAAGATAGAAAGACAAACAAAAATAGAATATGGAAGAAGATAGAAGAAAGGAGAAAGTACTCCGTATTATAATTGTACCACATTGAAAGACTATCATAAGGGGATGATCTTGGTTATTAGATATCAACTGATGGGGGTCGGTAGCCTGCACCGGGTCGCCAGCAAGGCAGGCCCCGAGGTGGTCCGACCCGAGAACAACAAGGAGCCTGCCCAGCAGGCTGCTAGGATAGATCACTAAAAAGAGCCCCCCAGGGGACAACTTCAGACAACCGGCTGTCCGGCAGGGCAATGCTGCCCCCCGAGCAGGACCTTCAAAGCCCCCTGCCTGCCTGTCTCCAGGGGACCCCTCCCCCGGGCAGGGCCAGGGGTAACCAGGGACCCCTCCGTCATTTTGCCTAAGGTAAATAGGAATGAGTGGATGTCATAGACCCACGTGTCGTCTTACCATCCATTCATTCCCCTCTCTCTCTCTCTTGGAGGAAGGTATAAATACTTTCCTTCCTCCCACATTCAAAAGGTTGGATTTTCTCTCTCTAGACTCTTACTCTAAAAACGCCACCTAGCTCCTCACGAACTAGGTTCGTTAAGGCATTCACGGACTAACTTAAGCATCGGAAAGGGTTTCCTCGGACAACCTCCGAGGCCCTGTGCGCTTTGTGTGCAGGGAGCAGGCCCATTCCGTCGGGAAGGTCCGACCAGTGGAGTAAGAAGAAGGAGAGGATCGCAAAGTCATTCAAGCAACATCCGAACACTAAGACCCGAATCCAGAGTCGGGTCAATTAATTCCAACACCAGAACAATTTGACGCCGTCTGTGGGGAAGAGTACGGTTGTACCCACGAAATTACCCACAAAATCAACCAATCTCAAATACAAAAATCAACCAGTTATAATAATCATGCCTGAAATCGTTGACGCCAGTTCAGGGGCGGGCCCACAGTGCCACCAGCGGCCCCCCTATACGGCATGCTGTTCCCGGAGAAAACGCCCGCTGCCACAATCCCGGGAGTAGGGCGGGCGAGCCTCCACGGAGCGCCCGGTAAGGACGTCGCTGTCACAGCTGGGCAGGGGGCACATCCGAGGCAGACCCTAAACCTCACCCCCGCTCAGATGGCGCAAACGGCGGCCTTCTTCTCGGCAATGCTTAACCAGGAATTTACCCCGGAGGATCTGGTAGGCAGGGTCGCCACGACCCCCAAACAGCTTCACTTCAAAAGTGGACAAGGAACTGGGGGCTCAAAGCGAACCGCCGCCAGAAAAATCCAAAGGAAGGCGAAGAAAACAGCTCAAGTGTATGCACAGGTGCAGAGGCGCATTACGGCAGGCAACCAGGAGCAGCCTGCTCAGCAGGCCTTCTCCATACACACAACAGAGTCAACCGCTGCCCGTGAAAGAAGGGGTTTGTCCCAAGACCTCCAGGACCGGATAAGGCACAGAGAGCCTGCATCAAGGCGCCTGGGAGAAAGACAGGGCGACGTCTTTTCCAGGCTAACGCCTGTGGCAGACTCGCAGCCAGCGCCAGGCCTGTCTAAAAGCCTCCAGTCAAGACTTAATCAAGGGCAGCCTGTTGGGTCAAAGCATCGCCAGGGGGACAATCTTGAGCCTGCTCAGAGGAAGCGCCTACGACACCACTCCCCTGATAGATGGGACGACGAAGCGATTAGCAGGCAACCGCCCAGACACCGCTCCCCTGGTAGTAGGAAACCGACCCCTGACCGATGGGGGGATCACGGTTACCACTCCACAGGGAGCAGGTCTAAGATGGCAGGAAGGCCTACAAAAACCCCGCTTCATCCAGAGGTACAAGGGTACCTAATCCCAAAAATCAAGATGCCTTCTGTTAAATTCGATGGCACGACTGACCCGGAAGACCACCTAGCTGCGTACGAGAGTCATATGGGCATGTACGACGCCGACGACGCAGTCTAGTGCAAGATTTTTGCCACCACCCTAGTGGGCCTGGCCCAGGGTTGGTTTAAGGACTTGCCGCAGGGTTCGATCTACTTTTTCATCGAACTGGCAGAGGCCTTCCTAGATCAGTATGCTGGAAACAAGAGACGCCGTCTCACCCGATTCGACCTGATGACCCTCAGACAAAAGAAGGGCGAAACTGTCAGGGAATATCTAAAGAGGTTCGACCTGTCATTCCAGCAGGTCAAAGAAATTGACGACCCAACAGCAGCATACGCGCTGACTAACTTCCTGATCCCTGGGGAGATGAAAAACCAGATGATCAGGGCCGAGCCAGAAACTCTGGCCAAGGCTAGAAAGATCGCAGAAGGATTTATGCTGCAGGAAGAGTTCCACAGCCTGCCGGATACCCCCGCAGGCCCTACCAGGCAGCAGGGGGGACCGCAGGGTGGGCGCGGCAGAACCGAGGCAGGGAAACAGAGAGCCGAAGAAGGGGATAGCCCCAGGAAAGAACGCACAGCTTACCAGCCCAGATTCGACAGCTACACAGCCCTCAATAAATCCAAGGCAGAGATTTTCGAATTGGAAAAAGAAACAACTAAGTGGAATCGCCCAAGTAAGCCACGCAGCCCAAAGGGGGACCCCAAGAAGTTTTGCACATTCCATGACTGCGTAGGATACACCACCGAAGAATGCCGCCACCTGAAAGACGAGATCGAGAAGCTCATCAGGAATGGCTGGCTGAGCAACTACGCAGCAAGGAACAAAACCCAGAAGGAAACAGTGGAAAAGCCTGAAGGCTCGGTGCAGAACCGCCTGATAATCCATGTGATATCAGGGGATGCAGAGGGCCAAACAAGCAGGAGAGGCCAGAAGAGGCAGATTCGTGAGCTACGTAATCAGATCTGTTATGCTGAAAGGGAAGGGAGCCCAAAGGGTATGATACTGAGCATCACCCCTGAGGATGCAGGGCGAGTAGTGTACCCCCATAGTGACCCTTTGGTCCTGTCCCTGGAAATCAGCAACCACATCGTGAGGAGATGTATGGTGGATACTGGTGCTTACACGAACCTGCTATACAAGGATGCCTTCGAGAAAATGGGTCTAGAAAAGAGACACCTGAAACCTGCCCCTGGATCACTGTATGGATTCAGCGGGGCAGGCGTGCTCCCAATGGAAATTATAAACTTGTCGGTAACATTCGGGGAAGGGACCTCCGCCAGGAACGTCAGGGCATCGTTCGTTGTAGTAGACGCAAAGTCAGCATACAACGCCTTAATTGGGAGAGCCACCCTGGACGAAATCGAAGCTGCTATATCAATCCGAGCTCTAACAGTAGCCTATATCACAGACTTTGGCATGGAAGGAAAGGTCCATGGGGACCAAGAGTCTGCCAGGCATTGTTATTCTGTAGCTCTGCAGACCCATGAGACTGAGAGGAAAGGGAAAAGAAAAGCTGACAGCTCCCCCAGCAGAGAGGGAGAGATTCCAGCCAGCAGGCAGCTGACCACCTCGAACCTGGGGGCGAGAGCATGCTGGTGGACCTGGAGCCAGGCAGACAGGTCCTTGTAGGGGCTGACCTGGAGGAATCCTACCGGGCAGAACTCATCAGGGTCCTTAGAGACAACAGGGACGTGTTTGCCTACTCGGCGGATGAAATGCCGGGAGTCGACCCGGCTCACATCGTTCATAGGCTGAACGTGAGCCTGGAGGCAGAAATATGTCTGCAGAAAAGGACCTGGCTATCAAAGAAGAAATAGAAAAACTTTTGAAGGCGGATTTCATAGAAATCTGCGACTACCCTGAATGGCTGGCGAATGTCGTAATGGTTAAGAAGTCGTCAGGTGCATGGAGGATGTGCGTGGATTTCACAAACCTGAACAAAGCCTGCCCGAAGTACTGCTACCCCCTTCCAAGAATAGACCAGCTAGTAGACGCCACTAGTGGGTACTCTATGCTGAGTTTTCTGGATGCTTTTTCAGGGTACCATCAGGTGTATCTTTGGCAACCCGACAGGGTAAAGTGTGCCTTCATTACCAGCTCCGGCACTTATATGTATAAAATGATTCCCTTCAGACTGAAGAACGCAGGCGCCACCTACCAAAGGTTAGTCGACAAAGTCTTCGAAGACCAGAAATGGAGGAATCTAGAGGCTTATGTCGACGACGCTATTATGAAAAGTAAGGGAGACAGTGAACACCTGGTGGATTTGCAGGAGACTTTCTCATCCCTGCGGGCTTATAAAATGAAGCTCAATCCGAAAAAGTGTACGTTTGGAGTTCGTTCTGGTAAGTTCCTGGGCTTCCTTGTCAGCTCCAGAGGGATAGACGCCAACCCCGAAAAGGTTCAGGCGGTCTTGGATCTCCCAGAACCCAAAACCATAAGAGACATCCAGCGCCTGACAGGCAGGATGGCCGCCCTGGCACGCTTCATCGCCAAGTCGGCGGATAAATCAACCCCATTCTTCAAAGTCTTAAAAGGAAATAAGCAATTCAAATGGGAGGATGAACAACGAGAAGCCTTTGGACAACTAAAGGAACATTTGAAGAAACTCCCCACCCTGGCAAGACCGGTGGCAGGGGAGAAGATTTTCCTCTACATCGCTGTAACCAACTCGACAGTGAGCGCGGTCATCTTAAGAGAAGAAGCAGGCTCCCAGCAGCCCATATACTTTGTAAGTCATGCCCTGGGGGCAGCAGAAAGAAACTATCCGGTGGTCGAGAAAGCAGCCTACGCGGTCGTTATCGCAGCCAGAAAACTCAGGTCATACTTTGACGCGCATCCCGTCGTAGTGCTGACCGACCAACCCCTGGAAAAGGTACTGGAGAAGTTCGAGAAGTCTGGGAGGCTGTTAAAATGGGCCATCGAGTTGAGCGGACTAGGAATATCATACCAGTCCAGGACCGCCATCAAGGCACAGGCTTTGGCGGATTTCCTGGCCGAGTGTTCCCACTCAGAAGAGGATGATCCCCCTGCAGGAGAATGGGTAGTATACACAGATGGGTCCTCCACGGCCAACGGTGCAGGAGCAGAAGTTGTGCTTACTAGCCCCGAGGGAGTGGACTTTGAGCATGCACTCAGGTTCACCTTCCCTGCGTCGAAAAATGAGGCCGAGTATGAGGCCGTCCTTGCAGGGATCAAGCTGGCCAGAGCCTCTGGAGCGGAGCGAGTTGTCTTAGCCACAGACTCCCAGCTCATTGCTAACCAGATTAACGGAGAATACGAGGCTAGAGACCAGACAATGGCTGCGTACCTTGATAAAGTAAAACTAGAGTTGTCAGGCCTCAAGTCTTATGAAGTCAGGCAGATCCCCCGGTCCTAGAATAACCGGGAGGACGCCCTATCAAAGCTGGCTAGCTCAAGCCTGCAGGATATAAGGAGGTCGGTCTGGGTGGACGTGGTCCAAGAAAAATCCACCAACACCTGCCAGATGGTCAGCATTATCGAAGAAGCAGAGACGGGGGATTGGATGACCCCTCTTATTCAGTTCAAGAAGTATGGAACCCTGCCATCCGACCCTATGCAGAGAAGAAAGGTGCTATCAAGGGCAACATGGTTTATAATGATTGGCGAAGAACTGTACAAAAAGTCGTTCTCCTCGCCCCTTCTCAGGTGTCTGGGGGCAAGGCAGGCTGCACAGGTTTTGGATGATATCCACTCTAGGATTTGTGGCCACCATGTTGGAGGAAGGTCGCTAGCCCACAAGGCCCTGAGGGCAGGCTACTACTGGCCTACCATGTTGGCCGACGCAAGGGACCTGACCCAAAAGTGCAGGAAATGTCAACTATTCGCCCCTTCAATCTACGCTCCTTCCCAAGAACTCAGGCCAATATTGTCTCCCATCCCCTTCGCCCAGTGGGGGATGGACATATTAGGTCCCTTTGCTGTTGCAACTGGGGGCAGGAAATTTTTAATTGTGGGGATCGATTACTTCACCAAATGGATCGAGGCTGAAGCAGTTCCGAATATCACTGAGCCTGCGGTCAGGAAGGTAATCTGGAGGAACATCATCATCAGATTCGGCTTGCCAAAAATGTTAGTGTTTGACCATGGGAGGCAGTTTGATAATGACCCCCTGAGAGTCTGGTTGGAAGGCCACGGCATAACAGTCGCCTATTCCGCCGTCTGCCATCCCCAAACCAACGGGCAGGCTGAAGCCGCCAACAAGCAAATACTGAACGAACTTAAGAAAATGGTGGATGAGCTTAAAGGAAGGTGGGCAGATGAGTTGCCAAGCATCCTCTGGTCCATCAGAATGACAAGAAAAGAGTCTGCAGGGCAAACACCCTTCGGCCTGGTGTACGGGGCTGAAGCTTTGTTACCTATCGAAGTGCGAATTCCTACCCTGCGATCTCAGCAATATGACAGGGCTGACAATGAAGCAGCAATGACTGAAGCACTAGACCTAGTCAGCGAAGTCAGGGAGGAAGCCAGCATTAACATCGCCGCCTACCAGCAGAGGATGAGAAAGGCGTATAACAGGAGAGTAAATGAAAGAAGCTTTCAAGTGGGAGACCTGGTTTTAAGGAAAACACAGGCAGTAGGGAAATCGCGAGAGCATGGAAAACTGAGCGCTAACTGGGAGGGCCCATATGAGGTGACCCAGGTCAAGGGCCCAGGTACCTACAAAATCGCTAATCTGGAAGGCCAAGAGTTAGCCGCCCACTGGAATGCAGACACCTTAAAGAAGTACTATGTCTAAGAACTAGATAAAAACTAAGTAATTTTTTGCTTTCAGAAAAAGTTGGCGGAGGACGATCAGAGTAGAATGTCGACGGCTCCGACCACACATGTTAAAAGTTTGTTTCAAAGAAATGAAAAGGTATCCAGAATTTATACTCGTTGCCTGTTCAAACTCGCATTTCACACACAAACGAGCATGGGGCAATAGAGGGAGGCCCCCCTGTTGCCAGAACCAGGAAAAGTGAACCCCCCAACAAAATCCCCAAGCCCTCCCGCCTGCCAGGCAGGGGGCAGGCCCCCTGGACTTCGACCAGAAGCTAGGGCCAGGCCGGGCCCCACGCGCCGAATGAACAAGGACTGGGGGCATCCCCCCAACCTTGTATAAAAAACATTAAGTCCTCCTGCCTGCCAGGCAGGCAGAGGGCAGGCCCTATGGACTTCGACCAGAAGCCAGGGCCAGGCCGGGCCCCACGCGCCGAATAAACAAGGGCTGGGGGCATCCCCCCAACCTTGTGTAGAAGAAACATTAAGTCCTCGAGGCAGGCAGGGGGCAGGCCCCCTGGACTTCAACTGAAAACCAGGGCCAAGTCTAACTTTGAAAGAAAAATAAAACAGATTCATACATTAGCAAATAAAAGAGTCTTTACAAGAAGACGATAGAATCCGTAAGCAAGAAAGTTAAAAGCATTACATCAGAATGGCAGCCGGCCACATCAGGGTCCGGCGCGCAAAAGGATTAGAAAATCAGCAGGGAAGCTAAGGCGCAGTAGGATAAGGACAAGAGCCCTCTGAGGACGACTGCCCTGCATATTAGGCACCAGGGGCATCATCCCCAGGCCCTGTAGCTTCTTCAGGTGGCCTAGTTGCCCGGGCCTCATTCTTAACGGCATAAAGGTCCCTGAAGGCATCCTCGTTAAGATCTGGAAACATCTCCCTGATAACTTCCATGACAAGTTCCAGAGAGGAATTGGCGCCATCTTCAAAGCCCTTCACCACAGCAGCTTCCGCCTCCTGAATTATGTCCATCTTCTCCTTTTGCCATTCCTCACCCTTCGTCACCAAGTCAGCTTGAGCTTTTTGAAGGTCGGAATTGGCCTGGGACAAGCGCTCCTCTAGGTCACTTGCCTTCCTCTTTGCATGCTCTAACTCCGCCACCGCCTTTTTGGCCTGCTCTAGCTCGACAGCAGCCTGCTTGGCTTTCTTCAACTCCTCTTCCAGGTTGGACATCTCCCTGATAGCTCTTTCGCCCTGGAGTTTCCACTGGGCCGCTTGACCTTTGGTATCCTCCAGATCACCCTCCTGCTTTGCCAACTGGTTTTTCAAACTGGCAATAAGATGGACATCCCTCTCAACTATGGCCAGGCGGTCAGAAAGAGGGGGAGTAGCAACCATCTCTTCATCACTCATGCGGTTGAGGGCCGCCAGTTCAGCAGAGGCCTGGAAGACCCGGGAGATGCGCTGAATGTACTGGACCACCTGGTTGGCAGTGGAGGTTACAGATTTGGTAAGATGATCTGCCAGGACAGCGCTGGAGTCAGAAAGCAGGGCAGAAAAGTCCAGACTGTCGCCAGCAGTATAATGGAACTCAGTGTTCTCCTCTGCAAAGAGGGTGTCAGGGACGTCTTGAGCAGGACGCTTAGGGTCGGGCGTATCAAACTCTAGATCCACCACATTTGCAGCATTCGCAGGCTCCCTGCCCCTCTTCCGAGTCAGCTCCAGAGGGACGCTTTCACCAGTCTCCTCTGAACCAGTAGGCTGCGCCCCCAGGGGAGTGCGATTTCCTGGAGGGGAACCTCCCTGCCTGCTGGCGGGAGAAGGGTAGCCTCTGAGGCAGCCGCCGTCTCCACGCCGCGGGGAGAAGGGGCCGCCGGCTTTGCAGGCGGAAGTCTGCGGGGAGGAGGAAGCCTCGCCTTGTTAGCTGGGATGCCCTTCAAGTACTTCATCAAATTCTTCTCACCCTTTTTGAAGTTGGAAGAAAGGGGAGACGCTTTTCAACAATAAAGAAATCGTCGTCTAGACCGAGATGCCTCGCCTCCTTCCTTGTCCAGATTCGAGTGGCGAGAGCTGCAAAGTAAAAGAAGAGCCAGTTAGAAGACTATAAGAGGAACAGATGCAAAGTAAGATAAGGCCAGTAATATCCCTTAAACTACCTCTATCAAGACCAGGATTCATGCCCACCCGGGTCAAGTATTTATCAGTGGCAATGAGCTCTGCATTAGGGAGCCAGAAACTAGGGCCACATACACCTGATCTGTCCACATAAGCGGCAAATTTATTCACCAGATCCTCATCTTTTTTGCTCAGTCTCACCTCCAGAGCCTTCCCCCCAACACCAAGGTGGTACTCCTGGCGAGTTTCCATCCTCGTATGAACATGATTCCTGAAATGTCGGGGAATCTTCCAGCCTGTGGCACTATGCACATACAGGAAGTTGTTCTTCCAGTCTCTCAGGCTATCTAAAACCGGCCATACAAGGGTGTACCCCTTCTGCCTCTGGATAGACCAATATCCAGGGGAGCCCTCACTCCCATAAGCCACCATCTGCAGGCAAACCATATACCTTAGAGCGTCGATTGAAGGCTCGTTGCCATGGAACAGGCAGGTCCACAAATAGGATATCAGCGACCTGACTGCCATGGCAGTCAACCGGGCAATGGCCACATTCATCCGCCTAAACTCTTTCTCTAGGAAGGGATGCAGGGGGAAGCGCAATCCAAACTCTAAGCATTTATGATAAACAGCTATACAGCCATCAGGGGGATTACATACAGTGTCCTTCTCATCAGGGATAACTATCGTGTAACCTTCCCCAAAGTTGTAAAATTCAGCAATGGCCTCGGCGGCATTTTTCTCTAAAAGCAAATCTCTGCTCTTAGTGTCAGGGTACGTTCTCAGGGGAATCCGATACTTGGCCTTATCTAGGTAATAAGTCCTCCCCCTCTCCCTAGGGACGAGCGGGCCGGCAATGGTTAGAGGATCAATCTCCCCCGCCTCATCATCAGAGTCGATGACGTCAAAGGGGGCAGGTTGAGGGGAGTTGGCGCCCCCATCCAGGTTATCATCGACCGCCCTAGCACTTGGCCCCCTAAAGGAGGAGGCCAAGTCAGTCCCGACCCTATCTCTATCCTCCGCCCCTTCAGCAGAGGGTCTAGTAAAATCTAAAAGACGAGCTCGACGGCCGCTCATGGTGGTTGGAGAGAATAAAAACGAAGAACTGAAAGAAAAACGAAGGTGGAAGAGAAGATTCTAACCTAAAATCGACGGCCGATCAGACGAAGGCGCAAAGAAATAAGTTCTTCAGTCTGGAATATTTCTAGCAAGAAAGGATTTCGAAAATTAGGGTTGTTTGGATTTGCAAAAATGTAAAAGGGGGAACAGGAGGAGGAGAAGTGCCTTTATAGGCATAGGCAGATAGAGAGTCGCCCATCTCAAAGACCTTCCCAAGAAACCCCCACGTGTCACATTTTCAAAACCCAACCACCCACCATTTCCCAAGAAGCCTCGAAAAGGCAACATGGGTCAGAAGAGTTAATCATTGTGTGACGTCATTCGTCCATTCAAAAAAAAAACAACAACAAGAATAAAAGTCCGCCTGATTTTTCCATTAAGAAAGCCCAAAAAGGGCAAGTTACAACCTAGACGAAGTTACAAAAAGAGCCTGAAAATCTAGCTCAACCTGCCTGCATACCATAGGCAGGCCTAGTCATCATCAAAGCCTGGGGAGTAATCCCCAGGGCTGTCTTGACCTCCGATGTCGGACCCCTAGTCCCAGCCATCAGAGTCCTTGAAGGGGTCGTCAGGGCCTCCATCTTCGTCCCTGCCAGAAGAGTAGCCCTGGCCTTCGCTATCCCCAGAATCACGACTGTTGATATCCCAGTCCCTGCCATAAGGGACTACCTGGACATCATCGCAAGAGCCGCAACCCACCTTCCTCACCAGAGGGGAAGAAGGGCCTGACTCCGGAGAGGAGTTCAGCTCGGGGCAGTTGGGGTCAAACTGCTCCGGGTGCAGCCAGGGGAAGCACTCATGGCACCCCCTGTTGAAACAGCCTCCCCCTTGGGAGCAGCGCTTGAGTTTAGAGCCAACCGAAGACGAAGACTTCTTAAGGCGCTTGCCCGCCCTGATAGAGGCTCTCCTGGCGTTCCCGTGAGAGCGAGGATGAGAGCGCCGACTGCGGCGCAGGGCCATAAAAGCCGCCCTAGGGTATCTTAACCTCCAAAACCCCCTAAAACGAAAAGTACCCACGCGAACTCCGTAACGAAGAGCTGTTTTCTTAATCCAAGACATCGTTCTTTGAAAAAGAGTAGAGGAAAAGTGAATATGGATTGTCGGAATGGCAAAAGAGACCAAAATTTATACAAGAGCAAGAGCAATGCATTAATGGCACTCCAACCATCTCGGCAAGAAGTACAGCCAATCATCAAGCAATCACGCTGTCCAAAAATTCGCTTAACATGAGAAGTAATCATGATTAAAAGACATCCCAACTCTTTGCATGACCAATGCAATTAAGTTTCCTCCCTCGGGAATATGCGACGCATTAAATGCAAAGGTAGAGCTAACTAGTCAACCTCCCACCATCTGAATCAAGAGTTCGCCTGCCAAGGGGAAGCCCTGTTTCCCCCCAGCCGACGAGGGCCAATTGATGGGGGTCGGTAGCCTGCGCCGGGTCGCCTGCAAGGCAGGCCCCGAGGTGGTCCGACCCGGAACAACAAGGAGCCTGCCCAGCAGGCTGCTAGGATAGATCACTGAAAAGAGCCCCCCAGGGGACAACTTCAAACAACCGGCTGCCCGGCAGGGCAATGCTGCCCCCCGAGCAGGACCTTCAGAGCCCCCTGCCTGCCTGTCTCCAGGGGACCCCTCCCCCGGGCAGGGCCAGGGGTAACCAGGGACCCCTCCGTCATTTTGCCTAAGGTAAATAGGAATGAGTGGATGTCATAGACCCACGTGTCGTCTTACCATCCATTCATTCCCCTCTCTCTCTCTCTTGGAGGAAGGTATAAATACTTTCCTTCCTCCCACATTCAAAAGGTTGGATTTTCTCTCTCTAGACTCTTACTCTAAAAACGCCACCTAGCTCCTCACGAACTAGGTTCGTTAAGGCATTCACGGACTAACTTAGACATCGGAGAGGGTTTCCTCGGACAACCTCCGAGGCCCTGTGCGCTTTGTGTGCAGGGAGCAGGCCCATTCCGCCGGGAAGGTCCGACCAGTGGAGTAAGAAGAAGGAGAGGATCGCAAAGTCATTCAAGCAACATCCGAGCACTAAGACCCGAATCCAGAGTCGGGTCAATTGATTCCAACACCGGAACATCAACTATCAACCCAAATATTTATCGAGTATTGTCTTAAAGAGAGATATTACGAGTTTTAAATACAATGCACGCGTATAATTTAATTTGTTATTTACCGCATGTATGACCTCCCAAAAAACTCATTCACGTATGTGGATAGTATTCCTTTACTATTAAACATATTCTTACCTTCGACTTATTTTCTACTGTTGCGTAGTCTCACAAATTTTTGCAATCCTTTAACTTAGTGTCATTATCATTGTCACTAAAAATCGGTTCGTGCATCGCACGGGCTTTCCAACTAGTTAGCAATAATCGTCCGTCTCTCTGTGGTTCGACCCTTACTTGCTACTAGCTATTTGTTAGTCGTTTGTTAGGTTTATTTTGATATAGGTGATACGACTTTAGCCTTATCAAAACGCGATTTGGTCGACCATTTGGGGGCTTAAGACAGTCCCAAAACTGACCCACTTTTTATGGCGTGCGATTACAAACACCCTCGGAGTTCGGGCACTAGTTGTCCGCCTGGTAGACTCGCCAATCAGGCAAACCGTTAAGGTTGCCTCTCATTGTATTGATTGTGTTTACATTTTTCCGTCACTTCAGTCCAGATTCAATTTGTTGTTTATGCAACAGGGATGCAGAGTCGGGGATGCATGCTTTACTTAATTGTGACTGGGTCAGTAATTTTTGGTTGCAGGGAAGTCTCGTGATCTTATGTTGGCGTCGCTGCCTCATCTTCATCTTTCGTTCGGAGACTCTTATGGGTGTTGTCCAAGGTCAAGGACGAGTCTCGAAGTCGCTTCCTAACCACGTTGTGGGGTGTTTGGTATGCCAGAAATTTGTTGATTTTTTAGGAAGTTCCACCCAAACCAGATACTATCATTATTGGAATGCTGAAGACGGTGGAGGAGTATGATCGACATAGGCAGGGTTCTACGGGTCAGGGTGGAGTCTTCGGCATGCAGAGAATAGCTCATGGTGTCCTCCCCAAGCGGGTTTTATCAAGATCAATACGGATGCAGTGGTTTATGCAAACGGCGATATTGGGTTAGGGAATGTGGCTAGGAACGAGGATGGCATGGTGCTGATGGGCTTGTTGCCGTCGGAGTCGGATTGGTTGTGACCCAACAATAGCTGAGGCGAAGGCGCTAGAGATGGGAGTAGAGATGGCAAAGGAGTTCCTCTTTGATTGGGTGATAGTTGAAAGCGATTCTCAAGTCGTCATTGATGCGGTCAGGAAGGGGAGAGCTTTACGGAATCAGTTGGGCTTACCTATTCTTGATATTTTGTTTTACAAACACGGCTTTATTAATTGTTTCTGTTCTTGTGTCAAGCGAATTGGAAATGTTGTAGCACACCATGTTGCGAGATTGTGTGCAGAGACTCGGAGAGTGGGGAGAAGATAATGTATGTGTCGAATGTCCCGGATGCTATTTTCGCACTAGCGGAGATTGATATGATATGATATAAAAATCTCCCTTTTCACCGGAAAAAAAAAAAAAAGGAAAGAAAAAAAAAACTGCTCATCTGCTCTCCTGTGTACTGTATGAATTATCGGTAGCAGCAAAATCTAAACCCTTGTTGACTCTGAGTCTCCCAAACCTCTTTGTAAGTAAGTCTCTCTCCCCATCTTCATCTTCAACATCTATCTTTGCTTTCTCAACTTCTGCATTTCAATTCACCCTGTTGTTGATCTATTACTTACGAGTAATTAATTAATTCATTTAAATCACTCAACATTGACTGACTGACTCCTCACGAATTTCGTATAAACATCAAAATTTTATTTAGATGATCAATAAGCCATTTGTATCATAAATTTAGATGGTCTCGAGCATTTGATTTTGATTTAGAAAAAAAGTGTCATTTGAATTTAATCCCTTCAGTGTCTTTGGATACCCAATTTCCCTCAAATAATCTTGGATTTGGTGAAGGGGAGGAGATGTTGTCTGAAATATGATACTCATTAGTATTTCTTAGTAATTCCTGATTTCAGAGTGTTATACATTCCTAACTGTAGGTCTGTGAGATATCCATAAACTACTGCTTTCTTCTTACTCCGTATGTTATATTATAGGGCATTCTTCTGTTACTCACTATCTCGTTATTGGATATAGATGGGTGTCTAATCTTATTTTCAATCTGTGTTATCTTTCTAGTTATGCTTTCGGAATATTTGTTGCTCGTATTTTCTAATCTAGTTAGTACCATAACTGAAGCGTTACCTCATCCTCGCCTTCTCTAAGCCATTGCCCTCTTAATAATAAGTACTGTATCATATTTCAGTTGCCGGATTAGATCATCAGATGAGTAATACAGTTTAGGCTTAGGAAAGATGCTTTTAAGGCATTTGGAGCTTAGAGTTTTGGCTCCTGCTACCAGGAAACCCGGTATCCAGATCGAATTCATCGGAAACTGGTTGTCCCTCAATAACGTGTGTTCTGCATCATCAAGAAAGCTCCAAACCTTCCCCACCACCACCACTACTAGATCCTGCAAGGCGGGTTCCAGGAATTTTGTTTGTTTGTTTTGAGTATTGATTCCGTTTGATATTTTCTTGTAACTTATGCTACTAGTTGGATGCCTTTATGCCACTTCATAATCTATAATTATGACATTCAACGCGCAGATGGAGTCAGAGGCTTATACATTTGGGCCTTACAAAATTGATGCGAAGGAAGTATTTTACTCTACCAATCTCTCATATGCCATGGTCAACTTGCGCCCCCTTCTTCCTGGTAAACTCTCTCATCCCCGTAATGCTGATTTTTGTTTCTCTTTGTACAGTACAGTACTACAGTGCTAGTTGTTTGTCTCTTATTATTACATTTTTATGATTATTTTTTTCTAGTCCCCTATATATTAAAGCAAGAGCATGTATTCATGTGTCAAAGAACCACGTATCTTTTACGTACAAGTAAATATGTACTCTCCTATCTTTTATAATTTCATTCATAAGATCTACTGTGAAACACCATGCACATCACCACCACCTTTCTCCATTACGCCCACCACACCATGTCACAAGCTTTCGACTCCAGAGAAGTCAAGGGTCTTGTCGTTGCTCCTTAATCCGGCAACCACCATCTCAAATCATCTCCGGTGAGAGGAGAGCACTAGGGTTGGTAGTTACGTGGTGGTTGTACGGGTGTTTGTGTGGTTGAAGATGAGTGTGTCATGAGGGGGCAATGGTGGTCGTTGTGAGATAGGCCGATAGGGTGAGTAGTAGTACAGTGGTTGTGAGGAGTTGTAGTGCTATGATGGAGGTTGAGTTGTAGTGGTTAGTGCATGGGTGAATGGTGCGGCGGTAGTGTGGGGTTGCTGGTGATTGTGGGGTGATGTGATTGGCATGGCGGTAGTGAGAGGACACATGAGAGGGAGTTATGGGGGTGGTCGAGGGAGGTCGGGGGCAGTTGTAGGGTGGCCAGATGTAGAGTAAATGGTGGCGGCAGGTTGTGGTGGTGGAATGGTGGTTGTTAGATGCACTTGTTACCCCTTCGATTACAATTATTAATGGTCAAGTTACTTTTATTATTGGTCCAGTAATAAGTGTAACTAGGCCACTAATAGGGGTTATAAGTGTATCGAGGTAGTTCGTACGGTTCGCACCGTAAGTTAGTTCACACGAGATCTTGCCTATATATGTATGTCCATTTGATCGAATTTTGCTTATAGCAGGTTTAATATGCAAACCCTTGCAATTTGTGTGGAGAAACTAGTTACATTCGGTGTTGGATAGTTTTTATAGCATCGGTTTGAGCCAAATTAGCAGAATACTTATTTCTCAAGTATGTGTATTGAATGAATCAGACTTCCTAGTAAATGTTTGCAACCGAGGGCCCTCTGTTCTTTTATGTTCCTCTATTGAAATATTGAGTGTAATATCGATTTAGGGAAACATGCATCATTGTGTTCTCTTAGAAATCTGACATGAATGCAATTCTGAAGACCAAGTACAGTGTCTTTCATGCAATTAACCTACAGTTGATAATGGTATCAAGGAACTACCTATGTGTTGATGATGCTGGTAAGATAACATGTTACTTTGTGCGAAAACTGATGTTGGATGAATTTAATAAAAGGAAAAACTATATGCTAGTAGGGCAGCATGCTACTTTGTGGAGCATTGGACTAAAGTTTGGTTATATTAAGATAATTTAATCCTCAGTTCTCACTGATGGAAAAGTTAGGCTACTTTTACAATATCAACTCCGAGTAATTGTCACCGCTCTACTTTTGATGAAAGTCTGCTGTGATTCATGTGGTATAATATTGTCAGAACCGTTGCTAGTCTGTCCAATGTAATGCATTTGTTGCTTGTGTAATGCTTCTTACTTCTCATTTACCAAAGCATCTTACTGTTTATTTGTCACTGTCTGCAGTGCAGCTTCTAAGACATCTCTTTCACTTGTTTTTCTTGCAGGTCATATCCTTTGATTTAATATAAGAATATATTCTCTACACTTGCCTTGTTTACGACAGTTCTCAACTATATGCAATTGCTTATTAATGTTAATTTAGAGTAGTGACTGATAAATGCCGCTTGAAATTCACATACACAATCCTTCCCCCATCCACCTTATTAATCTCGTGTCGAGTTTTGCGCAATGAAAGAAAAGTGTGAGAAGAGTTCTGCACGGAAACATTTGGGCTGCAAAATTAGGTGCACCCTGAGAAGTGGAAATGAAATTTCTAAGAATGCGAGAGATTAGAAACTACCTTCCCTCTCATTCCCTCTAAGCCCATTGTCTTAAGTTTTTCTTGCTTTGTAAGAAAGACTGTGACCACTAAGGTTTTTGCCCGTCCAAACTTAGTTTCATTGAGCTTTATGGGTTTGTCTTAAGTTTGACTCCTTTTTTTGCAGTTGGACTCTCCCTCCGAGTATTAAAGCATTCTGTGTGAACTATGTTCATTTAATGTAGTGTCAAGGCTAGATGCCTTGTTCCAAATGATGTTACAAGGCATTGTTTGGACATTCTTTTCCTTTCAATTATTTCTTATTTTGAAGAGTTTTGAACTGACTTGTAGGAGGGAACATAGATCCCTCCAACCCAAATTCACATCTATACATAGGAATCCCTTCTCTCCTTTTCCCTCCAAATTATGTCACCCAAACAAGGTGCTACTGTCCTAATATTCACACGTGACAGTTCAAATTTGTAAATCAGTTTGTGGGTTTTTTTTGTCTCTAATATAGCAAGGGAGTGAAATTTCTACTTGCTTGGTTTCCTTGACATTTGTGTACATGTTCTTGTCTCCCCGAGGCGTGAAGTGAAGCGCTTTGCGGATCTCACTGCTGATGAGACTTGTGATCTATGGCTCACTGCACAAAAAGTCGGTAGCCAACTTGAGAACTACCATAAAGCATCATCTCTAACGCTGGCCATTCAAGTAAGTTACTTGCAATTTTTTGCCTCTGTCTTATTGTTGTGTGTACTTTTGCTGTTCTTGGTTTTCCTATGGTACCGTACATATGGGTTGGTATCATATAAAGGCACCAATCATGATAAATTATCAAAAAAGGAAATCAAAAATAAGGCGTGATAAGTTATGTTATACGAGTACTATTTTGCTAATGTCATCCATAATTGTTACCGTGATTGTGACTGGTGCCTTTACTTGATATCTGTGCCTATTTTATTCTCATTTCATTACTTCCCTTTCACACGAAAATACAATCTAGATCATAGTACTAGGATGCTCGATCTTTCGTTTTATTGAAAAGGATTGGGGTAATAGTTTTCTGTGTACTCAATCTGGAAGCAACCCAACTTTTGTAACATAGAATTTCCATGCGTGACCATTGTTTCCTGACATGCCCAACTGATTTTGCGTCGAGTTGCTTGATTGTAGGACGGCCCTCAGGCAGGGCAGACTGTACCCCATGTTCACATACATATCTTACCAAGGAAAGGCGGAGACTTTGAGAAGAACGATGAAATTTATGATGCGGTAGGGATAGTCAATCTTGTATGTATATACTAATTTCATGTGGCGCACATTGCTTAGTTTTCTAGTAATGGCCTTTATTTCGTTCCAGATTGATGTTAAGGAGAAGGAATTAGCTCAGAAGTTGGACTTAGACAAAGATCGTAAGGATCGAACCCTTGACGAGATGAGTCGGGAAGCGGAGACATACAGGGCACTTTTCACTTGATCACTCTTAACTTCAGATGCATTATTCTGCAGTCTTTGCTTCTATCCGTTAGCATACTTGTTGGTTTTACTGGGTGGATGGATTAATGGATTAATCTACACTGGAAGAGGGGGTATGTTATTCTAATTATTTTTAAGCTGCAGCCAGCGGCCAGTTTGTAGAAGTTTGAGGTACCTTAGATGAATGCATTACGAACGATTGGAGCAAAAAAATCGCCTGAATCCCAATCTCGATCACAGAAATGAATGATACCTGCTACTAATGCAAACCTATCTCTAGAGTTTATACAATGTTAAAAGTGGATATCATGAAATTCTCCACTGATCCTATTTTTCCTTCATTCTTCTGGAAAGTTTTATGGTCTCTTCCAGGACCTCAGGTCTGGAAATTTTCTTCAAACTCTGGAGTTGAACTCATGAGTCGCAAGATATCAGGTAAATCCTGCAAATTTTGTCAGAGTAGAGAAGACATTGACAACCCTCATGTGGTTGAGACCCCACCTCTTTAGAGACTGTCCTTTTGCTGCTCGTTTATGGGTAAGCGGGATTAGAGTGCACCCAGGTAGACTGATCGTAGAGACAACAATCTAGGTCTATATCATTTTATCAACATTTTATACATAATCCAGATCTTCAGGAATGCGATTGTGTTCAGAAATGATGACAATTCCTTCCACTCATTAATGGCGAGATACTCTTCTTCCCTTACTTCACTGAATGATTTGTGGAGTGATTCTGTTCTTTAAGGAAGACAAAGGAGGGTTATTGAAGGAATGATGGAGGCTGATTTGGAGTCTACGCCTTAAGATTAAAAACTAGGAAGAATTTTCCATCATTTGATCGCTGGATTACTCCAAAAAAATGTGATGTTCAGGTTAAAAGTGGATGCTAGTTGCCACACAGATAGATCAGCTGTAATACTACCCTTTTTACTACAAAGTCTTTGAGACAAAAAATCATTACTTAAATTCAAGAACATCAAACATCGAATCTTTATTTCCATGATAAGATACTGCACTAATAGTTGAGGAAATTAATTCAAAGCTGAATATCGAAGCAAGGCACAAAGTAAATTGGAATTTAACCAACATGAAATGATCTCACAGTAAACAAAGAATGAAGAAGCTAAATGTATAGTACTCCGTAGTACATGAAGGAGGAAGAACGCCTCAAGCCTCAACTAGTAAGAGCATTTTGCGCTCGAGTAGCAGTACATAATGCCGCCCACATCCTAACACGGCTCAAAAAAACAGTCTATACACCTTTTTTGTGTTCAAAATTAGTCACTACTTGGGAAAATACCAATCTTCTTCGCAAGCTCTGAAGCATTATACTCCTTACTCAACATGATATGTGCTTTTTTCGTACCATCAGGCCTGACAAACAAATTCAAAGAATTAACGTCCATCCATCAGCACAACAAAATTACCCTCCTAGTACCTCAAACCTCGTATCTAAGAATTACCTGATTGCAGTATTCACTTTCCTAACCTTGACACCAAAAAGGTTTCTGACAGCATCCTTAATCATCTGTTTATCAGCACGCATATCCACAGTGAAAAGTAGTGTGTTCTCTTCTGCGATGTTCTTGACAGCAGCCTCAGTAATGATGGGAAACTGAAGGACCTGGTATTGATCGAGGACTCTTCGAGGGTACTTTATGTTCTTTTTCTTCTTTGAGGATTTGGTTTGAGTACCCGCCTGATCTTCTGAGATTGGTGCAATTGCTTCTGTGGCCTGTACAACTATCCGAGCCCTGCCTAGACAAGGCTTTCCTGTGAACCCGACACAACATGCATTACTTTGTATGTTACTGTATTCATTGTGAATCACATACATCACAGTTCACAGCACATGATTCTTCTAATTCAGATAGTGACTCTTTTAGCTATTAACCACCACAATGTTAACGACCATTATATCGTAGCCAATGAACTTTTATTTATCGAAGAATTTTACACAGTTAGACAGTTAGTTACCGATTCATAACTTATAGTGATCCTCTTACTGTATATTATGAAATGTCCTTAGCGCTCAAGCTAACTTATTGTAAGAATGTCCTAAAAGAAGCTTACTGCTGACAGCAATCTGTAAAAGCTAGAGTAAATGTTGTTTCCACCAGAACAGATATCCTACGAAGTTTCTAGAAACACGGAGTGGCCAAATTATCTAACATGATACTCATATCAATAGTGAAGTCAACCTCTGAACCAAGCATTTCAAGGCATTAGCATATACCGAGTATTTTGCATAAGAGGCCCATATAATTCCATCACAAAGTTCATCACATAAACCGACCTCACTTCAATTTTGACATCATTGAAAGCAGTAAATTTTTTATGCTAAGATGTTCCATGCTTGTTTCAGAAATGCAAAAACACATACGAGTAGTATTTAAGAGCATCATTACACTCAGCTATCACAAGTTCACAGCCAGAATCTACAACACTGAAGTATCAAATCTCAAACTAAATCACAGAGGAATTACTTCAACATGATTCGGGCGGAAAAGAGCTCAAGTACAGAAATATTTGAACAGTAAGTACCAAGATTTTAGACAGAAGCACGTATCACAGTGCCAAACAGCTTTGTCAAATAAAGTTATTGTAAATGTGCCTCCAGTCCTCAACGCATAAGACAACTCCACATGATAAGTATGGTATTCTGTTCCTCAACGCCAGTCACTAACTGCAGGCAATCCAGAGGGTCACTCCACCAACAAGTCCAAGATCTACCCAAGATATATACACCAAAACACAGCCTTTAACGTGCACCCAACTTAATAACATATCCTCACACATTGGATAAAATGAAATTGTCACTCTAATCAGCCAATGACAAGCAAATGGCAAATGTATTCACCGGAAGTCCAGCCACAATATGAGAAAATCATCTCCAAAACAAAGTAGCTTAATTGACCCTAAAGTCACATCATCAAGGCAGCCCAGCAAGGTATAAATGACAATTTCTCACATATTCCTATGAAAACATTTCTCCAAGGCTTTTTTCCTCAAAGAAACATTTCTCTAACAGTGCCTCAACGACTGGCTTCTTAACCCATACCGATAGCACACAATTATACGAGATGGTCATATTTGTGAAACCAACCCATTAGCTTATAACTAAATGAAGAATACGTAGTAGAGAATCGAGTTGATCTCAGATGCAGATGCAGATGCAGAAGGGTCTGCTACAAGACTGGTTGTTGTGGCAAACACTTAAGCCCACATGTACACAATTAGAATGCAAGAGTAAGAGTTAATTTCACTTCATTTCAGTATTAGTGGCATCTAAAGGCCTAACTATTCCGAAATGCACCATTCCAATCTTGTATAACCAACCATACAACCAAGGGGCTGAGTCAGATTTAGGCACTCTGAGTCTGAGTCTGAGTCTGACCCATGTGGAAATAACACACACATCTAATTTGAAGATGAACTTGAACCATAAAAACTGCACTGCACTCAAAATTGATTGAATGATATACTCCTAAGACTTAAGCTTTTAACTTCTACAATATCATGACCACTTTCTACTGTATGCCCCCTACCTCCATTCAACCAAACCTCAGCAAAACAAATGCTCCCTGTACAACTACCAAATCACATTATTATTATTATTATTATTATAAAAGGAACTTGTATTAATATCGAAACAAATTACAAGAGCCGAGATACACCGAAACAAACAAATTATTATTATTATTATTATTACTTCATTTCTTCGCGGAATAAGCATTTGAAGAAGCAGAAGAAATACTAGTACTAAACACATTAAGGTCAAAAATGGCAGAGTTCATACCCACATAAGAAAAGGCAGTGCCAGAATGATTAAGCTCAAAGACAGCAGCAGCTTTGGGAAAGGGAAATTGGGATGTTTTTTTGGGGATTTGAAAGGTGAAGGAAGAAGAACATGCAGACGGTGAGAAAGTGTGGAGGTTTGACAGTGTGGTAGCCATGCTCGTCAATTGGGTAAAGAGATAAATGAAATACGAAGAAGAAGATGAATGAATATATCTTCTTCTACTTCTCCCTCCTTCTGGCTTATCCTCTCATTTCTCTCTGTTTCTTTTCAAATAGCGGGTCCGGCCTAAATGTGTATGTGAGCGTTCATCGGTCCAAATTTGGATCAGACTAGATCTGATAAACCCGGAAGATTGGTCACTCAAAAAATGCAAACTCTGACACAAGGCCAGTTACAATGAGAAGATTATATAACCAGTTGTACATATCTCTATGTACAACTGATTTTATGATTTTGAGTTTTATCAGAAAGGTTTCGGATTTTCTTTAAACTTTCTGAGCTTTAGTGTAAAGTTGTCGAGTTAAATTATATAAATGTTTAAATTCAAAAACTTAAAACTTAGCTTAGAAACTTGTATAAACTCAATAAATATATACAAAAGGTCTTGGTTGTATCATGCTATTGTACATCCAGGTGTATAATCCTATTTTCCGACCGGTTAAAAGGGAACCCGTATCGTCACCAATTTTTTGGAGGTCTCGGTATGTGTCCGTCCGATCCCGATGGTCCAGGTCGGTCCAGTTTACAGGTCCGGACTGAGTTATTGACTTATTGGAGCCGTACCCGACCCGATACTTTATACTCCCTCTGAGTTCAAGTGTTCTTTGCCTTTCTTTTCGGGATACATTAGCTCGTCGGCGCTTTATACGTGAATTTACCTTTGTGCCCTTCTATAGTTATGAGTAATGATATTAATTGATTTTCTTAATTAATGTAATTATTATTTTCCGACTAATTTAATATTACGGTTTTGTAGTTTTTTACAGTTTTTGAGACACGTGTCTCAATATAACTTGAGAATCTTTTTAGGAAATTTCTATTTATTTAGGTCGATTAATTTCATTATAATTAGTACTAGTTCAAAAGCCCGTGCGATGCACGGGCCGATTTTTAGTGACATCGATAGTAATACTTAATTTGATGAATATGTAAATTGGTGAGACTACACAACAGTAGATGGTAAGTCGAAGGTAATAATATGTCTAATATTAAGTGAATGTGTTTCTAGTGAAGTATATGCGATGAACCTCAAATCAAATTATAGAAATTATGATGCATCGTAGTTAGATAGACTAATTAAAGTAACTCACATATACAAAGTGTACGTAGATATAAATATTATTTCTCTTATTTATGATATAAAATTTCATTCCCTCGTTATAATTTTACGATGTGGGATAGATCTATTTAACTTTATAGTCTTAAAAACTCTTTTAAAACTCAAAAAATTTAAGGTCGATATCTAAAGACGGATGATTACTCTTAATTACTAAAATCCCATCAACTTATTACCTCCTCCGTATTCCTATATTCTTCCTTATTTCTTTTTGGATTGGATTTGATCTTCTCCCCTATTTTCATTTATGGAAAACTTTTTCACACAATTTATCATCTTTAATTAATATAAAATCTCTCTCATACTTTTCTAATCCACTTTTTCTCTTTACTTTTATTTGTACAATAAAATTTTATCACCTTATATAATTTCTCGATGTGGGATAATTTTATTTCAATTTATAGCCTTAAGAGTTATTATAAGATTCAAAAAGATTTTTAATTAATATCTAAAAACGAATAATTTTTCTTACACATAATTTTTTGATTGATATCTAAAGGCGAATGAATACTCTTTATTATACTACGTATTATAGTCTTAAGAAGACTTTTAAGACTCAAATTTTTTAGTTGATTTCCAAGGACGAATGATTACTTTTTATAATATAGATATCCATCACCTTATCATAATTTTTCAAATTTTGGTTGATATTTTAAGCACGAAATGATTACTCTTATTTGTATTGTAATATAATATACAAAGTATCAACTTATTATAATTTTTCGTTGTGCCATAATTTTAATTAAGTTTAGTCTTGAGCATTTTGAATTACTCTCAATTATTATAATTTTTGGATGTGGGATAACTTTAATTAAGTTTATAATATTTTTAAGACTCAAAGTCTTTTGATCGATAACTAAGGGCAAAATATTACTATTTATGATATAAAATTTCATCACCTCATCATAACTCTTCGATGTGGGATAATTTTAATTAATTCACCATTTTTTTTGATATCAAGGACGAATAATTACTATTTATAGTATAGGGTAGAATTTCATCACCTCATTACTCTTATTTATATGAGTTTTGTTTTGTTATATATACCTAAGGGTTGTATTTAAGAAATTAAAATCTTCTAGATTTAATATAAACTTAGAATTTGAAGCCAAGAGTACACTTACATCCATGCAATTAATACATGTATTGAAAAATTATTTTCTCTGTATAACTGTATTTATCAATTCTCTATTTATATTATAATATTCCATCGCTCTATTAGATGTGAGATAGTTTTATTTAAATTTATAGATTTAAGAACTTTGTTACCGAAAAAGAGTTCCTTTTAAGACTCAAAATTTTTATTTGATATCAAGGGACGAAAGGTAACTTTTATTTATAATATAGAATTCATTGTCTTACTTACATGTTAGATTTGGGATAATTTTACCTTATTTATTTGTAATATAGTCATCACTTGTTCAAGCAAATAATATGAATTTTATGTTAATAAATGTATTTTCTACCACGATATTGTCAAATTTACGATAATAGTTATAGACCCGATTTTTTTTTATTGATACTTCATAACCAATGATGACTCTTATTTATAATTATAGATACACATTACGTTATTATAATTTTTTGATATGACTTGTATATATATATATATATATATATATATAGTGAAGATCAAGTGAGTCCCTTTTTCTTTTTTGAGTCCATGAGTCCTATTCTTAGCCATTGATCTAAAGAGGATGAATGGTTGAGATTGCATGTAGTAATTAAGGTAGTAACTACCATATTTTGGAAATAATATGAGAAAATCTTTCTCCTCCCTAAATTACTGCTAACTGATATCTTTTCTCTCATCTCATTCATTTTTTTCATTCAAACACCCGCCTAACACAAAAACCCTTCACCTTCATCATCTCTCATCTCATTCAATTTTTTCGCTCAACTCAAGCACACCCGAGCACTCAATCGCTCAACTCAACTCAATCGCTCACCTTTAACTTGAGCAAGGTTATATTGAAACAACTTTCTAACTTTAGCAAACATAATGAACAAGGTGCGATCGCGATTGTTGGAAAACGTAGACAAGTATGCGGACGCTAGACAAAAGATCATTGACGCTCCTAAGAGCAAGCCAACAACGGGCCGAAAAAAATAACGTGTTTACTGAATCACGTCATCTCTTTTCTAACTACGAATTAATGGTTTGTATTCTTTAGTTGCCTGTCTAATTACATTGGTATTTTGACTATCACAATGCATTGAAGCTGTTAAACCCTGTTACATTGACTAGCTGCACCTGTTACTCTAATTTACTGCTGGTGTTACTATGGGGATTACTGAAGTTAACCCAATTTTTTTTGGTCTCACAATCTGTGTGTTACACCGAAGCACTGTAAATGTTACTTTAATGAACAATTTATGTTACTTTAAGTTATTAATGGTGTTTGTACAATGATATTGCAATCAATTCCTCTGACGCATTATATATTGTTTTTTGAAGAACAAATGTTGGTACTTTGTCAATGAATGGAACCAATCCAAGTTATCCCCAGTTACTTTGGCAATGATTTTGTCTAAACAACGCTGTTGTCTTCAATTACTTCAATGCATTGTATCTGTTACTGTAACAAACGAATAGTGTTACTCTAACACACATGAGATGTTACTCTAACCAAAAATACATGTATTAAATAAATATAATGTTAAATGCACCGTAACACAGCGCTATGTGTAAAAAAAATTATACAAAATTAGTTTTTCGTGTAAACCAGAAAAAAAGAAAAAATTCTTATAATGACAAAAAAACAAGAGTATTCTCAAAACACTTGTTCATCCTCCTCGTCTTCCTCGGTGTCTTCTTCAGTTTCCTCTCCTTCGATGTCTTCATCTACTTCATCCTCGTCATCCTCATCATTGGTTGGCTTAGTAGGCTGTTTAGGCGGTCGTGCTGCGTACGAATTTTGACAGTTTCGTTTGGTTGACTTAGTATACTTTCTCACATCAAATCCGCAAGCCAGCGCGTAGATTTTGTAAAATTCCACTGCCTCATCAATTGTTCCGAATACTTGCTCCATGTACGGAGTGAAAACCTCACCCACATCTCTGCACCATTCCTGTGCAATCGGTTCTTTGTCAATGCTTCGTGCAAAAAATTAAAAAATGTCATGCCCATGGACATAAGTGTTACTTCAACTCATAAGTTGTGTTACTTTAACCCTTAAAGGATGTTACTCCAACGTCAGCGTCAAAAACCCTTTTCAGTGTTACGTGTTTGTGTTACTCTAATTAGAATTAGATATTACTGTAATTCATAACTTGTGTTACTTCAACGCCATGACTGCTTCAACATAAAGCAAACAATAATATCAGTGAAACAATAATATCAGTGAACCATTGTTATTAATCCATGATTGATCAAATGAATCAAATTCTACCTTTTCCACTGTTGTCATGTGCGTTCGCATCTTTGGCAAAACCACCTGCACAAAATCAAACAGCGTTACACCCATACAAATAATGTGTTACTATAATTCCTAAGTGGTGTTACTCTAACGTGTACAATACGTTACTCTAACATCATCATCAAAACCCTTTTTCTGAACGTTCATTTGTGTTACTGTAATTGCAAGTAAGTGTTACTTTAATGCAGAAGACATATTACTTCAACGACGTTTATGCGTTAATTGAAATCAAAACAATAGTATCAATGAATATCATGGAAAATCAGAATAAAAAGCCTAAAGCCCTGTAATCTATAAAGATCGAGAGAGCAAATAACCATTGATACGAAACTGTGATATCAAAACGCAATGACATAAAAAAAAACGCAAATTGATACGAAACTGTGATACGAAATAACAATGAAAGCACTATAAACATGAAAATCGACGTAAAAAAAAACGCAATTTGACGTGATAAACCATTGATATTAAAACGCACATTGAAAGCAATATGACCATCGAAATCCATGAATAAAAATTGAATCAAAACGTGAATGAAATACTGAAACTCACCATTGTTATACTCGATCAGTTGCTTATCAACCGTTGAAGACGATGACACGGTCATTGAATCCATTGTAACAGAATTCCGAGTACAAAATCGATGACTGAACGTGAATGAAGAAAGGGTTTTTTTTGGTGTTTGAATGAACGTGATATGATGAATGAATGTGAATGATGAATGAATGTGATAGTGAGTTATTGTTTCCTAAATTCATGGGAGCTATTTTAGGAACGTAAATCTTCTTCTTCTTCTTTTTTTTTTAATGGATGCATCTTGTCCATCCATCCTCATCCCATCCAATGGATGAGATGAGGACTTAAGGACTCACAAAGAGTAAAGGACTCATAAGAGTCTTATTCTATATATATATATATATATATATATATATATATATATATATATATATATATATATATATATATATTTAGGATCCTTTGAGGCAGCTCAACTCGCCGCACCCATTGAGGCACAATTTCAACCATTAGATTAAAATCAAATAAAAGGCTAAGATTAAAACAAAAACTCATACATAAAAAAAAATTCCCCAATTTTTTTTCCCGGGGAAAAAAATCGATATTTTTCGGATTTTTTTTTTTTTTTTTTTCCGGAAAAAAAAAATTTCGGAATATTTTTTTCCAATATTTTTTTTTTTTCGAAAAAAAAAAAATTCCGAAAAAAAAAATTCGGAATTTAAAATAAAATTGGTGTATATAAAAACAATTTCAGTGTACATAATAACCGTTTTAAGGTATATAACAATTCTATTATATCAAATAATTAAGTACATATGCCAATTATTTCATTGTATATATGTTGATTAATTGGTGTACATAGTAACCATTTGAGTGTATATAACAATAACTATTTTACTGTATATATATTTAGTTCTTAAGTGTATATATATGTAGTGAGTTTAATAGCGTATATAATGAGTTTTTTAGTGTATATAACATTTATTTTGATGTATGTTCCATTGTTGATTAACTGATGTACATATTAATTATTTGGGTGTATATAACAATTATTTTACTGTATATATTGAGTTCTTAAGTGTATATATGCAGTGAGTTTAATAGCGTATATAATGAGTTTTTTTATTGTATATAACAGTTATTTTGATGTATGTTCCATTGTTGATTAATTGGTGTACATAATAACTATTTGAGTGTATATAACATTTTTTTATTTAAGTGTATATAACATTTTTTTTACTGTATATATTGAGTTCTTAAATGTGTGCATATAGTGAGTTTAATAACGTATATAATGAATTTTTTTAGTGTATATAACACTTATCTGGATGTATGTCCCATCCTAATCTAATGGTCTAGATTGTGCCTCAATGGGTGTAAGGAGTTACCCTGCCTCACCGGAACCCACCTCTCTCTCTCTCTCTCTCTCTCTCTCTCTCTCTCTCTCTCTCTCTCTCTCTCTCTCTCTCTCTCTCTCTCTCTCTCTCTCTCTCTCTCTCTCTCTCTCTCTCTCTCTCTCTCTCTCTCTCTCTCTCTCTCTCTCTCTATCTATATATATATATATATATATATAATATTAAATATCTACATTATTTCTTCAACGTATGAAAAACAAAATTACGATAATTTTTTTGTGAGACGAAATGTAATTAAATTTTACATAAAACTATAATTTCTCACAAATTATTTTATTAAAAATGTAAATCTAATTCTATTAGTATAATTTTATCATAATAAAACATATGTACTTATATTAGGATAATAATTTATTTATTTGATTTAATTATTATTTAAGTTTTTTTTATATGCTTAGAGTTTCTAATATTTTTAGAGGGTTAATAAATAAATATTTAAAAAAAGTCATCAAGCAAAACTGACTACGCGTGAAATTTCACGCGGTCTCTATTGAATTTTTGTTGTCTTCCGAGGTTATAATTGACTGTTTATATAGTGGTAAGTTTTTTTTAATCTTACGTGTAGTAGGATTGTTTTTTCCTATACAGATCTAATATGCTTAAGCCTTAGGTGTAGTAGGATTGATGTATTTCCTATACAAATTCTTATACTATTATTTAAATTAAAAAATATATTAAAACTTTTGATTAATTAGTTTAAAAATTTTGGACCAATCATATCGCTCGAAAAGTTCCTGCTTTATTAATATAATATTGATTAGGCTGATAGTTTAGGCTCTCCGTAGCTACCCTTTGCTTGAATAATCAATGTGGTACTCGATTTGAGTAGTTACGGTTTGTCGTATTCGATGTTGGGCTCAATTTTCGTGCTTAAAAAAATAAAGAGGGGACGCGGAGAAAGACTCGGGCGTCGGTTTTGGACGCGTGGGGATCTCCTGGGCGCTATAAACTGGCGCCTGGGGGCCTCCTGGGCGTGATATTCTGGCGCTAGGGGTCTCTTGGGCGTGATTTTCAATTATGGCGTCCAAGTCCAGTTTTTTTTATTTATTTTTTTCGGACGATGTTATACGTTACGATATCCGTTTAATTTGTTTTCGTTCTTCAATATTACTTTTGAAAATAAAACTTTTTTTACTTGTTGTTCTCCAATAAATGTTTAATTTGTTTTTCGTTCTTCAATAAATGTTTACTTTTTGTTCTTCAAATTTGAAAATAAATGTATCGTGACTCGGGTTTGTTATTATGAATGTTTGAAATTATTATGATACGAAAATAGTGACAAAAATGTTTACTTTTGTGAAGTTTTAATATCATTAACAATCGTACATAATGTGCGTGAATTGTTGATCCATTTTGAAGAAAGTCGGTTTTTCAAAGGAAAGTCGGATTTCTCTCAAGAAAAGACGGCTTGTTTTAGGTGAGAGAAAACAAAATTGAATTTGGTGAGGGGAGTGTGAGTGGATGGTTGTGAGTGGAGGGAATAATATAACATAACGTAATAACGTGACGGTTTGAAAAAATAAAAACCCTTCATCAATGAGTTTCATTAACATAATTTCATTTCTAAAATTATATTAACTTTATTAATTAATGTAATTAGGGAAGGACATGGTCGTCTTTTTACATTAAAAAGAGCCAACGACCTGACTGAAATGCCGACGACCTAAAATAGCACTCAGAAAATAAGGAGGGAGTATTATATTAATAAAAAAGATGGAGTGGATGAAAAAGTAAAAAGAATAATATTATATTAATTTGATGAGAAAAAGTGAATTGTAAAAGTATGAGAGAAGAATATTATACTACGTATTAATTAATGAGAGGTAATTTGTGTAATATAAATAAAGTAGTAGGGGTAGGATGGTAATGTTAGGTGAAAAAATGTTCCCTTAAATGGAAATAGGGAAAAGGTTCAAACTCAAGTTCGATAAAGAAAGAGGGAAGAACACTTGAGCTGAGGGAGCATTTAGAGACATTTCATCACCCTAAAAAACACTCAAACAAGTCCTAAGGATACAACCTACAAACACTTTCTCTCTCTAAAAAATTAGGAAAAAAGGGGGAAACTCTAAAGAAACCCTAAAATCCTAACTACTCTTATCATCACTAGAGTAGAAGAGAGAAAGGCATCTATTCCTTTTATCATCCAAAAGGAGCACGGGATTTCGATTTCCCGTATTTGCTTTCTCAAGTCTTTTTAGGTAATTATTACCTACTTTAGGCTTTTGTGTTTTTGAGGAAGAAGTAAGCTGCATGCAAGGGTTCACAATCTGATTGGTTTCTAGCAGTGGGTATAATTATCACCTACATCAGAAAATCGGGCTACAGAGATTGCATGCAAAGAGAAGTGCAAGAGTCACTTGCATGCATTGGCTAATAGATTATCTAGGAGAAGTTTGGAAGATTTCCGGAATTTGGGTCTGAGGGATTGAGCTTTATTTAAGGATGGGGAGCCTTAGTAATAGGTATTTACCCAGCAAACTTTACCACAAAAATTCTAGGAGGAAAAACCATAATTTCAGACCTCCTTTCTTTAAAATGGATAACCGACATGGGAATGGGAACATTCAAAGTGGAGTAAGAGAGGAACCCCTCCAGAACGGGTTCTTAAACAGGAGAAATGAAGGAAGGAATGGTAATACACCACTAATTATTATTTCCTCTTCCTCGAGTAGCAGCTCTTCGGGGGAAGAAGATAACAGGGAAAGGCGTAGAAGGTTTATTAACGGGTGGGTTAATGATCCACTTCATGGCATAGAAGATGAAGACATGGGAGATTTGGATGGAGGCTTACCTTCTGATCAACAAATTCCTGAACATCCGGAAGAAGTCAATGAAGAGGAATTCAATGAAGCTTGGAGGCTACCAAGAGCAGGCCCTATTTTAACCCTCAACCCGGATATCCTAGGAGACACTAGGAGGTTTTACAGCAAGTGTGTGTTAGGGAAGATGGTAGACTATAGGCGGTTTGAAGCTTTTGAGATCAATAGAGCAGTGCAAGCAAAATGGCATTCCAGAGGCTTAATTTCGGTGTTCAAACAAAGGGACATATTTGTCTTCTTCTGTGAGGAGGAAGAGGATAAAAGAGACATCCTACGTAAAGGATGAGTGGCGTCTTTCTTTGGAGGGCTCATGGTATTCAAGAACTGGAGAAGAGAAATGGTACCACGAACTGTAACTTTTCCTATTGCTTTTGTTTGGGTTAGAGTTTGTGGTCTTCTGTTTGAATTCTTGAATGAGGAGGTAGGTAGGACTTTGGGTAATGTACTGGGGATTGACTCGAGGGTGGACCCCATGGGGCCGGTGCCTGCTAATGACTTTATTCGTATTAGGGTAGGGATCAGAATTGGGGAACCATTAATGCCTGGCTTCTTTTTGGCTTGTGAGGATGGTATTTTGGTTTGGGTACAGTTTAAGTACGAGGAAGTATTTAAGTACTGTGTCAGGTGTGGGAGGGTAGGTCACAAAGTAGATGGTTGTGGGGAAACACCCAACCAAATTGCTACTCAGGTCAATGCATTGTTAGCTAGAGCTGTTTCCAAGGGGTTTGTCATTTTCCAAACTGAGAGCAACCATTCTATCTTCAATTTGGACCTACGTGCTACCCCAAAACAAGTAGAATATGCTACAACAAGGATAGATTTTGCTGCTGGTTTTTTTGGTAATATTCAGGATGCACTGCCAGAGGATAGGTTTGTGGACTTTGAATAGGTACTACACCTGGGGGCAGAATATATCCGGGTATGAGGTTCTATAACAGAGATGTCCCGTTTCAAGGACCAGTATAGATGAGGGAAGGAATCAATGCAGTTGAAGAGAACCAGAATGTGAACTTGAATCAAGAAGGAATGGATATTGATGAAGTAGATATTAGAGGAGAAGGTAGATAGATATTAGAAGGAGATTTGACAGAGAAGGTGCTCATGGAACTGGGGGAGTTATGGGTGATAGACACCATGTTCCTCATGGATTCCAGTTTGATGACCCTTTCATAAGGGCCATGAACCATAGAGCTGAGGTAGAAATGAATAATCCTGCTTGGTTAGCTCAAGACAATATGAGGAGAAGGCTTGAACCTCATGAATTTAGAGGATTCTTTGAGGATGAGGAAGAGGGTTTGGCACAAACATTTGTCAGCCCGACTGGGTTCCCAATAATCTTGCATGGTCCAGGAAACCAGAATGATGGAAATCATGGCAACATGGAAGGGGAAGAGGAAGGGGATGAGAATGCAGGGGAGCAGGACAATAATGATGATGATCAGGAGCTGAATGAAGGCAGAAATGATGAAGAAGCTATGAGGGAGGATGAGAATGAGCAGGTTAATAATAATGATGAGGATATGATTCGTGAGGAGGATATTGCAGAAGTGGGAAATGCTGAGGAGGAGGCTAACATCCAGGAGGCCAACAGGCTAGGGGATTGGGTGGTTGGTAGGGGTCCTGATGAAACCCCAGATTCATCGCCAGAATGGCCTCTTACTCGAGGTCCAAATAATGTAGTTTACGTGAGAAGTGAAGAGGAAGAGAGATTGGCAATGGAACGAGAACCGGTAACAGTGAGAGGAGTACAATCAGGTTCTGCTCTGGAGGATGACCAACCTGATGAAACAAGAGAGGATCAAATCATGGATGAGGAGATGACTGCTGAGGACAAGGAAGAAATGGAGATGGCTGAAAGAACTTGGCAGGATCTTCAGGATATAGAACAGCTTATGGGCGACTCAATCGAGAATTTGGGTAAGTGGTTGGGGGATCCCAATTTTTTCCCAGATAAGGAAATTGTGGATTTTGTTAGAAAAGGAAAGAACGCAGAACGGAAAAGATTAGCAAGGCAAAGAGGAGAGGGCAGCTCAACATCGAGAAACTTGGAAGCAGGGAAACTCAAGGGGATCATGGAAGAGGTTGATGGGAGCATGAAAAGAAAGGTGGACCAGTGTGATGTCAGTGAGGAGCTAGAGGCAGAGAGGGTGATGAACTCACCTGGGAAGAAATTGAGGCTTTCAGAGGAAAGATACAGTTTGGAGGAAAAGGATGCCGACATGGAGGGTGTGACTACGCAAGATGGATCAGCGCAAGAGACTTTACCTGGTGTTTCGAAGATTGGACCTGATCAATCTTCTCCACACAAATGAATGGTCTTTCATGGAATTGTCGGGGACTCTCTGATCCGCTCGCACCGACAATTTTCAAAATTAGAGCGGTTCTTAGTAGTCATAAGGACTTAGATTTTATTTTCCTTTGTGAAACTATGTGTAATGTGGACCTCGTTGCGGCATATTGTCGCCCTTTTGGATTTCGATATTTTGTGGGTTTGGACGCTATAGGTCATAGTGGGGGGTTATTTGTGGCTTGGAAGGACTGTGACTCCTTCTCTTTTGTGGCAAAATGCTGCCATTATGTAATCCTTAAATCGAATGCTAACGTAGTTTTTCCTTATTTTTTGGTCTTGGTTAGGGGTGTTCACCGGTCCGGAACCGGACCGGACCGGACCGGACCCGGTTGGACCGAAGACCGGTCACATGCCATCACCAGAACCGAAGTCCGGACCGGATGAGTGGCAGACCGGACCGGGACCGGACCTGTCAGACCGGTCTTAACCCGGACCGGACTGGAAGACCCGACTGTCGCGTAAATTTTTGTGAGTTTGTTTATTATTATTATTATTATTATTATTATTATTATGGGAAGTGCGAGGAATGGAGAGTTTAGTGGGGAAGAGAGTGTGAGTGTTTGAAGGTTTAACAATGGAGGTGAAGAGAGGGTGAGGTGGGCAACAATGGCGGAATTTTAACAATGGCGGAATTTTAGCAACACCCAGTGGAATATCACGCTAATTACTCAACTCCGGTCTTCCGGTCCGGACCGGTTTTTTCCGGGTTTTAGCCCGACCCGGACCGGAAACCGGAAAGTGCATGGGAGAGGAACCGGGGACCGGACCGGTTGCGGGTAGGTCCGGTTCGGTCTGGACCGGCCGGTCCGGTTCGGTCCAGTTGGCCGGTCTGGACCGGTTTTTGAACAGCCCTAGTCTTGGTTTATGGAGAGGCTAATGCTAGTCTCAGGGAAGCGGTTTGGGAGGAGCTAGGCCAACATTTGGAGGGCATGACTCTTCCTTATCTTCTGTTGGGAGATTTCAATCAAGTAGACTCTATTGAGGACAAGCTTAGTGCTTCCAATCGGAGTATACAAGGACTAGACTACTTCAATAAGTGGAAGATGCAACATCAACTTATAGATATACCGTATAAAGGCCCAAGGTACAGATGGAGCAATAACAGAGAAGGGAGTGCAAGAGTGTTTGAAAGGTTGGACAAGGCTTATGCCTCAAGTGATTGGCTGAGTAATTATCCTAATTCAGGGGTAATTCATTTACCTATCCAGTTGTCGGACCATGCTCCAATTTTCTTTGTCTCAGAGCTGACTAAGGACAAGAGAAAAAGGCCTTACAAGGTAGAAACTTAGAGCCTGGACATAGAGGAGGGGCGCGAAATTATCACTCATGAATGGGGACTTGACACAAGGGGGTCCAAGAATTTTAGCTTGATGAGGAGATTGGAAAGAATCAACAAGAGTCTGATGAGATGTGCCCTTGATAAAAGACAGGAATGGAATAGAAAATGGGATGATTTTGACAGCAAGTTGAGTAAGGATATCACAGATGTTTTTGAAGGGGATGACACAGAGAGCTATGATAAAACTCATCGGGAATTGATCGAGTTCAGTAAGGCTGCTGCCATGTACTGGAAGCAGAGAGCTAAGCTTAAATGGGCGGAAGAGGGAGACCTCTGTACCAGATACTTTTTTTGATGTCATGAAAGGTAGAAGCAGTAAGAATTTCATCTACTGTATCAAGGATGAAGTGGGAGAATGGAAACAAGACTTGTGGATTATCAGGGATATATTTCAAAAACACTACTGCATAGTGTTTAAAGTCGAAGATACTCCGAAACCCTTTGATAGTTATTGGCAAGAAAATTCGCAATTTTTCAAAGTGGAAGGCCCAACAGTGACAGAAGAGGATAGTGACTTGCTACTCCAAAGTTTTTCAGACAAAGAAATTAGAACAACAGTTTTCCAGATGGGTGCTAATAAATCGCCGGGACCGGATGGGATTCCAGGAGAATTTTTCAAGAAATACTGGAACCTTATTAAAACGAAAGTCTGTGAAGCTGTTAGAGCAACAACAAAGTCGGGCTTTGTTTTGAAAGAGACGAACAGAACATTCATCACGCTCATTCCAAAAATAGCTAACCCAGAAAAGGTGGAGCAATTCCGACCAATTAGTCTATGTAATGTGATAATGAAGATCATTACAAAGTGTTTAGCCAATAGAATGAAATCCATCATGGGGAAGATTATTGGAGAATTCCAGAACGCTTTCATCCCTGGTAGATCGATTTCTGATAATATACTGATAGCGGATGAAAGTATTAGAACCATTAAGAAAAGAAAGTCGGGGAAGGTGGGCCTGGTTGCTATAAAGGCCGACATGAGCAAGGCCTACGACAGAGTTAATTGGAATTTCTTGAGAGGAACTTTACTTGGGCTTAAATTCCCTATTAAATGGGTTGACATGATTCTCAATACAGTTTCCACGGTCTCTTATTACATTTTGATCAACGGAGAACCAATCAAGTTCTTCAATCCCACGTGTGGACTGAGACAAGGAGACCCGCTATCACCTTATCTTTTTGTTCTATGTTCCGAAATGTTGTCTAGAAATCTCTTGGGTAGGATGGAAGGAGAGGGTATTCAGGGAATCCGATTGGCCAGTAAATCTCCTCCTATTTCTCACCTCTTTTTTGCGGATGACTCTATCTTTTTCCTCAAGGGGGTCTGGAGGAATATGGTTAACTTTTACAAGATCGTGCAAAGATACTGCAATTTATCAGGACAAGTTATTAATAAGGATAAGTCCTCTATCCTGTTCAGTGACAACTGTAATTTTACCTTTGTTAAAAGAAGTCTACTTCTTTTGGATATTAAGATGAGTGAAGATTTGGGAGCTTACTTGGGGATTCAGGATATTGGAAGTGCTAGAAAGTCTATCTCACATTCCTTGATTCTAGAAAAGGTGAGGAAGAGGATCTCCTCATGGAATGGTACCTTTCTCTCACCCGCTGGAAGACTGACCCTTATTCACTCGGTTTTAGCCAACCTTTCCAGTTTCTTTCTATCGGTATTCAAAATGCCGGTAAGTGTTGCTAATAAGATTAACTCTCTTTTAGCACAATTTTGGTGGGCGGGCTACAGAACCGGAGGAACGGTCTACTGGAGGGCGAATAGATTCCTCTCTTTGCCTAAAAGAGAGGGTGGGCTGGGGATCAGAGATATCTCTATTGTTAATCAGGCACTTCTAGCTAAACTAGCATGGAGAATGCTAGGGGATGAAACCTCATTATTTAAAAGGATCTTTGAAGGGAAGTTTGGCCCAATTAAAAGCTGGATGCAAAAAGATGGACAGCAGAAAAATTGCATCTCTTCAAAAAATTGGAGAGACATTTTGTGGAGTAGTCAAATCATTGTCAGCGGGCTTTCCTGGAGTATCGGCAATGACTGTCTGGCCAGTAGATCTAATAGAGAGATCAATATCTTCCAGGACAGATGGGTCAGGGGATGTATCCCGGTGCCTAAAACTGGTATTGATAGTATATACAACGGAGAAGGTGAACTTTGGTCACTCAGTGACCTCATTTGTCCCGATAGGACTTGGAACTCTGCAGTTCTAGAGTTTATTTTCGACACCGATTGGTGTTCCAGGATAAAGGCAATATACATACCAGAGGGTAAAAAATCTTCTTCACCAGCGTGGAAGCGAACCGCGGATGGTCGGTATAATGTTAAGAGCGGGTATCGAGAAGGAATTTCTTCAAACCCTAAATTCGAGGTCCATAGGGCTAGAGCAGCTACAGGGATCAAAAGTTTTCCAGATTTCTATAACAGGAATTTGATTTGGAAACTACCAGGACCCCAAGTGTGGAAAACGTTCATCTGGAAAATCCTTGCTTCGGCTCTACCGACTGGTAAAGAAAGGAAAACCAGGAATTTGACAGGACCTTTTAACTGTGTCCTTTGTGCCAATTTCGAGATACAGTCGCCTCACGGTGTCGACGAAGGGAGTATCGAGACTTTGGAACATCTCTTTAGAGACTGTCCTTTATCTGCAAGGATCTGGGCCAGCTGTTCAATTGGTATAAGAGTTGAACTTGCTACTGAAATCCCTATTCAAGGTTGGATCATGGGATGGATTGTGTTCCTAACCAAGTCTGACAAAAGTAATGTTGGTCTTCTCCATTTTCTCAACGTATTATATTCTATTTGGCTATTCCGAAATGGCATCATTTTTAAGAAATGGAGCAACTCTACTTTTGGTTTTTGGAAGCGCTATGAATCTTCCTGCAGGGAGTTGCACATGTTCTTCAACATTGCTAACAAGAAAACAGCCTTGGGAGATCAATCTGGAGATGGTAGTGAAGGTAAAGCATCTTCTTCTATGCACTTCATTACACAGGTAGGGGAGGCGACGCAGGAGATATCTATGGACCGGCTTCGTGCTTCTAAGGAATTTTTTGTCATCAGACAAGCCAGTAGGTTCAACGTCTGTGTTAGAACCGAGCTGCAGGTTGACGCCGGGTGGTTGTCTAATTTTAAAGCGGCAGGAGGTTGGACGTGGAAGAATTTGATAGATGAGCATTGGGAGGAAGTTAGCGTATGTTTCAATGCTGAGTCTCCGATCCATAGTGAAGGAATTGCGATTCTTAGAGCTATCAAATGGATTAGATACAGAGGCGTCAGGCATGTTTGCATCATGTCTGATTGTCTCCTCCTCGTCTCTCAAATTACTGGCGTCCTGGAACCGGCAGGAGTTCTTTCATCTCTTATAGATGATATCTTGGGTGAATGTTCCCACTTCCATTGCTGTAATTTCAAGTTTATCCCTAGAACCAGAAACTCTAGGGCGCATAGACTAGCTTCTATGGCGCTTAAGAGAATGTAATCAGTTAGGTGTCTCGTTGGTGAAAAAAAAAATCACCCTAAAAAACTAAGGGAGCATATATTACGAAGTAATATCTTCGACCCTACTCCTCGTCACATTTCATCATCACCCTAAAAAAAACTAAGGGAGCATTCAGAGGCGTTTTCTCCTCTTGCCTTTCACAATTGACAACCAGATTAGTTAAATGAATTACTTCGTATGTTCTTTTGCTCCAATGTGGAGATGTAAAAATTTGTTTGAAGTCGTATTAGGTGAATGTGAATTATGTGAAATAAATTCAACCGCAAAAATTCTCGATTTAAGAGTATAAATTGGTGAAAAAAATGGATCTAATCTTCTTTCTTTTAAAGAAGAGTCCAAGCACTATGACATGGCACTACCATTGAGCACAATTTAGAAATCTTCATCAAAGAATTAGGGTACTAATCTAATTGGCCAATATTCAATTATGGGAGAAATTTAAAAAAAATGTACACAATGTAATTAATAGTATGCACCGAGAATGAGGGTGAGCAATAAACAAGAATTGTATTTACAATACACATTTACCCAATATGAAGTACAATTTTCAATTACATTGAAACTATATCCACACCCTTTGGTTGTTTTATAATTGTATCTTCCCATCTTATTTGATAGTTTAAATAGTTCATTTGATAATGATGGGTACTTCATCTCCATCATCCAGCTCAGTGTAGACACCCACATTTTGACCGCCAGGTGTCTATAGCAGTTTCCAAAAAATACCCGATGATGATCGGACGTAAACATGACTAAATACGCTTGATTGTGGACTCGGAATCAATAGTAATTGGCGTGAGCTTTTAACGGAGAAAAATATCACAAAACAGACCTCAAATTCAGGCCCAGTAAGTCGTTTCTAGTCAAACAAGACTAATTTGGGTCAAAACCGACACCAGGGGCAAAACCGTCTTTTAGCGACCGAGTCAAAACCCGGCCAAAGATATTTTCCGAGACATCAAAACCAGCCGTGTCACCCCACGAGTCCGGTTTGAGCTCAAACACTACAAAAATCAGCTACAAAAAATATTAAACAAAGCCGTTAAAGATAGAATTCGATCTCCCGTAGGAATCCTACTCGAGAACTCTACCGAGCACAAGGAATCTCGGCCGAGTACTCCTCATTCAGCCGAGTTCCGTGACTTCTTCACCAAGAAACGGAGTTCTCGATCCTCTTGACTTCTTACTTTTCCTATCCAAAGCGGTAATTCTCATCCAACTACCTCTCCTAGCCAAGGTCGGGAACTCTCCTATAAATAGCCCCTTGCACAACACAATGAAGACAACTTTTCGACATCGATCGTAACTACAAAAACACACCAGTTATTCACCATCCAAAAATCCCGACATACACAAACCCGAATCTCTAGCAAACCTTACAAAAAAATACAACACCTTAACTCCACCTATATTCTCGTCACTCCTACGCAAGCGTCGTTACTACGAGTTCCTAATCGAGACCGGATTTAGCATGTAGGTTGAGGGTGTTCCAAATCCTGATCTCTCTCTCTCTCTTTCTCTCTCCCTTCTCACGTTTTTTTCTTTTCTCTCGTCTTCTCTCATCCGTCGTCTTTTGTCGTCGTCGGTCTGCTATTATTTACGAGTCATCGTCACGTTTTTTATATCGATACTACAAACTATTTTCATATAAAACAAACGTTCTTAAAATACGATACCGACTCTATAGTCGAATATCGTATCAAAAAAGAACTAAATTAATCTCGTTGATGCTAAAAAATCGTCACATGGTCTAGAAAACAAAATACAACGATTTTAATGCGGAGAGAATCAACATCGTTTTTTTTAGTTCGATTCTTCAAAACAATTTACAAAAATTTATTTTTCTTTTCTTTTCCAAATTCATTCCGAATATTCGATATCGATTTCATAATCGAATATCGAATATGACGAATATCGGAAATATAAGTCGGGTATAAATTAATCCATATTTGTACGCGATTTATTAAAACTAACGATTTTCGAAAAAACAACCTCGAGAACAGGCTGCCATGCGAGTCGCACGTGTCCTGTGCGAGTCGCATGGCCACGCGAGTCGCGCCACTTCCGCGTGGGTCGCGTATGCTCCTGAAAACCGTAACCCTAAAAAGCAATCCCGTCTTATTTCTTCAAACATCGTTTTTTAGACAAAACAGTGGGTTTTTCGGAATATTTCAGGTCTCGATCAACACGTGTTTAATTCATCACGTGTCATAAACTTTTCAAAATAAAACATGTCACCATATTTATATATTTCATTCGATCGTTACTAACTCGTTTGTTCATGTTTGTAGCGATTTCTTTTTCATCTTTTGTTTTATTATACTAAAACGAACCTCGCATGCTAAAACAACTTTGACGTTAATTTTATATGCATTAAACTGACTTAGCAACCCATTCAATTATTCACATGTTTAGTCAAAACACTCTTTGCATATCATTCAACCGTCGAACTAACGCGTGTACACCAAAAACGAACAATATCCTAGTAAAGGCCGCTAAGTGCGGGCGGGGTTGGGTGTTCTTTGTGAACTTCCCAACACGTACCCTCACCCCTTACTCAGAACCGTGGTTTCCGGATGTCCGAAACCATTGGCAACGAGAGTAATTCAATACACGGTATCCGATAATGTCGGTATCGGTATCAAATGCAAAGGGATGAACCCAATAAACTCTGAAATCGGAATGGGCCGTACTTTGTGCATGACCCACTACGACATAGAGTGGGTTCGAACGGGCCCGAACTCCCACAAAGTTTGGTGGCGACTCCTACTACGATTTAAAATTCAATTCGACCCATCTCATATGGAGATTCATTCGCCTCCCCAAACCCGCGCGTGGCCGCGTCGGGGTGGACCTATGTCATGTCCACACTCAGCTTTATATTTCTTTGCTTCCTCAATTTTCCATACAAAATTTTGTTTCTTGATGATGAATAGGCTAATTTTGATTCTTCATGTTGATCAACTTTCTGTGGTTTAATTAATTAGGGTTTGAAGCATAATAATAAAAACCGCAGCATCAAAGTTTATTTGGGAATCTTTGTTTGTGGGTAGGTTGTCGGTTTATTTTGTTGGGTCAGTTTGTCATATAGGTCAAACAATATAACAAATCATTTATCATTGTTTTTTTGTTATAGTATTATATACGTACTTTGTACGAGTAAATGTTTTTTGCGAATAATTTTAAAAAGGGATTCAAGCTCAACTCAAGTCAAACTAAATCATTCATTTATTTTATTTTCATTTAGTAACATAAATAAGAATTAAGATAAATTAGTGTAAAGTTGTCTTAATATTAATTTGAGTTATCCTTTTAATATAGAAATATAGATATATCAATATCAATTTAAAAAAAATACTCATGATAAATAAAGTAAAATAACATTTGCAACCTATATCTGATTTGATTTTGTTTCTATATAAAATAAAACAAAAGTTGTGAATGATCATTGATTTTTGAAAATTAAAGAGATATGGAGTACATAATTACACAAGATATATATATATATGATAGAGAGAGAGAGAGAGGGGGGGGGGGGGGGGGCTCCGGTGAGGCATGGCAACTCCTTACAACATCTGGACCATTAGATTAAGATCTGATCTAACGATCCAGATTAAAAGATTAAAAAAACACGCGCTGCTCCTCTCCACCTTCTAAAACCCTATCATTTGAACATTACTACTTTATCTCTCTACTCTGAAAACGTCTGAAATTCATTGCCGTGTAATTCTGCACCTTCAATGGCTAGTAATTCTGCATCTTCAATGGCGACTGATTCTTCATCAAAGCGTCGAAAATTAGATACAAATGAAAAACCTTCAATTTCACCTTCAATTACTTCAGATTTAGGTCAGAAAAATTCTATTTATTATAAAATTCAATTTCAGATTTTAAATCTGATTCTTAATTTATTTATGCCGTGATTCGTTTTTTGAATGCAGTGAATAGTCAAGAAACAACTGCAACATGTTCGATGATGGGCGATTCTAATATATTAGGTAAAATATTTCATTAATTCATCTATTTTTCAATTTTAGTTTATATTACTTCATCAATTCAATTGTTCAAGTTTTCATAGAAACGTATCTTATATTGTTTGGTTCATATTTAAAGCAGTTGTTGCTTTGATGTACACAACTTAATATCTGTTGCACATGTCGAATAATGTTCATAATTAAAGCAGTTGCTGCTTTGGTGTAGATAACTGAGTATCTGTTGTACATGTTGATAATTGTTCATAATTAAAGCAGTTGCTGCTTTGGTGTAGATAACTGAGTATCTGTTGTACATGTTGAGAATTGTTCATAATTAAAGCAATTGCTGCTTTGGTGTAGATAACTGAGTATTTGTTGTACATGTTGAGAATTGTTCATAATTAAAGCATTTGCTGCTTTGGTGTAGATAACTGAGTATTTGTTGTACATGTTGAGAATTGTTCATAATTAAAGCAGTTGCTGCTTTGGTGTAGATAACTGAGTATCTGTTGTACATGTTGAGAATTGTTTATAGTTAAAGCAGTTACTGTTTTGGTGTAGATAACTTAATATCTGTTGTACATGTTTAGAATTGTTCATAGTTAAAGAAGTTGTTGCTTTGATGTACATAACTTAATATATGTTGTACATGTTGAGAATTGTTCATAGTTAAAGCAGTTGCTGCTTTGATGTATATAACTTAATATCTGTTGTACATGTTTAGAATTGTTCATAATTTTGATGTAGAATTTAATATTATGTGTTAAATTTACATAGATACTCCCGAACCTAAGCAAGATTTGAAGATACCAAGTTGTTCCAGAGATTTGAAACCTTATGTGGGTCAGATTTTTAAGGAATTGGAAGAAGCATTCCAATTTTATTCCAAGTATGCAACTGCTGGTGGCTTCATTGCTAGGAAGAGCACTGGATGCACTAGTCGTGGTATTGTTAAAAAAAAGTACTTTGTCTGTAATAAAGAAGGTGAATATGAACATAAGGGACAACAACAAAGAAGGGAGATAACAAGAATTCTTTGTATGGCCAGAATCATCTTAGACAGAACATCTGATGGGCAATATAAAATCACAGAATTTACTGAAGGACATAACCATTATTTGAACACACCTTCCACGATGATGCACCTTAAAAAGGCAATGAAGCTCACCATTTTGCACAAAAAGATGATCATTGACAACTCAATGGTGAACCAAGGTGCCGTTAAAACTTTCAGAATGTTCAAGCAGTTCGTAAAGGGTTATAAGTATGTAGGTGCATCAAAGGTTGATTTTAAAAATTTTGGTAGAGATATAAAGAAGTTCATCAAGGACTCTGATGCGCAAATGTTCATTGAGATCCTTATGAAAAAGAAAGCCCTCTGTGACTCTTTTTATTTCGACTTTGATGTTGATGATGAACAAAGAATTACTCGTTTATTTTGGGCTGACCCTATAATGATAAAGAACTATATGTTATTTGGTGATATGGTGTCTTTCGACACTACATATAACATGAATAAGTACAAGATGGTCTTTGCTCCATTCACGGGTATAGATCATCACAAGAAATGTGTCACATTTGCTGTTGGCCTTGTTGGGAGAGAGAATGGTAAGAGCTTTTCCGACTGCTGTCTTTGTCATTACTTGTGTTTTGAAGATAATATGTGCTGCACATAAGGAGTTTTATTATACTGTTTCCTCAATGCATATGCAGGTAATGGCTTTAGTTGGCTGTTTAAGAACTTTATAAAGGCAATGGGAGGTACTTTTCCTTCCTTCATTATTACTGATCAGGATTTGGGAATCAAAGCTGGGGTGAATGAGGTTTTTGGAAGCCACACATTTCACAGATTGTGTATGTGGCACATAATGAAGAAAGTAGCAGATAAAGTGGGTTCGAAAATATGCACTGAAACAGATTTTCTTAAGGATCTAAATGCTGCTGTTTGGGGTGAGGATGTGAACCCCACTCAGTTTGAACAGATGTGGCAGGATCTTATTAGTAAGTACAATCTTGAGGATAATGAGTGGCTTCAGGAGATATTTGAGATGCGAGAGAAGTGGATACCAGCTTACCACCGTGACCTGTTTCTTTCAGGGTTAATGAGGACAACTTCAAGGTCTGAGTCTAAGAATAACTTTTTCAACAACTTCACGAATCCTCATCTGACACTTGTTGAGTTTTACATGAGGTTTGACAGTGCCATTGATGCCCAAAGGTGGGAGCAGTCCAAGGTGATTGCTGACTGTAAAAGCACTTCTGCTGCTTTGATCAGTCAATTTTCTCTTGAAAAACATGCTTCTGAAATCTACACACGAACTGTCTTCTATGAGTTGCAGGAAGAGTTAAAGGCATCCATGTACAATTGTGGTGTTTATGATATTATAAAGGAGGATGGTGTTGAACATATATCTATACAGGACAACATCAAAAATAGGGTATATGTAGTTGACTATACACCTGCAGAAGAGAAAATTGTCTGTGCCTGCAAGATGTTCGAGCAACGTGGACTGTTGTGTCGTCATGCTCTTTGGGTCCTGAAAGAAAGATGTGCCAAAAGGATACCTAATTCATATCTACTTCCTTGTTGGAATAAGTTTGCAACATCCAGGGAAATATTTGATGCAAATGGCACACTTCTTTCTGATTCTCGGTCATCTGATGGAATAAAAACAAAGGTTGCAGAATTATGGACTGAAATTTTTGATTGTGTGATTGTGGTTGAGGACAAGGAAGAGAAGGAGGATGAGCTCTTAGAATTAGTGAGAGCATTCAAGGAGAAGGTTGTGGAAGAAGGTACAAACCTGAGAAATGACAAGAGGTCTGAGATCGAGTTTTTAATGGGTGCCACTATTCCAACTGACATTAAGATCTTGAATCCAAACCAGTCTAAAACTAAAGGCTCTGGAAGGCGACTTATTTCGTCTAAAGAAAAAGCCACGAAACAACATAAGAAGCCTCCTCGGAAGTGCAATGCTTGTGGAGAGATGGGATACCATGATTCAAGGAATTGTCCTGGCAAAGTTTAATCATCATACATTCTCTTATTTTTACTTAATTTTAATATATATTTTAAATACAATAAATTGTCCAGGAATACATAAAGTACATTATACTTTTATCAAGTACACTTGATTTTCAATTGTCCAGGGATATATGAACATCTCTATTTGATTTTATATGCAGCAATTCTACTTATTTCTTCTTTTGACATACATATTTTACCATATATTGTATATGTGTGAATTTCGTACATACTTATGTAGACATTTTACATAGTTAAACAAGTGTCTGTTTTGATGTACATACGTTAACATTTGATGTACATATTGATATTTTTACATAGTTTAAATAGAGTCTGTTTTGATGTACATAATATAATATCTGTTGTGTTGTCGATTTTTTTTACATATTTAAAGTAGTGACTGTTTTGATGTACATAAGTTAACATCTGTTGTACATGTCGATATTTTTGCATAGTTAAAACAGTGTCTATTTTGATGTACATAAGTTGATATCTGTTGCACATGTTCATAATTTGTACATTGTCAAAGCAATGTCTGTTTTGATGTACGTAAGTTAACATTTAATGTACATATTGATATTTTTACATAGTTTAAACAGAGTCTAAATTGATGTACATAAGTTAACATATGTTGTACATATTGATATTTTTTCATAGTTAAAACAGTGTCTAAATTGATGTACATAAGTTAACATATGTTGTACATATCGATATTTTTACAAAGTTAAAACAGTGTCTGAATTGATGTACAAAAGTTGATATCTGTTGCACATGTTCACAATTTGTACATTGTCAAAGCACCGTCTGTTTTGATGTATATAACTTGATATCTGTTGCACATGTTCAAAATCTGTAAATAGTTAAAGCACCGTCTGTTTTGATGTACATAACTTGATATCTGTTGTACATGTTAATATTTTGATAAGGCTAAAGTCGTATCACCTTAATCAAAATAAACCTAACTAACGACTAACAAATAGCTAGTGGCAAGCAAGGGTCGAACCACAGAGAGATGGATGAATATTGCAAATTATTTATAATCGACTCTAAACTATTCTAATTCCGGTGTTTTGTGTTTGATTTTCTAAACTATTGCAGTAATGTAAAGTAAGAGGTTCTATCAATATTAAAAGGATCTAGGGTCTTACGGTTCACTATGTAATTAAATTGGGTAAAGTTAATTAATTATTCAATTAATCAATCACAGTTATTCAGGGCAAAGACACGGCCTTTCGGATCTTATGTCAACCTTAGGATAGATTCTGACGGGCTTTCGCAACTTACCAGATTATCCTACCCACTTACTTGTAAGTCTACCCTTACCAGGCTTTCGATCTTAGGTTCGGGTTCCTAGACATTCAACTAGTTCAACGTCTCAAACTAATCGAACAACAATACAAAACAAGTAGCAAGGCAATAACATATGAATGATCAATCAAATAATTAATTAAACTAACATCCCCAATTCAATTAACATAGATCCCCTTCAACCCTAGATAAATAAATTAGCTACTCATACTAAAACATAAAGCAATAAAGAAATTAAGCATAATAAATGACAATATGAAACTAAGAGAAAAGAGAAAAATACCAATTACGTAGAGCTGAAAAATTAACGATCTAAAGGTAGGATTACAAACTAGAATAATTCTAATACTAATGAAAAGTCTAAACTAAACTACCGAATATGAAAGTGTAAACTAAACTACTGAATGAGAAAGTGAGAAAAAGTCTTCTTAAATCTAACCCCAAGGAGGGTATATATACTAATAAGAAGGAGTCTAACATCTTCTCCTTTCCTAAATAATAAGTAAAAAAATAACAAGCTAAGAATATTACGTAAGATAAGAGTTATGGTAAGTTACGAAGTCTAATAACTGAAAATCCCGCGAAACAGCTTCAAACCGATCGGTTTGGGTCTGAACCGAGCGGTTTGGGTTCATCCCGAGCGGTTCGGGTTCCTCTGCACTGCGCGATGAATTTGAAATGCTTGCTGTTTCTTTGTTACTTATCGGAATTGGACGTGTGATATACCGTTGGAAAGCTAAGATAAATATCTTTCCAACGACATCTGAATCAGCTCAATTGGAGTTTTAGAACTCAAGATATTCACGTTTGAAGTTGACCCTTGTTTTAGCGATCGTTCTTTCATCTCGATTTGCATTTGTTTGAGCTTTCCAACTTATTTCTTTGTATTTTCTTATTGTTTCTTCACTCACGTCCTTCTCCAAGTATTCACTTAATATCCTCTAACTTTTATCACTTCTTCCTTGTAGATTTCATGGCTCGACTCTCGTCATTGCCAAAAATATAGCACAATCGCCTTCATTTGTTTCGTTTCCTACAAAACGTAAACAAAATACCCGGCATAACAAAGAAGGATGAAAAGCTAGAAAAACAACTCCTAGGATACATAAAATGAACCAAAATAAAGGAAAAGTTGGGGTTAAATATGTATACAAAATGAGTTCATCAAATCCCCCCAAACCAAACCTTTGCTTGTCCCTAAGCAAAACAATCAACAAAGAGTATGGACAAGACTTAAAACAATGGCTCCGAACTAATTACCAACACGAATCCCAACATCGAATACTCCAACAAGCGAATGACACCTAGGCTAAAGAAACGAATTCATTAGCAAAAAGATAAAGAGTAAAAGAATTTCAAAAATCAAGCTCCAATCAATATTCAAATGCCAAACTTTTAATCTTGCACAACCTTCTATGTCGAGATTCCTTACGGTTTACACTCATCACTCAATAGGGCAATCTGTGAGTTTATGTAGAATCGGAAAGACAAAACACTCACCTAACTGCGACTTATAAGAACATGCATGCAATCTAACATGATACCAATCTCTACCAACCGTACATACACATTCAATCGAACCAAGACACATGCCGAGGACTTACATATGGTATAAAGTGAGGCTAATCGGGTAAGAAGGGGCAAAACGATTTGGATATGTGGAGGTAAAAGTCAAGCTAGTACAACCGTAACCGAACTAAACTCATTCCATTCTTAACCAACTTCAATCAAAGGAATTACAAGTAGTACCAAGCACCTTATTTTCAACTTTTCATGACCGGCTTCGCACCAACAACTATGAAAACAGAGAGATCAATTCTTTTCTCATAGCAAAAACAAATTCCTCTTCTTGTTTCACTTTTTTTTCTCTTTTTTTTCCCTTCAACTATGTCCTTTCTTTTTCTTTTCTTTCATTGATTTTTCTTTTTTTCAATCATTCATCATTTTTTCTCTTCTCCAATCAACAAGACATAGTACCAAATTTCACCCGAAAAAAAAAAATAATTCCGTGTAACTAACCAAACTAGCTTGACTAGGGTAGGCAAATATGGCATGTAGTTAATAAACGGGTCAAAACAGGTCAAATTATGGCTATGTGAAGTTCATGGGAATTAGATAAAAGAAAGGGGATTGCCTCTTTTACATGTGTCACAATCACAAACCGAATGCATACAAGTATTTAAGAGACGAATGTCATGCTTATGCAATTTGATGTTACATGTCTCATAAGGAGTGCTACTCTCAACCTATAAGAAACTGATCATGGATGTCATCAGTTTAAGGCTCTAAGTCTCACAATATAAGTAGCTTACTCGACAACAGGTTAATTGACTCATTTGACATTCAAAACATAATCGGCGACAAGATTAAAGAAATACTAAACTTAAATAATGGGAAAATAAGTGTCATTCACAAGAAAGAGCAAAAGAACTAGGGAAAAGCATGCGACAAAAGCAATATCATCATCGCCGACACGACTCTAAACTAAAATACACGAAAAAACGAAAAAATAAATAAAAAAAATGTTTTTTTTTTGAAAATTAAAACACACCTAAAAGAAAAAACACTAAACACGAAATATCCCCCCAAACCAAATTACACAATGTCCTCATTGTGAACCAAGAGAAATAAAATAGGACAAAAATATAACGGGTAAAGGAAGACAAAAAAAACGAAAATAAAAAGTAAATTAAGAGAGAAAAGGGAAAGGTACCGACAATATATTTACCGTAAATAAGTCCCCCCAAACCAGCAACCAACCGGGACTAAGAATCAGACTCCACCATAAATAACAAAATCATAGTAGCTCAAGGCTTTCAAAAGTTGATCAAAAAACTGCGCATGTGCTACACAAGAGCATAAGTAGCACCAAGATATAATAAAGACATCATATAAAATCAATGTCAAAGACCGTCTCAGCTTGTCGTACTTCCTTTGAAAACTCTCATAAGGCCTCGATATATAATCCCATCCCTCAACAAATGGTGGAAAATAATAATGTAAATTATCGGGTATATAAGACAACTTAATATCTCTCAAATCAACAACATTATTTTTCACAATAAATTCATGCGAGACCGGAGAAATACCTGTACTAGCATCAAAGCAAGGAGGAAGTTCAAGTGGATGAGAATGATTTATTACCTCAACGGGTGTATCCACAATCCCATATACCTCAATATTTTCTGTTTCGAGGGTTCCTGGATGATTTAGCGCTGCTTCTAACGCATCTACCTCCATTTTCCAAGGGTTTGATTCTCCTGAACAACTACTAAAACACATCAAATCCTCTAAAGGGGCCTCGGTGAGGAGCCCTTGTGTAGAATAATCAACAAAATCATCAATCACACAAGAAGCATCAATACATGAGTTAGGCATAGTGATTTCGGACGAAAGCTCAGTAGGCTGACAACTAGAATTATCAATTGAGTCACAATTAGGCATATTATTAGTGCTCAAAACTTCAAGATTTTCAGCCAAAGATTGGACCCTTAAAGTGTCAGTCATACTAGAATCAATTTCAATGACCGAAGAATGGACTTTCAAGGCAAAAATCAAAGGCTCATCATCATCATCAATTATGTTCATAGGAGATGGAGATAGAACACTTACCTGAATGTTATTTGCTACTTCCATAGACGAACTCGATTGACTTTGTTGCTTTTCGTCGGCTAATTGGGTAAGAGCTAGCAACTGACCTTTTAGAGTCTCTTGATCTTGTAGAAGTTGCGTGAACTGTAGCATCAAAGCCTTAATTTCCGCCATTTCATTATTCCACCTCATCTCTGACTCAGCGTTGTTTCGGGCTAAATATTTAAGGAGTTCCCATCGCTCCTCATAAGGCATATAATTAAACATCCCGTCGCAATTTGCCTCAATATTAGCCCGTGTCTCATCGTCCACACCAGCCCACAACATATCACACATTTCCCATATATTAACATGATAGTCACTTTCAAAAATAAAAGACTCAAGCCTTTCCCAATAAATATGCAGTGACTCATGATTAAATTGAGGAAAGTAGAACATAGTCATAATGGTTAGACAAATAAAAAAAATATATACGAAATAAAAATAAAAAAATATATACAAAATAATCTAGAACCCAAAACAAATAATAAGCAATAATACAAAACCGTCTCCTCGGCAACGGCGCCAAAATTGATAAGGCTAAAGTCGTATCACCTTAATCAAAATAAACCTAACTAACGACTAACTAGTGGCAAGCAAGGGTCGAACCACAGAGAGATGGATGAATATTGCAAATTATTTATAATCGATTCTAAACTATTCTAATTCCGGTGTTTTGTGTTTGATTTTCTAAACTATTGCAGTAATGTAAAGTAAGAGGTTCTATCAATATTAAAGGGATCTAGGGTCTTACGGTTCACTATGTAATTAAATTGGGTAAAGTTAATTAATTATTCAATTAATCAATCACAGTTATTCAGGGCAAAGACACGGCCTTTCGGATCTTATGTCAACCTTAGGATAGATTCTGACGGGCTTTCGCAACTTACCAGATTATCCTACCCACTTACTTGTAAGTCTACCCTTACCAGGCTTTCGATCTTAGGTTCGGGTTCCTAGACATTCGACTAGTTCAACGTCTCAAACTAATCAAACAATAATACAAAACAAGTAGCAAGGCAATAACATATGAATGATCAATCAAATAATTAATTAAACTAACATCCCCAATTCAATTAACATAGATCCCCTTCAACCCTAGATAAATAAATTAGCTACTCATACTAAAACATAAAGCAATAAAGAAATTAAGCATAATAAATGACAATATGAAACTAAGAGAAAAGAGAAAAATACCAATTACGTAGAGCTGAAAAATTAACGATCTAAAGGTAGGATTACAAACTAGAATAATTCTAATACTAATGAAAAGTCTAAACTAAACTACCGAATATGAAAGTGTAAACTAAACTACTGAATGAGAAAGTGAGAAAAAGTCTTCTTAAATCTAACCCCAAGGAGGGTATATATACTAATAAGAAGGAGTCTAACATCTTCTCCTTTCCTAAATAATAAGTAAAAAAATAACAAGCTAAGAATATTACGTAAGATAAGAGTTATGGTAAGTTACGAAGTCTAATAACTGAAAATCCCGCGAAACAGCTTCAAACCGATCGGTTTGGGTCTGAACCGAGTGGTTTGGGTTCATCCCGAGCGGTTCGGGTTCCTCTGCACTGCGCGATGAATTTGAAATGCTTTCTGTTTCTTCGTTACTTATCGGAATTGGACGTGTGATATACCGTTGGAAAGCTAAGAGAAAGAGATTTCCAACGACATCTGAATCAGATCAATTGGAGTATTAGAACTCAAGATATTCATGTTTGAAGTTGACCCTTGTTTTAGCGATCGTTCTTTCATCTCGATTTGCATTTGTTTGAGCTTTCCAACTTATTTCTTTGTCTTTTCTTATTGTTTTTTCACTCACGTCCTTCTCCAAGTATTCACTTAATATCCTCTAACTTTTATCACTTCTTCCTTGTAGATTTCATGGCTCGACTCTCGTCATTGCCCAAAATATAGCACAATCGCCTTCATTTGTTTCGTTTCCTACAAAACGTAAACAAAATACCCGGCATAACAAAGAAGGATGAAAAGCTAGAAAAAAAACTCCTAGGATACATAAAATGAACCAAAATAAAGGAAAAGTTGGGGTTAAATATGTATACAAAATGAGTTCATCATATTTTTACATATTTAAAGTAGTGTCTGTTTTGATGTACATAAGTAGATATCTGTTGTACATATTGATATTTTTACATAGTTAAAATAGTGTCTGTTTTGATGTACATAAGTTGATATCTGTTGCACATGTTCACAATTTATGCATAGTTATAACAGTGTATGTTTTGGTGTACATAACATAATATCTGTTGCACATATGTTCAAAGTTTATACTCCGTACATAGTTAAAACAATGTCTATTCAACCACCGTAAGATACAATGTACAGTGAAGCATTTAATGACATACCTTCCCCAAAAAATTACCTTTCCCAGAAAATACATTCCCTAGTACAAATTAATGACAATTTTCACATTGACGATATAAAAACATACAGTGGAGATACAATTGTACTTGGACACGTTTGTCATTTTGGGAAAGGATGCTCTTGACGCGTGTATATACATCAGCATTTATATTCTTTCATATATACGTACACCAGTTATACTTTCCCCATGTATACCTTCTTTATTTTCTAATTAATGACTTTTTGCCATTTACAGTATAAATTGACGAAAGCACACCCACAACCACACCCACACCCACAACCACAATACATTCCTCTTTGCAATATTTAATTAGAAATAATTATAATTATTCATCAAGTACCATGCAAATAAATTCTTTAGCTGATTTGTCTTTAGTACCTTAGATGAATTAGTGCAAGTTAATGAAAACATAATTTGCACCAATTCATCGGAGGTACTAAGGGAAAATTTGCTAAAGATTTTATTTGAAATGGAGTTTAGTCTTCTATGTTTTGTTGTTTTACTGTACATATTCGAAGGTATAGAGTAAGAGTATTATTTTACCCATAAAAAACTATATTTAATATTCTAAAGTAATACTGACTGCAAAGTAATCATGACTTTTTCATACTCGAGTACCCCAGCCGACTTTTCATTTCAAAGTATTGATAATTTTTGCATTTAGAGACATCACTTGATTATGTCATACCTTATGGGACTTGATTATGGTATACTCTATTAACTTGTAGTACATATTGAGTCAAAGTAGTGTTACATAACTTACGATTTGTTGTACATAAGTTGTACTGCACATATTCGAAGGTATAGCACTGCCGATTATATATATTTAAACTACTATTAATGGTGTATTTTAAAATTGTTTTAATGTTAATGTAATTTATGTATATTAACACAGTGTCCGATTAAATGTACATAAAGTCATACTGTGTTGTACATAATTTATACTACAATATAAATAAAGCACTGACTGTATATCTTTGAAGGTTAATTTCGTCAATACAGTATGACTTTATGTACCATCACCAATTTATAGACTATTTTTAGTGTTATTTATCTTTGAAGGTTACATAGGTAAATATGCATTGTACATGATACATTTCTGAAAGCAGTGTCTCTTTTAATGGATATATGTTCATATAAAAAGCTGTACTTGAAGTACTAACCAAGTGTGGAGTATACCTACTGCGATGTAATAATGACTGCAAAGTAATGATGACTTTTTCATCCTCGAGTACCACAGCCGACTTGTCATTTCAAAGTAATGATGATTTTTGCATCTAGTGACGTCAGTTGCCTATGCAATTTACTTGATTATTATATTTCGAGACATATAGGGCATTCAATTTTATGGCATTTGATTGTTTTATATTAAGGCAGTATATATTAAATCAAAGACCTTTTTAGTGTACATAACATACGATGTGTTGTACATAACTTATACTGTCTCTTTAGGATTATTAATGTTATGTGCATCAAATCTTTAGCCGAAATGAATTTGTATTACTTGATTAATTTCTTATGTCCCTATAATATTATGTATGCTTAACAATAGTTATGTCCCTATAGTGACCTTGAAATAGTTATGTTTTATGTACAACATATAATACACTATATACTTACAATTTGATTTTCAAAATTGTACACTAAAAATTACTTTATGTATACTTAAAGTACTTTTGTCCTATTATGGTTAAAGCAGTGTATTTGAATTTATCCATGGTTAAAGCAGTGTTCGTTTTGGTGTACATAAGTTAATATTTGTTGTACATGTTGAAATTTGTACATGGATAACTATGTAGATCTAATATGGAATTATGTAAAATCGATAACCACCGAAAATGAATAGAGGGTACTGATCATGTCGACTAAACTGGAAGTCATTCACCAAAAATTGCATGCATACTCACTACAGATCAGTACTACCAAGAACATCTACGTCAAATCCGTACTTAACCTTCATACCATATTCAGTTCGTTCCAAAATGTAACTGATTAATAATTGCAGTACAATACATCCAAAGTAGGATTACAATTCGAGTTAACAGTAAGTGCATATGCACAAAACCAGACCAGAAAAATTTATATGCTTGCAAAATAACATCACTTGCCTGGACCATCTTTTCAAGGGTAGAAGTTTGGGTAAATCTGCCACAAGGCCTCCAGGCAGATCTAATAGTGGCAGATTTCCGTCATGTCCGCCAAATATCCACCTTCTACCCTCAACGTCAGGGGAACCACCCTGTAGCCCGTGTGACTGGACAGATATTGGCCATCCATCCATGAGGCATCCCAACAGCGAGGTCCGTCGTATGGATGAATCTGCATCCCCATCTCAGGTTTCCCTTTTCCGAAGTCCTCAAAGGCCCGTTGCAGCTTATACACATGGAGGTAGTTCTGATAACCGCTCTTGAAACAAATGACTGCAGCTCTGGTGAAGATCGGACCATTTGGACCAGAAACCCACTTTAGCATTATCTTCTCCACCGGATAACCCAAGTTAATTAACATGCTCCTTAAATCAGTTAGTGATCTACTAGTTTGTAAATATGTACAGTATGTATTAATCTATGTACGACAAAGCAATCAGTGTAGAAGCTTTGTATATGATTTCTTATTCAATGCATGTAAGTGTTTACAGAGTATTACGCAATATAGTGTGTATAATATGATGTACATAGTTTAAAAGACAGTGTATATAAATCATGATTTGTTCTAGTAAATGAATATGTATTTGATGTTCAAGCAAACTAACCTGTTTCGTAAACCAGTTAGTGATCTACTGGTAACCCTGTTATCAACCCACTCAAATGGTAAATTTGCAATAATGCATTTAGGAGGGTACATCAGTTCTACATACATTTTTTGGGACTTTTTTTTTTTTTTTTTTTTACAATTTTGAAATTTTAACTGTTCTCAATCTTAACTTGAGGAGTATATATAGATGGTAATTATTACTTATGCATTTTTGAGATATTTATTTATTGCCACAAAATCTCATATGAGATGGTCTCACAATACGATTATTGTGAGACCTCTCACATGAGAGGAGATTATTAAAATAATAAAATACGCCTATGTGAGAGGTCTCACAATAATCGTATTGTGAGACCGTCTCATAGGAGACTAACTAATTGTAGACACATTTTAATTCACCCATCAAATATCTCATTTACCAAAGTGAATAATTATGTCTAATAGAATCCAGAATTTGAATGGTTAAACCTAAATTTATGTGTGTACAGATAATTGTGTCAATTTATGTACTACATTTAATGCATTTTATACATTGGTAAATCATCGTCTTATACATTAATCTATTAAAACAAAAAACAAATTTTCAAATTTTTGTACTACGTTCTGTTTTGTCGCACATAATCTGTTTCAGAAGATTAAAAGCTTATTATCAGGTTATTAAAAACTTGTGCTATAAAAACTTGTGTACATAATCCCATATTCTAAAAACTTGTGCTATAAAATCCCACATTCTCAACAAATACTCAATTTGTCTCTTTGTTTATCTATTTCCCTCTCTATCTCAAATTCTCTTCAGAGTTACTTGTGCGTCTATCTCTTTATCCCTTTTTCTCTCTTCCTTTCTCAACAAAAAATGAATATTACATGTGATGGAAAGATATACGATATTAGGCAACAACATAAACCGTGGTTTGCTTCTCAAAAGAATGAGAAGTTGCCTTTTATATTTACCGATTTTTATGGACCTATTTCTAGGCCATATGTTGAATCACTTGAAAAGGTTTTTGCAAATGAAAATATAATGGAAATGATTTTCAAAAGGTTCAACCCTACTTTTAGAAAGGAAGAGTTTGCAAAATTGACTCTTGTTTGCAAGAGGTGGGCTCAAATACTTTTGGCACATCCTCATTCTCTTCTTTTAGAAATGGAGTACAGTATGAGTGTGCATGCAAGCATTGAGAATGGATTACTTTCTCTTCATAGGAATGGTGTCTTGTTGTTAGAGCAATGCAGATGCTATATGACTGATGATCTGCTTTGTAGAGATATGCTACACTATATGCAACTTTGACTTGCATCTCCAGAAGATGTAGTTCATCTTCATGGTTCTTCTCCTGAAGATTTTCGTCGATCATCTACCTTTGCAGAATATCTGTTTGAGCCAACAAATTTTTATCCAGATGTATAAGTGTATTTTGTTTTTTCCTTATATATGTAATGTTTGAACTATATGAAAGATGAATCTCAAGTTAATTTGAACTTATGTACACTTGTTATAAAATTATTTACTAATCACGCGTTTTTATATGTATTTGTACATAAGGCTATGTTTGACGGATTATGAGTGCTTCAGTAAACATAAATCTAATTAGAATAACTTATGATTTGGTTCCAGTAATATGTAACTAGATGAGTTATGTACAACAATTATAGAAATATGTACACCATTTTCTCGGTTATTACTATGACTAATATGTACAGCTGATGTGTAAGTATGTACATTATGTATTGATCTATATACTATGCATAAACTACCCATATAAGAATAAATAAGGTTAAGGGTTTCATGACCCGTTTACCAATGACACAAACATAAACAGGATACAACCCGATCTGTTTGTTGGGTTTAAATGCATGTAAAAGTTTATTACACATATAGTGTATATATAATAGATATGATATACATAGTTTACAAATGTAATATGTGTATATAATTGTGTTCAACTGCCCCATAAATGTAATTAGAACAACTTATGATTTGATTTCAGTAATATGTAACTAGATAAGTTATGTACAACAATTATAGAAATATGTACAACCTTGTTCTTGGTTATTACTATGACTAATATGTACAGTTGATATTTAAATATGTACATTATGTATTGATGACTAATATGTACTTGTTTCAATATGTACATTATTTTTAATATAACCGAATAAAAGCTTTTTATATATATACAATCGTGTCTGTTTCGATGTACATAAGTTACTATATGCTGCACATGTTGGAATTTGTACATGGTTATAGAAATGTTTGCTTTGATGTACATATGTATATTATGTATTGACAAAACTACCCATATAAAAATTTTTTGTATGATTTCTTATTCAATGCATGGAAGTGTTTATTACACATACAGTGTATATAATAGATACGTAGGATATACATAGTTTAAAATACAGTGTATAAAATATTAACGTTAATAATAATAATAATAATAATAATAATAATAATAATAATAATAATAATAATAATAATAAAGTACTCGGTATTAGACACATTATTTTGAAATATAGTAATTGACTAATTGCTCAGTATTCCACTACCCTAGGTGAAACTATGACGTATTAAGACTTTGGAAATAACTACTGAGAATTCCTATAATCACTTCAACAGTCACTTCACAACTATTGCATAATTATACTCAAAAAGAACATCACTTCACACACAATTTGAAAAATCAAGTACGGAGTAATATCTATCGATCATCTTCAACGATTCTTTGGTGAGTGATATGTTCTTGATTCTTTGCATGTCATAACTACTGGTTTTTCAAACGATTTTGTGAAATTTACAGTAAAGTAAAATTGCAATCTTTTACTTCAACAGTCACTTCAACAGTCACTTCACAACTATTGCATAATTATACTCAAAAAGAACATCACTTCACACACAATTTGAAAAATCAATTACGGAGTAATTTCTATCGATCATCTTCAACGATTCTTTGGTGAGTGATATGTTCTTGATTCTTTGCATGCCATAACTACTGGTTTTTCGAACGATTTTGTGATATTTACAGTAAAGTAAAATTGCAATCTTTTATTCTTTGGAGATTAGGTCTTTTATTCGCGTTATTTATAAAGTACATATGCAGTTTTGTGTGTTATATTTTTGATTTTTAGAGTGATTTTGTTGAAAATTAGGGTTAAGTAATTCACGAGACAAGATGAAATCAAATCAGGAGAAGACTGCACCGAAGAGGAAAACTGATAAAAAGGAGAAATGTACAATTTAAATTATGTACAATTTAAGGTATTTGTGTACAATTTAAATTATGTACAATGAAATTATACTGATTTGGTGTTCTTTATTCGTAGCTAAATGTAAAAGGAGGCGAACTGAAGAAAAGGATGCAAATTTTGATAATTATGAAGAAACATCAGACAAACAATTATGTTTGATAACAGACGCAGATAAAGGTATATTCATTAAATAGACTACTATGTTTCAAAATTGTTTGAAAAGAACTTTTTTTATTTAGTATAACTTTAAAAATTTACATACAATTTGTGTTTGAAGTTATGTGCATTGTGTAATGCCTTATGAACATACAATTTACAGCTATTGCTCCTAAAACTACAAAGACTAGGAGGAAGAGAGTTGTACATGCAACGAACGAACTGCCATCATTGAAGACACGCATGTCCCATGATGGTTTGGTTAAACTTCTAAATGATATGTCAGAGAAACAGATTGCAGATATTAAGGAATTAGGGTTTGGGGATTTAATTGATCTAAAAGTAAAAGAAGTCCCGTCCAAGCTTGCTCATTGGCTTGTTACAAATTTCAACCCTGATTCAGCCACATTTAAAGATAATACATTTGATGTGACAAATCTGGATGTACATATTGCAACTGGGTTTCCTATGGGACCAAACAAGATTGTCCTTGCATCGTATGATGACCAATCCATGGAATACAGAAAACTTCTTAATGAATGTAAGAATCAATTTGAAGGGTCAAAGGTTACGACCCCTGCATTGAAATCCATCCTTAGTAATCAAAAGGATGGAGGTGATCTATTCAAAAGGAACTTTATAGTTTATATCTGTTCTTAGTTTATAGAAGGTACCTGTTCTGCAACTCCAGGTTTTAAGATATTGAAGTCTTTAGTCGACTTGTCATTGGTACCTACATTTAATTGGTGCGAATTTTGCCTTAATGCCTTCATTGAGGCTGTTGATTTATGGAAGATGAATACAGCAGAGAAGAAGAAGTTTTTTGATGGACCTATAATGGTCTTTGTGTTCATATATTTGCAAAGAATGCGTTACAGAAACAGCACACCAGTTCGTTCTTTCCCAACAATGTTGTTCTGGACACAAGAGTCCATTTCAAAGAGAATAATGGACGAAGGAAAGAAATCGGGTACGTTTGGTAATGGTCTGGTTATCCTATTACAGTCCCTTGATTGGTACAAGGGGGAGGAAGTAAAGGAAAGTATGAACGAAGAGGGAAAGGAAGAAGGAGATTGGTTACAAAGTTTAATGCTGAAATCTGTTGAATTCACAAAAAATTTCAAGGGGTTCAAAGATGCTATAAATGTTGCAAAGTTTGCCTCCCCTCAATGCAAACCAATAACAAAATTGGAAATGTTGACCAGTGATTTTGTTGCAAAACTTGTAACAATAACAAAAGATGAAGAATTTGGTAAGAATTTTTCTTCAATTGGTTTTATCCCCATTCATTTGTTATAATATGTCGAATATAGTACTTATGTTTCATCTTTTGCTTCAAAATAGGTGAGGAGGAAGAAAATGAGAATAATCCACAAATATTGGATATGATACATAAGATGGCAAAAGTTTTACTTTTTTGAAAAAGACTGATCTTGAAAAGGAGAAGATAGATGAAATGAATATTCTACTACTTCTGGAAAATGTTGATACTGCAGAAGACATCAATATTCATGATGATCCTATTTCTAGTCCTGTCAAGAATGACAGTGAAGATGTGTTGAATGTTGATACTGCAGAAGACATGAATATTCATGATAATCCTATTTCTAGTCCTGTCAAGAATGACAGTGAAATTATTTCTGAGAAAAATGAAGATGTGTTCAATGCGGAAACTGTGCAAAATGTTGATGCTGCAGAAGACATGAACATAGATACTCCTATTTCTAGTCCTGTCAAGAATGACAGTGAAATTATTTCCGAGGAAAATGAAGATGTGTTCGATGCGGACACTGTGGAAAATGTTGATGCTGCAGAAGACATCTGTACAGATGCTCCTATTTCTACTCCTATCAAGAATGACAGTGAAATTATTTCTGTAGAAGACAAAGATTTTTTGAATGCACATACTGTGGAAAGTGTTGATGTGGATTTGGAAACTTCTGTTGATGATGTTGTAAATGTGGATTTGAATCTCTTACAAATCAAAACAAGGAAATTGATACACTTGAAAAAAAAAAAGATTGAAGCACAGCAAAAGGGAAAACAAGGAAATGTAGCAGTTTTCAAATCTTCTTTTATTAATAGGAACATCAGTTGTTTGACCTCTCTCAAAGCTGAGCAGAAATATGTGTCAGACTATGTATTTGCACCAGGAAAGTCTTTGCAGTAAGTCTCATTAATCTTTTAAACAAGTTTCATATCAGTTCCTGTTTTGATGTACATAAGTTGATATCTGTTGCACATGTTCACAATTTGTACATTGTCAAAGCACCGTCTGTTTTGATGTACATAACTTGATATTAATTTGTGCATGGTTATAGCAGTGCCTATTTTGATGTACATAAGTTAATATATTTTGTACATAAGATTCATACCAGGTATAGCAAAACTAGTACACTAAATAATTTAATTTTTCAGGGATATTCTGTTCAAGTTTGGAAACATTGAGCTTTCAAGGGGGGACCTGTCGATGATGGCAACCTGTGATACCCGAATCAATGCGTTAATTTTAAATTTGTGGTCCTTGTTGATGAATGATTTGGAAAAGCTATCACCGACATCATCTATTAACGTGTGTATATGTCTCCTTATCAAGAATATGAGGTAATATTATGTATTCCATTCACATATGATAAAAACTGTTTTCACTCATGATTCTCTTCTAAACAATCACTACAATGTTTCAGGTTCCCACAAGTGAAATGGACGTTAATGATGTACAACTGGTAATCAAAAAGATATTCTTTATAACTCTTATTTATTTATTTATTTATTTAATCATTCATTCATTGTGAGAACTAATAATGTGATTTTTTTTCAAGGCACTTTTCTGCTATAGATATTCAGCAGGTTATGTTGTTTACTGTGCAAACTCAATCTCGAAGAAATTTGAGATGATTCATTTTGGGTTTCATGAAGGAATTAACAGCAAAGATTATGGTCTTGAAGTTAAAGTGTTATATGTGAGCATACTCTAGGCATTAACCTTACACATTCTAAGTTTGTGTTTTTTTGTTCATTAAGATTTTAGGCATTTATATATAAGTCTGTCCTCTTTTGTACATTAAAATTTATGTTATCTGGCCTGAATAATTGGTTTATATTTTCAGAATGGTTATTTGAAGAAACATTTCGAACATACAATCGAATGGGTGAATGAGTTTGATACCTATGAGTTGATCGAATATATTCCAGATTTCTCTAAAGATTTGGAAAGTAACAACGGCATTCTTTCAATGAGAATCATTGAAACATACAAAGGCAATAAAGACAATTATGCCGAAGAGTTCAAACCATTAAGTTAAAAATCACAACACATTTATCACTGATACTAATCTATATCTTATTATTTTCCAATATACTAATGTTATCATGTGTAATGATTATGTATATGTGCACTCCACCATTTCATACGATGATTACGTAAAGATGATGACGGTATCGTATTGCCACAAAATACTAACTTCAGACAGGAATGAGCTGAAGAATACTGTGTTGAAGGAGGCAAAAAAAATGTTGTATGTATCTGATAACTTACTGTTGATAAGTCATAATTTGACATACATAAATTATTATATATTGTTTCGATTACAAAGTCATATTCTGTTCTATGACTTTTATCAGCTGCGAAGTGGAAAATTTAACAACAAAAAAATACAGCGATGCTCATATAGTTCAAAATTTCTTGAAAAAAGTAACGAAAAAGAATTTTGCTGGAGAGGGATTAGAGGACAAGCAGAAAGAATACGATGCCATGCTACGATCGTATAATAGGTAATACATTCTACCCTTTCCATTATTTTTGAAATCATTCATCATAATTAATTAATTTTAAGACTATTACTCCCACGTTATGTGTTATTTTACAGTGAAAACATTATACAAACTGAATGGATGTATTTAAGCCGCGTAGATATGCAAGCATTGTTATTTACAGATGAGGAATTATTCGATATGGTAAGAAAATCTCTAACAAGTTTTAATCTTATAAATTCAAATGCTTCTAAATAAATCTAACAACTTCCATTTTAATAGCCGATAGATTTGTATGGAATTTATACCACATTAGGAAGGAAGGATGTCGTATTCTTTCCAACAAAGGCAGGGGTAAGTATATCAAATTGGTGTACTTATTTTCGCTATGTAAGGTTACAGTTGTTTATTTGATGCTTATCTTTTGTTTCAGGAATTAGACCCAAAGATCACTAGTTCTCTTGATACTCCGTACTGTACTGTATCATACATGCCTCATGATACGAAATCTATGAGAAAGGTACACCCAATGATTATAGTATTAAAAGTTGACGATAATTAACTATAAAAAAACTTTGTTTATGACTGTGAAATGTGTAAATTTTCAGATCTTTGTTCCAATTCACACCCAAGAGCCGGATCATTGGATTTTACTTGTCTGTGATCTAGAAGAGAAAAAAAATTACATCCTTGATTCATGCAAGACGAAGTATTACAGAAAAAGGAAAAAGCAAGTTGAAAAAGTAGTGTATAATGTTTCAAACATTTTACAAAAGTACCCTGGCTATGAACAAATTTCCAAAGAAATGGGAAAATTTCAAGTGGAATCGGTTAAAAATGCAGCGAAGCAAGACAATGAATTTGATTGTGGTGTCTTTGTTATGAAATGGATAAAGGCATTGCATGACAAGAAGAAATGGAGAGATCAATCATACTTTAGAAATATCAAAGAATTTAGGCATCAAACATGCTTGCATCTTTTGAAGTGGGAAAAGAACTATTTGACAAATTTCAGTGTTAAGGAAAAATATGAGATCTTATTTTAATTGTATGTAGAATTAGTTATATTACTGTAATAGACGATCTATTAATATGAAAATGGCAATCAATGGATTATTTGTTTATCATTGGATATGTTATGTACGCATCAAAATACAAATATGTACAAGGAACATCTCTAAGATAACCTTGGACGAAATATGTGTTGTAGATAGTAAACTTCACACAAGAAGCATACAAAACGTTGTTTGGTGGAAGGAGTGTTTACCGGTAAAGTTGATCTTTGCCTTATTTTGTGCATCATAAATCTAGTTTGAAGATCATCAAGGCAGCCAATTATGTTGAACTGATCCCTATGTATGCTAAAGTTTATGTTATGTACATTTAAACTACTTGTATTATGTTGAACTGACAAAGTACATTTAAAGTATTATGTATGCAGTATGGTTAAAATAGTCATGTCTTATGTTTTTGTATAATGTTTAAATAAGCTTGATATTTGGCTTTTTTTTGAAGGATGATATTTGCCTTTATTTTGTACTTCATAAATCTAGTTTAAAGATTATCAAGCCATTCAATTGTGTTCAACTATCGCTATGTACACTACAATCTACGTTAAGTACACTTAAAGTAGTGATGTTTTACTATAAACTTATGCACAACATATAATATTTTATATACTTAGAATTTGATATTTAAATAATTAATTTATGTTCGCTAAATTCTATATTATGTACACTAAAAGTATTTATCTCTTATGTTTTCCAGTACACTTATGTACAAAATATAATATCTTATATACTTAGAATCTGTCTTATTTTCAATGAACATAACAGCATTATAAATCGAATACTCGAACATAGTACTCTGTATCTTAACAGGAGCCCGTTTATTATTTAATTAAAACCCAAAAAAGAATACTCAAAATTGGTATCTGACCTACTTCATAGCCACAAAAGAAAAAGAAAAAAAGAAAGCGATCTCTTAAGATCTTCCCCGGATTATCTTCAACAATTCAGTACTGTAAGTTTATTCTAGCTTATCTTTTCCGATTACCTTCGACATTGCGGTACTGTGTGTTATATTATTGTTTTTTGAAAAGATTTTTTGAAGATTGGTGTAAAATAATAGTTAGTCAAGATTGTGTATGCAATTACTTCCGATCTAGGTTTAAATACGGTTTTACTGCGTTCTTGTGGATTCAAGTATCGATGATTATTCAACTTATGCAAATTAGGTACTCAGTTATCTCTGTTCTTATTTTTATTTGATGTTAATTAGGTTAACAAAAAAGATGAAAACAAATCGGGAGAAAAGCGGAACAAAGAGGGAAGCTGCTCATAAGATCGAAGGTATATAAACTTATACAGTACTCCGTATTGAACCCCATACTCTCAATGTAAATGATGCATATTGATTTTTCGTTAATTATGTATAGTTGCATGTAAAAAGAGACGGGTAGAAGTAAACGATGATTCTAAGGATGATTCTAAGGATGCTCCCAATTCTGATGATTCTAAGGATTGTAGTTTTCAGACACCGAAATCGCAATTACACTTACTGTCAGATGCGATTGTAGGTATGTACATTAGTTGTTTTAATTATCTGTTCTTAGAACTTGGACTTGTTACATATGCCCTCTATACATATCATTTAAATCTGTTTTGCTCACTCAAATTTACAGCTGTCATTAATAAGCCTACAAAACCTACAAAAACTAGAAGGAAGAGGGTTCTACATGCAGTGAATGAACTCCCATCATTGACCACAAGGATGTCCCTTGAAAGTTTGTTTAAATTTGTAAGAAATCTGTCAGAGAAGCAAATTGAAGATATTAAGGAATTGGGGTTCGGGGATATAATTTTTCTAAATGTAAGAGAAGTCCCAGCCAAACTTGGTCATTGGCTTGTTTCCAATTTTGACCCTGATTCATCATCATATAAAGGTAGGAAACTTCAGGTTACGAATTTGGATGTACACATAGCAACCGGGCTTCCTATGGGATCAAATGATATTGTATTAGCATCCTATGATGACAAGGATGTTGAATATAATCAATTAGTTGATGAGTTTAAGGAACAGTTTAAAGGTTCCAAGATAACAAACAATGTGTTACAATACGTGCTAACAACACAGACGGATGGGGGGGGATCAATTCAAGAGGAACTTCATTGTTTATCTTTGCTCTATTTTTATAGCGGGTAGCTGTTCTGTAACCCCAAGCTTAAAGATATTGAAGTCTTTAGTCGACTTGTCATTGGTACCTACCTTTAATTGGTGCAAATTTTGCCTTGATGCTTTCGTTGAGGCCGTTGATTTGTGGAAGATGAACACAGAAGAGAGAAACAAGTGCTTTGATGGACCTATAATGGTCTTTGTGTTCATATATCTGCAAAGAATGTGTTACAGAAACAACATACCTGTTCGTTCTTTCCCGACAATGTTGTTCTGGACACAAGAGTCCATTTCAAAGAGAATAATGGACGAAGCAAAGAAATCAGGTACATTTGGTAATGGCTTTGTGTTGCCATTACAACCGGTTGATTGGTACAAGGTGGATAACTCTAAAACCTGTACTGCAAATGTTTCTTCTGTAATGGAAAAAGAGAAGCTAGTGAAAGTGGAGGAGGAAATAAAAGATGAGAATGATGAGCCAAAGGAAGCAATACACTGGGTGCAAAATTTAATCAACAAATCTTGTCAGTTCTCAAAGTCTTTCAGGGGGTTGAAAGATGCGATAAAAGTTGCAAAAGTTGCCTCCCCCAATGCAAACCACTACTAGACTTCGAAAATTTGGCAAATGAATTTATAAACAAACTTGCAGAAACGAGAAGAGAACAGTCGTCAAAAGAGAATGGTAATATTTTTTTTATAATTAATTTTCTATCTGTTGCACATGTTCAAATTTGTACATGTTTATAAAACTGTCTGTTTTGACGTACATAAGTTGATATCTGTTGCATAAGTTACTATGTGTTGCACATTTTGGAATTTGTACATGGTTAAAACAGTGTCTGTTCTGATGTATATAAGTTACTATTTGTTGCACATATTGAAATTTGTACATGGTTAAAACAGTGTCTGTTTTGATGTAGATAAGTTACTATGTGTTGCACATATTGAAATTTATACATGGTTAAAACAGTGTCTGTTTTGATGTACATAAGTTACTATGTGTTGTATAATTATAACTTATATACAGTATTTATTTTTCATCTTTTACTGCTTAGAATCTGGAGATAAATGGAAGGATGTTACTAATATTGCATCACAAGTTGTCAATGATGACAACACAAAAGAAGAAGGCAAAATACCTTCTACTTGTCAAAAGGACTTCCCTACCTTCTCAGATACAGACTTTGGTCTAGAAGAACTGACTCCACACGTATTAGAGATGTTAGATCAGATAGTAGAAGAAGCTTTTTCTGCCAAAAAGAATGAGGTACCAAAGATGAAGAAGAAGAAGAAGAAGAAGAAGAGAGACCCAATGATGCCAAGATACAGTTTGTTGAACTCAGATGAGAGCTATCAACTCAGTCAAGATATTAACCTTGACATGTATTCTGACCCTCAAGTTACACCTCAGATAAATGAAGATGTGGAAAATGTGGATAAAGAAAAAACTTCCATCATAAATGAACAAGTGTTCAATTACAAGAGTGTGCCAATTGTGGATATGAAGAATGTGGATGTGGAAGATACTACTGAACAAATGTTCAATAACAAGCTTGTGGAGTTTGTGGAGAACATGGAATCTACTCCTGCACATGCAGTAGAAAAAGTTAACTTAGAAACTCCTTATGCTGTGAAAAATGTCATTCCAAAGAGCCCAGATATTATTGAAAACTTGGTCACTCCACAAATATTGGGGAATGCATCTCAGCAAGATGATGAAATGAATGAAAAAGAAATTGAAGTACAATACAAGAGGAAACAAGCAATACCAGCTATTTTCAAATCTCCTTTCATACAAAGGAACATCAGCTTTTTAACCAATCTGAGTGCCGAGGAGAAATATGTGACAGACTATGCATTTGCATCAGATATGTCTCCAAGGTAAACAACTAATTTACATAGCTAAAGCACTGTCTGTTTTGATGTACGTAAGATACTATGTGATGCACATGTGTGAAATTTGCACATTATTAGACCAGCGTCTGTTTTGATGTAGATAAGTTACAACTTATTGTATATAACTCATACAACAGATGTACATAAGTAAGGCACTGTTAAAATGTGTTTAAATGCTAATAGTTTGAAAGTCATAGTTAAAATTGTTTCATATGAGTGATTGCTATACCAAAACTAAAACACTAAATACTTTTTAATTTTACAGTGAACCTCTCTTTAAGTTTGAAACTATTCAGATTTCAAGGAGGCAGATGTTGATGATGTCAGTGTCTGAAAGTAATGTTGAGGAACCAATTTTAAGTCTTTGGGGATTATTGATGAATGATTTGGAAAAGCTATCATCTCCATCATCCATAAAGCGTGTTTATATGTCTCTATTTGATAAATATGTGGTAATGTTATATATTCCATTAACAATGTCAACAGTGTAAATATATTTTTGCTAATGAATCTCTTCTAAACACTTCTTTAATGTTTCAGATTCCTACACGTGAAATGCAGTTGGATGATGTGCAATTGGTAAACAAATAGATACTCCTTATAACCTCCATTCATTCATTCATTCATTCATTCATTCATTCATTCATTCATTCATTCATTCTGTAAACTAATAGTGCAATCTTCTTCAAGGTCTTTTTCTGGACAACAGAATTACCATCTATTGTTCTTTACTGTTTAAACTCAATGACAAAGTCATTTGAAGTAATTCACTTTGGGTATCCTGAAGAACGTGACAGCCAACTGAACAGTTCTGAAGCTAAAGATAAATATGTGAGGACACTGATGTATTGTTTTTACTTTTTTGTACATTGAAATTTATGTCACCTTTGTTGAATACTTTGTTATATTTGCAGTGTAATTATCTCTCTGAATATTCAAGAATAAGATCAAATGGGCCAATCAAGCGACAGACTATCAAATAGTGGAATTTATTCCAGATTTTAGTCGTCATTTGGAAATTGACAATGGTATTTTGTCAATGAGGCTCATGGAAATATACAATGGGAATAAAAATACTTTTAACCAAGTGTTCAAACGGTAAACTTAATTATTCTACTTATATCATTGATACTATTTTATGTTTGATTATATTTCCATATATAAATGTTATTGATTGATGTATATGTTCAGAGCAATGTTACATATGATAAGTATATAAGGATGATGAAGGTGCGGTATTGCCACAAAATACTAACCTCCACCAGGAATCAGATGAAAGATACTATTCTGAAAGATGCAAGAAAAATGTCAAGGAAACTTCTGTATGTTATAGACTTGCACTATGCTATCATATGACTACCATATATTGCACATAAAGCATAAATCATTAACATTTACTGTTCTATAACTTTTCTCAGTAGGGCAGCGGAACTCTATGTGGAAAATATATTCAGTGATGAAGAAATTATTCAAAAATTCTTAAAAGAAACAAAGAAGAAGACCTTTGCAGGAAAGGCAAATGAGAAAAAGGACTCATATGACAACATTTTAAAATCATATAACATGTAATATATTCTATCCTGTCCAATGTTTTTTAATTCTTTCATCATAATTAATTTTAAAATTGTTGATTATTTGTACTATGTTATCTTGCAGGGAAGAGGTTATGGAAACACAATGGATGAATGTAAGCCGAAAGGCGATGCAATCCTTGTTATTACCAAATGAACAACTATATGATATGGTAAATGTTACAGTAATATTATAAATTCAAATGCTGCCAAATCAATCTAACAAGTGTTCTTTTAATAGGCAATCGATATAGGTGGAATATATGCAACATTCATGAGGAATGATATAATATTCATTCCTACAAAATCAGGGGTAAAATATGTCAAAATTCCTGTACTTAAGTACTTTTTTGGTACATAATCATACTGTTGTTTACCTATTGTGTATCCTTTGTTACAGGAATTAAACCTAGAAATATTCTCTTCTCTGACAACGCCATACTGTACTGTATCATACTTGCCTGAAGATGGTAAATTCTTGAGAAAGGTATAACCATCTAATCTATATACTCCTATAGCATTAACACAGTTGAAATTTGTACATGGTTATAGAAGTGTCTGTTTTGATGTACTTAAGTTAATATGTGTTGACATGTTGAAATTTGTACGTGGTTATAGAAGTGTCTGCTTTGATGTAGATAAATTAATGTCTGTTGCACATGTTCAAAATTTGTACATTAATTAAAACAGTGTCTATTTTGATGTACATAAGTTAATATTTGTTGAAAAAGTTGTCAAAGCACAGTCTATTTTGATGTAGTTAAGTTAATGTTTGTAGCACATGTTTAAAATTTGTACATTAATTAAAACAATGTCTGTTTTGATGTAGATAAGTTACTATGTTTTGCATATATTCAAAGTTTGTACCTAGTTAAAACAGTGTCTGTTTTGATGTACATAGGTTATTATGTGTTGCACATGTTGGAATTTGTACATGGTTATAGGAGTGTCTGTTTTGATGTACATAAGTTACTATGTGTTGAAAATATGTATTACAATAACTGTGAAATGTATACTTTTTCAGATCTTTATCCCAGTTCATATTGACACACCATCACACTGGATTTTGATTGTGTGTGATTTTGAAGACAAAAAGAATTACATCTTGGATTCAAGTAAAAGAAAGGGTAACAAAGCACGAAGTGATGTTTGCTACAAAATAATGACAAATGTCGCAATCATCATTCAAAACTACTCCGGCTATGAATACATCTCCAAAAATATGACGACAAATCCAATGGAGTATGTCAAAAATGCAGCGCAACAAAGTAATGGATTTGATTGTGGTGTTTTTGTCTTGAAGTGGATAAATGCATTACACGACAAGGAGAAATGGACAGACAAAGATTATTTTAATGACATCAATGACTTTCGTCGTCAAACATGCATAAATCTTATGAGGTGGGATAAGAACTTTGTTAAGGATTTTACAGTTGACAGAAAATATAAAATTCTAATTTAGCTGTGTGTATGTAAACAGTCAGTGATGTAAACATTACTCCATGACAAGAATTTATATAAACATCAACGCTTTTATAATCATTCTCATGTGGGTTACGTACAGCTGATATGTACATATGTACATTACATAATGACCTATATACTGTACTTTGTAAATTGTTAAACGTACAACAAAATTAACCTATAACGTTCTTCTGTAAATAGTCAAAAACATAAAATGTATAGAGTACTACTTTAGATGGGTTATGTACACCTGATACAGAATTATGTACAATGATGTCCTAAGATAATTTACAACCCTAATCCAACCCTAACAAGGCTTTGCCTAATCCAACCCTAAACCCTTTTCCTTATTCAAGGTCACTAAACCCGCAAAAAACTGAACCCTAAGAGGGTATTGGTGAACCCTGTCGTGGATGTGATTCAAAGATGGCGCACTGAACCTTAAGAATAGGGTATTGCATAAGACGGGATGGAAAAGGGTTTAGGGTTGGATTAGGTGAACCCGCTTCGCGGATCCGCCTAATCCAACCCTAAACCCTTTTCCTTATTCAAGGTCACTAAACCCGCAAGAAACTGAACCCTAAGAGGGTATTGGTGAACCCTGTCGTGGATGTGATTCAAACATGGGGCACTGAACCTTAAGAGTAGGGTACTGCATAAGACGGGACGGAAAAGGGTTTAGGGTTGGATTAGGCGTACCCGCTACGCGGCTCCGCCTAATCCAACCCTAAACCCTTTTCCGTCCTTGAATATGGAAAAAGGTTTAGGGTTGGATTAGGCGGAGCCGCGTAGCGGGTACGCCTAATCCAACCCTAAACCCTTTTCCGTATTCAAGATCACTAAACCCGCAAGAAACTGAACCCTAAGAGGGTATTGGTGAACCTTGTCATGGATGTGATTCAAAGATGGGGCACTGAACCTTAAGATTAGGGTACTGCATAAGACGGGACGGAAAAGGGTTTAGGGTTGGATTAGGCGTACCCGCTTCGCGGATCCGCCTAATCCAACCCTAAACCCTTTTCCTTATTCAAGGTCACTAAACCCGCAAGAAAATGAACCCTAAGAGGGTATTGGTGAACCCTGTCGTGGATGTGATTCAAACATGGGGCACTGAACCTTAAGAGTAGGGTACTGCATAAGACGGGACGGAAAAGGGTTTAGGGTTGGATTAGGCGTACCCGCTACGCGGATCCGCCTAATCCAACCCTAAACCCTTTTCCTTATTCAAGGTCACTAAACCCGCATGAAACTGAACCCTAAGAGGGTATTGGTGAACCCTGTCGTGGATGTGATTCAAAGAGGGTTATGTACTACTGATATAGAATTATGTACAATGATGTCCTAAGATTGGTTATGTACAGTTGATATAGAATTAATTATGTACCATGATGTCCTCAAATGGGTTATGTACAGCTGATATAGAATTATGTACAATGATGTCCTCAAATGGGTTATTTACAGCTGATATAGAATTATGTACCTTATATAATGATCCTAAGTCCTGTACATAATAATGAATACAGTGTACATAACTATTTACGAAGATATACAGTTTGCATTGTGTTTTTTAATTAAAAATATGATATACATAATTATGATTATAGTGTATATAACTAATTATTTAGTATCAGTACATTTTTAGTCTAAGATGTAAATAGATGAGTTATGTACAACTAATATAGAATTATGTATAATGATGTCCTCAGATAAATTATGTACTACTGATATGAAAATATATACATTATCTAGTGACAAATATGTACATAATGAGTTATAAACGTAATTCAGCAGAGCAATTATGTACATTATCTGATGGGTTATGTACATGTGATCTAGAATTACAATAATATCCTCAGTCGGGTTATGTACAACTAATATAAAATTATGTATAGTAATATCCTCAGAAAAATTAAGTACAATTGATATGTAAATATATACATTACATGTAACACCCGCAAATTTCTTAGCTTTGTTATCTGTTCCGTTACGATTATATCGTAACTCTGTAATATTTCGTCATTTACATTTTTCCCATTTCGAGGTCTCTTTCATTATCGAGCCTAAAATTATTTATTTTCGTAAAAGAATTTTAATTATTCTGTTTTTATTTGAAAATCCATTTAATTCTTTGAGATGCAATTATGTTTAATTGTACGTTTTACTACGTGATTTCATAAATAATTATTTTTCAACGCGTTTTAATCCGATTTTTTTTTCGTAAATGCTTATATTATTTTACGAACCTTTTATTAACACTACATATCATTTTTATCCTATTTATTTTAATTCTTATCTTCTATTTATTTTAATCGGAAACTTATCGCATCAATTCTCGTTGCTTATTCTTTCTATCTCAACCATCTCGCTCCCTAGTTGAGTTAAGAGTCCTTGTGACTTGATTATTCCTAACTTTTAGCTTCCTAATTTCTCTTTATATATATTCTCTTTCATTATAGTTTATCTTATTCACAACACAAGTCTTCTTTTCTTCTCTATGTTTCACATTAAACTTCATCCTTTCGTTCATCATCAATCAGATCCTAATTCGTCTCTAATTCTTTCCGATCTCGAGGGTAATTTAATTACTCTTATTCGTTTTTCATCTGTTTTTCTGCTTTCTATTCGCTTATAATGTGGTTTTAATACCATATGTTTAATTATTTCATAGGCTATTGTGCTAGATCCGACGAAGATGAGTATTTAATTGATTCGGATCTCGGTTAAGGTAACATTGACACGTTACTCGGTATTATGTGATATTATTGTTGTAGTTGCATGTATAGAAATTAGATTTTTGTTAGACAATATATTTATGTCTCGTTTTTAATAACAAAGGCTTTAAAATCGTAAATCTTCACATGTTTTGTTGTTTTTAAATCGTTTTTACGAGATTTGCGAATAAATCGTTCTTTTAAATATTAAAAAGTATTAAAAGGCCGAGACTAAAACATACAAATAATAATTAATTTCATAATTTTCGTGATTTTTGATATAAAGGGTCAAATTGAAAGTTTTATTGTTTTAATAAATTTACAGCATGTTTCAGAATCTGTTCGTGTTTTTGTGTTAATTAATACTTTATTTTAAAGACTTTATTTCCGAAAAGTTTGAAAAGAGACTACTATTTATTTTAAGTCTAATTTTTGTCTGTTTAATTTCGTAAAATAATTCCAAGTGGTTTAGTCAGAATAAATTGTTTATGAACAGGTGTCAAACTAATCCGCGATTCTGTCAGTTGTGATAAGATCTAAATTTAAACATGTGTTAAAATTTTTATTTAATATTGGTAATTTACGTAAAACAACTAGGAAGAGTTTAGTTAATGTTTCCAATTGGAATTTATTTAAAATCAATTTTTAAACGTGTTTTATTAAAGAAATACAATCGAGTGTCTAATTCTGACAGATTTTAAATATACGAACAAAAACCCATGTTTTATTCGGAATTTGGATTTTCACCTGAAATAGAAGTTGTAACTAAGTTTCTAAAGTTTTGAACCTCACTGATCTTACATTGTTTTGATTTTTAATGATTTAATTACGAATTTTACAGTAAGACAGTGCAAATCTGGAAAATCTGTCAATTTGTTATTTAAATACTTTTAGTTACTTAAACTTCAACTTTTTAAAAATAATTATGATTTTGACTTTAGTTGACTTTTAATCATGAATTATACATTTATATAATAAATATAATGTTTACGTCTCGAGGCCTAATATTAACTATTTTATATAACTCCTATTTTAATCGATTTCTATTTATATAATATTACCTAATTTTGGAAGTTATTATTTTAAGAAAGTTTATATTTTTATATAGTTTTATCTTTTGAAGAACAAACTATATTTTTATTGAATTTCGATAATGGCTTTGTTTTGGAGTTATGGAATAAGAGAAGTGTACGGGTAGAGTAATACAGTCTATAGTATACGTTTTGCCATCAGCTATAAGGCTAGTGTATCCGAGCGGGATGCATTGGCTGTTGAACTGGGCATGTTCTTGTCCAGGAGTGTATGTTCATTTTGACCTTAAGCTCGTACCTCGCATGTAAGACGCCGTCGGGTTGAACTGGGCACACTTGGTGTTCCAGGAGGGGTGTGCATATTTACTTAAACTAGGACCTCGCATTGATAAGTCGCCGTCCTATTATGGTTGAGTAGCCTAGATTAGAGATCAAAGTTTGATTGTTTGAACTAAGTTCTCGAAGCTAGTTTAGTATTCTTCTAGTGAAAGTCTATTCTGTTGCACTGATTCATATCCATAACGCCGTTATTATTATTGGTTGATATTGACTTACAGGTTGGCAATCATTTTAAATTATTTTACTATATCTTTTTAAACGTTTTCCATTTTGAACTATTTTGATATAATAGTAATTATGCTTTAATGTCATGTAATATGGCTGGGAGAACGTCGTCGTTACTCCCCACTGAATTGTGGTTGTTATGTTTATAACATGACAGGTTTTTGCTGCTGGGTTTTGGGTGTGAGCTAGCGAGTAGCATGGATCCTATTCTACTTCATTTATATTAATTTTTGGATTGTTAAACCCATTTGGAGAATTTTTATTTTTAGCCCTTTTGTGAAAAGTGGCATTTGTATATATTGACTGACCGTTCTTTTTCTAAAATTTAGAACATCAGTGTGTTTTAATCCCAAGTCTACAGTGTTTCCGCCACTGTATTGCGTTAGAATTTATAGGGGATTACATTACATAATGACCTTTATACTATACTTTGTGAATTGTTACAAGCGCAACAAAATTTCTACTTTAAGATGTAACTAGATGAGTTATGTACAACTAATATAGAATTATGTCTAGTGATGTCCTCAGATGGATTATGTACAACTGATATCAAAATATCAACATTATTCAGTGACAAATATGTACATCACAAGTTATCAAAATAATTCAACAGAGAATCAGTAGAGAATCTACGTAATTCTTGATAATCGATTGTCTACTTTAGAACAAATATATTAATTTCTTGGATCAGCAGGTTCATAATCAGTTTTCTCTAAACGAATTGTTCAGGATTACAATCAAATGTACAAGTGAAAATGACGACAATCAAATCAAGCATAGAAATCGTTGATAATCAAGCATAGAATTCCTTAATAATCAAATGATGAAGATCTGCAGTTGAAATGATGAAGACGCTCGATTTTACGAGTGAGCACAATTAAATCTGCAAGTGAAAATGATGAAGATCAAACGATGAAGATCTGCAACGGAACTGATGAAGATGATCGAATGATTTGAATGAAAAAATAAACAAATTTCTAGAGAGAGAAAGTCGACTAATTCAAAAGGAAAGGAAGGAGATGGCGCGCGTTTGTTTTTGTGCTTTGAATTTTGATCAAGCCTTGTCCGTTGATCTCAATCAGATCTAACGGCCCAGATGCTGCCTCAATGGATCCCGAATCTATATTCAATTAAGATTAATTGCATAAATTAAGGAAAAAATTCGATTATTTTGGAAATCGCATATCTTAATAGTAGTAAGAAGTTTACATTGACATTTAATTTTATCTTGCCAAAATTCAAAGTTAACATTTTCAAGTCGGAGCCCCCAAGAATATGAGGCCTTAATTTATACTCCGTAATACAAAGATATGTTAGATTATATGGGTTACGGATCGGGTTAGGTCGAAACACTGGTCAAAAATATGAAGATAACCTCAATATTATTGACAATTTTTTGAGTAAAATAATTATTTCAAACATTAAATATTTGTTGGAGTCCTCCATGAATATGAGGCTCTAATTTATAATCCAAAGATGGTAGATTATACGGGTTACGGATCGGACTAGGTCGAAATACGGGACAAAAATAGTTTCAAGCACCTCAGAAAGTTTTAAATTTTTTTAGTAAAATAATTATCTCAAATATTTAATATTTGTTTATTTAATAGTATTATTATCACACTCTTTAATTATAATGTTTATAATTTAAAAAATACTCCGTATTGAATTTGTCATTAAACATATTAATTTAGGGGGGGGAGGGGGGAATCCACACAAAAAAACAGGCAAAAGCGAGTAGCACTAAATGGATCTTGGTTGCATAAAAAAACTAATTACAATTTTGCAAAAAAACGCATGGGTACCGTACAATTCACACTTATTTGTGACAATAAACATTCATTTGTGTTATAAAGAACAATAAACATTATTTGATTACTAACTCCCGATTATTTAAACTAAAATGTTCACAACCCCGACCGTGACGTGTCACGGGTTTTAACACTAGTATGTTTTTAATATGGGTGTCTAACTGTCCATGAAGAAGAAGAAAAGTTGAAAAAGACTCTCGAAAGACCGACATAGAAAAACAACGGACCACCGTTTTAATTTCAATGGGTCATCGACGTCATTGACAGCCCATCGCAAAATGTCGGAAACTTTGTCATTTAGTGTTTTTGAGAAAACGATGGACCGTCGTTTGTCGTTACTACAGAGTATATTGCAAAATGTCCAATACCATTCTTGATTAAATAGTTCAATAATACGTTTTATTCTCAGGTTAAATAAAATTGATAGTATTATTTTGAGAAGACGGTCATAGTTGATATTATTTCCATTAAATAATCCTAAAATTATTACAGTATAGTTTGATATTTAACAAAATCATACAGTATGATTCAAACCATATTCCACAAGCACAAAAACTCATATGAGACCTCTCACATAAGGGTGGTTACTTATACAGTAATATTTTAATATTAGTTTTATTTTTGTTGGTTATTATTAGTGTGTTTTACGTATATCTCACAATAAATTTGTATCAGACCGTCTCACAAGAGACTAATTGTTCCACAAGAATATACTACAACCTCTTATGCTGCCCAAAATATCAAAATATGAAAAACTGCCGAGTCCAGAATGCAACTAAAATTTTTGGAAATTAAGTTAGTACGAAGTACTTCGTAGGCCATTTTTGTGAGGATAAATTGTGAACTATGTAAAAAATTGAATGGATGGAAGAAAGTAGATCGTTTGCTTATTAATGTCCAAATTGCAAATGGGACAATTGGAAAATTTGAATACAGAGTATTTATTTATCCACAACATGTGTTTTGATCATTAAAGTTTGTGCATGAATAATGAAAATGAGCGGAAGGACACTTGAAACAAAATTAAAATTTGCAACAAAAGTTATAAAGTAGATCACGCATTACATGAACAGGCTTAACAAAATCAACGTCAAAGCATACGTATTATTCGTCACTTACCGTTCTTGAGAGTCGACATTAAAGTCCTAAAAAACAGTTTATAAAGTGAAATTATACTACAAACACGATGCAAGTATTACCAAGTCATCTTCCAACAAAATTCCTTTAATTCTTGAGAATAAAAACATTTTTGAATCCATGTATGCACATTGCAGCGTCATTCCAAGCCTACTCGCTCCCATTTCTGCAGAAACTCATTTCAAATTCGCACCTACAGTGTCATAAACATACATCTTATTATGAGCTAAAAAGATACCCCGTAACAACAAACTTGTGTGCGGGGGTTTTACGTATGAATTATTATATCATGAAACCATATGCTACTTAAACAAAACCACGCTATGAAAAGAAGTGCTACTAGTACTCCCTCATCCCGAAACAATGCAATCAAGAATAATTGAGGATGGCTTTATGCAAACACATGCACAAACAAGACAAGTTTAAAACAGATACGGAGTATGCAACCTGTTGGCAGGAATAGACTTGGATGGAATGCGTAAACCTAGGGACAAATGCCATACATTATATGGATAGTTATAGTTTAAGTACGGAGTACTTAGTATATCTCTTGTAAAATTGTTTTACATGAGTTGTTAACCATGCAATCTATAGGGTAGGATGACAGATGGGCTGAATACACTTCGCAATTAAGACTATGTCCCTTACCTCACTGAACTCGGGATGTATTCACTTATACAACATATGCAGTATTGCAGTGGTCTGGATCAACAGGGTACTTGGTAGGAATGACCCAGTTGAACCAAACATGCTGCACTCGGACAAAACTACAAAACAAGGACAAGTCCCACCTACTGGCTTCAGCCAGCTGACTCGCAAACCCATCACCACCAGGTTACCCCAAATCCAATCCGGCAATCACGGGTTTGGGATCCCTGGCAGAGGTGTAAGGTATTAGACTAAAAAAAACCAAAAAAAATCAACAAAAAAAGTAGACATGCAAAAAGTAATGAAATGTTTGGTTGACAACAGCCTGCAAAGTCCGACCACAAACCTGCTGAAAAATGGTTTCCAGCTGATAAGGTGATTTTCTAACTTCATCTATCACCAAAGCTGCCAAATGGATTTGAATTACCACGGCCAGAACTGCCACTGTTCTGACTAGAACTAAAACCACCAGATCCACCTTGGCGGCCACCACCACCAAAACCGCTAGATCTGTCACTGCCAAGAAAGTCCCCAAATCCACCACTAGGCCTACCAAAACCAGAGTTGCCATAACCACTTTGACTAGATCTACCATACCCACTGCCAGTTGACCCTGAACCACTATATGAACCGGAACCACCACCATAACCTCCAGAGCGATTTCCACCATATCCACCAAAACTGGAATTGCCGTACCCCCCTGAACGACTGAAACCTGAGTTACCAAAACGCCCACCACCACCACCACCACCACTGAATCCCCTAACCATGTCCAGCTCTACACCATCTGCAGCAATTTGAGGCAGCTGACAGCAAGGTAAAAAAAATTGTCAGTAAATTACTAATGAATAATCGGTCTTACAAGCACGACTGAAAAGGAAAGCACCAAAAACTGCAAATCCGACAATAAACAGTATATACCTTTGTCTAAATAGTCCCCTACCCAAGAAAAAGGAAGCATCAGCCCAAATATAATTAGGGCTGGCAAATATCAAGGGCCCCAGCCGTATGAAACAATTATTATGATGCCATAATACGAATAGAAGGGTAATTAAAAAAACTCAGGAGTAATAATATCTATTCAATTCCAAACACAACACATTTGCTTTTGGCACATTTGGCAACGTACTTTATAAACGTTAATATATTTAGTTATACATTATATAAACCATATAAATTTGATATTTTTATTGTACTCATAAAAACAAATCAAACAAAATCCCACACGACTATATTCTCTCTTATGTGTTGCAAAGAATAATGATGATCCTATTCATTCATGACTAGTGTTAAAAAAGCAACTGGAGTGTTGGAATTTGAATGAAGGGAGTATGTATTCATAGTTATAGATAAGTTTGGAAAACAAAATGAAAACATTTCCAAATAACGCAAGGTCTAAAAAATACAAAAATAAATAAATTTAACGAGCCTTTTGCATGTAAATTTTTCGATTGATAAAGTACCACTACCAAACACCATTAGGAAACACTCCATCCATTCCATTTGATTCTATACATTCTTCATCCAAAGCAAGTCCACCTGATTCTACACATTTATGATTGTGATTTGAAAAATACTTGCAAGAACACCAAACTACTCTATTTAAACATGTGCTAAAATAATGAGGTCTATCGATAATATTTATAGAGTAAAATGTTAGTTTGCTTGCATCACTTGCCTACCTACCCCTCCGTTATCACCTCATACAAAAGGATGTGTCCAAAACAAATTTATAGAATCATACGGAATGGAGGGAGCAGCTTGCCTAGTAATAAAGTTCAGCATTAACAGACAAAGCAAGACATGCACTATAATTACTTGCAGAAAGTATACAAATCAAGTCTCCATCTTAGACATAGAAAGTTAAGCAAGATTAGGAGCCTTGGTCAAAATCACCCAGGAGTAGCCAACAAACACTGAGGAAGATTTTAACAGCACAAGGACAGAAAACAACAAACCTCTTGGAATCTGCATCCAACATCACCCTCAATGACCCGGACAGCCCTTGACTGATCCCTTGTATAAAGAAGAATTGCAGTCCCCTTTTTTCCAGCACGCCCTGTTCTGCCAGATCGATGAACAAAAATCTCGGATGTGGAAGGCAGTTCATAGTGTATAACCTAGCAAAAAAAAAAACTTATCAATGTGACATCACTCATGAACTAATCAAATGGTAAGTGTGCAACATTCTCGATTTATATATACAAGGTAAAAATCATGTACAACGTAAACAAATTAATGGAAGAGTGGAGGGCCATACAAGCAACCACGGAGATGAAGTACAAAAACCACAATAATTCACTAACATGTCAAGCGAAGTTTTAACAGCAACACACCATGATGACTAAGATGCAACCATTTTTAAATGTAGCAACAGTAGACAGGTGGCCACCACTAACAAGGGAAAGGTACACATTACTAACTAAAAGTAAATATGGCCTCATAAATTTTATAAGATAGAAACATGGGAAAACAGCTCAGGTAGTCAGGGGAACAGTTCCAACCAAAGTCCAAAATAAATATAAAAAATTGCAGACTTATACATCAAAATCTAAAACTTACACGGACTTCAGGTACCAGTTAGCTATTTCAACAATGATGCCTAAAATTAGGAAACAACCTAACTCTCACCAGATGAGAAATAAATAAAATAAAACAAAAACTTGGAACAAATTCGCTAGAAAAATGCTGCTGAAATGTCATGCTGTGATCGTTACAATTTCAGAAACAGCCCTGAAATAGGTGCACTTAAACTATTGTCTCCTTTACAGAGAGTTACAAAGTCAACATTGCAAATGCATTGTCAACCCCTGGTCAAAGAGGGATAAACCGTCAGAATCCATTCGTATACTGGCAGCTGTGGTTCAGAGACTAAAGCTCCTATAACTCTGATATACGGAGTAGATAATAACTAGGAGCACAGGACAGACGAACTTCAGAAAAAAGAACTAACTACGCACAAAAAGAAGAAGATGAAAACTGATAGTTTACATTCCAGAGTCCACAAATGACCGCCAAACAAAAACCATAAACTGTTTAAGCGCAAAACCTAAGATGGCATGGACACGTGACAAACTTTGAACTCTTTAGCGGTAAAAGGAAGTACCAGATCAACGTTAGGAATGTCGAGCCCACGAGCTGCCACATCAGTGGCAATCAAGATGTTAATGCCCCCCTCCCTGAAACGGCCAAGAGTCCTTTCCCTCTGATTTTGAGCTATATCGCCATGCAAAGGCTCGCATTTGTAATTTTTTCTTCCCATCGCATGTGCTAAATTATCAGCATCACGTTTCGTTTGAGTGAATACAATGCATTTTCCTCCATTTGCATATTCCTGAGAAAACCGCTCAACCAAATTAATTATGGCTACCCAAAAAAACAGCATAACGCAGAAGCAAATCTCTGGAAATTACCGTAATTAGTGGCCCAATAACTCCAGCCTTCGTATGATGGTCCACCACAATCGAATTCAATGAAATTCCTTCTGCAAGCTTCTGATCTGAATCTCCAACCTATATCAGATGAAAACAACGAGGTTTCAAAAAGTGCTTATTTTGTCAATGAACACTGAGCTACAGTAAAGCCAATGCCAAATTACAGCAGAACCACTTACAAAAACAGTGCTGAATCAATAAAATCTCACCAGATCAATAGTTACAGGATCTTTGAGGTACTTTCGTGTGAGCTTTACGATCCAACTCGGCATTGTGGCAGAGAACATCAGAGTTTGGCGATTTTTTGGCAGCTTTTCTAGAATAATCTCCACATGCTCTTCAAACCCAACGTTGAGCATCTGATCAGCTTCATCCAGCACCACAAACTGAACACGCGAGAGGTCTAGAGCTCCTCTTTTTAATAAATCAATAATTCGGCCGGGTGTTCCTGAAACCACATCGACACCCCTGCTAAGAACACTCATCTGCTGACCAATTGGTGTACCACCATATACACAAATGGTGTCTAGCTTGGAGGACTCATAAAATTCTTTGTCGACTTGCCGAGCAAGCTCCCTAGTAGGTGCCAAAACCAAAGCGAGAGGTTCTCTACCGGCACTGCAGTTGAACAATAAAAATAGCATGCAAAAGTAAGCTTAAAATTACGATTGTTGAAAAATATAGCTACGCCATAAAGTAAATTGTGGATATCATCGATAAGAGCAAGCTAATACAAGAAGTAGTGCATCGATAAAATTTTATAAGGTGTCATACCCATTTGTTGCATTGTGGCGGGTGATTTTATCCAAAATAGGAATCCCGAAAGCAAGAGTCTTTCCTGTCCCAGTTTTAGCACGACCAATCATGTCACGACCTTGCATCGCAGGTTCCAGAACAGCTTTCTGCACAACACACAAAATAAATAAGCCTCACTGGTGACAGTAAAGGCACAATGACTTTGTTTTCACAAATCCAGAGGCTTCCATAGTACACTAAATTGTGGTCTTAAAAACGTTCCAGCCTTTTAACCTCCAATAAGTTTATAAGAACCAAAACCAAGAAAAGCTCAGGATTAGCGCGCTTGATACAAACAAACAGCAAACAAAAGACCAATGAATAAAGCTGATACCTACCCTTTCCATCTACGGAAAAATGAGACCATAGTGCTGTATAACACTTGTTCACTTCATTTATTGCTATAGTTAAATGAGGTCATGTCGATTTAAGTGATAAATACTGGGCACGAGTGTTCTGTAATACAAATAATGATTCAGCAGCAACAGATTAGAAGTAATGATAATATCATAAGACACATGGCTCGCAGGAGGATTTGAAAGGGCATTATGGCATTAAGATTTCCAAGGTTTAGCCAAGGCTTAGCTCAGGACCCCACAAAAGTTATAACAAAAATTCCAAAAAAAAAAGAGGGATTTCAACACTCGTGCCCCTCGACAAAAGAGTTAGAGTAGTTTTTTTTTTTTCAAATGGATCATTTTTCAGAGATCTTTGAAAAATATTCGCTGTTTTTGTAATTCGTACTTAAGAATGCTACTTTATTTTACGAAATAAACTTCAACATTAGTTAGAGGGGAGAGAAATTCGTGGGTATTAAAATAGACACAGAGAGATGAAATTGAGCAGAACATAAAGCGTTGTAAGAGAGAAAGAAGTGGACCTGAATAGGGAAGAGCTTAGTGATTCCTTTCTTGGCCAAACAAGAAACGATATCACCATGGATATTAAGCTTAGCAATATCGAGACCCTCATCAGCCGATTTGTCATCGTCGGAGAAATGCGGCATCGCGTATCCCGCCGCGTGCGACCCGTAGGCCGCCGTGAAGCTCAGTCTCGCCGGCGATCTGTTATAGGATACGCCGTTGCTTATGGAGGGGGCGGCGGAGGAGGCGAAGGCGGGGGTTGTGGTGGATAAGGCGGTAGAAGCAAGGGCGGAGAGAGCGCGCCTCGCCGCCATGGATGTCGGGGCGAGTTGTCTACGTAGAAGGATGGAGGACGCCATTATTGTTGGAAGGATCAAGTAAAACCCTAAATCGTGGAAATTAGGGTTTAAGGAAATGGTGTTTGCGGGATGTGTGGTTTGGAAAGTGAGGGGAAGGGAGGGGAGTGAGACTTAAAGAACTACTCGTATTAAACCCTTTTGTGGAGGAGATATTTTTTTAGGGTTGGTCTTTTGCTTCTAACTTACCATTCGGCAAGCAACCTCTAAAAAGATACGGAGTATTTGTGTTTCACAAAAATTCATATGAGACGGTCTCCCAATAAGTTTATTGTGAGATCTCTCTCACATGATAGTGATTATCGAATATCAATTTTAGTTTTAGTGGTTTATAGAATGTGTCTCACAATAATTGTACATGAGACGATCTCACAAGAGACTTACTAGTTGTGTTTGCCTTACGAAATTCATCTCTCCGCCCCATTCAATAATTACTCGTATCTACCAGTGTATCACTCGTGATACATCACGGCCTGATGGGATTACAAATTTTTTCTTTTACCTCAAAATTATGATTAATTTGCAATTAAACCTTAACCAACGAGTACAAAATGTATTCTCTAATGATATTTTGTGTTTGTGGATAAACCATTATCCTTTAGTAATGATGACTTGTGACTTGATTTTGATCTTTTTACCTCTCTCCTTCAAAGGAAACAAAAATCACACAACATTACCTCTTTTAATGAATTGTACTCGACATGATATTGCATATGCTGTTAGCGAATTGAGTCGATATAGTCATAACCCTAGTAATAAGCATTGGAAAGCTCTTAGTCGTTTGCTAAAGTATCTGAAAGAAATCGTAGACCTATGTTTGTATTATAATAAGTTTCCTATCGTGTTGGAAGCTACTGTGACACAAACCGAAATATGCTATAAAATGAATTTATTAAAAATATGGTGCATCATTGCACTAAGGTCTATACTAGTTTTAATTAATTGAGAGTTTCGTCGAGTTATGATAAGTGCCCTTCATTAAATTAAGGCATCGTTTGGTTCATCCGGAACTAACTTCTCTAGGAAGTTGTAATTCCCATGAACTTAGTTCCCACATCAACTTCCCGTGAATTTACAAATATTTGTTTGGTTGCCATTTTGGAATTCATGGCTTGAATTCTCGTATCTTGTTTGGTTGCACTCATCCAATTTCCATGATTTTGTTTATAAAGACTACTATGCCCTTATTAATCAATGATATAAACTTATGAAATAACTTTTTATTTTCAAGAACGTACGAAATAGTTGAAATTGTCTTTCTCATGATATGCAGTCATAACTAAATTATGTCATCGGCATAAAAAAACATTGTTTAAAAAAAATCTTTATGAGTGTAACAACCCGGATTTTCCCAGACTTTATAAATAAGTTTATAATAGGAAACAGCGGAAGACATGATACATATCCAAGTCATTACTATTCTCAACTAATTAGATTACTTTATAATAATTATGAAAGTACTTAAATATTACATTTAATTGTAACAATTTATTAATAAATAGAAATACATTTGAGTCTCTTTTTGAACTATCCCCAACCTTGCCCGTCTGAGGAGTGGTCAGTTTCCCTTAATCTGACGATTATAATATTTTTAAAAAAATTCATAGAAAAACAAATCGTCAGGGGAGTAAATTATCAAAATTTAATATGAATAAAATATTAAATCAAACATAGATCAAATAGCAGTACATAAAAGCACAACCGATAACACATAACTTTAGAAATCGCAAGAAATGTTTTAAGTGCCGTATTATTTTAGAAATTTTTTATCACGATATACCGGCCAATTATTGTACAAGTTCCGAATAAGTTTCGTATTTGATACTTGTACAATAATAATATACCGTCAATCACACCGATACCAGAGGGCTTACATTATTACCCATGTTTACCGTGGTGACATAAACACGTTTAAAACAAAATTTGTCCTCTCATCTCCAGGGTCGAATGCCGGATACGTGGGGTTGTTACCCGCACCATGGACTACTCACCACCCGACTTGTTATCCCCGCAGCAACGCTCCAAACATCGACTCACGGAAACCCGGGTGCAATCCACCTAACACGTACGGGACTGATCAGGTCCCCACCTAAAGTATGACTACACTCCCGCCTACTCTCGAGTCAATGTCAAGCACAGCCAAAGACCCTTCGTACGCTACGGATGGTTTTATACGGTTAAGCTAAGCGCTATTCTTCCAAGTCATCTCGTACACAATAGAGACAACCTGCTTTCCCGCTCAATGAGATTTTGAATAAAGTCCTAAAAATACCCAAATAAAATACAAGTTCATTTGAAATATATTTTGAAAACCTTATATGTTATCCAACTCGAATTCCATAAATTTCCTTTTCTTGAAATTAGATACGGAGTAACAATAACCAAGTAACACGTAGTCAAATAAAGGTCTCCTTACGTGATTGTATGTCCCTATAGCCTAACACCTTCATTACCACATCCGAAGTGAACTTATATTACTTGGTCCTAAAATATTATGGTTGACTCATAAGACGATTCTATTTGTAATAGTCTCAGAAAAATACTGGCAACTATGGACTCGTTTGGTTCACCATGGGAAGATGGAGTTACCGGGTACTTAAATTCACGTGAAATTGTATTTCATGGGAATTACAAAAATAATGTTTGGTTGCCATGTGAGAAATGACTTCATGCGGAAAGTTCTACACACCAAGGGGGGCTTGGTGAGTAACTTCCCCCATTATGGAGAAAGTGGCAATTCCCGGGAAGTGGCAATTCCCATGAAATGAGCAACCAAACAATGCCTCGAAAATGCAATTCATGGGATCTTGCACTTCCCGGTAATTGGATCAGTAACCAAACAAGCCCTATATATAACCAAATATTTAAGTAAGTTAACATACCAATTAATTTAATAGTCAAAAATATTATTCATGTCATAATAATTTGTCAACAATTCTTTTCCAAGTTACCATGATCTTCGACATACCTAAGTTAGACACAAAATTATATTTATTTAATTTTTCTTTTTTCCTTTGGGAGAAACTTATTAATTTATGTGGAAAAGTTTTATGGAGTATTTGTTAATATTAACTAACTTAGACAAGGAAAATCAAAGATCTACTCTTTCTAGAAAATTTTACTAATATTAATATTGTGGTCAAATATAAATAAATCATCCTTTTTAGTGTACCAACCTTTGTCAAAATCCTTTTTCAATTTATCCTCTCATCCAAAATTAAAAGATGAATAAATTGATTGATGATGTTTTCACTAACACCAAACAGAATAAGGTAAGAAGATTCATCATCATTATTATTACTATATTACTCGTCCAACACTAAATATGAACCAAACAAAAGTTCATTTTAACCACCTATAAAATTAAAATGGGTGCAAATAAAAATAATCATATAATTCACATCCAAATATCACCTATAATCCACATGCAACAAATTTGCCTTCAATTTAAACATGCAAATCAAAATATTATCAACATAAATTTTTATGGAGAAATTCAATTAATAATGAATTTCTCACATAAGTTTGACGATTTACCCACCCTTGCAGTTTTAGTTTAGATGAGTCGGACTCAGCTCTTGCGACGGTTCCATCGAGTTCCATACGACGATTCGACGAACTCTAACCCTTCCTTTTCTCGGCAAACAGACATTACCACAATATTCTCCATTACTTATATCACTATTATAAGTTAAAATGAAGTAATTTTATGCAATACGATTTCCAGATATATCTAACTCAATTTTATACATGCATGTGATTTAGAAAATGTTGAGGGAAGTAAAAAGGAATTAGGATTTAAAAAAAATGAGCTATGATGATATGATTAAAAGGATTAGGGTAGTGATTGAATGACAAGGGTGGTGAGGACACGAGGGAGTATAATATGTAGCCACGTTTAGGTTAGTAGGAGGCCCAAAAGTGTATTAAACTTCTGAGTTATGAACCCGTTCTAGAATCGACTCACTAAATATAACATATGAAATTGGAAAAATTTTAAATAAAATTTTTGAAAATAAACTTTATTATATAGTTGATGTAACTGAAGATATGTTACTAGAATAATTTAGCTAAGCTAAGTAGGTCGGGTCACTAGTTCAATTTAATCGTGTAATAACGATACTAGTGAATAAATATATATACACATTATTTTAAAAGTACATACGGAAAAGACAGAATAATGTTGTTGTTAAAATAGAAAAGTTAAATAATCTATGACAGAGAATAAGATGAATAATGTACTATTACTATATAATTCGAACTTGTTTTAAGAAACGAAATATTATAATCTTGTTTCTTTAACAACGTACTTAGAAAGTTTATTTGATATAAGAAGTACTAGGTAGAAAATATATTTTAAAGGTGTCTTAATTATACTAATATAGAAGACATTTGATATTGTTCCGGTATTGGAATCAATTAACCCGACCTTGGATTCAGGTCTTTAGGATGTGATACTACTAGCTTATGATCGCCTGACTTCCTTCGTTCTCCCCTTCCTTTCACTCCGGGGTCGGACCTTCCCGGCGAAGATGGCCTGCTCCCTGCACAATGAACGCACAGGGCCTCGGAGGTGTCCGAGGGAACCCTCTCCGATGCCTAAGTCAGTCCGTGGATTGCCTTGATGAACCTAGTTCGTGAGGAGCTAGGTGGCGGTTTTTTTAGAGTGAAAGTCTAGAGAGAGAAAGTCCAACCTTTTGTATGTGAGAGGAAGGAAAGTATTTATACCTTCCTCCAAGAGAGAGAAATGTGAAAGAGAGAGAGAAAGAGAGTGGGTGGACAGTGAAGCGACACGTGGATCCATTATGTCCACTCATTTCCCTTTACCTTATAAGGCAAAATGACGGAGGAGTCCCTGGTTTCCCCTGGCCCTGCCTGGGGGAAGAACACCCCGGGGACAGGGGGGCGGCTTGGTTGCCCTGCTTGGCAGATGGCATGGCCTGCCGGATGGCAGGTGACTAGGGTTGCATGCTTGAGAGTTGCAGTGAACTCGCAGGATGGCCTGCAGGGCAGACCTCCTTTCGTTCTTGGGCTAGGCCACCCCGGGTGCCCATTTGAAGGGCGACCCGTGGTAGGCTACCGACCCTCATCAATTGGCCCTCGCCGGCTGGGGGAAAGCAGGGCTTCCTCTCGGCAGGCGACATCTTGTTCTGGATGGTGGGAGGTTGACTTTTCCAGACTTCCATCGTTGCATTAAATGCTTCGCATGTTCCCCAGAGAGAACTGTAACACCCCGTGCTTTTGACCATTTTAGTTATTTATAATAACGATTAATATTAATAAATCGAGTCTTGACAAAATATTTTATATAGTAATATTCAATTCTTGTGTCTTTGGAACCTTTCTATTTCACTTCATTGTTTGCAAAACTGAAATTTCTATCGTTATCGAAATTCTGTGCGATTTCGTAAAACGGTTCCTATTTTCTCATACGGACTCCGATTGAGGCGTTTCAAAAGACTAACTTTATTAATTTTCCAATATATACACAATAGTGATATTCAAAATTACAATTTATAAGTTCATCATAAAAATATTGTACTGGACAGCTCCTTTACTACGAAAATCATCACCCGACGAATCGTTTCTCGACATTCGATTTCCGTACTTCTTTCCTACCATGGTATGACCAAATAAACTCAAAAACATCACCCTAAGGCATGCCATACCGTCACTTTGAAGTCCAAGCCTCAAAATATGTTTTTTTAATCAAAAACACCAAATAGGGTATGTAGCTCTTAAAGTATGCTTAGCTACTTTTGGTAATTGTCAAGTTCTTGTCCACCCTTTGCTCCCCCATCTAATGCATGACTTGTGTGCTTATAACCAGCCATTTTCTCTTCATTTACTCATTCACTCACTCACTTAAACACTCCTTCAAAGATCCATCTAAAAACCAAAGAAAATCATACAAGTTCTTTTAAGTTCTAAGGTGTTTACTCCACCATATCTCAAGAACACATACTCTTTCTTTTCCTTACCTTATACTCTTTTTTTTTTAAGTCTTATTCCTATTATATTTACTAACTTACTTTGTTTGTGTGTCCTTCTAACTTATTCATGAAGGGGAGCAAGAGGAAGGGGGTTCGATCTTAGTATATTTGATTTCATAGTTGATCCGGAGAATTGCTAATAGGTAACCTAGCTTTTCTTCGCCCTCAAATCTCGTAGTATAGTGTTTAGACTCTAACTAACATATAACATCATGTTTAGGACTAAATCATTAGATCACCAAGTTTAAAGTTAACTATTTGTTGATTTATCACTTAACAATACATGCTGTAAAATGGATTCTGTGATGTATGATGTATGTTCACGATTTTTCTGTGTAAAATATGTTTCGAATTAGCCTTATATTCCTTCATGAAAGTTGTAGATCTGAATGTCTAGAGTATGATAAAAATATGAAAAGTAAGTTTTTATGAAAATATATATTTAGTAATGATTTATTTCATAAACTGGTACTGTATGATTTTATGTACTGTCTGAGAAAATGATATGTTTCGTGATGTTAAACGTTTCTTTTGGACATGAAAAAATTATTTTATGTTTCTGATGATGCATAGGATGTGTATGTCAAATTTCATATAAATCCATCATATATATTTTCATTTATAAAATTTGTACTAAAATGAGTCAGATCTGGAAAGAATATTTTATTTAAGAATATTTATAAAGTATTTTAATCTAAATTTATGGGTCTAAGTCATTTACAAATATAGGTATCCAAAATAAAATTTTGGTTCACTTTAATGACGTTTAAGTATTTTAAATGATTTAAAAGAAAGTATTGAAAACCGTACTCTTTTCGTTTTTAATTTGTTAAAAATAATAAACCTTATTATTTTTGAAAAATGACTTTATATATGGAAACCTAACTTATAAAAGTATGTTGAGTATGAAAATCGAAACTTAAAAATAACATTTGAAAAATGACTCATTTAGTATCCTTAATAATATTATCGATTTCGTTATTACTTAAAGTTACTTTTGCAAAACTCTATGTTTTGAGAAAAATGATATCAAATAAGGTTAAAAATGATTTTTATAATTATTATTGATTTATTTGATGTTTAAAATATTTTACTAAGTATAAATAGTGTAGACACCCACATTTTGACCGCCAGGTGTCTATAGTAGGTCCCGCCAAACACCCGATGATGATAGGACGCAAACGTGCTTTAATGGACTCGGATATGGGCTCGAAATCATGGAAATTTGGTTTAGGCTTATTAGGGAGTACAAATCTCTCAAAACGGACCTCAAATCCAGGCCCAGTAGGTCGTTTCGAGTCAAATAAGACTAATTTGGGTCGATTCCGACACCAGGGGTAAAACCGTCTTTTAGCGACCGAGTCAAACCCAGTCAAAGATATTTTTTCCCGAGTCACTCGAGCTGGCCGTGACATTACACGTCCAGTTCGGACTCAAACACCGCAAAAATCAGCCTCGAATAATATTAAACAAATCCGTTTAAGGATAGAATTCGATCTCAAGTAGGAATTCTATCCGGAAACCGAAACAGTTTACAACCCGAGCTCAGATACTCGGCCAAGACAGCCGAGATATCCCTGTTTCAGCCGAGTTGCTCGGCTTCTTCACCAAGAAACGAGAAGTTTATTCCCTTACGAACTCTCGTATTTCCTATCCAAACCGGTATTTCTTGCCACACAAGCAAGACTACCTCGACTCCTATAAATAGGACCTCATATTCAACACAGAAACACACATGAAACATCAATAATTCCGACACATGAAACATCAATAATTCCGAGACATGAAACATCAATAATTCTGACACCTGAATCATCAATCAATACACCATAATTATTAGTCATACATACTCAATATATAGCAAAAAATAGTCTCGACACACGTCCGAAGGAATCCCGAAGTAGCTTCAAAAATCCGACAAAACCGACCCGTCCAAACCGGCCGAACCCGACGCTCCTCAAACACAAAAATCCGCACCACCTTGACTCATCCGCATCATCTCGACGCTCCCGTGCCTAAGCCACCGTCCGACGAGCCTTATACCGAGAAACTAAAGCATGTAGGTTGAGGGTGTAAATCAAACCCGATTCTTCTCCTTTCTCTCTCTCTCTCTCTCACGTCTTTCTCCTCTCTTTTCGTCCGTCCCTTTTTTTAATTTTATTTTACGGGTTATCGATCGTTTCGCATTATTAATATGGGTCGTTTGTCGCATCATATTTTTATTTATTTTCGATACTAAAAACTTTTTTTTTATAACGTTCTTAAAATACGATACCGATTCTCTAATCGAATATCGTATTTACAAGAACTAAATTAAATTAATTCTCGTTGATGCTAATAAAATCATTACCTTTTTTGCAAAATTCGATGATTTTAAACGCGGAGAGAATTAACATCGTCTTCGTTCAAAAAATTCTTTTTTACTTTTTTTCGTTCAAAACAAGTTTTTTTTTCAAAACTTTTTATAAAATCATTCCGACTATTTGATATCGATTTCATAATCGAATATCGAATATGACGAATATCGAAAATATAAGTCGAGTATAAATTAATCCATATTTGTACGCGATTTATAAAAATTAATGATTTTTCGAACAAAACAAAAAAACCCCGAACAGGCTGTCACGCGAGTCGCGCGCCTGTCAGGCGACTCGCGCCACAGCCTGCTCGGCCGAGTCCTTTTTTTTTTTCGTTTCTTCGCTGTTCTATTTTTAATTCTTTTCGAACCTTTACATTAAAATGCGACTTTCGCGACATATTTCGATAAAATACTTTTTTTAGGCCTCGGTCAACACGTGCTAATCCATCACGTGTCATTAAAACTTTTTCAAAATCATGCATATTATTTATTTACATCTTTTTTCGATTTATACACTGTTACTAACTCGTTTTCTCGTGTTTGTAGCTTTTTATTTGTTTTTATCATTTTATTAGACTAAAACGACTTCACATGCTAAAATAACTTTGACGTTATTAGTTTAATATGCATTAAACGACTTAGCAACCCACTTTATTTTTCTCATATGCTTAGGAAAAATAATGTTTGCATATCATTCAACCGTCGAACTAACGCGTGTACATAAAAAACGAACGATATCTTAGTAAAGGCCGCTAAGTGCGGGCGGGGTTGGGTGTTCTTAGTGAACTTCCCAACACGTACCCTCACCCCTTACTCAGAACCGTGGTTTCCGGATGTCCGAAACCATTGGCAACGAGAGTCATTCAATATACGATTAACCGCTCCAGTCGACATTGGTATCGATATGCAAAGGGACGAGCCCAATAAACTCAGACATCGGAAATGGGCCGTATTTTGTATACGGCCCACTACGACATAGAGTGGGCTCGAACGGTTCCGAATAACCACAAAATTCGGTGGCGACTCCTACTTCGATTTAAATTTCAATTTGACCATCTCATATGGAGATTCATTCGCCTCCCCAAACCCGCGCGTAGCCGCGTCGGGGTGGACCTATGTCATGTCCACAATTTGGCGACTCCACTGGGGATCAACTGATGAGTCACTTACCATCGGCATCCCTAGGGTGAGACTCGAAAAGAAATCGTTCGAATAGTAATGTACAGGTTTTAGTTCAATGGTTCATGCATAACCCATTCTTTCCCGGGCCGGTTACTTGTGACCGACGTCCCACTATACCACGGTGCATTCCTACTTGGACCCACTAAAGACTTCGATGGCGGAACTCGCATGGGTTTTACGGCAGGTTCTAAGACCAACTCGGCTTAGGAAGACCGTCCTGATTTGCGAGAAAGCTATCGTCGTTGGTATAGACCCTATTAGACCGACCGAGACTTAGACTAAGAGGATACATGGTGTCGTTATACTGTCTCCGTGACTACATGCTACTTGGTCCGTGTCTCATCCTTCTTTTCAAAAACCATCGTTTTCAAAAAACTTGCATCTCTTCAAAACTATCCATTTTTCAAAACCCGGAAAGCTACCGAATTTAGGACTTATGATTTTGACTCAAAATAGCCTATTTTTAGCCGGTATGCTGTCCAAACCTTTTCAAAAATTCAAAATCTCAGCCCAATAAACCTTTTTTCCGATTTTCAAAAAAGATCGGGCCGTCCAACCCGACTTTGCTCGGTTTTCAAAATTCAAATCCTCTTTTCAAACCCTCTTCTTCTTAGGACTTCCCGTATTTAGCAGTGTCGGGTCTTGTCATAAGTAGCAAGAGTCTATAGCGTCGAAACTCCGTCGATCTTACATCACGGGTTTCCACCCCATCCCAAGTGCGCCTTATTAGTCAAGGCACGACCCACCTACGTAGGACAAACTCCTACAAAGGGAAGCCCACTTACACAATCGAGTCCAAAGTCTGGGGACTAGCTCACACGTAGGTCTTTCTTCACACGGGACTAGGCCCACTCTGCCAAAATCCTAAAGAAAGCCCACCGTCCATGAGTCACCCGTCTAGGAGTCGGTTTTTTAGTCCGTTTCCGAGTCTAGTCGTTTTCTCGGGATGCACCTTTCGATCTGGGTCCGATTCTGATTACACGGTGTTCTTACAGACAGACCACCTCACACCCGAACCATGACTAAGGACGCTATTGATCAACTGAGCACCTCGTTGGCCAAGATCCAAGAGCAACTTGACCGAATTAGGGGTGATCAGATCGCCATTGTTACCCGGGTTAGCGCCATCGAATAGGACAAGCCCAAGGACGGAGATGAAGCTCATGGGCCATTAGCCGAATTGACTAGCGCAGTCCTCAAACTGCAAGAGCAGGTCCATTTGTCAACCCAAAACTCGATCCATACGGAAAATGCTCGTTCCTATTCACCTTTGACCAACGAGCTGCCCGCTAACCTCAACCTGACGGGCCTACCAATGTTCAACGGGACTGAAGACCCGGTATTACATATCCGGGATTTCAAAGAATTCATGGCCATCAAAGGAGTGAAATCAACCATGTTCAAGCACCTGTTTGCTTCCTCCCTCGAGAAGCACCCGAAAGCCTGGTACTACGGGCTTGACTCCAAGAAGTACAAGACTTGGGATGACGTGGCGACGGAATTCGCTCGGAATTATGCCGATAGTACCGAGATCCAGACCACGATGCGTACTTTAGAAGTCATGGCCCAAGAGCCCAAGGAAGGTTTCACTAAGTACCTTCAAAGGTGGAGGGCCGAGAGTGTGAAGTTGGTAGACAAGCCCAATGAGAAGACACTAGTGGAGGCGTTCATCAACAACCTCCTACCTTCCTACCGCATCCATCTTAGGTATGCCGGCATTTCTAACTTTGCAGTGCTTACCGAAATGGGCACTAGGATTGAAGATGATCTTCGACACAATGAAGATCCGGGTGAAGCTTCCGTTGAAGGCTATATTGGACATCAACTCGAGTCCTCAGAAGCCGACGACAAATGACAACATTATCCGAGAGTCTAGATTTGGTTTAAGCCGGAGTCTGAGTCCGAGTCTAGGATGTTCTATTTCCTTCACTTTCCATTTCCAAATCAGAGTCAAAGTCTTTTGCATTCTGTCCTCTTTTTCACATTTCAATAAAATCAGTTTTTCTATTTCACATATATACTTTCCCTATGTGTTTCCGAGAACATGATGAACACCATCATACACTGTGAGCACATGCACGTGACTATTGTGGGCACATCTATAATGACTGCAGGAAACCGAGCCCGTGTTTTCCTTTTACCTGTTCCATGTCTGACATAGAAAGCCACATAACCACCCTTAGTAGGAGCGGTATCGAATCCTATGACGAATCTAGGTAGTCTCCTAGTTTGGGTCCAAGACGGGAGGCAAGCCCATTTCCCACAATAAACACCAATCCGATAAGATCAACCGATCCCTACCTTTGGTATTAGTCCAACCAAAATGCAAAAAACCCATGACCGGGGCTGAGAGGTCAACCAAAATTCAAAAAACCCATGATCGGGGCTGAGAGGTCAACCAACATTCAGAAAACCCATGACCAGGGCTGAGAGGTCAACCAGAATTCAAGAAACCCATGACCGGGGCTGAGAGGTCAACCAAAATTCAAGAAACCCATGACCGAGGCTGAGAGGTCAACCAACATTCAAAAAAAAAAACCCATGACCGGGGCTAAGAGGTCAACCAGCAAAAATTAAAAAAAAACCCATGACCGAGGCTAAGAGGTCAATAAAAAAAAAATCAAATACCCATGACCGTGGTCAACGGTCAACTCAAGTGAAAATCCTTTGACCGGGGTACGGTCAAATTCAAAATTATCAATACCATCCAATAGGGGAGTGACAGTCAAGCTGGTCAGCTAGCACCACATCTAGCCTTCCCACATTATAACCCTCAAGACCTTCCAAGACCTAGGCTAGAGACAGCCCGGAATTTTGAGGATTCAAGCTCCATAGGATATCTCTAACCATTAAGGCCAGACATGGAAATCAGATCCCGCATTATCAAACCTTCCCCGATCGAAGTTCGAGTCATTATTACTCGACTTCCCCCTTTTCTACCACATTACAATACCTTACCCTCGAAGCCTTAGCTCCACAAAATCGAGCTCCAGATTTCGAATCATCAAAGCCACTTACTTCCTAGCACCACATTTCCAAAAAACATCTAAACCAGTTACCAGCCCCAAAACACGGGAATTCAACTTGCAGTCGGCATAAAACATGCCCAAATAGTTCACACCACCCCTGGGGGCTACCCCGGAAAATGCTCACAGTCACAGGATCAACATCCTAACTATTCTAGCCCTTTGGTCAGGACATCATTGGGAATGCACCTAGCCTACACCATTGCTATGGCTAGTTACACACAAAGCCCTAATAAACTAGGCACCATAATACATCTTTCAACACTGAACTACGGCTTGGTTTGATTTCACTACACGTGAATATGTAGGCAGCCTTTCAACAAAGGCACAACCACCCACATTGACACAAATTCAAAAAGCATCATCATTCCGGTCACGACACTGTCATGTTCTCAATAGCTAGCTTTGTTGTCCCGGGGGCTTCTCTTAGGCAGAAGTTCTCCATCCATTCACATAATCCAATATACCTTTAAAATCTAGCCTCCTTTCTTTAGTGAGTCCTAGTACTCGGCCCAGTCAAAGGTAAGAATCTGTCAGAGGCTCGAAGCAACACCCACTTTGGGAATGTGCCCTAAAAACGTTGCTACCACAAAGCCCTGTCGTACGGAAACAGTCTCATCTTTCCCGTTCCGAGGATTCGACCATGTTACCACTCGCCTAGGCTACGGAATAGCGCAATTTAAGAGTCTTCTCATCTTAGGTGGCCCATCCCCTACCGAGTCACGGTCCAACCCTTAGAGAGTCCAGTCGGGTCTGTCAACTCGTCCGGTCACGTCCAGAGTCGAGTCTGTCGGTATATCTCCCTCTTCACCTAGGTATACAGGCCTAACCAGAGGATTTTAGGAATCCATGTCAGAATCTGATCAGGAATCAAGTCATCCCAAACATTCCTTTTCTTCCAAATTTTTCAAAATTTCCGCCATTTTCAAAAAAAAATTCGGTTTTTTCCAAAAAAATTCAACCAAAAATCATTTTCTTCCCCAACACGAGTCGATGTTTTATCTGTATGTTGCATGCAAAACAGACAGGTATCCCAAGACTCCCGGAGAATTCTCAAAGTTCTCAGTGAAAATTCAAGCAACATTTTCGCCGAGGAATCGGATGTATCAGTAAGCGTTACATCCGCAGCTTCTAATAGAGGCTCCCGCGCAATTCAAAGATGGGACGTATCAGTAAGCGGTACACCCATAGCCTCCAAGGCAAACTCCCACGCAATTTCAAGATGGAGATTGTCTGCAAACAGACAAACCCAAGACTTTTTTAGTAGAAAGTCCCCGCGCCGTTATTGACATCTATCCAGGTATGATTTCTATCTTATGGCTGGCGAGCCCTTCAAGCAAGTCTAATGGACTCTAAACGACCCGATCGGAAGTCTGCCAGGTCTTAATCCTCGATTGGCCTGGTAGCTACTCTGACTTTCGCCTTGTCCAAGCCTCAGTCAGAGTGGGGGCTCTGTAGACACCCATATTTTGACCGCCAGGTGTCTATAGTAGGTCCCGCCAAACACCCGATGATGATAGGACGCAAACGTGCTTTAATGGACTCGGATATGGGCTCGAAATCATGGACATTTGGTTTAGGCTTATTAGGGAGTACAAATATCTCAAAACGGACCTCAAATCCAGGCCCAGTAGGTCGTTTCGAGTCAAATAAGACTAATTTGGGTCGATTCCGACACCAGGGGTAAAATCGTCTTTTAGCGACCGAGTCAAACCCGGTCAAAGATATTTTTTCCCGAGTCACTCGAGCTGGCCGTGACATTACACTTCCAGTTCGGACTCAAACACCGCAAAAATCAGCCTCGAATAATATTAAACAAATCCGTTTAAGGATAGAATTCGATCTCAAGTAGGAATTCTATCCGGAAACCGAAACAGTTTACAACCCGAGCTCAGATACTCGGCCAAGACAGCCGAGATATCCCTGTTTCAGCCGAGTTGCTCGGCTTCTTCATCAAGAAACAAGAAGTTTATTCCCTTACGAACTCTCGTGTTTCCTATCCAAACCGGTATTTCTTGCCACACAAGCAAGACTACCTCGACTCCTATAAATAGGACCTCATATTCAACACAAAAACACACATGAAACATCAATAATTCCGACACATGAAACATCAATAATTCCGAGACATGAAACATCAATAATTCCGACACCTGAATCATCAATCAATACACCATAATTATTAGTCATACATACTCAATATATAGCAAAAAATAGTCTCGACACACGTCCGAAGGAATCCCGAAGTAGCTTCAAAAATCCGACAAAACCGACCCGTCCAAACCGGCCGAACCCGACGCTCCTCACACACAAAAATCCGCACCACCTTGACTAATCCGCATCATCTCGACGCTCCCGTGCCTAAGCCACCGTCCGACGAGCCTTATACCGAGAAACTAAAGCATGTAGGTTGAGGGTGTAAATCAAACCCGATTCTTCTCCTTTCTCTCTCTCTCTCTCTCTCACGTCTTTCTCCTCTCTTTTCGTCCGTCCCTTTTTTTAATTTTATTTTACGGGTTATCGATCGTTTCGCATTATTAATATGGGTCGTTTGTCGCATCATATTTTTATTTATTTTCGATACTAAAAACTTTTTTTTTATAACGTTCTTAAAATACGATACCGATTCTCTAATCGAATATCGTATTTACAAGAACTAAATTAAATTAATTCTCGTTGATGCTAATAAAATCATTACCTTTTTTGCAAAATTCGATGATTTTAAACGCGGAGAGAATTAACATCGTCTTCGTTCAAAAAATTCTTTTTTACTTTTTTTCGTTCAAAACAAGTTTTTTTTTCAAAACTTTTTATAAAATCATTCCGACTATTTGATATCGATTTCATAATCGAATATCGAATATGACGAATATCGAAAATATAAGTCGAGTATAAATTAATCCATATTTGTACGCGATTTATAAAAATTAATGATTTTTCGAACAAAACAAAAAAACCCCGAACAGGCTGTCACGCGAGTCGCGCGCCTGTCAGGCGACTCGCGCCACAGCCTGCTCGGCCGAGTCCTTTTTTTTTCGTTTCTTCGCTTTTCTATTTTTAATTCTTTTCGAACCTTTACATTAAAATGCGACTTTCACGACATATTTCGATAAAATACTTTTTTTAGGCCTCGGTCAACACGTGCTAATCCATCACGTGTCATTAAAACTTTTTCAAAATCATGCATATTATTTATTTACATCTTTTTTCGATTTATACACTGTTACTAACTCGTTTTCTCGTGTTTGTAGCTTTTTATTTGTTTTTATCATTTTATTAGACTAAAACGACTTCACATGCTAAAATAACTTTGACGTTATTAGTTTAATATGCATTAAACGACTTAGCAACCCACTTTATTTTTCTCATATGCTTAGGAAAAATAATGTTTGCATATCATTCAACCGTCGAACTAACGCGTGTACATAAAAAACGAACGATATCTTAGTAAAGGCCGCTAAGTGCGGGCGGGGTTGGGTGTTCTTAGTGAACTTCCCAACACGTACCCTAACCCCTTACTCAGAACCGTGGTTTCCGGATGTCCGAAACCATTGGCAACGAGAGTCATTCAATATACGATTAACCGCTCCAGTCGACATTGGTATCGATATGCAAAGGGACGAGCCCAATAAACTCTGACATCGGAAATGGGCCGTATTTTGTATACGGCCCACTACGACATAGAGTGGGCTCGAACGGTTCCGAATAACCACAAAATTCGGTGGCGACTCCTACTTCGATTTAAATTTCAATTTGACCATCTCATATGGAGATTCATTCGCCTCCCCAAACCCGCGCGTGGCTGCGTCGGGGTGGACCTACGTCATGTCCACAAATAGGCTTTTTTTTTTTGAGGAAAACCCACGACGGGTAATTAAATTAAGGGAAAAGTCCTATGGTACCCTTGAACTATGTCACATTACACATGGTACCCCAGCTTTTAAGTTTGTTCCTATGGTAACCTTGAGTTTTATAGTTTAGTTCCCGATTTGACCTTACCTAAATTTCTGTCATGACGCCGTTAAATTATGACCAAAATTAATTATAGTTGTTCCCATGGTACCCTTAAGTTTTCATAGTTGTTCTCATGGTACCCTTAAGTTTTTCATAGTTGTTCCCATGGTACCCTGAAAGGAAAGCAACGACTCATTGAAGCAAAGCAACAACTAGTTTATTGAACTAACAGTTACACAAGTGCTTATAAATTCACTTTCCTTTCTATTTTGGCAGAAAAAGAACAAATAATCCATACTCACTCAACCTTTTCACCTCTTTTCTCACTTGTACAAAAAAATGGAAAAAATTGATGTTTCTGGATGATCGATCTTCAAGGTTATGGTGTTGAAGTTTTTCCATTTTTTTTGTACAAGTGAATAAGGAGGTGAAAAGGTTGAGTGGGTAAGTGTAGATTGTTTGATCTTCTTCTACCAAAAAAGAAAGGGGATTGACTTTATAAGCACTTGTGTAACAACTAGTTCAATAAACTAATCGTTGCTTTGCTTCAATGAGTCGTTACTTTTCTTTCAGGGGTACCATGAGAACAACTATGAAAACCTAAGGGTACCATGAGAACAACTATGAAAACTTAAGGGTACCATGGGAACAACTATGAAAACTTAAGGGTACCATGGGAACAATTATGAAAACTTAAGGGTGCCATGAGAACGCCTCTCTTTTTGAAGAAAAGTAGTTGTTAATTTTGGTCATAATTTAACGGCGTCATGACAGAAATTTGGATAAGGGCAAATCGGGAACTAAACTATAAAACTCAAGGTTACCATGTGAACAAATTTAAAAGCAGGGGTACCATGTGTAATGTGACATAGTTCGAGGGTACCATGGGAAATTTCCGATTAATTCCGCTTCCGCGCTAACCAAATCGTTAAGCTCTGACGGGACATAATCTCCTCAGAACCGTCTACCATCTAGCCTAGGAACGTAGCTTGCAAGAGTATGAGCTACAATATTATGATGTCTACGAACATGACTAAAAGAAACAGACCTAAACGAATTACAAACGCTGTAAATCTCATGGTATATGGAATAAACATCACTCCTGCCAATCTTCTTAGCCTTCAAAGCTAGGATGACAGTTAAGCAGTCACTTTCAACCTCCAGAACCAACACTCCGAGCCGCGCCGCTTCCGTGACACTATAAAGGATCGCTAGAGCTTCCGCCATCTCCACGCCCATCACGTCTTTTTGCTGAATAACAGCACTCCAGGCCACCAACCCGACTTCATTCCTGCACACAATACCCCAGCCCACTCCAACTCCCTCCTTAACACTAGCATCGACATTAATTTTCACGGCTCCTTCCCGCGGTCTCGTCCACCCCTCGTCAGCCCCTGTTTCCGTCCTGCCCTGTTCTGCAGTTCGCCCCCGGACAAACGTATCCCTCATCTCTTTTACCACCTCCCTCACTCTCCTAACCACCCTCTCCTCCACCCACTCCTCTTCTTCGAACAGTAGCCTATTACGACCCACCCACACCGACCAACAGCACATAAAAAATGTCATAGCCTCGCCTTCCTCCGTCTCCCTCACCATCCTTTCCACCCACTCCCTCACCCCACCATAATGGCCACCCTCATCCACCTCGAAACCCAGCCCCTCCCATACCCCCCAACCCGGCCGCAATCTCGTACCATATGGAGACTCGTCTCCATATTGCATAGACAACGGGGACAAGTAACATCCGTCAATTCCATCCGGGCCGCGATATTCGCCTTTGTAGCAATCGCATCGTGACATAATTGCCACATGAACACCTTGATTCGAGGTAAAATAGGAGCACTCCATATCTTATTCTACAGCCAGTCGCTCCGTCTGCCATCCGATTGACTCACCTCCATCCCATCTGTCCCAACCAATATCCTATATGCGGACCGAACCGAGTATTCTCCATCCTTCTCATGTTCCCAGCACCACCCATCAGGTTCCTCCCTGTTTGTTAAGCCTTATAGCTAAAATACGGTCGGCCTCGAAGGGGAGAAATAATTGTCTCACCCGTTCCTCATCCCATCTCAATCCATCTTCCGTCATCAAATCAGAGACCTTCATCTCGATATGCTTGCCTTCCCTCTCGCAGAGATGACCTTACGAGTTTGTGTCCCCGGAATCCAGGGATCCACCCAAACTCTCGTTCCTGTCCCACTCCCAACACACTTACGAACACCAAAATTCAGCACCCGTCTCGCCTCCCAAATGCCCCTCAACGTATAGCTAGGTTGATTACCCAGCTGAGCATCCATAACATCACACTCCGGGAAATATTTCCCTTTGAGCACCCGAGAAAAGAGGCACTCCGGCTGCGTTAACAATCTCAAAGTTTGTTTACCCATGAGTGCAATATTGAAGCAATGTAAATCACGAAACCCGAGGCCGCCCCTCCCTTTCGGTTTGCACATTCGGTCCCAAGCCACCCAAGGTATTTTCTGTTTTCCATTATCCGAGCCCCACCAAAAGTTAGAAATTAAAGATCGTAGTTCATCACAAAAATAAGACGGAAGCATAAAGACACTCATAGAGTAGGAAGGGATAGCTTGGCCCACAGCCTTTATCAATATCTCCTTCCCCGCTTTACTTAAAAGACTCCCTCTCCATCCCTGTAACTTCCTTCTCAACTTATCTCTAACTATCTGGGTGATGCCCCGCTTTGAACGCCCAACAAAAGTTGGTAGCCAAAGATAACGTTCTTGGAAATCCACCTGTGAAACCTGTAACACATTTAACACATTCTCCCTTCGAGCCTCCGTCGTTCCTGTGCTAAACGATATAGTGGTTTTTTCATAACTTACCAGCTGTCCAGAGGCCAACTCGTACTTCCTCAGCAGATCTCAAACGACAGTTGCCTCCCTCCTATTAGCACGGGCAAAAATGATGCAATCGTCCGCGAAGAGGAGGTGTGACACCATAGGCGCTCTAGTTGCAACCCGAACACCCCGTATCGAGCCCACCTCCATCGCCCTACGTATCAAGCTAGATAAGACCTCCGCGCACAAGATGAATAAATACGGAGAGAGCGGATCTCCCTGACGTAAACCACGCTCCGGGACGAACACGCGAGAGCTCGTGCCATTCACTCCGACTTCAAACGTCATGGACCTAACACACACCATCACCCGGCCAATCCAGGCCTCGTCAAAACCCATATGCCTTAAAGTATGCTCTAAAAACGTCCATTCGATCCGATCATAAGCTTTAGACATATCTAATTTTAAAGCCATATGACCCCCTGCACTCCTCGAATTCTTCATATGATGGAACAACTCAAAAGCGATGAGCACATTGTCCGTAATTAACCGTCCCGGAGTGAAAGCACTCTGATTTTCCGACACAATTTCTCCAAGAAAAGCTTTGAGCCGATTAGCCAGCACCTTCGAGATAAGTTTATACAAAACATTACAAAGGCTAATGGGACGAAAATCCGACATCTTATCCGGGGCTTTCTTCTTCGGTATAAGCACAATTTTAGTATGGTTCAGACCCGATGGCATCCTTCCTCCATTAAGAACCTCCAACACCAGTTGAATCACCAACGGCCCAACGATATGCCAATACGTTTGATAGAAAAGAGCATTCATACCGTCCGGTCCCGGAGCCTTCAATGGATGCATTTGTCTCAACGCTACTAAAACCTCCTCTCCCGTATAACACTCTCGAAGACGGGTATTCATGTCGACACTGACCCTTCTCGCAACCCCCTCCATAATTCCGTCTCCCACCTCCGGATCCGACGAATGAAACAGGTCATTAAAGTAGGACACCGCACAATTCGCTATATCCTCCGTTTTTTCAAAAATTCGACCTTGCTCGTCAGTCACCCTACTGATGGTATTTTTAGCTCTTCACTGACTAGCTTTTCGATGAAAAAACTTCGTATTTCTGTCCCCATCCCGTAACCACAAAATTCTAGACCGCTGTCGCCAAAAGAGTTCCTCCTGGGCAAGCAACTGGGCTATGTCACGGGTAACCTGTTTCCTCTCCGCCACTTCCCTAGCACTCCTCCCCCCTCATTCAGAATCGCCAATTGCCTACGTTTCCGCTCCAGCAATCTAGTCACTTTGCCCAACAAAAATCGTTTCCAGTTTTGAAGCTTTTCAGCACATAGTTTGATTGAGTCCAGCACCCCTCCCCGAGCATCATCCCACACCTCCCGAATGGTCTCCTCGCACCCCTCCTCACCCACCCAGACCTGCTCAAAGCGGAAAACTCGAATTCTTCCACTCTCTATATCCGGCCTCCCCCTAGGTAGCACACAAATCGGGCTATGATCAGACCACTCACGATCAAGATGCACCACTTTAGCACGCGGAAATAACTCGAGCCAAGCCTCATTTATCATCGCACGATCAATCCGACTCTGTCTATTTCTGTCCCCAGCTTGCCCATTGTCATAGGTAAAATCATACCCATCAAAAGGTAAGTCCCGCAACCCACACTCATCCACCGCATCCCGGAAATTATTCATCTGCCATTGTAATCGATCACCCCCTTTCATCTCCGTAGCATACAAAACTTCATTGAAATCACCCATGCATAACCAAGGCCCACTCGACTCACTACTAAGAAAACGTAAAAGACTCCACGAAAGATGTCGGTCTTGAATGGCCGGCCATCCGTAAAAACCTGTACACCTCCAATACTGACCCTCTAACTCTACATCGACATCTATGAAATGAACTGACGACCCTCTAAAAGCAACTTTGAACTCCGAACGCCATAACAACGCTAACCCACCTGACCTTCCTACACTATCGACCTCCACACCCTCATACCCCTCCCATCGGCCTCGTACTTTCCTCATCTCCTCGTCAGACAGCTTGGTTTCACAAAGAAATACGAGCGCCGGGGCCTCCCTCCGGATTAAGCTCCGGAGGCCGTCTACCGCAGCGGGGTTGCTCAGCCCCCTGCAGTTAAGGCTAAATAGTTTCATTGGGCCGGGCGGGACTGAGCGACCTCAGCCTCCGCCTCAGGTGAACATATACCCATGATAGTACACAATTTCTTCCCGTCACCAAGACCCATCTCCCCCTCCTCCTCCCGTTCTCGTTTCCCTCCAGATGCCTTCGCACCTCCCATATTGTCCTTACCCTCCCGAGCCAGCCGCTTCCATTTGCCTCCCTGACCTTTGTTCGATTTCAATTCCCCGTGTCCACGAGATACCCCAGTATCCGCATTGACATTACCACTCACAATAATCCCTCTATCTCGATCCTCCCTCATCTGTAGACTTGCTTGTGTGGGTGTCTCATCAATTATCATGGCTAGAGCATCACCCACTTCCCTCCCTACCCCTCGTTGCCCTCTTACCCGTTCTCCCTCTAAATCTATGCCCTCACTCCCCTCCTTCCTCTGCTCTTTCCTCCTACGTCCCAACATAGAAATTTGTTGCAACTTATTCACCAAATTTGACACAATCTCCTCCTCCTTCCTCTTCGCTTCTTCGTCGAACGCATGCTGTAATACTCTCCCCTTTGATTCAGTCCCCTTCGATCCCAATCTACTCGTTTTCCATGGTGATGCACGCAACTCGTCTCCATATTGTAGCTCACTCTCCTCATATGGCCCCTCATCACAGTCACGTTCCCCATGCCCAAGGACCCCGCATCCGTAGCAGAAATTTGTTAATCGTTCATATTTAACAGGGAACTCCACCAAACCTCTACTTGGCATACGTATAGAGATAAATTTTTGTAACGGTTTCCTAACATCATGTAGGATCCGTAGTCGAATTGCTCTCCCCGGTTCTGACACTGCACTCTCGTCCATACTAATGAAGTTGCCCAACTGTGCCCCAATCCTTCTAGCATTCTCTAAATTATTTCGACCACGGATTGGGAGATCATATACTCGTACCCACATTGGAACATGGTCAAGAGGAGTATCAGTCAGTCTACCTTCCCTTATAGGGTCACCAAAGCACCATATATATTTGTCAAAGTGCCAGGGTTGTCCGTCAATAACTTTCATCTTATCATGGATAGTTTCAAAAGTAAATAGGAACATACGCTCTTTGGCATCGAGGATAGTTCCATTTATCTTACCTTTTGTTTGCCATACTTTCTCCATCGTTTCAATCGCGGCTCGGACGTTAATTGACTTCGTAGTCCACACTTTCCCGACAATCGTAATCTCCTCCTTCTTAGCGTCGTCGTCGCCTTCCAAATCCCACATGATAGCAGCGTCCTCTCCCACCTTCTCTTTTCCCTTACGCGACGTGCCCACATCCGATCGCAACATTCTCAAAAAACTTAGGGTTTCCGAAAAGTGAACAAGAATAGTTTGTAACAGACTAGGAAAGAAAATGACCCTACAACGAGGGATCAACACCTCGAACGAAGAGGATGAGAGGCAGAAAACCTAGGAGGCTCTCATAGGCTAAATCCTAGAGATATTTTTTAAGTATAAATAGGCTTTAAGAGATAGGTATACTTGTACAAATACGAAACCGTATAAAAATACTAAATACGTACAGTTGAACAATAAATGTACTAAATACTTGTGCCCAAAAAGTATAGAGTACTAAAAGACGAATAACCCAAAAGTACTAAGTTAAACAATGCTTAAATATGCAAAACAACACTTAAACTTTATAATAAGCACTTAAGGACTTATTAGTGACTAAGTCAAAACTAAGGGTTGACTAGTCTATCTTGGTCAAACTTTGGCTTTTTAAGTCAACATAGACCAAGTCAAGATAAAGGAACCCATCTTAAATAATGTACTTAGAAATAATTGAATCTTTAATCAAATCTCAACTAATGAACGCTTCATATAATATATCTCAAATAAAATGTTCCAAATCCCTTACATCAGTATACTAAAACTATCAGTTAAGATAAATTTTATGACGATTAATATTGTTTGTTAATCTTAAAATCGACACACTCAAACCATAGGAACAATCGTACTTCTAGTCGGTGTGTTACCTAAGCCGGTGATCAGACACGTTTTCACGAACGATGTTATCGATACCAATCATGGTGAAAATGAACATGTGCCCTGGCAGTACCCTCTGAGTCGTCTTCACCATTCCATGTTGTAATGACTTGTTCCGAGTCAATACAGAGCCCACAGACCGGTTATCATTATGGAACCCGGTATTGTTTCATCCCTCTGGACATCAGACATGTGCCCCACGATGACCGCTGAGCTCGATATTCCAAAGACTCTGTCTTTATAAGACACCCAAATTCAGCCTACGTTTCGTGTTGGGCGCTATCTTGGTAAAGTTTAGAAGACGATGCGATAGAAGACAACTTCGAAAGTAGACTACGACACTCGGAGTCACTGCTCATGGGAGGCCATGATGCATCCTGCCGGTGCGAGAAAATGCTAAGAAGTAAATGGGCAGCCCGCTCTTTATGAGTTTGTCGGTAGAGTAGTAGTCGTCCAGTTGCCATTGAGGTGCTCGGTTGTGTAAAGGTTCTCTTTCCCGAGACCAAGAGTATGGATTGGGTGTGTGCGCATACATAGACAAGGGCACTGATCAGCTCTCACTCTCTATATCGGATATCTTTGGGGGCGGAATACCTTCCGACCTTTGCCTTAGCAGTGTATGGGACATGTTCGGTTTAGCGGGGCCTTTGAGTCCATGCACTTGCAGTCCTTCTTCTCCGTATGTCAGTCGACTAAACCGAGTGAATTTAGGTGTTCGATCCTATTGAGCACTAGGGATGAGATGTAAACCTCCTAGTATCGATATGATTGGCGGGATTGATGTTCCCATCCGCACGTATGGTGAGATGCAAGCCTTAAGTGTGCATGAGACATTAGTAGTCACGTCCCGTGCATTATGTGAACGGAAACCATTGTTTTTAAAAGTAAATGACTACAGTTTTCTAAATCACATGTGCTATTATGCTTTGTTACTGTTCTATACTCTTATGACTAATGATGTGATTGTAATGCTTGATAATGGGAAGTGATGTTTTGTTATATGTCTTGCTTGAATATTGATTATGATTTATGTTATGTTTCATATGATTTGTATTATGTATGTCTTACTCTATTTTCACATGACACTTCTATGAATCCATGATCTATGCTTTACTGTATTATTCACATGATACTCATATGATGTATGTATTACTTTATTCTATATAACCTACATGTCTTATATATTTAAATTGATTCGCATGTTAACTGAAATCACTTCATGTGTATCTCACATTGTATACATGTCGATTTGTAATGTGACATGCCTGCTTATCTGTTAATTAGATAACCTAAACGTTGTACTAAATTGATTATTTGGGGCCGTGTTAGAAGGACGGTTAGGTTACTCCCACTAAGTGGGACATGTATATATAAATATGCATTCAGGTTGACGAACCCTGAAGACTGGACATGGGGGCATGCGTGAGTGCAAGAGATACAGTGTGGCAGATGAGAGTGTCAAACTATAAATCTTGTAACACAAATTTTGTCATACTATTGTATTTAGAAATTTGTAATTCGGGTTTCAGTTGTTGTATTTTAACGAACGGTTCATTTATCGGTAAAAGACTCACTTGAGTCGATGGTTTTAAATTTTTATCCCTTTTTACGACTTAATTATTTTCCGCCTTGTTAATTAATGTCATTAGAAGAACCGGGTTGTTACAAGAACTCAACCGCACCAGGCATGCAAAGAGTTGGAATGTCCTTCCTCATGATTACATTCCTCGTAAAGTGGCCTTTTTGGGCAGTGTGCCAGATCAGTGATTGGCTTCCCTTCTCACAAAGGTGGTTGGGACGCCATTAATGCCATTTTTGCTTTTGTATAAATTTCGACCCTCCTCACCATTTCCACAACCCGTCTCCATTTCCTTCTACTCTCTTTTCAAAGGAGTATGTCTTGGATTACGAAAACAGTTTTTCATTGTGGGGTCCGTGTGGACGTTCGTTGTTTCAGGGGGCGTAGGAGGTTGAAGTACTCCAGAGCAGCCTAAATGAAAAAAATTCGTACTAACTTGGTATATAAATTATCTATGTTTATTGCAGTTTTTTCGAGGAGTGGCTACTATATTTAATACGGAATACATGGGTTGAAGCTTTGCTTTGAGGGTTGAAGACGTAGTATTTTTTTAGGTTTTTAAAAGGCTGTTTGCACTTATTTTGGACCTATTTTTATTAATTTAATTTAGTCGATGTCGGATATATATAATTTTTGGGATTTTATGAGTAATATAATTATCATATTTTTCACTTGTCATTTCTTTTTATTTTCGTATCGTATTTCAGAGATAGAAATAATAGTTCGTATCGAATGAAATCGATACCAAATTTACTATATGGGTGCAATTGTGAAGCTAACAGTGTCAAATCCAATTGTTACGATTGTCATAGATGATTTTTTGTAATACTTATCGTGTCGAATATAATTGATACAATTGTAAAACAGATGACATATAATATTACTTATTCGTGTCGAATACAATCGTTACAGTTCGTATTAGTAGGAAATTCAAATTACTTACCGCCTCAATAATAATCGACACTAAATTCGCCACCAAAGCTTCTCTTCTTTCGTGTCGATTTTAAGAAGTTAACCCGACGAATAGATTATTCGCCACGAAAGGCTACGGAAACGCCAACTACCCCAACGAAAACATAATCAACGAAGAAACCTTTCGCGTCGAATGGAATCGCCACGAAATACCAAAATAATTGACACGAAAAGGTGATTTTGTTGTAGTGGATATGGCCCTGCATCGCAGCAGGCGTCCTCATTCTCGCTCTTCCCAAAATGTCAGGAGAGCTTCTGCCAGAGTGGGCAAGCGCCCTGTAGAGCCTTCACCTCCACCTAGGCCCATGCCTAGGCGCTGCTCCCGGGTGGGAGGCTGTTTTTATCGGGGATGACACAAGTGCTTCCCCTGGTTGCATCCGGAGCAGTTTGATCCCAGCTGCCCTGAATTGAACTCTTCTCCTAAGTCAGGTCCTTCCTCTCCTCAGATGAGGAAGGTGGGCTGTGGCTCCTGTAACGATGCCAGGGCTGTCCCTTATGGCAGGGGCTGGGACATTAGCAGTCAGGACTCTGGGGACAGCGAAGGCCAAAGCTACTCCTCTGGTAGGAATGACCCTGATGACCCATTCAAGGACTCTGACGAATGGGACTGGGGGTCCGATGTCGGCGGTCATGACAGCCCTGGGGACTACTCTCCAGGTTTTGATGATGACTAGGCCTGCTCCGGGTATGCGGGCAGGTTGAGCCAAATTTTCAGGCTCTTTTTTGTAATTTACTTTTCCTGTGGTTTGTAACTCTTGGCCACTTTTGGGCTTTTTCTAATGGAAAATTAGGCAGGCTTTTTTACTTGTGTTGTTTTTGTGTTTGTTTTTTTTTGTTTTTTTTTAATGAATGAATGGATGGGCGAATGACGCTACATAATGATTACCCTCTTGACTTCTGTTGCCTTTTCGAGGTTTCTCGGGAAGTGATGGGTGGTTGGGTTTTTGAAAATGTGACACGTGGGGGCTTTTCTCGGGAAGGTCTTCAGGATGGGCGACTCTTCATCTGCCCTTGCCTATAAAAGCATCCCTTCTCCTCCTATTCCCCCTTTTACACTTTTACAAACCTAGAGAAATCCTTCTTCACAATCTTCCTTTGCTAAAAACTCTAGACTGAAGAACTGCTTTCTTGTGCTTTCGTCTGATCGGCCATCAATTTAGGTCAGAATCTTCTCTTCAATCTTCATTTTTTCATTTCTTCGCTTTTTTTCTCCTTAGTCATCATGAGCGGTCGTCGTGCTCGCATCTTGACCTTTACTGACCCCTCGGCCGAAAAGGCGGAGGGTAGGGAAGGGTTGGGACTGACCTTGCCTCCTCTTCTGGGGGGCCTAGTGTTGGGATGGACGGGGAGGATTACCCGGACGGGGATGCCAACTTTCTTGACCCTGCCCCTTTCGATGTTATTGACTCTGACGACAAGGCGAGGGAGATTGACCCCTCCACCATCGTTGGTCCACTTGTCCCCAGGGAGTCGGGGAGGACCTATTACTTAGATAAGTCCAAGTATCAAGTTCCCCTAAGAACCTACCCGGAGTCCAAGAACCGGGACTTGATTCTAGAGAGGAACGCTGCTGAGGCCATCGAGCGCTTTTACCATTTGGGGAAGGGTATACAATCGTTGTCCTTGGGGAGAGGGACATTGTTTGCTGCCCTCCTAACGGCTGTATTGCCGTCTATCATAAGTGCCTGGAATTTGGCTTGCGTTTCCCCCTGCACCCCTTTTTGGAGGAGACATTTAGGCGAATGAACGTGGCCATCGCCCAGTTGACCGCCGTGTCGGTCAGGTCACTGATAGCTTACACGTGGACCTGCCTGTTCCATGGTGAGGGGCCCTCCATTGATGCTCTGAGGTACATGGTCGGCCTGCAGATGGTGTCCTCTTCTGGGGGTGATGGATCCCCTGGATATTGGTCTGTCCAAAGGCAAAAGGGGTACACCTTGGTCTGGCCAGTCATGAATAGCTTGAAGGACTGGAAAAACAACTTCTTGTACGTGCACAGCGCCACAGGGTGGAAGATTCCTCGGCACTTCAGGAACCATGTTGTAGACACCCGCATTTTGACCGCCAGGTGTCTATGGCAGTTTCCAAAAAACACCCGATGATGATCGGAAGCTAACGTGTTTCTATGCGCTCGGATACGGGCTCAAATCCATTAATCGTTGGTAACACACTTACAGAGTACAAATCTCACCAAACGGACCTCAAATCCAGGCCCAGTGGATCATTCCGAGTCAAACAAGACTAATTTGGGCCAAAACCGACACCGGAAATAAAACCAACTTTTTGCGATTGGGTCAACCCCGGTCAAATTCGTTTCCGAGACACACAAAAAACAGCCATACAATCATCAAAAGTCCAAGTCAAACACAAAACCCATCAAACTCAAAGTCAAAGGTCCAAAACAATGGACCCGTGCAACCCGACTGGGCCACTCGATCGAGTGACCCACCCACTCGATCGAGTGGGCTTGTTTCAAGCCCGACGGCAGGCTTCACGGGCCACTCGACCGAGTTGGCCTCATACTCGGTCGAGTAACCCTAATCCGGGTGCCCTAGCCTTTCCTATATATACCCCCCATGCAACACACATGCAACCAATCTTTTTGCAACCTCAAAAAACCCTAGAGCAATCATTACACACACAACCCTAATCAACTTTCATACACACTTTCAAAACCCTAATCAACATCAAGATCAAACCCTAAGCAACATCAAAATTCAACCCTAATCAAGATCAAATTCAAACCCTACCTAGTTTTAGGAATCAATCCCAAGCCACCACAACTTAACCTCCATAAAACCTTGAAGACTCTTGTGTTAAAGCCACGGTTACGAGTCCGTTCCGAGACAAGAACATGTAGGTTGAGGGTGTCAAAACCCCTTTCTCTCCTTCTTCTCTTCCTCACGTCGTCTTCATCTTCCTTTTCATCTTTTTTTCGTTTTTTTTTTATTTTGTTCATTGCATTGTAATATCGATAATATTATTAGTACAAAACATTAAAATACTTATTGATTTGTGTCGAATGTGAGTGATGGTGGGATAAGGAAAACCGCATATACAAGTGTACTGCACACGCGTCGTCGGTCGCTTATCCCACCACCCCGATTGTTTGATTATTGAAATAAGTCAACGTAAACGATAATTCGTTTTTTTTTTATTTTTTGTAGTCATCATCATCGATCTTGCATTCATCAATTTTTAAAATCAATTCTAATAAGGGTCGAAACCCGTTGACACGGATCCGACATCACAATCCCTAGGGATTTATTTCGATGTCGGAGAAGTCGAGGGAATCAAGTTTTTTATTTATTCAAGTCAAGCGTCGATTTTAGATTCGATACCAATTCCATAATTGGATACCGAATCTAACGATCAAGTCACATGAATTAATTAACGGATTTGTTCATATCACGATAATTAATTTAAGATGACTAAAATTAATCTTTTTTTTATTATTTTATTTTCACTCTAATATTCCATATCGATTCAATAATCGAATATGGGATATAACGAGTATTCAAAATTAGAATCGGGTATAAATTCAACAATATTTATATTCGGTTCAACAAAATTCGCGATTTATAAAAAAACCAAATCGAACATAAATTGTGCAATATTTATGTCCGATTCGGTAAAACCGTCAAATTATCAAAAATTAAAAGCAATTTCAAAATCAACAATTAAATTGCAAACGAACCAAGTTCGTACAGGTGCCACTCGACCGAGTGCCTTAGTCACTCGATCGAGTGACATCCTAAAATCAGATCAGAATGCCTATTACGACCCCCACTCGATCGAGTCTCACAGTTACTCGGTCGAGTGGCCATGTACTCGACCGAGTTGGTCAATAACTCGGCCGAGTACGGTCTAAAACGCAAAACAGAATCATCTTTTATAGGTCCACTCGATCGAGTCCATCAACCACTCGATCGAGTGACCGCATAACGACTAAAACAACGAGTCGTACATTCTCTTATTTTCTAAACTCGATAGTATTTTGCGGCTTAGGTCAACATGTGCTTAATTAATCACGTGTATACTATCTTTTCAAACCATACCTCTCATATTTGCACCTTTTCATCTCATCTCATATTTGCACAAACCGTTATTATTCGTTATATCATTACATCGTTACTAACGCGTTTGTTATTTCTTTTGTCAATTTAATTATTGTTCGTTTATTGTACTAAATGAACCCACATGCTAAAATTCCACTTTGACGTAGAATTAATTGCATTAAATTGACTTATAAACCCTTTTCAATTTCATTCACATGCCTAGGAAAAACAATGTTTGCATAAGCATTTTTCCCGTTTTACTAACGCGCGTATTGTAAGTCATTCGAATTCTTAGTAGAGGCCGCTAATGTGCGGGTGGGGTTGGGTGTCCTTTGTGGGCTTCCCAACACGTACCCTCACCCCTTTCTCAGAACCTCGGTTTCCGGATGTCCGAAACCGTTGGCGCACGAGAGTCATTCATACACGATATCCGATAATGTCGGTATCGGTATCGCAATGCAAAGGGACGAGCCCAATAAACTCTGACATCCGAAATGGGCCGTATTTTGTATACGGACCACTACGACATAGAGTGGGCTCGAATGGTTCCGAATAACCAAAAAATTCGGTGGCGACTCCACATAGACCTAAATTTCAATTCGATCCATTCTCATATGGAGATTCATTCGCCTCCCCAAACCCGCGCGTGGCCGCGTCGGGGTGGACCTATGTCATGTCCACACATGTTCACACGAGACTGGAAACTCGCCAGGAATACCACCCTAGAGTTGGGGGGAGGGCCCTCGAGGTGAAATTGAATAACAAGGACGAGGAGCTGGTGAAGAAATTCGTCGCTCTGGTAGACAAGTCAGGCGTCCTGGTTTCTGGCTCCCTCATGCGGAGCTCATAGCTACTGATGACTATCTAACTCGAGTGGGTCTGAATCCTGGCCTCGATGGAGGTAGTTCAGGGACATTATTGACATTATCTCTTTCCAGCCCCACCTTTCCATATTTTTCTAACTGATCTCTCCTTTGCCTCGCAGATCTTGCCACCCGAACCTGGTCAAGGAAAGAGGTGAGGAGACTCGGTCTGGATGACGACTTCACCATTGTTACAAGGCGTCCCTCCCTTCCTTCTAGCTATAAGAAAGGTGAGAAGAATTTGATGAATTACTTGAAGGGCATCCCTGCCAACCGAGCGAGACTTCCTCTCCCTCCTAGGCTACCGCCTGCCAAGCTGGCGGCTCCCCCTTCTGCTGCTCGCGGCGTGGAGACGGAGGCTGCCTCGGAGGCCACCCCCTCTCCCGCTAGCAAGCAGGGAGGTTCCCCTGCAGGGTCTCGTAATCCCCTAGGACCGCAACCTGCTGGCTCTAAGGAGACTGGGGAGAGTGTTCCACTGGAGAGCAGGAGGAAAAAGAACAGGGAGCCCACAGGCGCTGCGCATGTGGTTGATCTAGAGGCCGACACACTTGACCCCAATTGCCCTGCTCACAATGTCCCAGGTGCCCTCCTTTCAGAGGAGAATGCTGAGTTCCACTACACTGCTGGCGACAGCCTTGACGTCTCTGCCCTGTTGTGGACATGACGTAGGTCCACCCCGACGCGGCCACGCGCGGGTTTGGGCAGGCGAATGAATCTCGTGGTAAGATTGTTCTCGGGTTCGAAATTTAAGTCAAAGTTGGAGTCGCCACCGAATTTTATGGTTATTCGGAACCATTCGAGCCCACTCTATGTCATCACGGACCGTACACAAAGTACGGCCCATTTCGATTTCAGAGTTTATGGGGCTCGTCCCTTTGCATTCTGATACCGATACCATCTACACCGGTTGTCGTGTAAAGAATGACTCTCGTGCGCCAACGGTTTCGGACATCCGGAAACCGAGGTTCTGAGTAAGGGGTGAGGGTACGTGTTGGGAAGCCAACTAAGGACACCCAACCCCGCCCGCACATAGCGGCCTCTACTAAGACATCGTGTATGTTCGTGTACGCGCGCTAGTAAAACGACTAAATGATATGCAACCAGCGTTTTCGGCTAAACATGCGAATTTTGTGTTAACTACGTCATTTAATGCATCCAACTATTGTCGAAGTTGTTTAGCATGCGAGGTTCATTTATAAAGCAATAAGCATCAAAATAAATAAAGCTCGTAAATACGTACAAAATACACGGGCGGAAATACAACCCGGCCAATACAAAAATAACGAATAATAAAATAGCATAAACGGAAAATATATAAAAAAGAGAGCGATAAATAAATAAATGACTCGAAACGGACCCGTATATAATAAATACACACTAGACCGTAAGTTGTGCAAGTGGACGAACTTCGATTAAATACACATTATATTGTGTACTAATCGAAGGACGGAGATATGGGACCTAGGCGTGGTGCTAGCCCGATCCCGAATCTCGTTGCCTTGTCCCGACCTATCACCTCGAAATGTTGGCGTCCAAATTAATCACGTGTCGGATACGACTAAAGAGTCGTCGACGCAAGACTAATAGTGAAGGACAATCGATCAAAGTCGTTTTAAGTGTAGTGATATGCATGCGTTTTGAAAAATGGAATTACGTGATTGACTTTGCACGCTACGACTAAGTCGTAAAAAAAAAGACGAGGCTCAAATGATGCATTAAAGTCCTCGGATTTTTGGGCTACAGGACCCACTCGATTGAGTCATGGCCTGGACTCGATCGAGTGCATCTTCGAGATGGCTACTGCCCAGTTTTTGGGGTGTTACTCGATCGAGTGGCTCATGGCACTCGGTCGAGTGCCCCCTGTACGAGTTATAACTCGTTTCATTTTTTTATTAAAAATTGACGGTTGGTCGAGTTAAATAAAAAATATCGCATGATTTTAATTTAACTCGGCTTCCGGTGCTATAATCATGTATTTATACGATTATAATACCGTTGTCGGAATTTTATGGAAAATGCTATTACGGGATTGAAAAATTCGATTAGCGACGAAATTTTATCCCTCTGTGTCACAACATCGATAATAATCCTAACGGATTATGTGATGCCGATTTTCACGTCAACGGGTTTCGCGCTAATCTTAGAAATGGAGTCCTACGCGTTCAACTATGAGCGACCACGATCTCATTACGCCCTTGAGTACATTGGGGCGGCGCTCCTCGAATGGGTGCCACCTCTGTCATTGCTCGTAAAGGGATTAAACGGACTTTGGATGATCGTCATAGTCAAACGGGTTAGGATCCGAATTTTAGTATCAGTATGTATATATACACGGTATATAAATGTTAGAATGCGGAATTTAAAATGTTAATAAACAATAAAAATGTTAGTGTTAAAGTTAGTGTTAGTGTTAGTTTACTAATACAATTATAATATGAAATACAAAAACGTATATATAAAGGAAACGAAATAGTAAAGATTGAGACGGGGTTTATGACACCCTCAATATACATGCTTAGTAAGGCCTCGGCAATGGACTCGTAATAGCGACGGGAACGCGGGAGTATCGAGGATGTATGCAAGTTATGGTGTTTGTGTGTGTGTATTGGTTTTACGAGGGATATTAACTCGGTTTTTTGACTAAGGTTGCTTAGGGTTTGTAGTATGGAAGTGATGAGGGTGGATTAGGGTAGAAATGTAGGGTAGAATTGCATTCATCGAAACTGAAAAATGAGAAGGGTTTGAGGGGTATTTATAGAGTTTACCCCTCGACCTAGGGTCACTCGATCGAGTGGCCCTAGTGCACTCGATCGAGTGCCTTTGAAAACGGGTTTGTTCCGGATTTTTTGGCTCCACTCGACCGAGTGGGTCAATCCACTCGATCGAGTGGATCAAGTTGGACGAGCCATTTTAGGAAATGGTTGACTCTTGATCTTTTTTGAATTTTGTATTTGGGTGCAATTTTCTAGAAGCGCATCAGGCTGTTTTTGTGTGTCGGATTTGTCTTTGACCGGGTTTTGACCCGGTCACCAAAAGACAGTTTTTATTTTTGGTGTCGGTTTTGGCCCAAATTAGTCTTGTTTTGCTCGGAACGACCCACTGGGCCTGAATTCGAGGTCGCTTTTGAGAGATTTGTACTCCGATAAATGTCCACGTCGGATATTATTGATTTCGAGCCCATATTCGAGTATACTATGTCACGTTTGCGTCTGATCATCATCGGGTGTTTTGTCGGAAACTGCTATAGACACTAGTAGGCAAAATGCGTGTGTCTACACCTGCTCTCTGACTCTAGCGCCGTTTTGGCAGACCATATCACCAAGTCTGTAACCTCCACTACTAACCAGGTGCTCCAGTACATCCAGCGTACTTTCAGGGTGCTTCAGGCCTCTGCTGAGTTGGCGGCACTTAGCCGCCTGAGCGATGAAGAACTAACTGTTACTCTCGGACTCCCTCTCTCTGACCGCCTGGCCTTGATTCAGAAGGACGTTACCCTCATTGCCAGCTTGAAGGACCAACTGGCGAAGAGAGAGGGTGACTTGGAGGAAGCTAAAGTTCAGGCGGCCCTCTGGAAGACCCAGGGCGAAAGAGCTATAAGGGAGGCGTCCAGCCTGGAGGAGGAGCTGAAAAAGGCCAGGCAGGCTGCTGTTGAGCTAGAGCAGGCTAAGAAAGCGGGGGCTGAGTTGGAGCACACAAAAAGAAAGGCGATTGACCTAGAGTAGCGCCTGTCCAAAGCTGACTCAGACTTCCAGAAGGCCCAGGATGACTTGAAGGCAAAGAGTGAGGAATGACAGAAGGAGAAAGATGCCATAGTTCAGGAGGCTGAGGCTGCGGTGGAAATGGGCTTTAATGATGGCGCCTCCTCCTCCTTGTAGTTTGTCATGGAAGTTATTAGGGAAATGCTTCCTGACTTTAATGAGGATGCCTTCAGAGATCTTTATGCCGTCAAGAATGACGCCCGAGCAAATAGGTCGCCTGAGGAGGCTACTGGCCCTGACCAAGGTGCCCCCCTGCTTATCATGCGGGGCAGTCGTCCTCTGAGGGCTCTTGTCCTTACCCTGCTGCGCCTTCGCTCCTTTGCTGATATTTTGATCTTTTTGCGCGCCGGGTCCTGATGTGGCCGGCTGCCTATTTGGTGTAATATTTTAACTTTTCTGTTCATGGATTTTATCGTCCCTCTATCAAACTCTTTCATTTGTTTACGAACGTATCCTTTTTGTTTCTATTTTGCCTGCTTTTTCTTTCAAGATCAGGCCCAGCCCTGGCTTCTGGTTGAAGTCCAGGGAACCTGCCCCCTGCCTGCCCAGAGGTTGGTAGGGGAAGTTAGTGTTTTTTATACAAGGTTGGGGGATGCCCCCAATCCTTCTTCATTCGGCACGTGGGGCCTGGCCTAACCCTGACGTCCGGTAGAAGTCTAGGGGGCCTGCCCCCTGCCTACCTGGGGGTAGGTAGGGGGACTCAGCGTTTCTTATACAAGGTTGGGGGATGCCCCCAGTCCTTGTTCATTCGGCACGTGGGGCCCGTCCTGTCCCTGGCTTCTGGTCGAAGTCTAGGGGGCCTGCCCCCTGCCTGCCTGGTGGTAGGTAGGGGGACTTAGCGTTTTTTATACAAGGTTGGGGGATGCCCCCAGTCCTTGTTCATTCGACGCGTGGGGCCCGGCCTGACCCTGGCTTCTGGTCGAAGTCCAGGGGGCCTGCCCCCTGCTTGCCCAGAGGCAGGCAGGAGGACTTGGGATTTTGTTGGGGGGTCCATTTTTCCCGGTCTTGGCAACAGGGGGCCTCCCCTATTGCCCCCTGCTCGTTTGTGTGTGGAAATGCCAGTTTGAACGGACAACGAGTATAAACCTCAGAGTTTTCATTTCTTGTAGTAAAAAACTTTTAAAACAGCTATGGTCGGAGCCGTCGACATTCTATTCTGACCGTCCTCCGCCAATTTTTCTGAAAAGAAAACTACTTAGTTTCTTAGTGCTAGACATAGTACTTTTTTAGAGTGTCTGCGTTCCAGTGTGCAGCCAACTCCTGGCCTTCAAGATTAGCAATTCTGTAGGTACCTGGCCCCATAATCCGGGTTACCTCATACGGGTCTTCCCAATTGGCGCTCAGTTTTCCATGCTCTCTTGACTTTCCTACCGCCTGCGTTTTCCTCAAGACCAAGTCTCCTACTTGGAAACTTCTTTCATTCACCTTCTTGTTGTATGCTTTCCTCATTCGCTGCTGGTAGGCGGCTATGTTAACGCCGGCCTCCTGCCTTACTTCACCGACCAGGTCCAAAGCCTCGGTCATGGCTGCTTCATTATCCGCCCTATTATACTGCTGGGATCGCAGGGTGGGGATTCATGCCTCAATGGGCAGCAGGGCCTCCGCCCCGTGAACCAGGCCAAAGGGTGTTTGTCCCGTGGACTCTTTTCGAGTGGTCCTGATTGACCAAAGTATGCTTGGCAATTCGTCTGCCCACCTGCCCTTGAGTTCATCCACCATCTTTTTGAGCCCATTCAGAATTTGTTTGTTGGCAGCTTCAGCTTGCTCGTTAGTTTGGGGATGGCAGACAGCAGAGTAGGCGACTGCTACGCCGTGGCTTTCTAGCCAGGCTCTGAGGGGGTCGTTGTCGAATTGTCTTCCGTGATCGAACACCAGCATTTTTGGTAGGCCGAACCTGGTTATGATATTTCTCCAGATTACCTTCCTGACTGCAGGCTCGGTAATGTTTGGGACTGCTTCAGCTTCGATCCACTTGGTGAAATAGTCGATCCGTACTATCAAAAACTTCCTGCCCCCAGTCGCAACAGCAAAGGGGCCTAAATGTCCATTCCCCACTGGGCGAAGGGGATGGAGACAAGATTGGCCTGAGCTCCTGGGCTGGGGCGTGAATTGATGGGGCGAACAGTTGGCATTTTCTGCACCTCTGGGTTAGATCTCTTGCGTCAGCCAGCATGGTTGGCCAGTAGTAGCCTGCCCTTAGGGCCTTCTGGGCTAGTGACCTCCCTCCTATGTGATGGCCACAGATTCCCGAGTGGATATTATCTAAAACCTCTGCAGCCTGCCCTGCCCCCAGGCACTTGAGCAGGGGTGAGGAGAATGAATTCTTGTACAGCTCTTCTCCAATTAGTATGAACCATGCTGCTTTTGCCGGCATCTTTCTTTTTTGGGCAGGGTCAGAGGGAAATGTTCCGTACTTCTTGAATTGAATGATTGGGGTCATCTAATCTCCGGGCCCTGCTTCTTCAATTGCGTTGACCGACTGGCAGGTGGTGGTGGATTTTTCTTGGACAACGTCCTGCATGCTAGAACTGGCTAGCTTTGATAGGGCATCTGCCCGGATATTCTGGGATCGGGGTATTTGCTTGACTTCATAGGACTTCAAACCTGATAGTTCCTGCTTCACCCTCTCCAGATATGCAGCCATGGCTTGATCCCTAGCCTCGTATTCTCCGTTAATCTGGTTAACAATAAGCTGGGATTCAGTTGCTAAGATAACTCGCTCGGCCCCTGCAGATCTGGCCAGATTAATCCCTGCAAGGACGGCTTCATACTCGGCCTCGTTGTTCGATGCAGGGAAGGTGAACCTGAGTGCGTGCTCAAAGTCCACTCCTTCGGGGCTGGTCAGGACAACCCCTACCCCCACACCATTGGCCGTGGAGGACCCATCTGTGTATACCACCCATTCTCCGGCAGGGGGGGGGGGGGTCATCTCCTTCTGAGTGGGAACATTCAGCCAGGAAATCCGCCAAGGCCTGTACCTTGATGGCGGTCCTGGACTGGTATGATATTCTCAGCCCGCTTAATTCGATGGCCCATTTCAGCAGTCTCCCAGACTTCTCAAATTTTTCCAGTACCTTTTCTAGTGGTTGGTCGGTTAGTACCACGACAGGGTGTGCGTCAAAGTATGGCCTAAGCTTTCTGGCGGCGACGACGACTGCGTAGGCTGCTTTCTCCACCAACGGGTAGTTTCTTTCGGCTGCCCCCAGGGCGTGGCTCATGAAATAGATGGGCTGCTGGGAGCCTGCTTCTTCCCTTAAGATCACCGCACTTACTGTCGAATTCGTTACAACGATGTAGAGGAAGAGCTTTTCCCCTGTCACTGGCCTCGTCAGGGTGGGAAGCCTCTTCAAATGTTCCTTCAACTGCTCAAAAGCCTCTTTCTGTTCGTCTTCCTATCTAAACTGTTTATTTCCTTTCAAAACCTTGAAGAAGGGCGTTGATTTGTCGGCTGACCTGGCGATGAAGCGTGCCAGAGCGGCCATCCTGCCCGTTAGACGTTGGATATCTCTTATGGTTTTTGGCTCTGGAAGATCCAGGATGGCTTGAACCTTTTCAAGGTTGGCGTCTATTCCCCTGGCGCTGACCAGCAAGTCCAGGAACTTGCCAGAACGAACTCCAAACGTACACTTCTTGGGATTGAGTTTTATTTTGTAGGTTCGCAGAGAGGAGAAAGTCTCCTGCAAGTCCCTTAAATGCTCAGCATCCCCCTTACTTTTCACAATCGCGTCGTCTACGTAAGCTTCTAGATTTCTGCCTTTCTGGTTTTCGAAGACTTTGTCAACCAACCGCTGGTAGGTGGCGCCTGCGTTCTTTAGCCCAAATGGCATCATTTTATAAATATAAGTTCCGGCGCTAGTGATGAACGCGCATTTTACCCTGTCCGGCTGCCAAAGATAGACTTGATGGTACCCTGAAAAGGCGTCCAAAAAGCTGAGCGTGGTGTACCCGCTGGTGGCATCCACCAACTGGTCAATCCTCGGGAGAGGATAACAGTCCTTCGGGCAGGCTTTGTTAAGGTTTGTGAAGTCCACACACATTCGCCATGCTCCTGAAGACTATTTAACCATTACTACGTTGGCCAGCCATTCGGGGTAGTCGCAGCTCTCTATAAAATTAGCCTTCAAGAGTTTTTCGATTTCTTCCTTGATGGCCTGATCCTTCTCTGCAGACATGTTTCTCTTTTTCTGTTTCACAGGGAAGGCCTCCGGGTTTAAGTTCAACTTGTGAACGATATGTGCCGGATCGACCCCCGACATCTCATCTGCCGAGTAGACGAAAACGTCCCTGTTGTCCTTTAAGACCCTGATCAATTCCTCGCGATAGGGATTTACTAGGTCAACCCCTATAAGGACCTGTCTTCCGGGCTCCAGATCCACCAGCATGCTTTTTCCCTCAGGTTCAAGGTGGTCAGCAGTCTGCTGGCCAGCTGGGATCTCTCCCTCCCTGCTGGGGGAGCTGTTAGCCTTTCGTTTTCCCTTTCTCTCGGCTTCGTGGGCCTGCAGGGCTACGGAATAACATTGTCTGGCAGATTCCTGGTTTCCGTGCACCTTTCCCTCCATGCCGAAGTCTGTGACGTAGGCGATGGTTACTCGCCCTGCATCTTCAGGGGTGATGCTCAGGGTCATGCCCTTTGGACTTCCTGTCCTCTCAGCATAGCAAATTTGATTCCGTAATTCCCGGATTTGCCTTTTCTGGCCTCTCCTGCTCCTCTGGCCCTCTGCATCCCCTGATATCACGTGGATTATCAGGCGATTCTGCGCCGATCCCTCGGGCTTCTCCACCGTTTCCTTCAGGTTTTTGTTTCTTGCGGCGTAGTTGCTCAGCCAGCCATTCCTAATGAGCTTTTCAATCTCGTCTTTTAGGTAGCGGCATTCCTCGGTGGTGTGCCCTACACAATCATGGAATGTGCAGAATTTCTTTGGATCGCCCTTCGAGCTGCGTGGCTTGCTTGGACGATTCCATTTGGCTGTTTCCTTCTCTAGCTCAAAGATTTATACCATAGATTTGTTGAGAGCTGTATAGCTATCAAATCTGGGCTGGTAAGCTACGCGTTCCTTTCTGGGGGTGTCTCCCTCCTCAGCTCTCTGCTTCCCTGCATTGGCCCTGCCGCGTCCACCCTGCGGTCCCCCCTGCGGCTTGGCATGGCCTGCGGGGGTGTCCGGCAGGCTGTGGAATTCCTCCTGCAGCATAAATCCCTCTGCAATTTTTCGGGCCTTGGCCAGAGTTTCTGGCTGAGCTCTAATCATTTGGTTTTTCATTTCCCAAGGGAGCAAAGAGTTGGTCAAGGCGTATGCCGCTGTCGGATCATCTATCTCCTTGACCTGCTGGAAGGATAGATCGAATCTTTTCAAGTACTCCCTGACTGTTTCGCCCTTCTTCTGTCTAAGGGTCATCAGGTCAAAGCGGGTGAGACGACGTCTTTTGTTCCCGACATATTGGTCCAGAAAAGCTTCGGCTAGTTCGATGAAATAGCTGATTCAACCTTGTGGCAGATCCCTGAACCACCCCTGGGCCAGACCCACTAGGGTGGTGGGAAAGATTTTACACCATACTGCATCGTCGGCGTCGTACATACTCATGTGACTTTCATATGCAGCCAGATGATCCTCTGGGTCGGTAGTGCCATCGAACTTCACAGACGACATTTTGATTTTTGGAATGGGATACCCCTGCACTTCTGGGTGAAGTGGGGTCCTGGTAGGTCTGCCTGCCATCCTTCACCTGCTCCTGATGGAGTGGTAACCGTGATCATCCCATCTATCAGGGGTCGGTTTCCTACAGCCGGGGGAGCGGTGTCTGGGCGGCTGCCTACTGATTGCTTCGTCCTCTCTGGCAGGGGAGTGATATCGCGAGCGTTTTTTCTGGGTAGGTTCGAGATTATCGCCCTGACGATGTCTTGACTTCATGGGTTGCCCATGGTTGAGTCTTGACTGGAGGTTTTGAGACAGCCCTGGCGCTGGCTGTGACTATGCCATAGGTGTCAGCCTGGAGAAGACATTACCCTGCCTTTCTCCCAGGCGTTTGGACGCAGGCTCTCTGTGCCTCATTCGATCTCACAGATCTTGGGACAAGCCCCTTTTCTCGAGGGCAGCTGTGGATTCTGTAGTGTGTATAGAGAATGCCTGCTGTTGAGCAGACTGCTCCTGATTTCCTGCTGTAATACGCTTCTGCACTTGCGCATACGCTTGAGTCGTTTTCTTTGCTTTCCTTTGGATTTTCTTGGCGGCGGTCCGCTTCGTGCCCCCAGTCCCTTCCCCACTTTCAAAGTGGAGTTGCCTGGGGGTCTTCGCGACCCTGCCCACCAGGTCCTCTGGAGTGAACTCTTGGTTGAGCATTGCCGAGAAGAAGGCCGCTGTCTGCGCCATCTGAGCAGGGGTGAGGTTCAAGTTGTGCCTCTGATGTCCAGCCTGCCCTGCTACGACAACAGCGTCCTTGCCGGGTGCTCTCTGAAGACTGGCCCGCCCTACCCCTGGAATTGTGGCGGCAGGCGTTTTCTCCGGCAACGGCATACCATACAGAGGACCTTTGGTGGTACCGTCGACCCTGCCCCAGAACTGGCGTCAACGATTTCAGGGATGATTGTTTTAGCTGGTTGATTTTCTGTGGGTAACTCGTGAGCATAACCAAATTTCTTCCCCACAAACGGCGCCAAATTGTTCCTGTATTGGAATCAATTAACCCGACCTTGGATTCGGGTCTTTAGGATGTGATACTACTAGCTTGATGATCGCCTGACTTCCTTCGTTCTCCCCTTTCTTTCACTCCGGAGTCGGACCTTCCCGGAGAATATTGGCTGCTCCCTGCACAATGAACGCACAGGGCCTCGGAGGTGTCTGAGGGAACCCTCTCCGATGCCTAAGCCAGTCCGTGGATTGCCTTGATGAACCTAGTTCGTGAGGAGCTAGGTGGCGGTTTTTTAGAGTGAAAGTCTAGAGAGAGAAAGTCCAAACTTTTGTATGTGGGAGGAAGGAAAGTATTTATACGTTCCTCCAAGAGAGAGAAATGTGAAAGAGAGAGAGAAGGAGAGTGGGTGGACAGTGAAGCGACATGTGGATCCATTATGTCGACTCATTTTCCTTTACCTTAGGCAAAATGACGGAGGGGCCCCTGGTTTCCCCTGGCCCTGCCTGGGGGAAGAACACCCCGGGGACAGGCAGGCGGGGGGGCTTGGTTGCCCTGCTTGGCAGATGGCATGGCCTGCCGGATGGCAGGTGACTAGGGTTGCATGCTTGAGAGTTGCAGTGAACTCGCAGGATGGGCTGTAGGGGAGACCTCCTTTTGTTCTTGGGCCAGGCCACCCCGGGTGCCGATTTGACGGACGACCCGTGGTAGGCTACCGACCCTCATCAGATATATTAGATTATTTGAAAATGTTTTGGCATAAACTAGCGATTAATAATGTCGAGTTACAAGTACGGAGTAGTACGCATAACCTTTGACTCTATCGACTCTATTTCCGCCTTGTAGTCCTTTGAATTTTTCTTCGACTTCTTCTGCAAGGTTGTCGTCCTTATTCTTATCTTCAAAACATGTACTTGGAGGTGCTAGTGTGAGAAACAATGGAGGAGTTATGGTCGACTTAAGTTATCTTAACCTAAAAATAATGTTACATAATAATAATAATTATTTAAATAATAAAAAGATATGTTAAATTTTGAGAATCAATATATATAATTAAAGGAAGCTTTTTTCGAGGGAATCCAACTTTTATGAAACACTAAGAATTTAAATATATTATCCATATTAAAAGTGGTTATGATAAATAATACTCCTATTTGTTTTAGTATTAGATAATAAATAATTGACTCTTAGTATCAGACAAAACAATCCTAACATCCCTAAGAGTCAAAGAATTACCATTATATAAACCGTCAATTACCACCTCAGAAAACAACAAAATTTGAATAGACAGCGTGTGGAAGGCGTAAAATGGTTATGATTATTTCAAATAATCATCATTTTTGGAGAATTATTATTAAAATAAAATTATTATCCTAATATAAGTATATATATTTATTAAGATAAAATTATCCTAATTGAATTGGATTTATATTTTTGTGAAAATACGGTGTAAGAAATTACAATTTTATAACTTTTTACCTTTTAAATCAATAAAAAAATTTAAGAGTTTTTTAATTTAATATTGGAGTATTTTATTTATATTCATTACTTGTCATATTTATATAGAAATAATTATAAATAATAAATGTTTTAAAAGATATTACACAATAAAAAAATAAATTATTACTTCATTTATAGGTGTCATCAAAATAAAACTACACTGCATTTAATATTGCAATCATATAGAGTAAATAATTTTTAACGGAAAGGTCGGGTCGGGCCGCGACCCTAATATACCCGGTTTGATGACAGTCAAGTAGCGGATCAAGATTTATAGGTGTTGACCTACGACAAAACGGGTTGGATGAGTTGGGTTTACGGGTCAAGTCAAGTCATTATGATCAACTAGAGAGTACATCTTTAGTCTTCTTATTTATAAGCAAACAACATACGGAATATATACTAATAAGAGTGCTAGATAATTTAAGTTAAAATTAGAAACAAAATCATATTCAAATAAATTGATTAATATATAAAAAAATAATTATGTTCAATCAATCAATCCGTCAATTATCAATACAATTAAATGATACGTTTTTCGAGCGACGTTGGTAATCTCCAATAGTTTTAGAATTCTTAAATACAAACTTAAATTATTTATCATATTTAAGTATTTTAAAATTTTGAACACTGCAAACTTGATTAAACTATTTTAACTAATTCAAAATTTAATGAAGTTAAAACACTTAAATAAAATAATTAAATAATTAAAAACAATATGAATACATGTCAGGTTAGACTACGGGTATTTCGAGTAACATGTAGTCTCAAACTTTTTTAAACTACATAATTTATTTAAATAACTTTATATATGTCGGGTTAGACTACAGGTCGGTTCAAATAGGGGTCGGGTTATACGGGTCACGAGGCGGATTATGCTTAGAATACAGCTGAAAAATAGTTTTGAATGTAGATTTTTTTTTACCTTCAAGTAGAACGGAGTAATATTTTCGATATTACCTTTTTATTTTATTAATAATATTATTTTTATACTTCTTTATTATAATGTTTATATTACAATGAATTTTTAAAACTATTTTAATAATTATTTACTATCAAAAGATAAAAAATGTTGTATTAAATTGAATATTAATTTATATTTGTAATTTAAAATATCGGGTGTCACGGATCAAGATTTAGATGTCTTGAATCTTAGCGTATGAATAAACGGGTTGAGCGGATCGTGTTACAAGTCAGGTCAAGTTTTGTTGAGTCTAATAGTAACGTTACTATTTAACACGATAACACAAATTTAATCTCCCAACAAGTGTTCCTTGTGACGACCATTTCTGTCACAGAATCGCAAGCTTGCGACGGGGAAAATACATACTACCCATTGGGTAGATAAGACAAAACAAAGTGTCATTTACTAAGTATTTTGCTTTAGTTTATCTACCCCACATAGGTAGTACTTGACCCGTCGCAAGTTTGCGACGAATATATCCGTCACAAGTAAGAATTTCTGTTAGGCTCCCTATATACAACTTTACAAGAGAGTAACGTACTAAAATTGCTAGATAATTTATGTTAAGATTAGACATAGAATTATATTCAAATAAAAGAATAATATATAAAATTAATTATATCGAATAACTAATAAATTAAAATGAGAGTTTTAAAAAAATCTAGGCAGAGTAATAGATTGAGTCGAACTAGGCTTTTAGATTAAAGCTTTTAGATTGGTTTAGGTCAAATGGGTCGTGAAAAAGGGCTCATGACCCTAAAAACAATGGGTTGGGCGGGTAAGGTCGAATATAGTGCGAGATGATGACATACCTACAGAATATTTGATGTACAAAGTCAAATGATTATAATCTTATAAAATAAAAGACACAGATAAACTAAATGTTCACAGATGAGTTGTGACGTATTAATATTGCTCACAGATACATGACCTACTACTTTGACGAGCGTCGTTTTTTATTCAAGTAACTAAGCTAATCAATATAGGCACTAGACCAGTCAAACAAGTCGAGCGGGTCAGCTCACGGGTCGAGTTATACGAGTGGAGTCAGGATACGGGTCGGCTCACGGGTCGAGTTATACGAGTGGAGTCAGGATACGGGTCGGGTTATACGAGTCACGGGTCGAGTTATTATCAATAACTCCAAAATTATAATTATTTGAAATAATCATAAACAGTTCGTCACAGTCAATATTATAAAATGAAGTATTATCACTATTATGGATGATTTAGTAGCATTTTTGTTGCACTCGTGCATCGCACGGGCATTACAACTAGTAACACATTAAAATGAGAATATATTTGGAGAAATAAAATATGAAATTCATGACCATCCCACAGATGGGGGTCTAGGAGTTTCCAAAACTCAATAAAATAGAACGTAAAGCAGAAAGTATTTCTAAAAGGTTTTAGAAATACGGGGTGTTACAATGAGTTACATTATCATCATTGTTCCGGAAAAAAAACATTGTTCAAGAAAAAAACATTACCATCATTTTTATGACTTTGTAATAAATAGTATAATAAAAATATTGGTTTATTAATTGATAGGCTAAAGTCGTATGCCTCAAATTACTAATTTATAATCACTTATAACCAACTAACTAAAACAATAGTATAACGGAAATAAGGGTCGAACCCACAGAGAAAAGTGATATATCACAATAAGAAAAGTGATATATTTATATAACTGTGTACTAATGTAGAACGATAAATATAACTAATTAATTAAACAATAAGAAAAGTGATATATTTATATGATCTTGATATAATAATGGTATAATAGAAGTAGTGAAATAGGAAATTATATTATGATTAATATTATATTCACTACATAATATGATACATATTTATAGATATCGAAACATTGCTTCGTGAAGAGTCGCGTCGCTTGGAGGAGGTAGACATCCATATTATAATACTCCCCATTGGATGACTACCATCCAAAAATATAACATTCTCTATGCGAATGAAATGTTGCCTCATTAAAACCTTACCAGGAAAACCCAGTGGGAAAAAACCATGGTAAAGGAAAAAGAGTACAACTCGCATTACTCCCCCTGATGATTATATCACAAAAGATCTTTATAACGCCGTAATCCAAGTCCTTGTATCAACTTCTTGAATGTAGTTGTAGGAAGAGCTTTTGTGAATAAGTCTGCCAGATTTTCACTTGAACGAATTTGTAAAACATTGATATCTCCACCTTTCTCAAGTTCGTGAGTGAAAAAGAATTTAGGTGAAATGTGTTTTGTCCTATCTCCTTTGATATATCCTTCCTTTAGTTGAGCAATACATGCAGTATTATCTTCATATATAATGGTTGGTGCTTCTTTATTGGAGCACAATCCACAATCTTCCCGTATGTGTTGAATAACAGACCTTAACCAAACACACTCACGACTAGCTTCATGGATTGCTAAAATCTCAGAATGATTAGAAGAAGTAGCTACAAGAGTTTGTTTCATAGAACGCCAAGAAATAGCAGTACCACCATATGTAAACACATATCCAGTTTGTGAACGTGAATTATGAGGGTCAGATAAATAAACTGGCAAAATTTGTAGATAATAATTCAATATGAGAGAATAATAATAATAAGTCCCGATTATCCTTTGCACTCAACCCCGATATGAACGATGATGATCTTATAACGATGATTATCCTTTGAAAAATGATCGTAATAGAATTATAACGTAATACTGAGCGATTGTTGATTTGAAAAGACAATCGTGTTGATAACGTGATATATTTATATGATCTTGATATAATAATGGTATAACAGAAGTAGTGAAATAGGAAATTATATTATGATTAATATTATATTCACTACATAATATGATACATATTTATAGATATCGAAACATTGCTTCGTGAAGAGTCGCGTCGCTTGGAGGAGGTAGACATCCATATTATAACAAAAAGGGGGATTTTGAATAATTGTTTAATAACTAAAACTAATAAAGATGAAAACTTTAACTAAATCAGATGATTAAAAGGTCTCGGGTCAAGTACAAATCCAGAACTTAATCACAAATGATCATCGAAATCCGGTTCAAATTATTCTTGATTACTTTATCGTGAATCGTAGATTCTAATCCTCCTTATGAATAACTAATTAAAACGTATCCCGTTCCTAATTAGATCTAACTGTTAAACAACCTAAACAATTCGGTTCTAGATTTAATTCAACAGCAGCATTAATAGATAGAGAATTCAATAAAGAGATAAATAAACACATACAATCCAGTTGTATTATAAATCTATGATAGTTGCTCCTAAGTCTTAATATCAACGAATCCCGTTCAATAATTAAGTCTTAGATGTTACTCAGGTCAAGTTAATCAACAAATCATGTTCAATTAACAAAACTAACAATAGAACGATGAAATAGATAAGTAGTTGATCACTCTAGGAATCAATAACAACATTCATATAATTAAACTGAGCAATTAATCAATAATCAAGAATAAAGATAAGAACTTTCAAACTCACAACCGATAATTAAGCGTTTCAATGTCTTGAACCAAGATGAGAAATTAGTTACACATAGAACTAGGGTTGAACGTGCAACTTCTCAAAGAATATCAATCCTAAAACTAATACTAGTCGTGACTATATAAACTAGTAATAATAGTAGTCTAATAATAATAGGAAAGTCTAATGATTACCAAAAGCTAATAATAAAATAAAATAATAAAATATAATAATCCTAATAAATATTAAGCTGTCACGGAACCTAAAGAGATTAAATTCCGTCTTCAATTTCCGAGCTTGTTCTTCCAGATCCTCGTCTCGGGCTGAATCAACTAAATAATCATGTCGTACTCCAAAATCCTCAAATTAGCTCATAGGATAACCACACGGACATTACACAAATACGACAAAATAACACCAAATTAGTCAACCAAATTACACCTAAATCATCGTTATAATCCTGACTAAATACGGCCTATCAAATATCCCCACGCTTGAACCTTTACTCGTCCCCGAGTAAAACTCGAAGAACACAATAATATCCATCACTAGTCTAAAATGCGCGGGTACAACATTAAACTCACGGCTCTCGCACGCCAACCTTCAAACTCCCTCGTAACAAAACATCACCAACAAACTACGGTCACCAACTCGAATCATCCTCACGACAAAAAGACACCAATATGTGAAAATACACAACAATAAAATTCTAACGCCCCTTATCGCTCCGATCCTAAAACGGATCACATGTGCTACAAATGTCACCGATAAAAGTTGTATACCACAATATTACACAACCCGCACATGTGATCAATCCTAAGCACCTCTAATCGCCAAAACAAACAATTACACCCAATCGCATAAATAAGGTGCAATCACCCCACTCCGCACCGCGATTCTTCTCACCGTAGCCAACTATCCTACCCTTCCGACCTTCTTTGTCACCCTTATTATGACTCCACACCAAGAACAGATAAAGTAAATGTGAGTTTTTTTTCCTAATTCCCTCATTTTGCCTAGAGCGTCCGCCCTTGCGGATTTTCACTCTAGCTTTCATTTTTTTTCTCACACTACTCTAGTGGCACGCAACTCGATTTTTCTTTTTACCCGGAGCGCCCTTTCGGGTTTTCACTCCGTCCTCGACCACATCTCCCATTCTTGCCTAGGCGCCGTTTCGGGTTTTCACCTAGCCGGGTTTATTTATTTCTTTTTGCTTTTTTTTTTCAATTTTTCTCGAACTTTTTTCCTTTCTCTTTCATCATTTTTTACCTTTAAATTACAACACGAACGACGGTTACAAGACGAGACAAATATAAATCCCTTCCCACACTTATTCCGAGCATTGTCCTCAATGTGAGACCAAGGACAAATATAAATACGATAAATGGGGAAGAGGGATTTGAACATGGATAACCGGCTCGTCGTAACCACTATACTTCCATGAAGTTCCCAAACAAACCTCACCAACACTTAGTTAACATAAAACGTCCACCCTCACCATACATCTTCACTAGCTCGACTAATGCATTGTCTCCATCTACTATATAACTAAGAAAATAACTCCAATACCCATAATGAAAACACAACCAAACTTGACCAAGTCGGGCTAATTGCAAACCGACTCCAAAATCAACCAAACGTACCCATAGACAGTTCTTTGAGCAGAAATCAAACCTACAACACCAACACGACATTAACAAGCTCGTGAAAAATCAACTCACACACTATCAACTCCGCTCAAACCATGATAATTCCAAATCGAGGCCACGGTGAAATTAAACTAACAGCAGCAATGTTTTTTTTCGTGGAAGAAGAAGATGAAGATGGGGATCTGGGTAGTGAACATGTTTTTTTTTCGTTTTAATTTTTTTTAATTGGAGAAGAATACCTGACAGTGAAAGAAAAGCGCGTGACTCGCTTGATAACGCCGCGATTCGCGCGGTAGGCCGCTGTTTCCTTCCATCGCGACAAATTTCTCCGCTTTTCAGCAGTCTGCTATACTAGTCGCCCCATTGGCATGCTACTCGCCCCAATTACTGAAAAATTGTGATTTTCTTCTCCTATTACAAAACAAAAGTTAGTAATTATCAACTAAGTAAAATAAAATTAATTGATTAAAACGACGACGAAAAACGATACGAAAATAATATTAGGACCTATGACCCGTAGAATTTTTTTTTTACAATAAAAATCTACAATACACGGGTTGCCTCCCGGAAGCGATTTTGTTTATAGTCGTTCGCTCGACTTGGATACGAGTTTAGGTAGGACACGTCATGTCGGAGAGCTTGCTTCTCCTGATACCCGATTCATCGCTCCTTTTATGAGTCGGCTTAAGCCTTATGCCAATTACATCTTTCACTTTTCCATTTTTAAATTGTAAGACCTTTGTTCCCTTCCTTGAGCTAGGACGCGTCATCCAATTATCAAACCATGACCTCGATTTACCTTTGTTCAGCTCCGCGTCCTTACGTGACTCCCAAAGAATGACACACTTGGGTCCCCTAGAAGGAGATTCCTGCACAACTTTAGACAAAAAATCCTTGCTAGAAGAGGTAGATGAGATCGGTTTAGGAACCAATTTCAACACTTCTTCTTGTGAGTTAAGAGATAAATGGTTAAAAACATCAACACGACACAAGGTATTGTCTTTCGGGGAGTGGGGAATAGGTTTATTTATGTCGAATTTAACGACCTTCCCCCCAAACTCCATACTTAGTGAACCATTAGGGACATCGATTTTTGTTCCTGCGGTTTTTAAGAAAGGTCGTACTAGAATGATAGGAGTTGCGCTATAATCATGTTCCATGTATAAGACATAAAAATCGGCCGGGAAAACCAACTTATCAACTTTAACTAGAACATTCTCTACAACTCCCTTAGGATAGACACTCGATCGATCCGCTAGTTGCACTACTTTCCCGATTTCCCTCATAGGACCAAGTCTAAGAGATTCGTAGATAGAAAGAGGGATCACATTAATGGAAGCTCCTAAATCTAACATAGACTTGTCAAACAAGGTATCCCCTATGGTACAAGGTATAGTAAACATGCCCAGGTCGCCACATTTAGGGGGTAATTTCTTTTGATATATAGCCGACACATATTCACTAACCTCCCCTTTCTTAGCTCCCTTCAATTTGTTATTTCTTTTAATAGTGCATAATTCTTTCAAGAATTTAGCATATTTAGGAATACTCTTTAAAAGATTAAGAAGGGGAATGTTTACCTCGCACTTTTCAAATACCTCGTAGATATCCTTGCCGTGCTCATAATGACGGATGCGCTTGAGTGCCTCGGGAAAAGGAACATCCGGTTCCGACACCGATGTAGTAGGAGTAATCAACTCCTTCTCTTGCACATTCGGAGTTTCCTCACCTTCCTCAATCACTAGCTCCTCTTCTTGAACCACAACTTCTTTGGCTTTCCTCTTCGGCTTGTCGGCCTCCACCAATTGCCTCCCATTCCTTAAAGATACCGCACTCACGTTTTCCTTTGAAAGAACGGTTTGACTAGGTAGTTTCCCCGAATCTCGAGCCTCCAACCTACCAATGGCGGTCGCCATTTGGCCCATTTGAACTTCCAAATTTTGAATGCTAGCTTTGTTCTCTGTGTGATTTTGAAGAACTGTAGCTTGGAGATTGGACATTTGGGTGGTTATCGTAGCTTGCTTAGCAACCAAAGCACGTATCATATCTTCGGTGGACATTGACCACTAGGTGGAGGCGGAGTAGGAACCGTGTTAGGAACTTGTTGCTTAGCAAAGAATTGTTGCTTCGGTTGACCAACTTGATTTCCTTGAGTAATTGGTTGGTCTCCTTGACGAGTTCTCCACCTCATGTTGGGATGATCCCTCCATCCGGGAGTAAAGGTATTAGAGTAGGGGTCCCATACTCCGTTCACCTCTTCTTGACCTTCTTCATACATGTGAGGGCAACGCTCACTTGGGTGTCCCTCCGGGGAACAAATACCGCACATCATGACTTGATTTGTTTTTCCTGACATAATATTTTGGACAAGAGCCGTTAAGCTATCGACTTTATGTTCAAGGCTCGAGGATGATGAATTACCCACGGCATGCACTCCCCGTTTGTATTTTCGAGAAAAATCTCGAGAGCTTTCAGCTAGCTTCTGGATAACCTCTATAGAAGCATCTGGACTGTTGTTCACAATCGATCCCCCACATGCCGCATTCACAGTGCGGGCATCTTCCACACAAAGACCTCCACAAAAGTACATCACAAGGTCTTGAGGGTTGTAGCCATGATATGGGCATGTAGCACATAGCTTCTTAAAGCGTTCCCAATACTCGTACATAGTCTCACGATCTCGTTGCTCCGCATTACTAATCTGCTTCTTCAATTAGGAGGCTCGAGACGCCGGAAAGTACTTCTCAAGGAATGCCTTCTTCATCTTCACCCATGTATCAATACTTGTCGGTGGCAAGTAATACAACCAATCCCCAGCAGAATCCTTCAACGAGAAGGGAAAGGCCCTTAGCTTAAGCTGCTCATCAGTGACGGACCCCGGTTTCATACTCTAGCATACAATATGAAAATCCGACAAATGCTTGTTAGGGTCCTCATCGCTTAAGCCATGGAATGTGGGTAGTTGATGGATCAAACCCGACTTCAATTCGAAAGTGGCATTCGCACCCAATGGTGGGTACGTGATGCACATAGGTTGTTGTGCAAGGTCGGGTGCTGTCAGCTGCTTAATTGTGTTGGCCATGGTATACGACTCGTCTTCGGATTCGGAAGAAACTTCAGTATTCACGGGAATAATAGGAATATCGTTGTTAAACTCTAGATCCTCGAATTCCTGTGTTCCGATAACTATTGCTCCCTCTCCGATTCTCCGTGACTTGTGAAAGGTGCGTTCAATCTCTGAGTAGAATGCCTCGAGGTTCAAGTTAGAAGAACGAGTATTATACATAAACTACACAAAATAAAATAAAATAAAATTAAACTAGCTATAATAAAAAAAAACTACACTAGAAAACACAAAAATAATTAATACCGATTCCCCGGCAACGACGCCAAAATTTGACAGGCTAAAGTCGTATGCCTCAAATTACTAATTTATAATCACTTATAACCAACTAACTAAAACAATAGTATAATGGAAATAAGGGGCGAACCCACAGAGAATTGGACTAATTATAACTGTGTACTAATGTAGAACGATAAATATAACTAATTAATTAAACAATAAGAAAAGGGGGATTTTGAATAATTGTGTAATAACTAAAACTAATAAAGATGAAAACTTTAACTAAATCAGATGATTAAAAGGTCTCAGGTCAAGTACAAATTCACAACTTAATCACAACTGATCATCGAAATCTGGTTCAAATTATTATTCTTCATTACTTTATCGTGAATCATAGATTCTAATCCTCCTTATGAATAACTAATTAAAACGTATCCCGTTCTTAATTAGATCTAACTGTTAAACAACCTAAACAATCCGGTTCTAGATTTAATTCAACAGCAGCATTAATAGATAGAGAATTCAATAAAGAGATAAATAAATACATACAATCCAGTTGTGTTATAAATCTATGATAATTGCTCCTAAGTCTTAATATCAACGAATCCCGTTCAATAATTAAGTCTTAGATGTTACTCAAGTCAAGTTAATCAACAAATCATGTTCAATTAACAAAACTAACAATAGAACGATGAAATAGATAACTAGTCGATCACTCTAGGAATCAATAACAACATTCATATAATTAAACTGAGCAATTAATCAATAATCAAGAATAAAGATAAGAACTTTCAAACTCACAACCGATAATTAAGCGTTTCAAAGTCTTGAACAAAGATGAGAAATTAGTTACACATAGAACTAGGGTTGAACGTGCAACTTCTCAAAGAATATCAATCCTAAAACTAATACTAGTCATGACTATATAAACTAATAATAATAGTAGTCTAATAATAATAGGAAAGTCTAATGATTACCAAAAGCTAATAATAAAATAAAATAGTAAAATATAATAATCCTAATAAATATTAAGCTGTCACGGAACCTAAAGAGATTAAATTCCATCTTCAATTTCCGAGCTTGTTCTTCCAGATCCTCGTCTCGGGCTGAATCAACTAAATAATCATGTCGTACTCCAAAATCCTCAAATTAGCTCATAGGATAACCACCCGGACATTACACAAATACGACAAAATAACACCAATTTAGTCAACCAAATTACACCTAATTCATCGTTATAATCCTGACTAAATACGACCTATCATTAATCAACTTATTATACTATTAAAAAAGGAATTAAGTAAAAAAATGATTATAAAGATGGAGAGTTGAGTGAAAAATAGGTGATGGGGTCGGCAGCCAGCTGACCATTATCCGTCTAAATCGAACCTGTATCGATTCCACTCAAGGGAAGGTCCGGAACTTTCGAGGCCTACGCCGGGCCTTCGGGCCGAACCCCTCTAGCCTACCCTCATGGGTACATTAGTAAGGAAGCTCCACAGCCCTCGGCTCGGCCACGAGGCCCGGCCTCCGATCGGGTCTGCCGAGCACCCGTCCGCTCTGGTCGAGGGCAGCCCTTGACCCTCGGATGTTCCGACCCCGAGGGTACGCTCCGCCGTCGACCCTCCAGACCTCTGCCAAAGGTAAGGGGCACGTCCAAGACACATGCCCGCTCTCTCTCCCTCTCTCTCTCTCTCTCTCAGGAAAGCTATAAATACCCCATAATGTCCTCTCATTAAAGGGTAATCAATTTTCTCTCACTAAGATCTTTCTCTAAAAACGCCAAGCACATTCCCAGACTGACTTAGGCATCAGAGAGGGTCCCCTCGGACAAGCCTGAGGCCCTGTTTGCTCCTTGTGCAGGCAAGGTCGACCTATTCCACCAAGGAGGTCATAAACTAGAGGAGGAATCGAAGGAAGTGAGAAGCTTGGAAAAGGCCAAGGTCCAAGTGCAATCCAATTAAGATCTAAACCCGATTTGGATCCGAATGTTTCCTATAGGAACAATTTGGTGTCGTCTATGGGAAAAAGACAACTGAAATAGTCTCCCAAAGGAATAGAAAGTCACAAGAAAGATGCATGATATTGAAGAGATAAACGCGGCAACAGATCCGACGGGGCATGCCATTGTTCCGCGTTACGGAATGCCGATGTTGTCACCACGAGACGTAGTGCCGGCCGCCGCTCCCCGGGGTGCCAGTCTTGCCACAACTCGCGGGACCCTGAGTAAGGGGGCAGGAGGCGGAGCGAGGGATCAACCTCGAGCTCACGCCTGCCCAAGCTGCGCAGCTCGCCAGCTTCTTTACCGCAATGCTGAACAAAGATGTCACTCCTGAGAACCTGATCGGCGGTATCGCGACGACCTCGAGCGTCTTGTGTTCCCAAGCTCAACAACTACAGGCGAGACGAAACGAACCGCCGCCAGGAGAATCCAAAGGAAAGCAAAGATGACCGTCAAGGGATATGTCCAGGCCAAAAGACGCCTACAGATCATCCCTTCGGAGGCGGACCCTCGTACGACTCGCTCAAGGGTGGTTCAGAGACCTCCCCCGAGGGACCATTTACACATTCCAGGAGCTAACCAATGTGTTCTTCGATCAGTACGCCGAAAATAAGAGACGCAGACTCACTCACTTCGACCTAATGACGTTGAAGCAAAAAGAGGGAAAGTCTATCCAGAGTACTTGAAAAGGTTTGATCTCGAGTTCCAGTAAGTAAGGGAGATCGATGACCCCACTGCAGCCTATGCTTTGACCAATTTGCTCATACCGGGTGAGCTAAAGAATCAGCTCATGCGAGCCCAGCCCGAGTCTCTTGCGAAGGCTTGGAAGATTGCCGAGGGATTCATGATTGAAGAGGAATTTCACAGCCTGCACGATCTCCCGCCAGTGTCAAACCAAGCCCACACTGCGCCGCAGGGCCCCCGCAGCAAAGGGGAATCTGTTAGTAAGTCGAAGAAGGAGGAAACCAGTCGGAAGGAATGGGTACCTTAGAAGCCAAAGTTCGAGAGCTATACATCTCTCAATAGGCCGAGGGCCAAAATCTTCGAGCTGGAGAAAGAGGCAGCTAAATGGAACCACCCGGGCAAACCCCAACATCCTAAGGGTGACCAAAAGAAAATCTGTACCTTCCATGACAACATAGGCCACACAACAGAGGAGTGCCGACATCTCAAGGATGAAATTGAGGACCTCATCAGGAAAGGCTGGATATCCACCTACGCTACCCGAGCAAAGAATTCAAAAGCACCATTTGAGAGGTCGGAAGGGTCAAAGCAGGATAGACTCGTAATTGTTGTGTGCTAAATTTTGACCGTTTTTCCTCCCATTTAGACTCGTTTTTCCCTCGTTTTGTGGGACTTAAGTGCGATTATTGCCCTATTTTGAGTATTTCTCGCATTAGCGTCCCTCTTGTGCGTTTTACGTGTTTTTGATAGTTTTTCTATCAATTTTGATAGGATTTGGCACCAAAAGCATGATCGAGCTTCCATGAGCACAAGAGAGCGCAATATCGTACATTGGGCTAAATTCCAAAGTCCAAACCCAAGAGGCGAAACCTTGAGCAAAAGTGCGAAACTATAGTCCATTGGGCATCTTCACTTGAGAGGTTGAACTTCAAATGAATATATCTAGAGTTCTAGACCTCGGATTGAAGCGATTCTAGTTGGAGGTGAAAGCTTATCTTCTTATCTTTCCAACGACATTTCACACGCCCCAATCGAAGATCAAACGAGAGAGTTATAGCCCTCTGAAGTCACAGGGTGAAGTTTCACCCGATGAGATCTGACCGGGCGAAACTTCACTCGACGGTGTTTCCTCCCCAGATTGTCAAGTATTGGTCCGTGTATGGCAGGTGAAGTTTCACCATATGAAGACTCAAAGGGTAGAAGTCTCACTAATGGAGCAAAAATTTGGATTTGGGCTTGATTTTAAAGATCCATTAAGGCTTTACTATATATATATATATACCCTAGTTAGTTGCACATTATCAATTCATTAGGACTCCCTTAGACCACCCTATTAGTAGATTATTCTAGTAGTAATTCATTAGCTTAGATAGTAAGCTAGTAGTAGTTCTCCATAGTTTTCATCAATTTCTTCATCAATTCTCTAGATTTACGTTCAAGCTTTGTAAGGATTCAAGTTTTTATTGAAGATTCTTAGAGATTATTAAAGGATTAGGGACAAATCTTTTGTCCTCTTCATCAAGCTTCAATCTTCTTCTTTATTGTTCATCCTTCATAGTTGGTATATTTCTTTCCTCTCCCTAATCTCTAGACTAGATATAATTTTGTTCTTTCATCATTGTTTCGTTTTGATCACATTTATTTATCGTTTTTAGATCGTTTTATGGTTTATTTTGTTGATTGCAATTTTATTCACTGTTTTGTTGGTATTTTCTCTAGATTTCAATTGTGTTGCTCTTAGATCGTTTTTATCGTCTTGTTGTTATTTTCATTAGTCTTACTTTTATCGCTCTTAGATCGATTTCTAGTTTATTAAGTAGATCGTGATTTTCTTTATTGTCTTGTCATTATTTTCTTTAGATTTAATCATTATGCATGTTTTTGTTATTTTCTCTATTGTTATTGTTTTTGTACTTTTCTTCATGATTAGTGTGTAAATTATTAGTTAGGGGATTAGGGGATGAACAATTTGTGTCATGAATTATGGATTTTTGGTGATTGATATACTTGGGTCGATTTGTCTAATTTGGAATTATTGTATTCATGTCGACCTTACTTGATCAATATCGTTGACTCGTATTCACCCTTATCAATATGGGGAAACTCGGGGTTTGGGTAATTTCGATTAGTGACCTATTTTAATCGCCGTGAAAGCGGGTTTTAGTGTGGTCGAGTTAGGAAATCCGGGTTACCTACGTGACAGGTGGGGACCGAAGGGGGTAACTCGCTCCTTATCGATTGTATATTGTTTGCTTGATTCCTTGTTTATGTATCCCGTTTCTAATTCCCCGACTCCCCCTAACGCTTTCCCTTTACTTGATTTCCTGTTATTATTCTACTATCTTTCTCATTAGCTTAGTTCGTGACCAATCAACCCCCCTCCCCTTAGATCCCAATCAATAGACTAGACCTAGACTCGACTTCCCATGTGTTCCGTCCCTGTGGATCGATCCAGACTTGCCCCTACTAAGTAGTAGTCAGTTGGAGTTATAAATTTTGTTTGATCGTGTTAGATAGGCGACAATCTGACGCGCATCAGTAATTTATGTGGTATCTGGGGATACCGAAGGCCAAATGAGCCTGAGGGCCGGAAACGGCACCCGCGTGAGCTTCATAACCAAATTTACTACGCCGAGGTAGCAGCTATGCCGATCACGCTGACCCTCAATATCACGCCGAGTGACAGCAGGCGCATCGTGTACCCACACAGGGACCCATTAGTCCTGTCCCTCATCAGCAACCACATTGTAAAGAGATGCATGGTAGACACAGGCTCATACACTAATCTACTCTTCAAGGATGCCTTCGAGAAGATGAGCCTAGAATCAAGACACCTGAAACCCGCCCCGGGATCTCTATATGGGTTCAGCGGGGCAGGTGTAATCCTAATGAGAACCATCAAACTACCTATCACATTTGGAGAAGGAGACTCAGCTCGTAACATCCGGGCTTCGTTTATCGTCGTTGATGCTAAGTCCGCCTACAACGCCCTAATAGGGCAGACGACCCTGGATGAGATTAAGGTCGCCATCTTGATCCGAGCGCTCAAAGTGGCTTATGTTACTAACCTCGGAACCGAGGGCAAGATATACGGTGATCAGGAGTCGGCCCGCCAGTGCTATTCAGTGGCCTTGCGGGGCCATGAGGCCGACAGTAAAGGCAAATGGAAGATGCACATCTCCCCCAGCAGAGAGGATGAGCTCCCGGCCGAACAACTAACCATTCAACTGCTCAAAACTTGGGGGTGAGAGTATGCTAGTAGAGCTAGAATCTTGACGACCCGTTCTCGTAGGTATCGATTTGGAAGAGTTTGATGCGCGGGCGTCGCGACCCGCACGATCAAACAATATTTATAAACACCGACTAACCTAACTAATGTAGTAGTGGTAGGTTGGGATCGATCCAAGGGACGAAACTATATAAAGTCGGTCGAGTAAAAGTCTAAATATGTTTGGGTTCTAATGGGGGTTTGAGTAGAATTAGGACTAGACTAAGGTGGTCGGTCTAATAGCTAACACGAAAGTCAATTTAGGAAAAGTGTTAGGGGAGTTGGGGAATCAGAAATGAGATACATAAAACAAAGAATCAAGCGTATGACACACGATCAATAAGGGATGGGTCACCTTTCGGTCTCTACACCCGACCTCACTAAGACTCGCTTTCGCGACGAACAAGCTAGGTCAATAAGTCAGAATTACCCAAGCCCTGAGTTTCATTCCCCATATTGACGAGGGTGAATACGAGTCAACTAAATTGATCAATTAAAGTCGATAAGCATACAATAATTCCAAAATAGACAAATCAACCCAAGTGCATTCAATCACAAGAATCCTTAATCCATGCTACCCAAATCCATCCTCCCTAACCCTCTAACAAATATCTACATACTAATCATGGTAAAACTAACAAGAACAACTAATAAAGAAATTAGGCAAAAACAATCCATACAACAAAAAGAGGAGAAATTAATCTAACACAAGTGAGATAAATATAAAACCAAGAATAAACTCTACCAGGAAAAACAATAACAAAGCAAGAAAAACCAAGAAAAACAATAAACTAGAGAAAAAACTAGAGAAGAAACTAATTAGAGAGGATGGAGAGGAGAAGAAAGTACCAACAATGGAGGAAAACCTCAATGAAGAAGATGAAGATTAATATAAAAAGGATGAAGCATGAAGAAGGAAATAAAAGAACTTGTCACTAATCCTTGCAAAAACTCTTCAATCTCCCGAATTAGATCTAAAACTACACTAATATTGTTACTAGATTAGCATTATAGAAGTAGTCTATGCTAATGCAGAGTTGTATGTCTAATGAATCATGGTGGTAGAAATCTACGGTTAATTATATATACATGTTGTGTGTCAAATTTGTACCGTTTTTCCTCCCATTAAGACCCGTTTTTCCTCCGTTTTGCGAGATTAGAGTGCGATTATCGCCATATTTTGAGTATTTCTCTCATTAGTGTCTGTCTTTTGCATTTTACGTGTTTTTGGTAGTTTTCTGTCTATTTTGATGGGATTTTCGACCAAAAGCATGTCCGAGCTTTATGAGCATGAAAGAGAGGGATACAGTCCGAAGAGCAAAGCACACGACTGAAAGTTCAAGTAATCCAATCAATCGCCAAAGAAAGAGACCGGAAAAGAGGTGGAAAACCATCGGGTGAAGTTTCACCCGATGAGTGACCACCGGGCGAAATTTTGCCCGACGACATTTTCCCCCTCCCCGAAGATTTTTGTAACACTCACCACCGGGTGAAATGACCGGGCGAAACTTTCGCCCGACGGTAAAGGAGCGCCAAAATTGCAAACTGGAAAGAGTTTCACCGGGTGAAGTGACCAAGTGAAGTTTCACCCGGCGGTGTTAGCCCGTGAATGCCAATTAATCGTAGGGTGAAGTTTTGTCATATGAAGATGCATAGGGTGAAGGTCTAATTAAAGGAAGAAGGATTGAATTATGGGCCTTAAGATTGTGTGACCCATTAAGGCTTAGTATATATATAGTAACATTAAGTTTTCATTTCATTTTGTGCCTTAAGTGTGCCTCCTCAGGTTAGGGTAGTTTTAGTAGATCTCCATTGTAGTAGTAGTAGTAGTGGTTTCCATAGAAAAACTCCATAGATTTAGAAAAGTTTCTTAGTTTAGATTAAATCTACTCTATAATTTGCAATCAAGATTCCATCTTTGTTGAAGATTTGAGTTTTATTTTGAAGATTGAAGAGTTTTGCAAGGATTTGGTGAAAAGATCTTTGTTTTATTTCTTGAAGCTTCATATTTATTTTAATCTTCATCTTCTTCTTTTGAGTTTTCCACCATAATTGGTAGTTTCTTTCTTCTCCCTTTCTCCATTAATTAGTTGTCTTTGTAATCTTTCCTTTTAAATCCATTGTTTGTTTGTCTTATCATTTTATGTTTTGTTGTCTTAAATCTCATTGTTAGTAATTCCTTTTTTTTTCTCTCTCCTTTGTTTGTTTCCATCATTTTCATTGCTAGTGTTTGTTTCCCTTTATTTTTGCCTTGTTGTTTATTTCCTTGTTTAGTTATCATTTTAGTAGTAATTCCCTTTTCTTTTGTGTTAGATTAATTTTCATTCCTTTTTAATCATCATGTTTTGTCTTTCTCCTAGTCTCTTTATTGTTTGTTTTATTATGTTTAGTATGGGTAGTGAGTAGATTTTAGTTAGGGGGCTAGGGGAGGAGGAATTCTAGAGTCGGGTTTTATTTTGTGAGACTATTGCATTTTAGGGTGATTTGTCTTGATTGGGATTATTGTGTCTTGTTTGACTTAGCCTGATCAACTAGGTTGACCTGACTCACTCGAATCAATTTGGGGAAACTCGGGGTTTAGGTAATTCCGTCTTGAGACTTTGGTTTATTCGTTGCGAAAGCGGGTTTAGGCTAGGTTGGTAGGAAAACCGAAAGGTGGTACCTCCCTTATTCATCTTGAGATAATTCTTGCGATTTGCACCCTTATCTTAATTTTCGACTCCCCGACTCTCCTTAACGCCTTTATCATCATTGTTTCTCGTTTTAGTCATTTGTTTCGCTTGCCTTAGTTGTTGTTTAGCTTAGTTTACCCTATTGCAACCCCCTTTCTTAGATCCCAACCACTCTCAGACTTAGACTCGACCGACCACCCTCGACCGTCCCTGTGGATCGATTCCGACTTGCCACTACTACGTAGTAGTCAGTTGGAGTTTATAGATTTTGTTTGATCGTGTTAGATAAGCGACAATCTGACGCACATCAAAATGGCGTCGTTGCCGGGGACGGTGATCAGTTAGTCGAGTTTTAGTTTATTGTGGTTGGTTAATTGTTTTAGCTTCACTTTTCCTTCCTCCTACCCTAGTGCCATAAGGTACTAGGAGGCTCATCGTTTGGTAAAGTTTTTTGCTAGGAATACTTGTGATTTAGGTTGCTTGATCCTCGCTTGAAGGACGTGTCTCTTGAAAATCTTGTGTGCCGAAGCAACAACTTGATATTGTAATCTTCCACCAATTTTCTTCATTCCTCAACACCCATCTTTGTTCAACCAGCATCCAAGGATTCAAGTATGGCTACACTTGGGTCCCATTCTCAACATCCTTGTCAAGATCATGCAATCCCAGGAGCCCCCAATCAAAGGGTTTATTCTAATTCCTATGGGTTCAACCATCAATAAAGACCTCCTCATGCAAATCAATTCAATCAAAGTTATTCTTATTCTCAAGAACCACCTCGACCTAGTTATGGTCCTCCCTTTGGAATCTATCCTCCACATAATCAAGGTCCTCCAAGGCATTCTCAAGGCAACTTTCAACCTTTTTATGACATTCAACAAACGATCAAGTTTCTATTGGAAGAAAACGCATCAAATCGAGCTAGACTTGAAGCTTTAGAGGCACGTGCCGCCTCGCAAGCTCGATTTTCTCATGAACTGACCAATTCTTCCAATCAAGCATCCGTGAATGCTATTAAGGTATTGAGCAAAAAGGGACCGGTGACACCCTTTGATCCGCAAACTCTTACATCTCATCCAACAATCAATGAATCCGATGAGAATGTGGTCAAGGGTGTAACCGAAAGACCAAGAAGAGATCCATCCAAATACCTTGTAGGAGGCCTTACCTACGTCATTGAACAAATTCCAAGCGAAGACATGAACCTAGTCTCTAGAATTGAAGTACCACCCTTGAGTGATAAGCCTCAAAACCCCTCAAATGGCCAAGCTATGGAGTATATAACCTTCACCGATTTGATGGAGAATTTAGAAACTAGTCCCTCCATGCCAACTCTGACTGAGTATATAAGGGATATGATCTTGAATTCTACCATGAAGAAGGAAACTCCAGTACTACCTAAGGTCACCCCAAAAGTTACCATTCCTACTAAACTTGGTGACCCCGGTAACTTCTCCATACCTTGTTCGATCGACAATGTTGAGATACATCGAGCATTATGTGATCTAGGGGAGGACATTAGCCTTATGCCATTGATCATTGCTCAAACAATCAATATTCCAAGGATGGTACACTTTCCGCTTAACGTTCAGATGGCCGACGGTACTACGAAAGCGCCAATTGGGTTAGCACGAAATCTTATGGTTAAGGTAGGTCCCTTGTACATACCTACCGATTTTGTGATTCTTGACATGCCCATTGAAGAACGCAATCCTATCTTATTGGGGCGGCCTTTCCTAGCAACCGGCGGAGTAATTATCGACGTGCAAAAGGGAAAATTGTCTTTTAATGTTGGTAATAGCACCATTCAATTTGTATTGTCCGCCTTCTTGCCAAATATCCCTTTCGGAAAGGAATTGTGGGACCATATGGTGGAAATACCATCCGAAGACGAATTTCTAACACAACATAATTACCCAAATTCTAATCCATTGAACTTTGCACCGACATTTGACTATACCACCGAGGAACCATCCGAAGAAGATGTCCACTATGATGATAGTGATGATGATGGCGTTTTGCTTATACTTGGTCAAGCCCCCGAAGAAGAGGTTATTAATGAGTGGGGGATGCTAGCGATGGTAGCTCGCCTTATGGGTTTGCCAAGACTAAGGAGAGATCGTATGGTTGGTGGCGTTATCTTCAAGAACAAGAAACATGGTACTCCGGGTTGCTTCTCAAGCAACCCCGACTAAGCTCAAACAATTTGATTCGGTTTGGTGGTGTCCATAATAACCACCTTGTAAATATTTGTATATTCTTATCTCCTTTTATTTTCCTCGAACAATAGCTTTCAGATTTTTCTTTTGGAGCTTGCTTCTTATGGTATTTGCATGAATTGTGAAGATTTCTTTTGGAGTTTTTGGGTTATGCTACAAATGATTATGAGAGCTTTTCTCCATGTAGCTAAATACATGGATTGAGAAGATTGGTTTTATCGAAGAATTAAGGTTGGTTTGGACCAAGTCGAAGAGAATTTTCACAACAAAGTCCTATTTTGAAGTGAATAATCTTACCGGGTGAAACTTCACTGGAAATAAAGGAATCGATGGAAAATCCGTTGGGTAAAATTTCACCCGGTGGAATCTCACCGGGCGAAACTTCGCCTGACGGTAAACTTATTTGCGACTTGGGAATTGACGGAATTCCATCGGGTGAAATTTCACCCGGTGGAATCTCACCGGACGAAACTTCGCCCCACGGTGACTTGTGCGTAATTGACGAGAGACGGTCCGAAGACCGTCGGATGAAATTTCACCCGATGGTGACCACCGGGTGAACCCCCACCCCGCGTCCCACTTATCACCAACCAAGCCCCCCTTTCCTTCATTATTTCACATTTTTCCTCTCTCTCTCCTCAAATAAACCCCAAAAATCTCAAAAACCCCCAAATCTTACCACTCTAAATCCCTTCTAATCCTCCAATTTCTTTACCAAAATCTAATCTAATTCCATATTCTTCATCCTTATCGAATTCCTATCATCTTCTAGGAATTCATTTTGAGAAATATACCCAATTTTTGACAATCCCAAACCCTAACCTCCATCACCATAATCACCCAATTCAATCATCAATTAAGAGGAGAATCAAGCAAACGGCAAGGAAAAGGTTATCATCTATGCTCAATCGTCATTCGGGTTCGACGTCCTCTTCACGTTCCGACGAGCCGACCGAAGTCCGGGACGAATCTGTCTCGATGCCCGTTCAAACACAAGGCTCTGTCTCGCGCGAACAACCTGTTCCACTAGAGGTACGTTACCCTTCAATTCGTCGTAATTATTGTCACTCCGAGTCTAATGTCTGTTTTGCCAAGAAATCCCACTTGGAAAAGTTAAAAAAATTTTGGGCCTGTCATCTCGAGCCAACTCGCTGGGCGGCTCGAGATTTCCTTGAGCGTATGGGTATTGAATCGCAAGTACGAGCGATGTGCCAAAACCTTGGTTTATATAAATTTTACACCTCTACGGAGGAAACTTTTCAAAAGTTCACGTGTGAGTTTTTCGCAACTTTTGAGCTGAGTGGTGATGACAACACCACCGTCACTTTCCATCTGCGAGAAACTCTATACGTCCTAACCTTGAAGGACTTTGGTGCATTGCTCGGTTTACCGACTTCTGTCCTCGGAAGGCCTCGGGCGAGGCAAACTAGAGATGATAAATTTGCCAGTGATCGATTTTGGTTTAAAATTGCCCGCCAAACGACTTTCAAGGGAGGGTAAGATGCGTTCTTTCTCCATTCGGAACCCCATTCTCAAATATTTGGCTCATATCATAGCCAATTCCTTTCTGGCAAGCTATGATACGCACCATAATTGTAGTGCTACAGTCGTGCAGCTGTGAGAGGATGCGGTTCTGAATAGAGGCCCATCGATCAACATGTCCGAGGCCCTAGCTATTTATTTCGCCCAGGTTGCGAAGGGCAACCGCAAGAACATTTCTTGTGGTGGTGTTGTAACAATGATAGCTAGAGCCTTGAACGTCAAATTTTAGCAGCATGATGCCAGTAATCGGAGTGGGGAATTATTTAGACGAGGTTTATTGCCCTTTTCTTGTTTGGCCCCAAGGGGGGGAATTATAACAGTTTGTTTATGTATAAGATTACTGATTTACGAGCTATTGCGATGCCTAATCCCGAGTGGGTTAGGCTCGATCATGAGGAGAATTTCGGCATGCCGAAAAGGTCAGGGGAGTACATTCGGGATAATACCCGTGGTAAGTTTCATCAAGTTAATTACCCTGCTGGACATTTAGACTATGGTGATGATGATGTCGAGGTAGTAGATGTGTCGGAGGAGGAACCGGAGGTTGAAACCTCCCGGGATGAGGGTCAGAGAGCGTTACCATCATCATCCCATGGACTCTCTTCCTCCCACCAGATCGAACCCCAGACCTCCCAGTTCTTCACCCCCGACTTTTCAGACTTCACACCACACAGACACTCCACTTTCACCCAGTCTACCCCCTGTTTTCAGGAGGACGTTAACATGAGTCCTCCGAGACACTCTTCGTTCTTCGGATCGGAGGAGTTTTATAACCAATGGGGGGAAGTTTATGATCTTACACATTAGACTTGGGAGAATTCCACCACATCACCCAACTTGGCCCATAGTGCCTATAACCTAGCTCAGGATGCGCGCGATACTGCGCATAACTCCTACATCTACTCTAGAGACGGTTTTGAGTGGGCTCGGGATGACTATGATAAGGCCAGGGATGCTGCTAGGGATGCCCAAGCAGCGAGGTTGGTGGCAGAGGAGAACCAGAGGATGTTGCAACAGCAACATCAGTACTTTGATCGATTATTTAGTACACCTCCGCCCGGGTCTTACTACCCACCACCTCGTCCCCCAGGTCCTATGTGAGTGGTCGAGTGTGGTTAGTGTTAGTGTGGGGGTGTCGGTTGTTAGTCATCAGTTGTCATTTCTCCTGTTATCAATAATAATGTTTGTCAGTTTCTACTGCGCCAGTTTTGGCATTTGATGATTATGATTGTTAGTTATTTGTGATGATATTTTTTGTTGGTTTAGTGAGTTGTCAGCTCCTCCGTGACCCTACTTAGGTCGTTACACACGTGAGGTTTTTATTGCATATAGCGTTAGAGAAGAAGGACCCGATTCTTAGCTCTCGGTCTTTGGTGAATTGATCGTACCAAGACTAATTGAAAAATCCAAATTTTTCTTTTTCTTTTTCTTTATTTTTCTCGATTTGTGCGGAATCGGGGCGAGGTGACGTGATTACACCTACGCCCTTTTGTCCCCTTATCGATTTTTCTCCTTTTTCCTTTTTCATTTTCTTTTTCTTTTTATTTTCACTTTATTTTCTTTTCTTACTTGGTTTCATTTCATCTATCTTATTTTATTTCGTTTTATCTTCATTTTATTTTCGATTTTTCTCTTTGGTTAGGGTCTAGGTGACGTGATTACACCTAGGCCCGCCACTGTTAAGATTTGAAGAATGATTTTATTATTGACATAAGAGAAACTATTACAACTTAGGACTATAAATACATTGATTACAAATAATCCTAAATATGGTATAAGAATAAGAATAAGCTAAACTAAGATAAAAAAATATATGACATGAAAAATATACAAAGATAACAATATATGCAGAATAATAATATTGACGTAATAATATCTACGAGATATCAGGAGATATCCTTAACATGCTCCCGCAAGACGGACAATCCTCCGAAAAGTTCGATCTTGGTAACTAAATCCGTGAAGCGTAGACGAGAGAGTGGCTTGGTGAGTGCATCAGCGAGTTGATCATCGCCGGTGATATGTTGTACACGTAAGGCGCCGTTTGTGACTAGTTCACGTACGAAGTGAAAAGCAAGTGCTAGATGCTTCATTCTGGAGTGAAACACTGGGTTTGCAGAGTAACTTATTGCGCTGAGGTTATCACAATAGATCACAATAGTAACAAGCAATCGGACGAAACTCTTTCACAGATTTAGGCCGATTAACTTTCGGGATCAAGGTAATATTAGCACAATTCACTTGTTTAAGGAGTTTACCTGACACAAAAAAGTCCTGAATAGCTTTCGAGAAGTCCTCCCCAATAATATCCCAAGCATCTAAGAAAAATTGGCTCGAAAACCCATCTGGACCCGGGGCTTTGTCTCGAGGAATACTAAGAAGTGCCCGCTTTATTTCTTCAGCAGAAACGGGCTGAAGTAGTGCCTGTTTATGCTCGACCGAGCATATTTTGCCTCGATGAACAATACTTACATTAATCGGATCAACCTCGCAAGATTCTCCCAGAAAATTCTCATAATACCTCAAGAAAGCCCCTTCAATCTCCGACTTGGTCTTGCATTCAATCCCATCCGCATCAGCTAGCGATACCACAGCATTTCTTGCTCTTCTGGATCTCAATAGACCATGAAAGAAAGCTGAGTTAACGTCCCCTTCACGGACCCACTTTTGTTTGAGCTTCTGCGACCATAATTCAGCCCGTGCAAATTGGAGCGTCCGCACCTGCATATTCATATCAGCTTCCGCCTGTAGCAGAACCACGTTCCTGTCATTACGCAGCTGAACTTGGAGCTGTTCGAGCTTCAATTTGGCTAAGGTACATCTATTTTCAACATCAGAGAAACATCTCGTATTCAGGTCCTTTAATGGCTTCTTCAGTCTTCTCAATTTCGTGACAAATTGGAACAAACGCGTTCCTCTAGTCTCAACTCCCCATTCCTTAGCAACACAGTCCATTAATTCAGGAGCTTTACTCCACATTTCATGTACTTAAAGCTTCGATTTCTTCTAACCGGGGGCTGCTCCAATTGCACCAAGCACGGGCAATGATCAAACGTACCCTCAGGCAAAAAATTAGCACAAGCATTAGGAAATAATCCCATCATCGCATCATTCACCAAGCAGCGATCAATGCGACTATAAACCCTCGTTTCTACCTCTCTATTTTTATTATTCCAAGTAAACCAAGACCCACTAGCCTTAATATCACCCACATCACAATTCTCCAAACAAACTCGAAATTGACTCATAGCATCCTCCGAGGAGGTGCCTCCTAGTCTTTCCCGAGCATCGACAACACAATTGAAATCACCCATAATTAGCCAAGGTCCTCCATTAGCATAGCTCTCCAATCTCCGCCAAAGCTCACATCTCTCGGACGAGGCATTAAAGGCATACACAAAAGTAAGCCAATATTCCTTCCTCGAGGTCATAACAACTTTAACGTGAATACTCTGATTACTATACTCGAAGATAGTCAAGTTCACCCTCTCATGATTCCATAAAAGCCAAACTCGACCACCTTCGTGACAATGGTTATTCGTCGTAATGCTCCATTCATAGAAGATATTCTGATGAACTTTGGCATACGCTTTATTCTTTATTTTAGTCTCAAGAAGACCAAAAACATCTACTTGTTGTTTTCTAATAAACTCACTAATTGTTCGTTGCTTATTTATATTACATCTTTAGTTGAATTAGAAGGACCTTGGTAAATTTTCAATGTTTTTGTTGTTTGATTGTCATCCTATTAGAATTTTGTTCATGTCAATTTGGGTGACTAACTTGGTAGTGTTCTCACTTGTCTTAAGCTTAAATCGGTGCTTCCCTCGCCGTTTCGATGAGGGATTCCGCGATTTATTTTCTCTGTGGTTGTGACTATCTTTTTGTGTGTCATCCTTGTTTTATGTGTTTGTGTGTGTGTTGGTCGCAACCCCAGTTTTGAGTAAGACCCAACTTGCCTTGCATGGAGGTACTCTACCTCATGGGTGTCTCGATGTGAGTTGAAGGGACGGAGCGGACCCGTTAATTGCCTCGTATCGGCTTAGCATAGTCTAGCTTAGTAGTAGTAGCTAATTTCTTTTTGGGTCTTTGCTCGAGGACGAGCAACGGTTTAGTGTGGGGGAATTGTTGTGTGTCAAATTTGGACCATTTTCCTCCCATTTAGACTCATTTTTCCTCTTTGCGAGATTAGAGTGCAATTATCGCCATATTTTGAGTATTTCTCGCATTAGTGTCTCTCTTTTGCATTTTACGTGTTTTTGGTAGTTTTCTGTCTATTTTGATGGGATTTTCGACCAAAAACGTGTCCGAGCTTTATGAGCATGAAAGAGAGGGATACAATCCGAAGAGCAAAGCACACGACTGAAAGTTCAAGTAATCCAATCAATCGGCAAAGAAAGAGACCAGAAAAGAGGCAAAAAACCATCGGGTGAAGTTTCACCCTATGAGTCACCACCGGGCGAAATTTCGCCCGACGACATTTTCCACCTCCCCGAAAATTTTTGTGAACACTCACCACCAGGTGAAACTTTCGCCCACCGGGTGAAGTTTCGCCCGACGGTAAAGGGGCGCCAAAATTGCAAACTGGGAAGAGTTTCACCAGGTGTAGTTTCACCCGGCGGTGTTAACCCGTGAATGTCAATTAATCGCAGGGTGAAGTTTTGCCATATAAAGATGCATAGGGTGAAGGTCTAATTAATGGAAGAAGGATTGGATTATGGGCCTTAAGATTGTGTGACCCATTAAGGCTTAGTATATATAGTAGCCTTAGGTTTTCATTTCATTTTGTGCCTTAGGTGTGCCTCCTTAGGTTAGGGTAGTTTTAGTAGATCTCCATTAGTTTAGTAGATCTCCATTGTAGTAGTAGTGGTTTTTATAGAAAAACTCCATAGATTTAGAAAACTTTCTTAGTTTAGATTAAATCTACTCTATAATTTGCAATCAAGATTCCATCTTTGTTGAAGATTTGAGTTTTATTTTGAAGATTGAAGAGTTTTTCAAGGATTTGGTGAGAAGATCTTTGTATTATTTCTTGAAGCTTCATATTTATGTTAATCTTCATCGTCTTCTTTTGAGTTTTCCTCCATAGTTGGTAGTTTCTTTCTTCTCTCCTTCTCCATTAATTAGTTGTCTTTTTAATCTTTCCTTTTAAATCCATTGTTTGTTTGTCTTATCATTTTATGTTTTGTTGTCTTAAATCTCCTTGTTAGTAATTCCTTGTTTTTCTCTCTCCTTTGTTTGTTTCCATCATTTTCATTGCTAGTGTTTGTTTCCCTTTATTTTTGCCTTGTTGTTTATTTTCTTGTTTAGTTATCATTTTAGTAGTAATTCCCTTTTCTTTTGTGTTAGATTAATTTTCATTCCTTTTTAATTATCATGTTTTGTCTTTCTCCTAGTCTCCTTATTGTTTGTTTTATTATGTTTAGTATGGGTAGTGAGTAGATTTTAGTTAGGGGACTAGGGGAGGAGGAATTCTAGAGTAGGATTTTATTTTGTGAGACTATTGCATTTGAGGGTGATTTGTCTTGATTGGGATTATTGTGTCTTGTTTGACTTAGCCTGATCAACTAGGTTGACCTGACTCACTCGAATCAATATGGGGAAACTCGGGGTTTGGGTAATTCCGTCTTGAGACTTTGGTTTATTCGTCGCGAAAGCGGGTTTAGGCTAGGTTGGTAGGAAAACCGAAAGGTGGTATCTCCCTTATTCATCTTGTGATAATTCTTGCGATTTGCACCCTTATCTTAATTTCCGACTCCCCGACTCTCGCTAACACCTTTATCATTATTGTTTCTCGTTTTAGTCATTTGTTTCGCTTGCCTTAGTTGTTTTTTAGCTTAGTCTACCCTATTGCAACCCCCCTTTCTTAGATCCCAACCACTCTCAGACTTAGACTCGACCGACCACCCTCGACCGTCCCTGTGGATCGATCCCGACTTGCCACTACTATGTAGTAGTCAGTTGGAGTTTATAAATTTTGTTTGATCGTGTTAGATAGGCGACAATCTGACGCACATCAATACAAAGTGTTAATTGAGTCATCAAAACAAAGCCCAATTCTAGTCTTTGCCCTTGAAATGAAACTTTGCTCGTTGGATCTTCGTAGGGTGAAGTTTTGCCCTGCGAATTCTCTCCAATATGGCCGAAATACCGTCGGGCGAAGTTTCGCCCGGTGACTCTTTGTCCGAAATGGCAACCTGGGGAGGAAACACCGTCGGGCAAAGTTTTGCTCAATGAAAAATCTGACCAAAAACTCAAAAATCTTGTAGGGTGAAATTTCGTCTGATTAGATTTCATCGGTGAAACTTCGCCCTATGACTTCAGAGGGCCATAACTCTCTCGTTTGATTTTCGATTGGGGCGTGTGATATGTCGTTGGAAAGCTAAGAAGATAAGCTTTCACCTCCAAGTAGAATCGCTTCAATCCGAGGTCTAGAACTTTAGATATATATTCATTTGAAGTTTGACCTTGCAATGTGAAGTTGCCCAATGGACTTGAGTTTTGCCCTATCATTCACTTTTACCCTTTTGCTCAAGGTTTCACCTCTTGTGTAACACCCTGATTTTATAACTTAAATTGATTTAAAAGTTATGTTCGTATTTTTATTTTATTTACAATTGAACTCGTAATTCTTAAAATTTGTTATAAAACGAATTTTTGTTTTGCTGTCGATAAACTTTAAATCTGTTATTAGAAATGTTTGACGGCTGGTTCGATTTTTATTTACAAACTACAAAATTTGATTTCTCAAATTTTTGTTTGGTTTTAAAACAAAATATTGATGAATTTCTTAATCAAAACGTTTTACTGTTGCATTGAAAATATTTGGGTACGGTACCTTTCACCCTCGAGTTCGTTTACAAATATTATTTATCGTCATTATTTATAAAATAATTTTTAACTTGCGATTTTATTGTTTTTAATGATTTTAAACTTTGGGAATTGAGCCCAACTCTTCTTGAAATAAATTTTGTCTTCGATTTCGATTTCATATCACATTTGAAGTTGTAATTTTTTTTAAAACCGAGACTGTGATGCGAGTTAAGCATTCTCATTTTGTTCAAGTAATATAACCTTGTTTTCCGTTCTATTACTATGTTTTTGTTAGTTTCGAGGACGAAACTTCTTTTAGTGGGGAAGATTGTAACACCCCTGATTTTATAACTTAAATTGATTGAAAAGTTATGTTCGTATTTTTATTTTATCTACGATTGAACTCGTAATTCTTAAAATTTGTTATAAAACGAATTTATCGTTTAGTCGTTTCAAACTCCTAAAATTCTATTTGACTCGGAAACTGTTCTTATATTTAAAGCATATTTTTATTTCTGTTCCGATTCATTTTATACATTTAATTTAATTCTTATCGAAAGTCTATTTCGACGATTTAAATTGTAAATTCTTTGTATTTATTTATTTATATTTAAGCTCGAATTTTCTATTTTCTGCTCGAGGCTCATTTATTTTAAGTTTCATCAAAATATTTATTTCCTTTTCTCGATAAATCAATTTAATTCACTTTATCGAAAATTTATTATTTATCGGGAAATACTGTTTCATCGTCTAATTATTTCTTTCTATAAACTTCATTTTCGTCTCGAAGACTTTATTTACTCATTTTTATTTGACGACCCGATTATTTATTAACTTTATTAACTCAATTCGTGGGTTGGTCAACTTATAGTTACGAAATTCGTATACTACCCGATACATTTAATTAATCCGTCTTCTCATTTTTTTTGGTGGGACCACCTGATTCTTTTGATTTTCCCACTTGTGACTGTTGATTTATACCCGACATTCATTTCACCATCTTGAATTCCTCCACCTTATTGCGTACCCCCCACATTCACTCCATCTGCCTTTTTGTTTCACTCTTCCCACCGTTTCACTTTTTCGTTCTTACCCCTTCACCTATTTCATTCCACCTCTTTTTCGTCATTCTTCATCCCCATCATTGCTCTTAGTCTTCAACCCAAAAAGAAAATCTGATGCATCCCTCTTCTTCCCTTCTACTCGTTCTTCTTCGTCCATCAATTTTCGTCGCCCTGTCTCGCATCTTCCCCTTCGTTGCCCCTGTTTTTCCTCTGTTTTCTGTCGTTGGGGTGCGCCTCTGCTGGTGTTGTACGCCTCTGTTGCTGCTGTTGTACGTCGCTGATGCTGTTGTTCTACGCTGCTACTGTTACTGTGATGATGTCCGTTTCTTCTTCTCCGTTTCCGTCTTCTTCTTTTGCTTCGTTGTTGCGGTCTTCATCGTCGGAACTCGGTGAGCGATCTCTTCCTCTTCATCGTTCTGCCTTTGCTCGATGCTATTGTTGATTGCGTCATTAATGTTGCTGTTGTTCTACTACTTGTCTGCTGTTTCTACGTTTTTCTGCTGCTGCTCGCTGATGTGGTTGATGGTGTCGTTGTTATTATGCTTTGAGTGTTGTTGATTTCTTCTTCTCCTTCTTTTTTTTCTTTACTTCTTCCTCTTTTGTTTTCGTTCGTGGTTTGTCTTCTCTGCTGGGCTGTTGATTCGTCATTTTTTTGCTGCAGCGTTTGCTACTCCGTATTTTGTCGATTCTATGGATGCCATTGTTGTTGCTTTTTGTCAGTGTAATTGTCGACGCGCCTACTTCTATATTGCTATCATCCCTCTGCTGTTCGTTCTTTTCCTTTTCTTTTGTTCGTCAATGCTGTTTGCGGTGTTGTCGTCACTACTCTTGCCCTGTCACTATTTCGTGCGTGGACTGATTATCGAGTCCTTGTTTTTCATTCCCAGTTCGTTATATACATGTCGTGGTTTCTTCAATTAGACTTGCTGCTGCACCCACTTGATTTTGAGCATCAGTTCTATTGTAGTTCCTATTACTACATTACCGTGTTCTTCGACTCGATTCTTTCGGTCTCGTGTTTCTATTTAACCCAAATTCCTTTCTATCTTATGATTGAATACTCTTGTCTGTTTATTCTTCTCTTATCTCGATGCTAGTTTGAGTGTCGTTTTATTTCGATCCATTCGTATTCATTCTAGCTTTCCATCTTTTAATCGGGTTATCGTTTGTACTTGAAGCCAACCCTTGACTTTTTCTTGTGTTCGTCAACTCGGTTTTCTTGGTGGAGCATCCATAGAAGACCAATGATTCTACAACTGGGAGCTTAAAGACAGTACTATCGGTTTGGAGCTTGGACTGATCAAGGTCGAGTACGAGATCGTTTCGGATATCGACAAGGTAACTTTAGGACGTTACTCGATTTTATATCGTATGGTTGAGTAGTAGTATGTAGTAAATATTTTAAATTCGGTTTTCTAATTTTTAGCTATTTATTATTTTGCTAATAATATTAATTTTTAAAATCGTATGTCTTATTATATTTTACAAGTTTTCGATATCGTTTTACAAATCGTTAGTAATTTAATTATTAACGATCGTTATAATATTTTGTTGGTTATCGTGACACTAGCAACTAAATAATTTTGATTTCATATTTCGTTAATTTATAATTTTCACTCAAAATCGTATTTTTATATTTTAATCGAAATTTATATACTTGTTAATAAATTAATTTTCGTTTTACGATTTATTCTAATAAATGAGAAAATAGTCGATTTTGTTTGAAATATATTTTTAGTCGAGACTATTTTCACTAATAATTTCTTATTTGTTTCCGATTGACTATTTTTATTAAAATCCATATTAATTACTAATAAAAAAACTATCTGTTAAAAATAATTTGAACTCCTCATAAATTTCATTTCATTTATAAAGTTCGTCGACTCAATTAATTTTGATATCATTTTCTTAAAACATCTCTTTTCTAAAATTTATAGTTTTAACTCGATTTCCTAATTATTTATAAAATACTATAAAATGACTTTTTATATTTTATTTATATTTTGAGTAACGAATTTAGAAATATAATAAAGTTACGATAACGACGGTAATAATAAAATGTTAATTTCGTTAGAAATGCTATATTTAATACATTTTACATATTTTAATAACTTACGTATTTTCTATAACGAAATTTCTATTTTAAGTAAGTTTCTAAAATTAGTAACTTTCTATTTATAGAAAGTTTACCTTTTTATATAAAATGTGTATTCCTTTCATCCCCATATTATTCATATTGATTATATTTATTCTTGAATATCGATAATGGCTTGTTTTGGAGTAATGAAATAAGGACAAGTGTGAGGTTTAGAGTAATATATATTCTGGAGTTTACGTTTTTGCCATCAACTATAAGGCTGGTGTGTCTTTATGGGGCACACTGGTTGTTGAACCGAGCATATATGGTTTTCGGGAGTGTGTGTACATTTTAACCATAAACTCGTGCCTCGCAGTGTAAGACGCCGTCGGGTTGAACTGAGTATTTATGGTGCTCGGGAGGGGTGTGCATATTATCTTAAACTAAGGCCACACATTTATAAGTCGCCGTCCAATTATGGTTGAGTAGCCTAGTTAGAGACCGAAGTTTGATTTGTTTGAACTAGGTTCTCGAAGCTAGTTTTTAGTATTCTCCTAGTGAAAGTGTAACCGTCGACGCTAATCCTATCCATTACGCCATTTTGAATATTTTTATTATTATCGATACATTTTGGTTTGCAGGTTGGCAAATATTTGAAGTTTTCTTCTGAAAACTTGTTCTGATATTATTGTTCCAATATTTTAAGTGTTCTCCGAAAACTTATTTTTATTATATCATTTTAATGTGTTCTCTTTTTAAATATTTTGATATAATAATACTATTATTTTTCCATATGATATAATATGGCTGGGAGAACGTCTGAGTTACTCCTCACTGACGTGGCTGTTATGTTTATAACATGACAGGTATTTGCTGCTGGGTTTTAGGTGTGAGCTAGCGAGTAGCGTGGATCCTACTCTTTCTTCTTTCAAGATTTATGGATTTGTATTAACCTATTTGGAGAATTTGTTTTTAGCTCTTTTGTAAAAAGAGACCTTTGTATTGACTTACCATTCTTTTAATAAGATATAGTTTGTCAGTGTGTTTTAATCTCAACTCTACAGTGTTTCCGCCACTGTATTGCGTTAGAATTTCTAGGGGATTACATCTTGGGTTTGGGCTTTGGACTTTAATCATGCTTTGGGACGATGTTACATTCTCTTGTGCTCATGTAAGCTCGAACATGCTCTCGGACAATGGATTCCTATCAAAATAATAGGAAAACTACCAAAAACACCTAAAATGCACAAGAGAGACCGCTAGAGTGAGAAAGACGCAAATAAGGTGATAATGTCACATATCTCACAAAAGCGATAGGAAAACGGTTCTAAATGGGTGAAAAAGTGAGCCAAATTTGGGGCACAATAGAGTTGTACAAAGAGAGGCTGGTCAAAGTGCTTAAAGACAATAAAGATGTCTTCGCATACTCGGCCGACGAAATGCCGGGGGTGGACCCGAGCCACATCGTGCACAGGCTGAATGTTGACCCAAATGCCAGGCCTGTCAAACAGAAGAAGAGAAATGTATTTGTCGAGAAGGACCAGGCCATTAGGAAGGATATTGAAAAACTTCTGAAGGCCGGCTTCATCGAAACTTGTGACTACCCTGAATGTCTGGCTAACGTACTCATGGCGATAAAAGCCTCAGGAGCATGACGAATGTGTGTTGATTTCACAAATGTCAATAAGGCCTGCCAAAAAGACTGCTACCCTTTGCAAAGGATCGACAAGCTAGTCGACGCAACGAGCGGGCATTCAATGCTCAGCTTCGTGGATGCCTTCTTGGGGTACCATCAAGTCTATCTGTAGGGGTCTGACAGGGTGAAATGTGCGTTCATCACAAGTGCCATTACATAATACATGTATAAGATGATGCCCTTCGGCCTAACAAACACGGGTGCCACATTCCAGCGCCTGGTAGACCAGGTCTTCAAGGAGCAAAATGGTAGAAATCTGGATGCATATGTGGATGACGCCATAGTGAAGAGTAAAGGGGACAAGCAGCACCTTGAAGATTTGAAAGAAACCTTTACCTTGCTCCGAGCCTACCAGATGAAGCTGAATCCCAAAAAATGTACCTTCGGGGTCCGGTCGGGAAAGTTCCTCAAGTTCTTGGTCATTACCCGAGGAATAGACACCAACCCCAAAAAGGTCAGAGCCATCCAAGATTTGCCGGAACCCAAAATGATTCGGGACATTCAACGGTTGACCGGCCGAATGGTCGACCTTCGCACGGTTCATAGCCAGGTTGGCCGACAAAACAACACCCTTCTTCAAGATTTTAAAGGGTAATATGCAGTTCAAGTGGGAGTCCAAACAAAAGGAAGCATTCGAGCAGCTGAAAGAGCACCTCAAGTAGTTACCGACCTTGGCTAGGCCAGTGACGGGCGAAAGACTGTTCCTATGTATTGTCGTTACCAACACAATGGCAAGTGCGGTCATACTGAGAGAAGACGCTAGGAGACAATAGCCTATCTACTTCGTAAGTCACGTCCTCAGGCAGGCCAAAAAGAACTATCCAATGGTAAAAAAAGATGCGTACGCTGTGGTAGTGGCGACTCGGAAGCTCCGACCCTACTTCGATGCGCACCCTATCACCGTGCTCACGGACCAACCTCTGGAGAAGGTCCTGGAAAAATTTGAAAAGTCAGGAAGATTAATAAAGTGGGCCACAAATCTTAGTGGCCTCGGCATAAACTACGTTACCAGTCTAGAACCGCCATCAAGGCACATACTTTGGCTGACTTCCTTGCCGAGTGTTCCCACTCAGAAGAGTTCCTTATTGTAGCGATTGATTACTTTACCAAATGGGTGAAGGCAGACGCGGTCCCCAACATAACCGAGCCCGCGGCTCGGAAGGTCATATGGTGGAACGTCATTACACGCTATGGGCTGCCTAAAGTGTTGGTGTTCGACCATGGGTGGCAGTTCGACAATGACCCGCTGAGGGAGTGGTTGGAAGGACGTAAGATTGTTGTTGCCTACTCCGCTGTATGCCACTCGCAAACCAACGGCCAGGCCGAGGGGGCCAATAAGCAAATCTTGAATGACCTGAAGAAGATGGTGGATGGCCTGAAAGGAAGATGGGCAGACGAACTCCCTGGCGTCCTCTACTCCATAAGAACAGCCAGAAAAGAATCCACCGACCAGACACCCTATGGCCTGGTATACGGTTCCGAAGCCCTCTTACCCATTGAAGTCCGGGTCCCAACCCTCAGGTCGCAGCTATTTCATAGAAACAGTAATATTATTGAGACTGCGATGAATGAAGCACTGGACCTGGTTGGCGAGGTGAGGGAAGAAGCCTGTGCGAATATAGCGGCTTACCAGCAGAGAATGTGCAAGGCCTACAATAGGAGGGTAAGCGAAAGAAGTTTCCAAATGGGAGATCTCGTCCTAAGACAAACACAAGCGGTAGGTCGGGCTAGAGAACACGACAAACTGAGTGCCAACTGAGAAGGCCCCTACCAAGTCACTCAAATCCTAGGCCCCGACACTTACAGACTCGCCAATCGTGGGACAAGGGTTGGCCTCACACTGGAACGCGGATACCCAAAGGAGGTATTACGTCTAAGAGTAAGCTAGTTTTTTTTAAGAGTTTTCGTTTTTAATTCCCTAAAAGAGCGGAGGACGTTCAAGTAACAATGTCGACGACTCTGTCAAGCAACAATTTTTAAGAAGTAATGAAAAGATCCACCCTTTGTTCATACTCGTTATTCGTTCGACTCGCATCTCACGAACAAACGATCGAGTAAAATGGGCACCCCAACAAAGTATCTCTGCCTACCTCCAGGCGGGAAGGGGGCATGACCCCCGGAGTTCGACCAAAAGCCAGGGACAGGCTGGGCGTTAAAGCCAAACCAACAAGGCCTAAGCCACACTTAGCCTTGTATAAAAAACAAAGTCTCTCTGCTTACCTCCAGGCAGGCAGGGGGCATGGCCCTCGAACTTCGACCAGAAGCCAAGGATAGGTCGGGTGTCAAAGCTGAACCAACAAGGCCCAAGGCACACTTAACCTTGTATAAAAAACAAAGTCCCTCTGCCTACCTCCAGGCAGGCAGGGGGCATGGCCCCCGTACTTTGACCTGAAGCCAGGGACAGGTCGGGCGTCAAAGCCGAACCAACAAGCCTTAAGGCACACTTAGCCTGGCATAAAAACAAAGTCCCTCGGCCTACCTCTAGGCAGGCAAGGAGCACAATCATGTACAAAATAAAGATAAACCACAATGAACAGAAGAAGCGTTGATATCAATTACCAAAGCAAAAAGGATTCATAAAAATTCAAACTGTAAGGGAAAATGAAGTTACATAAGCCGGCAGCTGATCACATTCAGGCTCGACGCGCAAAAAAAAAGTTAGAATAAATACCAGAAAATATAAGAGGCGCTGAATGTAGAAGCAAGGCCCTAACCACTGGGACGAGAGATAGCAGTGTCGAGACGCTCAGATGGGTGAGGACATGAGCCTTGGGAGGACGACTGCCCTCAATCTTATGCAGGAGAAGCTTCCTGGACAAGGCCCGATGCTTCGGTAGGAGCCTCCTGCGATGGTGATATAGACACCCAGATTTGGACTTGGTGGCTGTAGGAGCGCCCGACAAACATCTGATGATGATCGGACTGCAACATGACTTGATTTTACGATGTTTTAGATGGTTTTTCTATAGAACGGATCAAATAATTACTCGGAAAAATTAATTCAACATCAAGACAGTCTTAGTCGTGTCATTACGGTCGCGTGGACACTAATAAGAGTCAATTCCGACACCGGAGCTCCGAATCGGTCCCAAAACATGCAAAGTCAAACCCGAGTCAACACATCGTTTTTCTTCTTTTTTTTTAACAAAATAATACAAGTACCATTGTTTCCATTAATAAAATTTTGCAAGGATCGAACCCAAGACTACCGATGCTCACACATAACCAATTCTACGAAAACTACCAATAAACCAATTTCATGAACACGCTTCTCCAACACACTAAACATTATAAATATACATCATATAAATTACAATGTATACACTGTAATGTTCTCCGTGCTGTAACTAATGCGACTATTTATCACATATGGAGGCAACGGAATGTGTGTCGAATAGAAGGGCTAGTACAACAGCCGGAGAATATTGCCAATTTGATCAAATTGGATGTTAGAAGTAGAATTATTTGTAAGATCAAATATCCGATAAGGCTAAAGACACTCGATGGCTGCATAATCTGATGTAGTCATATCGTTGTAAATTTTTTCACTTATATATACAAACTTACCCTTTATCAAAAAAAAAAATACATCATATAAATTACTCCCTACAAGTTGTCCATTTATAAATAAATTACCCGTCTTAATCACTAGATTAATCTATTTTATAAACTGTATCGTATACCAGTTTTAAAAATCTAACGTATATCGTATATCATAACAAGTATTGAATAATCTAACAAAACTTTGCGTGAATCACATGTCTTGACTCAAATCCAAAAAAATTGCAACTATCGTTTACTAAGCAATCCAATAAGAAATAAATAATGTTCGAACACACCATAATCAATTCTACTGTGTGTCCATAACTAATCCTCTTCTTCTTTGCGGTGTTGATTGTGAAGAACCTGCTTCGTCAATGGTTAAAGCCTTCCAAACCGTCTTCTGTCTAGGCCTAGGAGCTCTACCCGTGCCTCTCTTGTTGACAGGGTCCTTTAAGTCGCCTTCTCTAGCTGGAGTAGCATTCCTTATCATGTGACGTTGATTGTTTTCCCTCCTTTGTAGTCTTCTACGACCCCAGAGCCTCGTAATATCATAACCTTCTCCCATAGAGTTGAGAGTTTCAATACCCACATAATCATCTAATTCCTTCACCAACGTCGCTGCACCTCGCTCATATATGACGTAAGACTTATCATCTTGCAACGCCAGCCTATAGATGTAGTCATTTTTTAATGTCAATGCAAGTGATCGCTGAAGTCGGCCGGACTCATCAGGTGTGTAGTACCCTACACGAAGATGCTCGTAACCCCAATCCAAATCTTTTCGCCAACAACTTAAAATATACTTCTCGGGAATATATTAAATTTTCTTCAACAATATTACACGAATAATATGCCTGCACAATATTCTTTTAAATTCAAAAAGTTTACAAGTACAAGAAAACTCACCAATAGCCATGTCATGGTGACATTGTACTTTTTTCTCGTCGAACCCAAGACGGTTGTGTCACCTCTTCTATTGCAACAAACGAAGAGAAACTCCCAATGTTCAAGTCCATCTCGACATTGGTGAATAGTAGGCCTTGCACCTCCTCCTTGACGGCCATGAACATGTTATTCCTGTAAACCCTTTGAAAGATTTCCTCGACTAGGATGCTCTTATCATACTGACATGGTCTATCAAGACAAACAAAGTTCAACTTTAATTCTTCCTCCACCTTGGTTTTTAGAGAATTTTCATAATTCTCAAGGAAAACAAACAACGTTGTCTCAGGATTGACGTACCCCTTGAAAAATCTGTTTTTTTGTTCACTTCTTTGTATGGATGACATACTTGCACAGAAATTGTCCCTCCAATAAAATGGAACCCATGATTCTCGTTTGATATATGACTCTTTGATCCAACTATTGTCTTGAATATGATATTCATAAACAAAATCGAACCACGCCTTCTCAAATTCATCCGGATCTAAACATTCATGAACGGCTTTCCTAAGAGCAATGTTAATGTTTTTCCACTCAGTATGAGCCCCCAAATTCTTTGATGCGTTTCTTAGAATGTGTCAAAGACATAAACAGTGAGGAGTACCAGGAAATACGTCACTAACAGCCTTACCAATCCTCTTGCACTGATCGGTGATTATAACTGACGGAGGTCTGCCCATACAATCTAACCATTTCCTAAATACCCAAGTAAAGCTTATCACATCTTCATGTGAAATCAAAGCGGTAGCAAATAAAATAGTACTACCGTGATGATTGACGCCAACAAATGGCGTAAAGGGCATTTTGTACCTGTAACCGTAAATGAAAAAAATATTCAGCTTTAACAATAATAATAATAATAATAATAATAATAATAATAATAATAATAATAACAGTTTCAGGCGTTAATTTGACGTTCCATTATTGAACACATGATTGTTTTTGGTATTGTGAGCGACCAGAGACGTAGCTAGGATTAAATAGTAACCCGAGCCGAATTTCATCGCTAGTTATCCAACCAAAAAAATTAATTCATAGTTTACGACAATTCAATGAGGCATATAATTTATTGCCCAACTTTATGTACAAGTAATTAATTTTCTTACTGTATTACATCTCGCTTTTTTGGGAGAGAAAAACATTTGCTCGTATTGTCTAAATAGAAAAATATCATCAATTCTCGAATAAGATGGTCTTACAATAACGCGGCAGGGAGTCGAATCAGGGACATCCCAACCGTTTACCCCAACAACTACCAACTATGACAAGTGCAATAACATGATTATTTTTTATTGTTTAATTCCTTTATCTTAACCCGAACCTTATCCGCTTACCAATACGTGAAATTAGTTATACTAATACATCATTTTCTACTAATACAATAAAACACACGTGAAAGTAAATCACTTTCTACTAATATAATTTGCTACTAATTCACAAAAGGAGAAAAAAGTGAAAACAATTGATGAAATTAAAATACATATTACAAAGGAACGTAGCATCATATGATACGGCGTCACCAAATGACTTGGCCATTACTCTACAACGTCCATCGGCCCAAAATATGTTCATTAGCTTGCCTTCAACATCTGACTCGATTGCATAGTAAAAATCAGGATCAATTTCTTTAAGCTTTAGAAATCTTTCTTCCAATGTCACTGCATCACCATCAATTCGACTACGTCGTCGTTCAAGATTAACCTATGTTCCTGATATCGCGATCATTGAAAGACAAATTCGCATGCCCACCAACTTCTCTAACCAAAGTGTGGAAGTTTTTAGATATGGGAATACCGGCGGAGTCGTTCAACAAAGCCCGTCTTTTGAAATATTCACCAAATAACCTGTAACCAACCATGTGACAACTATTTGCAGGATCTATCTTATGATTGTGCTCCAACCTACACTGACTGATGACGATGAAATCATCTTTCAAATATGCTTCTATGACGACCTTGCACAGTTCACCATTATCTTTGTTTTGATTCCCTTTTTCTTTCCTATGTTCTCTCCCCATTGTGCAACACAATCTAATTCGTTTCATCATGTAAAAACGAGGCTCCTTCTTCCCAATAGCATTTTGTTTCACACCTTTGTTCTTGTATTGAGTCATTAACACATTAGCCATAATAAAAAGTTGAAACCTTAACTTATAAGCATACATGTAGCATAATGCAGCAAATTCATCTTCATTCACAAAAGTCATTCCTATAGTTGGAGTAACTTCAATAGAATCGATGCAGCCCTCGTTTAACATGCTAACCACTTTATCAACAAACCCGCCTTTGATAATTGAAGGAGCATCCTCGTCGACATCGTCGTTACTAACTTAATTATTAGTAGTCTCATTGTTGACGTCGTCATTGACATCATTTTCTTCACTATAATCATCCAATTCGTCTTCCCAGTCCTTATTAAGATCAAAATCGAAAGTATTCACCATTTTTTCCAAGCTTTTTTATTAGTCAACAATGGTGTATGTTAGAATTTCATATATGTTCTTTTAGGTCTTATTGATTTTCAAAAATAACAAAAACAAGATTTTCTGAATATTTTGAAAATCGCTATATTCATTTTGTAATCCAATAGTATCTTAGATTGAGGTTATAATTATGGAAAAATTTAAATGCCTTTTACAATGTTTTTAATTTGGAAAATAATGTTTCTTTTATTTTACAAATCTTTTTATTTGTTGAATAATTAATTTAAAATTACATAAATACCTTGAATTAATTTCAAATTTTCAAAAACTTTGAAATTAATATTTTTCAATATAATCACGTTTTTTAGAAATATAAAAAATATTTAATATAAATATATGTTCACATTGTAAAAGATTATACAGAAATATTTAGAAAAAATATAGAATGGAATGGAAAAAATATTAACTCAGAATATTCCGTTTACTTTTAAAATTTCTATATTTTACCATGAACAAGAATCGAACCAAGACCAACAATGCAGTAGCCACTGGTGCTAACCATTGCACCACTTTAAATCTTATTATTCATTTGAGCATTAAATGAGTAATTAACTACGATTAATTGGTAGAATTTGGGGGTAGCAATAAGCCAATAATTACTTTCGTACATGAACCAGTTTTGTTATATTACATGATCCGTTTTAATTTTTTTGTATTTTAAATGAAATATTGACTAGAAGTTGTGATCAGCGTAACATTGTTACGTATTTTACATGAAATATTGAGCTCAAAGAGTGATCAGTGTAAATTGAAACGAATTTTACGTGAAACCTCGTATTTCATCAATGATTGGCCCAGCTTCGTACGCGAAAATGTATGTTTTATAAGATCGGTGTAAGTTGATACGTATTTCTCATAAAATATCGCGGTTAAGCACTGACCAGAGTAATATTGTTAGGTATTTTACTACAAATATCGAGCAAAAATAGTGATCAGTGTAAATTGTTACGTATTTTACGTGAAATATTGAGCTCAAACAGTGATTCGTGTAACTAGAAACGTATTTTACATGAAACATGCGTATTTCATCAATGATCGATAGCGTAAAAACGTATGTTCTATACGATCGATGTCAATTGATACATATTTATAATAAAATATTGTGCTTAAGCAGTGATCGGTGTAAATTGATAAATATTTTATATAAAGTATCGTGCTTAAGCAATGATTGTAGTGGATTGTTACGTATCCAAAAAAACGAGACCAACATGATAACTAATGATATTTTTGTTATTAGTAAAGGTACAGTGGTGTAATGGTTGATATTGTTAGCATATTGTTAACATGACATAAATAAAACATAATTCCCATAAATCTTTGAACAACATGAAGGTCACAAAAATTAATTAAGAGAGATTAAGACATACCTCATTACGGAATAAGTCGAAGTCTAATACAAACGATATTAGATCTCTAAAAGACGACTTCATAAATTATAATACGACTTCATATGATCTTCAAATAATAATAATAATAATAGGTACGATTCATAATTAATAGGTACGATTTCTTTCCCTTGTTCTATGACGTAATAAGTGTGTTGTTCTCTTATTCATTATTCACGCATTAAGTTTTCATTCATTCATACAGTTTCTGATGGGGAAGACTCCATTATATAGGCAGAGAGATGACCATTTTTCTATTAGGGTTTTAGATTACGGTAATCTCGACCTTCCATCAAGGTTTAGTAAATATGGAAAAACTCTTTATTTAGTCCGATATTATTGTGATAGCATATCTCTTAAAGATTCGATTTCCAATAAGACCATAATTATAAGGAAGAAATATTAGCATAATAATAAGGAAGATATATTACATATCCCGTAATATTATTATAGTATAAAATATTCTTACAGTCTCTCACTTGGTCGATTGGAACATCTGTAATGTTCTTTAGAGAATATATAAGTTGCGCATACTATGCTAAAACATATATTTTAAATCGGTGTTCATAAGCACCTTAACTGATGCAGTCGTTAAAGAGAGTCATGGCATGCACATGTCAATCTGCAACATTAACTTTCATGTACCACTACATCAACGATTGAAACAGTTAGGCCATAAGTGGAGTTCTACGTAATGGTCCACATAATGTCTTAAAAAGACTATATTTCCGTTATCATTCATCCAATAATAAATGTATACACATTGGAAAACAAAAAAAATATTATTTAGCAAGTGTAGAATCGTTAAAGAGATCTCATTAATTCTGTGATCTAACATCTTGCTTCAGTAAAGATATTTAAGGTTCATGTGGTTTGATCCATTAGATATCCTATCATTCATGGAGCTAGAAAAAGATTGCAATTTCATTATTATCACGGTAATTACGCAATCATGCTCCTTATATTAAAGCCTCGAAATAAGCCACATATTCAGCTTCCATGGTGGAGATATCAAGCAATTGTGAGTATAGTGTCTTGTGTCCTAATGTAGACACCCACATTTTGACCGCCAGGTGTCTATATTAGTTTCCGACAAACACCCGATGATGATCGGACGTAAACGTGCTTTAATATACTCGAGAACGGGCTCAAAATCATTGGCATTTGGCTTGGGCTTTTTACGGAGTACAAATCTCACAAAACTAACCTCAAAATCAGGCCCAGTGGGTCGTTTCGAATCAAATAAGACTACTTTGGGTTGAAACCGGCACCAGGAGCAAAACCGTCTTTTAGCGACCGAGTCAAAACCCGGTCAAAGATATTCTCGAGACACACGGACCAGCCATGACACCTCACGTGGCTGATTCGAGCTCCAACACTACAAAAAATTAGCTACACAAAATATTAAACAAATCCGTTTGAGGATAGAATTCGATCTCAAGTAGGAATTCTTTCCGAAAACCAAATCAGACACTCGACCAAGCGTAAACACTCGGCCGAGCAGGCTGTTTCAGCCGGTTTTCCTTGTTGCCTCACCAAACAAAAGGAATCCTCACGCTTCTCAGCTTCTTACGTTTCCTATCCTAAGCGGTAGTTCTAACCCAAACACTTCTCTTAGCCAAGGTCGGGAATTTTCCTATAAATAGCCCCTTGCATCAATCAAAAAAATAAATTACAATATCAACTCTTCACACATAAACATAAACTCCTTACACTTAGCATCGAGAAACCGATAGTACATCCAGAACCCGAAGGAATCGGCCCCGATACCCGTCACCCTTCACGTCCCAAACCAAAACCACCACAACTCACCGACATCCGCTCGACGCTCTTGTGCCCAAGCCACGTTCCAATGAGTTCCGATCCGAGTAAACTAAAACATGTAGGTTGAGGGTGTAACTGATAAGTGTAGTTTGTAGTGCCTAATTTTTTGTGTTTTGGTCCCGTTTTCCTTGTGGAATCGCTCCTTGGGAGCGGTTTTTGGGTTACTTATGCTTCCTTTAGTTCGTTTTAGGTTCCCGAGACCATTCATGAAGAATTGGAACGATTCCGACTCGTTTCATACACTTTTGGAGCCAACGAAGAGAAGGAACGATCACTTGGTGCCTTGGATTCGATCCCGAGACCTTGCGACCCGTTCCCGAGCCCCTTAGACTCGATCCCGAGCCCCGAGAATCGATGAGAAGCCCATGAGATGCAAGGAGGGACCTTAGAGTTCTTATTGGAAGCCTACAAGACCCTTCCCGGGCGGGCTAGTGGCCTTCCCGACCGGGAAGGAGTGCGCGATGCAACCAGCCCCTGTTTTGGGCCATCTCGGCCGAGACCAACCTTGTCTCGGTTGGGACCAGCCCTTCCCGGCCGGGATGGGGCCGTCTCGGTCGGGACGGAGGTGCTTCAGCGTGACTTCGCTTCTTTTCTTCTCCTTTGTTCTTGTAACCCTATATATACCCTTCCTCTTGTAATCTTATCTTATGTTAGGCACTTCCCACTAAACCCTAGACTATTTTAGGTTATATTAGCTTAGATTAGAGTAGATTAGTCGGTAATTTTTCGGTAATCCTAGTTTAGTCTTGTATTAAGGGAATTCTTGAAGAATCCATCCAAGATTGACAACCTTGGTTGATGTATTTGGGTTTTCTCATTAATGCAAGTTTTCATTCTTCCTTTCATCTTGTTAGTAGGTATAATCTTCTTTTCCCTTCTTTTAATCTTGTTTACTCATCCAAGTTTGAATCTTTGTCATTGTTTGTTCTTGTTCTTGTTAGTTTCATAATGTATGTTTGGATGTTTGTGTTGTTTCCTCTTGTTTATGTTAGTATTAGTTTGATAATGTTTGAGTAGACTCTTGCTAGGGTTAGTAGGGTGATTTGGGTGTTTAATGGGTGATTAAGGGTTTGTTGGAGATGTTGGTGGAAGTTTTGGGTTTCCTCTTGGTTAGATGCATGGAACATGTTTGATGAAATGCTTGAATGACATGTAGATGCATATGCTTGTTTTTTCTTGCCTTTCTGTTGTGGGTGGTGGTTTGCTCGTGGGTTTGGTTCCCTCACTACGTAGCGAGAGCCCGGTGAGGACGAACCCTAGGTAGGTCTACGTAGCGAGAGTCCGGATGTGACCTAGGCTACGATAGCACGCTAGTAACCCCGTTTGTCATTTGTGTCGCTAAGATGGGTTCTATCAAGAACCTCTAGGTCGGTCTACGTAGTGAGAGCCCGGACTACATCTAGATTACCCGACTACCCCTTCACTTTAGCACTTCCTTGACCATTCCATTACCCCTTCAACCCGACCTAATCCTAGCCCGTTTCCTTATTTGTTTCCTCCGTCACCTTAGTCATAGTCTTAGCCCTCTTCCCTTCCTATCATTCTAGTTTAGCCTAGTTAGTTGACCTAGTCTCGTATTTGGGGGACCTTAGTCTAGACGCCTCTTACCGTCCCCGTGGATTCGACCCGACTTGCCCTATCTACGTGTTAGGAATAGCCGGTTATATTATTGACGGTGGGGACGTGACAAATCCTTACCATCAATTTGGCGCCGTTGCCGGGGACGGTGCTAGTTTAGACTTTGTTTTCCTAGTTACTTGACTTTGTCTTTTGTTTTTGTGTTTTTCTTTTTTCTTTTTGTTTCTTTTGCTTCTTGTGTGTGAGGTTTATTTCTCTCTTGTCTAGTGCCCGAAAGGCACTAGGCTTCTCACGTTTGCTCTTAGTCTACAGTTTGTGCTTAGAGGTGGTGACCATCTTTTTCTTGCAACTTAGAGCCGCTTTAACGGACGGTTGGTAGATTGAGAAGTCCTCAACCGGGTACGAGCCGCAATTTTCGAGCAAGCATGAGGTTTGATCTAAACTCCCCACACTCGGGAGCCGATATGAGCTACTCCTCTCTCTCTATGAACCAAGGGTACGACATGACGTCCCCCTACCACTATCAAGCTTCTTGGGGTAATCAAGACACTAGTGGGTATGAACTTCAAGGATATGGGAACGGTTACCAACAAGTGAACGCTTATCAATCCTATGATCATTGTGACTATTACTTAAGCTATCAATGTGAACCCACCATGTTTCACCACGATTCACCGTATGGAAGCCAATTTCCCCAAAACCACCACATTACCCTCCACCCCAACCACAATATGAACCCCATGACCCACAATACTACCAATCACCTCAACCTCACTACCAACAATATGATGCCCCACCCCTAGGGTATCATCAAGATTTTCAAGGAGCTTTACAAGACCTCAATGACCACCAAATGCCAAGCTTGAAGTTAGATCAATCGATTCTTCAAATGATAAAGAACCAACAAGAGATGGTCATCCAATCACAAAAGAATTATGAACTCTTGGCCGAACTCCGAAGGGAAAGAGAGGAATTTAAAACTAGATTGAATGCTTTAACGGCTCAAACCCTAATGTTCTTAACTCGATCTTCACAACTTGATGAGGGATGTTCATTTGGGGAAGGGGAACAACCCAATGACGATGCCGTTAATGAATTCCCTATGAGGAGCGGAACTTGCTTTGAAGAACCTCAATCGTCTACTCAAAAAGAGACGAATGAGGATATGGCTCTTGGTGAAGGCATCGTTGGTGAAGAATTGGAAGAGGTTAGTGAGTTGGATGAGTTGGTGGAGTTTGAGAAGTTGTTGGGTGAAATTGACAAGCCCAAGTTGCCCATGTCCGAGAATGTGGATAAGCATCAAGAGCCCCTTGTAAGTAAACCAAGCAATGGTTTGGAAGAGATTGAAACCGCCGGTAGAAGTTTCAATCCTCTCCTCCAAGATGATGTGGGGATAAGTGATGAAGATGGGGAACCACAACTTGAGGAAAGTGTGGGGGTGTGCAACAAGGAAATGAGGCCAAAGCCGTTTTTTGTGCCTCATTATGAAGACTTGAAGCTTGCTAGTGATTGGAGACGATGCTTAGGGAGGAAGAGGTCGGTGAAGCTCGTAGGATGGATAGACTCCGGAGACAACACGAAAGATGACGTTGGGTCTTTTGAGGACTACTTCTTGCCTCCTCCTTGGAGGCCGTGGAGGATAGCTTGGCTCGAGCACTCTTTGGTCCTTCATTACGATGTCGGTCGTGCATTTGACTTGCTCCTCCAAGCCCTTGAGGGCTATGGTTGAAGAATGAGAGTCCACCATCCTAGGTTTGACGGAGTTCCTAAAGAACCGTCATGTTGTATATTCCTCTTCTCTCTTCTCTCGAGTTTTTGTAATTGTGTGATTTAATTGCTTAATTTTAGGATTTGTTTTGTAATTTTTGGAATTCTTGTAATTTGGAATTTTTGTTGAGTGATGTGAGGGAGGGGATTCTAATGATTATTGTGAAGTTGTGTAGGATGATTGATGTTTGAAGGTGATTATATGAGTTTTGGAGGTGAACGCTTGAAGCAATCTTGGGAGAGGTTCTATTTTTGATTTTTGGAGCTTTGATGAAGCTACGTGCTTAGATGAATATTCGTAAATCATGAGAAGCTCCATTTTTTTTCTCCCGTGATTAATATCAAGTATTTCGTGCTCGGTCTTCTATTTTTCCGTCAAGTCTCGGCTCGGTGGGATTTTTATTGGAAGACGGGAGCTAGATGGTTGTTTTTGAGCTTACAATAAGCTTTTGGGGACGGGATTTCGGATCCCGAGTTGTTATTTGTGGATTGGGAGAAAGGCTAGGTGAGTTCTTATTGAAAGGAAGCTTCAAAGGCATCCCGGGCGAGAACGGGTTTTATTTGGGCATGAAATGGTATCATCTCGGGCGGGATGACAGCTCGTCCCGGGCGAGACGAGCCCATCCCGGTCGGGTTGATGTGACAAAAATGTGCAGCTACTGGAGCATCGTCCCGGGCGAGACGAGTCTGTCCCGGGCGAGACGAAGACCCGTCCCGGGCGGGACGAACCTTTCTCGGCCGAGACGGGTCTGTTACAGCAGCCCGTGTTTTTCTCCTGCAGCCCAAACCCATCCAACTTCATTAAGCCCGCCCCGCCCCTACTACTCCCCTCTCACACAATAATACCCAACCCAACCCAACCCATTCCCATCTCATACTAACTCATTTTCAACCTCCTTCATCTTCATAACACACAAAATAAACCCCAATTTCAAAACCCCCAAAACACCATAAATATACAAATACTCCACCAAATCTCATCAAATCACTTCCTAAACCACCCAAAATCAGTTTCTATCACATTAATACCTATCCTAGACCCATTTTCTACCATTTAAATCACCAAAAACGAAAAAAAAAAATCGAGTTTTTATCACCATTTTTTCCAAAATCCGAGTTTGGGGTTTTGGTTTCAAACTCGATTTAGCTTGTTGGAGTTGGTCTTGGAAGCTTATTACACCATTTTTAAGCTTCTATTGTGTGTTTTTGTGGGTTCTAGTTAGTGTTTTTGGGTAAAATCCGAGTTTGGGTGTTCACCATTTTTGAAGCTTCTTCATCTTTAATGGCTCCAAAGAAAAGAGGGAATGTGGTAGCTAGCAAGAAAAGGAAGAGTGCTTCCACTTCTAGAGCCGAAATCGAGCCCGAAGTCGAGGTTGAAGAGCCGGAAATTCCATGCCATCCGGATTTTCCTATCCTTATCTTTGGTTCGGAATAGCAAAAGGAGCAATTCTACAAGCTCCTTGGTAAGCCTCTTGAGCCAACTCGTTTTATTTGCAAAATCATACTTAGGAAGCTTGGCATCCTTGAACAATGTAGACAATTGTTTGTGGGTATGGGGTTGGAATTATTATTTAACATGCATGAGCGGACCTACAAGCAACTCACCCTTGAGTTCTTTAGTAGCTTTGTTCTAAATACTCGAGTTGATCCACCCCGGGTTGCTTTTCGGGTGAACAATGGTGACTACAATTACACCCTCCCCGAGTTTGGTGATATTTTTGGTCTTCCCCTAGCTTCTAATTGTAACCCACCCGCCGGTTTTAGTGAAATTGATGTTTGGAAAAGTATAACCGGTCTTAGCCTTGTCGACTATCGACGGTTGTCTAGCCGTCATGTCCACCACCCGGTTTTGCGTTTTTGGCATCGATTAATTGTGGGTACGATATTTGGGAGACCCGAAATGAGCTCTTTCACGCAAAAAGAATTAAACATACTCGGGGCCTATTTAAATCTTAAGAGTCAACCTAGGTTCACCCCCGACCTTTCCCTTGCCTTGGCTAAGCACTTTCTTAAGATAAGTAAGGCGGGGAAGAATGTGAGTGAGATTGTTCTCGGGGGGCTCATAACACACATAGCTAAGGCGGTAGATGAGAATTTCAGCGAGGAAGACTTGATCCCCGTACCGGGGGATACTACCATAGATGAGGACCGTTTGACTAGGTTCCATAAATGGATCGCCTATGAGAGGGAGCACAAGAGGTATCAATGGTTTACCTCGGGTCGGCCACACTTCACTTTGCCATGCCCTACGCTTTCGACCCATGTGCCTTTACGACATTCCCTAGCCCTGGTCCGAGAGCCTAACCTTCTAATGCCCGGTGCGGGAGGTGACCCCGGTGCCTCTTCCTCCCTTAGTCCGCATACACATGCTAGTGTGAGGCCTCGACAGCAACCAACCCAACAACAACAACAGCAAGCTACCCGACCACTCCCCTTTTACCCTACGCCCCCGGCGTATGTGTACGTTCCTCCGTACACCCCCTACACTCCATTTGCCTACCCTCAGCCCCCGGCCGATGTATCCATGGCCGCGATGCTTAGTGCTCTACATCTAGGGCAATATGAGCAGAGGAGGGATGATTATTATGCTCGATACCCCGGTTATCATCTTTTGGCTCAACAGGGGTATATTGATCCACGTGGCAACCTTCCGTCATGGTATAGACCCGAGTATCTCCCTAACCACGGTAATCCTAGTGGTAGTGGTGCCATGATGGATGATGAGGAGTACGAGGCCGAGGATGCCTTCGATATAAATGCGGGGATGGGTAATCAGGAAGCCGGTGAAGAAGATGAAGATGGAAATGATAATGATGATGACAACAATGGATGTGAGGAGGGGGATGATGACGAGCGAGATGACTATTGATTATTGAAACGATGGAGATGCGTTAGTTGCTAACCCTTGGTATGGCAACTTTCTTTTCTTTTCCGTTTTTGATGCTTGTCTATTTTATTTCCCCCTTGCTATGAGTAATTTGTTGGCCCTCGGGGCCTTTGTGGTGATCGCTCCCGATTCTCGATGACGTGATTACATCGAGAATCTTTTGAAAAATCCAAATTTACAAGTCTTTTCTCTTTCTTTATGTTATTTTTCTCTTAGTAGGAATTAGTCGGATTTAGGCGGAATCCGGGCTAGGTGACTTGATTACACCTAGCCCTCCCCTCCCATTTCCTTTTATTTCTTTCTTTTTATTTCTTCCCCCATCCATATCTTTTCTCGTCTCGGCCCATGGTGACTTGACTACACCCCGGCCGGACACCTTCTACCTCTTTCTCCGCTTTGTTTTTAATTTTTAGCTTTATTTTCGTAGTTTCTTTTCTTTTCTTTTGTCTCTCCGCACACTACGATCGAGCATGAGGACATTGCTCGGTTTAAGTGTGGGGGAGCGATATTCTATCGTAGTTAGTGTTATTTTCGTAGTTTTTCGAAAAATCTTTAAAAACCCTAAAAATCTGAAAAAATTTCACAAAAAAATCAAAAAGATTTTCTTTTGTGTGTTTTCCTTTTTATGTCTTTGTATCGTATATTTGTCGTGTTGTGCGTGTTTTGCCTCCGTTTTTCCTTATAGGTGGCTTAAATTACCGATAGCTTTGGAGAGCTTTCAAGATATCCGGTAACATCTTCTATCCCTTTTTTTTTCCTTCTTTGTCTCTTGCGGAGTTTGGAGGAGATTGTGATGTTGTGTGCTCGGGTGGAGCTTGTAAAGCTTGTGGTTGTTTGGTTGCCTATTTGGAGATTTAGGGTGGTTTTTGTCTCGTTATGTGTTTGTTTTGTTATGTTTTGCTTTTTGTTGTTTTTGTCTCTTTTTCGTTCGTTTTCGTCATGTCTTTGTTTTGTGTTGTGTTAGTTGTGTCTTGTGTGTATAAAAGGTTTTCGAAAACCCGGTTTAGAGGCTAGTGTGCGAGAGTCTACTTTCCCTTCCTAGTACTATAAATCGAGTCTTGGACTTTAGTCTAGTAGAATGACCCTAAATCAATGATTTCGTTGGTCCTTTACCTTGAGTCCACCTAGCTTACTAGGGATTTACTACGGGATTTGCATTTTGACCATTATGACCACCCACAGTGTGAAAAGGCCTTGGTTGCCGAGTCCCGTCCCTTAGGTGACCGTGTTTAGGATCGTTTGATTAGTCCAAGTTCTCCCCTTTTTGTGGGTTTGAAGGGAAATCGCGACCCCCGACTCACCCATTACCCTACCTCCTACACATATCCACACAATAAATTGCAATTTGTTGAAATCTATCTTTCTTAGTTGCAAAGAAATGCCTATCAATCAAATCAAGCAAAAAGGCAAAAGAAAATGAAAGAAAGAAATAGAAGATTGAAGAAAAAAAGAAAAGGCACAAAAAGCCAAAAAGAAAATAGAAAAGAAGAAAAAGGAATGGCATAGCAAAACAAAGCAAAAATACAAAAGAAAGAAAAATGCCAAAAAGAAAATCGTCTCACAAAAAGAATCCCCTCTCAAAAATAAGCCTTTTACCGACTATTACCGTGAAGAGCCTACCAAAGGACCGAGTCCCTAGGAAGGATGATAGCGGTAATGGTCGGTCTTCCCTCATTTTGCATTCATATCCCCTTTTTACTTGGACTAGTTAGGCGGTTTTGGACATGGGACGACCCTCTTGGCTCATCGCTAAAGGGGGCGGGGTCTCACTTACCTACAGTGTCGACTAACACCGTGGTTCATCACTTTTCATCCCGCCGATCGTCCCGTAGTACGTTCTTAGAAAGTTAGGAGGACCTAGCTAAGTTACCAACGTTTTTGTTGCTTTATCGTCATACTATTACGGTTTAGTTCATCTTGGTTTGTATTGCTAGCTTGGGAACGCTGTCACTTGCCTCGAGTCTTAAACCGGTGCTTCTTTCACCGCTTGTTTGAGGGAAGCGGTATTTGTTTTCTTTTGGATGCAACCGATTATTTGTTTGTTTGTATGTTTGTTTGTCTATGTGTCTTGTGTCCGGTTGCATCCACAGTTTTGTCGCAAGACCCCACTTGCCTTGCGGAGTGCACTTTTCCTCTAAGTGTACTCGCGTGAGTTGAAAGGGCGTAGGGTGCGCTAATACCCGCTTGGCTAGTTTAGTAGTTAGTATGTGCTTACTCGAGGGCGAGTAAGGGTTTAGTGTGGGGGAGTTGATAAGTGTAGTTTGTAGTGCCTAATTTGTTGTGTTTTGGTCCTGTTTTCCTTGTGGAATCGCTCCTTGGGAGCGGTTTTTGGGTTAATTATGCTTCCTTTAGTTCGTTTTAGGTTCCCGAGACCATTCATGAAGAATTGGAACGATTCCGACTCGTTTCATACACTTTTGGAGCCAACGAAGAGAAGGAACGATCACTTGGTGCCTTGGATTCGATCCCGAGACCTTGGGACCCGTTCCCGAGCCTCTTAGACTCGATCCCGAGCCCCGAGAATCGATGAGAAGCCCATGTGATGCAAGGAGCGACCTTAGAGTTCTTATTGGAGGCCTACAAGACCCTTCCCGGGCGGGCTAGTGGCCTTCCCGACCGGGAAGGAGTGCGCGATGCAACCAGCCCCTGTTTTGGGCCATCTTGGCCGAGACCAACCTTGTCTCGGTCGGGACCAGCCCTTCCCGGCCGGGATGGGGCCGTCTCGGTCGGGACGGAGGTGCTGCAGCGTGACTTCGCTTCTTTTCTTCTCCTTTGTTCTTGTAACCCTATATATACCCTTCCTCTTGTAATCTTATCTTATGTTAGGCACTTCCCACTAAACCCTAGACTATTTTAGGTTAGATTAGCTTAGATTAGAGTAGATTAGTCGGTAATTAGTCGGTAATCCTAGTTTAGTCTTGTATTAAGGGAATTCTTGAAGAATCCATCCAAGATTGACAACCTTGGTTGATGTATTTGGGTTTTCTCATTAATGCAAGTTTTCATTCTTCCTTTCATCTTATTAGTAGGTATAATCTTCTTTTCCCTTCTTTTAATCTTGTTTACTCATCCAAGTTTGAATCTTTGTTATTGTTTGTTCTTGTTCTTGTTAGTTTCATAATGTATGTTTGGATGTTTGTGTTGTTTCCTCTTGTTTATGTTAGTATTAGTTTGATAATGTTTGAGTAGACTCTTGCTAGGGTTAGTAGGGTGATTTGGGTGTTTAATGGGTGATTAAGGGTTTGTTGGAGATGTTGGTGGAAGTTTTGGGTTTCCTCTTGGTTAGATGCATGGAACATGTTTGATGAAATGCTTGAATGACATGTAGATGCATATGCTTGTTTTTTCTTGCCTTTCTCTTGTGGGTGGTGGTTTGCTCGTGGGTTTGTTTCCCTCACTACGTAGCGAGAGCCCGGTGAGGACGACCCCTAGGTAGGTCTACGTAGCGAGAGCCCGGATGTGACCTAGGCTACGATAGCACGCTAGTAACCCCGTTTGTCATGTGTGTCGCTAAGATGGGTTCTATCAAGAACCTCTAGGTCGGTCTACGTAGCGAGAGCCCGGACTACATCTAGATTACCCGACTACCCCTTCACTTTAGCTCTTCCTTGACCATTCCATTACCCCTTGAACCCGACCTAATCCTAGCCCGTTTCCTTATTTGTTTCCTCCGTCACCTTAGTCATAGTCTTAGCCCTCTTCCCTTCCTATCATTCTAGTTTAGCCTAGTTAGTTGACCTAGTCTCGTATTTGGGTGACCTTAGTCTAGACGCCTCTTACCGTCCCCGTGGATTCGACCCGACTTGCCCTATCTACGTGTTAGGAATAGCCGGTTATATTATTGACGGTGGGGACGTGACAAATCCTTACCATCAGTAACCAAACCCGTCTTCTCTATTTCTCTCTTCTCCCTCTCGTTTTTCTTCCTTTTTTCGTCCGTCACTTTTTCTTACGGGTCGTCGGTCGTCAATTTTTTATGGGTCGTTAGTTGTTTTTTTATTTCTAATATCGATATTACTAAAATTATTTTCATATAACAAACATTCTTGAAAATACGATATCATCTCTATAGTCGAATATCGTATTAAAAGAATTATATTAAATCTCGTCGATGCTAAAAAATCGTTACATCTTTTTACAAAAGACAACGATTTTAACGCGGAAGGAATTAACATCTTTTTTTTCTCATTTTCGTTCAAATTCTTTTCAAAACAATTTTACAAAACTTTTTCTAAAAATCATTCCGAGAATTCGATATCGATTTCATAATCGAATTCGAATACGACGAATATCGAAAATATTAAATCGAGTGAAAATTGGGCAATATTCGTACGCGATTTAATAAAATCATCGAACTTTCAAAAAAATCAATTTCGAAAACAGGCCGGGATGCGAGTCGCGCGCGTCCCAGGCGAGCAGCCTGCTCGGGCGAGTCGCGCCAGACTCGGGCGAGTCGCGCGACTGGCTGGAACGCGACGCGTTTTTCGCTTTTCATTATTTTCTCGAACATCGTTTTTTAGACAAAACAACGTCTTTTTAGCAATCTTTTCAGATTTCGACTAATATTTTCTCAATCTCGCATATTCATCATATTTGCTATATTTTTATTCACAAATCGATACTAACTCGTTTGTTCATCATTTGTAGCAAATTCATCTATTTTCTATCATTTGTTTTATTATACTAAAACGAATCTCACATGCTAAATTCAACTTTGACGTTAATTTTCATGCATTAAACCGACTTAGCAACCCATTCAATTCCTCGCATGTTTAGGAAAACAATGTTTGCATATCATTCATCGTATTACTAATGCGCGTATTTTAAAATCAAACGATATCCTAGTAGAGGCCGCTAATGTGCGGGCGGGGTTGGTTGTTCTTTGTGAACTTCCCAACACGTACCCTCACCCCTTACTCAGAACCTCGGTTTCCGGATGTCCGAAACCATTGGCAACGAGAGTCATTCAATACACGATATCCGATCAAGTCGGTATCGGTATCAAATGCAAAGGGACGAACCCGATAAACTCTGACATCGGAAATGGGCCGTATTTTGTACACGGCCCACTACGACATGGAGTGGGTTCGAATGGGCCCGAACTCCCACAAAGTTCGGTGGCGACTCCAACTTCGATTTAAATTTCAATTCGATCCATTCTCATATGGAGATTCATTTGCCTCCCCAAACCCGCGCGTGGCCACGTCGGGGTGGACCTATGTCATGTCCACAATTTGGCGACTCCGCTGGGGAGTTAACTGATGTGTGACTTACCATCGGCATCCTCAGGGTGAGAGTCGAATAGAAATCGTTTGACTAGTACAATACGCGTTTTAGTTTTACGGTTCTTGCATAACCCCATATTTTCCCAGGCCGGTACTGGTGACCGACGTTAGGGATGGCAATTTCACCCGCATCCACCCCGTACCCAATCCACCCGAGAAAAATAAATGGGTGAAAACCCGATTATATGGATGAATAGCGGGTGATGGATGAGACGGGTGATGGATTGGGTCGGATGCGGGTGTAGCATCATCCCACCCGTAATCCGTTAACCACCCGACATTCATCCATTTAAAAAATATATATATTATAAAAATTACCCGAGAATAAAAGAATGACCCTGTTTTCCTAATACCTTATTCATTTTTATTTCCTAGACTAGACCTAACTCAAATAATACTACCATGGCGACGAAAGATGTCAAGTCGCAAGTTAGGTCTTGCAAGAAATTGTTTTCGATTTGGTATTTATTTCACAAAATATTATTCCGTATTACAAGTGAATCACCCGTTAAATCACCCGAACCACCCATTTCACCCATGGATGACGAGTGGATCGGATATGGATGACACTCCTAGTGGATGATGGATGGATCGGGTGGGCGAAAAAAGACGGGTGATGGATGCGGGTGAGGCTTCACCCGATCCGAATCCGACCCATTGCCATCCCTAACCGACGTCCCACTATACCATTGATGTAGTCCAAATTGGATATGTCAAAGGTGTCCATAGCCGATTCGTATGGGTTTTACGGCATGTTCTAAGCTCAACTCGACTTAGGAAGTCCGCCCCGATTCTCGATAGGCTGTGTACACTGGTATAGACCCTTACAGACTGACCGAGACTTAGAATTAGAGCATACATGGCGTCGTTATACTGTTTCCATGACTACGTGCTACCTGATTTACAAGTCTTTTTCAAAAACCGTCTTTTTCAAAATAGCATCTTTTTCAAAATATCCAATTTCAAAATACCGAATTTAGGATCCACGATTTTACTCAAAATAGCCTATTTTTAGTCGGTATTATGCCCATTTCAAAACTCGAAAATATTTTCGAAACTTTCAAAACTGTCGCCCGACCCACCTTTTCCGTTTTTCGAAAAAAGGGCCGGTTCTCCCCGAATTTCTTCGGGCTTTCAAAAATTCAATTTCAAAACCTTCCTTTTCTTAGGACTTCCCGTATTTAGCAGTGTCGGGTCGTGTCATAAGTCGTCAAGGTCTTTTAACGTCGAAACTTCATCGATCATATATCACGAGTTTCCTCCCTATCCCAGTCCGCCTTATTAGACTAAGGCAAGGCCCACCTACGTAGGACATAGTCCTACAAGGGTTGGCCCGTCTACACAATCGAGTCCAAAGTCTGGGGAATGTCTCACGTGAATCTCCTTTCAAACGGGACCGGCCCACACAGCCAGATCCTAAAGGAGGCCCACCTTTCACAAGTCACCCGTCTAGGAGTCTTTTCCGAGTCAACCTCTTACAAGGCATAGCCCTATAACAAAAGGCTCGTGACCCTTACGTCTAAGGGTCACTCGTCCGACACTCGAGTCTTAACAAAGTCTTTGATCCCGCTTGGGGGCTACCTTCTAGCAGAACGATCAATCACGGTTGCTCTAAGGTCATGTCTTACACGTGTCTCACGTACCCCACCTTTGAGTCACTTAGATGCCACACCATCTAAGTCCTTAGTCTCACTTGGGGGCTATTCCCCGACGGAGCGATTAATCACAGTCACTCCGAGAATCGCACCCTACACATTTGTCTTAGGAGAGTCTAACCCGAGTCAAACATGGTCGCCCCATTTTCGGACTAAACATACTCGGGGCCTATTTAAATCTTAAGAGTCAACCTAGGTTCACCCCCGACCTTTCCCTTGCCTTGGATAAGCACTTTCTTAAGATAAGTAAGGCGGGGAAGAATGTGAGTGAGATTGTTCTCGGGGGGCTCATAACACACATAGCTAAGGCGGTAGATGAGAATTTCAGCGAGGAAGACTTGATCCCCGTACCAGGGGATACTACCATAGATGAGGACCGTTTGACTAGGTTCCATAAATGGATCGCCTATGAGAGGGAGCACAAGAGGTATCAATGGTTTACCTCGGGTCGGCCACACTTCACTTTGCCATGCCCTACGCTTCCGACCCTTGTGCCTTTGCGACATTCCCTAGCCCCGGTCCGAGAGCCTAACCTTCTAATGCCCGGTGCGGGAGGTGACCCCGGTGCCTCTTCCTCCCTTAGTCCGCATACACATGCTAGTGTGAGGCCTGAACAGCAACCAACCCAACAACAACAACAGCAAGCTACCCGACCACTCCCCTTTTACCCTACGCCCCCGGCGTATGTGTACGTTCCTCCGTACACCCCCTACACTCCATTTGCCTACCCTCAGCCCCCGGCCGATGCATCCATGGCCGCGATGCTTAGTGCTCTACATCTAGGGCAATATGAGCAGAGGAGGGATGATTATTATGCTCGATACCCCGGTTATCATCTTTTGGCTCAACAGGGGTATATTGATCCACGTGGCAACCTTCTGTCATGGTATAGACCCGAGTATCTCCCTAAACACGGTAATCCTAGTGGTAGTGGTGCCATGATGGATGATGAGGAGTACGAGGCCGAGGATGCCTTCGATATAAATGCGGGGATGGGTAATCAGGAAGCCGGTGAAGAAGATGAAGATGGAAATGATAATGATGATGACAACAATGGATGTGAGGAGGGGGATGATGACGAGCGAGATGACTATTGATTATTGAAACGATGGAGATGCGTTAGTTGCTAACCCTTGGTATGGCAACTTTCTTTTCTTTTCCGTTTTTGATGCTTGTCTATTTTATTTCCCCCTTGCTATGAGTAATTTGTTGGCCCTCGGGGCCTTTGTGGTGATCGCTCCCGATTCTCGATGACGTGATTACATCGAGAATCTTTTGAAAAATCTAAATTTACAAGTCTTTTCTCTTTCTTTATGTTATTTTTCTCTTAGTAGGAATTAGTCGGATTTAGGCGGAATCCGGGCTAGGTGACTTGATTACACCTAGCCCTCCCCTCCCATTTCCTTTTATTTCTTTCTTTTTATTTCTTCCCCCATCCATATCTTTTCTCGTCTCGGCCCATGGTGACTTGACTACACCCCGGCCGGACACCTTCTACCTCTTTCTCCGCTTTGTTTTTAATTTTTAGCTTTATTTTCGTAGTTTCTTTTCTTTTCTTTTGTCTCTCCGAACACTACGATCGAGCATGAGGACATTGCTCGGTTTAAGTGTGGGGGAGCGATATTCTATCGTAGTTAGTGTTATTTTCGTAGTTTTTCGAAAAATCTTTAAAAACCCTAAAAATCTAAAAACATTTCACAAAAAAATCAAAAAGTTTTTCTTTTGTGTGTTTTCCTTTTTATGTCTTAATATCGTATATTTGTCGTGTTGTGCGTGCTTTGCCTCCGTTTTTCCTTATAGGTGGCTTAAATTACCGATAGCTTTGGAGAGCTTTCAAGATATCCGGTAACATCTTCTATCCCTTTTTTTTCCTTCTTTGTCTCTTGCGGAGTTTGGAGGAGATTGTGATGTTGTGTGCTCGGGTGGAGCTTGTAAAGCTTGTGGTTGTTTGGTTGCCTATTTTGAGATTTGGGGTGGTTTTTGTCTCGTTATGTGTTTGTTTTGTTATGTTTTGCTTTTTGTTGTTTTTGTCTCTTTTTCGTTCGTTTTCGTCATGTCTTTGTTTTGTGTTGTGTTAGTTGTGTCTTGTGTGTATAAAAGGTTTTCGAAAACCCGGTTTAGAGGCTAGTGTGCGAGAGTCTACTTTCCCTTCCTAGTAGTATAAATCGAGTCTTGGACTTTAGTCTAGTAGAATGACCCTAAATCAATGATTTCGTTGGTCCTTTACCTTGAGTCCACCTAGCTTACTAGGGATTTACTACGGGATTTGCATTTTGACCATTATGACCACCCACGGTGTGAAAAGGCCTTGGTTGCCGAGTCCCGTCCCTTAGGTGACCGTGTTTAGGATCGTTTGATTAGTCCAAGTTCTCCCCTTTTTGTGGGTTTGAAGGGAAATCGTGACCCCCGACTCACCCATTACCCTACCTCCTACACATATCCACACAATAAATTGCAATTTGTTGAAATCTATCTTTCTTAGTTGCAAAGAAATGCCTATCAATCAAATCAAGCAAAAAGGCCAAAGAAAATGAAAGAAAGAAATAAAAGATTGAAGAAAAAAAGAAAAGGCACAAAAAGCCAAAAAGAAAATAGAAAAGAAGAAAAAGAAATGGCATAGCAAAACAAAGCAAAAATACAAAAGAAAGAAAAATGCCAAAAAGAAAATCGTCTCACAAAAAGAATCCCCTCTCAAAAATAAGCCTTTTACCGACTATTACCGTGAAGAGCCTACCAAAGGACCGAGTCCCTAGGAAGGATGATAGCGGTAATGGTCGGTCTTCCCTCATTTTGCATTCATATCCCCTTTTTACTTGGACTAGTTAGGCGGTTTTGGACATGGGACGACCCTCTTGGCTCATCGCTAAAGGGGGCAGGGTCTCACTTACCTACAGTGTCGACTAACACCGTGGTTCATCACTTTCCATCCCGCCGATCGTCCCGTAGTACGTTCTTAGAAAGTTAGGAGGACCTAGCTAAGTTACCAACGTTTTTGTTGCTTTATCGTCATACTATTACAGTTTAGTTCATCTTGGTTTGTATTGCTAGCTTGGGAACGTTGTCACTTGCCTCGAGTCCTAAACCGGTGCTTCTTTCACCGCTTGTTTGAGGGAAGCGGTATTTGTTTTCTTTTGGATGCAACCGATTGTTTGTTTGTTTGTATGTTTGTTTGTCTATGTGTCTTGTGTCCGGTTGCATCCACAGTTTTGTCGCAAGACCCCACTTGCCTTGCGGAGTGCACTTTTCCTCTAAGTGTACTCGCGTGATTTGAAAGGGCGTAGGGTGCGCTAATACCCGCTCGGCTAGTTTAGTAGTTAGTATGTGCTTACTCGAGGGCGAGTAAGGGTTTAGTGTGGGGTAGTTGATAAGTGTAGTTTGTAGTGCCTAATTTGTTGTGTTTTGGTCCCGTTTTCCTTGTGGAATCGCTCCTTGGGAGCGGTTTTTGGGTTACTTATGCTTCCTTTAGTTCGTTTTAGGTTCCCGAGACCATTCATGAAGAATTGGAACGATTCCAACTCGTTTCATACACTTTTGGAGCCAACGAAGAGAAGGAACGATCACTTGGTGCCTTGGATTCGATCTCGAGACCTTGGTACCCGTTCCCGAGCTCCTTAGACTCGATCCCGAGCCCCGAGAATCGATGAGAAGCCCATGAGATGCAAGGAGGGACCTTAGAGTTCTTATTGGAGGCCTACAAGACCCTTCCCGGGCGGGCTAGTGGCCTTCCCGACCGGAAAGGAGTGCGCGATGCAACCTGCCCCTGTTTTAGGCCATCTCGGCCGATACCAACCTTGTCTCGGTCGGGACCAGCCCTTCCCGGCCGGGATGGGACCGTCTCGGTCTGGACGGAGGTGCTGCAGCGTGACTTCGCTTCTTTTCTTCTCCTTTGTTCTTGTAACCCTATATATACCCTTCCTCTTGTAATCTTATCTTATGTTAGGCACTTCCCACTAAAACCTAGACTATTTTAGGTTAGATTAGCTTAGATTAGAGTAGATTAGTCGTTAATTAGTCGGTAATCCTAGTTTAGTCTTGTATTAAGGGAATTCTTGAAGAATCCATCCAAGATTGACAGCCTTGGTTGATGTATTTGGGTTTTCTCATTAATGCAAGTTTTCATTCTTCCTTTCATCTTGTTAGTAGGTATAATCTTCTTTTCCCTTCTTTTAATCTTGTTTACTCATCCAAGTTTGAATCTTTGTTATTGTTTGTTCTTGTTCTTGTTAGTTTCATAATGTATGTTTGGATGTTTGTGTTGTTTCCTCTTGTTTATGTTAGTATTAGTTTGATAATGTTTGAGTAGACTCTTGCTAGGGTTAGTAGGGTGATCTGGGTGTTTAATGGGTGATTAAGGGTTTGTTGGAGATGTTGGTGGAAGTTTTGGGTTTCCTCTTGATTAGATGCATGGAACATGTTTGATGAAATGCTTGAATGACATGTAGATGCATATGCTTGTTTTTTCTTGCCTTTCTCTTGTGGGTGGTGGTTTGCTCGTGGGTTTGATTCCCTCATTACGTAGCGAGAGCCCGGTGAGGACGACCCCTAGGTAGGTCTACGTAGCGAGAGCCCAGATGTGACCTAGGCTACGATAGCACGCTAGTAACCCCGTTTGTCATGTGTGTCGCTAAGATGGGTTCTATCAAGAACCTCTAGGTCGGTCTACGTAGCGAGAGCCCGGACTACATCTAGATTACCCGACTACCCCTTCACTTTAGCTCTTCCTTGACCATTCCATTACCCCTTGAACCCGACCTAATCCTAGCCCGTTTCCTTATTTGTTTCCTCCGTCACCTTAGTCATAGTCTTAGCCCTCTTCCCTTCCTATCATTCTAGTTTAGCCTAGTTAGTTGACCTAGTCTCGTATTTGGGTGACCTTAGTCTAGACGCCTCTTACCGTCCCCGTGGATTCGACCCGACTTGCCCTATCTACGTGTTAGGAATAGCCGATTATATTATTGACGGTGGGGACGTGACAAATCCTTACCATCAGTAACCAAACCCGTCTTCTCTATTTCTCTCTTCTCCCTCTCGTTTTTCTTCCTTTTTTCGTCCGTCACTTTTTCTTACGGGTCGTCGGTCGTCAATTTTTTATGGGTCGTTAGTTGTTTTTTTATTTCTAATATCGATATTACTAAAATTATTTTCATATAACAAACATTCTTAAAAATACGATATCATCTCTATAGTCGAATATCGTATTAAAAGAATTAAATTAAATCTCGTCGATGCTAAAAAATCGTTACATCTTTTTACAAAAGACAACGATTTTAACGCGGAGGGAATTAACATCTTTTTTTCTCATTTTCGTTCAAATTCTTTTCAAAACAATTTTACAAAACTTTTTCTAAAAATCATTCCGAGAATTCGATATCGATTTCATAATCGAATTCGAATACGACGAATATCGAAAATATTAAATCGAGTGCAAATTGGGCAATATTCGTACGCGATTTAATAAAATCATCGAACTTTCAAAAAAATCAATTTCGAAAACAGGCCGGGATGCGAGTCGCGCGCGTCCCAGGCGAGCAGCCTGCTCGGGCGAGTTGAGCGACTGGCTGGAACGCGACGCGTTTTTCGCTTTTCATTATTTTCTCGAACATCGTTTTTTAGACAAAACAGCGTCTTTTTAGCAATCTTTTCAGATTTCGACTAATATTTTCTCAATCTCGCATATTCATCATATTTGCTATATTTTTATTCACAAATCGATACTAACTCGTTTGTTCATCCTTTGTAGCAAATTCATCTATTTTCTATCATTTGTTTTATTATACTAAAACGAATCTCACATGCTAAATTCAACTTCGACGTTAATTTTCATGCATTAAACCGACTTAGCAACCCATTCAATTCCTTGCATGTTTAGGAAAACAATGTTTGCATATCATTCATCGTATTACTAACGCGCGTATTTTAAAATCAAACGATATCCTAGTAGAGGCCGCTAATGTGCGGGCGGGGTTGGGTGTTCTTTGTGAACTTCCCAACACGTACCCTCACCCCTTACTCAGAACCTCGGTTTCCGGATGTCCGAAACCATTGGAAACGAGAGTCATTCAATACACGATATCCGATCAAGTCGGTATCGGTATCAAATGCAAAGGGACGAACCCGATAAACTCTGACATCGGAAATGGGCCGTATTTTGTACACGGCCCACTACGACATGGAGTGGGTTCGAATGGGCCCGAACTCTCACAAAGTTCGGTGGCGACTCCAACTTCGATTTAAATTTCAATTCGATCCATTCTCATATGGAGATTCATTCGCCTCCCCAAACCCGCGCGTGGCCGCGTCGGGGTGGACCTATGTCATGTCCACAATTTGGCGACTCCGCTGGGGAGTTAACTGATGTGTGACTTACCATCGGCATCTTCAGGGTGAGAGTCGAATAGAAATCGTTTGACTAGTACAATATGCGTTTTAGTTTTACGGTTCATGCATAACCCCATATTTTCCCGGGCCGGTACTGGTGACCGACGTTAAGGATGGCAATTTCACCCGCATCCACCCCGTACCCGATCCACCCGAGAAAAATAAATGGGTGAAAACCCGATTATGTGGATGAATAGCGGGTGATGGATGAAACGGGTGATGGATTGGGTCGGATGCGGGTGTAGCATCATCCCACCCGTAATCCGTTAACCACCCGACATTCATCCATTTAAAAAATATATATATTATAAAAATTACCCGAGAATAAAACAATGACCCTGTTTTCCTAATACCTTATTCATTTTTATTTCCTAGACTAGACCTAACTCAAATAATACTACCATGGCGACGAAAGATGTCAAGTCGCAAGTTAGGTCTTGCAAGAAATTGTTTTCGATTTGGTATTTATTTCACAAAATAATATTCCGTATTACAAGTGAATCACCCGTTAAATCACCCGAACCACCCATTTCACCCGTGGATGACGGGTGGATCGGATATGGATGACACTCCTAGTGGATGATGGATGGATCGGGTGGGCGAAAAAAGACGGGTGATGGATGCGGGTGAGGCTTCACCCGATCCGAATCCGACCCATTGCCATCCCTAACCGACGTCCCACTATACCATTGATGTAGTCCAAATTGGATATGTCAAAGGTGTCCATAGCCGATTCGTATGGGTTTTACGGCATGTTCTAAGCTCAACTCGACTTAGGAAGTCCGCCCCGATTCTCGATAGGCTGTGTACACTGGTATAGACCCTTACAGACTGACCGAGACTTAGAATTAGAGCATACATGGCGTCGTTATACTGTTTCCATGACTACGTGCTACCTGATTTACAAGTCTTTTTCAAAAACCGTCTTTTTCAAAATAGCATCTTTTTCAAAATATCCAATTTCAAAACCTGGGACATATACCGAATTTAGGATCCACGATTTTACTCAAAATAGCCTATTTTTAGTCGGTATTATGCCCATTTCAAAACTCGAAAATATTTTCGAAACTTTCAAAACTGTCGCCCGACCCACCTTTTCCGTTTTTCGAAAAAAGGGTCGGTTCTCCCCGAATTTCTTCGGGCTTTCAAAAATTCAATTTCAAGGCGGCCCACACGTGAAATTCTGGGGAATGTCTCACGTGAATCTCCTTTCAAACGGGACCGGCCCACACAGCCAGATCCTAAAGGAGGCCCAACTTTCACAAGTCACCCGTCTAGGAGTCTTTTCCGAGTCAACCTCTTACAAGGCATAGCCCTATAACAAAAGGCTCGTGACCCTTACGTCTAAGGGTCACTCGTCCGACACTCGAGTCTTAACAAAGTCTTTGATCCCGCTTGGGGGCTACCTTCTAGCAGAACGATCAATCACGGTTGCTCTAAGGTCATGTCTTACACGTGTCTCACGTACCCCACCTTTGAGTCACTTAGATGCCACACCATCTGAGTCCTTAGTCTCACTTGGGGGCTATTCCCCGACGGAGCGATTAATCACAGTCACTCCGAGAATCGCACCCTACACATTTGTCTTAGGAGAGTCTAACCCGAGTCAAACATGGTCGCCCAATTTTCGGACTCACCCTCGTGCAGCTTGAGTCTCATCGTCAAGTCCAAGCCAGGGTCGTTACCTCGTCCAGGTCAACGTTCCAGTATCCCGGTCCAAGAGTCTTTGTCGACCCGTCACCCCGGGCCATGTCTAGTTTGACTCTCTCTCTTGCATGTACGCAAAACCGAGCTTAGGCGAGTTCTAACACCCGTCATTTCTTCCGATTAGGGACCCTATGAGCGAGAGCTAACCAAACCATAACAAGTCTCGCGCCGTCAAGAAGGAGGATATCCAGGGGAGTATGCTTATGCTGTCTTGCTCCATTAACAATATCTTCTAAAAAATCAATACCGCCCTAAATGACCTAAATGCCAGGGTGACCACCATCGAAGAAGACCTTGTAAGAACCCGATCCCGTCTAACACAGCTAGAGCGGGTTAGGCACCCAATCACCCAACTGAGCCATTTGAAGGGTGAACATTCTTACGAAAGTGTCCGATACCCTCAGGATGGCAAGACCGAGAGAGGTAACCCTCAAGTCACCTCTCCGAAAATCAAGAACCAGTCAGAAGAAAGGACATTTACCCACTTGGATATGTCCTATACCGTCGCTTTCCAAAGGTTGGTTTCGAGGGGCCTAATATCACCTATAGGCCCAACAGTCGACCCACCTTCAGAAAAATGTTCCAAGGCATGGAACGCCGAGCATGACTGCAAATTCCATAGAGGGAGGGGACACGATACAGAGCAGTGCTGAAAACTGAAACACCTCATCTAAGACTCCCTCGATGCCGGGAGGACTCCTGTTTTGGAAACATTATCACTTGCAAAGCCCCTCATGGACTATACAGGGCCTAATGACCAAAGGATCCAATCTACCTCCCATGCATCCAAGAGTTCGGATTTGATTTAAGTCCAAGTCTGAGTCCGAGTCTAGGATATACTATTTATTTCAATTTCAAGGTCAGAGTCAGAGTCAATTGTATTCTGTCCTCTTTTTTTCAAAATTCAATAAAATCAGCTTTCAATGTTATTTCTCATATACACCTTCCTTATGTGTTTCCGAGAACATGATGAACACCGTCATACACTGTGAGCACATGCACGTGACTGTTATAGGCACATCTATAATGACTGCAGGAAATCGAGACCCGTGCTTTCCTTTACCTGTTCCTTGCCTGACATAGAAAGCCACAAAACTACCCGTAGCAAGAGCGGTATCGAATCCTATGACAAATCTAGGTAATCTCCTAGTTTGGGTTCAAGACGGGAGGCAAGCCCATTTCCCACAATAAAACACCCCTCCAATAAGACCGACCAATCCCTACCTTAGGTGTTAGTCTGGCCATAAAAAAAAAAAGCAAAAGGCCAAAACAAAAAGCAGGCCATTAAAAAAAACTGGACAAAAAAAAAGAAATCGAAAGTCCATGAAAAAAAGAAGAAGCAAAAGGCCAAAACAAAAAGGCAGACCATCATACCCGTGACCGTAGTAAAAACGGTCAATTCAAACAATTCAAAATTATCAAAATCCATACCATCCAATAGGGGAGCAACAATCAAGCTGGTCAGCTAACACCACACTCAGCCTTCCCACATTACAACCCACAAGACCTTCTCGAGACCCAGGCTAGAGACAGCCCGAAATTTTAAGGATTCAAGCTCCATAGGATACCCCAAACCATTAGGGCCAGACATGGAAACCAGATCCCGTATTATCAAAACCAATCCCCAAGAGCAAAACTCGTTAAAATCCTCGAGAGAAAAACTCGTTAAAATCCCCGAGAGCAAAACTCGTTAAAATCCCCGAGAGCAAAACTCGTTAAAATCCCCGAGGGCAAAACTCGTTAAAATCCCGTCCCAATTCCTCTCATCCAAACCAGTTACCAACCCCAAGTACGGGAACTCAACTTGCGGTCGGCATAGAACATGCCCAAGTAGTTCACACCACCTCTGGGGGCTACCCCGGGGAACGCTCACAGCCACGAGATCAACATCCTAACTATTCTAGCCCTTTGATCAAGACATCATTGGGAATGCACCTAGCCTACACCATCGCTATGGCTAGTTACACACAAAGTCCTATTAGACTACGACATGGTTTGATTTCACTACACGTGAATACGTATGCAGCCTTTCAACAGAGGCACAACCACCCACATTGACACACATTCAAAAAGCGTCATCATTTCGATCACGACACCATCAAGTTCTCAACAGCTAGTAGTACTCGGCTCAGTCGAGGACAAGAATCTATCAAAACTCGGAGCAATACCCACTTTGGAAATGTACCCTAAAATCAAAAATCCAGAAGAGCACTAGACTATAACAGTTTCATTACAGACTATCGCAATTCCCCCATAGCAAATCCTTCCCATTCCGAGGATTCGACCATGTTGCCACTCGCCTAGGCTACGGAATAGCGCAACTTAAGAGTCTTGTTAGGTGGCCCACCCCCCTACCGAGTCACGGTCCAACCCCTCGAGAGTCCAGTCGTGTCTGTCAACTCGTCCGGTCACGTCCAGAGTCGAGTCTGTCGGTATACCTCTCTCTTCAAATTCTCATTTTTAAAACATGCAGAACTTAGCCATTTGAGAAAATCCTTTTCGACAAGGTCAAATTTCGGTCTATTTAAATTGCAAATTTCTTTTCTACCCATTTCAGTTTTGAAAACCTATTTCCTAGCACGTTAGTTGCTTTCAGGACTTCGATTTCAAAACTAAGCAAAAATCATTTTTTATTCCCCATCGCGAGTCATATTTGTTTCACCTACATGTTGCATGCAAAATTTTATGTAACTTATACAGGTACAATTCAAGACCGTGTAATTCACATAACTCCCTAGCGGCATTTAACGGGATGGGCCCACATATAGGCGCATCCAAGACTTATACGACAAGTCCGATTCCCCACGGAGTTAGCATCATCAGCTCAGGTATGATTTCCAACTTATGGCTGGCGAGCCCTTTTACGCAAGTCTACTGGACTATAAACGACCCGACCGGAAGCCTGTCAGGTCTTAATCTTTGATTGGCCAGGTAGCTACTCTGAGTTTCGTCTTGTCCAAGCCTCAGTCAGAGTGGAGGCTCTGTAGACACCCACATTTTGACCGCCAGGTGTCTATAGTAGTTTCCGACAAACACCCGATGATGATCGGACGTAAACGTGCTTTAATATACTCGAGAACGGGCTCAAAATCACTGGCATTTGGCTTGGGCTTTTTACGGAGTACAAATCTTACAAAACCAACCTCAAAATCAGCCCAGTGGGTCGTTTCGAGTCAAATAAGACTAATTTGTGTCGAAACCGGCACCAGGGGCAAAACCGTCTTTTAGCGACCGAGTCAAAACTCGGTCAAAGATATTCTCGAGACACACGGACCAGCCGTGACACCTCACGTGGCTGATTCGAGCTCCAACACTACAAAAAATCAGCTACACAAAATATTAAACAAATCCGTTTGAGGATAGAATTCGATCTCAAGTAGGAATTCTTTCCGAAAACCAAATCAGACACTCGACCAAGCGTAAACACTCGGCCGAGCAGGCTGTTTCAGCCGGTTTTTCTTGCTGCCTCACCAAACAAAAGGAATCCTCACGCTTCTCAGCTTCTTACGTTTCCTATCCTAAGCGGTAGTTCTAACCCAAACACTTCTCTTAGCCAAGGTCGGGAATTTTCCTATAAATAGCCCCTTGCATCAATCAAAAAAATAAATTACAATATCAACTCTTCGCACATAAACATAAACTCCTTACAGTTAGCATCGAGAAACCGATAGTACATCCAAAACCCGAAGGAACCGGCCCCGATACCCGTCACCCTTCACGTCCCAAACCAAAACCACCACAACTCGCCGACATCCGCTCGACGCTCTTGTGCCCAAGCCACGTTCCAACGAGTTCCGATCCGAGTAAACTAAAACATGTAGGTTGAGGGTGTAACCAAACCCGTCTTCTCTATTTCTCTATTCTCCCTCTCTTTTTTTCTTCCTTATTTCGTCCGTCACTTTTTCTTACGGGTCGTCGGTCGTCAATTTTTTATGGGTCGTTAGTTGTTTTTTTATTTCTAATATCGATATTACTAAAACTATTTTCATATAACAAACATTCTTAAAAATACGATATCATCTCTATAGTCGAATATCGTATTAAAAGAATTAAATTAAATCTCGTCGATGCTAAAAAATCGTTACATCTTTTTACAAAAGACAACGATTTTAACGCGGAGAGAATTGACATCTTTTTTTTCTCTTTTTCGTTCAAATTCTTTTCAAAACAATTTTACAAAACTTTTTCTAAAAATCATTCCGAGAATTCGATATCGATTTCATAATCGAATATCGAATACGACGAATATCGAAAATATTAAATCGAGTGCAAATTGGGCAATATTCGTACGCGATTTAATAAAATCATCGAACTTTCAAAAAAAATCAATTTCGAAAACAGGACGGGACGCGAGTCGCGCGCGTCCCGGGCGAGCAGCCTGCTCGGGCGAGTCGCGCCATACTCGGGCGAGTCGCGCGACTGGCTGGAATGCGACGCGTTTTTCGCTTTTCATTATTTTCTCGAACATCGTTTTTAGACAAAACAGGGTCTTTTTAGCAATCTTTTCAGATTTCGACTAATATTTTCTCAATCTCGCATATTCATCATATTTGCTATATTTTTATTCACAAATCGATACTAACTCGTTTGTTCATCATTTGTAGCAAATTCATCTATTTTCTATCATTTGCTTTATTATACTAAAATGAATCTCACATGCTAAATTCAACTTTGACATTAATTTTCATGCATTAAACCGACTTAGCAACCCATTCAATTCCTCGCATGTTTAGGAAAACAATGTTTGCATATCATTCATCGTATTACTAACGCGCGTATTTTAAAATCAAACGATATCCTAGTAGAGGCCGCTAATGTGCGGGCGGGGTTGGGTGTTCTTTGTGAACTTCACAACACGTACCCTCACCCCTTACTCAGAACCCGGTTTCCGGATGTCCGAAACCATTGGCAACGAGAGTCATTCAATACACGATATCCGATCAAGTCGGTATCGGTATCAAATGCAAAGGGACGAACCCGATAAACTCTGACATCGGAAATGGGCCGTATTTTGTACACGGCCCACTACGACATAGAGTGGGTTCGAACGGGCCTGAACTCCCACAAAGTTCGGTGGCGACTCCAACTTCGATTTAAATTTCAATTCGATCCATTCTCATATGGAGATTCATTCGCCAACCCCAAACCCCGCGCGTGGCCGCGTCGGGGTGGACCTATGTCATGTCCACACATAACATCCCCAAAATCTAAATTAGAATAACCAGTCACCTGTGGGTGATTTGATTTTCTATATGTGAGCATCAATAATGTCAAGTTTACCTGAGCATACATTAAGTTCCCAACCATACATAAGATATTATTTAGCCATTTCAGACATAAGTCTTAGTTTTATGTGATAAAACAAGATCGTTACTGGCTAATAAAATATTATCTCCATACAGAATCAAATATATGAACTTACCCCATTGATCTTGAGATTTATGCATAGATCAACGATATTTTCTTTAAAATCAGTAATGATTTTATCGAACTTGAAGTACCATTGCTTCAATGTTTGTTTCAGTCCATACAATGAATTCTTAAGTCTTAAAGTTGGTTACAATTATCCAACATAAGAATAAAATGCATAATCTGTCAGATCTCTTCCAAGATTCATGGAGAAATATTTGAGCAGTACTTTCAGAAGTTAAGTCAGTTGGCTTATCTTTGCGAAGACAAGTATCCAGTTTCATCAACCTCAAGGTGAACTTAAATTAATTACTCTTTTCATTCAGAGTAGTTTGTTCGTTCCATTAAGCTCAACAACAGATTTTACTTGGTTAGGTAATACCATAAGATTTCACTTGGTTAGGTAAATTTTAGTTGTGATAAAATAAGACAACATTAATATTATGAGACTTTAATATGTGAAACAAAACATCTTTAATAATAGTGCTCCTGTGGGTAGTCACTAAAATATTTAAATAAATAGAATGTTACACATGATAATATAATCTACCCGCGGTAAATATATATTTATATATTTGAGCATTTATTTTTTGAGTGCTATTACAGTTCCATGGTGATTAAGCATGTTGAGAATTGGTGTGGATTTAGATTAAATGTTACCATGATAGGATCGGGACATCTTACCTTGAAATATAAACTACATACGATCCTGTGGACTGCTACACATTATCAGGTCTGGATGCAGAGGAATAATGCAAGGATGAATTATGTTCTCCAGATCCCTAAACTGGTGGCAAATTTGATCATTCAACAGTCGAAGAAGAGAATCGCGGCTAAATGCCCTACCTAGAATCAAGAGGATGTCCGTTGGAGAAGAATATGGGGCATCTGAAGATTCTTTTTTTTTTAGATGTTTCATTTATGAGTTATTCCTGCTTGTATTTGGCCAGTCAGAAATGATCTGTTGTAATTTCTTTTGATTTATATACCACATCACATTTTACCAAAAAAAAAACCGAATATGAAATTATAACTTATCATAAATCATTATCAGTCAAAGGAATAATTATATCAATGAGCATAAACAATACAGTGAAAACAAATCATAATCATACGAGTATATTATAATCATATTCTCATGGAATTACTCATCAATAATATGGAGTAGAATTTTAAGTCACTTCATATTAAAACATTAATCTATATACTAATCAATATGTATATAGTAAATCATATAATCATGACAAAATCAGTTTAACATAATAATACAATGATGATATCAATTTTATGTTAAACTTTCATTAATTTCATATCGATAATAAGATCTTTGTCATGGCAACAAACTTAGGAGACAACAAGCTACAACTCATTACCAATTCAAACATTATATGATTGAATAATTGAAAATCACAGATTATGGAAATATATGAGACGTATGTGCAATATTACATAGGACATACTAATTCAGTACAACATTCTGAAACATTATCTACAAAACATACACTTAATTCAATCATTATATGTATGTGTGATGCTTGCGAGATAGATGACCGAGTAGCTTTAGTGACCATAATTTGAAGATTGACAATTGTGGACGTCATTGTAGACTTTTATCATGCATAATCATACACACCATATTAGCATACTCCAAAACGTAATACGAGTACATATTAATAAGAATCATAATTGATAGACAAACTCGTTTAATTTATAATACGGAGTAATATGATTTATAATAATAAATAATCTTAATTAATGAACAATCATGAGTTCAATAATCCAAGCTCGGATACCACATGTTAGCATATTATTAACATGACATAAATAAAACATAATTCCCATAAATCTATGAACAACATGAAGGTCACAAAAAATTAATTAAGAGAGATTAAGACATACCTCATTACGGAATAAGTCGAAATCTAATACGAACGATATTAGATCTCTAAAAGAGACTTCATAAATAATAATACGACTTCATATGATCTTCAAATAATAATAATAATAATAGGTACGATTCATAATTAATAGGTACGATTTCTCTCCCTTGTCCCATGACGTAATAAGTGTGTTGTTCTCTTATTCATTATTCACGCATTACGTTTTCATTCATTCATAGATGAGTTTCTGATGGGGAAGATTCCGTTATATAGGCAGAGAGAAGACCATTTTCCTATTAGGGTTTTAGATTACGGTAATCTCGACCTTCCATCAAGGTTGAGTAAATATGGAAAAACTCTTTATTTAGTCCGATATTATTGTGATAGCATATCTCTTAAAGATTCGATTTCCAATAAGACCATAATTATGAGGAAGAAATATTAGCATAATAATAAGGAAGATATATTACATATCCCGTAATATTATTATAGCATAAAATATTCTTACAGATACTACCTAAAGTCATAAAATCATTAGCAATTGATCCAAGGTTCGATTCTTAACAAGCTCAGTTTCTCTATTGAAATTTTTTAATACGTTTTTTAGTACATTAATAATTGGAAGAAAACGTAAATATCCATGAATTACTTTAAAATTTACGAAAATTTTAATTAATTTTTTGGTTATATTCATGTTTTGTTACATATATAACAAATCATATATAAATATATATTTGAAGCTTTTTTCGAGCGACATGAGAGAATCCTACTTTTTTAAAACACTCCATGAAAAAAGTAAGTAGCTCTTCAATCTTAACAGAAATAGGAAAAATATATATTAAATCAAGCGATATTAAATACTCACTTTTAATATATATTTTTAATTTAAATAAATAATACAAAACTTTGTATGGGAAAAAAACAATCCATCTACACCTAAGAATCAAGCGTTATTAGATTTGTATAAAAAAATAATCCTACTACATCTCTGACTCAAAAAATTAACACTATATAAACCGTCAACTATTACCTTAAAACACCACAAAAATTGAACTAAGACAGTGTGAAATACGTAGTCTATTCTGTTTGATAACGATTTGATTTCTCTAGATCTATTATTATGTAAGGATATATATATTTAATCTATTATATTAATATACTGTTTTATAATTTACATATAAAAATCTTTAAACATATTTAAATCTTTTCATTATTTTTCCGTATAATATATATTTAATCTATTATATTAATGTGATGTAATAAAAATGAAATAATTAAAATCGTGGTAGAAAATACTTTCATTGGAATATAAATTTCATATATTATTTTTCGAACAAAAAAAGTGATGAATTTATTACATATAAAAGTAGTAAAATTATTTCACAACGAAATAACGTCATGACCTGGATTTCTATATTATATTAATAGTAATCATTCGTCCTTAAATATCAACCAAAATTTTTTTTGAGTCTTAAAAAAATCCAAAATTTATGATGAGGTGATGAAATTCTCTATTATAAATAAAAGTAGTCATTCGTCAAAAATTATGATGTGATGAAATTCTATACTCCTATTATAAACAGGATTTCATATTATTTTCCCAAAAAAAAGTGAAGACTTTATTACACATAAAAGTAGTAAAATTATCCCACATTGAAAAATAATAATAACCTCATGAAATTATATATTATAAATAATAGTAATCGTTCGTCAAAAAATCTTTTGAGTCTTAGAAAGAGCTCTTAAGACTATAAATCTTAAGTATATGATGAGGTTATGAAATTCAATACCGTATTATAAATAAGAGTAATCATTGTTTTAAAATATCAACCAACAATCTTTTGAGTAAGTTTCTTAATAAGACTACAAACTTAAAATTATCCCACATCGAAAGAGCAAAATAAGGTGATGATTCTATATTATAAATAAGAGTAATCATGTGTTTTTTTGGCTCTTAAAAAGAGTTCTTAAAACTATAAACTTAAGTAAATTATCTTACATCGCAAAAGTTGTGTTGAGGTGATGGAAGACTATAAACTTAAGTAAATTATCATACATCAAAAAATTATGATGAGTCGATGAAATATATATTTATATATGATTATAATTAATCATTGCTTTGTAGATATCAATAAAAAAACTTTTGAGACTTAAAAAGTCTTTTAATAAGGCTACAAGATTAAGTAAAATAATCTCACATCGAACCATCATAATAGGGTGATGAAACTCTACATTATGAAAAAAAGTAATCATCTGTTCTTTTGTGTCTTAAAAAGAGTTTTTAGGACTATAAACTTAGGTAATTTATCCTAGATCGATGAGGTGAAAAAATTCTATATTATAAATATTGACTAATCATTCGTGGTTAAATATCAACCAATTATCTGTTGAGTCTTATAGAAAGCCCCAATATTATAAACTTAAGTAAATTATCCCACATCAAAAATTTATGATGAGAGGGAAGAAGTTCTCTGTTATAAATAAGAGTAGTCATTCGTCCTAACTAAAATTATTAATTACCCACATCGAAAAAATTATGATGGGTGATGAAATTTTATATTATAAATAAGAATAATCATAAAATATTTTGAGTCTTTAAAATGGTCTTAAGACTATAAACTTAAATAAAAATATTGTAATATTTTTATCATAAATATTTAAATAAAAAGCCCTAAATAATAATCTTTATTATTGTCTCAACAATAGAATGGACATAAACTAGTACATCTTAGATAAACAAAATCATATACTTCCTCTCATCTATTCAGTTCTTTACACTTACTATAAATGGACAATCCAATCAATTCTTTACATTCCTCTTTTGGCAAAACACTTTACCTTATAATCTTTATATCCTTACTCTATCCACATAAAATGTCGCTACTTTTTCCTTACTTTAAATTTGGTGGACCCATAAAATCCTTTGATTTACCAATAATACTATTACTTTTACCACTTTTTTTAAAAGTTGTGAAATCCCTCACGTAAAGAATTGAATGGATAAGAGGAAGTATATATATATATATATATATATATAGATAGATAGATAGATAGAGAGAGAGAGAGAGAGAGAGAGAGAGAGAGAGAGAGAGAGAGAGAGAGATTCAAATACGGTCACCATGTTTCAGTAAGTTTCTATTAAAGTTAAAGATGACATACGATAAAGTTGCATTTGTTTATCTAACTATAACATCCAGCTCTTTTATCACTCATCTCGTGTAACTTTAAGCACTTTTTGTGTAACTTTAACACTTGACCTTATGCCTTTAAAATAGTTGTTACCCTTATTTGAACCTATATATATATATATATATATATATATATATATATATATATAGAAGTGGGATCAGGTGAGTCCCCTTGTATAAGTTGAGTCCGTGAGTCCCCATATCAGCCATCGATTCAATGGTAGATTAATGGCCAAGATCTAATCTCGTAATTATGGAAATAACCATAATATCTTTGAAAATATATTTTATTTTCTCTCTCTTCCTTTGATTTCTCCCGCCCAACCTCTCTAACTCTTCACTTCACACCTTCACACCGCTTTTCTTCACACGTTCACACCTCTTTACTTCACACCACGTTTCATCTCAGAGCAGAGCTATCTTGATATTCTGAAACACTCCCGCCTTAATTTTCGTCTTCTCATCTTCGCTCATCTTCGTCTTCTCTTCGCTCATCATCGTCTTCATTCTCTTCGCTCATACCACTACATCCACGCAGCTACACCATATTTGAACTCCAAAGTTAAGGTAAATAAGGGTTTTTTCCTTTGTTTTTAATTACTTTTATGGTAAATTAGGTCTTGTTCGTGATGCTAACTACCTTTAAATTAGGTCTTGTACACCATATTTGAACTCCAAACTTAAGGTAATAAGGGTTTTTTCCTTTGTTTTAATTACTTTTATGGTAAATTAGGTCTTGTTCGTGATGCTAACTACCTTTAAATTAGGTCTTGTTTTTGTTTTATTTCTGTTAACCTGTATGTAGAATGCGCGATTGATTGTATATATTTCTCCCCTGCATGTTATTTTCGTTACTGTAATGAACATAATTTGTTATTTTGACTGGTATCATTCGGAATTTTAATGAATAATCTATTGGGTTACTTTAATTTATGTACTGATAACATATTAATGTAATGTATACAGAATGTATGTGTTTTTGTTACTGTAATTCATATATTACGTTACTTTAGTATATAATTTATGTTACTGCTATGCGTAGATCCATGACAAGGATCCCTTTTCTAGAACTTTTTTATTGGGTTACTTTAATTCATATATTGGGTTACTTTAAATCACATGACATGTTACTTTAGTATAGTACAATGCAGATGAGGGGTATGTTATGCGGATGAGGGGTATGTAATTCTGTAGTCAGTTTGTATCATTGGCATTATTCTCATAATAATATATCTTCAGATGGCAGAAGAAGGTAAGATTGTTGTTGTTGGTGAGGAGGGGCAGGTTAAGAAGCGAGTTCAACGGGCAAAGAAAACGGCTGTCAAGCCATCGAAGTTGAAGACACTAGCTACCGGGTTGACAGATGCAGTCAACGTCGACCGTTCGTCTTCTGTAAGGTGCAGCTCGCAGCTCCTTGTTGATCTAATATCTAATTTAAACCAGAGGCAGCGGGAGGCGCTTTCAGCGATCGGATTTGGCGGTGTACTTGAAATGCACCTTAAGAGCTTCCCTGTAAAGTTTGCTTCTGATTTCATGACTTTATTCAGCGATGACACGTTGATTTTTAGATGCGGTACCAATCAGTTCCTCGTAAGCAAGCACGATGTACATGACTGCTTCCTCCTTCCACTTGGACCGGACCCTGTTGAGCTGCTGCCGATGGGTCGATCGAAGGCGGCCGAAGAGGAGTCTGTGGTGGCGCTGAAGAGAAAGTGGAGGGGTGACTTTGATGTCGGCAATGAAAGCGATGCAATTCCTCTGTCAAAGGTCCTTAGGAAACTGCAGGATGATGTAGAGGGTGGAGAGATGTTCTGTAGGATGTTCGTTCTGTACAGCATGTCGATATTCTTCTGCCCGACGTCCAACCATGGGGTTGATCTGAGACTACTGAAGGCTGTGCAAGATCTACAGCAGATTAAAAACCTTGACTGGTGCACGTTCATACTGGATGGACTGGCGCAGGCGGGCGAGGATTTTGTGTACCGTAACCGATCATATTTACTTGGCTGTGTGCCGTTTTTAATGATTACATACTTCCAGCGGTTTGCCTACCGCAATCTCCCGTGCCCATGTGATCTCCCTTTGATCAAGCACTGGGATCATAAACGCATTCTTGAACGGTTGGCTGGCGAGTACATTTGTGGTGGGCTGGGCCGGCTTACCCGATCTGATGTTGAGTACCCCCGTTGTTTACATGCGGTGAGGGAGGGAGAACCGTCACCGCCGTTGAAGATTACACAGAACCGTCACACTGACGATGGTTCATTGCCTGGACAAGAGGACGATAAGTTCACCACCATCAAACTTTCTCGTGGTCTTGAAGATGATAGTGAACTGAGAGCCAAGGCGGTCGACGTAAGTAATCATGTCAATAATTCATTAATGAATCTATTTGTGTCTGTGTTGGAAACCAAGGAATCAGTAAGGATTTAAATCTGTGATGTATGTAACTCTGCATGTTACTCTAACATATCTTCTGTTACTTTAGTGATCAACATGTGTTACTTTAATTCTTACAATCCGTTACTTTAACCTGATTCGTCCACATTATTGCTCCAACATATATGATGTTACTTTAATCCATAGCATTTGTTACTTTAGTTGATAATATCTGTTACTTTAGTGTATACTCTATTTTCACTACACATTCTTTCAGTTTATCATTCAATGTTACTTTGGTACACGTTTGCAACATAATTATTCTTTCCTGCAGGAGGTCCATCACATTCATCTGATGATGGGAAGGAATGCAATCGCATTCCATGATTGGTGGGTCTCACATGCTGCGAAGATCAGGAGGATAACTTCGGGCAATCCATTACCCGAAGACCCGGTGCCATCACAAGCAACCCAGGCATTCTGGGGAGGAGCAGAGCTGCACCGGGTGGTGGATGAAGTTTGTGAGGCGCTGCGTCGCGCTAGGGAGTTGTCAGAGCAGGGGCCGGTACTTGAGGCCAAAAATACTAATCATGCCGAGGAGGATGATCCTAACATTCAGCCATACTCGACGGCTGAGGTTAATGATATTCAGGAGGGACTGAATTTAAGTAGTGACCACCAGATAGTGCTTTCTCTGTGGGATATTGACAGAATTGGAGACGAGGATGTCGGTGAGTGTTTGTCGGTGGTGGTAGACGGAAGGAAGGTCTTCCACCCTTTCTTTTTTCATTCTGAAAAGCTGTTGGGATGCATGCAAGTCGTCGATGAGAGGCTTGGGTGCTCTTGGGACTGTGACGTCCCAGATCCTGACCAGCTCACGGTGTCGGACTTCCTGGGTGGGGACGGCAGGCTTTTCAGGTCTGTTTTGTCTGTGAGGAAAGACGTAATTGACTACGTCTTCTACAAAAATGAAAAATACAGTACATCGTAAGTGGTCTACATCACCTAATTCTTTTTTAGTGCGCATTATTGTCGTTTTTTGTTAAATGTTTCATAATCCTTTCGATTATTTGCAGGGAAATGATTGTGAGGTTCAGTGACTTTTTCAACATACCCCGTGGTGAGTTGGCCACGCTTGCGCCCGGAGAGCAGCTCTCGAATGCTGTGATTGACTGCTGGTGCATACTCATGAATCACTTGACAGCTGCCCAGTCTGCACCGCGTCGGACATCACGATGCTTTTTCGGTGTCAGCCACAGCGTAAGCTAATTTATTTACTTGCTTATCCCAAATGATAACTGTAGTTCTATGGATGTGTTACTGTAATGTACTCTCTGCATTACTCTAATGATAGCGACCTGTTACTCCATGCAGGATACAGCTCTCCAGATTTGGAGAAATAGAAAGCGAGGTTTGTTTGTGGACACGAGCGAAGCATTGTTCAACTTCTGGAACATATGGGTCGATGCAAACGAAGGGAATCTCGAGCTAGATTCTGACCTGGTATTTTTGATTTCAGATCACATATTTTGTAAGACTTGAATGCCTGCAAATCTGCATGTTACTCCAACATATCTTATGTTACTTTAGCAGTTAATCGACGTTACTTTAGTGAACAATATGTGTTACTTTAATCAATGAGAACCGTTACTTTAACCTGCATCATGTACATTATTATCAGTATATATGATGTTACTTTAATTCATTCAACTTGTTACTCTAGTTTATATTATCTGTTACTTTAGTGTCCACTCTCTTTTAACTACACCAACATGATACCCATTTCCTACCTACAGGTATTCGTTCCGGTGCTGTCAGAAAAAAATGACCATTACAGCTGCGCGTGTATCAATTTTTTGGCAAAACGGATTGAATACCTTGATAATAGGTCTTACGACGAGGGGGAGTTTGAAAGTCTTCCTTACGTTGGGATGGCACGGCTCTCGGTAAGTCTGCTTCATTTTGGTATATATTTAAACATTCCTTCATTTTCTCAGTCTTATATATGTATTTACTTTATTTCATCGTATACCACCTAGGCTGAAGAAATGGGCAAGTACATGGTTCAGCGAGGCATCAACAAAGGGGCCAATGTCTCCTCGTTCCCTCTCGTCAACGTCCCGTTCAGATGGCAGGGCAGCGGGTTCTCGTCTAACGATTGCGGCGTATACCTCATGATACACATGATGTTGTACGCCGGAGAGGCCTTTGACTGTCCCTTGGGCACGAGCGAGGCGAACAATCTGTACAGGGCAGAAATCGCGGCGATGCTGTGTCTCTGCGACATTAACAAGGAGAGGGACGTGTTGTCACTCTATCCGTCAAACTTTGTTACTCTAACCCCCAGAATTTGTTACTTCAATGCATGTCATGTGATACTTTAATTCTTACATCTTCTACGCTGCATGTTAATTTATATCTGCCATTCGATCAACACTTAAAAGATGATATCCCGTGTTATTCCAACTCATCTATCACGTTACTTTAATGAGTAATGTTTGTTACTCTAGCTGAATCTTCCTTTCCCTACTATAATCTCCAAGGAATTAATATCTGTAAGGAATTTACATCTGCAATGCGATCAACACTTAAAAAATGATATCCCGTGTTATTCCAACTCATCTATCACGTTACTTTAATGAATAATGTTTGTTACTCTAGCTGAATCTTCCTTTACCTACTATATTCTCCAAGGAATTAATATCTGAAAGAAATTTACATCTGCAATGCGATCAACACTTAAAAAATGATATCCCGTGTTACTCTAATTCATCTATAGCGTTACTTTAATGTATAATGTCTGTTACTTTAACTGAATCTTCCTCTACTTATTATAATCTCCAAGAAATGAATATCTGTAATTCAATAAACCTTTACAAAACATGTTACTGCAATGTTCCCAAATTAATACCATAAAGAACAAGCTATGTTACTATAAGGAAGAAAATTTCACTAATCAGAATACTGGTTCATCTTCTACATCTTCCTCGTCCTCATCTTCTTCTGATTCTGACTCTGATTCTGATTCATCGTCAGACGGTTTAGACGGTTCGACAGGTGGTGGCGGCCGTGTTGCAAAGGGATTGGGGCAATTCCTCTTGTCGTGGTGCGCCATCTGCTTACAATTGTTGCACATGCGCTTTGGCTTCTTTGCAAGTGCAATTGATTTCGCCTTGCTCGATAACAACCTCTTTCCGCTTCCTTTTGTCTTGAAAATCTTCGGCGGGAGTATCGTTATCTCTGCTGTTGACGTACATCCTAGCATCTCTTCCAATTCTTGGGTTTTATTCAATGTCTCGCTACTCCCAATCGGCTTAAGCTTCACCCTGAATTCGCGGATCAAAGCGGACATGTTCTCCACATCTTCTTTATTAGCAGACCGTAGAATACCCATCGTCTCATGAACTTCCGACCACAGTTTAGACATCTCTATCTGCTTTCCGTCTATGTTGTCGATTTCTTCGCCTTCCACACCGTCATCAACAACACTATATTTGCGCAGCGCATCCCTCGACCACCTTCCAGCTACGTAGTTATCGGGTATGCTAGTCAGGCCCTTCGAGGAATATATCCAAATTATGTGTCGACACAGTATTCCCCTTGTCTCAAACAATTTACACCTGCAATTGACGTCCGACGTTTCTGCAGGAGGTTAGTATAGCATTAAGATACACAACCCACCCACTCACAAATCAGTTCGCGTTACTTTAACTAAAACTATGTGTTACTTTAATTTGTGATTTTTGTTACTTCAATACTGCATCCTGTGCTTTATCTACAACCTACAAACCGCGTTACTTTAACTGCTAAGTTATGTTACTCTAACACATTCATCCCGTTACTTTAACTCATAAATCCCGTATAAAATAAGACAGCAAGCAGGCAACTGCGTACCTTGTTTGTAGTGGACTAGAAATTCTTTACCCCTTGTGGCGTCCCTCACCGTAGTTACTTCAGCCCCATCCCTTTCAGCAAAACCTCTCACACTGCACGTCCCCACTGAACACTTTACCTCCTCTTGAAATTCATCAAACACCACGTGGGTGTATACCCTTGCAGCGTGCTGTTCTATCAGTAGGTGGGTCATTGTCTTCGGCAGAGATTGTACATTCTCGCTGTCAAGCTTTTTCTGGTTATACCTCTGCTGATCCATGGCGCTCTCGAACCGCATCCAGAATTCAACCAACGTTCCATGCTGGTTCTCAAACCGCTTGAAGAAACTGTTTTCGCTCTCCGATCTCTGTGTTGTTCGCATTAAGCCTCCCATCTTCAGACCCCTGCAGTGCGCCATGACCCACTGCTTCCTAATCGAAAACGCAGTTTCGAACCACTTAACATCCCCCACGTCGTGCTCCTCCATTATTTCCATCCACCGCTCGTCGAACTCCGCTTCATCGATCTCGTCATCCCACACTATTGCATTCAATTTCTTTAGGAATTCCTGGTAGTCTGCCCGCGAGGCGCCGTATTTAGTGGGTACCTTATTCATGATATGCCACATACAAAATCGTTGCCACGCCAATTTAAACATCTTCTCAAACGATGCAATGATACCGGGGTCCTGATCGGTGATGATGTACTCAGGCTCCTTGCCGTCCATAGCCGTCAGGAACCGTTCGAACACCCACTTGAACGATTTCTCATCCTCGTGCGCGATGAGAGCGCCACCGAAAGTCACCGATCGTTTGTGGTGATCGACACCGGTGAATGGGGTGAATATCATCTTATATTTATTCGTCCCGTATGTTGGGTCGAACGAAACTGCGTCACCAAATAACCTGTAGTTCCTCCTGGCAACACCGTCAGCCCAAAAGACCCTGCTCAAACTACCATCCTCATCCAGGTCGTAATCAAAGAAAAATCCCTTGTGATTGTCCGTCATACTCCTGAAACGATCGATGAATAACTGACCGTCCCTCTCATGGATGAAGCACTTTATATCTCTTCCAAAGTTTTTAAAGTCGGCCAGGCTGGCACCTACGTTTGCGAACCCTTCAACCTGCTCCTTACATATCTTGTAAGTCTGCGTTGCACCGATCTTCAGCTGCAACAATTCGTTGAGTAAAGTAACGTATGACAAATGTTGAAATAATAGTTAGACGTCATTAAAGTAACATGTTGATTGAGTAACCAGAAATTGGTAATTAACAGACGGCTTTTCATTAAAGTAATGGACTACATAAACCACAGTAACTCAATATCTGCATTAGAGTAACGAAATGTTAATACAGAATGTGAATGTGAACATAAACACGCAGTGATCTCAATTTAAATGATTGAACCTGCAAGAAGTTACTCAACACATACCCGTGAATTATTCAGTATCATTTGCTTGTGGTACTTCGTGAGGTTTCTCGATAACTTATGGAACTCTCTGTCTTTTGGTGAAATTAGCTCGTGGTTGTGCCCGCTGTGAAACTTAATAATTCTAAGAAGCCCGCCTTCGCTGAACAACTTAATTCTTGCCATACAGCCAACACGATGGACCTTTGTTTTCCTTTTTGGTGCCTCCACAGCGACTCCGTCTGTCTTCCCCTCAGTTGCTTCCCCCTTCGACGTGCCCTCCTTGGATGCCCCATCTCCGTTGACTTTTTTTTTTTTGTAAAAACCCTGCCTGTTGCACACTAGCAGCTTTGATTTAATCTCACCACCCCGCCATCTTTTTGTTGTGTACCTCCTCACATCGAACCCGCAGGCCAATGCGTAGATTTTATAAAAGTTTACCGCTTCTTCCTGGTCTTTGAATATCTGCCCTAGGTATGGCGTGAAAGTCTCACCTACATCCCTGCACCATTCGTGTGCTTCTGCATCAACTGAAAAACAAAACAGTGCAGTGAGGTAATTAAATTAACAGAAGATGCGTATAAGATAGACATACAGTAACAGATGTATGGCTTCACAGTAACGTCTAGTGTTCATTAAAGTAACGAATATTGTGCACCAAAATAACTCCACGCATATTTCATCCACGTATTTAAAAAGTATGTGATGACATGCAGTTTACATACAATGAGCCTAAAATCTAATAATAAGGAGCATTTTAATTGCTTCCGTCTACAGTATAAATCACTAACAAAAAACTTACAGTTTGTTTCTTTGACAGGTTGAATATCAGCCATGGAAGGAGATGTTGCAGCGGCAGAAGGTTGAAGATTAATGGCCTAACGTCTATTATTATTCGTTGACTGAATCGTGTACTTTGATTTCTAGGTTATTTTGAAGCAGTATATTTCTTTGAATGGGCAGCTACTCTCTTTATTTGTTTCCTATTTTGTAGGTAATCACGTCCCACTATTATAGGAAACAATATCTTTTTAAATCATTATTTTAATACAACGGTTACATATATTTCAATAGCTCTTTAATGCGCTACAATAACTGATGCTAAGAACTAAAGTAACAAATTTACGATTTAAAGTAACAGACCATCAAGTAATGAAGCTTTGACATTAAAATAACAGACATTCTACACTAAAGTAACACATTATGTGAACTAAAATAACCCAATATCTTTGTGATTTAGCATGGTGGTTTAGTATCATTTTAATGACTCCCACTATTATAGGAAACAATATCTTTTTTTACAACCCTAATGCTTTACGATTATAGATGTTTCAATCCAAAGTAATGGAAGTTTGTCACTACAGTAACAGACATTATACACTAAAGTAACAAAGTATCTGAACTAAAATAATACAGCATTACTATAGTTCAACGTAAAAAAGTAGAAACTAAAAATTTAGTATCATCTCAATGAATACATATCGTTTCAACTATAAACTACAATATATACTCACAGTTTGTTTTTTCCACGATTTGCAAATCAGCCATTGAATGAGAAGTAGAAGCCGGATTGAATCACAGGCAGCGCGCGATGAAAATAAATAGTTATTGACTGTAGAAGCGGATTGACTGAATGCGTTATTGATTGCGTGGTATTGAAATAAATGGCAGCGACGTGATTAAGATGATGAAGCCTGAATGTGATTTTGATGAATGATGATTGAATGGGCGAGAGAACGATGAAGAAGAATGGGCGAGAGAACTACGAAGAAGAATGCGCGAGAGAAGATGAAACGTATATTCAGAATGAAAGAGAGAATGAATGATTGAATGATGGAGAATGTTACGTTACTCAATATTCACCTTCCTATTTTGTAGGATGCAGTATCTTCATTTTTATTTATTTTTATTTTATTAAAACAGCGATTTATCTCGTCCCTTGATCCATCTCCCATCCAACGGATGGGATGAGGACTTAGGGACTCAACAAGTATATAGAGACTCATTAGAACCCCCCTCTATATATATATATATATATATATATATATCTTCTGAGTCTGATAAAAATTCTTAAGGCTAAAAATTGAAGTAAAATTATCTCAAATCGAGAAATTATAATAAAGTAATGAAATTCTATTAATATAAATAAAAGTAATCATTTGGATATCAACTGAAAATCTTTTGAGTCCTAAAAAGAGTTTTTAAGACTATAAATTCTGCATCGAAAAGTCTTACTACATCTCTTACTCAAAAAATTAACACTATATAAACAGTCAATTATCACCTTAAAACACCATAAAAATGTAACTAAGACAGCGTGAGATACGTAGTCTATTCTGTTGATAAGGATTTGATTTCTCTATATCTATTATTATGTAAGGATATATATTTAATCTATTATATTAATGTCATGTTTTATAATTTACATCTAAAAATATTTAAACTTCGTTTAACAAAAAAATTTATCATAACAGAAATTATAAAAATGAAATAATTAGAATCGTGCTAGAAAATATAAAAATCTCCTATTCAATAAAACAAAAATCAAGGAGCAAATCCGTTTTTTCAACTTTCCCGCCAAAATCACCTATTCATTTCACAAATTGGGCTTAATTTTACCTATTTATTTAGAGAATTGGGCTTTGGGAGAACCAATCCAATTTCTTAGCAAAAAATCACAGGAAATGTAAAACCAATCCATATCATATATAGCAAATATAGTACCCTAATTAGACTACAACATTTAGAAAAGAATAATTTTTAAATGAAAAATGGGATTACATTAGAATGCATATGCATCTTAACCTAACAATTTCATTAAGCATTTAAGGTCCAGTTCAACGAATCTAACAATTTCATTTAAGCATTTAAGGTTCAATTTAACGAATCTGTACGACATATCACATATGTTGTCAAAGTTTTTATTTAAAAGTTGGACCCAATGATTTACCAAGATAAATTTAGGAAAAAAGTTATATTCCCTAAAAAACTATTAGGCTACAAAATTGACAAACAAATACAGAATAATAATAATAATAATAATAATAATAATAATAATAATAAAATAATAGATCAAAATTATAACTTGACAGATATAATTTCTAGATATTAGGTTGATATAATTTTCAGCGCCTTATATTTTACCAATTCAAAATTAAAATTACTATTTGTTTGAAATTACAGATATAACTAATGTTACTATTAATAATTATTGTAATTAGTGTGCCTAACTCTTTGTATTTAGCTTAACTATTAGAGCCATAGGAATCTATGGGTGGCCGGAGGCTAGCAATAAATTTCGAACGTGGGCTATGATACGGAGGCTTTGCAAGGGGAGTGAGGTCCCGACCATCTGCTTCAGGGATTTCAACGAAATTTTAAGTGCAAATGAGAAGAAAGGGGGGAGTTATCGAGGAGAAAGACAAATGGATGCGTTTCGAACAGCCTTGGATGATTGTGAACTCCGCGACCACGGGTGTAGGGGCATTCTTTTTACATGGCAAAGAGGTCGTGGGGTCGAGCGTTTTATAAGAGAACGTTTTGATCGTGGAGTGGCTAACCCGGGATGGTGCGCTTTATATCCAAACGCGATCGTCCATAATTGTCCTATATATGCCTCTGATCACGCGTCTATAATCATTGATGGGTCGGTCCAACCTCGTAGAAGGGGAGGGCGAAGGAACTTCATATTTGAACTGATGTGGCTTGCTGAGCCATCTTGTCGATCAATTGTGGAGGAAGGGTGGAATAGTGGGGAGGGGGAGCTAATCACTGACTATATTGCCAAGTGCTCGTCTCGGCTTGCGAGGTGGGCAAGGACTACTTTCGGAGATGTGCGAGCCTGACTCAGGGCGCGGGAGGAAGAACTAGAGAGATGGCAGAGGCGGCCCCCTTCAAGTGATATGTTAGACAAATGCACTAGAATTGTTGAGGAAATTGACTCCTTACGCAAGCAGGTGGAATCGTTTTGGTATGTGAGAGCTCGGAAAACTGAGCTACGTGATGGTGATAAGAATACGGGATATTTCCATCATAAAGCTAATTAGAGGCGGAGGCGGAACCGGATTGTGGGGCTTGAACGAGATGACGGATCATGGGTCGCGGGTGAGGAGGAAATTAGAGAAGTGATTCAGACCTATTACACAAACCTCTTTGCGTCCGAGGGGTCATATGGGGAAGAGGATGTGCTCCGGTGTGTTAGCCCGATGGTGACAGCTGAGATGAATATTGGTCTTACGAGGCAGGTCACTGATGATGAAGTTAAAACCGCTCTGTTTGATATGCACCCAAACAAGGCACCGGGACCGGATGTTTTTCATGCGCTTTTCTATCAGAAGCACTGGGATATTGTCGGGCCCGAGATTTGCAGGTTTGTTCGGACCTGGTGGATGAGCGGGGGCGATCTGAGTAACATTAACAAAACCTCGGTGGTTCTGATTTCGAAAACAGGTAACCCTCGTAAGATTACAGAGTATCGCCCGATAAGTCTATGTAATATTATTTATAAGATTATATCGAAGACTTTGGCGAATCGCCTAAAAGGTATCATGAATAGCATTGTCACGGAAAACCAGAGTGCTTTCACTCGGGGTCGGCTTATCACGGATAACGCTATTATTGCGTTTGAAATTTTCCATGCTATGAAGCGGGGAGGAGAGGGACGGGCGGGGAATGTGGCGCTGAAACTCGATATGAGCAAAGCGTACGACAGAGTGGAATGGAGCTTTCTCGAACCTATGCTGCGTCGGTTGGGGTTCGCAGAGTTGTGGGTACAACGTATTATGGAGTGCATCTCGACCGTGAGCCATTCTTTTGTTGTGAATGGCACGCTTTCCGGAGAGGTGAGACCGACTAGAGGGTTGAGACAGGGTGATCCCATCTCACCGTATCTTTTTCTCTTATGTGCTGATGCTTTCTCGTATCTTATTAAGAAAGCAGCAGCTAAGAGGAAATTACACGGTATTAGCATTTGTCGAGGGGCGCCTCGAATATCCCACCTATTTTTTGTTGATGACTGTATCCTTTTTTCTAGAGCAACTGAAGGGGAATGCTCGGTTTTAGCTAACTTGATTAGCCAGTATGAAGGAGCATTGGGTCAGAAAATTAATTATTCTAAGACAGAAGTTGTCTTTAATAAGAAAGTCTCGGTCCAAAATCGGGAGGGGATTAAGCGAATTATGGGGGTAAGGGAGGTAGACAAACATGAGAAGTACCTTGGATTACCTACTATAATTGGGCGCTCCAAGAAAGTGGTTTTTGCAAGTATCAAGGAACGAATATGAAAGAAAGTGCAGGGATGGAAGGAGAAACTGTTGTCTAAACCTGGGAATGAAGGAGGTTCTTATAAAGGCGGTAGCGCAATCTATACCTACCTATATGATGAGTGTCTTTGCGGTGCCCGAGGGTATGATTTCCGAGATAAATGCAGTCATGGTTCGGTTTTGGTGGGGGTCGTCTGACACTCGGAAGCGCATTCACTGGAAGGCGTGGGACAAATTATGCACTCCAAAGCAGGAGGGTGGTTTGGGATTCCGAGACCTAGGTGCATTTAATCAGGCTTTACTCGCCAAGCAGGTTTGGAGACTACACTCGAATCCTAACTCACTTGTGGCTCGGGTTCTCAAGGCACGGTATTTTAAGCATGACGACGTTCTTGAGGCACGAAGAGGGCATGATCCAAGCTATTGTTGGAGAAGTATTTGGGGAGCGAAGTCGTTGTTACTTGACGGGCTGAAGTGGCGGGTTGGAAATGAGTCAAAAATAAACATTTGGAATGATGCCTGGTTACCAGGTCAGACTTCCTCTCGCATTCCGACACCGAATCTTGAGGCCGACCCGGCTATGACGGTTACAGCTTTTATCGACCAGCTAAGTGGGACCTGGATGCTTGATAAACTGAACGATACTCTCAACCCGATCGATGCTCGAGATGCTATGTCACTACCCCTGAATACTAAGTTGCCTGAGGATATTATCTACTGGTGGCCTACCCGTGATGGTGTGTTTTCTGTCAAAACGGCGTACAGGTTGGCCAGAGGAGGTTTTGGACGACGGGTGCTACATGAAGGGGGGGATGATGATGGCGAGTTCTGGAAACGAGTTTGGCGCCTTCCTGTGCCCCCGAAACTTGCCCATTTCGTGTGGAGGGCTTGCTCGGGTACCCTGGTTGTGAGACAGGCTATGGTGAGGAGGCATATCGGGGATGTCCCAGTTTGTCCTGTATGTAACGGGGATGAGGAAACGGAGGTTCATGATCTGTTTAGTTGCCCTGCTACTCAAGCTCTTTGGCTAGACAGTGGACTCGAAGGTTATCTCGCGGCGATGCCGAGACTCAATTGCAGGGATGCTTTCAAGTGGCTTATGAACAGATGTACAAAAGATGAATTGCAACGAGCTATGACCCCTGCCTGGGCAGCCTTGACTTGGCGGAACTCGAAGCTTTTTACGGAAAACCCGACCCCTTTGTTCGTGATAAAGATTGGGCTCTCCCGTTTGGTGAGTGAACATGCTTTGTATACTGGAGCTGTAGGGCCTGTAACGCATCTGAGTGAGGTTGGGGACGGCGTGTGGCGGAGACCGGAGGTTGGGTGGGTTAAGATGAACGTGGATGTTGCTCTCTTCGGGAATGACGAAGTGGGACTGGGTTTTGTGTGCCGGAGCTCGACTGGGCAAGTCATTTTGGCGGGGAGTAAGAGGTTGAGGGCGCGATGGACGGTGGAGATTGCAGAGGCCCAGGTTATGCTTTTTGGATTGCAGCAGGCTCACGGGATGAGGGAGGAAAGTATCTTGCTTGAGAGTGATGCGCTCACGGTCACCAATGCTATTAACCGACGCACTGTGTTTAGGAGCCCTATTGGTTTGTGTTTAGATAGAGTCGTTGAATTATTGAGTCTGTTTTCTCGCTCAAAATGTGTGTATGTAAAACGTGAGGGTAATACTGTAGCCCATTTTATGGCTCGCTTTTCCCCGTCGGTGGGGGATGAGGTTGTATTTGGGTCGAATTTTCTGCAAGTTATTCTTAACTTGGCGGAGTTTGATTTAATATAACCCACACGTTTTCCTCAAAACAAAAATCTTAACCTTTCGGTTTTCCATGTAATTAGTAGCTTGTATACTTTCGATATACCTTGTACCCATATCGGCTTTATATACCGAGATTGTAACTCCATTTGATCTATCGAATTACGTGGTTTATGTAACACCCCTGATTTTATAAATTAAATTAAATTAAAATTATGTTCGTATTTTATTTTTACGATTTAACTCGTAATTCTTAAAATTATTATAAAACGAATTCTTCGTTTAATCGTTTGAAACTCCTAAAATTCTGTTCGTCTCGGAAACTCTTTTTATATTTAAAACATATTTTTATTTCTATTTCGATTCATTTTATACATTTAATTAATTCTTATCGAAAGTCTATTTCGACGATTTAAATTCTAAATTCTTTTTATTTATTTATATTTAAGCTCGAATTTTTATTTTCGACTCGAAGTTCATTTATACTAAGTTTCGTCAAAACATTTATTACATTTTCTCGAGAAATCAATTTAATTCACTTTATAGATAAATTTATTATTTATCGGGAAATTCTATTTCACCGTCTAATTATTTATTTCTACAGCTTCGTTTTCGTCTCGAGTACTTTATTTTACTCATTTTATTTGACGGCCGATTATTTATTAATTTTACTGATTCATTTTTATTCTTTTTCATGGGTCAGTCAACTTATCGTTTCGGAATTTGATTCCTACCCGATTCATTTAATTAAATCGTATTTCTTACTCACTCTAACGTGAGCTATTCAGCCCCTTTTTCCATTTATTTTGTTTTACGTGTCCCTTGAATCCTCTTTGATTCAAGGTACACCCTTTTTTTTTCCATTCCTCTTTCCACCGCTTCACATATTTACTCCCTCTAATCTTTTTGTTTTCCCCATTCTTTTACATTCATCCTCCTTCTTGAGTTCATACGCCTCCCTTCTTCTTGTCTTCATCGCAACACCCTCCACCTTCTCTTCCTTCGTGATTCATCACTGTCAACCTCCTTGTTCTCTGTTTTTTTTCTCCTCCCCTTCCTCTGCTTCTCTTCTTCTTCGTTGCTGCTGTTCCGTACCCGTATTACTACTGTTTCCGCGTGTTGCCTGTGTTCTACTGCGTTCTGCTGTTACGGTACTTCTCCTGCCATTTTTGCCCTTCTCCTTTTCTTATTCTTCTTCTTTGATGTGTACGTTTGGTCGTTTTATCGAATTTTATTCGATTTCCTGTTTCATCTTCTTCTTCTTCTTCTCTTCTTCGTATTTGTTCGTTCCATCATCGATGTTTTTCGTGGCTTTGTTCGCTTATCGTGTTGCTTCTACTATTCTCGTTTTCTTGTTTTGTCAGTTCGTTTTCTCTTCGTTTTCCTTTCTTCGTTTATGTTGTCGTTGTACCGATATCATCCTTCTCCTAATTTCGTTATTTCAGTTCTTTCTCGCTCTTCTTCTCACTTTTTTTTTCCACTGTTTTAGTTCCGTTTTCTGATTCGTCTATTGCTGTCCGTACTGCTGCAGTTCGTCCTTCTTGTTTTCTACTCGTTTTGCTGGTGGTATTCTCGTTATTCCTGATACGTCTTTTGCTGTTGTTAATCTGCTGTTATTGTTTTCCTTCTTGCTACTGTTGTCACGCTCATCGTTGTTATTGCTGCCCATGTTACTTATTCTTCTCCTTTCCTTCTTCGTTTCCCTTTCTTCCTCTTGTGTTCTTCGTTTGTGCTGCTGTTGTTGTTATTGTCGTTCCGGTATGTTGGCAGGCTGCTGCGTTTGTCGTTAATCGTTCCTAATATTTGATGATGCTGCTGTTTTGCGTGACCTTCGGGTACTGTTCTGTCCGCTTCCTCTACGTCCCCTGTTTTTCTTCTCCTTTTATCCTTTGTCTAATTCCGTTTTGTTGTCGTAATTCTCACTAGTCGATTTTCGTGACTGTGTTCCGTTGTGTATGTTTCGTACTGTAGTACTAAGTCTATTTCAGGCCTATCCATATCGATTCGTTACCATGTTTATCGACTCGGTTCCTTTGAGACTTCACATTCCTATTTCGATATATTCCTTTCCGTCTTATGTCAGATTCGCGAGCCTCTTTTTCCGTCCTCCTATTCTATTATTCTCGTCATTCGTTTCCTTCGATCCTAATCCGATTTCTTTGTTTCTATTTCTTTTGTCTCGATTTCCGTTGGAGCCCGAAGTCCTTTTTTTAAGACCAATATAAGAACGGTTGGAGACTTGGAGTTGAATCATCAAGAAAGGCAAGTACATGAGTATTCGGATATTAACTCAAGGTAACTTTAGGACGTTACTCGATTTTATATCGTATGTTTGAATAGTAGTATGTAGTAAATATTTTAACTTCGGTTTTCTAATTTTAGCTATTTATTATTGCTAATTAATTTTAAATCGTATGCCTTATAAATGTTTTACGACTTTCGATATCGTTTTATAAATCGTTAGTAAATTTAATTATTTACGATCGTTATAATATTTTGTTGGTTATCGTGACACTAGTAACTAAATAATAACGATTTCATATTTTCTTCATATTTCGTAAATTTATTATTTCCACTTGAAAATCGTATTTTTATATTATAATCGAGAATTGTATACTTGTTTGATAAATTAATTTTCGTTTTTACGATTTATACTAGTAAATGAGAATATGGTCGAGTTTATTTTAAATATATTTTTAGTCGAGACTATTTTCACTAATAATTTTCTATTTGTTTCCGATTGACTATTTTTATTAAAATCCGTATTATTTATTAATAAAAACTATTTGCTAAAAATAATTTGAAACCTTTCTAAAATTCATTTCATTTATAAAACTCGTTGACTCAATTAATTTTGATATCGTTTTTCCTAAAACATCTCTTTTCTGAAAATTTATAGTTTTAACTCGATTTCCTAAATATTTATAAAATACTGTATATTGACTTATCATATTTTATTTGTATTTTGAGTAACGAATTTAGAAATATAATAAAGTTACGATAACGACGATAATAATAAAATGTTGATTTCGTTAGAAATGTTATTTTATACATTTCACTTATTTTAATCACTTACGTATTTTCTATACCAAATTTCTATTTTAAGTAAGTTTCTAAAATTAGTAAGTTTCTATTTATAGAAAGTTTTCATTCTAATATAAAATGTTTATTGTTTTATCGTCATAATGATTATATTTATTTTGAATATCGATAATGGCTTGTTTTCGAGTTATGGAATAAGGACAAGTGTAGGGTTAGAGTAATATAGTCTGGGATGTACGTTTTTGCCATCAGCTATAAAGCCGATGTGCCTATTTGGGGCACATTTGGTCGTTGAACTGGCGTAGTTTCGCCCAGGAGAGTGTATGTTTTGACCTTAAGCTAGATATCGCATCGTGTTAGTCGCCGTCAGCTGAACTAGACATATTTGTTGTCTAGGAGGGGTATGCACTACTTAAACCAGGTCCTCGCTGCACACAGTCCTGTTATAGTTGAGTTGCCTAGTTAGAGACTGGATTCTGTTATGAGTTAAGTCTACAGTTCTCGAAGCTAGTTTCCAGTATTATCCTAGTGAAAGTCTAGCCTTGTGCACACTGATCAGATTTCCATAACGCCATTTTTGAATATTATTGTTATCGATTGATTTTGACTTGCAGGTTGGCAAGTGTTTTAAGTTTTCTCCGAAAACTTATTTTTATTATATCGTTTTTAATGTTTTCTCATTTTAAGTATTTTGATATAATAATACTATTATTTTTCCATATGATATAATATGGCTGGGAGAACGTCCGAGTTACTCCCCACTGACGTGGCGGTTATGTTTATAACATGACAGGTAATTGCTGCTGGGTTTTGGGTGTGAGCTAGCGAGTAGCATGGATCCTACTCTTTCTTCATTCGTATAATTTATGGATTTGTATAAACCCGTTTGGAGAATTTACTTTTAGCCCTTTTGTAAAAAGAGGCCTTTGTATTGACTTACCGTTTCTTTTAATAAGATATAGTTTGTCAGTGTGTTTTAATCCCAACTCTGCAGTGTTTGCGCCACTGTATTGCATTAGATTTTCTAGGGGATTACAGTTTATCATGGTATCAGACAACGTTTCAAAAAAAAAACAACTCAAAACCACGTTCCTTGTTCAGTACCTTTTTTTTTGGTACCTTGTTCCTTTCTTCTGCCCACGGTGTACCACCGGTTGCCCGTCCTCCGAGTCTCTCTGATCCCGCCGACACCACCAATCTCCTGCCCTTGCCTATGGCCAAATCGGATGGAGAATCGCCGAGTTCCCACTCCCGGTCCGGTTTACATCCCGTTTATGCCGTCACCAACATCCAACACAAGGTACATGTCCTTGATGGCACAAAAGTCTCATACTCTTCATGGGTGAGTTTATTCACCCTTCATGCTCGTGGCTATAAGGTGCTCCATCACATTGATGGAACTACACCTCCCGAGAAAAACGACCCTAAATATGAGACTTGGTATGAAATTGATTCACATGTCTTTCAATGGATTTTAGGTACACTGTCGGAAGAATTATTACCTCGTGTCCTTCTTGAGGAAGTTTCCACTGCCCAACAGGCGTGGGATTGTGTCAAGAAAATATTTCTTAATAATAAAGGCGCTCGCGCCACGAGTCTAGAAACCGAGTTTGTCAATCTCAAACTTGAGGCTATGGCCTCGTTTGATGAGTATTGTTTAAAACTCCGTGAGATAACCGGTAAATTGAAAGATGTCGGCGCCCCGGTCACTGATCAAAGATTGGTCCTTCAATTGGTTCGCGGACTCCCAAAGGAGTACAATACCGTTGCCGCCTACATCAACCAAACTTTACCCAGTTTTGAGACCGCACGGAGTATGATTGAACTCGAAAACCATATATTAGCCATCCAAGACGGACCCACCGCACCCCAATCTGGCGCCGCCTTGGCTGGCGCCGTCGGCCCACCAACTCCGGCCGCACCCTCGAACCTACGCACCTGGGACGAGAGCACCGACCAACCCAGATCTGGCCGCCCCACCACACGTGGTGGCCGGAACCGTAGTCGAAGTCGGCAGAACCGCCAACAACAACCACGTCCGACTGCGCCCACCGCCCCCTGGCCGACGACCACCCCTCCTCCGTGGTTTGTCGGCTGGAGTTCGGCCCCTGCCCCTACCCCACCCAACCCGGGTGGGTCCAACCTTATCAGCCATGGACCCCTCGTGTTCCTACCCGGTTCGCTGGCCGCCCAAGTTAACCATCCGCTCAAGCTTTTGTGTCCTACGATGCACCGACTTACCCAACAGATTTGGGTCAATCATTCCAAGCCCTAACAATTCAACAACATCTTGACAATGGGGGCTGGTTTATGGATACTGGTGCTTCCTCACATTTGAGTGTTGATTCAGGTAACCTCCGTTCCCCTTTTAATTCTAGCACGATTAATTCTATTTTCGTCGGTAATGGTTCTAGTATTCCGGTTCTCGGGTCCGGTACCTCCCACCTAACTACTAAAACCCTAACCCTTACCCTTAATAATGTTTTATATACCCCCCAAATTATTAAAAACCTCATATATGTCCGTCAATTTACGAAGGAAAATAATGTTTCCGTCGAATTTGACCCCTTTGGTTTTTCTGTGAAGGATTTAGCGACTGGGAAATCGATTCTGAGGAGCAACAGTGACGGTGAGCTATACCCCGTGTCATCCACTTCCACCGAGTCCGCCCCATCACGTCACCACCTTATCACACTCTCCTCCAATCTTTGGCATTTTCGTCTTGGCCATCCCGGGTCTAATGTTTTGGATATTTTACGTAATAAATTTTCCCTCCCCTGTAATAAAAATAGACATCACTCGCAATTATGTCACTCGTGTCAAATAAGCAAACATAAACGTCTACCTTTTTCCGAGTCATTTTCTCAATCGGTGGCCCCATTTGATATAATTCATAGTGATCTTTGGACATCTCCTATACCCAGTAAATCCGGCTATAAATATTATCTCGTGCTCATTGATAATTTTTCGCAATTTGTTTGGGTTTATCCACTAAAATTTAAATCGGAAACCTATGCCCGGTTTCTAAAATTCCGCACTTATGTTAAAACCCAATTTCACCGTGAAATTAAAGCCTTCCAATGTGACCTTGGCCGTGAATTTGATAATAATTATTTTCGGAAATTTGGAGATGAAAACGGTCTTGTTTTTCGATTCTCGTGCCCCCAAACTTCTTCAAAAAATGGTAAATCCGAGCGAATGATACGCCGTCTAAATGAAATCACTCTCACCCTACTCTTTCACGCCTCCGTCCCGATCATTTATTGGGTCGATGCACTCCTAACCGCCACCCACCTCCATAATATCCTTCCCTCCTGTCTCCTAAATTCTCAGTCACCCACCGCCATCCTTTTTCTCAAAACCCCCTCTTATAATCATCTTCATGTCTTCGGTTGCGCTTGCTATCCTAATCTTACTTCCACCCGAACCCACAAACTTGCACCCCGTTCCACAAAATGTGTCTTCCTCGGGTACCCCGATGAGTTCCGTGGATACAAGTGTCTTAACCCCACCACCGGTAAAATCATTCACTCTCGTCATGTTACGTTCGATGAATCGATTTTCCCATTTGCTCGGTCCGACCCAAAACCACTTGCCTCATATTCATTTCTGGACTATTCGTCCAGCCTACCCCCCTCCATTCTATCAACTATTATTAGCCCAACCCCTACCTCCCCTGTCCAGCAACCAGCCCAATCCCCCAACTTACCTTCCCCGGCCCAAACTACACCCATCTCTCCCAAGGCCTATTCCCCTCCACCCACTCCTCTGGCCCATTCCCCACCTATCAACTCTTCTCACCCTACCGTGCCAACCCAGCCCAACACACCCACAACTCCACCCTCTACTACTACCACTATGCCACCTCGTCCACCCCCCTTCAACTCGATCCCACCGTATGTCCACTCGGGCTATGCATGGCATTTTTAAACCCCGTGTCCTAACCGCTTCCGCCAACCCCCCTCTCTCCCTCATCCCTAAATCCCCACACCTAGCCCTCCGTGACTTGAACTGAAATGCCGCCATGAATGATGAATATCGTGCTTTAATTAAAAATGGAACGTGGGACTTGGTCCCTCGCCCCTCGAGTTCACCAGTCATTCGGTGTATGTGGTTATTTAGACACAAACTTAATTCTGATGGTTCCCTTGCTCATTACAAGACCCGTCTCGTGGTAAATGGGAAAAGTCAACAAGTTGGCATTGACTGCGATGAGACTTTTAGTCCGGTTGTCAAACCGACCACCATCAAAACCGTACTCAGTCTCGCTGTATCTCGGGCTTGGCCTATTCATCAGTTGGATGTCAAGAATGCTTTCTTACATGGCGACTTAGTTGAAACTGTTTTCATGCACCAGCCACCAGGTTTCGTTGATCCCTCGGTTCCTGGTCACGTCTGTCGCCTTCGTAAGTCGCTGTATGGCCTTAAACAGGCTCCCCAGGCATGGTACGAACGGTTTGCAAATTTTATTCTCTCCCGAGGGTTTAAGGGTAGTGTTTGTGATCAGTCTCTATTTATCTATCGTCACGGTAATGATTTCGCTTATCTCTTGCTTTATGTTGACGATATTGTTCTCACTGCATCGAGCACTAGCTTGCTACGACAGATTATTACTACTCTACCGCAGGAATTTGCGATGACAGATCTCGGCTCTCTCCATCATTCTCTCGGCATCAGTGTCACCCAAGGCTCCAACGGCCTCTTTCTGTGTCAGGAATCTTATGCCCGCGATATTCTTGCTCGGGCCGATATGTCCAACTGCAATTTTGTTGCTACCCCCGTTGAGGTCGGCTCGAAACTAAGTGCCACCGCTGGGACACTCCTCTCTGATTCCACTCTTTACCGAAGCTTAGCCGGTGCACTTCAATATCTGACTATCACTCGGCCCGACATCTCCAAGTTTGCCTCTTCATGCACGCCCCCCGCGAGCCTCATCTTCAATTTCTTAAACGCATTCTCCATTACGTGAAAGGCACTCTCAATCATGGGCTTAGCATTGGTCGATCTGCTTCTACCACCCTCACCGCTTATTCCGATGCTGATTGGGCCGGCTGTCCTGATCTCCGTCGTTCCACTTCTGGTTATTGTTTATTTCTCGGGGATAATCTGGTTTCGTGGTCCTCTAAACGACAGCCTACCTTTTCTCGTTCCAGTGACGAAGCCGAATACCGCGGTGTTGCTAATTTCGTCGCCGAGACCTGTTGGCTCTGTAATCTACTCCTCGAGCTTCATGCTCCAATTCACAGAGCCACGGTCGTCTATTGTGATAATGCCTCCGCCGTCTACCTCTCGGGCAACCCGGTCCAACATTAGCGAACTAAACACATTGAAATCGACATTCATTTTGTTCGCAAGAAAGTTCATCTCGGTCAAGTCCGCGTGTTGCATATTCCGGCCGACTATCAATATGCCGAAATATTTACGAAAGGTCTGCCCATGTTCCTGTTCACTCGCTTTCGGTCCAACCTGAACGTCCGCTCTCCTACCGTTCCGACTGCGGGGGTGTGCTAATAATTATTGTAATTAGTGTGCCTAACTCTTTGTATTTAGCTTAACCTTTCGGTTTTCCATGTAATTAGTAGCTTGTATACTTTCGATGTACCTTGTACCCAACTCGGCTTTATATACCGAGATTGTAACTCCATTTGATCTATCGAATTATGTGGTTTATCAGTTACTAATATACCTATTAAATTTAATACTTACCGTATTTACAATCAAAAAATTGTAAAAAAAATTATAGGAGTATTATTTTATAAATATTATATCATAGGGAATATAAAAATCATATGCAATTACTATTATTTTAATTATTTTTTTATTAGACATCATCGAATTAACGGGTTAACCCAAGTTTTTATCTTAAATTAATGGATCATTTTGGTTTTGAGTCAAATGGATCGCGGGTCAAAATTTTAAAGTTTTGACCCTAAAAAATGGATCGAATTTACGAGTCGAATTGAAATTTGACATGACAGTTTTCTAATTTAAAAATTTCTTATCCAATCATATCACCTAAAATTTATAAACAAATTAATTTCCAAAAATACTCTACTAAATGCTAAATCTACAAAGTTCCATGTAATATTTTCAGATATAGGTACAATAATTAATAAATATGATAAGAATAGTAATGTCGAATATATAGTGTAAAATTAAAAATATTTTTTTTTTCGACCTAAAATAGGTAAAAAGTAAGACATTCAATATTATTTCTTACTTATATTTTGACCCTACTATGTATCGTAAATTAGATACAATTCTATAAATGTTATGGATGACATATAAAAAAAGAAGATAAAAGTATGAACAATATATTGTACTCCTACTCCGTATTTATTACGAAGTATAAATACAGAGTATATGAGTGATAGGCCATATTTAGTAGTGTCTAACCGACGATTTCAGCGTGATTTTATTTACTTAATCGGTATTTTTGGATCACATTTGTGTAATATTCGTATGAATGTTATATGAGCTATTTTGAGGATTTTAAGGCACGTTATTACTCGATCCTTGGTTCGGGTCGAGAATGATATGAAATACGAAGATAAGGTAGGCCCAAGACAAAGATCTAGAAGGACAAGACCAGACGAAGCAACGAAACCGACCGTCTCGGCAGTCTCGCGCTACTTATTTTATTTATTAGTATTATTATTATATTATTTTATTACTAGAGTTTGGTAAGTAGTACGCTTACCTTAATTATTATCAGACTACTATTAGTATAGATTATTAGAATCAGTTTTATTATTATTAATTATTATTCCAATCGGTTGTACGTTCATTAGACAAAAGATGATGAACCCTAGTTCTATGTGTAACTAATCTTCTTCTCGGTTCAAGACATTGAAGCGCTTAATTATCGGTTGTGAGTTTGAAAGTTCTTATTTTTATTCTTGATTATTGATTAATTGCTCAGTTTAATTACTTGAATGTTGTTATTGATTTCTAGAGTGATCAACTAGTTATCATATGCATCGTTCTATTGTTAGTTTTGTTAATTGAACAGGATTTGTTGATTAACTTGACCTGAGTAACATCTAAGACTTAATTATTGAACGGGATTCGTTGATATTAAGACTTAGGAGCAATTATCATAGATCTATAGCACAACTGGATTGTATGTGTTTATTTATCTCGTTATCGAATTCTCTATTTATTAATGCTGCTATTGAATTAAATCTAGAACTGTATTGTTTAGGTTGTTTAACAGTTAGATCTAATTAAGAACAGGATACGTTTTAATTAGTTATTCGTAAGGAGGATTGGAATCTACGATTCACGATAAAGTAATCATGAATAATAAGTTGAACCGGATTTCGATGATCAATTGTGATTAAGTTGTGCATTTGTACTTGACTCGAGACCTTTTAATCATCTGATTTAGTTAAAGTTTTAATCTTTATCAGTTTTAGTTGTTAGAAAATCATTCAAAACCTCCCTTTCTTATTGTTTAATCTATATATTATATTAAATAGAGAACAAAGCATCCTCCATGCTCCATCTCCCCAAATCTCAATGCTTAAGCAACCCACATGGCGTGATATTATTGGGTGGAAGATGAAAAGAAGGGAGTTACGAAGTGGAAGATGAAAAAGAGGGAGTTATGCTTGGGTGGAAGATGAAAAAAAGGGAGAGTTAAGTGGAAGATGAAAAGGAGAAAATTTAAATGTCCTCATTAATAATGTAGAATCCAATGTTAAGCAATCAAGTTAAGTGGAAGGTGAACATGAAAAGGAGGGAGAATTAAGTGGAAGATGAAAAGAAGGGAGTTATGATTGGGTGGAAGATGAAAAGGAGAATGAGTTAAGGGGAAGATGAAAAGGAGGGAGTCATTATTTGACACATAAAAAAAAGGTTATTTAACAGGAATAATCTCAACTTTGGGTGATACTCCATAAATAAAACCATCTTTAATTAATCTGGGAAAAAACTCATTTATGAGACGCATCAAACACGAATGAAATTGCCTCATTAATGACCTGATATAGCAGGTTTATGTTGGTCCCACATTAATTAACGCAGCTACATCTTCTTCCTTTCCACATCAATGTCGATTCTTCCCCTAAACCCAAATTTTAAACCCTAATTTTGTGCAATAATTCTCGAAATCCATGGGTAATCCATCAAATTCATGTTCTTTGAATTCATGGGGATCTAACATTTCGAAAGGTTTTCTGCAACCACAAGTTACGGGTAGTGATTAGAACTATCTAGAAGGGAGGAAACACTGAGAAGAAGTTTTATGGACATCCATTATGGCCGGTAAGCTCAATAATTACGATTATGGTTTTCATCAGTTAGTTAAGTAACATCAATTTAACCAAAATGGAATAGTGTACAAGCGTAGCAGGTAGCAGGTAACACAAATCCATTCGTGTTTGATGTATCTCATACATCGGTTTATCCCCAGATTAATTAAAGTTGGTTTTATTTATGGAATACCACCCAAAGTTGGGATTATTCCTGTTAAATAACCCATAAAAATACATAATCATTTTAGATGTTACATCTTTTCATCTACTTTGGTATTAATGCTCCATCAAATTTAATATTATTAATGATATTATTTATTATTAAGAACTTCATATTATACCTCTATAAGTAATATAATGGAGAGATGAGAAAAATCTTTTTTATTTTGTGAAATCTTTTTTTTGGTAAAATGTAAATATATTAATAAATGTAAATATATTTTGTGAAATCTTATTCACATTTCATTCGCTTCATTTTATGTATACTCATTTCAAGTTTGTAAGAAATGAATTTGCATTGTTGTTTGTTGATTTTATTTTATTTATAATTTTATCTTTTGCATTTGTTTTTGGTTAGAGATATTGTGCGAAACCAATAATCAAGTCTGCAATTTCTCATTTTTTCAGGTATAGTAATCTTATTTCAGTAGATCTTTATATTGATTATTTTATAAATAAATTTCGATTACCTTTAAATCCCATGGGTTTTGTGTTCATAAGAATGAACTTTTATTTATGTTCAAAGTTTAAGTAATTTACAAAATAAGCATGATTGAGAAAAGGTTGCAATATTTGGAGTGTTAATCAAAGTAACATACTAATGATGATAATTATTTTGGTGTATTTAATATTTGATTTTAAAGGTAAATCATCAATAAATAAATAAAATAGTAAGAAATGACAAACAAAACTCAATATTTCACTTAAAGCATAATTTATTATTCTTCAGAAAGCTTAATATTTTTCTAAAAATAAATTTTGATAATTTCGTTGTTTCACCATTTAATTCACTTCCGTCATAACGATCGATCAATCAAATTTAATATAAATACTTACCAAAAAAATATATAAAGCAATGAAGAGATAAAAAAATTGAGGGTTTTATATTTACATTTCATTCACTTTATTTTTTTAGACATTACCTTCAGTTTTGTAAGACATCGATTTGCATTGCCGTTTATTGATTCTAATTTAGTTCTAATTTTACCTTTGCATTTTCTTTAGATAATTTATGCGAAGCCAGTAGTAAGTCTGCAATTTCTCGCTTTTCAAGTATAATATTATATTTTTATTTATCTTTATATTGATTGATTTTATAAATAAATTTTACAGTTAACTTTAAATCAAATTGATTTTTTGTTGATATAGGTGAACTTTTATTTATATTTAAAGTTGTAGTATTTTACTAAATATGATTGATAAAAGTTTCAATATTTTGACTGTTGGTTTAACTAAAATACCAATGACTACCAATTATTTTGGGCAAACAAAACTTGATATTTCACTTAAAATATAAATTTATTGTTATTAAGAAAGCTTAATAGTTTTCTAAAAAAATAACTTAATAGTTTGGTTGGTTTACCTTTTCATCTCCTTTTTGTCTTGATAATCAATTAAAGTTAATATTAATTAATCATTATATTATCTTGAATTAAGAACTTCCTATTATAACTAAAAAATAATATATTATATTTTCATCTATTTCGTCTTAAAGATTAATCAAAGTTAATATTAAATATAGCATTAAGAACATCATAGTATAACTTTAAAAAAAAATATAAAGCCAAGGAGAGATGATAAAAAGACATTTGGGAGTTTGTATTCACATTTCGATTGCTTTACTTCATGAATATGACCACCAATTTTGAATATATGATAATCCGTTTGAATTGCATTATTGTTTGTGGATTCTAATTTTAGTTCGAAATTTTATCTTCAGGATTTATTTTATTTACCGAAATTATGCGAAGCCAATGACGGCATGTTAAATCCATAATTTTTTTTTTCAAGTATAATATTATATTTTTATTGATCTTTATATTAAGTATTATGTTTATAGACACATTTCAAGATAACATTAAACTCTTTGTTTTTCTTATAAGAGTGAAATTTTAACTATATTCAAAGTGGAAGTAATATACAAAAAATAATTGAGAGGAAATTGCAATATTTTGAGTGTTAATTTAAAGTAACATTTTAAAGAGTACAAGTTATTTGGGTAATGTATTTACCATTTACTGTTTGAATCTCAAGGTAATGAGCATTATATATTTTAATCACCAAAACAAAATACATATATGAAAATAGGGAAAGTGAATATAGTAATTTAACAAACAAAGTATAGATTTAGTATAAATTAAAAAAAGTGAAAATGAATATCTCCATGATTTTCGCGGTATTAAAAAACTAGGTCCAATTTGTTGAAGGGACGTGCATAAATCCATGTTTAGTGATACTTTTACAAAAAAAAAAATATTAAGGTTAAAATAAATAAAGGACATATCATTGAAATTATGTATAAGTTCTGTAGTTTAGTGACATTGTTGAATTAGTAAGATTGATGTGTATAATAATCGGTGGCGACCTAAAATTTTGGACCCAAATATTGAAATTGAAACTAAATTCAAAGCGTTTACTATCCGCTTAGGCATGCAAAAATTGTTCGGCACGTATTTTTGAACCAACATGTACAATGAATGAAAGACTTGCTCATGATTATCAAGAATCCGTGCACAAAATTTTCAAACGGATAAACCCGTGAATTTCACGGGTCACATACCCGTGCATCGAATTAGTATGCGGATTTGTTTTTTGGTATTTTCGTATCGAATTGTAATACAAAATAGGGTTGCTTGCATAATCACTACATCTATGTAAAATGATGCATGCACCAAAGTATAAACAATTAACTTCATGATAAGAGTAAAATATAAGAATAAAAAAGAAAAATACCAAGAATAACAAGAGATATACTCCGTATATAAAACAAGCACAACCCCGTACTCTATTAAAACTCAAACAAACCACCCCTCATCCAACTTTTATGTAATACTTCGTACCAACTTCTAATAAAGCCGCATGTTATGCTCTGATTGGGAAAACAATCAATTCAGAAAGAATAAAGAAGAGAGAAAAGGCTCTTCAGCTCCCAGCGCACGCGCTTCATGACTTTATCTTCCCTTCCTAATCTATATCTCTATTTTCACCTACAACGATGAATACAAAAATTATTACAAAGCTAACATTTTTGGGGTAATTCTAATTTGTATTTCACCTATTACCAAATTTTTTAGCTTCATCTTGCAGGCTTATCATAGTTACGTATGAAAATGTGTGCGCTCAAAATACCCAATTTCCACCTTATTAGTCTTGAAAAAATAAATAACAGACTTATCAGAAGATGTATACTCATCGAAAAAAGCTCCAAGACAACATATAACTAACAATGTATGGAGTATCATTTACTACTTCTACCACATTAACGATCCACGGCCTTAAGAAGCCTACAAAGTCAGTAAAAGTGGCGAAAATTTGAAAATCCCAAATAAAAATGCGAGAGAAAAACAAAGAAAAGGACAAAGCCACAATTCAAGAAGATTACGTTCTCGAATAAAAGTTCAAAAAAATCTATTTATTAGGTATTATACATTACATCTTGCTTATAGCGTTATATCTCATTTTCGTCAATAATAATTCTCTTACATTCTTACAAACACAAAAGGTTAGCACCCAGGCCAATAGCTCTTAGTTATTGAGTTATCGCTTTAACGTTGAATAGTGCATTACTCCATGTACTGCTTATGATATTACGAATTATTGTGAAAGTATGTAAATAAAGTTACAAATACATGAAATCGGTTTTTTTTTAAAATAATTAAAAAATTATTGGACAATGAGGCAAAAAGACGGCACAACGAATTATAAAGGGCATAAAACAATATAGACCCGTGCGGTGCACGGGTATGACGACTAGTTAATTAGTTATTTATCATTCTACATTAGTACACAATCATAGTTAAACCAATTCCTTGTGGGTTCGACCCTTATTTCCATTATACTATTGTTTTAGTTTGTTGGTTATAAGTGATTATAAATTGTAATTCGAGGCATACGACTTTAGCCTGTCAAATTTTGGCGCCGTTGCCGGGGAATTGGCGTTAATTATTTTTGTGTGTTAGTGAAGAGATTTTTAGTTAGTTTTTTTTAGTCGTTATTTTTTTAGAGTCTAGTTTAGTTTTATTTTTTGCTGAGTGTTTTTAGTGAGCCTTAGTTTTTTCTGATAGATGGCGACTAAATATTTTCCTCAATATGAGCATGAACTGTTTTACTAATATTTCGATAGATTGAGTGAGTATGTCTCTAGATGTCGTCACCGATATCAAATTTGGGAACTCTGTCATGTGGTATACAATGGGCTAAATAATGAAACTTTGATGCATGTTGATTCTTTAAGTGAGGGGAGATTCATTGATGGACTTAGTTATGAAGAGAAGTGGGAACTTTTCATATACTTGCCGCACGACACTGAACAATGGGAGTTGGAAAACTCACGCTCTAGGACACCTTCAACGAGTTTCGATAAAAATTTGAACACCCAACATGATTCTTGTATATCCACGGAAGACATGATTAGAGACTTGATTGATGCTCAGATGACCCTTCAAGCTAGTATGGCTCAATACGAGCAAGAGAACAATGCTAGTATCGAGAACCTTGAGAGTCATGTAGTGCAAATAACGGCATCTAATGATAGACTTGAGGCACATGATGAGTTTTCTCTAAATTTTAAGGAGTCTGGAGTTAATAAGAACATGGACTTTCATGAGACTCTTCCTCTTGAACCCGATGGGGTATATCACTCTTATAAAGAGTGTGATGTTGATAGTGATGATGGTTTTTGGGATGACGAGGAGGATGACTATGATGACTTGATATACTCCTCACCCTCTTCCGCTCTTTCTACACATATTGATTCTTCTTGCACTGACGAAACACACGTTGCGGATGATTCATCAAGTCATAACAATATGAGTGATGTTTCAATATTGGAGGATTCTCTAATTAAAATCTTTGAGGATAAGCAGGATGGAATGTGTGTGACCGCTGAGGAGGCCATAGAAGTTGGAGTAGGAGAAGAAGAAATAGTCGTTTTCGATGAGGAGAAAGACAATCTCCTTATGAGAGGTGAATTAAGTAGCTTGAATTGTGAAGAAAACGTGGGAGAAATAGGGAGCATGAATAATGAATTTTATATTCATAATGAAGAACCACCAATAATACCTTTCGAGTCTTCATTGGTGTTAATTCCAGGAAAGTTTTATGTTCACCCTCGAGCCTATTTGACTTTACCCATGAAAAACCCATCATGTAAAGAGGAGTACATTGATTTTAATTCATTTTTTGAGCATAGAGGATCAAAAAGATGTTCATTGCATGATTATGATGATGTGCTTATTTATAGGTGGTGTCAATTCATTTTTATCTCTTATCGTCACTATTCTAATCTATTTGCGAGTATTTTTGATCGATTGCTAAGGGCATTGAGTTGTTCCATACATTCATTCCGCTCGATTGCTCCATTGTCGGTTGAGGTAAGTAATTGAGTACTATTTTAATTCGGGTCATTTTTCTGCAAGAAGTCGAGCGAACGACAATAAACAAAAGCGCTTTCGGGAGGCAACCCGGGTTTGGTATGTTTTTATTCATTTATTTTTCAAATTTTATTATGGGTCATATTTCATAATATTAGATTAATAATCATTTTCGTACTTTTCGTAGAATAAGTCATAAATATATTTATTTTTAATTTTAAGTATATTCCTAATTTATTATTATGTAGGAACGAGAAAGGCAGAATTTTCAGAATTTCTTGCGACTAGCATAGCGGGTTACTAAAATTCAAAGATTTTTTTTTGAAGAAGCTCGATTTTGATGACGAATTATCAGCGAACCGCGCGAGTCCATGAAATTGAGACGAGTCGCGCGCTTCTTTTACTGCAGCAGGTATGCTTTCTCCAACTTTTTTAGAAAAAAATAAAAATAAAATAATAAAAAAAACGAACCCAGACATTTCCCTTCTTCTTCTTCATCCCCTTTTACACACTCTCTCTACATTCCCTATTTCAATTCCCCAAATCTCCATTCATCCTTACCTTCATCTTCCCAATCCCACTACTCAAGAACAAATCATTCCTACATTACTCACATCTCATCCTCATCTCCTCCTCGGAAATTTATCCTCTCCATCACTAGCACACATTTCCCCCTTGAATACTCCCTTTTCATCCCTCCTGCCACCATCTCGTCGTTGCGCGCTGCTGGTCAGGGTCTCAGGTGTGTTCTTTGTCTGCGTCGCCGTTTGTGGTTGTCCGCGTGAGTCTCTCTCTCGCCACTTTCCGGTGGGTACGTTTGCTGTCGCCGGTCGCGTGGTTTGTTGCTACCCGTCAGTTCACCTTTGTGTCCGTGGATGTTTCTGTAGTGTGCGTGGTTTGTGTCTGCCGCCTGTATCACCAGTCAAAGGTCGGGTATGCCACAATCCGTAAGCCTTCAACTTCTTGTCTTCCTCTTTTCACTTGTCTGTGATTCAAATTCGATTTTTGAAATTGGTTGGGGCATTGTGTTACGTTGGTGTGTTGAATAGTTGTCTCGAGGGGGCTTTTGGTTTGTTTGGTGGTGTTAGTCTGGCTGTCGGTTATGTTCTATTGCTGATTTTGGCCGAGTTTGTTGTTTTTGGTGCCGAGTGGCTAATGCTGCCTGCTAGTGTTAGATTCATTTGGTAGCGTCAGCAATGTTTGTCTCGAGAGCTGAGGGAGAGGATGAACTGATTTAATGAGGAATTCTGAGACAGAAGTTCGAATGACATTACTGAATTATAATTGGTGAATGTCACATGAGAAGCTACTTTTCGATGTTCAAGGTCATTCTCCTCCGTTTATTTGTGTCCTTAATCTCACATTGAGGACAATGCTCGGAATAAGCGTGGGGAGGGATTTAGATATTTGTCTCGTCTTGTAATCGTCATCGTCATTCATGTTGTAATTTTTCAAAAAAAAAATTGATGAAAGAAAAAGAAAAAAAATCAAGGAAAAAAAAAGATTGAATGAAATAAAAAAGAGAAAAAAAAAATACCCGGCTAGGTGAAAATCCGAAAGGGCGCCTACGCAAGAATGGGAAAGTAGCCGAGGACGGAGCGAAAACCCGCAAGGGCGCTCCGGGTAAAAAGAAAAATCGAGTTGCATGCCACGAGAGTAGAGTGAGTTGAAAAAAAATGAAAGTTAGAGTGAAAATCCGCACGGGCGGACGCTCTAGGCAAAATGAGGGAATTAGGAAAAAAAACTCACAATTACTTTATCCATTTCTTGGTGTGGCGTCATAAGAAGGGTGACATAGACGGACGATCGGGTAGGATTAGTTGGTGTGGACATGACGTAGGTCCACCCCAACACGGCCACGCGCGGGTTTGGGTAGGCGAATGCACCTCCATATGAGAATGGATCGAATTGAAATTTAAGTCGAAATGGAGTCGCCACCGAACTTTGTGGGAGTTCGGACCCATTCGAGCCCACTCTATATCGCTATGGACCATACACAAAGTATGGCCCATTTCGGTTTTAGAGTTTATTGGGCTCGTCCCTTTGCATTGCGATACCAATACCATCTATACCGGTAATCGTGTAAAGAATGACTCTCGTGCGCCAACGGTTTCGGGCATCCGGAAACCGAGGTTCTGAGTAAGGGGTGAGGGTACGTGTTGGGAAGCCCACTAAGGACACCCAACCCCGCCCGCGCTTAGCGGCCTCTACTAAGACATCGTTTGACTTTCTAATATGCGCGTTAGTGATCCGGTAAAATGTTATGCAAACAACGTTTTACAAGATATAAAAAATGAATATGTTGCTACGTCATTTTAATGCATCTTGATTCACGTCAAAGTGATTTAGCATGCGAGGGTTCATTTATAAATGGTAAAACGCAAATAAACAAAGCAAAGCAATATAAAACGGTTACAAGTTACACGGGCGGAAATACAACCCGGAATTCACAATACAACGAGCAATAAAATAGAATAATCGAAAATGAAATGGTAAACGTTAATTTAGAAAAGGACCCGTATATAATAAATATTAGCTAGACCGTGAGTCGTGTAAATGGACGAACTTCGATTAGATACACATTATATTGTGCACTAATCAAAGGACGAAGATATGGGACCTAGGCGTGGTGCTAGCCCGATCCCGAATCTCGATGCCTTGTCCCGATTTATCACATCGAGGAATAGAGTCTAAATTAATCATGTGTCGGATACGACTAAAGAGTCGTCGACACAAGATTAATAGTGCGAGACCATCAATCAAAGTCGTTTTAAGTGATATGATATGCATGAGTTTTGAAAAATGGGATCACGTGATTGACTTTACACGCGTCGAGTAAAAGTCGTAAAAAAAATGACGAGGCTCAAATGATGATCAAAGCGCTCGGTTTTCCATGCTATAGGGCCCACTCGATCGAGTCATGGCACGGACTCGGTCGAGTGTGCCTTTAAGGTAGCTACTGCCCAGTTTTTGGGGTGCTACTCGATCGAGTGGCTCATGGCACTCGGTCGAGTGCCCCCTGTACGAGGCATGACTTGTTTCGTTTTATTTGTTTAAAATCGATGGTTGGCCGAGTTAAATAAAAATATTGCACGATTTAAATTTAACTCGGTTTTTCGGTACTATAATCATGTCTTGTATGATTATAATACCGTTATCGGAATGTTGTAGAAAATGTTATTAATTGGATTAGTGATGAAATTATAGCCCTCCGCGTCACGAAATCGATACTAATCCTAAAGGATTATGTGATGTCGGTTTTCGCATCAACGGATTTCCCACTAATCCTAGAAATGGAGTCCTACACGTTCAACTATGAACGACCACGATCTCGTTACACCCTTGAGTACATTGGGGCGGCGCTCCTCGAAAGGGTGTCACCTCCGTCGCGACTCGTAAAGGGGATTAAACGGACTTTGGATGATCGTCATAGTCAAACCTGTTAGGATCCAAATTTTAATACTATTATATACATATATATATATATATATATATATATATATATATATATATACACACACGGTATTAATATTATAACGAAATATAAATAAATAATGTTAGCGGTTAGAGTACATAAAATAAAATGTTAGTATACATAAAATTAAAAGTTAGTAACGGAATTAAAATGTTAGCGTTAGTATAATTAGTATAAATAATATATGTATATATATATGAAAGAAACGAAAAAAAGAAGAAAAAGAAAAGGATGTCGGGATTTGAATGTTACACCCTCAACCTACGTGCTTTTGCTTCTCGGAATAGGGCTCGTCAAATGGTGGCAAAGTCACGGGAGCGTCGAGATACGTAGGGGAGTTATGGTGTGTATGTGGTTTTGTAGAGATGGATTTTAACGAGTTTTGCTCTCGGTCTTTGACCAGTTTTGATCTCGGGGTTTTGAATATGTATGTATGTGTCTGACTTTGAAGCCAAGTTCAAAGGGATGTATTGTGTAGAGTTGTAAATGTGATGGGTGAAAAGAAGTTTTGAAGGTGGTAAAAGGTAGAGAAAAAGTTGTGTTTGAGTTGATAGTTGACGGGGTATTTATAGGGAACCCACGACATAGGGTCACTCGACCGAGTGGCCCTAGTGCACTCGGTCGAGTGCCCTCGTGAATGAACCTGGACTGCTTCTTTGAGACTCCACTCGATCGAGTGGGTCAATCCACTCGACCGAGTGGATCAATTAGGATGAGCTATTTTAGGCGTGATTGGCCTTGATTGCTCTTGATTGATTTTGATTGATTTTGAATTGATTTGGCTGATTTTGAATCTGGTGCAAGTTTCGAGAATGTATCAGGTCATTTTTTGTGTCGTGTTCGTCTTGACCGGGTTTTTACCCGGTCGCTAAAAGACGGGAATTATTTTTGGTGTCGGTTTTGACCCAAATTAGTCTTATTTTGCTCGGAACGACCCACTGGGCCTGAATTTGAGGTTGGTTTTGTGAGATTTGTATCCCGTTAAAAGCCCATGCCGGACATTATTGATTTCGAGCCCGTATCAGAGCGCGTTAGAGCACGTTAGCGTCCGATCATCATCGGGTATTTTTTGGAAACTGCTATAGACACCTGCCGGTCAAAATGCGGGTGTCTACAGTTGGCTATGGTGAGAAGAATCGCGGTGCGGAGTGAAGTGATTGCACCTAGAGGTGGCAATCGGGTTGGCGGCTCGGGTTCGAGTCGGGTCATATCGGGTCGGAACATCGTCTGGTCGAGTCATTATCGGGTCATCGGGTCGGGTTCGGGTCAGTTTCGGGTCGCTTACGGGTCAGGTTAGTCGGGTCAACTTTTGTGACGGGTTCGGGTCGGGTCGGGTCGGGGTCGGGTCACTTCCGAGTCGGGTCATTCAGGTTAAGTTGACGGGTCAGTCGGGTTCGTGTCATTCTCGGGTCGAGTCACTATCGGGTTCGGGTCATTATCGGGTCGGGTCATTCTCGAGTTCGGGTCGGGTCATTTTCAGGTTCGGGTCATATTCTGGTCGGGTCATTTTCGGGTCAGACTAGGTTTCGTTTGGCCCGGTCTAGATTAAACCATCGATTCATTATATGGTTTTTTTTCATTATTTATCATTTATTACAATATGACTATATCATCTAATACAAATTATTTCCAATTTTATCTGATCCTGTACCTTTATTCTTCATATAACACAAATTATATGACTATACCTCTATTCTTCATATCTGATCCTATTATACGATTTTATTTGTTACTCGTATATTTGTACGGAGTAGTAAGTTGCAACTGTCTTGTAATATGAAGGCTAAGGGGTTGATTGTTCAAACAATAGGAACGGAATGTAAGGGGTTCTAAAATCAGGGAGGTATGAAGTTAGAACCCAAAACTTATTAATATTTGTTTGGTTTGATTTGAAATGGATTGTAAAATGCGTTTCATGACCGATGAAAGGGGATGAAATTGGAATCATGGGTAGAAGCTTAGAATTAAGATGGTAAGGGGTTGGAGGGAAATTAGAACGCCTTAGGTTTCTAACTCCAATCTAAAAGTCATCAACCAAATACTAGGATGGGTAATTTCATCTCATTCCATTTCAAAACCCCCAACCAGACACCCCCTAAATGTATTTAAAAATCCCGATTACAAAATTTAAATAGTTATAAATGTTCAACATGATTCACATGATACATGCATTTCGTGAGAATATAATGTTAAAAACTTGTTTATTATTTGAGCATTTGTAGGATGATTAAGATATTACCATCCTTGATTCAATCCTATGATCCAATTCTTAAATACCTTATACGGAGTATAATCCAAAGTAGAATCATGATTCTTGCGGCCTTTCTTGTAACATATAAAGACTGTCACATCGATATTTTTTTTTCGAGTATCATACTCAGGATTACGTTATAAGTTATCACATTCAAATCAGTCAACTTTCTCGTAACGTAGGAGTACAAAGATTGTCACATACATTTTTTTTGAAGTCTCAAGCTCGAGATTACATTGTCACCTTCTAATAGGTCAGCAATACAAATTCAAGATGACTCGATGCCATATTGAAATTTGATTTACAACGATGTTTTGTATAGAACATTTTGAAAAAAAAAATATTTTAAATTTATGGGCAATGAATCAGTAGTGATGACAAAGATGAGTGATGATGACTGATGACTGATAACGGATGATTGATGGTAGACTTAGACAGTTCGACCAGGCAAACGGTGTCAACCTGTTCGGCTTCGGGTCGGGTCCGAAGAATTTTGTTGAGCGGGCTGGTTATTTTTGATCTTCTTTAGAGTTATCGACTCGTCTTTAATTATGTAATTCATGTCAATTTTGGGTTAGGTCGGGTCAGTTAGGATTACGGGTCAAACTTGGATCTTCAATTTGGGTATCGCCGTGTCGAGATGAGTTCGGATCAACTTAGGGGTGTCAGGGACTCGGGTGTGTGCAAAACGCCAAAACCCAACCCAGACCCGACGGATCGAATCCAAAGGGGTCATCCTTATGTCTCATTTTTTTCAGACCCAATGACTATGGGTCGAGTTTAGGTCTCTTAAAATTTGTCCGGGTTTAGGTCCGTCATCCGTGGCTGACTGTCCGAGTCTCGAAACCAACTCATAAACCCGTTAAATTTTTTAAAAATAAATAAATAAATAAATAAAAATTACGTCACATTTCAATATTTCATATTCATAAGAGCACAAACAATGGAGGGGAAAGACCCACCTCTTAAGAGGTAAGAGGTAACCCCTCCATTGTACCCACCTTTTAAGTATCCTAAGGGGAAGGGGGGAACCCTTACTTGGGGTTTTGTTTCGCATCGGCCCATGTGCCATTCTCTTCCCTTTTTTTCTTTTTCTTTTTTATTTTCAATTCTAGTTTGTCATTAATTAAGTAGGTAAATGGTCCTTTAGTTAGTTTATGACTAATAATTGAAATGTACAATTTTTTTAAAAAAAAAAAAATTCACAAAAAATCTTCATTTCATCTCCTCTATAAATAGAGTCCAATATCAACACATTTTTTCAAAATAAATCTCCTAAGTATTTTCTCCCTCTAATTAGTTGAGTGTCGTTATGGATGATAATAATCGAAATTATGGAAATAACCCATATTCTCAAGAAAATTCAAACAATCAGTTTAACACAACTAATTTTCAGTTTAATCCGAATTTTCTAAACTCCCCTCAAGGTCAAATTTATTTAAAAATGTTAAGCAATCCAATAAGGCCAAATTACCTAAACTACAACCCATATACAAATTTTAATAATCCACTAATGTTTACGAATCAATATCAACAACCAACTTTTCAACAACAAAGTTTTTTTATCCAACTCAACTTTTCCTATACCTCAACACATAAATCAACCAGTTGACCAGTCTCTCGGTGGGGATGGAAGTAGTAATCGAACACCGAGTGAAGATCAAAGAGAGGTGCGGCGAGTAGAAAATACTGATGATATTGTTGTCGAGTTGTTTTCCTAAGTGGCTAGGGATAAATCAGCTAGGGTGAAATGGAGTGTGAAAGAAGATGAAGCTCTTGTATCGGCTTATTTACAAGCTGGAGGAAATGAAAAAACAGGAACTAATCAAAGTAAGGGTGATTTATGGAAAACTATAATGAGGCTGTATGAAGATGCTCGTGAAGATGCTACATCTGGTATCAAACAAAGGACCATGAAATCTCTCACAAACCGTTGGGAAACAATTAATAGAGATGTTTCTCGCTGGGTTGGGGTGTATGCTCAAGCTAAAAGAGACAAAGCAAGTGGGCTATCTGATGAAGATGTTGAAAATGAAGCTCACTATTTGTATCAAACGAAGTACAATGGCATTAAGTTCAAACTTATGCACGCTTGGAAAGAGATGAAACATTTGAGGAAATGACAACCTGGAAAGACTTTGACTTCATCTGAGAGTGGTGGTAGTTCAAAAAGATCGCAACCAGATACACCTACTGATGAAGGAGAAAATCCTCGCCATGATGGAATTAAAAAAAGCGAAAAAGAAAGGAAAGAAAGTCGCGTCTTCAAGTGCAAACATGGATGCATTTACTACTGCAGTTTCAGAAATGAATGTGAAGAGTTCTAACAGAGAACATTTAGCCATCCAAATGCTTGAATATCAAAGGGAGCGAGATGCTGCTAGGATTAAGCAAAAAGAAGTTGATAAACGGTGGCAGTTATTCATGTTTTTGCTAAACAAAGCAGATCGTGATGAAGATGATAATGTCATGTTAGCTAGTCTGAAAGTGAAGTTCAACTTTGGTGCACGCTAATTAGCTATGACGAATGTATCTTCAAATATGTTTTCTAATTAGTCATTTTAATTAGTAATTGTAATGTTGTGTCATGGAAGTGTAAGTGTATGGTCTTGTCATTTCAGAAATCAGTGTACTATCTTATCTTTCAATTGTCATTGTATTTTCATATCTTTCAAGTGTCATTGTACTTTCATATCTTTCAATTGTCATTGTATTGTCTTATCTTTCAATTGTATTGTATTGTATTGTGGTGTCATTTCAGTTGTCATTGTATTGTATTGTTGTGGCATTATATTTTCTTATCATGTTTGTCTTTTATGTTTTTGTATTCTTATGAATTATTTCTGATGAGATAAATTTGAATTGACAACTCATTGTCTTAAGAAACTGTGTCAAAAATGGGTAAAACAATGAATTATATTTTAGTAGTGTATAAAAGGGTACTTTAGTTGCCTTCAACATCATTTATCATATTACAATCATCTTATAATTTCTTATTAAATAATGAATTATGATTCTAATTCATCCACTTCAGGTGATGAGTTTTACAATAATATGGTTAGAGATTTTATTAATGATAATGAAATAGATAACAATATTCAGAATACTATTAATTCTATAGTTGTTCCAATTATTTCCTCTTCTATTGAGAAAGCTAGTTTGAGTAAGAAGTCGAGGATATTCGTGCCAAGAGATCGTGAAGAGGCTCATGAAGGGCTAATTAGAGATTACTTTTGTAATCACCCATTATACAATGAAACAATGTTTCTTAGAAGGTTTCGCATGTACAAACATGTCTTTCTCTGCATTGTTAGTACATTAAGTGCGCATGATCCTTTCTTTCAACAACGACCTGACGGCTGTGGAGTACTTGGAGCCTCAGCTCTCCAAAAATGTACGGCAACTTTGCGTATGTTAGCATATGGCACATCTGCCGATCATGTTGATGAGTATCTCAAACTTGCAGCAAGCACAGCAAAAGAATGTCTACGACATTTTGTTGATGGGGGTTGTAAATCAATTCTCTAATCAGTATCTGAGAAAAGCAAACACAACCGATGTTCAACGTCTTCTTCATGAAGGAGAACGTCGTGGATTTCCTGGTATGATGGACAGCATTGACTGCATGCATTGGGAGTGGAAAAATTGTCCTACTGCTTGGAAAAGGATGTATCAAGGAAGATCGAGAACGGCAACTGATGCGTGCTATTTATATATGATTATTCCGTCTTTTATGCACGCATTTCCATGCATATCGAGTAGCATTGTCTACTATTTTCCCCCGAATTTGATACTTTGTGGTCATGTTGCATCTTATGCAGGTTTGAACCCGTGGACACATAAACAAGGCAAAAATCGTGCTTAAAGATGAAATCTTTTGCGAAATAAGAAAAGAGAATGATCGTTTCCAAACAAGTCTACTCAAAACGTAAATATCTTGAGTTCTACAACTCCAATTGAGCTGACTCTAGTTGAGTTGGAAAGCTATTTCTCTTAGCTTTCCAACGGTATATTACACGCCCGATTTTAAGAAGTAACGAAGAAATAGAAAGCGTTTGAAGTTGAGCGCGCAGTGCTGAGAATGGGTCAAGATAGTCGAACGACTATCCATAATAGTCAACCGACTATTCTCGAGACTGGACGAAGACCGAGACTTTCCTAATTTGATGTTTAGTCTTAATAAGACTTTTGGGCTTTTGTTTTAGCTTAGTATTTAAGAAACTATTAGACTAGAATTCTACAACCTCTTCAATCTCTTCTTTTATGCTTCTAATTCTCTTTAGACTCTTCTTTAGACTGCTCTCTTTAGATTTCTCTACCCTAAACTTTTATATCTAGATTTATGAATTCTTTTTTACTCTTCCTTTAAGCTCGGTAATCTAATTCTTTCTTTGTTCTTTCTTATTCTCTTTGTTCTTACTTCTTTCTCTCTTAGTCTTATTAATTCTTTTATTCTTAATTTCTCTTTAGATCTATTCGCTATGCTTAATTTATTTATCATCTTTATTATTGTTGTCGTAAATTTTTCTATGAGTAGCTAATTTTCCTTGTTAGGGTTTAGGGGATCCATGAATTGAATACGATTGCTAATTAGTTTACAGATCTGTCAATGATATTGTGTCTATGTTGTTAATTGTAGCATTTAATTGAAATTAAATGATTAAGTCGACATAATTGATTAATTGAACTGGTAAACTTGAACCTAAGATCGGAAGCCAGGTGAAAGTTAGACCTGCTACAACACATTAGGTTGCCCTAATAAGATCGGAAGCCTTTAGACGCATGCTAGGGTGAATAGCGGTCCGGAAGGACCTTTTCACTACCCCTTAGACCAATATCTATGATAGACCTGTGACCTAGACTGTGACCGTAGGAAATTCATGGTGAACCGACAATCTTAGTTTTCTTTCCATATAAATTCGTCTTAATTCATCCTATTTATTTTAGTTATTTCTTCTTCTTTAATTTTCTTTCCTTCACTACTTTAGTTTAGTTAAACCAATTACAAACCCCCGATTTGGTTACTTAGATAGACTTTAATTACGAGTACAATTTATTTGTCTCCTTGTGGATACGATCCTGACTTCCCCAGCTATATTTTTAGTTAGACCTAAGTTGGTTATCTTTGATAGGTATACGACTAGCTTATCAGCAACCGTAATATTAGAAGTTGTTGTCTTTAGTGATCTATGGATTTGGCATGCTTTTTTCGGAACTCCTTGTTCATGTAACGATATTAACGTTCTACAACATTCCACTGTTTTCGACGATATTTTGTATGGACGAGCTCCACAAGTAAGTTACAAAGTTAATGGAACAACTTATAATATGGGTTACTATCTTACAGACGGAATATATCCAAAATAGGCCACATTTATTTATGCAATAAGTTTACCTCAAACCGCTAAGCAACGACTATTCACAAGTCACCAAGAAAGTGTAAGAAAAGATGTTGAACGAGCATTTGGAGTGTTACAAGCCGATTTGCAATAATACGACAACCCGCATTAGCATGGAGTGAAGCTATATTATGGAAAACGATCATGGCGTGTATTATAATTCATAACATGATTGTAGAAGATGAGAGAGATACTTATCAAAATTATCAAGACCCGACCGAATTTATTCAAGATCAAGGTGAAAATATAGCTGAAACATCTGGAGGGACTTCTAACATGTCGTTTAATGTTTGTCCGGGAAGACTTGAAAATTTGAATTTAGGCAATTATATGCAGGTTGAGAATGAGATTCGAGATAGGGCAACACATATTGCATTAAAAAAGGATTTGGTTGACCATGTATGGAATAATTTCCATACAAGTACGTCAGGTTAAGAATGTCCATTCACTTATTTTAAAATTTAAATGCACGTTTTAATATTTTTAAGTTTATATGTAAGTAAGCACGTTATTAACAATAATGTACGTTAGTTTATATGAAATAATTATGTTTTATGATGTTTATTAAAAATGATGGATGTTTTAATATGGTGGGATCAAATTAAAGGAAGAGGTTTACCTCTTCATTGTAAATTTGGGTAAAAGTTAAGAGGTAATGGAAAAATGAGTTGGATGAAAGAGAAGATGAGGTTCATATGAAAGAGAAATAACCTAATTCTACATTCTCATCCTCTATATAATGAGGTTCATATGATGAACCAAGATATGGAAAAGAAAGAGTATTCACTCATAATATATATCCGTCTTATAAAGAGTTATAAGATAAATATAGAGAGAAGTTGTGAGACGGTCTCACGTACCTTTATACTAGCATCTACGTCGCAGTTCTGTACCCGTGTGGATACCAAAGGAGACATCACGTTTGGGGTGTTTTATTCTGTCCGTGGGAATTATTTATTCTGTCCGTTGAGATTATTATTTATTCTGTCCGTGGAGATTATATATATTTCTGGGTTTATTATACTTCTTATTAATACGCTGTTCCGCTGCAAATAAGGTATAATTGTTATCCCTCTACTTTTATCTTTTCGGTTAATACTCGTAACAGGTCGTTGGGTTTAAGGGTTGTAACCCTACAGTGGTATCAGAGCCTCTGTTACGTAGAATTAATATAATCGATGTGAATCTATGTCTCATAATTGGTTATGAAGGATTCCACCCACGTATTAATTTGATTATGTCTATTGTTCCGTCGCGAGAATGGTTCTCGTTTGTCTTTGCCGCTGCCTTATTCGTGATAAGGCACAATTTTTCCCATTACACGTGATACACTTATAATTATTGTGCCTTATGATTTCTTAATCATTATATAGGATTATTTGATAATTCTCATGTTTGTTCATTTTTTTGCCGCTGAAAACAAGCTAGTAGCTAGCATTAGAGAATTATTCTCCACGCAAAATTTTGATCGTACTGTTTATTTTCCGGCGAAACGAGTTCAGTAGATTTCTACCAGGCAAGTAGTGTAATAATGGGCAATGATAACTCTAAAAGAATTTTGACATAATGATGTTCCTTTTGTTGAGTTTTTCATGCGAGTTGCGGCTAGTTTATTATGTATCGATTTTTCATTCAATTTTAGGGTTTATTTTAATTTGTGAATTTAAATTGTTAAATTATGAAATAATTATTAAATTAGTTTAAGATCTAATATCGATTATGTTTTAATTTAATTTACCCTAAATTGACCCACTATAATCTCAAATTCTTTGTTGACGATGAGACTAATTAGATTAGTCAAGGTTCGATTGAAATTGGGAACGTTAAATTATTGGAATTTATTATTGTTGACAATGAGTCCTAATAAGATTAGGACAAGACCCGTTTTAATTATGGTGGAGACAGAACGAAACGAGGCCAACTCGGTTGGCACGAGTATGACTCGGTAGGCACGGGTGTGTCCCGATCGGAACGGGATGACCCGGGTGGCAAAGGTTTGACCAAAACGACACAATATTTACTCGGACGACATGGTGTTGGGTCGAGCGACGCTTTTAAGAAAAGTCGTTTTCTTGCGTTTGTGTGTTAATTATGAATCAAACATAGATTATAATTTTATTTTTCCGAACTAATGAAAAATTGGTTTTCTAAATCGGCTAAATAATTTTATGCATTTTAATTATCATGTTATCATAGATAGATCAAAAAAGGAGTTTCTCGGGTATTATTTGATTTTGATGAATTGTTCATTTATATGACAATTATAAGTTGCAGATTGATTGTGAATCGAGTTTTGTATATCCGTTCAATTTTTTCGGGTGGGAAATTGTTCCTCGTAGTTGAAAAAATGAAAGATATTAGTGAAATTGTTCATCGTAGTTGGAAAAATGAAAGATATTGGTGAAATTATTCAAACCGAATAGCAATTATAAATTGTGATATGATTACGAATCAAAATATGGGATCTTTTAACTTGTTTTATGCACAATTCACTAATAACAATTGAATAATTATGTCATATGATGCATCAATTTTATTGTTTAGACTTGTGACTTGTGTGCTTAGAACTAATAGGTCGCCTTGTAAGTTGACCTAGTGGCATGGTTAGACTCATATGCATTTAATCTCTCGCACAAATATTAAGTATTGCCTTTCCAGAATTGACCACTACAACAATTTCATACCATTGGTTGAAGTGACTGCCTAAGCGGTGCTTTACCGATGTGTGTGGACTGATTAGGTGGGTAACGGTTACCCACAGGTTCAGTCTGGTTTGCTTAACATTGCTATCAAGTCGGACTTGGGCTTTGAGGCAAAGAGTTGGTGTCATATGATGACTAATTCCGACGAACCAGGAATTACATAAAGATGTAATTGACAAGCTTGTTGTCTACCTTTACTTTTGGAGCTTGAGCAGTGAGCCCAAGTTCACTTGAGCGACAAAACGTTTAGGATCTTGGAATATTACGTGGACTTGAGGGTAGTTTTCATGATTTTATCTTAAAATTATTTAAGATTATTAATATTAATTATCGTTTTACTTTGCATATAATTGTAGTTGTAATTTTGTCCCTTTATCACATTTATTAAAGATGAGTTTGAATTGTTTAACCTTGTCGATTGGTATCTTGAGAATTGTTTTCAAAATTAGAGATATGGATTTTGACAAATTATAACCAGTGCTAATGTACAGTATGGACTATATAATTAGAGTCATGGAGATGACTACTATAAGTACCAAAATCAAAAAAATTTCAATAAAGGGAATCGTTTCCATTAAGTGAGAAAATGTTAATGATGATCCAATTAATCCATGTCATATGATGAATGATTATCTTGATAATCAGAAAATTTTGGATGCTTCTTTCTAAAAAATTAGGAATTGAAATCGTTTCAATTAGTCCTAAGTTTAGGTCACTTTATTATGAATAGACATGTGACTTAATAAAGTTTCTCACCTTTTAGCATGAGATGTTAAAAGACGATTGAACATTGTATCAAGAAGGCAAATATTACTAATGATCTATGAGTTCATTAAGAAAATTGCTTGAGATAATGATTAATGAATCTAAGATGTTGGTTAAAGTAAGGGAAGGATAATTGTTATCATACCCAAACTTGTTGCCAAATTTAGATTAGGTATGATTTTATTAGTCATTAATGTAATGACAAATATATGACATTGGTAGATAGCTTTCTAGAAGTGTCTAGAAAATCTGCAAATCAATTGAAGTATGACTTCAGGTGTGTATGTTACTAGAGTAATTGGTACTTTCATTCTACTGATTTGGTATAAAGATACCAAATGCGATTATTACATTGTAGATGTGATGGTTCAAAGAGAGTGGAATAATGGATTAAGTGAGCGTTTTATGATTGAAATGGGCAAACGCTGTTGTTTCAGCTCATAAAAGGAGGTCACTTGATTTTATTTTAAAGCTTAATACTGCGATTGAATAACTGTTATTCTTGTACTAGTCATAAGCAAGGACATTGATTTTGTTTCATGTATGGGCATGAAAAGTTTTGATAAAAGTAGAACAATTGTTGCTCTACACCTTGCAAGAATATGAGGTACAATAAGGCTAACGTGATTGTTGGGCTTTACATTTCTAGTGGTGAATGCTTTTATTTGTAACATAACAATCAAAAGGTTTCGTCCCTCGACTCAAGTTTTACCTATTATGGCATTGTCCTTAATCTATGAGACAAGAAACATAAGAATAAGTTTCATAATGATGCACGAAGGTATAAATACGAAGAGCAGACTATATAAACACGGATGTGCGGAAGACGAAACATGCTGCATATGTTGTCAGGTTGTGGAGACGATTAATCGTCTTTTCTTCAACTGTTCTTATTGTAGCAGAATTTTGGACCGTGTTTGAGATTATACAGGGATTCGACCTGATATGCAGTATATCTTGTCATTGAATCTGAATTCTACAAGTGCGAAACTGCAATCGGCAATCTTATGTGCCTGCTACTATTATGTCTGGCACCATCGGAATGTAGCTCGATTAGAGGGTCATTTGACTCGGCCTGAATTTGTCGCCCTGAAGATTATAAATGCTATTCGAGTCAGAATCAAGGCTAAAGAGTTGAAGATCACTTCCTCAGAAGATATTGATTATCTTAGGAGGATAGGATTTAGTTGCTAATTAGAATTGATGTTGGCTCTGTCTATTCCTTGTAATCGATATAGTATCTTTATGGTCACTATGTAGAGAGAACAATTGCCCTGTAAAGCTTTTTTTTTGGATGAATACAACTCACATTTCACCAAAAAAAAAAAAGTTTCATAATGATGAAATTATAAACCTTATTGATAAGGATCAACTGAGGTAAATGGATCTTGTTTAGATGGATAAATGACATTACAAGTGACTCCTATTAATTTTAGTGGGAGGGTACTTAGACTTGTTAGATCACACATATACAGATACGTGTGAGTTTAACTAGTGATATTGCAAAATGGGTAACATGTATGGTTTTGTTCATTTGATGAAATTTGAAACTGAATGCTTTGAATTGTTCAAGGAAATTCAGATGAAAGTACAAAATCAACTTGATAAGTTGGTACGAGTCGTTCGATATGATTGAAACAGAGAGGAATTGAACTAAAAGATTGCGATTATCTTAGAAGTAGTGAAAAGTGTTTCAAACTACATCGAACCATATTTGATATGATTTGGTGTATGATGAGTCATGCAGATTTTATTGACGCTTTAGAAAGTTATGCACTATAAAAGTCTTTGTATAATGTTGATGAGATTGTCCTTGTAAGACGGAAAATAGACACCATATGAGATATGGATTGAAATGTACTGTTCTAAAATAGTCTTTTCTTAATTATTAAGTCTTAAAGTAGTTTAGAGAAAATTGTTTTCTAGAACTTAGACTCAATTATGACATTTGTTTTAGGAAAAATTGATAACTTATGCCTCAAATAATACCATTTTTCAAACTTTATGCCTCCAATAATTTTTTTTCAAAACTTATACCTACTTACCCTATTTTTTTCATAAGTTATACCTTACTCCAACTTTCGTCCAAAAACCTAACGGATTGAGATGGACGGACCATTTTGCCCTTGTTTAAGTGAACATGAAGAACTAAGAATGACCATTTTATCAAAACTACGAGTAAATCACTCCTTCGATTAATTTCAATCGCTAAAACAAACCAATTTCATGATTTACCCCCAAATTATAACCTGGGCAATAGCGACTAGCCGACTACATCGACCACCAAGTTCCACTTCAGCACCGCTTCTCTGCATTTCACATTTGCACCCTCAAATTCAATTCCCTTTATCCACCACAAATTTTTTCTGCCCTTAAATGTCTATATTCAGCCAGCACTACTCCATGCATTCTCATGCCACCATGCCAAACCACCGCGGCCATGCGCTCCGGCCTCCACTTCGATTTTCCACAAAACAATTACCATATTCAAAACGAAGTATAATTGTATTTTGCCTTGATTTGGAGTTAATTGTGTCGGGTTTTATGGGTGTGATGTGACTTTTACCAGTGAAGTCGGATGCTTGAACAAAGCAAGCAAAATCAGCACCATTTTTTAAAGTTTAAACTCAGATTTGTTGGGTATAAAAGCAGATCATTAGGTTAAGTTGGGTGTATATATATATATATATATATATATATATATAAGCAGAACATTAGATCAAGGTCTAAAGAAAGAGAGTACTATTTCATACAGTTCCAAGAGAGCATGAGTTCCTTGACGAAGATGAATATTGGTTAAGGGATTGGAATGAAAATGGGAATGGTGAATGAAATGATGAATATTAGGCTAAACAGGGGTATAATTGGAAATATAAAAACAAATGGTGTAATTTAAACCTAAAGTACGACTAATCTGTTAGTTTCTTGACAAAATTTTGAGTTAGGTATAACTTACAAAAAAAATGGGGTAAGTAGGTATATGTTTTGAAAAAAATTATTGGAGGTATAAAGTTTGAAAAAGTTTATTATGTGAGGTATAAGGTATCAATTTTCCCTTTGTTTTATTAGGGATATTATGTTAATTCTACAAACCATCCAAAGAACAAAACTGTTTTGTTGCATGGAGTGGTATGTTTCTTTTAAAAACATGCGATTTCTAAAAGAAACAGTGGGAGTAGAATCGACCTTGAATTGTTCAAGGTTAACAGGAATTCTCTACAACTGTTGAAGAGGATATTGATGCATTCATGAAAAGTCATGATCATCTTAGCTGTAAAATATTACCCTTTATAGGTTTGACCTATGATAAAACAATAATGGGCAAAGAGTCCAAAAGTCACATAAAATCTAATAGATTCTATATACCATAACTACCAAGTATAGACTTTGGTTAAATGGGTCTTATAGTGAAGAATGGTCTTCAATATAAAGACGATGTAGATTGATATAAGAGTATCTATGAAGCATAGTTGGTAGTTAAGGATTGATCTCATAGTAATGACTATGGAAAAACTCTTTTTACAACATTATGCTTACGTCTATTAGAATTGATTTAGCATTTTGAATATCATCACTCATTATGATGAGTTTTGGACATATATATGTGAAATACATTTCTTGAAAGAGATGTAATATGATGTGTGTGCGACTCATCGTATGAATTTCATATTATCAAAATTGCTAGACAAATGTGAGTATTCCGATTTGATTGGAGCATGGAGCAAGTATCTTCGTTCTCAATGTGGTAATTCAAAAATGTTTGTTTTTCTTTGAGACGAAGAGACAAAGTGTGTACAAGAGGCTTGTGGGAGTGCATTTATCATTATGATTTGGTATGTAAGTGACATACTTCTCTAACTAGACGACATTTGATTGCTTTAGTCTATGAAACTTAGCAAGAAATGTGTTTATTATGTGCTTGTGTGACGAGTAGATACTAATCTGGTGAGTGTCACTAGAATGCTATCTAAGAATTGTTCCTTTGCGCTTAAGAAGCAAAAGGGAAATTATTCAAGAGATGTGCATGATGTGATAAGCGAATTATTGTAAACAAGTTACAACGATTCATATTTCCAAATAGACAAAGATGACATGAGATTGTAATCTCAGTAAATTTTGTTTTGGATGAGTAGTTGTGTGTTGGAACGGTTCCAAATGACAACTTTGTGACTAGTATTATAACTAAAGTTAGTGTTCTATTGCTTTTGAAGCAAATAGGCATTTGATTATGAATCAAGCACACACTCAACTTTAAAGTTTATGAACCAATTGTTGCTTATGAAACTAACAGTTTGCCTTAATTGAGAGAAGGTAGATTGATCATATGCTTGTAAATAATCGATACAAATGTTGTATGTCCCGAAACCTAAGATCATATTGTTATGATTGGTATAAGACGCTTGGGCGAGTGGTCTTAGTACTTTTAGAGGTGTTTGGTTTTGTGAGAGTTATTTCGATAATTCATATATGTATGACATATTTTCATTTGGTTAAGGTAACCGAGTTTTGTCCCTAAATAATTTACATTGATGAAATAGATCACTAAGTACGTGACTTAGTCTTGGAACTCTATTTGGATGATGTAATTATTTTGTCTCTAGTCAGGGTATTGTGTTGAGACATTTGAATACCCTTAAATGACTGGTGTGTGAGTTGGTTGATGACTAAGTTCCTTGAGTCATAGGTACTGAGATACTAAACCAGGCACACGGGTGTATGTTAAGAACATTCATTAGACAGACCCGCCGAAAAGAACTTTACTAAGATTTCGCTTAGTGTCAGTAAAGTTCTTTGCAAGTTATGAACTTGTACGGTCTTTAGACCTGAGTCTTTGACTATTCTGTACATGTCATGTGTATGCTTTGATATTATTCCTCGTCAGCTGTGAATTGTGAAAGGGGGCTATGGATGGTTATTGGGTATGCATGGATCATGTGATAGGATGTGGTTAGACAAGAGGGGATTTGCTCTTCCTTTATTGAAGGGAATTTATTGTTTCTTGGTCACTCAAAGAGTGTGACTTATGCAAATGTGTGGCCACGCTCAGATAGGATGATTATCATCTATCTGCTCTTTTAACAAGTCAACTCAGAGATTCGAGTGAAAGATTGAGACATGCGAGGATGACACTTCTTCTTACTTCATTCTCAATTGGAGACAATTGTAGCAAAGAGACTTAACGCCGTTCCTGGGAGGACATGTACAAGTGGGAGACTAATGGAGTTATGTCCATTATCCTACGGATTAACCCGCTTAAGTCTATGTATCCGATATGCCTTGCTAGAGGTCGATGTCAGATTGACATGTAAATGAGTTACGTGTCTGGTAGTCTTAAGTGGGCTCATTGGGTCACACACAATGTGTACGGGATATTATTAATATATATCGATTTATTAAATATATCGGGTCAGTAGTAATACGGACCCATCTGCGTTGTCGGGTTATGGTAATTAGAGTTATACTAATAATCTAATTATGGTAATTAGAGTTATGGAAATAACCTAATTCTACCTTCTCATCCTCTATATAATGAGGTTCATATGATGAACCAAGATATGGAAAAGAAAGAGTATTCACTCATAATATATATTCGTCTTATAAAGAGTTATAAGATAAATATAGAGAGAAGTTGTAAGACGGTCTCACGTACCTTTATACTAGCATATACGTCGCAGTTCTGTACCCGTGTGGATACCAAAGGAGACATCACGTTTGGGGTGTTTTATTCTGTCCGTGGGAATTATTTATTCTGTCTGTGGAGATTATTATTTATTCTGTCCGTGGAGATTATATATATTTTTGGGTTTATTATACTTCTTATTAATACGTTGTTCCGCTGCAAATAAGGTATAATTGTTATCCCTCTAATTTTGCCTTTTTGGTTAATACTCGTAACAGATCCTTGGGTTACATTTTCTAGAATGAAACGCAAAGTGGTCTGCTACACTACACGTCCTCCCGCTCTTTCATCACAATTTTCATAAATCCACCATCTTCATCTTCATACTACTAATTTCCTCAACAAATTAAATCAAATTGAAGACTATATATTATGGAGACCTACACCTACCGCCTTTTGTCAATAGATGGAACAAGCTAAGCCTTTTGTCATCTCCCAATAATTATTAATTATTCTCTTATTATTCCATCTATCCATCTACTCCGTCTATGTTTGGTAAAACATACAACAATGAATGACCACACACAAACAATAACAGATTAAACATCCACTATGCAAGATCTGAACTTAAGCATCGAAAAATCGAATCATACAAGTGAAAAATCGAAAATACCCTATGAAAAATCGAAAATACCCTAAAAATCGAAAATATAAGTGAAAGAAGAGATAAATACAAATATTTATGACCAATTAGTAAGAAACGAATGTATAATCTTACCCTTTTAAGTGTAAGACATCATATGAGGGAGATCATAGGAGATTAGGAGTAGGATTGAAGAATGGGATTGAAGTATTGAGGTTGAGGAGGTTGAGGGCGTTTCTCCATTTCTAATCTAGGATTTCATTTTGTTTGAATGTCAGTATGAGGGAGAGACTGAGAATATGCTTTTTTAGAAATATTTCAGTTTTTTTTAAAAGTAATCGGGTGGTGGACCGGGTGGTGGATCGGGTGACGGGTTGGATGATAGACCACCCGAACCCGAACCCGACTCATCCATCATCCACTTCAAACCCGTTTTTTACGGGTTTTCATCCATTTATTTATATCGGGTGGATCGGTTTTTTATTCGGTTTCGGGTGAAATTGACATCCTTAGTCGGGTCAGGCTTGCAAGCTCTAATTGCACCTTGTTTATGCGATTGGGTGTAATTGATTTGATTTGGCGATTAGAGGAGTTTAGGATTGATCACATGTGTGGGTTGTGGATTATCGTGGTATACATCTTTTATCATTGGTGACATTTGTAGCACATGTGATCCATTTTAGGATTGGAGCGATAAGGGGCGTTACAATTTTATTGTTGTATATTTTCGCATGTTGATGTCCTTTTGTCGTGAGGATGATTCGAGAGTTGGTGATATTTTGACGGTGACATGTTATATGAGGGAGTTTGAAGGAAGGCGAGCGAGGGACGTGAGTGTAATGTTTTCCCGCGCATTTTGGACTCGTGATGGTTGTTTTCATTGTGTTCTTTGAGTTTTTCTCGAGGACGAGTAAAGGTTCAAGCGTGGGGATATTTGATAGGCCATATTTAGTAGTGTCTAACCGACGATTTTAGCGTGATTTTATTTACTTAATCGGTATTTTTGGATCACATTTGTGTAATATTCGTATGAATGTTATATGAGCTATTTTGAGGATTTTAAAGCACGTTATTACTCGATCCTTGGTTCGGGTCGATAATGATATGAAATACGAAGATAAGGTAGGCCCAAGACAAAGATCTAGAAGAACAAGACCAGACGAAGTAACGAAACCGACCGTCTCGGCAGTCTCGCGGTACTTATTATTATTTATTTCGTATTATTATTATATTATTTTATTACTAGAGTTTGGTAAGTAGTAGGCTTACCTTAATTATTATCAAACTACTATTAGTATAGATTATTAGAATCAGTTTTATTATTATTAATTATTATTCCAATCGGTTGTACCTTCGTTAGACAAAAGATGATGAACCCTAGTTCTATGTGTAACTAATCTTCTTCTCGGTTCAAGACATTGAAGCGCTTAATTATCGGTTGTGAGTTTGAAAGTTCTTATTTTTATTCTTGATTATTGATTAATTGCTCAGTTTAATTACATGAATGTTGTTATTGATTTCTAGAGTGATCAACTACTTATCTTTTGCATCGTTCTATTGCTAGTTTTGTTAATTGAACAGGATTTGTTGATTAACATGACATGAGTAACATCTAAGACTTAATTATTGAACGGGATTCGTTGATATTAAGACTTAGGAGCGATTATCATAGATCTATAGCACAACTGGATTGTATGTGTTTATTTATCTCTTTATCGAATTCTCTATTTATTAATGCTGCTGTTGAATTAAATCTAAAACTGGATTGTTTAGGTTGTTTAACAGTTAGATCTAATTAAGAACGGGATACGTTTTAATTAGTTATTCGTAAGGAGGATTGGAATCTACGATTCACGATAAAGTAATCAAGAATAGTAAGTTGAACCGGATTTCGATGATCAGTTGTGATTAAGTTGTGGATTTGTACTTGACTCGAGACCTTTTAATCATCTGATTTAGTTAAAGTTTTAATCTTTATCAGTTTTAGTTGTTAGAAAATCATTCAAAACCCCCCTTTCTTATTGTTTAATTAATTAGTTATTTACCATTCTACATTAGTACACAGTCATAGTTAAACCAATTCCTTGTGGGTTCGACCCTTATTTCCATTATACTATTGTTTTAGTTTGTTTGTTATAAGTGGTTATAAATTGTAATTTGAGGCATACGACTTTTGCCTGTCGATGAGAAAACATATTACTCAATAATTTTACAAAAATTCTTAGGTACACCGGGTGCACCAAGTCATTGTATTCCTTACTCAATGAAAAAATCTTGAAGTGAGATCATAATTACTTTTAAATAAGTTATGAAAATCAACAATTAAAACTTCTCATTGGTTACGATGTACGATGTACCTAAGAATTTCTCCTAATTTTATTCTCTCCCTCATAATAAAATGTTGCTCCGTACATTTTCTTTATAAAGAAAGACAAGGTAGGTTAGAGAAAATTTGTTTTTATTATGCATAAAACAAAAAGGTAAAGAGACATTTGTCCAAAATAGAAACATAAACGGTTGACAGAGTAAAAGAAAAAAATGTAAGCCATATTGACTTAGACGAAGGTAATAAACTTTTGTTAAGTCATTAAACTCGTGAACAAAAATTAATTATAGAACCGTGCATAGACATGGGTTCCGCACTAGTGTTATGGTAATCTTGGAACGCAACTATAGAATAATAAAAAGTTTAATAAAGTTACAAACGCTTAAATAAATTACTGTAATTAATTAAATAATTAATGAAATTTCAAATAGTTAATTTAATTAACACAATATTATTTTCATATACAATCAAATTAGTAATAATCATTAAAATTTACACATTTATCACTAATTGTTTTATAAACCGTGCAACGCACGGGCATCCATCTAGTATTAATTATAAGAGTAAATTAGAAATTACTCCCTTCAAACATACGTTTATTAAAATTTACTTTCTTTTGAATTTTTTTTAATATTCTACTCCCAAAAAGATGTAAAAGTTCAAAAATTACTTGCATTTCATATTTCCGATGACTTATTCCGACGACTTTGTATTTTTTTGCTTATTTTAGTTATTTTATACCCAAATTACCCTTCTTCCTCCTTCCCTTATCTTCTGATTTAGTCATTAGAGCTTTAAAAAAAATGGTTGGAGTGATGAATGAAAGTAAAATCACGAATTAGAGACTAGCTAGAATTGTTGTTCGAATGACGAATTAGTGTCGATTTTGTAATTTTTGAGTTTTTTTTTGTTTGGGACTGAAATGGTTTGGGAAGAAGATCAGAAATGAGGATGAAGTGAGGGAGGGGGTCGTTCTTTTAATCAAGGGTATTTTGGTCAAGAAAATTTAAAACTCGTCGGAAATATGAAATGCAAGTAATTTTTGAAGTTTTACATCTTTTTGGGTGTAAAATATTAAAAAAAAAATTCAAAAGGGAGTAAATTTTAATAAACGCATCTTTGAAGGGAGTAATTTCTAATTTACTCTAATTATAAATATATGTTTCATTATAAAAAATTACACGAAAATATTTAAAGATCTAGAGAAATATAGAAGGGAATGAAATAAAATATTAATTGAGAATATATATATATATATATATATATATATATATATATATATATATATATATATATATACATGTGAGAACCACTCCTTCAATGAGAACCGTGAGAACTATAATATGAGTCATTAGATCATAGTGTTCAATCTCATTCGTTGGATCCTTCAAAATTATTCAATCCCATCAATTAATCACAATTGCTTGAGCCTTCAACCCGTAAGGTCGTAACTCCTTCTCCTTCTACAAAATTCTTCGACCCGTAATCCTTTAATCCATAATTCTTCAATCGACCATTGAATTCAGTTTTCAATCCATCGATTTTTCAATCGACTTTTCTTCAATCCATCAATTCATCACAATTGAGTATTGAATCCTAGTAACCTAAGTAACTTTTAATTTTTTTATTAAATTAATTATTTTATGAGTTAACGTATTCGATTAAATTCATTATTTCATTACAATAGTAATAGTATTATCGTTGGCAAATATAATTGCAATAATCCCAACTATCGTTTTTTATCGTTTTTTTTTTCCAAATTTCCTCATTGACTTAGGAGTTCATCTAAATATTGTCATTTAATTTCCTTTTGTATAGATTTTATATGGAATACAACACTTCTTCTTCAAGCCCTACTCGATTTAATTTCCTTTTTCAATTTTAGCGTACCATTTTTCAATTTTAACATACCATTGTCGTACCCTCTATTAATTATGGTGTATCCCTTTTCAATTTTAGCATACCTTTTCTTAAATTTATCGCACCCTTTTTCAATTTTAGCGTACCCTTTTAAAATTTCAGCGTACCCTTTTTTCTATTTTAGTGTACCTTTTTCTATTTTAGCGTACCATTTTCCAATTTCAATTTTAGTGTACCCTTTTTCAATTTTAGTGTACCCTTTAAATTTTAGCGTACCCTTTTTCACTTTTAGCGTACCGTTTTTCAATTTCAATTTTAGCGTACCCTTTTTCACTTTTAGCGCACCCTTTTTCAATTTCAATTTTAGCGTACTCATTTTCTATTTTAGCGTACCATTTTTTCTCGATTTCAATTTTAGTGTACCTTTTTTTAAATTTTAGCGTACCATTTTTCTCTTTTATAGAAAAAGTAATTGCCGATTCATCAAATAAACCAATACATCAGAGGAAGTAAAATGTATTGGGGAATTATGACTATTATTATTCATATTTATTGAAAAAAGAATACTAACAATTTCTACTCCGTATATAAAATTAATTGTGATTTAAAATATAATAAAAGTATGCGATGAAGTCGGACGGTCTCTATTTATAAAAAAAATTCTACAACAATTGCATGTTAACAAATCAATTAATATCAGTTAGAAATAAGATACCAAAATCAATTTAATTGTTTTTGAAAAAAAAATCAAATCAATTGTAAGTTGCACAAAAATCAAATTAATTACAATTTGCTCATGAAAGAAATTCCTACGTAATAGAATATGCATTCCACTTGTCAGCTAAATGAGCATCTCATGTCAGCGTGATCCAAATCAAAAGAAGCTGATTCAGTAACAAAACGATGCGAGTAATGTCAATCGTTAGATCTCATAAGATCTAATGGTTCTAAGAGGTTCTCACAGTTCTCATTAATGTATAGGTTCTCACCGGATCTTGACTATATATATATATATATATATATATATATATATATATATATAGTTAAGATCGGGTGAGAACGGGTGAGAACCCATACTATGGTGAGAACTGTGAGAACCCTTGGATCTCAGTCCTTAGATTTCACGTAAACAAATTAGGGTAAGCTCTCATTTCTCTCTCTCTTCTTTCCCTCTCTTCCATCGCCCCTGCCTTCATCAATTCACCAGAATAATTTCAACAAAATTCACCAAAAATCAAGTCCTGTTACTGCGTAGTACTGATTAATGGCATATTAATCTGACACTCATTGTTCCTGCTGCAATTTCATTCAATCATCAAGTCTCTGTGTTTTTTCGATGTGGGTAGTTTATATTTTTCTTCATCATTCATCAAGAAAACGCAGATTGAGCTTCATTCGTAAATTCAAATCAATTAAACGAGGTTTGTTATCTAATCTGAATAAATTAGGGTTAGGGTTTTGATTTCAGTCGATTCCAGTTTTGATTTGATGATTGATTTAAGTTTTTTCTTTGTTTAATTCTACCGATTTCAGCTTAAAATCGTGTCTGATTCGATTCTAGAATTGTTCTTAATTCTCTTTTTGTCTGATTCGATTAACTTGTTGTTCTTAATTGTTCGATTAAATCTACTAATTCGATTTCAGTTTTGATTTGATGAATGATAAGGAAGACATTCAACATCAAGAACGACTTCACCCCTGAGGAGGAATGAGCCACCCACCCTTTCGCTGCAATGTTCATAATTGGATGATTCGAGTCTGTTGATATCAAGAGTTGTTGTTTGGCCACGGCGCAATTAGTTTTTTTTACTATTTCAAGTCTTTTGTCTTTCGTGCTAGTAGATTATGGTAACCTTTGCTTGGTCACTTTTGTGACTGATATATACTCATGGTATCTACTTGTGGCACAATTTGGCTAGTTATGGAAGTTATTGTGGAGATTTTTATTTCTTCATTGTAGTTTGATCAAGAATGAGGTTTGACATAGATGAATTATATAGAGTACGCTAAAATAGAAACTGAAAAAGGGTACGCTAAAATAGAAAAAGGGTATGCTAAAATAGAAAAAATGGTGCGCTAAAATAGAGATTGAAAAAGAGTACGCTAAAATAGAAAAAGGGTACGCTGAAATAGAAACTGAAAAAGGGTACGCTAAAAGTGAAAAAGAGTACACTAAAATAGAAAAAAGGTACGCTACAATTGAAAAAGGGTACGCTACAATTGAAAAATCAATTAAAAAGCTTAAGCTAAAAAAGAAACTGAAAAAGGGTACGCTAAAATAGAAAATGGTACGCTACAATAGAAAAAGGGTACGCTAAAATAGAAAAAGGGTACAATAAAATTAAGAAAAAGTATTCTAAAATAGAAAAAGGGTACGATAAAAAAAAAAAAAAAAGGTACGCTAAAATAGAAAAAGGGTACGCTACAATTAAAAAATGTATTCTAAAATTTAAAAAGGATACAACAATATTGTCAAAGGATACACTAAAATTGGACCAAAATTGGAGCCAAAAATAATTAACAAAGGTTTTTGAATTAGGCTTCTTGATTCACGACAATGCCAAAATCTAATTTTAATCTTGAAGAAATAATCAACCCGGAACAATTCCCATAAGAGTTGCAATCTTGTTCTTATCTCATCTTAAGAGTTCAACAATTTTCTCCTTCCTATACGATTCCAAACTCTCACTCTGAAAAGAAAACAAAAAATATTAACTACCCGACTACCGTAAATAATATTACAAATTATTACTTGTATTAGTACCTTAAGATATTGCTCGCTCGTCCACTGAGAACTATTGTAAACTGACTCCAACCACTTCAAAACATAAGCTCCACAATCAAACCTATAATTTTTATATAAGTATTTGTATCCATTGGAAAAAAAAAGGCACATAAAAAGGGAAAATATACCCGTTTTGTTGTTGAGGTACACAAAGGGTTGAAAATTCGAACTTCTTTATCTCACACAACGGTACTTTTAACCTCCATGCCCGAGAGCAAAAAAAAATTAAACAAAACAATTAAACAACATATATCATCGGTTTTTGTTGAGGATCATAAATTATTAGTCTCGTATTAATATCCACAATACTGGAAAATGCTAAATTATTAGTCTCGTATTAATATCCCCTTGGTCATTACTTAAACAACACAAAATCCTTTCAAAAAGATCGTCATTTTCACAACCCTTCGTTATTTATTAGTCCCGAAAGTTGCACCTAGTGAGAGAATCTGCATTACTAGGTTCGGCCTTGAGGGGATCTATGGGTGTACATTTCAATATGGATATGCAGACTCCCTGAATAATCTTGAAGGTAGGAAGTTTGTAGACCAAGTGTATGATCGTTTGGAAGCGTATTTAAGGGAATATGCGGGGGAAGCAGATAGTTTGGAGTTGGAGGAAGCTAAGAATGCGGGTGAGGTTCATGTGCGAGGAAAGGCGAGGTTTCATATGGGTCGGAATTCAAGCTGGTTCGACAGAAGCATGCTTACATTCTACGAAGTTCAACATAATAATTAGAAGTAAAACCAGAAAAACCAGAGATAAAAACCAGATCACATACAATCAGAAGTAAACAAATCAATGAAACCCTGGACTATTTTTACACAAATTCCATCCAAAAAAACTAATAAATTCATCATCTATGCTACTAAGCTTGACATTTGAACTGCTCGGTAATGAAAATAAGCATCATTGCCCTCGTATTAGCAGGTTATTTGTAGATAACCCATAATTAGAACTGCATCGCGCATTCTAATGATCGATCGAAAATTCATATACAAGGTGAAGATCAATCAACAAACCCAAACAAGGCAACCAGCAAATTTAACATACTTGAACATATAATTTCACAATTGAATCCTAAAAACAAGTTAAATTCAGAAATTAGGGTTGAAGAAAGTGTAAAATCTTTATAATCATAAAATCTGACCTAATTAATTTCATATTTCTGAGAATCGAATATTCGTCAACCCTAATTAATTTAGTTTAGTGAGATGATAAATTGTCTGATGATGATGATTAGTTGACGATAAATTGCAAGAACTAAACGATTGAATTGTTGGAATACCTGGAAATTAAGGCGAGGAAATGGTGAAGACAATCGAAATGGCGAAAGGGAGATAGGATTTAAAGGATGAGCGAACTGGGTTTAGGGGATTAGCGAACTGGGTTTAGGACATTAGCGAAGGGAGAGAGGAATTAGGGGGTGAGAGTTAACTTGGGGATCTGATAAACCAAAAGGAAAAGAATGACTCAGGCAAAACAAAATGAATCTCAACCATCCATTTCATAAGAGAATATGATGGCTGATAAGAGTTCTCACAGTTCTCATTGAGTGAGTGGTTCTCACATGAACCTAAATATATATATATATATATATATATATATATATATATATATATATATATATATATATATACATATAGAGTGAGGATCCGGTGAGTCTCTCATCTTAAATGAGTCTGTCCCGCGATCTTAGACCATTGGATCTAAGAGATCCAAGGGTTGTCATTCAACCACGTCCCCAACTAATTTGATGGATTAAAAAATATTCATATACGTTTCTCCCCTCCTAGTCCTCTACCACCTTGACTCTCATTCATTATACTATTAGAAAAAAAAAATCCTTCCTACAATCTTCACTAATATTCAGAAAAGGCAACTAAAGATCTTCAACTACGATTTTTTTGCTTCCCTATGTCAAAGAATAAAAACTAATAAATCGATGAAATTTAATTTGCACCATATTTTCTTACAAGTTTTTGGTGTGATTGATGTTGCTCATAATTTTAAATTGTTATTTTGAAGTTGTTGATTTTCGATTAATTAGTCTTCGTAGCTATTTAGTTTGGTGTTCTTCCTGTTTTTATGTCCGTCCATGTTTGTCGGAATCTTGCAATTGTTCTTTCATAATTTACCACTTTACTTAAACAAATTGTTAATTGACAGTTGTCGTCATGGTGAAGTATGTACTTTGCCTTTGATTTTACTAGTACAATGAACTAGATAATGTTTCGAATGGTTTTTGTAAAGTAACAATGTTACAGTAACTCTGTTACGGTAAACTGTAACAGTGTTGAAGTGTTACAGTAACAATATTATTATAACTTACTGTAAATTGTAACAGTGTTGAAGTGTTACAGTAACAATATTACTATAACCTGTAACTGTGTTACGGTAACAATTTTAATGTAATAGTGTTACGGTAAAAATATTACTGTAACAGTGTTAGGGTAACATACAAACTTCTTACAGTAACAATCAACGAGGTAACGATAAACTCATTGATGTAAGTGACCCACTTAATGAATTCACCATTGATCTCACTTGAAAATTAAATCTTCATATATGCTACAATTTTGAAGTATTAATTAATGGATGACATGAACAATGATACGGACGTGTTTATTATTTGGAGAGAGGAAGTGGTCTTTAAGTAGAGTGATAGCTGCTAATGGGGATGAAGATTTAAATAAAGTAAGTTAGGAGTAATCTCCGCCCTTCATTTGAGTCAAATCCATTGGTGAAGAATTGCGGGACAGACTCACCTAAGATAGGGGGACTCACGAGATGCAATTCCTATACATATACATATATATATATATATATATATATATATATATATATATATATATATATATATATATATATATATATATATATATATATATATATATATATATATATATATATATATATATATATATATATATATATATATATATATATATATATATATATATATATATATATAGAGGGAGGATCAGGGAAGTTAATAACTCTCTAACTCTCCCTTAGTGTTAATCTCACCCATCCATTCATCCTAAGATGGATGGTGGATGGATGGGTTCAATTATTAAAAAGAAAAAAAAATGAGACAATCAACTGACATAGCAGCAGTGGAGAGAGGGAAACATCCCCTCACCCAAATCAATCCCTACATTACTTCCCTCATACACTTCCCAAACCCCTCATTTTCAATTCATTTCTCAACTCAATTTATCTCTTTCTAACAAAACCCCAACAAATAATCACCATTAATAACTCCGACCATACTCCGTCAACTACTCCGACCATACTGCGTTTTTAACCCACCATACTCCGTCAGTAACTTCGATCATCATACGAAGGTATGTTCATCTTCATCATCTTCATCTTCATTTTCGTGCTTCATCTTCATCTTCATCTTCATGCTTCTTTTTATTTTTCATGTCTTTTTATTTTTTGATATTTATAAAATTATTCATCTTCATTATCTAAAAAAAAAAGAACAACTTCATCTTTAAGATGGAGTTTGAAGATGAAGTTGTTATTTTTTTGTGGGATGAATGGAGCTTGAAGATGAACAAGTCATTTAGTGCGTAATGTTTTGCAGAATTGCAAAGTCACGCTCATTATGCTGTACAGTCACACTCATTATGTTGTACAGTCACACTCATTATGTTGTAGAATCACACAGATGTACACTCATTGTAGTCACATATTCAGTTGTATAGTCATACTCATTATGCTGTATAGTCACACTCGCTATGTTGTAGAATCACGCAACTGTAGAATACCTTGGGATTAAGGTATCATTCTTTGAATCATCTTCATCTTCATGCTTGTTTTACTTTTCATACCTTTTTTTTGTATTTATAAAATTATTCATCTTCATTATCCAAAAAAAATGAAGATTAAATATGGATTAAAATGAAGGTTGAATATGAATGAATGAAGATTGAATATTTAATTAATGTTATAATTTAGTTGTATAGTCATAGAGATTATGTTGTATAGTCACATAGTTGAAGTTGTATAGTCATACTCGTTATGTTGTAGGATCACAGTCATTATGTTTTAGGATCACACCGTTTATGTTGTACAGTCACACAGTTAAAGTTGTATAGTCACACTCATTATGTTGTACAATCACGCAGCTGTACACTCATTGTAGTCACATATTCAGTTGTATGTGTGATTTAGATTGATTGTGTGTTTTGTTGCAGCGAAATGATTGGTGGAAAGAGGAATGTTGGTAAAAGGGGCGGTGGGAAGAAGAAGGTCGTGGAAGATACAACGATCGATCACGTAATTGGACAATGTATTGTTGCGAAGATTAAAATGAAGGTTGAATATTTAATGAATGTTTAGATAATTTGTTCTGAATCGTATGTATAATCATCTTTCTAATTATGAATGTGACTTTGCAAATGATGATTGAAGAATAATTGACTATATGGCTTTTATTTTCCATTTTACGGTTTCAGTTTTGTAGTCACACACTTTAGGTTGTACAGTCACACTCATTATATTGTATAGTCACACTCATTATATTTTAGAATCACACAAATTCTTGCAGTGATTAGTGTATGTAATCATCTTTGCTAATGATGATTCAAGTATAAATAAGTACGAGTATAATTTAGTTGTATAGTCACAGAGATTATGTTGTATAGTCACACAGTTGAAGTTGTATAGTCATACTCGTTATGTTGTAAGATCACAGTCATTATGTTTTAGGATCACACAGTTTATGTTGTATAGTCACATAGTTAAAGTTGTACAATCACACTCATTATGCTGTACAATCATGTAGTTGTAGAGTCATTGTATTGTAGAATCACACAAATTCTCGCAGTGATTAGTGTATGTAATCATCTTTGATAATGATGATTGAAGTATAAATAAGTACGAGTATAATTTAGTCGTATAGTCACAGAGATTATGTTGTATAGTCACACAGGTGGAAGGATAAGTGATTTTGCTATAGACCTCGCGTGATTAATTATGAAACCAGAAAATAGCGATGAAAAATATATTTACATTGGACAAAGTCCATCCTTTACATATAGTACGTCAAACATAAAAAACATTCTAACCCACCAAACATCATTTACACATAATACGTTCATCCTAAAGCAAATATTTTATCTCACATAAACACACAAGAGCTTAACGATGGTCTCCGGTACGTGCGCAACAATACATTGTCCAATTACGTGGTCGGTCGTTGTATCTTCCACGACCTTCTTCTTCCCACCGCCCCTTTTACCAACATTCCTCTTTCCACCAACTATTTCGCTGCAACAAAACACACAATCAATCTAAATCACACAACACAACTGAATATATGACTACAATGACTCTACAACTGCATGATTGTACAGCATAATGAGTGTGGCTGTACAACTTTAATTGTGTGACTCTACAACATAATCTCTGTGACTATACAACTAAATTATACTCGTACTTATTTATACTTCAATCATCATTAGTAAAGATGATTACATACACTAATCACTGTAAGAATTTGTGTGATTCTACAATATAATGAGTGTGACTATACAATATAATGAGTCTGACTGTACAACCTAAAGTGTGTGACTACAAAACGGAAATCGTATAATGGAAAATAAAAGTCATACTGTCAATTATTCTTCAATCATCATTATCAAAGTCACATTCATAATTAGAAAGATGATTATACATATGAATCAGAGCAAATTATTTAAACATTCATTAAATACTCAACTTTCTTTCATCCATATTCAACCTTCATTTTTTTTTGTGAATAATGAAGATAAATAATATTATAAGTACCAAAAAAAAAGAAGGAATGAAAAATAAAACAAGCATGAGGATGAAGATGATTAATTATTTTAAAGATGCTCTAAAAAGATAAAAACAATACCTGAAAATCATCGAGGTTCGAAAGTAGGAATTTGACGAACGTGGAAACTTGAACGTAGATTAAAAATACCTGAAAAAAGTCACACACTTTAAGTTGTATAGTCACAAACTTTAAGTTGTACAGTCACACTCAGTATGTTGCATAGTCACACTCATTATGTTGTAGAATCACGTAGGTGTAGAATACCTTGGGATTAAGGTATCATGCGTTTAACCATCTTCATTTTCATGCTTGTTTTATTTTTCATACTTTTTTTGTATTTATAAAATTATTCATCTTCACTATCCACAAAAAAAAATGAAAGTTGAATATATATGGATGAATGAACGACTATGACTTTAAAAAAATGAAATATCTAAACATTCATTAAATATTCAACATTCATTCATCCATATTCAACCTTCATTTTTTTTTTTGAATAATGAAGATGAATAATTTTATAAATACAAAAAAAAAAGTATGAAAAATAAAACAAGCATGAAGATGAAGATGATTCAACGAATGATACCTTAATCCCAAGGTATTCTACAGCTGCGTGATTCTACAACATAGCGAGTGTGACTATACAGCATAATGAGTATGACTATACAACTGAATATGTGACTACAATGAGTGTACATCTGCGTGATTCTACAACATAATGAGTGTGACTGTACAGCATAATGAGTGTGACTGTACAGCATAATGAGTGTGACTTTGCAATTCTGCAAAAACATTACGCACTAAATGACTTGTTCATCTTCATCTTCATCTTCAAGCTCCATTCATCCCACAAAAAAATAACAACTTCATCTTCAAACTCCATCTTAAAGATGAAGTTGTTCTTTTTTTAGATAATGAAGATGAATAATTTTATAAATACCAAAAAAAAGAAGATATGAAAAATAAAAAGAAGTTTGAAGAAGATGAAGATGATCGAAGATGAAGATGAAGACGAAAAAGAAGCTAAAAAAAATGAAGATATCAAAGTTTATGTATAAACATACCTTGGTATAATTATCCGTCATGTTGTGTTAAAAACGGAGTATGATCGGAGTTGTTGACGGAGTATGGTCGGAGTTATTAATAGATCTTATTTGATGGAGTTTTGTCAAAGAGAGATGAATTGAATTAGGGAAATGAATTGAAAGGAGGGAAGTAATGAGGAAGGGAGAGTTTGATTGAGGAAGGAATGCTTCCCTCTCTCCACTGCTGCGAAGTGTGATTGAGGGGGAGGGTTGCTTCCCTCTCTCCACTGTTGCTTGTCAGTTTGTTGTCTTTTTTTTTTTTTTTTTTTTTTTAATACATCATCCATCTAAGTCATTCATTCAATCTAAAATCAAGGGTCAACTTCCCACTTTTCACCAAACTCCCTTGATCCCTTTTCTATATATATATATATATATATATATATATATATATATATATATATATATATATATATATATATATATATATATATATATAGAGAGAGAGAGAGAGAGAGAGATAGGTTCACATAAGGCCAACAACTCTTATAAGTTCATAAGTTCCAGTGTTAAAGTTACACAAAAGGTGCTTAAAGTTACACGAGATGAGTGTTAAAGTTGCACTTTATCATTTGAAGTGATAAAAGAGCTGAATGTTATAGTTACATATCAATTCTGAAAAAATGCAACTTTAACGTATGTCATCTGTAACTTTAATATAGACTTAACTTTAACAGAATTACCGACCGCATTTGAAATATTTCTGACCGAACGAAATTAGTCGAAAACTGTAGTCGGAAACACTAATCACCGACCGAAAATACGGTCGGTGAATCACCGACCGATTAGTGGTCGGTAATTAAGTAGAATCGGTCGGCAGAACACTTTACCGACTAAAAAAAGCGTCAGTAAATGAATGATTACCCACCGAAAGTTGGTCGGCGTTGTTAATTTGCGGTCGGTGACTAGTGTTACCGACCGTATCTTCCGGTCGGTAAGTGTTGCCGACCAAACACGATCAGAACCTCCTGTAAGATGTTTGGTCGGGACAAAATGATATCGGTCGGTAATGCAGTCGGTATATGTGCTTTTTACCGACCGCATATTTCGGTCGGTAATGTTTACCGACCGTCTTTTGCCAATTTCTCGGTTAATTAGGGCGGTCGTTAACGAGGTTTGATCGGTCGGTAATGATATCTGGGCGGTCGGTAAATCGAAAGAGGTCGTGAGGTTTTATGGTTTTGTTGTCCTCCAATTTGCGACATACAAATCTGCATTATATCCATCATACCATTCAACTTTTCCAACTCATCCAAACTACAACATCATTCACTTCAACCTTCAGTCATTAACTTCATCCAATTCATTCAGAATCCAACATTTCCACAATTCATTCACATAAAACCATTCGATATCATGGACATAACTTTCTAAAATGTTTAACTACTTAATTAAGAGAGTACTTTAAAGTCTAAAGAGTCTAAACAACTTGAAAGAGTAATCAAAGTTTACACAACTTGAAAGAGTAATCAATTAGAGGTTCCAGCTACACTTGAAAACCGACCCCGGCTCCCCCAACTCCACCACCTCCCGAATTATCATCATTCGGATTACGGAAGTTAGTAAAGTTAAACGGATTACAGTTCTGAGTTTGTAATACCGTGTTAAGCGCTGACATGAGCTGCTGTTGTTGTTGCATGAGCTCCCGGGTCTCTTCTCTAAAGCGCCTACTCTCTTCTTTCTCCTTCTCTAAGGCTTCCAAAATTTTGTTTTGAAATTCTTCTGCCCGTTTTTCTTGTTGTACAAGAATACCGGGATGATAAGAGCACGAAGCATTCCCCTTATTCTGTGCAGGGGGGTGAAGTACAATGGGCCAGCGGATCCCACTCCGTAAACGTGGCCCTTCTTAAAGCCCTCGGCCGCTTCAAACCAAAGTTCGTCGTCCTCTTTTCCTTTCCCCTCCTCCTCGTTCTTTTTCTTGAGCTCTTGAAATCGTTCCTATTAGCAAACAGAGAAAGGTAATGTTTAGGAACAAGTTATAACTAATTTATTAAGGAATTTCAAGATAATCTCTATAATTAACTAAATTAACACTTACAAGTGTAGCATTTGCCTTCTGACTAGTAAAAACCCTTTTACCGTCGACTTCTTTAGAATGTATGGCTTCTGCGAGCTCGGCCGCACTGGGCCTCCTACCACCCAGTTGCTCCATCTAAAAAGACAAATTAAAACTTACTATGCATAAACTTGGATCAATTATTACTATCATCTTAAAAAAAAATATTAATAAAAACATTATGGAACATTTTAATATATTTTGTCATTACCAGCCTGGAAGCATGTTTAGTTGCCTTGATCGACCCCCCGTGGTGTGTAGGGCCAGATTGAGCACAAGCTTTATTCATCGCCGCTGTCCTAGATTTCTTCTGAAAAGCATTTGTCTTCCGTCTCTCCAACAAGTCCTTGTACACTTGCGGCACCATCCACCCTGGGCAATCCTTGTTCTTGCCATTCTTTAGTTCACAGATGTCGTTGACGGTGTCCTTTAACCGTTTACGTGCTTCGACGTCGTATCTCTCTCTAACTCGCTCTTCATCCTCGGGCTTCCATGAGCAGCAGCCCTGACATTGTGACCGATCATAATTTAATAATTACATATTAAGAAAAAATTCAAATAACAATTAAAAGTGCATATAACTATATATATATATATATATATATATATATATATATATATATATATATATATATATATATATAGAGAGAGAGAGAGAGAGAGAGAGAGAGAGAGAGAGAGATCTAGGATTCTTTGAGGCAGCTCAACTCGTCGCACCCATTGAGGCACAATCTCAACCATTAGATTAAAATCAAATTAAAGGCTAAGATTAAAACAAAAACTCATACATACAAAAAATTTCCCCAAATTTTTTTCCCGGGGAAAAAAAATCGATATTTTTCGGGATTTTTTTTTTTTTTCCGGAAACAAAAAAATTTCGGAATATTTTTTTCCGAAAAAAAAATAAATCGGAATTTTTTTTTTCCAAAACAAAAAAATTCCGAAAAAAAAAACAGAATTTAAAATAAAATTGGTGTATATAAAAACAATTTCAGTGTACATAATAACTGTTTTAAGGTAAGTGTATATATATGTTGATTAATTGGTGTACATAGTAACCATTTGAGTGTATATAACAATAACTATTTTACTGTATATATATTTAGTTCTTAAGTGTATATATGTATGTAGTGAGTTTAATAGCGTATATAATGAGTTTTTTAGTGTATATAACAGTTATTTTGATGTATGTTCCATTGTTGATTAACTGATGTACATATTAATTATTTGGGTGTATATAACAATTATTTTACTGTATATATTAAGTTCTTAAGTGTATATACGCAGTGAGTTTAATAGCGTATATAATGAGTTTTTTTAGTGTATATAACAGTTATTTTGATGTATGTTCCATTGTTGATTAATTGGTGTACATAATAACTATTTGAGTGTATATAACATTTTTTTATTTGAGTGTATATAACATTTTTTTTTACTGTATATATTGAGTTCTTAAGTGTGTGTATATAGTGAGTTTAATAACGTATATAATGAGTTTTTTTAGTGTATATAACACTTATTTGAATGTATGTCTCATCTTAATCTAATGATCTAGATTGTGCCTCAATGGGCGTAAAGAGTTACCCTGCCTCACCGGAACCCACCTCTATATATATATATATATATATATATATATATATATATAGCAATATACTCATATAAAATAAAGTGAATGTATACCCTGAAATTGGCGAACCATTTATCTTTGATCGTCTTCGGGGTCTCCCGGGAGTTCATATGCGGTTCATGGTAGAAACCCTTGAATGACTTCGTTACTCTTCTTACCACAGCGGAGTCATCAAACCTTAATCAACACAAATGCAACAAATTATATTTTTATATAAAAAAAAATTATATACTACATCTACTTCGATAATGATAGAATAAGCAATACCATCTCCCTCTGGGTTCTATCGCAATTATGTCCAGATCTTCCTGTTGTTGTTGTTGTTGTTGTTGTTCCTGCTCCTCCCCGTGCTCGTCGACCTCCACCTGTGGTCCACGTCCACGTCCACGTCCGCGTCGACGTCCTCGTCCAACCATCTTTCAGATATGATCTGTTGAATGACAAAACAAACAAACATATGCAAATAACACTTACCAAATGCAATCCAAGAAAACATTTAACAAATAATATCACCTTGCCTAAAACCAAACAAACATATACAAATAATTGCATTTATCCATGAGTGTTGATCGACAACTATTTCATTGACTAAACAAATACAAGTTAGCAATCATCGTCATCATCATCATCGTCTTCTTCTTCTTCTTCTTCTTCTTCTTCTTCTTCTTCTTCTTCCCCATCCTCCTCCTCCTCCTCCTCCTCAAACTCATCCTCAAATTCCTCCTCCTCATCAATGTTATCATCTTCGACAACCACATCATCACCCATCTCATTCATCTCTTCCATGTTCTCCCCTTCACTAAAACTTTGTAAGACGTCATCGTCGACAAGACTAGATAATAATGAAGTACTACTCACATCTTCTTGAAATACCGTGACATCCACTGGTGCATTAAATTGTGACTTTGCCCGACCCTTAAAAACAGCCCACCAATGATCTCTATCCTTCTTCGGGTTTGGGTATGGAGCATAATAAACTTGACTAGCTTGATGGGCAAGTACAAAAGGATCATATTTACCATATTTCCTCCTACTATTAACTTCTACTAGTTTATAAAGGCCATGAACACTTGTACCGTTTGTGGAATTATCCATCCATGAACACTTGAACACGATTGCATTATAAATTCTCTTGTCCCCACAATACCTCAACTCAATAATTTCCTCTAAAGTGCCGTAGTAATCGTTTCCTTCAACATTACTTACGCAAACCCCGTAATTCATGGTAGCTCTGTTTTTCCCATATTTCTGTGTGTGGAAATTAAACCCATTAATCATATATCTTTGCCAAGTGTTTACTTCTTTAGAAGGACCAAATGCTAAGGCCTGAATCACATCATCTTTGACATTCATCTCCATAATGAACTGTTCAAATAATCTGTAATTATCCAGTTTAGTCGTGACATCTACATCTCTTAATTTTAAAATAAATAAGTAAGTTGTTACTATTTACGTACCGTTCATATTCTCCTAGTAGTTCACAATTTGATAATGCGTAAAGATGGGCACGATCGAACTCTTGTTCGTCCAAGTATCTCAGTTTTGGTTTAGCAAGTGGTCTACCTTTGTGTTGTCGAAAGAGCTCGGGTAAAGATGAATCATTTTCATCTCCCGTGCCCACATCCAAATCCTTAGCCTTTGTATCTACGTGGTCTTCAAAGTATAGAGAACAGAAATTTGATATTTCTTCAGTTAAGAAAGCATTGCAAATTGAACCTTCCACACGTGCTTTATTACCCACTGTTTTTTTCAAATGATTAAGAAACCTACATTTTGATATAGTGTTGAGTATTTTCACAATTATAATGATATAATGATTAAGAAACATTAATAAGTTGAGTATTTTCACAATTATACCTCTCAAAAGGGTACATCCACCTATATTGTACTGGGCCACCAACCCTTGCTTCTTAAGGCAAATGTATTGGTAAGTGCTCCATTGAATTGAAGAACGATGGTGGAAACACTTTATCAAGTTTGCAGAGGATCTCCGCAATATCGTTCTCCAGCCGCTCTACGTTTTGTGTTGTCAGGCTTGAGACACACAAATCACGAAAAAACTGGCTGATCTCAGTAATTGAATTCCACACATTAGTTGGCAGCAAGTATTTCAAAGCAACGAGTAATAGTCGTTCCATGAACACATGGCAGTCGTGACTCTTCATACCATGAAGTGTGAGACTATGTAGGTCGACGCAACGACCTAAATCCGATGCGTATCCATCTGGAAACCTCAAATTACATATCCACTCACATAGTATCTTTTTTTGCAGTTTGTCAAGAGTGTAGGGAGCTTTTGGTTTGCGGTCGTCCTTGAGGTGTAGGTGACCTCTACTACATAATTTGGGCAAGTCCTTCCTTGTGTTATGGGTGTCAGCTGTTTTATTTTTATTATCCAGTACTGTATGAATTAATTGCTCAAAAAAGTTTTTTTCAATATGCATGACATCCAAATTGTGTCGAATCAACAAATGCTTCCAATAAGGTAGGTCCTATAACAAGCTCTTTTTGAACCACCCTATTTTCATCTTCTTAAGTTCTTTGAGTTCATGATCAGTACCATCAATGATCGTCGGGTAGTCTGATATCGTCTCCCAGATTTCACATCCTGACAATGTCGGAGGTGGTTCATAATTCTTGCACTTACCCTTCCTAAAGGCAGTTTTGTTGTAACGGAATGCATGATCTAGGGGTAAGAATTGTCTGTGACAATCGAACCAACACATTTTACCTCCATGTGGAAGCCAAAACGCCTTGGTGTCTTTCATACAATGTGGACATGCAAGTTTGCCAGCAGTAGCCCACCCAGAGAGCATCACATAAGCCGGAAAATCGTTGATGGTCCATAGGATATATGCTTTCAGCCAAAAATTTTGTTTCCTGGACACATCATAGGTGAGCACTCCCGTGTCCCACAACTCTTTCAATTCATCAATAAGAGGTTGCATGTATATGTCCAAGTTTTTCTTAGGATTTTTTGGCCCGGGAACGATCAAAGATAGAAACATAAATTAATTTTTCATGCATAATCCAGGGGGTAGATTATAAGGAGTGAGAATCACCGGCCAACATGAGTACGACTTACCAAATTGACCGTATGGTGTAAAACCATCTGTGCATAGTCCAAGTCTAACATTACGAGGCTCACTAGCAAACTCCGAAAACATATAATCTAGATGCTTCCAAGCCTCACTGTCACTGGGATGAGCCATGGTCCCGGTACACGGGGATTTTCAATATGCCATCTCATTTCTTTTGCAATGTTCTTGGTTGCATATAAACGTTGCAACCTTGGTGCTACAGGGAGATAGGTTAGGACTTTGAAAGGTATGTCTGCCCCACTAAAAGTTTTCTTCTTGTACCTATCTTTTCCACACTTGTTACATTTGTCAAGCATGGAATCCTCTTTCCAAAATAGCATGCATCCGTCCTGACATGAATGGATCCTATGATGGGGCATTTGAAGGCCCCTAAGCAGCTTTTTAGTGTCATAAAATGTGCGAGTCATCAGATTATCTCGTGGAATGATATCCTCAATCAAAGCAGCAATCTTATCTAAACTTCTTTCTGGTAGGTTGTCCTCACATTTAATGTTAATCATCCTAGAAGCTACTTCTAGCAATGACGACTCACATCCACGATACAGAGGTTTCTCGGCGGCCTCTAACATTTCAAAAAAAAAAAAAAATCAGATCAGGGTGGGGGCTTTCTTCTTCACCCAAAGGAGAATCCTCAACACGGCCGAAAATTATGTCTCCAAATGCATCTACTATCATCTCCCGATAAGGTTGGTCGATGAAAGCATTAGTGTTTGTTGAAGTAGTAGGATTACTAATAAAAGAAAAGGGTTCTCCATGGCACACCCAATTAGTATAACCAAGCGTAAACCCTTTGCTAATGAGATGCTCTTTCACCGTAAACTCATTCAAGTACTTCAAATTTTCACACTTCACACATGGACATCTAAGAATCTAATGTGTCTTGTATTCTTCTTGTTCCTTAGCATATAGAATAAAATCATCCACCCCAAGTATAAACTCATACTTAACTTTGTTTCTATCGTCTACCCTTTCGTACATCCATTTTCTTTCGTTATTCGTCATTATAAGATTTTCTATAAGAGGAACGAAAGCTTATTTAGGTAACATATAAAAATGGAGTAGGGGTAGACATAAATAACCATGAGTTTACTCTAGTTAGTTCAGAAACAATAATCGAATGTAATTAGTGTAGGGGTTGATACGTTTACTCTAATTACACAAATTTAACTCCCATGATCCCATCTCATTCTTACCCCCCTTCATTATTTAATTAAATTTTCACATCTACCCTTAGTTTAATATATAAACTCAAATTCTTAGTACTCCTTATTGAATTTGATTGAGTCATATTACACCATATTGTATCTAGTTGGCCTAAAAACATTTGACAAATAAGAGGTTCATGCCTACAAACTTTGAATGGAGTGGTCCAAGCTAAGTAGAACTAAACTTAGAATATTTCACTATTATTCTAGAACACTAAACTATACTAAGCTACAACTATTAGGCTAAAGAGAACAAAAAAACTCATTCATCCCAACCAAGCTACAACTATTGTAGTAGTTTATTAAATAACTTAATTGATGCATTAAACTTGATGATTGATGAAGTAATAAGCTTCCAATGCTTATTACTAGTATTATAATAATAATTGCAATGTTTCTCCTCCTCCTCCCATTCAACAAAATAATGGGAATATTAGTACTAGTATTATTCCTCCACCTTCTTCTTCTTACACCCAAATTCATCTTAATTCCCAATTTTTGAATTTTTCATGTATGAGGTAATAAAGCTCTTATCACTCGTACTAACTTGTGTTATTAAAGATTGAAACTTTATAAACTTAGCCAAGCAACTTTCTTTCTTCATGATCAAAACCAACACAATGATATAACTCAAGACACAACCCATTACACATAAAATCCAACAAACAAAACCCTTAAGAGACTACAACATTACTATCAAAACCCAATAAAACTCATAAACAATGAAATTGATCAAACAAAACCCATGAGAGATTAAAGTAGAATAATCCAAACCCAGTTATTACACAATTCAACCCACAAAACCTAATAACAATAAAATCCATGAAAAATTACAATGTGAATATTAGTACTAGTATTAGTACTAGTTATTGTTTTCAATTTTTCATAGCTATTGTATGAACATTTAACAATAAATCTAACCTAAAACCAATTTCATCTAACTTAAACAATTTCTCATCTAATTTAACCCTATATCTAACTAAACCCTAATCTAACAAACAAATTTACTCTAAATTAGACTAACCTAGGTTGAATTCATCAAATATACAACAATAATAAAGCAAAACTAAACAAAATTAAACAACAAATTTAATTAAAACACATACCCTAACTCGAATTGGGGATTTTGGGGAGAAGGGAGGAGATCCTGTGAAAGGCTTGAACGGCGGCCGACGGAGAGGATGTCCGGCGAATCAGAAGTCCGGCGAGGGGAGGGTGGGTTTAGGGATGGGTCGCGAAAATGGGGGAGGGTAAGGGTGTTGCGTTGCGTTTTGTTTTGTTTTTTTGTTTTCTAACAAATATAATGACTGCTAGCTGAATGAAGGTAGGTTAATTAAAAGTACGTACCGATCGAAAGAATCGGTCGGTAATATATATAACTCGGTCGGGAATGACGCTGATACCGACCGTTTCTTCAATTTACCGACTGCTATAATCGGTCGGTAATTTACCGACTGATCCTCTAATTACCGACTGTACGCGGTCCGTATTCATAATTACTGCCTATTATTTTGGCGGTCGGTAAAAACCGGTTGCTAAGCTCCGTTTTTCTTGAAGTGTGAACGGTCGGACATATCGCAGTGTGCTTAGTTACCGCGTGGGAGTCCCTTTGTTTCCGCTATCTGGGACTTGCTCTTCCTGCTCCAGGGCCCTTAGAGAGGATATTTTCGGGGATCACGCGGTTTCCTGTGCTGGTACTGTGGGGATTAAACATCGCCATAACCTTGTCCGTGACACACTGTTGGATATTTGCTTCCGGACGGGGATCTCTGCAGGCAAGGAGGTGGACATTGGCCTTTGCGACGATAACGACAAGCCCTTACGACCTCCCGATCTTCTGCTCTACTCATGGGATATGGAGCGTGATGTTTGTGTTGATCTGACTAGGTCCTCGCCCTTGACTCAGTCTAGCCTTACCGCTTTTGAGCCTGGACGGGTCGTTGTTGATGTTGCTCGTTGTAAGTGTGCCAACTATCAAGCACGCTGCGCGGCCATTGGGTATGGTTTCCTTCCTTTCTCTTTCTCCTCTCTCGGTGAGCTCGACACAGAGGCTGTCTCTCTACTCCAGCGGATTCGTAAATTCGCTATGTCACAGGATGCTGGAGCGCTTGCCGCAGTTCATATTTTCACTAGAATTAGTTTTGCAATTGCTAAGGGAGTGGGGGCCCAGATAGTATCTCGGCTCTCCTCTAACTTCTTGTAATTTGTTCTGGTGTTAATGCAAGTTCCGTTTTCATAAAATAATAATAATAATAATAATAATAATAATAATATATTTACGTTATATATTTTCGATTTTTTTTAAACTGTGTTTTGATGGTTCAATAAAATTCGCCCATTTATAATAATAATAATAATAATAATAATAATAATAATAATAATAATAATAATAATAATAATAATAGATTAAAATTTTAAAAAAGCACAAAAATGTAATCATATTAAATAATTGTACATGTCAAATTAATCGAAAATATATTAACAATATTATATATGTATTTTTAAGAAAATGAAAAAAGCAAAAAACAAAAATAAAAAAGCTTCCAAAATTCGGTTAACTAGAGTAAGAGGAAGTCCAATAGTGATGGAGAAGGGAAATGTGTCCTGCTTTGCAAAGCTACATATGTTTGAAAGATTTTTATTAATTTATCCTTTGTTATATAAAGCAGGAGCAAATACTGCTCCCACATTGCGCCACGTGTAACGTTGAGTAGGACGGCCTACGTGCATCCTAAGTGGCAGCTGATTTGGCGCTGGAATATGGCATACGTGGCGTCAGTTTTTGGTCAATAAATGTACTTGGTGTTGAATACTTGATAACTGCTAAAGGTTGGCAGTTCATTTGGGGTAACTGCACGTAACTTCTCCAGGTTATGGGGTGGTTGCCAATTACAATTCCAACTCCAACTCATCCCTCTATCTTCTATCTTCTATCTTCTTCATGCTGATTCGTTCTACTAATTCCTATTATCTCATCTTGATTTTTTTTTGCCTCAGTTTGCGTTTCGTCAATTACATCTCGATGTCTTTCCAATACGAGCCCGTTTTAATAAAGGATATTACGGAATCCGCGCAGTTTGTTCAAATAACAGCGAGAGTGATGCGTAAATGGCTACGAACAGGCAGGAAACCCGACAACGACGCATCCCAGATTGGAAAATTTCCTTTCATCCATGGTGTTGAACTCATTTTGGTTGACAGCAGCGTAAGTGAAGTAAATTCTAGGTTGAACCATTAACTTCCTAGGAGTCTCATGCCTTTTATTTTTGGTCCATGATCTAATGTGCGTTATTCTACAGGGGAAATCAAATATCATGTTCGATCTTTGGACATTGTGTCTCCGACATCATCGCAATTGTGACTGATTACATGGAGTTAGATAGACCTATAATGGTGCTCCGCCATGTCAAACGCAATGAATGGAATGGTACGTTTTCTCACCTACTCTAATTTGTGTGTCATTTTTTTGGGTTTAAAGGATGGTTTCCATTGGGTTTGCGCTACACGTTGTTAGGCCACTTTCAGTCCGACGTCACTTATGGGCTGAAAGAACCATTGTGTTTTCTCAGGCAGTAATTATACCCACCAGCATTTAGGGGCTGCACATCTAATGAGAGAAACTCAGAGGCACAAGCAGTCGCTTCAATTAGATGACGGGAAATTTACATTTCCGTGTCTCTAAGAGCATATTACATTGGACCTTGGTCAACCCACTGAATGACGCAAACCCTAATTACTGTTTCCGTGTTTTCCGTTGATTTGCTCATCATTGAGAAACGTTGAACTTACCGTCCATGAAAGTACAATGAGTAGTAGGGTGGTGCCTAATTTTCACGGTGTAGTAGGCTACAACGTTCCTTAAGCTTACCTGTTCACCAATCAAAATGAAACACACATTAATGTATTTCTTGCCAATACAGTACTTGCGACTCAGTCCCTCTAAATAGGTCCAAAGGTCGGTCCAGGATTAAACCACTACCATGTTTTCAACAGGACCGGCACACATTTTATTAAAAACAACAGCCGGCTGTTTCTTTTTTTAGGCGGGCCTATATCTACGGGTAATAACTACCAAATATTTGTGTACGCAACGTAATGAGTAGGAGGGTGGTACCTGATATTCACTAGGTAGTAGGCTGCAGTTTCGGTTCAGCATGCCTGTTGTCAAATCATTTCAAAACGTTACCGTATATTAGCTACGACCCAGTCACAGAAAATATGTGTAACAGTTAACGTGGGATATTACCGATGAAATGTTTTGACCCAATTATATCAGCCAAATGTTACCTGTTGACGATAAACATGAAGTGCTATTAATATATTTCAGAGTGATAAGGTACTTATGACTTGGGTACGCTAAATAGGTGAAGAAGTTAGATCCACTAAACTTTTCACTACGTCAAGGGCGGTAGACTGCAGTGCTGCTTCAGCATTCCTGTTAACAAAGGAAAAAAAAACGATGTTACAATGTATTAGATACGATTCATCTACAGTAAATAGGTGTAACAGTTACCGTAGGATATTCCCTTTTTTGTGGCAAAGTAACAATATTGTTTTCCCAAAATATGCAGACCAAATTGGTCTTATAACAAGAGATGCTACGAGGATTGCAGCGAATCCAAAGATCGAAGAGGTCAAAACTTTCTTGCAAAAGTAAGCTCCAAATGATTACCACGTTGTTTCCTACTGTTCCATGTTCCAGAGTTCACTTACTCTACTTTTACCTAACCAACCTTTGTAGTTTCCCAAAAGTCAACAGTCCAGATCGGTGGAAAGTTGGAGTACCTGTATCACCGAACACCGCCACAAATATCCTCACAGGATCTAAGTGTCAGTCGCTTAAGGAGATAAAAGACAGCACACTGGTATGTTAATTAGTACTCACATAATATGTACGACAATCATTAAGGCAGAAAGTATACCACGGTCTCCAACTTAAATATTGGTCTACTATGTAGGCTGGCGTGTTTGTCACTCTTGCGGTTATATATGAAATGGACACATCAAGTGAATGGTGCTACTATTCTTGCGGAGGGTGCCGATCTAAGTTGTCAACAAGAGAAGATGAAAATTGGTATTGTGGGAAACATAAATGCAACCTTTACGATATGCCTGTGCAGGATCCAAAGCTTAGGTAACTCTTTTACCCTTCTTAAATTACATTACCTAGGCAAAGTGAGCATTTCAGATGCACGTATTTGATGAAATCCACAGGTACCAAGTTAAGTTCCACGTCTTCGATGACGATTGCGAGTTTGCAGAATTTATCATTTGGGACGAAGATATGACAAGGCTATTGGGCAAGACAGCACAGCAGCTGCTCACCGAGCTGACGGTATATGCCTAGACCCTACTTCAACCTATAATTTATGCAATTCCGTCAATTACATGTGCTACATAACAGCCGCTCCTCGCAGGAATCAAGCCCGACAGGATTGCCCCCTCCAGCATTCCGCACTATTATTGAAAAGGAGTATCTGTTCAAGATAAGGGTCACAAAATTGTACAACATTGAACAAAAGTCAAAATGTTATGGAGTTGTGGAGATCAGTGAGGAAAATTTGTTGAAGCAAGAGTGGAGGACGGCGGTGAAGGGGACAGCGGTAATGCTCCTGCCTGCTACGAATTGCTAAACAGTTTATTTAGTAAATCAAGTGCTGAACAATTGATTTGACAATTTCCAATTTGGCACTGCTTTCTCAGCAGGCAGAAAACAGTACGGTTGAACGCACGGGTCAGGGCTCAGAGCTGCCCATACAAGCAGCCACATCGGACACGGCTACCAAGGTCGGTCAAGTGAACTCCCTTTTTGTAGTGACAGTTTTCCCTCTCATGCTACCTTTACTGTATTATATTGACGCACACTAAACTACAGGGAAAAGGTGTTGCCATGGCTTCAGATACATGTTTGGACTCAGAGAGTGCGTTCGAGGATAAGAAAATCATACCAAGTGCATCTTCATCTGAAAATCTCGCGGATAGTGACCACACCAGCAAAATGATGGACACGGTGGGTCACGTAAATGACACGGATTGCGTGATCATGGATCGTGAAGGTGGTGGAAACAATGATGGATGGGAAAACGATGCTGTGCATGGTAAAAGAAGAAAGAGTCACCTCAAAAAACTCGTATTTCATTAATACAACGACTTCTCCTGAAACCAGATGTGGTTATGTGAAAGATAAGGTGGTCCTTACCCAGGCAGCCCATTCGAAAGGATAATTGTGTTTGATTTTCTGTTTTTTGTGTTTGCTTTTCTGTTAAACTTTACTTAAAACGTTTTTAGCCCTGTGATGTAATGCTACTCTAGCGGATTATTCTCATTTATGGCAACCCAGTGTCAGCCCAACGTGAGTTCTGGGGTGAATTAACCTATCTGTTTCTCTCAGGCAACGTGCATAATCACCAACAAGCTAGGGGGCTGCACATCTTATATGACAACAACTTAAAGGCCCAGGCAGTCGCTACAATTAGGCGTCGGAAAATTTAGATTTCCACTGTTCTAAGAGCATCTTACGTTGGACCTTGGTCATTGTTTCGGATGGCGCACCCCGTAGTTGTTATTGTCATGTGTTGTTCCTTGACAGTGCTCATCATTGAGAAACGTGCAACTTACCGTCATTTATGGCAATCCAGTGTCAGCCCACCGTGAGTTCTGGACTGAATTAACCTATGTGTTTCTCTCAGGCAGTGTTCATAATCACCAACAAGCTAGGGGGCTGCACATTTTATATGACAACAACTCAAAGGCCCAGGCAGTCGCTGCAATTAGGCGTTGGAAATTTTAGATTTTCACCGCTCTAAGAGCATCTTACGTTGGACCTTGGTCATTGTTTCGGATGGCGCACACCGTAGTTGTTGTTGTCAGGTGTTGTTTCTTGACAGTGCTCATCATTGAGAAACGTGCAACTTACCGTCCTTCGTAATATCCACCTTACTCAACAATATTCAGGAGGTGGCTGTCTGCAGCTACTGCACAGTGCACAACTTACCTGTCGACCATAAAACTTGGATCAATAATATACTCCATGTCAGTGTATCCCAAAATATATGAACCCAAAAGTGGGCTGCTATTGATAAATGAACCCAGAAGTGAGCCCAAAATATACACTAAGCACCTTAACAGCACAGTAGTCAGCTCATATTTAATTGTAAATATTTTTCTATACTTTTACAGATGCTTTCAAATATCTATTGTTTGTCGTTATGGGTAATATCCTATAATATCTCCAACTGCTTAAACCCTAGAATCAATCAAAAGCAGGTGTAGGCCAATATTTTCCAGCATTTGAGTTAGATTCAATCTCTATGTGCATATGCCCTACAGTGTGACGTTAACAATTAAAAACAACATTTTATCAAGTTGTAATCCACACTATATCCAAAATAATTAAATGACAACCAGTTAATCTATCGTCAGGTAGTGGCAGCCCTTAAATAAGGGAGTAAAAAACAACCATATTAGGGTTTCTCACTAGGTATATATATAAGGGACATATTTACGCATATATGCAATATTATCTTTCTATAAGGTGCATAAAGTACAGAAAGAACTATAATGAATCCAACGAAATTTATCTCCAAAGATTATGTAGAGGGAAGGGTGCTTCGAGTTTGGGCTGGGAAAAGAATTGACTGCAATCAGGAAAAAACGGAGGTTCATTCCGAAGAACTGCTGTTGGTTGACAATAAGGTGACTCTATGTTAATTATTCTGCAGTTAAGTTGCATAGGATGCATATTTTTTTTATTATATGGCTAACTTGGTGAAATGCAGGGTTGTGTATTCCAATGTACTATCCACAAACATCTCCTTGAATTTTTTTGGGGGTATGTTCAGTGAAGGCAGATGTTACAGAATATCCAACATCCACTGCGGTGATAACATCGGATTTGAGGTCGCCACATCTCATTGTTTGAAAGTGTCGTTTGACACGAAAACAGTGGTGGAGGAAGTAATGTCGACATTTCCATTTTATGGTTTCAACTTTATTTGTGTCAAGGATATTCTTGAAAAGGATTTACGAGGACGAGAACTTATAGGTTACTCTTTCTGCTGCTATTAAAGTATTTAGAAGATTTCTAATGGATTTATTCTTTATATATGACTACTGTAATTTCTAATGCTGCTGATATGATCCCCAGACTTCATTGCAGAAATTGTGGAATATAGGGTGTTGTTCAAGGGACGCGTACCGTGTGTGTACTTGCAGTTGTTGGACATAAAGTATGTGTTTGTTTATTTTGGTGTAATCAGTACAGGACTTTAATGTTAAATTTAGTGTTGAGTTGTACTAAATTAAAGTTACTTTTTTTTTTGGTTGCATGAATTTTAAGCTCACAGTCTATGTTTTATGTGTATATGTATTTATTTCTACAAGTGGAGAGAAGACAAGGGTATGGTTGTGGGGTGATTTTATCAGCTAGCTGGTAGAAGTAGCAACTGAGGAAGGGTACCGCTTGCGAAGACCGATATTGGTTTTGTAGTGTGTGGCATTTAAGTTTTCAAGTAAGCAAATCTGTAATTATAATAGTAACTATTCAGCATGTTTACTATTTTCGTCGATAGGATTTGATTTAGATTTTCTAATTCATTTAATTTCATTCACGACAGCCGATAATGTGCTTGGGAACATTGTCCTCGAAGCAACAAGCGCAACAAAGTTACACTTGGACCCAAACATTCCTGAAGTTAGGAATTTTATTCGCACAAGTGGTGAGAGGGAGATCTATCGAGTTAAATGGAATTCACAGGGTGTTGATGGCAATGTCTCGGATTAGCCAACATGTTTTTGTGCTGCTGTCAGTTTTGAAGGCAATTATTTTGGTTTACATCAGCTTTTTACATTTTATTTTCTTGCTTTGTGGTGTGATTGTTGTTTCCTATTCAACACATTGACTCTTTGCTTTTTTCTGATTGGAGTTATTTGATTTGTAAAACTTCAGTTTGTTTCATTCTTTATTTGTGCCTGTATTGTTGGATTTAGCTACGCATTGCATCTCAGATATAGGTTCTTTTAATAAATAATATTCACATTATAAGCACGAACAGAGTAATTCAGTTTTCAAAAGAAAATGACCATTTCAGAGGGATTCAAGTCTTTTGATGAAAAATTCAAGAAGAGGGGAGCGCAGCTGCTACATCGTATTTGAATAAAATAAGGAAAGAATAAACAAAATGTTTGGATGGCAGTGAAAATCAGTAAAGGTTGGGCTGGAAATCTTTGCCGCCAGGTTACGTTTGAAAGCTCTTTTAAAGAGTGAAGCAAAACAATTATAGTGTCAAATTCTGTCGAATGTATATATTTAAATGGATTGATGTCATGGAAAAAACAGAAGCATGTTTTCTTAGTCAGCAGCGTCAGAGTGTATATCAGGTGTGTTCCTGAATAAAATTAGAATGTATAAAGAGAAGAGGAAAAGAAAGACCAAAATGATTGGGTGGCAGTGATAATCAGTGAAAGGTTGAACTCTAAATCTTTGCTGCCAGTTTACGTTTGAAAGGTCTTTTTAAGATTGAATCAAGACAATTATAATGGCAAAAGCCTGGTGAAAATGTTAGAGCAATAAGTACAAAATGAAATATGGTTTTATTTGTATGAAAACAATGCTTTTTGGAAGAATCTTGGTATTTTCAAACGTTTCTTTAATGTATATATATTTAAATGGATTAATGTCATGAAAAAAAAAACATTTTTTCTAAAACAGTAGTGCCAGAGTGTATATCAAATGTATTCCTGAGCAAAATTAGAATGCATGTAAAAAGAAGTCATGTATTTTGTATAGCTGCAGCTAGGGTGTAAGAATTTGAGCTTTGTGTAATGTAGTGATGACCCGAAGAGGGTACACGTTAAGCAAAAATCGATGAAAAGAATAGACGTTTATCCTATAAGGTTAAAAAATGAGGGCTGCCATGTGGAAGAAATATTTTTAGGGAACACGAGATTAAAATTTGGGGCTGTCGATGTTTTGTTTTTTGTAAAAAAATTATCATGTTCGACAGTGTTGAATGTCTAGATCTGAACTTTTTCTGAGGGTCAGGCCAAAGTGTATTGTTCTTGATTCATATTATTTGAAAGATTGTGATATATTATTTTGTCTTAGTTTATATTATTCCATATATAGATTGTCGTTTTAAATACTGTCATATATGTTTGCGGTTATAAAGTACAATTCAGCTACTTTATGTTAGTATTAAAAAAAAAAGTATGCATGTCATGTGATGAACTATTTATTTACACAAAATTCATGTAATATAAATGGAGTGAATCAAAGTTTGTTTTTAGTTCTGGAATATGTAGTATGAATTTCTAGATGCCGAATATGAAGAAGGGAAAAAAGTAGAGGTGTACAGGTTATCTAATTCATGCACACATTTGAAAACAAGTTCAATTTAAAGTGTTCAATGAGTATACCAAATAAGTGGGGAGTTTACCTTTAAAATATTTATATATTTAATATGTTTATTCAATTTTATTGTAGTGCATGGAATTTATTGTGTTTCAAGCATGTATTGTTATTCGATTCATGTTTTCACGTTAGTTATTGATGACATGTCAGGGTCATATTGTCAATACAGAGTAGTTCATGATCATCAAACATTGTAGGAATAGATCAATAATAGTGTACGTACTTGGAATCATGTAAAATATAGTTGGGAAAAGAGGACTTAACTTATTGCCACTACCCACTTCTCCATGAACACCAATATTTGTTAGTGTAGCACTTCCTCCACCAAGGCATTATCACCATGATCCTCCACCATAGGCATTGTCCCCATGATCCTCCACCAAAATAGTTAAACAACTTTTGATTAGAATGCATATAAATATTGGTTTCCAAGGCTGTTTGGTAAAGCATCAACTCAGCAAGTAAAAAAAAGGCAAATTAAAATCACATTTATTAATTAAAAGAAGGTAGTCATCAGTTGACAGGAGAATGAGTTCTAAGAGAATCCAATGTCCAACTATTCTTTCAAGCATTTCTGAATTAACTGAAGTTAGGAAGGTGAGAATATATTTTATTGTTGGTATTACTTCTTTTAGTCATAATACTGAACATTCATCTATGGTTTTTTTTTCTCTCAAATTGTAGGCCGGGAACTATTCAATTATTGCCACAATTAAGGAAATTGACACAAGGAAGCCATGGTATCACAACAAATGCAGGAGATGCAGAACCGGTAGAGCTGGATAGAAAAAGGATAATTTGTGGTATTGTTCAAAGCACTATTGTTATGGTTCCGAGTGTGGGTCAACTGAGAGGAATATAGTGTACGTGATTTCATTGTATCTACGTATTCTGTCTATAATCATAGCAAAACATTTCAGTTTTAATTGTTTTCTTTGAAAATAGTTTCAAGGTTAAATTCCTCATTGAAGATCAGAATGACGACAAAATTACTATTCTTGCAAGGGACAATGAGGTAGAAGATGAAATTGGATTACCAGCTGCTGATTGTTTAGGATTGGTAAGAGAGGTATGAACCATTAAATTGAAAACAATATGTGATCACAGAATCTGTTTCATTTGTTAGAGCATGTAATATTGGGTGTACTTTTAACTGGGTGTTATTTCTTATAGGTCAACTCAAAGGAGATCCCATTTACACTAAAGGCACTCCTTGATAAGGAGTTCATTATTGATTTGGAGGTTTCAAGGCATTGGAATATCGACATGGGTTCAAAGCGTTACAATGTCATGCGTTTCTGTGACAACCAAAAGGAGATATGCATCAGGAAAGATATCTATGCACCTGAGGTCTGACATGATTATTATTTTCTGAAAGTAATGTATTATGATGCATGTGCAAGGGTGTTCTAATTTCATAATCATGAAAATTCAGGAACCAACTATCATTAGCACAACAGAATAAGCATCAGCATCAACCTTATCGATAGAGTTGGAGTTGGTAAACATCTTTTTTTAATGATAAGTAAAAAATGTACAATATGATGTATAAGCTTTCATTAGTTTAAAATTCTTTTGCATCGTTGATTGAGTGCAGGAAATTGTACCTCTTGGTTATTCAAAAGCTGATCTGTCCGGTTCAAGTTCAGTGGATCCAATTGATGCTGAAGTTACACCCATGAGCAAAGTCCAGCGTAAAAGGGATATCTCAGCAATTGAAGGTTCATCGGAGGGAAAAACAGATGTGTTAGATGGAGAATCAGCAACCAAGCATGTCGAGAAACGTGCAAAGAACTAAAAAAACTCAATAGTAGTCTTTCACATGATTAAGTATTTAGTAGGTCGTTATATTTAAGTATGAGTCTATTTCAATTTAAGTTACTTTCTTTTCAAGTTGTTTCTCATTTTAGTTGTTTTACATTTAAGTTGTGTCCTATTTAAGTTATTTTGCATGTATTGTGTTAAAGATTCGAAGTTATGTGGACTACTTTTATATTTTCAAATTGAATGCTGTAGTCTGTTACTGATTTAGATTCAATTCAGGCAAGATATGCATTGTCATTAGTTGAAAACAGTTTTTTTTTTTTTTGCATAGCAGTCGAAGCATAAAGGTAAAGATAAATCAATAAACATAATGTAATTGATTATTGTAAGGGACACAGTAATATTGAAATTAGAATTAAGGCCAGAGGAAAGTGTGTAGAAAGAACATGCTCTAATTTTGTAACTGCTGCAATTTAAGAATGTAAACTGTTTCATTTGGTGGTTTCTTTTAAGGCATTGTGTTGACGCCATATATATTTCCTGTTTTACATCATTCACTTCTTTTCTACTGTGAAGTTACAATTATTTCCAAGATTCATTGAAGCTTAAAACCAAAATTAAGAAATATTGTGAAATTATAAATTTAGTCAAATAAGTGCAAGGGAATTCCAAAAATCTACCATTGTTAAGCTGAACATGGAGAATACAGGTGCTACATGTTCAAGCAGAAAGCAAACAAGGAGAAGGGGCAAACGAATCAGAGGTCACAGTAAGTGTTTAAGAAAGAATCATTTTAGTGTTGGTCAATTATGTATATGTTAATTTCACAAGGATTTGGAGTATGTTAGAGCAATGAATGATAAATAATGAATGAGAAGAAAGAATCAGAAGTTACCCAGTTCAGATAGAAAAGATAAAGGAAGAATAGGCAACCCATTTATTTATTCTAAAAAAACGGAAGAAAGATTATATAAACTGGTTCTCAATCTGTCTGAACTGGATCTGACTTGACCTGAACCGGGTCTAACCGGTCTTGAACCGGGTCTGATCTGCCATGAACCGGGTCTGATCTGCCCTGAACCGGGTCTGACCTGACCTGAACCGGGTCTGTCCTATTCTGAACCGGGTCTACCTTAGCTTAATTTGAATGGTGAAATATGGGAAAGAACATGTTGCTTTCTAATTAATCAGAAACTAAAAAGTTAGAACCAGATTTGCAATTTCTTTACTGGACTGAATTTATAGATCTCATATACATGCAAAAAAAATTGTCAAAAAAATCAAGATCTACGACTCCTAAGTTTTTGGCACTTTCTATGAAAACAGAACATGATTGTAGATTAAGACAATATTAAAGCAGATCAAGCATTCATATTATTTTGGAGTATATCATGTTAGCACATTTAAAAATCACAATAATGGTTGTAATTTTCAGAAATGATTTTTTAAACTAACACATGCAGTAATTTGTAACAGAAATAATCTAGATCTCATATTCATGCAGTCATTTGTAAAAAAAAAAAGTTCTAAAATTCGTATTTTTTTGGAAAATATCGTCTCAAAAGAACATGTATGTACAAAAAAAAACAAAAAAATCGTAGTACCAATTTTCGTGTATAATTTTAAACACTAACACATGCAGTAAAATAAACCACAAAAGATGTACACATGTATTCAGTAATGCGAAAAAAAAAACTCGAGGAAGGTGATTGTGAAGAAAATATACCCATTTTTTTTTCCATGAACACCCTTCGACTGTGTAGTATTATCGCCTTCCTGAATTCCAGATCTGTCGAATATATCGCCGGAATATATTGCATGTCGGATCTTGCAACTTCAGTTGAACCAATCCCTCTAATTAAACAACCCGGCCTGAAATGCTTCGCTTTCGCCAATATTGAAGGATCGTCGGAATAGTACGCTGGATTGATGGCCGGAATCACGAAAAGTTGAACCAGATTGCGTTTTTGGAGGGTAAATTTTGGGAATGTTCGAGAAAAGTGACAGAGAGATGGGGAAGGGTAGGTAGAGAGACACATGCGCAAATGGAGGATGGGATAGGGTTTGGTGTAATGAAATGGGGGAGGGTTGTTTATGTGGGCTGCCTGGGTAGAATATGGGGAGGGTGTTGTGTAAGGGCCTGATCATATGGCCTCAATTGTATGAGGCCTGTCATTAAATTGAGGCGAAAATGGGCCGCTATATCAGCCCATTGATGCATATTCGTATGGGCTGATGTTAGGCTCGGAGACTGAAGCTACCGAATGTAATTCTGATTCATTTTTTTATTGCACATCGGATTTTAATGGTCAGGATAATTGACGAGAGTAATATATGAGAACATTTTCCGATATTTTCATTGTTCATTGAATGACAAACAATTTATCATTTATTATTGATACAATTTAACAATATTTTTTTTCGCCTATTGTAGCCACTGAGATTAACATGACTCAGATAAGCCAGGTAAATGTACCTGATCAAGATGTGTCAACCCTTCGTGCTCCATTAGCCAATATTACAAACGGTATCCTTTTCTTATTTTTCCATTTGTGTTTAACTCAGGTTACTGTATAAACGTGCACGCAATTAGTTATATACGCGATTACATTCATATACACACACGAATACACACACACGAATACACACATATTATCTTTCCTTATATTATACAGTAGATGTATGTTCACATTTACATATATACATGTACATATAGTCAATTTCTTTCTCTCTCTCTTTCTCTCTCTATGTATATATATGTGTGTGTTTGTGTGTGTGTACATATATATATATATATATATATATATATATATATGTGTGTGTGTGTGTGTGTGTGTGTGTGTGTGTGTGTGTGTGTGTATATATATATATATATTTACTTGCGTATTTTATCGTGACATCATTGGCTCTGGTGACTTTGGTCTCCTTAACTATGTATAACCTATGTTGTATGTAGATTCTCGAGTACAGCGTTCCCCGGTGTTGGCTGCTTTGTCTGATACTAGCTCTTCCCGTCGGGGTTCCACACCTAATTCACATACCCCAACTCCATTGTCTACACTTACATTTGAATCACCTGTACTCACACCGGCCCAACAAGCTGCTAAACTAAAAAGGGCTAGGAGGCATTTATTAAATGTGCAAAAGACATTGTGTACACGGTCACTCAGTACCGATGCGAATGGTACTCTTACATCTCCTTCATTTTCCATCACTATATATTTTTTATCTTTGGTTCTTTACAAAATCCACTTCGAATTGCCTACAAAACCTTGCCTCATATTTTGTCTTCTCTATAATTAGTCTTCCATTTGCACTTGCGTTTTTTCACTCTATACAACATTAGGTGCCCGTACCTCTGCCACGCCTACCCCAAGTAACACAATAGACGTACACTCAGCTTCGGAGGAAGTAGCGGGCGTACCATCTCCCTCTCATCGGCATTTTGAGATTGGGTCAAGCAGTGCTACGTTGCCAACTATCCCATTTTCTGATGAAGGTTAGAGTGTTCATTGTATTTAACAACGTAACTTTTTAATGTAAATATTGTCACTCATGTGATCGGCGTCTATATATTATTATATATTATATATATTAGCTTAGAAGTAAGAACTTATCTACTCTCTATCTTTACAACCCGCAGTATCTACAAAGTATTGGGATATTGGCGATCCAGAATATCAATGTGGAATGTGTGGAGCACTAATGTGGTTTGAGGAAAGAATTGGTAAAGACCGTGGCACCACTAAACCAAGATTCTCTTTGTGCTGCTCGGACGGTAAGGTAACGCTACCGTATTTAAGTGAGCCTCCTGCATTGTTGAAGTCACTTCTACTTCGTGAGCATCGACTTAGTGCTACATTCATTACGAATATTCGTAAATACAATTGCGGTTGGGCATGGTCATCTCTTGGTGGCATTATTGATAAAACAGTCAATTGCGGACGTGGCCCATACACTTTTCGAATGGGTGGCCAAAACGTACATCGCATTGGTAGTTTGTTGCCTCCTGACGAATCAATACCTAAGTTTTGCCATTTATACAATTATGATACAGATGATGAGGTGAACAATAGGATCAACGCCTTAAGGTATTGAACTCAACTTCTGTTACAGCCATACTTACATTTTTATATTACCTAATTGGTTCATTATTCTACTGTTGTGTTAAAAGAGTAGTCACCTATTTGACCTTTGCACATTGCCACGTATATTTTTTTTCGTAGTTCTAGCACCGGTCGTGGATTCAACGAAGAGCTTATGTATTTATTGAAGGAGATGATAGATGAATACAACCCACTTGCAAAAATGTTTCGCAAAGCTAGGGATAGGTTGTCATCTGATATAGATGGTGATGTAAGTATTAAACTCATTTCACGGAGATGCACTGATGGCAGAACTTATAATCGGCCGACTGCTTGGGAAGTTGCTGCTTTAATCGAAGGTGATATCGGACCAGAGATGGAACAACGTGATATTATCGTTGAGAAAACGTGTGGGTCATTGCAACGTATTTCGGAGTTACATCCATCATATCTTGCCCTGCAATACCCGATGTTGTTTCCATATGGCGAGGATGGTTTCCGCCCTCACATTTCCCATAGCGAGGCGTCTATTGGTATTAGCAAGAGTTTGAAACCACGTGAACAGCTGACATTGCGTGAGTTTTTTGCCTTTCGCTTACAAGATAGGCCTCGGGAACTTGAGTTCCCAACTTGGTCCCAAGCCGATAACTTATTTCAGCAGATTTGCGTTGACGGGTATATGATGGTCGAATCTCAACGTTTATCTTTCCTGCGCTTCAACCAGGATAAGCTTAGGGTTGACAAGCTGAACAATATTGTTGCCGCAAATGAAGAAGGCAATGTTGAACCATCCTCAACTGGTGATCGTTATGTAGTCCCAGCTTCTTTCACATCTGGAGATGCTTTCATGAGGGGCAAGTATCTGGACACACTCGCAATTTGTAGGTGGTGTGGTTACCCAGACCTGGTCATAACATTCACATGCAACCCGAAATGGACAGAAATTGTACGATTTGTGTCTAAGCGGGGTCTTCGTGCTGAGGACCGCCTAGACATTCTATCCCGTGTCTTTCAGGTGAAGCTATATGAATTGATTCAGGACCTAAAAGTTCGAGAAATCTTTGGTAGAACTAGAGCAGGTTAGGAACCTCCACGATGACTACTACCATTTATAGTAAATTGATTATCTGAATATATTCATTCTTACGCACACAATCATTTCATTTGAATTACTTGCAGTTGCGTACACAGTTGAATTCTAAAAACGTGGACTCCCTCATGCTCATATTCTACTATTCCTACGCCGGGATGATAAGTTCCCAGAGGTATCAAATGTTGATAGGATCATCTCTGCAGAGATTCCCGACGAACGACAAGACCCGATGCTCCATGCTGCTGTATCTGATTTAATGATTCACGGTCCCTGTGGCATTGTGAACCCAAGTTCACCATGTATGTCAGACGGTATATGCATTCGCAAATTCCCAAAGCCTTTCAATGAAAGGACAACTGTTGACAAACATGGCTTCCCTATTTATCAAAGGAGGGACAACGGACGTGTAATTTACAAGAATGGTGTGCCCATTGATAGCCGCTATGTCGTCCCTTACAATGCTTACCTAATTAGTAGGTATCATGCACACATTAATGTGGAATGGTGCAATCAAGCTAGATCAATCAAGTATCTCCTCAAGTACATCAATAAAGGGTCCGATCGTGCGACAATGGAATCATCGTACAGACGGCGTAATAACCAGAATCAGCTTGACGAGATTAAAAAAGTGTATGATTGTAGATACATCTCTACGTGTGAAGCTGTTTGGAGGATATTTGCTTTTGATATCCACTATAGGACACCTCCTGTTGAGAAGTTGCAATTCCACCTTCCTGGGGAAGAATCTGTGATCTTTGATGACGAGGATCCAATTGATGAGGTGCTTGAAGACGCCAGTGTCGGCATGTCAAAATTTAATGACTGGCTACAGCTAAATGAGAGAGACCATGGTGCACGTGAATTTTTGCTATGTGAAATCCCTCAACATTTTGTTTGGGATAGGAGCAAGAAGATGTGGAAGCGCAGGCAAAGAGGGTTTACGATTGGAAGGCTACACCATGTCCCTCCAAAATGTGGTGAATTATTCTACATGAGAGTAATGTTGAACCATGTTAGAGGCCCCAGGTGTTATGAGGATATTCGAACGGTTGGTGATGTTGTTTATTCAACTTTCCGTGAAGCATGTTATGCACTTGGCTTGGTTGGAGATGACACAGAGTACATTGATGCCATCGAAGAAGCCAATTACTGGGAATCAGGTGTATACTTAAGGCATTTATTCACGTCATTGCTTCTATCTGATTCGATGTCAATGCCTCATATTATCTGGGAGAAGACATGGATTCTACTATCTGATGATATTCTTTACAAGCAACGCAGATTTTTACATAATCCAGGTTAGTTGCGTTACTATTGCGTTCACTTCATATTCCTTCTCACTTATTAATTGCCAATTTTTTTTTACTGTCATGTGATTCCTGTTAAATTATGTACGCGGCTCAATTGAATTTACCATCATATCATTTGAGTAGTTAATTATGTATAACAATTCCGTTGTTTTGTCTACCAGATCTAGAGTTGTCTGACGAAGAGCTACAAAACTTAACTCTCCTTGAGATTGAGGCATCTTTACGAAGCAATGGCAGTAGTCTGGCTAGATTTCCAGACATGCCTATTCCTGACGAGTCAATTATTGAATATCTTGGGAACACATTGATGCGGGATGAGGTAGCATATGACAGGGCTGCACTGCAACGAGAGTACGAAACAGCACTGCCCATGCTTACTGCCGAACAACGCTCGGTATATGATGAAATAAGTGCAGCAGTTGCAGCAAATCGTAGCGCTGTCTTCTTTGTATATGGATATGGGGGTACAGGGAAGACATTCATAGGGCGCACTTTATGTGCTGATTTGCGCAGTAGGGGCAAGATTGTTCTCGCTGTTGCGTCGAGCGGAATTGCAGCAACGTTAATCCCTGGTGGTAGGACAGCGCATTCTAGGTTTGGTATTCCCATTAACGTTGTTGAGACGTCCACCTGCTCTGATATCAAGCCAGGGACATTCTTGACCGAGTTAATAATGAAAGCGAGCCTCATTATTTGGGATGAGGCACCAATGACACATAGACACAGCTTTGAAGCGCTTGACCGTAGCCTGAGAGATGTCATGCGTGTTGTTTCCCCAGGTAATGCTGACCTCGCTTTTGGTGGGAAGGTTGTTGTCATTGGAGGAGACTTTAGACAAATACTTCCGGTTGTTCCTAGAGGTAGTAGGTCAGATATTGTGCATGCTGCCCTATGTTCATCACATTTATGGTCGTCTTGCAAGGTTTGCTTTCTCCTGTTTGTAAATCTTTACTTTTCAAAATTAAGTGAAGTTTCAGCATTGATATCATAATAAATTTTCACAACTTCAATCTTATTCGTTGATGTACTGCTTTTTCCAATACAACTAATGCAGGTCCTTCAGTTGACTCAAAATATGCGATTACGTATTGGCAACTCATCTGCCAATGCACATGAGATCAGTGAATTTTCTAACTGGCTGTTACGAGTTGGTGATGGCAAAGAAGGTGGTCCAAATGATGGAGAAGTTGCTGTGTCTTTCCCGGAGGAAGTATTAATTCATAACGTCGATGACCCAATTGCAGCAATAGTGTTGTCGACATATCCTAACCTACTGGATCGATTGTGGGAAGATGGCTACCTACAAGATAGAGCGATTCTAGCTCCTACTCATGAGTTCGTGGAGTTAATTAACGAATATGTGTTGTCTCTTATTGACGAACCAGAAGTAGTATAGTTGAGCTCTGATGAGCCCTGTATGGATGAAGCACCTGCAAACACACCTAATACTCCTGCAATTGAATCACCTGCATGTCAACCGGATCTTCACTCAACTGAATTTCTAAATAGTGTTAAGTGCTCTGGGGTGCCTAATCATGAATTACGATTGAAGGTTGGTGCCATGGTTATGCTCATCAGAAACATTAACCAATTCCATGGATTGTGTAATGGAACGCGGTTAATTATTACTGCTCTAGCAAAAAGTGTTATTCGTTGTAAGGTGCTGACGGGTAGCCACAAGGATGACACAGTATTTATTCCTCGCTTCTCTTTGTCCCCATCTGACTCAAGTAAATTTCCGATACGATTTACAAGACGTCAGTTCCCTATTTCAGTGTGCTTTGCCATGACCATTAACAAGAGTCAAGGGCAGTCGTTGTCTCATGTTGGTCTATACCTGCTCAAGCTTGTTTTCACGCATGGACAACTATATGTCGCACTATCAAGGGTTACTAGCAAGCGCGGATTAAAAATTCTTATTTATGATACGGAGAAACGCACTACGAATACTACTACCAATGTTGTTTACCAGGAAGTGTTTCAGTATTTATAATACTATTTTTTACTTTCATCATTTGTAGTGAGTTACTATCTAACAATCTATGTACATCGCGTAACAACACCCGTGCAAATTGCACGGGTGAAAACTAGTTAATTAAATAATACATCCCCATATCAATTCCACTTCTCTTTCCTACCCACAACACAACAACGGTAATTCCACTTATACATATTTGAATACGTTTCGGAAGTGAAAACTAAACTCTTGCATACAATTTTTTTTCTTCAGTTTCATTCACTTTATTTTTATTTGAAATAATGAAATTTTGTTCTCATTTTTTTTATGCGTGAACGAATTTTTTGCGTGAACAAAGTAGTTAATAATTTGAAAAAAAAAAATTATGACAAATTTATACTTCGTATAACATATGTTAAATACTACAGTACATTGTAGCTTACTATTAGACTAAGTTGTTGCCGAAAAATGATGTTGCCCAAAAATATGAGTTGGCAAGTCTAGCTACGTCACGTTGTAGCCAGTGGCGGACCTAGGATTTTAGGGTTAGGGGGCATAATTTTTTCCCAACTTTTTACGATACATTTTCTCTATAATCCATGAATAATGAGACCGATACTAACCGTATTATTGCCTAAAAAACACTCAATAACCGTCCGAAAATGATCCTAACCCAAAAATGACGGATCCGATATTAACCTTATTATTTTAGGGTCAGAACCTGCCAAACCCAAAAAATACATAAATACCGTAAATCTCCTTCGGTTTGAAAACCATATGCCTTAACCACTACAGCAACACCAACTAGATGATATATGTTTATGTTCACTAGTTGCGCGGCCGCGCGCGATGCGCGCGGTGTCCGGGGTGGCAGTGGTGAAGTAGGTGGCCGTGGGGGACGTCCGGGCAGCCTTATGGGTATAGCTGGGGGAATTTTGTGGTGTAATGAAAAGTGTCCGCGTAGGCGGAGCGGCAGATGTGCGCGTGGGGTATAGGGGCCGCAATATTGTTCCAGCTACACTGCAGCGGGATGATGCAACGCCCATGTGGTGAGAGGTGAGACGCCACACCTGGTGGGGCACATATTTCATGAGTGTCATCCATGCAGAGAGCACTGGAAATAGCTACGAAAGCATGCTCTACATGGGAAGCAGATAACCAGGAACAACCACCTTTTCAGATAACCAGACACTTAGCTGTTACAAGCAGTCACTGAGTAAACTTTTTTCGGATGAATCATAAGTCCAGACCAAAATTCTAAAGAGACTGACATAAACCAAACCGAGATCGCACAAGGGGAGCCGAAATGCTAGAAATCCTTAAAATAGAACTAAATACCTATGTTCAAATCAAAAAGTTCAATGAATCAGATGAAGAGTAATTAGTAGTTGTCTTTTTATTCACAGCTGATCCGACTGCACTAACAGCACACCCACTGTTGCTCTTGTTGTTCTTACGTTTCACTAACGTCCCAGAAATATAGTTTCTAGGTATAAGTTCAGGAGTTCAGTGTGCACAACGTCGAAGTCCATCATGTCATCATCACGTGGTGTAGCTTCTGCGCTCGCCTTCAGTGCAACTGGTACGAACCGATACTGCGCATTCTTTGGCAAATATGCGCTGTCTTCACGGGTTGCGGCCCACAGACGTATGTACCTGAACGTTGTTGTATCGTCGGACACATGTCCCTTTCCGCAGCCCGCTTCTTCGAAAAGGCGTGACAGCCTAATGGCAGGCCATTATTTGTCCATACCCTCCTCGAACTCCAGCACTATAGCTTTTGTGAAAGCGAAGCCCGGTTGTCTGGTTATTGGTTCAAAGCTCGCAATTGGGTACCCCAAGTTTCTTAGCGTCTCCTTGAAAGTCGTGTGACGCCGTGCTGCTGTCCGACTGGCCCGTATGCGATATGGCAAGTCGTCAACTATCCAGCGAGCAGGGTACGCGTACTCACATACAAAACCTTCAATGTCATTCGCGTCTTCCATACCTGTGTTCTGTGCCGGTGTTCTGTTGTACTACAGCTCCAATCCTTCCACTACTCCCTGGCCAACGGTGATCACAACAAGGCCTTTAGTTCGGCACTACAGTCTCACAACACAACCTACAAAGGAGCGTAGCACCGGAGCGAAATCAGGGTACTCAAAATACGAGTGAGCGCAGTTCAGTCAAGACGGAGTCTAGAAATCTTTGAGTGCTCACAGCAAGCGCAGAAGCATAGTGCAGCACATAAAAACAAGCAAAAGGTAAATACACAGAGGCACAATGACCAATACAGCAGTTCGTGGGTGAGTTGTGCGGCCCTTTTTTAACCATGTGCTGCTAAAACACTAAATCGACCGAAAGCAAAGATGAAGGTTTGTGGGCGATTCTTGCAGTGGTTCAAATCTGTCACAGAGAAATGTGCGGGTGATTCTTGCCGGGTCTTTATCGCCGCATGTATCTAAAACACCAGGTGCATTGGAGGTGAAGTCTGTGAGCATCGCCTATGGGGACAAGCGGCCTATGGTTCGGGTACTAAGCAGCCGAAATTAGAGAGTAAGGTAAGCACGGAAGCGAGCGGGAAGACATACCGGATGCGGTGGGAAGAAACTTCTGGGACCACTGTTCTTGATTTCCGGCACCACTGCCTGGCCTACCGTGTTGCACTGGAGGTCAAAAATTCTGCTGCGAAGTAGAGTGTGTGAGGGAGGGACGGTGGAAGTGTGCGCATGTGACTGTCAGAATTGTTTGGTGTGGGGTTTGGTGGGTAGGTATGATTTAAATTAGGGGATTAGTTGGTTGGTGGCGCAATTAGTAGCCCATACACCCAGGGTGCGGCAACAGTCTATTTTTTTTCTATTTTTTTTGGATTTTATTTTAGTTGGGTATTTCGGTGTGGTGCAACATTATTGAGTGGTACGATCCATTGGTATTAGTGTAGGTGCGCATTTTTTTAGGTGGCACGCAATGTGTGCGACGTCGAAGTTGAATTCTATTAAGCCAGTACGGGTTCATGCTTGTTTGGAAAAATCTTTCTTGTTTTCTGCTATTTTTGAGACGAACACAGAACGAGAAAGGGTGGGAAGTTTAAGGGGATGAATGAGACAACCAGACAAGAGCGTTGGGCAAACGTTTTTCTTGAATCCGGGTCTAGTTCCTGACATCGGCCAATTTTCTTTGTGGGCCTGAATATTAGATTTTATCCATTTCAGTCATCAGGAGGAGCTCGATTCGACTTAAGGTCCGTGTTTTGCAACGTAACCAAAGACGACGAAAAAGTCTTGGTCGCCCTCGAAAGCATGCAGTATAACATGAATAAAGGTACCAATATGATCAGCCCAATTGTACTGATAACATGAACAAAGGTAAGACGTACACTTATTTCGCTAGTCTACTCCAAATATTTGACAATAATAATAACTCGAGGGAATTAGGTGTAGGCTCGTCTCCACCGTACCGTTTTTTTTTTGGGCGCGGACCTTTTTTTTACGACGTGGAACACCGATACGATGCTAGACCATTGTCCAGAACGCGATCTGTGAGAGACCACGCACGTTTCGCACACGTAGCTTACAGGTGTTCCGAAAACGACAGGTTTCAGGAAATCTACTGTCTGCAGGATTCTCTGAAAAATGAGGGTGCCCTACCAGAGTGCAGTCACCTCAACACTGTGCAGTAGTTTTTTTTTTTTTGGACTGGAGCACTTGGAACAGAATCTTCACCGCTGGTACCCCCCTGAGTGCTCTATAAATGCAAAGCGCAAGCAGTCAGTGCAGAGGGCTGGCACATTACTTCGCTCTAAAATTTTCAGCAACGAAAACAAAATGTCTAGCAATGGCCGCGTAGTCCAGACGTTACAACGGAAACTGGATGCGATTGCATCTGACGCACCAAGGCTCTTTCAGTGACTGAGCATTTTCATGACACCTGATTCAATCCGGAGAATGCTAGATCAGCAGTATCCTACGCTGCCAAGACTTAGACACCTCATGTCAGGGGATACCAGTCAGATTGCACCACCAATCCTGGTCGAACCTGTTTCATACGGTATTTATGTATTATTGCTACTATCATTCCTGCAGCTGCGATACAAGCAGTGCTGTTCGCATTCGTGAGGTTATGTCCAACGGTCGTTATTTTCTGTTGTTTTCTCGTGCATGTGGGGTCACTCGGAATAGATGTTGTGTGCGAAAGAGAAGCGCTCCTGCAGAGTCTGAAAGAAGAAGTCGTTTTATTCTTTGGAAGGCTGGAGGCAGTTATCAAGTGGAGCGCGGTGCACGACATCTGTGCTGGCATAGGACGGGTCTTCGTGCTACCACCCGATGACCGAGAACTACTCAGTATAATGTATGTGTACCGCGACAGTACGAGCAACTGCTTATGGATCAGGGGCGTCAAGCTTTTGGGTATTTATCTCCGTCCAAAGACAGTTGTGCTCGGAGGTTCGCCTGAGATTAGGACATGTGTTAAGCGTACGATATATATGAGCAAGTACTACGGTGCCCACCATTAGGTTATACGAAGCTAATGTAACGGTAACCTAGTTTCACTATGGACCAGCAGCGTCTTATGTATTGTGTGTTCTTCGAAGCGTTTTGTGTTGCCGGCATTGCAATTCCGTCAGAAATATTGTAAGTAGTGTCGTGTCTGTTTTCTACTTGTTGTGTTATGGCGTCGCTATGGATTTATTTTGGATAATGCGACCATGAGGAGCACACACTCATCATGGCCTCTATAAATATGTTGCTGATAGTTGGAACCGAACGCCGGATGAATGTGTCACTACGCTTTTGACGTGTGTCTGATCGAAAACCTTGCTGTTTCAGTTGGGTGAGAGGGAAAGACACATGCAGTTTCTATCTAGATAATAGTGCAGACGCAGGTGGTCGACTCCCACTCGTTAGAGCATTACATAGTAGAAACACATGACACAGTCCCGAATGCCACAGCATATGAACTCTCTGCATCTTTACCTTTTTCGGTGAAATCAGTAGATTACGGATGAATTGTTGAGCGTAGAAGGCTTTAGGCGACTAAATATTTAGCGTACGTAACTACTCATGAACATTACGAAAAAAACTGAAGTCAGTTCCATCGTTGATGGCAGCCTCGAAAGCAGCACAGGTGTTTCCTCTGGAAAATACATAAGACGAAGCTAGTGTTTCAGGCGGAAGAGGAGTTTGTTGGTGGACACTGCAGTTCATTCTTCAACGTCCCACATAAGTAGCTCCGGGTACAAGGTGAGGACGGCGTCCAGTATAGTCTCAAACTCTTGTTCGCCGTCCGAATCTGCCTCTGCCACTGCTCCTTCTTCCACGGCGTTCAGGACAAGTTGGTAATGCCTTTCCTCTGGCAAGTAGTCGTTGTCCTCACGTGTTGCAGTCCATAAGCGAATGCCCCCAAAAAAAACTGTTTGGTCGGGGATATGGCCCTTCCCGGAGCCGTGTTTTTCAAAGAGTTTTCCGAGCCTGAAAGCACGGGAGTAATTCTCCAGCCCTTGTTCAAACTCCACTACTATAGCCCTTTTAAGAGAGACGCCTTGGCGCCTGCGCACAGGGCCTAAGGCTACAACCGAGTATCCGAGGTCCCTCAACCTGTCCCTAAGCAGCACGTGGAAATGCGTCGTTGAGCGGGTGTTTCGTACGTCGTAAGGCATGTCGTCGATAATGCACCGAGCAGGGTACGCGTATTCAGTAAGGAAGCCTTCGGTATCGTTCAAACCTGCCATCGTCACCTGCCTGCGGACGATAGGATAAAACAAGGAGATGAGAAGCCACAGACTCTGCACGCATGCCCACTTCAGTCATACAGGTCAGATGTGGTGCGACTCACAGCTGACCCTTGAAACAGGTGGGCCCAACTGCGTTTGACTCAGATTAGTTAAGAGAAATCTTCAGAGAGTATAAGAAAGAGTCAACCAAGAAGAAGTAGGTGGAACACGGGTTGCATGTGTAGGTAAGGAAGAAGGCATAGGGAACCACAATAAACCACAGTAAAACGGAAAACATGTGAATATTCCAGTGACGAAGGCACACAAGGTGTTCATGAGCACATCATCTACTGAAATAGTAGCGAGAACATAGCAGTCATTAATTTTCAGTCTGCACCAAACAGCAGTTGGGAACCCGAGATCTATCTGACACTCTAAACCCTAGTAGTGTATTTCATCTAGACTAAGTGGCAGCTATAACAGTGACCACCGACATGAATTGACAGTCGCCGCTAAGGTAACTAAATCCCAAAACAAGCAATAGTAAACCAAACACGTGGACGAACAATAAACACTTAGGCTGATATCCGCATCAGCCTGAAACCTCGAGGTGGCCAAATGTAAGGTACGCATACATCCATGATGGATAGGCCAAATCAAATCCGCAAACTGTTCCGCATAGTAATGACCACGGACAGGATCAAGCAAAAGAGTCTGAGATCTGAGTAACTTACAGTCCTTGTTTTCCGTTGCTCGTGATCCGAAGATCTGTGGAGACGGCAGCAAACTACAGGGTCGAATAATATGGAGTAGAGCTTTTGTCTGTGGATGAGGGTAGATACTGCGGCGTTTGGTCGTCATGTGGTGTACGCGTTTTGTGGGGTAGGGTTTCTCTACCTGCGGTGGTGTACTTTAGAAGGGGGAGAGTATGTACGCGTGCAGGGTTCCAAAGACATGTATATTCCCTTATTATTTGGGGTGGGCTTTGTTTGCTTTTCTGAGGGTTCAGGACTTTCCAGGTGTCATTTGATTTTTCTTTTCCTTGGTTCACTGGATATTCTAATCGATCACTTTTGTTCGATTTTTTTCCTGTGTTGGCCAGCTTTCGTTCTTTTCCTCTGTACGCGGGATCTGTGTGGGATGACGCCAAACAGTTTGGGGTTCGTAGCATAGAGGTTGTGGGCAGGGCTCCCAACCGACGCTGACAATTGTTGGGGTTAAGGACGATGAAGTCATGAGAAGAGGTAATCCGTCTGGCGTGTGATTGACCTAATTGGATGTGGGCGCTATTTGATCTGAACTGCTATGGGAACATATTCACGGGCCAAAAATGCGAAGCAACTCAAGGAGGTTGGTGTCCTGTAATCTTTAGTGTACAATTTAAATAACATGCGTCGAAAGATAGGAAGATTGTATTGTAGTTTACGTTCCAAATGCGACTGTCTTTTTTGCACACGTTTTATGTTGCTGCGGCTTGTAACCCCTTGTTGGGGGAATCTTTTTGTGCGGTTTTCTGGTTCTTTTCAATCATGCTACCTGTTTAGGTAAACTGGGCCTGCACCTTCTCTATGGAAAGGCCAATAACATAGATAGAGTTCTTGATTAGTGGAATTTCCCAATACTACAATGGCATCGCAAAAGCCAATTACATATCCCCGAGTGTTCGGGCCACGGCAAAACAAGAGTTGTTCAAAATAGAATATTAGAAAGAGTGTGTCTGCATTGGCATTTCTGGGCCCGCAATCCAAAATACTTGAGTAGTCGACGCCTTAGACATCAGGTGATGGATCGCCAACAGCACCGGCATCGTTCGCTGTCGCCTGAACAGTAGCATGTGCGTTTGCACTAGCAGATGCTCCATGTTCCCGCTGCACTGCAGAATCGGCTTCCTCGAGGGGGGGTACCACCGGAACCAGTGCAGCAGCAGGAGGGGCTGCGGTAAGGTCTGGCGGCTGAGGGCCAGGTGCCACAATGTCCGCTGTAGCTTGCGTCACAGGGGAAGATATAATTTGCTTGACCACCCATAGCAGGATCCCATTGCGCGCAAGTGTTCCCTTAGGCCCCACTTCGATCTCTATGGTGCCCTCGCGGAGTGCGGTGCGAATCTGCTCGAACGCTGCGAAGTCATCCTAGTGACGTAGAAGAGATGTGTTAGTGTTTCGCTATTGGACATAAGTAATACAGGCAGAACAGTGTGAGGACACTAACCGTGTTTCGGATCCTAAACATGTCCGCAACCTGCATGCCAAACAGTTTCTCCACATCCGCTCCAAATGCTGTCAGTGTAAGTACGCCCGAGCTGTCCCTCACTTCAAAGTTGAAGGTTACGTTGTACAGTTCAGATGCGTTAGATAGGATGCGATGGGTGTTTGTTGTAAATGGTGAACTATTTGTATGCATACCGTGGGATGGAGCTGCAAGATTTCCTAGAGCAGTTTGAGCAAGCAAAGCGGTGGCCTGCTGGAACGTTGACCTTTTTACTGCAGCCTGAGCACCCGAGGTATGCATTCACCTTTTCAAAGTCTGCATTTTCAATTACAACGAACAGGGTGTGACGCTCCTCCTGCAATGTGTTCCGTTCCTGCATGAGCCCAGTAAAAACGTCAAATGGGAGTGGGAGGCTGCCTTTTCCTGATTATTGCCCGGTAGATTCCTTACCGTCTTTGCCAAAAGTGCCGCGATAGTGGAGAAGGTTCGAGCCGAATCAGGATTGTAGAGATGAAGAATGCGCTGCTGCATGTCTGACAGGGTCGCTTGGTTCTGTGCCATCCTGCAATAACAATGCGTTAGTGCGAGACCTGAGACATTAGGCCATAACAAAGGCCACCAGTTCTGTGGTGCCAATTTAGTGGGATAGCGTACCATTCTGTCAAGGCAAGCACGGCATCTCCAGTAGCATCTATGATGAACTAAAGGGAAGGTGTTGTCGCCATCGAAAATCATGTTGGACGTAGAAGAGTTATTGTTGTTGGACCCTCGGCACTACTACTGACGCTACTCAACCCACTAATCAATAGTAAAGGATATTCAGATAATCAGCAGATGCAGCGGAACATACCTCTATGAGGTGCGACTCTAAGGGCAGTGAACCCGACAATGCTGAAGCCGTCGTTAGAGAATGGTAGCGCGGCAGAGCCCTCAAGCGCTAGGTCGTGCCAAGCCGAAATCGTCAATGGCTGATGGACGCTGCAAATTACACAGTACAACAGCAGAGGGAGGTAGGCGTCAGACGTATTACAAGGAGTTGGCGAGACGAGCGGTGGTAAGTCTGTTAACAAACCTCTGGTCGACGACAATGATGTCACGGACGAAGATTTCACGCGCATTTTCAGTCACAATCGGCCGCGCTGCACCCTCAACACAAAGCACGATGCCCAGTACATATGCACAAAGCAAGTGGCGCTTACTGGGTGTAGTGGCGAGTAATGTGGGCAGCATATGCATAGATTAAAGAATATAGCATGTGGATCGTCCTCTGGGGAGGATTGTATGATAAAGAGGCAAACCACTACCGATGAGCTGAGGTGCACAGAATAATAAAAACCAAACATATAGGGTGAGGGCGCCTGGCTCACACAGTGGCATGTCTACATCCCGACTGTAAAAGATCTCGGCACGTACCGTATTTTTCAGCTGCTCCAGGCACCTTGGGGACTTCTGAGATCAGTATATATTCAGGGAGTACTGGTCCAGGCTTGTCTGCAATGGGTTGTATCACAGTCTAGCTGCCGAAGCTCATTTGGTAGTTCATCTCTCGCGGGTTTGTTTTCCACCGCTCATAGCACGCCTTGATCGGGGCATTTGTGATTTCGTAGACGTCGTTGTACATAAACGCATCCTTCTACCCGTCTACCTGATCGCCGAACAAAGCACCGCGCATAAGATTCCCCTGCAGCAAGCACGAAGCAGTGCATATTGGTTCAGACGTATCTAAAGAGGCTAGTCTGGTAATTTTAAAACGTGACGCAGTGAGTACGGCCAGACTTTCTCATCTTCAAGCAGAAGACTCTGGTACATTATGCCTTTCTGCGGCGATGTCCGTGTCCGTGCCTTCTCTATGACCTTCACCTTCACTTTGTATGCTTTGCTGCTGTTGTTCAACTCGTCCAGAAAAACTTGCTCCTGCTTCATTGTCTGTTACAGCATGACGGCATACAAAGGCAGATTTGTGACCACACGTTAGAAAAACCATCAAGAGACAATTGAACCAATAAAATCCTAATCTAAATGATCCATTCGAGGGCTAATTTCAAATCCTATCAACATCACATTCGCTTCTGCCAATAAACTCCGTGGAGCACCAATCCACCTAATCACACTTGCAAACATGTTGTCACCAAAAAAAGCGAATATATCCAATACCTATGCAGAAGCACACCAATCGCACCCGTCGACAGGGAATTACCTACACCCTTTGATAACCCAAGGGGGCCGATGTAACCTACACGGTCTTGCTGCAGGTTTGCCAGTGAGGCCGGGAAACTGTGCCCACAACTCATATACTAATGCACTGTGTTAGCATTCCGAAGGGGAACAGAACCCTAATTTCCCTTTCTACAGGACAGACCCTAACAGCAGTCCGAATAGCTGAGCACTACTAGCAAGGTGCAGAGTTAATGGCGTAACTAAACGAAATGAGGAGTCAGAAAACCAATTTAGAATCAAAGATGCTGGTAACAAGTACATATGCTAAATTCGTAAGGGGTATGTCCCTGCCAAACACTCGTCTCCGTGAATTCTCACAAAAAGAAAAGACTATATTTGTTCCTCTAAATGCAGTTGGTCACACAGGCAGACCGTTAGACCTAATCGAAAAGGTGAACCTGAAGGTAACAGCCTCGCAGGCTAATAGGCAAACCAGCAAACCTACGACAGTGTTGCCATAACAAGAGAACAATCACAATCTAGAAAAGCGAACAAGCGGATTTTCACACAGGCCAGACACAAACCAACAAAACCCAGAAAACCAGACTTAGTCGCACCAGCCACTGACGGTCTGAAAATCACTAATTCATTCGTGGATATAAGTTTGTAGGCAAACAATCGTATACAGACTAATAAAAGCTATCAATCAAACGAAATCAGAGGAAACAAGCTCAAATGAAAAAATCCAAATAAAAAATCACATTAAAGCTGACCTGAATCAATGAAGGTACCTAAATCAATCCGGTCACCTGAAACGAAAGGCAAAAACAGGAACATGAATCAAGCCTGAAAATCAAACTTTGTGTAGAAAACAACAGATCATCAGAACCCTATCAATCAAATATCGAAACTTCGTTAAAAAAACTAAGTAGAGTGGTCTAAAGGAAGTTGTGGACATGACATAGGTCCACCCCGACGCGGCCACGCGCGGGTTTGGGGAGGCGAATGAATCTCCATATGAGATGGTCAAATTGAAATTTAAATCGAAGTTGGAGTCGCCACCGAATTTTATGGTTATTCGGAACCGTTCGAGCCCACTCTATGTCGTAGTGGGCCGTATACAAAATACGGCCCATTTCCGATGTCAGAGTTTATTGGGCTCGTCCCTTTGCATATCGATACCGATGCCGACTTGAACGGTTAATCGTATATTGAATGACTCTCGTTGCCAATGGGTTCGGACATCCGGAAACCACGGTTCTGAGTAAGGGGTGAGGGTACGTGTTGGGAAGTTCACTAAGAACACCCAACCCCGCCCGCACATTAGCGGTCTCTACTAGGATATCGAATGATTTTTTTAATACGCGCGTTAGTAATACGATGAATGATATGCAAACATTGTTTTCCTAAACATGCGAGGAATTGAATGGGTTGCTAAGTCGGTTTAATGCATGAAAAATTTAACGTCAAAGTTGAATTTAACATGTGAGATTCGTTTTAGTATAATAAAACAAATAATGAAAAAGATATGAATTTGCTACAAGATAAACAAACGAGTTAGTATCGATTTGTAAATAATAATATAGCAAATAAAATAAATAAACGAGACCGAGAAAATAAAAATTAATCGAAATCTGAAAAATATCGTTAAAACGCTGTTTTATATAAAAAACGAAATTCGAAAAAATAATAAAAAAAGCGAAACGAGCCGCGTTTTCAGTCATCCGCGCGGCTCGCCCGGGACGCGCGCGACTCGCGTCCCGGTCTGTTTTCGGGACTGATTTCGAAAGCGGTTTTTTGAAAATTCGATGCTTTTATTAAATCGCGTACAAATATCGCATAATTTGTACTCGATCTAATATTTTCGATGTTCGTTATATTCGATAATTGACTACGAAATCAATATCAAATACTTCGAATAATTTTAGAAAAGATATAAATTTTAGAAATCGTTTCGTAGAATAATAAAATAAAACGAACGAAAAAGCTAAAAAAAGGGACTCGGGTTTCGGGCCCGTGCGCGAGACGCCTGGGAGTGGCGTGACTCGCGTGCGGGTCTGTCCGATTTTATTTTTTTGTTAGAAATTACTAATTTTGATAAATCGCGTACAAAATATGAATTAATTCGTATTCGATTTATGTTTTCGATCTTCGTCGTACCCGATATTCGATTATGAAATCGATATCGAGTATTCAGAATGAATTAAAAAAGGTTTTGTAAAAAAAAAAGTTTGAACGAAAAAAAAAGATGTAACGATTTTTAGTGTCGTCGAGATTTAATTTAATTCTTTTAATACAATATTCGATTATAGAGAATCGACATCATATTTTTAAGAATGTTGTTATATGAAAATAGTTTTTGTAGTATCGATATTAGAAAATAATAAAAAAAACGACGACCGACCCATAAAAAATAAGACGGACGAGGAGGAGAAGAGAAGAAGGAGAAATCGGGTTTTGTACACCCTCAACCTACATGCATGCTTCTGTTTACTAGGATCGGGGCTCGTCGGGACGTGGCTTGGGCACAAGAGCGTCGAGTGGATGTCGGTGAGTTGGTGGTGGTTCGGTTTGGGCGTGACGAGTGAAGGGTGTCGGGTATCGGGCCGGTTTCCTTCGGGTTTGTAATATCGGTGTATCGATGCTAGATTTTATGCTTACGAGTGTGTGTGCATGGGAATAATTTGTGATGCTTTTTTGAATATTTTGATCGATAATGAATGTATATAATGAATGTATGCAAGGGGCTATTTATAGGGAATTCCCGACCTTGGTTAGGAGAGTTTGAACTACCGCTAGAGATAGGAAATATAGGAAGCTGTAAGGCATGAGAATTCCGCTTTCTTGTCAAGGAAGAAAGGGAGCACGGCTGGAATATGCTGCTCGGCCGAGTATTTGCACTCGGTCGGGTGTCTGAATCGGCTTTCGGATAGGATTCCTACTTGAGATCGAATTCCAGCCTTAAACGGATTTGTTTAATATTTTATGTAACTGATTTTTCGTAGGATTAGAGTTCGAATCAGCCGTGTGAGGTGTCACGGCTGACTCACGTGCCTCGGAAATAATTTTGACGGGTTTTGACTCGGTCGTAAAAAGACGGTTTTACCCCTGGTGTCGGAATCGACCCAAATTAGTCTTATTTGACTCGAAACGACCCACTGGGCCTGATTTTGAGGTTGGTTTTGTGAGATATGTACTCTATAATGAGCCCAAGCCAAATGCCAATGATTTTGAGCCCGTTTCTGAATATTTAAAGCACGTTTGCGTCCGATCATCATCGGGTGTTTGTCGGAAACTGCTATAGACACCTGGCGGTCAAAATGTGGGTGTCTACATTTTGACTAAAAGATATTAGCATCTTTAGTGAATACGTATTCTACCCGACCAAATCAGGGGTGAGGAAATCCCCAGCGGAGTCGCCAAATTGTGGACATGACATAGGTCCACCCCGACGCGGCCACGCGCGGGTTTGGGGAGGCGAATGAATCTCCATATGAGATGGTCAAATTGAAATTTAAATCGAAGTTGGAGTCGCCACCGAATTTTATGGTTATTCGGAACCGTTCGAGCCCACTCTATGTCGTAGTGGGCCGTATACAAAATACGGCCCAGTTCCGATGTCAGAGTTTATTGGGCTCGTCCCTTTGCATATCGATACCGATGCCGACTTGAGCGGTTAATCGTATATTGAATGACTCTCGTTGCCAATGGATTCGGACATCCGGAAACCACGGTTCTGAGTAAGGGGTGAGGGTACGTGTTGGGAAGTTCACTAAGAACACCCAACCCCGCCCGCACATTAGCGGCCACTACTAGGATATCGAATGATTTTTTAATACGCGTGTTAGTAATACGATGAATGATATGCAAAAATTGTTTTCCTAAACATGCGAGGAATTGAATGGGTTGCTAAGTCGGTTTAATGCAACTAAAATTAACGTCAAAGTTGTTTTAGCATGTGAGATTCGTTTTAGTATAATAAAACAAATAATGAAAAAGATATGAATTTGCTACAAGATAAACAAACGAGTTAGTATTGATTTGTAAATAATAATATAGCAAAAATAATAAATATACGAGATCGAGAAAATAAATATTAATCGAAATCTGAAAAATATCGCTAAAACGCTGTTTTGTATAAAAAACGAAGTTCGAAAAATAATAATAAAAAAAAACGAGAAAGGCGCGTCGTGGCAGCCGGCCGCGCGGCTCGCCCGGGATGCCGGCGAGTCGCGTGTAGGGCTGATTTCGAAAGCGGTTTTTTGAAAATTCGATGCTTTTATTAAATCGCGTACAAATATCGCATAATTTGCACTCGACCTAATATTTTCGATATTCGTTATATTCGATAATTGACTACGAAATCAATATCAAATACTCGGAATAGTTTTAGAAATGATATAAATTTTAGAAATCGTTTCGTAGAATAATAAAATAAAACGAACGAAAAAGCTAAAAAAAAGACTCGGGTTTCAGGCCCGTGCACGAGTCGCCTGGGCGTGGCGCGACTCGCGTGCGGGTCTGTCCGACTTTATTTTTTTGTTCGAAATTGCTAATTTTGAGAAATCGCGTACAAATATGAATTAATTAATACTCGATTTATGTTTTTGATATTCGTCGTATCCGATATTCGATTATGAAATCGATATCGAATATTCGGAATGAATTAAAAAAAGTTTTGTAAAAAAAAGTTTGAACGGAAAAAAAGATGTAACGATTTTTAATGTCGTCGAGATTTAATTTAATTCTTTTAATACAATATTCGATTATAGAGAATCGACATCATATTTTTAAAAATGTTGTTATATGAAAATAGTTTTTGTAGTATCGATATTAGAAAATAATAAAAAAAGTGACGACCAATCCATAAAAAATAAGACGGACGAGGAGGAGAAGAGAAGAAGAAGGAGAAATCGGGTTTTGTTACACCCTCAACCTACATGCTTCTGTTTACTCGGATCGGGGCTCGTCGGGATGTGGCTTGGGCACAAGAGCGTCGAGTGGATGTCGGTGAGTTGGTGGTGGTTCGGTTCGGGCGTGACGAGTGAAGGGTGTCGGGTATCGGGCCGATTTCCTTCGGATTTGTAATATCGGTGTATCGAAGCTAGATTTTATGCTTACGAGTGTGTGTGCATGGGAATAATTTGTGATGCTTTTTTGAATATTTTGATCGATAATGAATGTATATAATGAATGTATGCAAGGGGCTATTTATAGGGAATTCCCGACCTTGGTTAGGAGAGTTTTAACTACCGCTAGAGATAGGAAATATAGGAAGCTGTAAGGCATGAGAATTCCGCTTTCTTGTCAAGGAAGAAAGGGAACCCAGCTGGAATATGCTGCTCGGCCGAGTATTTTCACTCGGTCGGGTGTCTGAATCGGCTTTCGGATAGGATTCCTACTTGAGATCGAATTCCATCCTTAAACGGATTTGTTTAATATTTTATGTAGCTGATTTTTCGTAGGATTTGAGTTCGAATCAGCCGTGTGAGGTGTCACGGCTGACTCACGTGCCTCGAAAATAATTTTGACGGGTTTTGACTCGGTCGTAAAAAGACGGTTTTAACCCTGGTGTCGGAATCGACCCAAATTAGTCTTATTTGACTCGAAACGACCCACTGGGCCTGATTTTGAGGTTGGTTTTGTGAGATATGTACTCTATAATGAGCCCAAGCCAAATGCCAATGATTTTGAGCCCGTTTCTGAATATTTAAAGCACGTTTGCGTCCGATCATCATCGGGTGTTTGTCGGAAACTGCTATAGACACCTGGCGGTCAATATGTGGGTGTCTACAGAGCCCCCACTCTGACTGAGACTAGGACAAGGCGAAAGTCAGAGTAGCTACCAGGCAAATCAAAGATTAGACCTGGCAGACTTCCGGTCGGGTCATTTAGGGTCCATTAGACCTGCGTGGAGGGCCCGCCGGCCGGAGACTAAAAATGTACCTGAGCTGACGATGATAACTCCGTGGGGAACCGGACTTGTCGTATAAGTCTATGCCGCTGGGGAGTTGTTTGCACGGTTTTGCCTGAGTCGTCCTGTATAATGATTTATGCAAAGTTTGCATGTAACACATTTTTAGGAGAAATGACTCGTGCTGGGGAATAAAAAATTGAAGAGGATTTTTTGAAATTTTGAATTTGGAAGAATTTTTGAAAATAAGGTATTTTGACTCTGAGAAGGAATAGGAATGCTCGGGATGACTTAGCTAGATCCTAGGAAATAGGCCTGTATGCTAAATCCCTTGGGATTAGGAATCCCAAAGTGAGGAGGAGAATCTGATTTCATGCTATAAATACCCTCTCCCTGCTCACAATTTATTCACAACTCACAATTCTCTTCTCCCTTCAAAGAAAAAAACAAGCCTTGAGAAACTTATTTATTCTTTTTAGAAATTCAATCATGGGTATCGATCGATTAGTTGGAATGTTGCAAGATTGGTCCCGATTTTTCAGGGATGCTGATAAAGTTATTTTGAATCAGAATGGCGTCACCCAGCTATCCACAATCCGTCAGATGCAAGTGGATCGTCACTTTTTGGATGCTTGCCTGTCCTATTGGGATGATACTTATCATGTTTTTAGGTTTTCTCGGGGCGAAATCTGTCCCCTTCCTGAGGAAATAGCTGCTGTAGGAGGGTGGAATCCCATTCTTCGTCCTGCTATCCCCTTTTCAGTTCATGATCCATGGAGGAAATTAAGAGAATTTTTGGGGCTTTCTCATATGGAGGTGTCCCGTATGCTGGAAGGAAATACAGTCTCCTTGATCGACCTGGCTGAAAAATTTATGAATCCAAATGACGTTCGGGCCAGGCCGGCATATAGCCGTAGGGCCTTTTTTTTTGCATGCTCCATGTCTACGCTTTTGAAGGCCATATGGACTGGTTATCTTGTATGGGCCATGTCAGACTTCTTGCCGTAGCGGATCAAATGGAGATAGAGCATAGCCCAGCTTGGTGATGACGAGAAGACGAACTGTTGACTTTTCTCGCCTTACTACCCAAAAATTCTAGGACGAGCTGCTATCTTTCTATGGAGGCCCATTGATCCGTTGGACCGTACCTTGGTGGCCTATTTATGCCTGGACCGGGTTAGAATTGCGAGATAGGGCCCGTTATCAACTGATCTTATCTTTTAGGCAGACGATTCATCTTTATCCCGATCGCATACTTAGGCAATATGGTCGGGCCCAAAGAATCCCGGAGATTGAAGCGGTCGTGAGTGAATCTACTCAGTTAACGGACGTGATGTGTGATACTTGGGCGCAAAGATGGTATACCCGGGACACTTTGCCCGTCTCTAAAGCTTCTCCCTCGATCTGGGTATCAGATTCTTATACGAGGTGGACCCAGGCAGATTCTGCTAAAGCCCGTGCTGCTTTAAAGACTGATGAAGCCTTTGACTTGCTGCGCCGAGAACAGACTAAGGATAATCGGGGCTTCTTTGATGATGGTGATACCCCGGCTACAATGGTCCGATTGATGTCAGGCCAGAAAGGGAAGGCTAAGACTTTAACTAAAGGGTCCAGCACTAAAGGTACATGGGGGAAGGTGAGCCCCCAGACGGACTTAGAAAGGAGACTCGGTCCAAGACTGGCAGCTAAGGACCGACTTGGTCCTCGGGATAGACTTCCCAAGCACGTACGAGCTCGGATCGAACCGGTGCAGGAGAAACCGAAGTCGAAGAAGCGGGTTCGAGTAAAGGAAGTTCCACTTGTGATTAGGGAACGTTCGCCCCCACCTCGTCGGCCTCGGGATCCGCGTGACCCGAAAGATAAAGGGAAGGGAAAAATGTACGAGTAGTCTCCTAAATTTTATTATTTAAGTATTACTACTATTTTTGTGTGATTTATTTTTGCGTGAGGCATTTTTTTTAAAATAATAAAAGACATATTAGTGAAAACCGTTCCTGTCTTTTCATTATTGCAGTGGTTGTACCCCTTTTGAGGGGTTGCCTACGTATCCACGATTAGTGGAATCAAACCGACCGTAGTTCAGACGTAGATTTTTGCAATTTTCGAAATACATCAAGACTATTAGTTCGAGATGTGCGACAGTAGGATCAGTAATCCTAACTCATTGACTAGCTTAATTTTTGAAAATTTTATAAAAAGATAAACTTTTAGCAAATGACACTGAGATAAGGTTTAGGGGTAGTAGCGCTTCAACTGGTCCAAGTTGGTTGGGTCGACAAATTCGTTCCCATCCAAGTCTGTCAGCATTACTGCTCCTCCTGATAAAACCTTCTTCACTAAATACGGTCCGGCCCAATTAATTTTGAATTAACCTCTTGGGTCGACTGGTAGCAAAGCCCGGACAGATTTTAGGACTAGATCGCCCTCTTTGATATTTCTGGGCCTAACCCTTTTGTTGAAAGCCCGTTTATCCTTCTTTGGTATATCTGGATGTTGTTAAGGGCTCGATATCGTCGTTCGTCCAGAAGAATCAACGAATCGTATCGGGCTTGGGCCCAATCTGCCTCAGGCACCTGACTTTCGAGTAAAATCCTCAGGGATGGTACCTCAAGCTCGACCGGCTGAACCGCCTCCATCCCATACGTCATATAGTACGGAGTTGCTCCGGTTGCGGTGCGGATTGATGTCCGGTATCCCCATAAAGCGAAAGGGATTTTATCGGGCCAATCCCGGTAATTGTCAGCCATCTTTTTAAGTATGGTGACAATCGTTTTATTTGCTGCCTCTACTGCTCCATTTGTTTGGGGACGGTAAGGCGATGATGTATGCCTTTGAATCTTATACTTTGCTAGCAAAGTAGCGGTTTCGGCTTGAAAATGGGTCCCGTGATCGCTAATGAATTCGTGCGGGATCCCGTATCGGCATATAATTTTATCTTGGATAAATTTTGCAACGTGCTTGGCGTTCAAGACACGATATGACTCGGCTTCGACCCATTTAGTGAAATATTCAATAGCCACTAGAATAAAGCAGTGACCTCCTGTCCCGGAAGGGTTCACTTTCCCGATTATATCAATTCCCCATGTTGAAAATGGCCATGGTGAGGTCATAGTATATAACAGGGATGACGGCATATGCTGGACGTTGCCGAAAATCTGACAGTTGTGACAGTGCTTGAGATATAACTGACAGTCGGTTTCCATGCTATTCCAATAGTACCCGAGTCTGGCGATTTTTCGAGCTAGCATATGGGCATTCATATGCGGGCCGTTCTCACCATCGTGTACCTCGGCCATGACCTTTTCGGCCTGTGTTTTATCGATGCATAGGAGTAAAGCCCCTTGTGCCGTCTTTTTGTACAACTGTCCATCATCCGTGCGGATGAACTGAGTGGCCCATCTTCGTAGAGCTTTCTTGGCCCGGTTTTCAGATCCCGGAGGATATTCTCCCGACGTCAAGTAGGTTAGAACAGCCTGGTACCAAGGTTCTGGATCAGTTATTTCGATGTCTTGGATAGCATTGATATATGCCGGCTCGGATCGTCTTTCGACGCAGATCGGCATGCAGGCCAGATGTTCCGGGATATTCAGTAAAGATGCTAATTTGGATAGGTCTTCCCCCATGTTTAGGAAAACACCTTTTGTCAAACGATTTCACACGACAATTTTCACAGACCGAAATACACATTCACACATCCAACATACATACATCCTCGATATCTAAAAAATAATACAAAGCAAATCCCGACGTATTCCCGAAGAAGTCTCAAAATACCGACGAAACCACCCCCATTCGGCCGAACCCGACGCCCCACACGTCCAAAAAAACGCACCATCCCAAACTCACCCGCATCATCTCGACGCTCCCAAGTTTAAACCACATCCCGACGAGCCCCGATCCGAGTAAACAGAAGCATGTAGGTTGAGGGTGTAACAAAACCCGATTTCTCCTTCTTCTTCTCTTCTCCTCCTCGTCCGTTTTATTTTTTATGGGTCGGTCGTCACTTTTTTTTATTATTTTCTAATATCGATACTACAAAAACTATTTTCATGTAACAACATTCTTAAAAATATGATGTCGATTCTCTATAATCGAATATTGTATTAAAAGAATTAAATTAAATCTCGACGACATTAAAAATCGTTACATCTTTTTTTCCGTTCAAACTTTTTTTTACAAAACTTTTTTTAATTCATTCCGAATATTCGATATCGATTTCATAATCGAATATCGGATACGACGAATATCGAAAACATAAATCGAGTATAAATTAATTCATATTTGTACGCGATTTATCAAAATTAACAATTTCGAACAAAAAATAAAAAACCGGACAAACCGCACGCGAGTCGCGCCACACCCAGGCGACTCGCGCACGGGCCTGAAACCCGAGTCTTTTTTTTTAGCTTTTTCGTTCGTTTTATTTTATTATTCTACGAAACGATTTCTAAAATTTATACCATTTCTAAAACTATTCCGAGTATTTGATATTGATTTCGTAGTCAATTATCGAATATAACGAATATCGAAAATATTAGGTCGAGTGCAAATTATGCGATATTTGTACGCGATTTAATAAAAGCATCGAATTTTCAAAAAAACGCTTTCGAAATCAGCCCGACACGCGACTCGCCGGCATCCCGGGCGAGCCGCGTGTCCGGCTGCCACGACGCGCCTTTCTCGTTTTTTTTATTATTATTTTTCGAACTTCGTTTTTTATACAAAACAGCGTTTTAGCGATATTTTTCAGATTTCGATTAATATTTATTTTCTCGATCTCGTATATTTATTATTTTTGCTATATAATTATTTACAAATCGATACTAACTCGTTTGTTTATCTTGTAGCAAATTCATATCTTTTTCATTATTTGTTTTATTATACTAAAACGAATCTCACATGCTAAAACAACTTTGACGTTAATTTTAGTTGCATTAAACCGACTTAGCAACCCATTCAATTCCTCGCATGTTTAGGAAAACAATGTTTGCATATCATTCATCGTATTACTAACACGCGTATTAAAAAATCATTCGATATCCTAGTAGAGGCCGCTAATGTGCGGGCGGGGTTGGATGTTCTTAGTGAACTTCCCAACACGTACCCTAACCCCTTACTCAGAACCGTGGTTTCCGGATGTCCGAATCCATTGGCAACGAGAGTCATTCAATATACGATTAACCGCTCAAGTCGGCATCGGTATCGATATGCAAAGGGACGAGCCCAATAAACTCTGACATCGGAACTGGGCCGTATTTTGTATACGGCCCACTACGACATAGAGTGGGCTCGAACAGTTCCGAATAACCATAAAATTCGGTGGCGACTCCAACTTCGATTTAAATTTCAATTTGACCATATCATATGGAGATTCATTCGCCTCTCCAAACCCGCGCGTAGCCGCGTCGGGGTGGACCTATGTCATGTCCACAATTTGGCGACTCCGCTGGGGATTAGCTGATACGTTACTGACCTTCAGCATCCTCAGGGTGAGACTCGAATAGAAATCGTTTGACTAGTACAATACGCGTTTTAGTTTTACGGTTCATGCATAACCCCATATTTTCCCGGGCCGGTACTGGTGACCGACGTCCCACTATACTATCGATGTAGTCCAAATTGGATATGTCGAAGGTGTCCATTAGCCGATTCGTATGGGTTTTACGGCATGTTCTATGCTCAACTCGACTTAGGAAGTCCGCCCCGATTATCGATAGGCTGTGTACACTGGTATAGACCCTTACAAACTGACCGAGACTTAGAATTAGAGCATACATGGCGTCGTTATACTGCTTCCATGACTACGTGCTACCTGATTTACAATTTTTTTTTTAAAAAACCGTCATTTTCAAAATTGCATCCTTTTAAAAATATCCAATTTTCAAAACCCGGGACATATACCGAATTTAGGATCCACGATTTTACTCAAAATAGCCTATTTTTAGCCGTTATTATGCCCATTTCAAAACTCGAAAATATTTTCGAACTTTCAAAACCCTCCCCGGTCCGCCTTTCCGTTTCCTTTTTTCGAAAAAAGGGCCGGGCTCCTCTCCCCGATTTTACTCGGGCTTTCAAAAATCAATTTCAAAACCTTCCTCTTCTTAGGACTTCCCGTATTTAGCAGTGTCGGGTCGTGTCATAAGTCGTCAAGGTCTTCTAGCGTCGAAACTCCATCGATCTTATATCACGGATTTTCTCCCTATCCCAGTCCGCCTTATTAGACTAAGGCAAGGCCCACCTACGTAAGACATACTCCTACAAGGGTCGGCCCGTCTACACAATCGAGTCTAGAAATCTGGGGAATGTCTCACGTGAACCTCCTTTCAAACAGGGCCCAGCCCACACAACTGGATCCTAAAGGAGGCCCACCTCTCATGAGTCATCCGTCTAGATGTCTTCCCGAGTCGTTTCCGCTCTAGTTTCCCTTTTCCTTGCTCGGGATGTACTTTAGTTCTATGATTTGGGCTAGTCGGTGATTACGTGGTGTTCTTACAGACATGCCACCTCACACCCGAACCATGAGTAAGGACTCAATTTATCAACTGAACGCCGCATTGGCCAAGATCCAAGAACAACTCGACCAAATCAGGGGTGACCAGATCGCCATTGTTACCCGGGTTAGCGCCATAGAGCAGGATAGGCCGAGTGATGAAGACGAAACTAAGGGCCCATTAGCCGAATTGACCAGCGCGGTCCTCAAGCTACAAGAGCAGGTCCACTTGTCAGGCCTCCCGATGTTCGACGAAACCGAAGACCCGGTATTACATATCCGGGCCTTCAAAGAGTTTATGGCCCTAAAAGAAGTCAAGTCCGACATGTTCAAGCATCTGTTCGCTTCCTCGTTAGAGAAGCACCCGAAAGCTTGGTTTTATATGCTCGACTCCAAAAAGTACAAGACTTGGGACGACGTGGCGACGGAATTCGCTCGGAACTACGCCGACAATGCGGAGATCCAGACAACCATGCGTACTCTCGAAGTCATGGCCCAAGAGCCAAAGGAGGGTTTCACCAAATACCTCCAAAGGTGGAGGGCCGAAAGTGTCAAGCTGGTCGACAAGCCCAGCGAAAAGGTACTAGTGGAGGCCTTTGTGAAAAATCTCCTCCCATCTTACCGGATCCACCTCCGGTACGCTATCATACCCAAATTCGCCACCTTAACCGAGATGGGTACAAGAATCGAAGACGATCTAAGGTTAGAGAGCCTTACTAAGGCCTCTACAAAGGGTTATCGAGCCAGTTCATCTTCTGGCAAGCCCGCAACTACAAGTGCGGCCCGAAGCATCTTCGACGAGGTTAATTTGCTAGACACCTCAACCAAAGGAATACTCCAGCCCGAGTATTCACGGACATAGGGACTACTTATGCCGACGCCTTACAAAGGCTATCTTCCAAAGGCCTGATCCAACCTATAGGCCCAATGCCAGAGGTCCCTGTCAAGAAACGGTCCAAAAGCTACAACGCACAGGCCTATTGCCGCTATCACCAAGGCAACGGGCATGACACCGAAAAATGCTGGAAGCTAAAGCATCTCATTCAAGACCTGATCGAGAGTGGGAAGATACCATTACCCAGCGATAAGCCCAGTAACAAAAACAACCCTCTTGCTACTCACGCCATTTCTACTGGAGAAATAATCGATTGCACTCATCTCATTTCCCCATTCATTCACCAAATCAACGGGATATGAAATGACGATGAAGACGATGTTTACCTGACTAAGGGGGAGACTGTCCCCATCACGGCCGAAGAGATCCGGAAGGCCAAAACCAAAGCCTTGGTCGGTACTCATGTCATCACGGCCGGATCTTCGGCCCCGGGATCCGTCACTAAACCCGCCAAGACGAACTCTATACTTGAAGAGCCAGACACCGACACGGCCCTAGTCAAGCAACTAAAGAGGGTCTGAACTGACCTTACCATATGGCAACTTCTGGTTAGTTCTCAAGAACATCGGGCAGCACTTACTAAGGCTCTCGATGAAATCAAGGTGGACTCGTCGGTTACCCCCACTGAAATGGTAGCCACTATCCTGCCTCACCTCAAGGGCAAGTCCAAAGGAGAAGGCCCACTTATCACCTTCTCTGAATCTGATCTGCCACCATTTGGGGCCACCCACAACCTGGCCCTATATATCACGGTGATTTGTCGAGGCAAGTATCTACCCATGACCCTAATCGATGATGGGTCGACTGTGAACGTTCTTCCCTTAAGGACTGCAAAGGCTCTCGGCATTACCGAGACTGACTATCTTCCTACTGCACAAACTATCCAGGCTTTCGATGGAAGCCCAAAATCAGTTGTCGGGGCCGTCAAGCTGACCATCATAACAGGCCCAATTGAAAAAGAGCTCGAATTCCAAGTGATCGATGCCACTTCATCTTTCAATCTGCTACTTGGAAGGCCTTGGATCCATGCGGTTAAAGCCGTATCCTCCACTCTTCACAGGAAGGTCAAGCTACCTTTGCAAGACGGGGTCATCACCCTCGAAGCTACTCCCATAACCGTGTCAAGCTGCAACACGGCTGGTTCAATCGACCCGCGAGGATTCAATTTCGTGGGAATGATCGATGAGGAGTATCTCTTTAGGCCCTACTTCACAACCAGCATCGACGCAATGTTGCAAAATTTGGGCTACCTGCCGGGGGCTACTTCAAGGCCCGATCTCCCGGCTGGCAAGATCATCGATGTCTTAAGCAATGAAGAGTCGAAATTCGGTTTAGGGTATGCCTTAACCCCGGAAAACGTGGTCCAGGCCGGCATCCAAAAGGCCTGCAACATTCTCAAGGGTACCTACTTGGGCCCCTACAGCCTGAAACTGAACTTCGTCACTCCAGTATTCGGAGCTGTCCAGACGAGTCTTTACCAGCCCACTATAACCTATCCTGAGGTCAATTTCATCCCAGATAATATCTTTGCTCTCATCTAGGCCGAATCAAAGGAGGATTCGAACCAAGCTGAGCCCGTGCTGGGGCTCCTATTCGAGGACAGCAAGATAATCCCGACCCCTAAGGAGGAATTGGTCAACCTGATCCTCCATAGCAGCAAGTTCGATCCAACCAAGTTGATCTCTGAAGTAGGTACTGACACTGGGAAGAGGGCTTGGAGGAAGACAATCAAATGGACCGACAGCGAGGGCCGAGTCAACAAGCTCAGTACCGGCGAAGGAGATATGCAGGGCGACGAGTCTAATCCGAGTCCGAGTCAGAGTCAGAGTCGGAGTCTGAGTCTAGGTCTAGAAGGTCCAGTACTAGGGTCGAGTCTGTAACCCCTTTTCCTTTAGCTGTACCTCCGGGAGTCTCGGAATCTGTCCCGAGAGCACTCCCCATACCGCCTCTGACCAGCGATCAGATGGCTGCTCTCTTTGAGCTATTTTCGAAGCTCTCTATCAATAATAACGATAACCGTTCTGCTTACGACTTGTCTTATTTTCAAAACGTTTTCAAAAACTTTATTTGCAATGACATTGAGAAACCCGAAGAACAGGTACCACTACCTCAGCATCTAGTCGAGCAACTCAAACAAAGGGAGTCCCGAGATCCGGTGATCGAAGAAACCGATTTCATCAATGTAGGAACCCCTTTAGAGCCTCAGACGCTTAGGTTAGGTTTATCCCTAAACCCCAAGGAGAAGCAACAATTCACCGATCTCCTCCATGAATTCAAAGACGTCTTCGCATGGTCCTACAAGGACATGCCGGGAATAGACCGGGAGATAGCCGAACACCGTATACCCATCAAAGACGGGTGTAAGCCGGTAAAGCAAAAACTCCGAAGAATGAGGCCCGAATGGTCTCTCAAAGTCAAAGAAGAAGTTGACAAACAATTCAAAGGGGGCTTTATCCAAGTGTCTGAATATCCAGACTGGGTTGCAAATATCGTACCGGTACCCAAGAAAGACGGAAAGGTACGAGTTTGTGTAGATTTTCGGGACCTTAATAAGGCCAGCCCGAAAGATGATTTCCCGTTGCCACACATCGACATACTGGTGGACAACACGGCCGACCATGCCCTTCTATCCTTTATGGACGGGTACGCCGGATACAATCAGATCAAAATGGCAAAAGTAGACATGAGTAAGACCACCTTCACTACACCTTGGGGGACTTACTGTTACACTGTTATACCATTTGGGCTTATCAACGCCGGTGCCACTTATCAACGGACCGCCACTACCTTACTACATGACATGATGCATAAGGAAGTAGAGGTCTACGTGGACGATATGATCGTTAAGTCCAAAGAACGAAGCGGGCATATTCTGGCCCTTAGGAAATTCTTCACCCGACTACGCAAATACAACATGAGGTTAAACCCTCAAAAATGCAGTTTCGGGGTAACATCGGGCAAATTACTGGGCCATATCGTCAACCAGCGCGGCATCGAGGTTGACCCAGCCAAAATCAAAGCCATTACCGAGATGCGACCACCTAAAACCGAAAAGAAGATTAGGGGGTTTCTCGGGAAAGTCCAATATATCAGCCGGTTCATTTCGAAGCTAACCATGGTATGTGAACCCATTTTCAAAAAACTGAAGATAGGATAACGGGTACTGTGGGACGACAAATGTCAAGCAGCATTCGATAAGATCAAAGAGATTTTGTCATCTCCGCCGGTATTAATGCCACCTCAGCATGGCCTGCCTTTGTCGTTATATCTGACAACGACCGAGACAGCCATGGGGGCTATGCTAGCCCAGACAGTCGACTCGGAAGAACGAGCCATTTACTACATCAGTAAAAAGTTCCTAGAGTATGAATGCAAATACACGATGCTCGAAAAGACATGTCTAGCCCTGGTTTGGGCCACTAAAAAGCTCCGACATTACATGCTTAGCCACGAAGTGCACGTACTATCAAGAATGGATGCAATCAAGTATCTGTTCGAAAAGCCCATCCTCAACGGTAGAATATCTAGATGGACTTTAATGCTAGCTGAGTTCGACCTCAAGTTTGTACCATTAAAGGTCATCAAGGGCCGGGTAGTTGCCGAGTTCCTCGCCGATAGTCCGGTATCTGAAGAGGGACACACCGATACTTGGGCCTTCCATGACGAAGATATATTCCATACCGACACAGAGACATGGGATCTATATTTTGACGGGGCATCCAACTTTCGAGGATTTGGTGTCGGGATTTTACTAATCTCACCACAAGGGGAGCACGCCCCGTTATCCATCAAGCTAGACTTCGACGTGACTAATAACGCAGCCGAATACGAAGCATGCATTCATGGGTTGCAAGTCGCCGCTGATTTAGGAGTAACAAACCTCCGGGTCCATGGTGACTCATCATTAGTCATTAATCAAGCACTCCAGAAATGGAAAACTCGGAACGCAAATCTCGTAGCTTACCAAGCACGAGTAAGGGTTCTCGAAAAACAATTCCAAAAGGTAGAGTACATTTATCTACCCCGAGAAGAAAACCAGTTTGCGGATGCGCTATCCAAATTAGCATCTTTACTGAATATCCCGGAACATCTGGCCAGCATGCCGATCTGCGTCGAAAGACGATCCGAGCCGGCATATATCAATGCTATCCAAGACATCGAAATAACTGATCCAGAACCTTGGTACCAGGCTGTTCTAACCTACTTGACGTCGGGAGAATATCCTCCGGGATCTGAAAACCGGGCCAAGAAAGCCCTACGAAGATGGGCCACTCAGTTCATCCGCACGGATGATGGACAGTTGTACAAAAAGACGGCACAGGGGGCTTTACTCCTATGCATCGATAAAACACAGGCCGAAAAGGTCATGGTCGAGGTACACGATGGTGAGAATGGCCCGCATATGAATGCCCATATGCTAGCTCAAAAAATCGCCAGACTCGGGTACTATTGGAATAGCATGGAAACCGACTGTCAGTTATATGTCAAGCACTGTCACAACTGTCAGATTTTCAGCTAACAAAACGATTGTCACCATACTTAAAAGAATGGCAGATAACTACCGGGATTGGCCCGATAAAATCCCTTTTGCCTTATAGGGATACCGGACATCAATCCGCACCGCAACCGGAGCAACTCCATACTATCTGACGTATGGGATGGAGGCGGTTCAGCCGGTCGAGCTTGAGGTACCATCCCTGAGGATTTTACTCGAAAGTCAGGTGCCTGAAGCAGATTGGGCCCAAGCCCGATACGATTCGTTGATTCTTCTGGACGAACGACGATCTCGAGCCCTTAACAACATCCAGATATACCAAAGAAGGATAAAACGGGCTTTCAACAAAAGGGTTAGGCCCAGAAATATCAAAGAGGGCGATCTAGTCCTAAAATCTGTCCGGGCTTTGCTACCAGTCGACCCAAGAGGAAAATTCAAACCTAATTGGGTTGGACCGTATTTAGTGAAGAAGGTTTTATCAGGAGGAGCAGTAATGCTGACAGACTTGGATGGGAACGAATTTGTCGACCCAACCAACCTGGACCAGTTGAAGCGCTACTACCCCTAAACCTTATCTCAGTGTCATTTCCTAAAAGTTTATCTTTTCATAAAATTTTCAAAAATTAAGCAAGTCAATGAGTTAAGATTACTGATCCTACTGTCGCACATCTCGAACTAATAGTCTTGATGTATTTCGAAAATTGCAAAAATCTACGTCTGAACTACGGTCGGTTTGATTCCACTAATCGTGGATACGTAGGCAACCCCTCAAATGGGGTACAACCACTGCAATAACGAAAAGACAGGAACGGTTTTCACTAATATGTCTTTTATTATTTCAAAAAAAAATGCCTCACGCAAAAATAAATCACACAAAAATAGTAGTAATACTTAAATAATAAAATTTAGGAGACTACTCGTACATTTTTCCCTTCCCTTTATCTTTCGGGTCACGCGGATCCCGAGGCCGACGAGGTGGGGGCGAACGTTCCCTAATCACAAGTGGAACTTCCTTTACTCGAACCCGCTTCTTCGACTTCGGTTTCTCCTACACCGGTTCGATCCGAGCCCGTACGTGCTCGGGTAGTCTATCCCGAGGACCAAGTCGGTCTTTAGCTGCCAGTCTTGGACCAATTCTCCTTTCTAAGTCCGTCTGGGGACTCGTCTTCCCCCATGTACCTTTAGTGCTGGACCCTTTAGTCAAAGTCTTAGCCTTCCCTTTCTGGCCTGACATCAATCGGACCATCGTAGCCGGGGTATCGCCATCATCAAAGAAGCCCCGATTATCTTTAGCCTGTTCTCGGCGCAGCAAGTCAAAGGCTTCATCAGTCTTTAAAGCAGCACGGGCTTTAGCAGAATCTGCCTGGATCCACCTCGTATAAGAATCTGATACCCAGATCGAGGGAGAAGCTTTAGAGACGGGCCAAGTGTGCCGGGTATACCATCTTTGCGCCCAAGTATCACACATCACGTCCGTTAACTGAGTAGATTCACTCACGACCGCTTCAATCTCCGGGATTCTTTGGGCCCGACCATATTGCCTAAGTATGCGATCGGGATAAAGATGAATCGTCTGCCTAAAAGATAGGATCAATTGATAACGGGCCCTATCTCGCAATTCTAACTCGGTCCAGACGTAAATTGGCCACCAAGGTACGGTCCAACGGATCAATGGGCCTCCATGGAAAGATAGCAGCTCGTCCCAGAATTTTTGGGTAGTAAGGCGATAAAAGTCAACAGTTCGTCTTCTTGTCATCACTTGGTTCGGACGATATCGCCTTACATCTAGAGGAGGATCCAAGATCGATAGCCTCTCAAAAAGCCATAGCTGAAAAAAAAAAAAAAAAAAAAAAGTCAAAATCGCGAAAAGTCAAAGCGGTCAAAAAAAAAATTCGCAAAAATCGAAAAAACGAAAAAACGGGAAAATCGAGAAAAGGCCGCGGAAATCACGAAAAAAATCGAAGACCGAAAAATCGGAAATTGAAAAAAATCAAAAATTGCAAAAATCGAGAAAAAATCAGCCTACCTGTAGAAGACGGGTGCTACCGGTCAGCCTGATCGATGGATCCCTCTTACGATTATCTAAGCCTTGGATGATCTCCCCAGTAATCAGCCAAGCTGGGCTATGCTCTATCTCCATTTGATCCGCTACGGCAAGAAGTCTGACATGGCCCATACAAGATAATCAGTCCATATGGCCTTCAAAAGCGTAGACATGGAGCATGCAAAAAAAAGGCCCTACGGCTATATGTCGGTCTGGCCCGAACGTCATTTGGATTCATAAATTTTTCAGCCAGGTCGATCAAGGAGACTGTATTTCCTTCCAGCATACGGGACACCTCCATATGAGAAAGCCCCAAAAATTCTCTTAATTTCCTCCATGGATCATGAACTGAAAAGGGGATAGCAGGACGAAGAATGGGATTCCACCCTCCTACAGCAGCTATTTCCTCAGGAAGGGGACAGATTTCGCCCCGAGAAAACCTAAAAACATGATAAGTATCATCCCAATAGAACAGGCAAGCATCCAAAAAGTGACGATCCACTTGCATCTGACGGATTGTGGATAGCTGGGTGACGCCATTCTGATTCAAAATAACTTTATCAGCATCCCTGAAAAATCGGGACCAATCTTGCAACATTCCAACTAATCGATCGATACCCATGATTGAATTTCTAAAAAGAATAAATAAGTTTCTCAAGGCTTGTTTTTTTCTTTGAAGGGAGAAGAGAATTGTGAGTTGTGAATAAATTGTGAGCAGGGAGAGGGTATTTATAGCATGAAATCAGATTCTCCTCCTCACTTTGGGATTCCTAATCCCAAGGGATTTAGCATACAGGCCTATTTCCTAGGATCTAGCTAAGTCATCCCGAGCATTCCTATTCCTTCTCAGAGTCAAAATACCTTATTTTCAAAAATTCTTCCAAATTCAAAATTTCAAAAAATCCTCTTCAATTTTTTATTCCCCAGCACGAGTCATTTCTCCTAAAAATGTGTTACATGCAAACTTTGCATAAATCATTATACAGGACGACTCAGGCAAAACCGTGCAAACAACTCCCCAGCGGCATAGACTTATACGACAAGTCCGGTTCCCCACGGAGTTATCATCGTCAGCTCAGGTACATTTTTAGTCTCCGGCCGGCGGGCCCTCCACGCACAAAACCAACCTCAAAATTAGGCCCAGTGGGTCGTTTCGAGTCAAATAAGACTAATTTGGGTCGATTCCGACACCGGGGGTAAAACCGTCTTTTTACGACCGAGTCAAAACCCGTCAAAATTATTTCCGAGGCACGTGAGTCAGCCGTGACACCTCACACGGCTGATTCGAACTCTAATCCTACGAAAAATCAGTTACATAAAATATTAAACAAATCCGTTTAAGGATGGAATTCGATCTCAAGTAGGAATCCTATCCGAAAGCCGATTCAGACACCCGACCGAGTGCAAATACTCGGCCGAGCAGCATATTCCAGCCGTGTTCCCTTTCTTCCTTGACAAGAAAGCGGAATTCTCATGCCTTACGGCTTCCTATATTTCCTATCTCTAGCGGTAGTTCAAACTCTCCTAACCAAGGTCGAGAATTCCCTATAAATAGCCCTGATACGTGTCGTTACCGCACTCAAATTAATAATTTATAACCTTACTCTTATCACACTAACGATCTTAAAAGTACGTAGTATAGTAGAAGTAAGGGTCGATCCCACGGAGAGACGATTTATTCATTAGCTAGTCCACTACATATTTACTATTATGAATACCATATTAACAATATTAACAAGAATATATACGGAATGGGGGGTTTAATTAATGGTCTCGAATAATTTAAACTAATGAACTACTCCAAAATAAACTATACTCATGTCCTAAACCTAATATATACAAGTGAAACAAGCATAATAATTCGGCTCATATATTTCTTATACTTGGTTACCCATTCAGTTACTAAATCGACTCGTCATACCCACATTATTTTATTACTAGATTAATTGTAGAGAATTTAGCCGCTAAATCTCCCTATCTTTCCTTACTTATAATCGATGTCGAGCCGCTCGATCACCAATTCTAACTAATTAATTATTACGTAAGCTTCGACGCTCCGTAAGTTAACTAGTCGCATTAAGGACGAGAAAGACATCATTAATCCTAGCCAATTAAAAATTAACTAGATCAAATTATACTCCTAGATTAACCTAGTGACAATTCGCAGTCTTAAATTAATATAGTTGCTACTCGGTTGTATAATTTAACGCCGCGCCAAATAATACAACTAGCTATTGAACAATAAGAACGAGTATAAAATTGAATACTAACAAAATAAAATTGGTAAAACTAATTGATTTCATAACTGAACGATTAACGTCATATAAGATACAAGACAAAATTAATAACTGAAATTAACAAGTATTAAGGAGTAGAGAACTTAATATCTAGGCCCAAGAGACTCCTCCTTGATTCGGTTTCGACACCTCCACAAGTAGTAGTACTTCCGTCTTCCCTCGAGTTGAAGCCGCTTCACCCGACGGACTGCTCCGAGCTCCAAAAAAACCGTTAACTTCAATTACTAAAAGGGTTTGGTATTTTTGTGTTTGCTTGCTTAGTTGATTCATGATGGGAGATCGGGTATTTATAGTTGCATTGGATCAAAATTTAGGAAAGATTTGAGGTATAATTTCTGGGTAGAAATATGGAAACTGATGAGAGTAAGAAATATGAGGAATATCTTGTTTCCATAATCTCCTCTCTATTGATAGTTCGTATCTTTCAACTTCCAGCCACTTCTTGTGCTTTTTTTTGTTCTTCATTAGATTTCCTTCCAAAACTTCTCACTGCCCTTCATATCTTTCTTTATTTGCTTTAGATTTTTCAATATTACGTCCTATAAATCTCAGTCTGACTCCCATGTTATTTGGTTATTACCTGTTAATCAAAAAGTACATGAATTAATCATTTTGATATGAAAAGTGACAAATAAGGTAATCAAATCCCGAAATTAGTAAAAGTGGGATAAATAATATAAATAATGTAATAGACGACCATAAAATAATATAATAACGGGGTACAAAATATGAATGATTCGGGAGTTATCAAATTCCCCCACACTTAGCTTGTTGTCGTCCTCGACAATGATAAAACCTTAGATACAATTAGATAGATCAACCTCGACGATTTCGGACAAACCAAAACAAGATTACCGACGACAAACTAAATTATTTTAAGTTAGATAAATTAGTTCACTAAGTTAGAGAAGTCAATAAAAATATTTGAGTTAGATTAGGACGCATATATACTAAACTTTTTCCTCCACATGGAACTATTCAACTCATTAATTTAACAATATTTAATATTTTAGACCGCTTCTAAATATAAATTATAAATGAACTCATTATTTTTCACACTCATTGAACTACCTAAAAAAAAAGTTGTATAAAAATTGACTCAAAAAGACGAGTTTCGGCAATTTAAGGTCTTTGGGGAAGGGGATTTACTTTCCGTACATTCCTATTACCAGTTCAGTACGAGGATCGTTCTCCCGAGCTCATAGGCAAACTAAACACCTCATCTCACTTTTTTCTGTAATTATTATTATTATTTCATTTTTCTCTTTTTTTTATTTTTTGTATATTTTTTTGTTTTTTTTTCGATTATTTTTTATTTTTTTTTATCTTCCCTTTTTTGCCCGATCAAGTAACCCATGTAACGAGTTTTCAATCAATGACTCCCGCCCTTCCGGACAAGCCATTAGGCATTCTCCCAATCCCATTAGGACTAGGTTCCCCTCGGATTTACTAACTCGAGTCACAAGAACGACTCACTCACTCTTGAGGCGTCTAATCTTCCTTAGCCCTAATTAGGAGTCACCTAGGAAAGCAAATTAATTTAACAAGACCGGCTTACTTTTCGTACCTCTAGAGTCAATAAAAAAATATAGTAAGGTAGTACAAATAAGTGCTATTCTTTATAATTCACTTATAACTCAAATTTAAAAGAAACTTAAAATATCATCTACTATTAAATTAATTAATCCAAGTTCGATCGAGAGGAAAAATAACTGCATATATAACTTCAAAACATTTTTTTTTAATATTAGTAACAAAAGTTAGTAAATTTTGAAAAATTGTTAGATTAGAGCTTGTCGTCGACTCTCTTGTTTTAGTTAGCCTAAAAACGCCTAGGTTGTAACTTTAAAGCATACTTTCAAAATCTTAAAATAGACTCATTTTATTAAGATTTTAATTAACTCCCCCCCGCACTTAAGATCGACATTGTCCTCAATGGCAAATGATAATAATAAAATATGGACATCGAGATAAAAATTCAGCGTATAAATAAGAGGGATAAGAGCACTTAGCGGATTCAATGTATGACTCATGATATTCGGTGTTGGCAACTCCCATAGAACTTGTCCAAAATCTCGTCGTCTGATTACTTTGCCACGCTCCAAGGAATTAATTTACCCTACCGCAACCCAAAATCCATAATAACGGCAACCTGTAAAAGAGAATCACTAGACAAAGACAAGTGAAGGACGAAATATACGAAAGTGAAGTTGACGACGAGATATACGAAAGTGAGCAACAATGAAATATTTTATTCTATTTATTCTATCTAATACTTATATTTTTGGTGCAACCGACCCTATTAACATCCCCTTACAAAGGTTGCGAAACTCAGGGAGGCACTTAAGCCGACTCGACTAAATGAAAACAATTAATAGAATACAATTAAGCTTGGGTTGCCTCCCAAGAAGCGCTTAGTTTAACGTCTTTGGCTCGACGTAGTTAGGATATTCTTAAGAGTCTGACAATTCCGCAACCGCCATCTTAAACATACCTTCTAATCCAACCATCTGCCTTGTTTCACCCAATAATATTTCAATCACGTCTAATCCCAATATTTCTACTTCGGATTAGGGATTATTTGTGCAGGAAGCTTACCTGAGAGGGTGGTTTCAATATTACTCAAGGTCGTACATATTTGCCCCAATTGTGAATCTAATTGTTGAAGATGAGCATCTGTTTTCTGTTGGTACGACACACCTTGGTTCTGAACTTGACCAACCGTATTAGCTAGTTGCTTTACCATGTCTTCTAGTGATACGGAATAGGGTTGAGGTGCATGAGGTCTAAAATTATTTTGATTAAAGGGTCTAGGTCCTGAACCGTATCTAAGATTATGGTGATCTTTCCATCCCTCATTATAGGTGTTTGTGTAAGGGTCATATTTTCGATTTTGGTTACCATTAAAATCACCCATAGCATTTACGTTTTCAGACATACCAAGCTGACCAACATCATTAACTCGCAAATTATCAGAACTTACAGCAAAAACGGTCTTTTTCGAATGATCAGTGACAAGTTTCGAGACAAGAGTAGTCAAAGTCGCAATTTGTTGGCCATTTTCTTGAATTTGATCCTTTAAAGCAGTCATATCAGCACTACTAATCCCATTTATTACCCCTACATCCTTCCGAGAACTAAATTGTTGAGTATTTAAGGCCATGCTATTTAGTAGTTTCCTAGCCTCGGTTGGTGTTTTATCAGCCAACATTCCCCCACTAGCAGCATCAATGTATTGTCTATCCTTACTTAAAAGACCCTCGTAAAAATAAAACAATAACAGTTGCTCAGTTATTTGGTGTTGAGGACACGATGCACAAAGCCTATTAAATCTTTCCCAATATTCGCATAAGGACTCATCATACCCCTGTTTAATATCACTTATTTCTTTCCTAATAGAAGCGACTCTACTAGCGGGTTGAAATTTTTCGAGAAAAGCAATTTTTAATGTATCCCAACTAGTAATAGAACTTGGGGGTAAGTAAAATAACCATTGTTTAGCAGCCCCCTCTAACGAAAATGGAAAAGCCTGCAATTTAATATCCTCTGGTTTAACCCCCTCACATTCCATAGAAGAGCATGTTAAATCAAAAACAACTAGATGCATATTAGGCAATTCATCTGATTTACCGTAAAACTTAGGAAGTAAACTAAGAAAACCAGAATTTAACTTTAAAGGTTTTTCAAGAGTAGGAAATACGATACTCAATGGGGTGGTCGCCACATCCGGTGTAGCCAATTGCTTTAATGTCTTTTCAGCCATCTCTACTTCTTATTCCTCAATAAAGAATTTGTCGAGCTCTAATGGTTCCTCGGCCTTTCTTTTCATAAATTCTTTCCGTAGCCTCCTTGCGGTTTTCTCGATTTCGGGATTGAAATTTATAGCTCCTCTGGATCGACGAGTGTTATGATGATGCATACACCTCTAAGAATAGGAAAAGAATGGATAATTAGTGAAGGTACAAATCAATGCATATATAGAGACTTGGGTTGCTCATCACAATGTTACGGATACCAAATAGAAACATATGTCACACAAAAAATTTCACACAGTCACTTTACAAATTTGCAAAGTAAGAACAATACTTGTGGAATTGAAAACAAGAGTACATAATCAGGAGACATGAAATATGAAAATACCATATAATACATGGGGAATACAATATAATATAGTACATATTAAATTTAATAACTCGTGGGATGCAGTATATATGTACCGTAGCATAACGTATGTATATTCAAACGATTAAAACACACATTGATTTTACATGAGAATGAAAAATTAACACATTATATTAGTATAACTTAGTAAAAATTAGTATTAAAAATTTAACTAACAAGATACATGTCGAAAACAAAATAAGCAGCACCTTACTCCTCACTCAAAAAGATCCTCCCTGCGTGACAATTATGTCTCAGGTTTTGTGCAATTTAAACAAATTGATACATAATTGATTATGTGAGAAAATTTAAATTAAATAATGATACGGTGCAAACATTTGTACAATGATGGTGAACAACAAATAAATAAATAAAATTTGATACAGGCAATGATTACTTTTCAAGCGAAACATGAGACCCAGTACGGCAAGCTTACACACACACACACATATATATATATATATATATATATATATATATTGATTTAGGTTCATTTGAGAACCACTCACTCAATGAGAACTGTGAGAACTCTTCTCAGCCATCAGATCCTCTTATGGAATGGATGGTTGAGATTCATTTTGTTTTGTCTGATGACTCTCACCCCTCTAATTCCTCTCTGCCTTCGTTCATCCAACTAAACCCACTAATTTCTCTCTCCCTTCATTCATCCAACTAAACCCAATTCATTTCCCTTTCGCCATTTCGATCGTCTTCACCATTTCTCCATTTCCTCGCCTTAATTTCCAGGTATCCCAACAATTCAATCGTTTGGTTCTTGCAATTTATCGTCAACTTATCATCATCATCAGGCAATTTGTCATCTCACTAAACTAAATTAATTAGGGTTGATGAATTATTCGATTCTCAGAAATATGGAATTAATTAGGTCAAATTATTATGATTATAACAATTTTACACTTTCTTCAACCCTAATTTCTGAATTTAACTTGTTTTTAGGGTTCAATTGTGAAATTATATGTTCAAGTATGTGAAATTGAGGTTTTAGTGTACTGTATGAATCGTTGTTGAATACCTCGGTAATTATACTGAAAAATGGCATTGAAAGCGGTAGACTGTAGGCCAGGGTATATACTGTAGACTGTAAAATTGTGAAATTCTTCAATTGTGAAATTGTGAAATTGGGCTGTAAAATACCTCGATTGTAGCTGTGAAATTGTGAAATACCTCGATTGTGAAATTGGGTTGTGAAATTGTTCAATTGTAGCTGTAAAATACCTCGACAAATGTTCAATTGTGAAGTTGGGCTGTAGACTGTAGGGTATATTCTCCTAAATGCTAACTTCGGACAAACCAATAAAGGCAGCGTTGAAAGCTCTGGGTATGTACTGAAATCGACATTGAAATGCATCTCGTAGATAGATACTGATATGTCCTCAAGTTTGCGAGTTATATCATATTCCGACATTATTGTCTCGTATCTAAGATACATATGTTCTTGACTATAACAAGCGTGATATGATTGAACACTCGGGGTTATGTCGGCTTTTGTTTGGTCTTATATAGGACGATCTCACCTTGAGGCTGTGTACTAGCCGCTTTCGAAATGGACTTTTTTCCTAATTTAGTTGGTAGTAGCTTCATATCTTAATTGTTTTGTTTCATTTTTTTGCTCACAGGCATGGAGGTTAAAAGTACCGTTGTAGGTAGTGGATCAAACAAAACAAAGCGAGATGAATTGATATTGGATGATGCACCTTCCATGAAGGTGCACAAAGGTAGTTTCGGGTTGCTATAGAAAGCAGAAAATTGCTTCCGGGTTGATTTTTTCTTTGAGAAGAACCAGAACCAACAATATTAGAATTAGATATTGGCATTATCGTGAATCAAGAAGCCTAATTGAAAACCCTTTGTTTAATTATTTTTGGCTCCAATTTTGGTTCAATTTTAGTGTACCCTTTGACAATATTGTTGTACCCTTTTTAAATTTTAGAATACTTTTTTGTAATTTTATCGTACCCGTTTTTTTTAATTATGGTACCCTCTTTCAATTTTAGTTTTTGTAATTTTATCGTACCCGTTTTTTTTAATTATGGTACCCTCTTTCAATTTTAGCGTACCCTTTTTAAATTTTAGCGTACCCTTTTTAAATTTTAGTGTATCCTTTTTTCACATTTAGCGTACCCTTTTTCACATTTAGCGTACCCTTTTTCAATCTCAATTTTAGCGTACCCTTTTTTATTTTACTTTCAATTTCAATTTTAGCGTACCCTTTTTTATTTTATTTTAGTGTACCCTTTTTCTATTTTAGCGTACACTTTTTAATATTTTAGCATACACTTTTATATTTTATTTTAGCGTACCCTTTTTCAATTTTAGCGTACACTTTTTTATTTTATTTTAGCGTACCCATTTTAATATTTTTTTGTTTTTATTAAGCACTAGTAGCTCTTACATGTATTCAACTCTTATGGGAAGAACTTTCATTGGCAATTCTATTTTTGACAAATATATCTTCGACCCCCTGAAATCCCTTACAATCTTAAAAAAATAATTTCACAAATTCAATGAAACATATTTACTGATTTTATGAACCGAGACCCTAAGTTCACAAAATTCTCAAATTTATAGGCTAATAACTATGAAATTCTCTATTTGAATAATATATAACAAATTTAATTTCATGAAATGCACAAGATCGACAATTAGAGTAAAACTTAACTTAATGAGTTTCAAATTGAACGAACATCACAAAATTAAGAACCCTAATTTTATGAAATGCTCAATTTTGTGTAAATAAAGTGTACTCCTAAATTCAGAGAATGATATAACAAGCCTAGTGACATCTTCCAACAATTTGTTGCTTTGACTTTTCTTTTACTCTCATGATAGATGAGAGGAATGAGTGAAGAGGTAGTACCCTACTTTTTTTGTATGTAAGATGCAATCAGTAGCCCCCGTTTGGCAAAGCAAAGTGAATATACTCTAATATTAGTCGTAAGATGCAATAAGATCTAAGGGTGGGAGGAGGTTCTCACAGTTCTCATCATAGCATAGGTTCTCACCCGATCTTAACTCTCTATATATATATATATATATGCGATGATAAGAGTCATAGAAGAACATGAAACGTAAAGTGTGTGTGTATATATATATATAGGGGCGGGATCCGGTGCGAACCTTAGTTCGATCCGAACCGTCCGAACTACTACGTATATAATAACCAAAAAAAATTAAACACGCTACGCTCAGTCGCTCACTATTCACGTTTTACTGTTCATGTTCATTCTTCCCCAAATTTACAATTCATTTGCGGGTTTTTCAACAATTCTCCCTTCAATCAATCCTCTTAAATCCTTCCGTCAATCAATTTGTTGCTTAATCCTTCAATCATCGGCGTGCTCTGTTCCCGGCTCATCTTCCTCTTACGATCTTCTTGGTGCACTCGCCAATACTCTCCTTGGCCGTTCTTCCTCCAAAACTCAGGTTCAAAAATTCAAAAATTCACCTTTTTAATCTGCATAATTACTTCAATTGCTACTGCTTTTACTTGATTCGTATGTTTTTCTTACTAATCTGATATAACTGGTGAAATTTCTGCGGATTATGCGACTTCGGTGGTTGCTTTGTTGTGTAAATGCAGTTTTTATTTAATAGTATAGAGTATGATTAGCGACCGAGTTTCTGGAATTTGTATCCTCGGTTCGGTACGATTCGAAACTATTAGAGATTTAGAAGAGGTGATTATCCTTTTGATGATACCGTTTAGCCTGGTGGTTGCAACGGAGGTTCTTGTGGACTGTAATTGGACCCTTTTGAATCCTCCTCGTTTTAGTATTGGATTGGTCGAACTACTCGTCTATCATACGCACTCATCATTAAAACAGATTTTATGGTTGAGGTCGACGGGTTGAGATTAGTTTTTCTTAACGGTCCTGGTAAGTGGTGTCATCTTCAATTAGATGCAGTAGATGAAAAATAAAGAGATAGAAAAAGCAAGCATGTAGATAAGTGAGAAGATTTTAGTACTTGAGCACTTTGAGCCATCAGGACACGAAAAGCAAGCAAACTTATCTAATTTAGAGCCTTGGTAGAAGTCTTCCCTAGAAACATTCATCGTATAAGACGTCATGTTGATGCCTAATATGTTAAACTTTTGTGACAACATCATCATATGAATATCTTCAATGAATTGATTACACAGCCCAATAGTTGGAACTTAGGGTGGCCACAATACGGAGGGTGGTCTTGACCATAGAAAGGGTAGCTTAAACCTGTTATTAGATTCTCGCAATTGAATGATTGACTACATATATTGAACTCTTTGGCTTTTTGACATAGTGATGCAGGAAGGGTGGTTAAGGCTAGGAGAAGGAAAAGATGTCGCAGGTGCTAATTTCGGATGATTCCATTGGCGTACAGCATTAACAAGAAGAACAAAGCAGGTGAGAAGAACACCTACTTGGATGGCATCTATCTCCTCTTCACCTATTTCACTAACCCAAATCCATGACTGCTCTCGAGGGAACTCTCCAAACTGATGACGATGTCATTCGATCCCCAAGTTTCAAAATCCGCAACAGAAAATACTGATTTTTCCTTTCCCGGAACACCACTAGGCCTATTTATTGATGTTGGTTGACAAGGATATTTTAGATTGCTTTCACCAGCTTCTTTTACTGTAGTTGTTCTATGTAATACTCTGTACCATCATTTTGAAAGCAATGCAATTTATCTCCATTTGATATAAAAGCTCATTCATATGGTAGCAGGACCGGATACAAATGCATGTATGTGTATATGATAGATATTATTAGCTTGTAGCTAACCCTCTCGACGACTATTTGGTCTGATGATTGAAAAATGGGTATCTTTGGTTCAAGTCCAGGAGCTAGCTCCATTTGACAGGAACATGTCGAGCATTATAAAATGTAAAGCGCAGGCGCTGAAGTGTTAAGTGGAGTAGCAACTCTGTTCCAAATTGCGGGAATCTCAGCCTTAACCAGTTTGATTATTTTTTTTATACAATTTCTTAAAATTTTGTTTGTTTTTTTTGGGATAAATAAGTGTGTGTATTAGTGAGGATTTTGTAGAAGGAAATGATGGATCTATTTATATTGAAAAGGATGATCTATATTATATTGTACTTGTTTGATTCCGTCGCTAAAGAAATAGACTAACCCGATATTTTAAAAAATATACAAAGGATTATATTAATGATGCTACTCATTTTTACCTGATGGGGATGGGGATAATAATAATAATAATAATAATAATAATAATAATAATCCGTAATAATTTATGCCCTCCACTAAATTAATAATGCTACCATTTTTTATGCCACCAAACGTTTAGTCACGAATCTCCATCAAATGACTACTTACACTTCTCAAATGGCTACTTATACTTCTCAAATGACCGCTTACACTTCTCTAGATTCTATTTACACTTCTCTAGGGGCTACATACACTTCTCAAATGGCCACTTACGCTTCTCTAGGGGCTACATACACTTCTCAAATGGCCACTTACACTTCTCTACGGGTTTACATACACTTCTATAGCGGCCGCATACACTTTTCTAGTGACTACTTACACTTCTCAAGAGGCTACTTAGGCCCTGTTCTTTTCGGCTGAAACAGGGCTGGGCTGAGCTGAACTGGTCTGATAGGAGCTGAGCTGGTCTGATAGGAGCTGAGCTGGACTGATAGAAGCTGAGCTGAGCTGAGCTAAATCAAAAGAAGCTGAAACTAATAACTACTTATATAAATTATCTAATAATATTTTAAAAAATGAGAAAAAAAAATATAAAAAATTATAACACTAAATAATAATAATTATTATTATAATAATAATTATAATAATACTTAATAAATTAATTATAATAATAATAATAATAATAATAATAATAATAATAATAATTAATTAATTAATAATAATAGAAATGATAATAACAACAACAACATAGTACTCACTCCAATTCATTTGATTTCTACTTTTGTTTTTTTTAGTACTTGACAATAGAAAATATTATGCATATATCTTTGATTATGTAATATACAAAATTTTAAATTTTCATATTCTTAAATCTTAATACAATACAAATAATATTCATATGCTATATTGTGTGGGTAAGTTGTAAATATTTGAATGTAACATCCATTTCAAGACCACAAAATATTATGGAGTGCATAATAATATTAATAATTTTTATAATACCAATGATGATAAAAAAATTGAAAATAATACAATAACGATAATAATAAGTAATAACAATGACGATGAGGATAACGACAATGACGATGATAATAATAATTTGTTATTATTATTAACATTGAGAGATACAAGTAATAAAAATAACAGCAACAACAACAATATTATGATCATTATTATTATTTTTTATGAAAAGAAACTTGCATTAATATCGAATGCAATAACAACAACAACAATATTAATAATAACTTATTGTAATTTGTTTCGATCTTAATGCAACTTCCGTTTCATATAAATAAATAAATAAATAAATAAATAATAATAATAATAATAATAATAATAATAATAAATAATAATAATAATAATAATATATTATTATTATTATTATTTATTTGTTTTAAGAACTGAAAATATTGAAGCTGGGCTGAAAATATTAGAGCTGAGCTGAGCTTATAGGAGCTGGGCTGAGCTGATACGAGCTGGGCTGAGCTGATAAAAGCTGAGCTGGTCTGAAACGGGTTGAAAATAAGCTGAAAAGAACAGGGTCTTACACTACTTTAGGTGCTATCTACACTTCTCAAATGGCTACTTACACTTCTCTAGGACTACTTACACTTTTCTAGGGGCTACATACACTTCTCAAATGGCCACTTACACTTCTTTAGAGACTACATACACTTCTATAGCAGTCACATACATTTTTCTAGCGGTTACTTACACTTCTCAAATGACCATTTGCACTTCTCAAATGGCTACTTACACTTCTCAAATGGCTACTTACAATTCTCTAGATTCTACTTACACTTCTTTAGGGGCTACATACACTTCTCAAATGGCTACTTACACTTCTATAGAGGCCACATACACTTTACCAGGCCCCATAGGAAGACCCGTAGCCAAGTGAATATCTTCATCGGTTATTTCTAGTTTACCGTCCATTAGAGAACAAGAACAAGTGTCGAATGTCGACACCAACCAATAAGATAGCGCACCCGGCACCGTATCAGTTTTAATATTCAACAACCTCCCCAAAACCCATTGATTTGATGTCGGTTGCTATTGATGAACTTAAACAGATCTTTCGGTGACATCCTTGTCTTCAGAAAATGTTCTTTATTACTCGTTGAAAATGTTACAATAGCATTATCATTGACTTTATCATCTCTTTTTCTTTTGTTGCTTGAAATAGCGAGCACATTCTTCATATCTGTCAAACACAAGTGTAATTATGAAAAGCATAACAAGTGGACCACAAGAATAACATACTAGAAATTATTTGACAAAACTATAACGGTTTAGATCAGGAAATTGAAGTTTAAAATCACAACGAAGAAAGTGAAAGTAGACGGTGATAAAGTGTAAGTAGACGGTGAAGAAATGTAAGTGATAAACGCTCTTATCCTGAAGATGATAATAGTACAGAGCAACAAAACTTTGTTGCCAAATCACAAATCTAAAGGGGATTAATCAAATTGCGATACGGCCGACGTAAAACATTCACTGCCAAATCAACTTACAATTTTCCACCAAACAAAATAAAATACCACTGCCAAAATCACAATAATACTCTACTGCTTACTATCACAAAAGGCCGAATGAGTAGAAATTGGCAAAAATTCATCAAGTAAATCACAATATAATTAAAGCATCTGTGTAATTGAAGCATCAGGCAAAAATTCATCAGGTAAATTCCGAATACAAAAGTCGGGATTCGGAATTTGTCAGAATCGAAGCATCTGTCGGTTCATTAAATCGAGTAAACTAATCCTAAAACGAAATCGAAAACAACGCAGTAGCAATTAAACTAATAATTGATTTAAATCGAGTAAGCTAACCATAAATACAAACAGATTCAACATAAGAAATCGAAAAAATGGAGTAGCGCGAAATTGATTTACCTGATTTACTTGTGTTTGGATGAAATTGGGGAAGAACAAGCGAATTGGGAAAGAACAGTTAGGGATGAAGCGAATTGGGGATGAAGATGAAGCGAATTGGGGATGGAGATGAAGCGGGAAGCGAATTGGGGATGAACAGTGGTTTAACGTGTGTTCTGAAATTGCGTGGTTTTATTTTCGCCTTTTTATTTTCTTTCTATTATATATAGTTCGGACGGTTCGGACCGAACTTGTGGTTCGGACCGGATCCTAAATCTATATATATATATATATAGAGGATCCTTTGAGGCAGCTCAACTCGCCGCACCCATTGAGGCACAATCTCAACCATTATATTAAAATCAAATTAAAGGCTAAGATTAAAACAAAAACTCATACATAAAAAAAAAAATCCCCAATTTTTTTCCCGGGGAAAAAAATCGATATTTTTCGGATTTTTTTTTTTTTCCGGAAAAAAAAAAATTTCAAAAATTTTTTTTCCAAAAAAAACAATATTTTTTTTTCGAAAAAAAAAAAATTCGGAATTTAAAATAAAATTGGTGTATATAAAAACAATTTCAGTGTACATAATAACTGTTTTAAGGTATATAACAATTCTATTATATCAAATAATTAAGTACATATGCCAATTATTTCAGTGTATATATGTTGATTAATTGATGTACATAGTAACCATTTGAGTGTATATAACAATAACTATTTTACTGTATATATATATATTTAGTTCTTAAGTGTATATATGTATGTAGTGAGTTTAATAGCGTATATATGAGTTTTTTTAGTGTATATAACAGTTATTTTGATGTATGTTCCATTGTTGATTAACTGATGTACATATTAATTATTTGGGTGTATATAACAATTATTTTACTGTATATATTGAGTTCTTAAGTGTATATATGTAGTGAGTTTAATAGAGTATATAATGAGTTTTTTTAGTGTATATAACAGTTATTTTGATGTATGTTCCATTGTTGATTAATTGGTGTACATAATAACTATTTGAGTGTATATAACATTTTTTTATTTGACTGTATATAACATTTTTTTTACTGTATATATTGAGTTCTTAAGTGTGTGTGTATATAGTGAGTTTAATAACGTATATAATGAGTTTTTTAGTGTATATAACACTTATTTGGATGTATGTCCCATCTTAATCTAATAGTCTAGATTGTGCCTCAATGGGTGTAAGGAGTTACCCTGCCTCACCGGAACCCACCTCTATATATATATATATATATATATATATATATATATATATATATATAGGTTCATGTGAGAACCACTCCTTCAATGAGAACCATGAGAACTATAATATGAGTCATTAGATCATAGTGTTCAATCTCATTCGTTGGATTCTTCAAAATTCTTCAATCCCATCAATTAATCACAATTGCTTGAGCCTTCAACCCGTAAGGTCGTAACTCCTTCTTCTTCTACAAAATTTTTCGACCCGTAATCCTTTAATCCATAATTCTTCAATCGACCATTGAATCCAACTTTCAATCCATCAATTTTTCAATCGACTTTTCTTCAATTCATCAATTCATCACAATTGTTACCCCAGTAACCTAAGTACGGAGTAACTTTTATTTTTTTTTTAAATTAATTATTTTATGAGTTAACTTATTCGATTAAATTCATTATTTCATTACAATAGTAATAGTATTATCGTCGGCAAATATAATTGCAATAATCCCACCTATCGTTTTTTTTTTCCAAATTTCCTCATTGACTTAGGAGTTCGTCTAAAATATTGTTCTTTAATTTTCTTTTGTACGGATTTTATATAGAATACAACACTTCTTCTTCAAGCCCTACTCGATTTAATTACTTTTTCAATTTTAGCGTACCATTTTTCAATTTTAGCATACCATTGTCGTACCCTCTTTTAATTATGGTGTATCCCTTTACAATTTTAGCATGCCCTTTCTTAAATTTATCGTACCCTTTTTAAATTTCAGCGTACCCTTTTTAAATTTTAGCGTACCCTTTTTCAATTTCAATTTTAGCGTACCCTTTTCAAATTTTAGCGTACTATTTTTCACTTTTAGCGTACTTTTTTTTCAATTGCAATTTAGCGTACCCTTTTTCTATTTTAACGTACCATTTTTCAATTTCAATTTTAGCGTACCCTATTTCACTTTTAGAGTATCCTTTTTTCAATTTCAATTTTAGTATATCATTTTAGTGTATATATATAGGCAGCATCCCATGTAGATGTAGATGTAAGCACGTTGTATATATTTTATATTGAAATTGGGATTGGATTGAATTGGGTTAATATATCTCCCCCCATTTTCACACTTGCGTGTTGAATGAGTGAGGAATGAAGCAAATAGCTGAAATTATTTATTTAATTTAATTTAATTTACCATGCAACAAGCCCTAATTCACTGTATGAAAACATTATTTCTAATGAATGCAAGGAAATCTGATAATTAACTACATCACCTACAAACTGTGATAACAAAACTAGGTAAATTTTTGAATTTACGGTTTCTGAATTCGTCTTCTTTAGTAATTTGGGTACTACAATCAATGAGATTATTAACCCTTTTCTTGATTCGTAACCAAGAATCAATACCTAATTTACCCAGAATTGAATCGAGCTCTGCTCTATTTCTAGGGTTGGAGCGAGGTTTAATTGAAAAGCTTCAATGAAATAAAATTGAATTGTTGAAGTTACGAAGAATTCGCCATGAATTAATCCAGCTCCGATCTACATAAGATCCAAGCTGAATTTATTGATTTTCGTGATTTTGTTAATTTTTATTGAATTAGATTTTCAATTAATGAAAGTTAAGAAGGAAGGCAGTGAAGGAAGATGGAGATTTTATTTAGAGAGAGTGAATGAAGGGTAGCTTGACCCCTGCAATTTTTTTTGTTTGTTTAGAGTAATATAAGCCGCATGATTTATCTAGTAAGATCTAAGGGTTGTGAGGGGTTCTCACAGTTCTCATTGTAACATAGGTTCTCACCCGATCTTGACTCTATATATATATATATATATATATATGATGAATAAAACACAAGCATATATAATATCCGACACGGTACGTTAGATAATATTATACTTATACAATATAATGAGGACCAAAAATACAGGGCACACGTTCAAGCTAGAATGAATAATTATATGTCTCCCCGGCAACGTCGCCAAAATTTAATACGTGTCGTTACCGCACTCAAAATAATAATTTATAACCTTACTCTTATCACACTAACGATCTTAAAAATACGTAGTATAGTAGAAGTAAGGGTCGATCCCACGGAGAGACGATTTATTCATTAGCTAGTCCACTACATATTTACTATTATGAATACCATATTAACAATATTAACAAGAATATATACGGAATGGGGGGTTTAATTAATGGTCTCGAATAATTTAAACTAATGAACTACTCCAAAATAAACTATACTCATGTCCTAAACCTAATATATACAAGTGAAACAAGCATAATAATTCGGCTCATATATTTCTTATACTTGGTTACCCATTCAGTTACTAAATCGACTCGTCGTACCCACATTATTTTATTACTAGATTAATTGTAGAGAATTTAACCGCTAAATCTCCCTATCTTTCCTTACTTATAATCGATATCGAGCCGCTCGATCACCAATTCTAACTAATTAATTATTACGTAAGTTTCGACGCTCCGTAAGTTAACTAGTCGCATTAAGGACGAGAAAGACATCATTAATCCTAGCCAATTAAAAATTAACTAGATCAAATTATACTCCTAGATTAACCTAGTGACAATTCGCAGTCTTAAATTAATATAGTTGCTACTCGGTTGTATAATTTAACGCCGCGCCAAATAATACAACTAGCTATTGAACAATAAGAACGAGTATAAAATTGAATACTAACAAAATAATATTGGTAAAACTAAATGATTTCATAACTGAAAGATTAACGTCATTTAACATCCAAGACAAAATTAATAACTGAAATTAACAAGTATTAAGGAGTAGAGAACTTAATATCTAGGCCCAAAAGACTCCTCCTTGATTCGGTTTCGACACCTCCACAAGTAGTAGTACTTCCGTCTTCCCTCGAGTTGAAGCCGCTTCACCCGACGGACTGCTCCGAACTCCAAAAAAACTGTTAACTTCAATTACTAAAAGGGTTTGGTATTTTTGTGTTTGCTTGCTTAGTTGATTCATGATGGGAGATCGGGTATTTATAGTTGCATTGGATCAAAATTTAGGAAAGATTTGAGGTATAATTTCTGGGTAGAAATATGGAAACTGATGAGAGTAAGAAATATGAGGAATATCTTGTTTCCATAATCTCCTCTCTATTGATGGTTCGTATCTTTCAACTTCCAGCCACTTCTTGTGCTTTTTTTTGTTCTTCATTAGATTTCTTCCAAAACTTCTCACTGCCCTTCATATCTTTCTTTATTTGCTTTAGATTTTCCAATATTACGTCCTATAAATCTCAGTCTGACTCCCATGTTATTTGGTTATTACCTGTTAATCAAAAAGTACATGAATTAATCATTTTGATATGAAAAGTGACAAATAAGGTAATCAAATCCCGAAATTAGTAAAAGTGGGATAAATAATATAAATAATGTAATAGACGACCATAAAATAATATAATAACGGGGTACAAAATATGAATAATTCGGGAGTTATCAAGCCCCTTGCATACATTCATTATATACATTCATTATCGATCAAATATTCGAAAAAGCATCACAAATTATTCCCATACACACACACTCGTAAGCATAAAATTTAGCATCGATACACCGATATTACAAACCCGAAGGAAACCGGCCCGATACCCGACACCCTTCACTCGTCACGCCCGAACCGAACCACCACCAACTCACCGACATCCACTCGACGCTCTTGTGCCCAAGCCACATCCCGACGAGCCCCGATCCGAGTAAACAGAAGCATGTAGGTTGAGGGTGTAACAAAACCCGTTTTCTCCTTCTTCTTCTCTTCTCCTCCTCGTCCGTCTTATTTTTTATGGGTCGGTCGTCACTTTTTTTATTTTCTAATATCGATACTACAAAAACTATTTTCATATAACAACATTCTTAAAAATATGATGTCGATTATCTATAATCGAATATTATATTACAAGAATTAAATTAAATCTCGACGACATTAAAAATCGGTACATCTTTTTTTCCGTTCAAACTTTTTTTTACAAAAATTTTTTTAATTCATTCCGAATATTCGATATCGATTTCATAATCGAATATCGGATACGACGAATATCGAAAACATAAATCGAGTTTAAATTAATTCATATTTGTACGCGATTTCTCGAAATTAGCAATTTCGAACAAAAAAATAAAGTCGGACAGACCCGCACGCGAGTCGCGCCACGCCCAGGCGACTCGCGCACGGGCCTGAAACCCGAGTCTTTTTTTTAGCTTTTTCGTTCGTTTTATTTTATTATTCTACGAAACGATTTCTAAAATTTATATCTTTTCTAAAACTATTTCGAGTATTTGATATTGATTTCGTAGTCAATTATCGAATATAACGAATATCGAAAATATTAGGTCGAGTGCAAATTATGCGATATTTGTAAGCGATTTAATAAAAGCATCGAATTTTAAAAAAACCGCTTTCGAAATCAGCCCGACACGCGACTCGCCGGCATCCCAGGCGAGCCGCGCGGCCGGCTGCCACGACGCACCTTTCTCGTTTTTTTTTATTATTATTTTTCGAACTTTGTTTTTTTATACAAAACAGCGTTTTAGCGATATTTTTCAGATTTCAATTAATATTTATTTTCTCGATCTCGTATATTTATTATTTTTGCTATATTATTATTTACAAATCGATACTAACTCGTTTGTTTATCTTGTAGCAAATTCATATCTTTTTCATTATTTGTTTTATTATACTAAAACGAATCTCACATGCTAAAACAACTTTGACGTTAATTTTAGTTGCATTACACCGACTTAGCAACCCATTCAATTCCTCGCATGTTTAGGAAAACAATGTTTGCATATCATTCATCGTATTACTAACACGCGTATTAAAAAATCATTTGATATCCTAGTAGAGGCCGCTAATGTGCGGGCGAGGTTGGGTGTTCTTAGTGAACTTCCCAACACGTACCCTCACCCCTTACTCAGAACCGTGGTTTCCGGATGTCTGAATCCATTGGCAACGAGAGTCATTCAATATACGATTAACCGCTCAAGTCGGCATCGGTATCGATATGCAAAGGGACGAGCCCAATAAACTCTGACATCGGAACTGGGCCGTATTTTGTATACGGCCCACTACGACATAGAGTGGGCTCGAACGGTTCCGAATAACCATAAAATTCGGTGGCGACTCCATCTTCGATTTAAATTTCAATTTGACCATCTCATATGGAGATTCATTCGCCTCCCCAAACCCGCGCGTGACCGCGTCGGGGTGGACCTATGTCATGTCCACAATTTGGCGACTCCGCTGGGGACAACCTTTTACAAGGCATAGCCCTATGACAAAAGGTTTGTGACCTTTACGTCTAAGGGTCACTCGTCCGACACTCGAGTCTTAACCAAATATTCGATCCCACTTGGGGACTACCCTTCATCCGAGCGGTCAATCACGATTGCTCTAAGGGTCATGTCTTACACGTGTCTCACGTACCCCACCTTTGAGTCACTTAGATGCCACACCATTTGAGTACTTAGTCTCACTTGGGGGCTATTCCCCGACGGAACGATTAATCACAGTCACCCCGAGAATCACACCCTACACATTTGTCTTAGGAGAGTCTAACCCGAGTCAAACATGGTCGCCCCATTTTCGGACTCACCCTCGTGCAGCTTGAGTCTCATCGTCAAGTCCAAGCCAGGGTCGCTACCTCGTCCAGGTCAACGTTTGAGTATCCCGGTCCATGAATCTTAGTCATTGCCGTCACCCCAGGCCATGTCTAGTTTGACTCCCTCTCTTGCATTTGCGCAAAACCGAGTTTAGGCGAGTCGTGGCACCTGTCGAAGACCTTACCAAAAAAAACAACCAACCAAGCATCCGAGTCCGGATCTGATTCGAGTCTAAGTCTGAGTCCGAGTCTAGGATACCCTACATCCTCATTTCCAAATCAGAGTCAGAGTCTTTTGCATTCTGTCCTCTTTTTCAAAATTCAATAAAATCAGCTTTTCTATTGCTCATATATACTTTCCTTATGTGTTTCCGAGAACATGATAAACACCGTCATACACTGTGAGCACATGCACGTGACTATTACAGGCACATCTATAATGACTGCAGGAAATCGAGACCCGTGTTTTCCTTTACCTGTTCCATGTCTGACATAGAAAGCCACAAAACTACCCTTAGCAGGAGCGGTATCGAATCCTATGACAAATCTAGGTAGTCTCCTAGTTTGGGTTCAAGACGGGAGGCAAGCTCATTTCCCACAATAAACACTCATCCAATAAGACTATCAATCCCTATCTTAGGTGTTAGTCTGACCAACAGGAAAAACAAAAAAAGTTGGACAAAAAAAAAATCAAAAGTCCAAAGAAAAAAGCAAAAGGCCAAAACAAAAAAGCAGGCCATCATAAAAAAAAGAGCATCCACGACCAGAACGGTCAACACAAATGAAGATCCCATGACCGGGGCTAAGAGGTCAACCAACAAAAAATATTCAAATGCCCATGACTGTGGTCAACGGTCCACTCAAGATCAATACTCATACCATCCAATAAGGGAGAAACAATCAAGCTGGTCAACTAACACCACATTTAGCCTTCCCACATTACAACCCTCAAGACCTTCCCGAGACCCAGGCTAAAGACAGCCCGGAATTTTGAGGATTCAAGCTCCATAGGATACCCCTAACCATTAGGACCAGACATGGAAACCAGATCCCGCATCATCAAACATATCCCGATCAAAGTTCGAGCCATTTTACTCGACTTCCCCTTTACATAACAGAATTCACAATCACCATATGCAAACCCGAGATCAAAACTCGTCAAAGACCCGAGAGCAAAACTCGTCAAATCCCTTACCTAATCATACACAATCCCGAGAGCAAAAATCGTCAAATCCTCGAGAGCAAAACTCGTTAAAATCCCCGAGAGCAAAACTCGTTAAAATCCCATCCCAATTCTTCACATCCAGACCAGTTACCAACCCCAAACACGGGATCTCAACTTGCAGTCGGCATAGAACATGCCTTAATAGTTCACACCACCTCTGGGGGCTACCCCGGAGAACGCTCACAGTCACATGATCAATATCCTAACCATTCTAGCCCTTTGATCAAGACATCACTGGGAATGCACCTAGCCTACACCATTGCTATGGCTAGTTACACACGAAGTCCTATTAGACTAGGCATCATAATATATCTTCCGACACTGAACTACGGCATGGTTTGATTTCACTACACGTGAATACGTAGGCAGCCTTTCAACAGAGGTACAACCACCCACATTGACACACATTCAAAAAGCATCATCATTCCGGTCACGACACCGTCATGTTCTTAATAGCTAGCTTTGTCGTCCTGGGGGCTTCTCTTAGGCAGAAAGCCTCCATCCACTCACAAAATCCAGATAAAATTCAAAAAATCTAGCCTCCTTTCTATAGTGTGTCCTAGTACTCGGCTCAGTCGAAGACAAGAATCTGTCAGGACTCGAGGCAATACCCACTTTGGAAATGTACCCAAAAATCAAAAATCCAGAAGAGCACTGGACTACGGCATTGCTACTGCTAATAGTCCTGTCATGCAAAAACAGTCTCATTACAGACTATTGCAATCCCCCCATAGCACATCCTTCCCATTCCAAGGATTCGACCATGTTGCCACTCGCCTAGACTACGGAATAGCGCAACTTAAGAGTCTTGTTAGGTGGCCCACCCCCCTACCGAGTCACGGTCCAACCCCTCGAGAGTCCGGTCGTGTCTGTCAACTCGCCCGGTCACACCCAGCGTCGAGTCTGTCGATAGGTCTCTCTCTTCAAATTCTCATTTTTTTAAATCTGCAAAACTTAGCCATTTGAGAAAACCCTTTTCGACAAGGTCAAATTTCGGTCTATTTAAATTGCAAATTTCTTTTCTACCCATTTCACTTTTGAAAACCTATTTCCTAGCACGTGAGCTGCTTTCAGGACTTTGATTTCAAAACTAAGCAAAATTCATTTTTTATTCCCCAGCGCGAGTCATATTTGTTTCACCTACATGTTGCATTTAAAATTTTATGTAACTTATACAGGTACAATTCAAGACCGCGCAATTCACATAACTCCCCAGCGGCATAGACTTATACGACAAGTCCCATTCCCCACGGAGTTATCATCATTAACTCAGGTACATTTCTAGTCTCCGGCCGGCGGGCCCTTTGCGCAGGTCTAATGGACCTTAAACGACCCGACCGGAAGTCTGCCAGGTCTTAATCTTTGATTGGCCTGGTAGCTACTCTGACTTTCGCCTTGTCCAAGCCTCAGTCAGAGTGGGGGCTCTGTAGACACCCACATTTTGACCGCCAGGTGTCTATAGCAGTTTCTGACAAACACCCGATGATGATCGGACGCAAACATGCTTTAAATACTCAGAAACGGGCTCAAAATCATTGGCATTTGGCTTGGGCTCATTATTGAGTACATATCTCACAAAACCAACCTCAAAATCAGGCCCAGTGGGTCGTTTCGAGTCAAATAAGACTAATTTGGGTCGATTCCGACACCAGGGGTAAAACCGTCTTTTAGCGACCGAGTCAAAACCCGGTCAAAGATTTTCCCGAGGCACGTGAGTCAGTCGTGACACCGCACACGGCTGATTCATACTCCAATCCTACGAAAAATCAGCATCATAAAATATTAAACAAATCCGTTTAAGGATGGAATTCGATCTCAAGTAGAAATCCTATCCAAAAACCGATTCAAACACCCGACCGAGTGCAAACACTCGGACGAGCAGCCCTCTACCAGCCGGTTCCCTTTCTTCCTTCACAAGAAAGCGGAATCCTCATTCCTTTCGAATTCTTATATTTCCTATCTTAAACGGTAGTTCATACTCTCCTAGCCAAGGTCGGGAATTCCCTATAAATAGCCCCTTGCATACAACACTTTCAAGGACACAATACGAATCAATTACACACATCTACATTCATTATATTATCAATCATCAATCATCAATCATCAATCATCAAACACCATCAATTATTCCCACACGCCCATAAGCATAAAACTTAGCATCGAGAAACCGATATTATACCCGAAGGAAACCGGCCCGATACCCGACACCCTTCACACGTCTCAAGCCCAAACCGAACCACCATAACTCACCGACATCTACTCGACGCTCTTGTGCCCAAGCCACGTCCCGACGAGCCCCGATCCGAGTAAACAGAAGCATGTAGGTTGAGGGTGTAACAAAACCCGATTTCTCTTCTTCTTCCCTTCTCCTCCTCGTCGGTCCTTTTTATTACGAGTCATTCGTCGCTTTTTTATTCTATTTTCTAATATCGATATTACTAAAAACTATTTTCATCTATCGAACATTCTTAAAAATATGATATCGATTCTTTATAATCGAATATTGTATCAAAAAGAATTATATTAAATCTCGACGACGTTAAAAGTCGTTACATCTTTTTTTCGTTCAAACCTTTTTACAAAACTTTTTTTTAATTCATTCCGAATATTTGATATCGATTTCATAATCGAATATCGGATATGACGAATATCGAAAACATAAATCGAGTATAAATTAATTCGTATTTATACGCGATTTATCAAAATTAGCAATTTTCGAACAACGAGCAAAACCGGGACAGACCCGCACGCGAGTCGCGCCCCACCTAGGCGACTCGCGCACGGGCCTGAAACCCGAGTCCCTTTTTTTAACTTTTCTCGTCCGTTTTTTTATTACTTATTCTACGAAACGATTTCTAAAATTTATATCTTTTCTAAAACTATTCGGAGCATTTGATATTGATTTCGTAGTCAATTATCGAATATAACGAATAACGAAAATATTAAGTCGAGTACGAATTATGCAATATTCATACGTGATTTAATAAAAGCTTCGGATTCTCGAAAAATCGTTTTCAAAAACAGACCGACACGCGACTCGCCGGCATCCCAGGCGAGCCGCGCGGCCGGCTGTCACATCTTTTCACGTTTTTTTATTATTATTTTTCGAGCTTCGTTTTTTTATACAAAACAGCGTCTTTTAACGATATTTTTCAGATTTCGATTAATATTTTTCTCGATCTCGTATATTTATTATTTTTGCTATATTATTTTTACAAATCGATACTAACTCGTTTGTTCATCTTTTGTAGCAAATTCATATCTTTTTCATCGTTTGTTTTATTATACTAAAACGAATCTCACATGCTAAATTCAACTTTGACGTTAAATTTTTCATGCATTAAACCGACTTAGCAACCCATTCAATTCCTCGCATGTTTAGGAAAACAATGTTTGCATATCATTCATCGTATTACTAACGCGCGTATTAAAAAATCATTCGATATCCTAGTAGAGGCCGCTAATGTGCGGCCGGGGTTGGGTGTTCTTAGTGAACTTCCCAACACGTACCCTCACCCCTTACTCAGAACCATGGTTTCCGGATGTCCAAATCCATTGGCAACGAGAGTCATTCAATATACGATTAACCGCTCAAGTCGGCATCGGTATCGATATGCAAAGGGACGAGCCTAATAAACTCTGACATCGGAACTGGGTCGTATTTTGTATACGGCCCACTACGACATAGAGTGGGCTCGAACGGGCCCGAACTCCCACAAAGTTCGGTGGCGACTCCAACTTCGATTTAAATTTCAATTTGACCATCTCATATGGAGATTCATTCGCCTCCCCAAACCCGCGCGTGGCCGCGTCGGGGTGGACCTATGTCATGTCCACAATTTGGCGACTCCATTGGGGATTAGCTGATACGTTACTGACCTTCAGCATCCTCAGGGTGAGACTCGAATAGAAATCGTTTGACTAGTACAATACGCATTTTAGTTTTACGGTTCATGCATAACCCCATATTTTCCCGGGTCGGTACTGGTGACCGACGTCCCACTATACTATCGATGTAGTCCAAATTGGATATGTCGAAGGTGTCCATTAGCCGATTCGTATGGGTTTTACGGCATGTTCTAAGCTCAACTCGACTTAGGAAGTCCGCCCCGATTCTCGATAGGTTGTGTACACTGGTATAGACCCTTTCAGACTGACCGAGACTTAGAATTAAAGCATACATGGCGTCGTTATACTGTTTCCATGACTACGTGCTACCTGATTTTACAAGTCTTTTCAAAAACCGTCATTTTCAAAATTGCATCCTTTTCAAAATATCCAATTTCAAAACCCGGGACATATACCGAATTTAGGATCCACGATTTTACTCAAAACAGCCTATTTTTAGCCGGTATTACGCCCATTTCAAAACTCGAAAATATTTTCGAAACTTTTCAAAACCGTCCCCGGTCCGCCTTTCCGTTTTCTTTCTCGAAAAAGGGCCGGTTCTCCCCGATTTTACTCGGGCTTTCAAAAATCAATTTCAAAACCTTCCTCTTCTTAGGACTTCCCATATTTAGCAGTGGCGGGTCGTGTCGTAAGTCGTCGAGTCTTCTAGCGTCGAAACTCCGTCGATCTTATATCACGGATTTCCTCCCTATCCCAGTCCGCCTTATTAGACTAAGGCAAGGCCCACCTACGTAAGACATACTCCTACAAGGGTCGGCCCGTCTACACAATCGAGTCTAGAAGTCTGGGGAATGTCTCACGTGAACCTCCTTTCAAACAGGGCCCAGCCCACACAGCTGGATCCTAAAGGAGGCCCACCTCTCACAAGTCATCCGTCTAGATGTCTTTCCCGAGTCGTTTCTTCCCTAGTTTCCCTTTTCCTTGCTCGGGATGTACTTTAGTTCTATGATTTGGGCTAGTCGCTGATTACGTGGTGTTCTTACATACAGGCCACCTCACACCCGAACCATGACTAAGGACTCAATTGATCAACTGAACGCCGCATTGGCCAAGATCCAAGAACAACCCGACCAAATCAGGGGTGACCAGATCGCCATTGTTACCCGGGTTAGCGCCATAGAGCAGGATAGGCTGAGTGATGAAGACGAAACTAAGGGCCCATTAGCCGAATTGACCAGCGCGGTCCTCAAGCTACAAGAGCAGGTCCACTTGTCGACCCATAACTCGATCCATACGGAGAATGCTCGAACCTATTCTCCCCTAACCGACCAACTGCCTGCCAATCTCAACTTGACAGGCCTCCCGGTGTTCAACGGAACCGAAGACCCGGTATTACATATCCGGGCCTTCAAAGAGTTTATGGCCCTAAAAGAAGTCAAGTCCGACATGTTCAAGCATCTGTTCGCTTCCTCGTTAGAGAAGCACCCGAAAGCTTGGTTTTATAAGCTCGACTCCAAAAAGTACACGACTTGGGACGACGTGGCGACGGAACTCGCTCGGAACTACGCCGACAATGCGGAGATCCAGACAACCATGCGTACTCTCGAAGTCATGGCCCAAGAGCCAAAGGAGGGTTTCACCAAATACCTCCAAAGGTGGAGGGCCGAAAGTGTCAAGCTGGTCGACAAGCCCAGCGAAAAGGTACTAGTGGAGGCCTTTGTGAAAAATCTCCTCCCATCTTACCGGATCCACCTCCGGTACGCTATCATACCCAATTTTGCCACCTTAACCGAGATGGGTACAAGAATCGAAGATGATCTAAGGTTAGAGAGCCTTACTAAGGCCTCTACAAAGGGTTATCAAGGAGCCAGTTCATCTTCTGGCAAGCCGGCAACTACAAGTGCGGCCCGAAGCATCTTCGACGAGGTTAATTTGCTAGACACCTCAACTAAAAAGAATACTCCAGCCCGAGTATTCACGGACATAGGGACTACTTATGCCGACGCCTTACAAAGGCTATCTTCCAAAGGCCTGATCCAACCTATAGGCCCAATGCCAGAGGTCCCTGTCGAGAAACGGTCCAAAAGCTACAACGCTCAGGCCTATTGCCGCTATCACCAAGGCAACGGGCATGACACCGAAAAATGCTGGAAGCTAAAGCATCTCATTCAAGACCTGATCGAGAGTGGGAAGATACCATTACCCAGCGATAAGCCCAGTAACAAAAACAACCCTCTTGCTACTCACGCCATTTCTACTGGAGAAATAATCGATTGCACTCATCTCATTTCCCCTTTCATTCCCCAAATCAACGGGATATGGAATGACGATGAAGACGATGTTTACCTGACTAAGGCAGAGACTGTCCCCATCACGGCCGAAGAGATCCGGAAGGCCAAAACCAAAGCCCTGGCCGGTACTCATATCATCACGGCCGGATCTTCGGCCCCGGGATCCGTCACTAAACCCGCCAAGACGGACTCTATACTTGAAGAGCCAGACACCGACACGGCCCTAGTCAAGCAACTAAAGAGGGTCCGAACTGACCTTACCATATGGCAACTTCTGGTTTGTTCTCAAGAACATCGGGCAGCACTTACTAAGACTCTCGATGAAATCAAGGTGGACTCGTCGGTTACCCCCACTGAAATGGTAGCCACTATCCTGCCTCACCTCAAGGGCAAGTCTAAAGGAGAAGGCCCACTTATCACCTTCTCTAAATCTGATCTGCCACCATTTGGGGCCACCCACAACCTGGCCCTATATATCACGGTGATTTTTCGAGGCAAGTATCTACCCATGACCCTAATCGATGATGGGTCGGCTGTGAACGTCCTTCCCTTAACGACTGCAAAGGCTATCGGCATTACCGAGACTGACTATCTTCATACTGCACAAACTATCCAGGCTTTCGATGGAAGCCCAAAATCAGTTGTCGGGACCGTCAAGCTGACCATCATAACAGGCCCAATTGAAAAAGAGCTCGAATTCCAAGTGATCGATGTCACTTCATCTTTCAATCTGCTACTTGGAAGGCCTTGGATCCATGCGGTTAATGTCGTATCCTCCACTCTTCACAGGAAGGTCAAGCTACCTTTGCAAGACGGGGTCATCACCCTCGAAGCTACTCCCATAACCGTGTCAAGCTGCAACACGGCTGGTTCAATCGACCCGCAAGGATTCAATTTCGTGGGAATGATCGATGAGGAGTATCTCTTTAGGCCCTACTTCACAACCAGCATCGACGCAATGTTGCAAAACTTGGGCTACCTGCCGGGGGCTACTTCAAGGCCCGATCTCCCGGCTGGCAAGATCATCGATGTCTTAAGCAATGAAGAGTCGAAATTCGGTTTAGGGTATGCCTTAACCCCGAAAAACGTGGTCCAGGCCGGCATCCAAAAGGCCTGCAACATTCTCAAGGGTACCTACTTGGGCCCCTACAGCCTGAAACTGAACTTCGTCACTCCAGTATTCGGAGCTGTCCAGACGGGTCTTTACCAGCCCACTATAACCTATCCTGAGGTCAATTTCATCCCAGATAATATCTTTGCTCTCATCCAGGCCGAATCAAAGGAGGATTCGAACCAAGCCGAGCCCGTGCTGGGGCTCCTGTTCGGGGACAGCAAGATAATCCCGACCCCTAAGGAGGAATTGGTCAACCTGATCCTCCATAGCAGCAAGTTCGATCCAACCAAGTTGATCTCTGAAGTAGGTACTGACACTGGGAAGAGGGCTTGGAGGAAGACAATCAAATGGACCGACAGCGAGGGCCGAGTCTACAAGCTCAGTACCGGCGAAGGAGATATGCAGGGCGACGAGTCTGAATCCGAGTCCGAGTCAGAGTCTGAGTCTGAGTCTGAGTCTAGGTCTAGAAGGTCCAGTACTAGGGTCGAGTCTGTAACCCCTTTTCCTTTAGCTGTATCTCCGGGAGTCTCGGAATCTGTCCCGAGAGCACTCCCCATACCGCCTCTGACCAGCGATCAGATGGCTGCTCTCTTTGAGCTATTTTCGAAGCTCTCTATCAATAATAACGATAACCGTTCTGCTTACGACTTGTCTTATTTTCAAAACGTTTTCAAAAACTTTATTTGCAATGACATTTAGAAACCCGACGAACAGGTACCACTACCTCAGCATCTAGTCGAGCAACTCGAACAAAGGGAGTCCCGAGATCCGGTGATCGAAGAAACCGATTTCATCAATGTAGGAACCCCTTTAGAGCCTCAGACGCTTAAGTTAGGTTTATCCCTAGACCCCGAGGAGAAGCAACAATTCACAGATCTCCTCCATGAATTCAAAGACGTCTTCGCATGGTTCTACAAGGGCATGCCGGGAATAGACCGGGAGAGAGCCGAACACCGTATACCCATCAAAGACGGGTGTAAGCCGGTAAAGCAAAAAACTCCGAAGAATGAGGCCCGAATGGTCTCTCAAAGTCAAAGAAGAAGTTGACAAACAATTCAAAGCGGGCTTTATCCAAGTGTCTGAATATCCAGATTGGGTTGCAAATATCGTACCGGTACCCAAGAAAGACGGAAAGGTACGAGTTTGTGTAGATTTTCGGGACCTTAATAAGGCCAGCCCGAAAGATGATTTCCCGTTGCCACGCATCGACATACTGGTGGACAACACGGCCGACCATGCCCTTCTATCCTTTATGGACGGGTACGCCGGATACAATCAGATCAAAATGGCAAAAGAAGACATGAGTAAGACCACCTTCACTACACCTTGGGGGACTTACTGTTACACCGTTATGCCATTTGGGCTTATCAACGCCGGTGCCACTTATCAACGGTGCCCTAATTTCAATCCTCAGCGGAGTCGCCAAATTGTGGACTTGACATAGGTCCACCCCGACGCGGCCACGCGCGGGTTTGGGGAGGCGAATGAATCTCCATATGAGATGGTCAAATTGAAATTTAAATCGAAGTTGGAGTCGCCACCGAATTTTATGGTTATTCGGAACCGTTCGAGCCCACTCTATGTCGTAGTGGGCCGTATACAAAATACGGCCCAGTTCCGATGTCAGAGTTTATTGGGTTCATCCCTTTGCATATCGATACCGATGCCGACTTGAGCGGTTAATCGTATATTGAATGACTCTCGTTGCCAATGGATTTGGACATCCGGAAACCACGGTTCTGAGTAAGGGGTGAGGGTACGTGTTGGGAAGTTCACTAAGAACACCCAACCCCGCCCGCACATTAGCGGCCTCTACTAGGATATCGAATGATTTTTTAATACGCGTGTTAGTAATACGATGAATGATATGCAAACATTGTTTTCCTAAACATGCGAGGAATTGAATGGGTTGCTAAGTCGGTTTAATGCAACTAAAATTAACGTCAAAGTTGTTTTAGCATGTGAGATTCGTTTTAGTATAATAAAACAAATAATGAGAAGATATGAATTTGCTACAAGATAAACAAACGAGTTAGTATCGATTTGTAAATAATAATATAGCAAAAATAATAAATATACGAGATCGAGAAAATAAATATTAATCGAAATCTGAAAAATATCGCTAAAACGCTGTTTTGTATAAAAAACGAAGTTCTAAAAAAAAAAAAAAAAAAACGAGAAAGGCGTGTCGTGGCAGCCGGCCGCGCGGCTCGCCCGGGATGCCGGCGAGTCGCGTGTCGGGCTGATTTCGAAAGCGGTTTTTTGAAAATTCGATGCTTTTATTAAATCGCGTACAAATATCGCATAATTTGCACTCGACCTAATATTTTCGATATTCGTTATATTCGATAATTGACTACGAAATCAATATCAAATACTCGGAATAGTTTTAGAAATGATATAAATTTTAGAAATTGTTTCGTAGAATAATAAAATAAAACGAACGAAAAAGCTAAAAAAAAGACTTGGGTTTCAGGCCCGTGCGCGAGTCGCCTGGGCGTGGCGCGACTCGCGTGCGGGTCTGTCCGACTTTATTTTTTTGTTCGAAATTGCTAATTTTGAGAAATCGCGTACAAATATGAATTAATTTATACTCGATTTATGTTTTCGATATTCGTCGCATCCGATATTCGATTATGAAATCGATATCGAATATTCGGAATGAATTAAAAAAAGTTTTGTAAAAAAATGTTTGAACGGAAAAAAAGATGTAACAATTTTTAGTCGTCGAGATTTAATTTAATTCTTTTAATACAATATTCGATTATAGAGAATCGACATCATATTTTTAAGAATGTTGTTATATGAAAATAGTTTTTGTAGTATCGATATTAGAAAAAAAAAAAAAAAAAAGTGATGACCGACCCATAAAAAATAAAACGGACGAGGAGGAGAAGAGAAGAAGAAGGAGAAATCGGGTTTTGTTACACCCTCAACCTACATGCTTCTGTTTACTCGGATCGGGGCTCGTCGGGATGTGGCTTGGGCACAAGAGCGTCGAGTGGATGTCGGTGAGTTGGTGGTGGTTCGGTTCGAGCGTGACGAGTGAAGGGTGTCGGGTATCGGGCCGGTTTCCTTCGGGTTTGTAATATCAGTGTATCGATGCTAGATTTTATGCTTACGAGTGCGTGCGGGTATGGGAATAATTTGTGATGCTTTTTCGAATATTTGATCGATAATGAATGTATATAATGAATGTATGGAAGGGGCTATTTATAGGGAATTCCCGACCTTGGTTAGGAGAGTTTGAACTACCGCTAGAGATAGGAAATATAGGAAGCTGTAAGGCATGAGAATTCCGCTTTCTTGTCACGGAAGAAAGGGAACACGACTGGAATATGCTGCTCGGCCGAGTATTTGCACTCGGTCGGGTGTCTGAATCGGCTTTCGGATAGGATTCCTACTTGAGATCGAATTCCATCCTTAGACGGATTTGTTTAATATTTTACGTAGCTGATTTTTCGTAGGATTAGAGTTCGAATCAGCCGTGTGAGGTGTCACGGCTGACTCACGTGCCTCGGAAATAATTTTGACGGGTTTTGACTCGGTCGTAAAAAGACGGTTTTACCCCTGGTGTCGGAATCGACCAAAATTAGTCTTATTTGACTCGAAACGACCCACTGGGCCTGATTTTGAGGTTGGTTTTGTGAGATATGTACTCTATAATGAGCCCAAGCCAAATGCCAACGATTTTGAGCCCGTTTCTGAATATTTAAAGCACGTTTGCGTCCGATCATCATCGGGTGTTTGTCGGAAACTGCTATAGACACCTGGCGGTCAAAATGTGGGTGTCTACAGAGCCCCCACTCTGACTGAGGCTTGGACAAGGCGAAAGTCAGAGTAGCTACCAGGCAAATCAAAGATTAGACCTGGCAGACTTCCTGTCGGGTCGTTTAGGGTCCATTAGACCTGCGTGGAGGGCCCGTCGGCCGGAGACTAGAAATGTACCTGAGTTGCTGATGATAACTCCGTGGGGAATCGGACTTGTCGTCTATGCCGCTGGGGAGTTGTTTGCACGGTTTTGCTTGAGTTGTCCTGTATAATGATTTATGCAAAGTTTGCATGTAACACATTTTTAGGAGAAATGACTCGTGCTGGGGAATAAAAAAAAATGAAGAGGATTTTTTGAAATTTTGAATTTGGAAGGATTTTTGAAAATAAGGTTTTTTGACTCTGAAAAAGAATAGGAATGCTCGGGATGACTTAGCTAGATCCTTGAAAAAAGGCTTGTATGCTAAATCCCTTGGGATTAGGAATCCCAAAGTGAGGAGGAGAATCTGATTTCATGCTATAAATACCCTCTCCCTGCTCACAATTTTTCACAACTCACAATTCTCTTCTCCCTTCAAAGAAAAAACAAGCTTTGAGAAACTTATTTCTTCTTTTTAGAAATTCAATCATGGGTATCGATCGATTAGTTGGAATGTTGCAAGATTGGTCCCGATTTTTCAGGGATGCTGATAAAGTTATTTTGAATCAGAATGCATCACCCAGCTATCCACAATCCGTCAGATGCAAGTGGATCGTCACTTTTTGGATGCTTGCCTATCCTATTGGGATGATACTTATCATGTTTTTAGGTTTCCTCAGGGCGAAATCTGTCCCCTTCCTGAGGAAATAGCTGCTGTAGGAGGGTGGAATCTCATTCTTCGGCCTGCTATCCCCTTTTCAGTTCATGATCCAAGGAGGAAATTAAGAGAATTTTTGGGGCTTTCTCATATGGAGGTGTCCCGTATGCTGGAAGGAAATACAGTCTCCTTGATCGACCTGGCTGAAAAATTTATGAATCCAAATGACGTTCGGGCCAGGCCGGCATATAGCCGTAGGGCCTTTACTTTTTGCATGCTCCATGTCTACGCTTTTGAAGGCCATATGGACTGGTTATCTTGTATGGGCCATGTCAGACTTCTTGCCGTAGCGGATCAAATGGAGATAGAGCATAGCCCAGCTTGGCTGATTACTGGGGAGATCATCCAAGACTTAAATAATCGTAAGAGGGATCCATCGATCAGGCTGACCGGTAGCACCCGTCTTCTACAGGTAGGCTGATTTTTTCTCGATTTTTGCAATTTTTGATTTTTTTCAATTTCCGATTTTTCGGTCTTCGATTTTTTTCGCGATTTCCGCGGCCTTTTCTCGATTTTCCCGTTTTTTCGTTTTTTCGATTTTTGCGATTTTTTTTTTTTGACCGCTTTGACTTTTCGCGATTTTGACTTTTTTTTTTCAGCTATGGCTTTTTGAGAGGCTATCGATCTTGGATCCTCCTCTAGATGTAAGCCGATATCGTCCGAACCAAGTGATGACAAGAAGACGAACTGTTGACTTTTCTCGCCTTACTACCCAAAAATTCTGGGACGAGCTGCTATCTTTCCATGGAGGCCCATTGATCCGTTGGACCGTACCTTGGTGGCCCATTTACGTCTGGACCGGGTTAGAATTGCGAGATAGGGCCCGTTATCAATTGATCCTATCTTTTAGGCAGACGATTCATCTTTATCCCGATCGCATACTTAGGCAATATGGTCGGGCCCAAAGAATCCCGGAGATTGAAGCGGTCGTGAGTGAATCTACTCAGTTAACGGACGTGATGTGTGATACTTGGGCGCAAAGATGGTATACCCGACACACTTGGCCCGTCTCTAAAGCTTCTCCCTCGATCTGGGTATCAGATTCTTATACGAGGTGGATCCAGGCAGATTCTGCTAAAGGCCGTGCTGCTTTAAAGACTGATGAAGCCTTTGACTTGCTGCGCTGAGAACAGGCTAAAGATAATCGGGGCTTCTTTGATGATGGCGATACCCCAGCTACGATGGTCCGATTGATGTCAGGCCAGAAAGGGAAGGCTAAGACTTTGACTAAAGGGTCCAGCACTAAAGGTACATGGGGGAAGGTGAGCCCCCAGACGGACTTAGAAAGGAGTCTTGGTCCAAGACTGGCAGCTAAGGACCGACTTGGTCCTCGGGACAGACTTCCCGAGCACGTACGGGCTCGGATCGAACCGGTGCAGGAGAAACCGAAGTCGAAGAAGCGGGTTCGAGTAAAGGAAGTTCCACTTGTGATTAGGGAACGTTCGCCCCCACCTCGTCGGTCTCGGGATCCGCGTGACCCGAAAGATAAAGGGAAGGGAAAAATGTACGAGTAGTCTCCTAAATTTTATTATTTAAGTATTACTACTATTTTTGTGTGATTTATTTTTGCGTGAGGCATTTTTTTTTGAAATAATAAAAGACATATTAGTGAAAACCGTTCCTGTCTTTTCGTTATTGCAGTGGTTGTACCCCTTTTGAGAGGTTGCCTACGTATCCACGATTAGTGGAATCAAACCGACCGTAGTTCAGACGTAGATTTTTGCAATTTTCGAAATACATCAAGACTATTAGTTCGAGATGTGCGACAGTAGGATCAGTAATCCTAACTCATTGACTTGCTTAATTTTTTGAAAATTTTATAAAAAGATAAACTTTTAGCAAATGACACTGAGATAAGGTTTAGGGGTAGTAGCGCTTCAACTGGTCCAAGTTGGTTGGGTTGACAAATTCGTTCCCATCCAAGTCTGTCAGCATTACTGCTCCTCCTGATAAAACCTTCTTCACTAAATATGGTCCGGCCCAATTAGGTTTGAACTTTCCTCTTGGGTCGACTGGTAGCAAAGCCCGGACAGATTTTAGGACTAGATCGCCCTCTTTGATATTTCTGGGCCTAACCCTTTTGTTGAAAGCCCGTTTTATCCTTTTTTGGTATATCTGGATGTTGTTAAGGGCTCGAGATCGTCGTTCGTCCAGAAGAATCAACGAATCGTATCGGGCTTGAGCCCAATCTGCTTCAGGCACCTGACTTTCGAGTAAAATCCTCAATGATGGTACCTCAAGCTTGACCGGCTGAACCGCCTCCATCCTATACGTCAGATAGTATGGAGTTGCTCCGGTTGCGGTGCGGATTGATGTCCGGTATCCCCATAAGGCAAAAGGGATTTTATCGGGCCAATCCCGGTAGTTATCTGCCATCTTTTTAAGTATGGTGACAATCGTTTTGTTAGCCGCTTCTACCGCTCCATTTGTTTGGGGACGGTAAGGCGATGATCTATGCCTTTGAATCTTATACTTTGCTAGCAAAGTAGCGGTTTCGGCTTGAAAATGGGTCCCGTGATCGCTAATGAATTCGTGCGGGATCCCGTATCGGCATATAATTTTATCTTGGATAAATTTTGCAACGTGCTTGGCGTTCAAGACACGATATGACTCGGCTTCGACCCATTTAGTGAAATAGTCAATAGCCACTGGAATAAAGCAGTGACCTCCTGTCCCGGAAGGGTTCACTTTCCTGATTATATCAATTCCCCATGTTGAAAATGGTCATGGTGATGTCATAGTATATAACAGGGATGACGGCATATGCTGGACATTGCCGAAAATATGACAGTTGTGACAGTGCTTGACATATAACTGACAGTCGGTTTCCATGCTATTCCAATAGTACCCGAGTCTGGCGATTTTTCGAGCTAGCATATGGGCATTCATATGCGGGCCGTTCTCACCATTGTGTACCTCGGCCATGACCTTTTCGGCCTGCGTTTTATCGATGCATAGGAGTAAGGCCCCATATGCCGTCTTTTTGTACAACTTCCATCGTCCGTGCGAATGAACTGAGTGGCCCATCTTCGTAGGGCTTTCTTGGCCCGGTTTTCAGATCCCGGAGGATATTCTCCCGACGTCAAGTAGGTTAGAACAGCCTGGTACCAAGGTTCTGGATCAGTTATTTCGATGTCTTGGATAGCATTGATATATGCCGGCTCGGATCGTCTTTCGACGCAGATCGGCATGCTGGCCAGATGTTCGGGATATTCAGTAAAGATGCTAATTTGGATAGCGCATCTGCAAACTGGTTTTCTTCCCGGGATAGATAAATGTACTCCACTTTTTGGAACTGTTTTTCGAGAACCCTTACTCGTGCTTGGTAAGCTACGAGATTTGCGTTCCGAGTTTTCCATTTCTGGAGTGCTTGATTAATGACTAATGATGAGTCACCGTGGACCCGGAGGTTTGTTACTCCTAAATCAGTGGCGGCTTGCAACCCATGAATGCATGCTTCGTATTCGGCTGCATTATTAGTCACGTCGAAGTCTAGCTTGATGGATAACGGGGTGTGCTCCCCTTGTGGTGAGATTAGTAAAATCCCGACACCAAATCCTCGAAAGTTGGATGCCCCGTCAAAATATAGATCCCATGTCTCTGTGTCGGTATGGAATATATCTTCGTCAGGGAAGGCCCAAGTATCGGTGTGTCCCTCTTCAGATACTGGACTATCGGCGAGGAACTCGGCTACTACCCGGCCCTTGATAGCTTTTAATGGTACAAACTTGAGGTCAAACTCAGCTAGCATTAAAGTCCATCTAGATATTCTACCGTTGAGGATGGGCTTTTCGAACAGATACTTGATTGGATCCATTCTTGATAGTACGTGCACTGATAAGTGCGGTTTGTAGTGCCTATTTTGTAGTGTTTTGGTCCCATTTTCCTTGTAGAATCGCTCCTTGTGAGCGGTTTAGGGGCTTCTTATGCTTCCTTTAGCTCGTTTCAGGTTCCCGAGATCGATTTGGAAGAGTTGGAGCGATTCCGACTCGATACATACACTTTTTGGAGCCAACGAAGCTAAGGAACGATCACTCGACGCCTTGGAGTCGACCCCGAGACCTTGGGACCCAATCCCGAGCCTCCGAGACACGATACCAAGTCCCGAGAATCGATGGGAAGCCCATGAGAAGCAAGGAGGGACCAAAAAGTTCATATTGGAGGCCTACAAGGCTCATCCCGGACGGGTATGGCCTCATCCCGTCCGGGATGAAGGAGGAAACGAAGACGGGGCTACTAAGGGTCCATCCCGACCGGGACCATGGCGTCCCGACCGGGACCGACCACGTCCCGACCGGGACAACCTCATCCCGACCGGGATGGCCGTGCTGCAGCCCGCCTTCAAATCTTTTCTTCTCCTTTCATTCTTAAACCCTATATATACCCTTCCTCTTGTAACATATGGGAGGCACTTGATATTAGACTAAACCCTAGATAGATTAGCATAGATTAGTGTAGATTAGTCTTTAGATTATCGTTAATCTTAGATTAATGCTTGTAATTTGGGATTTCTTCAAGATCTTCACCAAGCTTGACAAACTTGGATGTTTGTTTTGGGTTCTTCCATTTATGCAAGTTTTCTTCTTCTTTTCATCTTCTAGTTGGGTATAATCTCTTTTCCTTTCTCTTGTTTATTGTTTTATTAATCAAGTTTGAATCTTTAGTTGTTGTTTTGTTCATTGTTCATTGTATTGCTAGTTTCATTATGTTTGTTTTGATTCTTGCTTTGATTTCTCTTGGTAGTGTTAGTTTTAGTATAGATATGTTAGAGTAGTGTTCTTGCTAGGGTTAGTAGGGTGATTAGGGTGTTAATTGGATGATTAAGGGATTGTTGGAGATGTTGGTGGAAGATTTGGGTTTCCCCTTGGTTTGATGCATGTCACATGTTTGTTGAAATGCTTGAATGACTAAGTAGTTAAGAATGCTTGTTTTTCTTGCCTTTTCTCTTGTGGGTGATAGTTTGTTTGTGGGTTCGGTTCCCTCACTAAGTTGCGAGAGCCCGGTGAGGACGACCCCTAGGTCGGTCTAAGTAGCGAGAGCCCAGATTCGACCTAGGCCACCATAGCGTGCTAGAACCTCGTTTGTCATGTGTGTCGCCGAGGTGGGTTTTAGGTGGAACCTCTAAGTGAGTCTAAGTTGCGAGAGCCCGGGCATTATCTAGATTACCCTACTACCTCCTTCACTCTAGTTCTCCTCGACCATTCCATTACCCCTTTGACCCCGACCTAATCCTAGCCCGTTTCCTTTGTTTGTTTCCTTGTTTTAGACCTTAGATTAGTCCATAGCCATCCCCCTTAGACTAGATTGTCTTGAACATAGTCCTAGACCGTAGCATACCTTAGTCCATCCTCCCGTCCCTGTGGATTCGACCCGACTTACCCTAGCTACCCACTAGGTATAGCCGGTTTTATTTGACGGTTGGGATTCACGACAAATCCTTCCCATCAAATTGGCGTCGTTGCCGGGGACGGCGTAGTTTAGGCTTTTGTTTGCTTAGTTGTGGACTTTGTTCTTGATTTTTGTGTTCTCTTCTCCTTGTGTATCTCCGTTTTTCTTCTTGTGTGCTACCCTCTCTTCCTAGTGCCTCAAAAGCACTAGGATACTAACGTTTGCTCAAGTGCTTCTAGCTCATCCTAGGTACCAAAGCAACGTTATGGGCATGGCTCGTCCGAGCTACCATCAATCATCACGGGATAACTTTGGGGCAAATGGCCAAGTCCCGAAATCTCACCAACCATATCAACCTCATCAACAATCTCACGAACGCCCTCCATATGGTTACCAAGAAGGTTGTCAAGGATCATTCCAACATCCTAACAACTACCAAACACCCTCACATAACCCACAACCAAATATCCCTAACTTTGAGACTTGTCAAATGTTGGTTCAAATGCAAAAGAGTCAACAAGAGATAATGATCCTATTGCATAAGGGTCAACAAGATTTGAGGATTCTATTGGATAAGACTCAACAAGCGATGATGGCTCAAATACAAGGGGTTAAAGAGGAGCTCAAGGCCCAAATAGAGGTGCAAGATGCTCGCATCAATGCACTCATGGCTCATATCACGATGTCGGCCACTCGAGCTCCACAACATGTTGAGGAAGGTTCATTTGGGCAAGAAGGTCGGGTGTCTCCACAAGAAAGTCAACCCAGCCTTGAAGCTACAAGTGAAGAAGAGATGGTCGATCAAGAGACCATTGTTGAGTGTTGCTTGGGTGGTGAAGATATGGAGAGAGTAGAGGAAGTTGAAGCTTCAAGGGTCGACAATGAGGAGGGATTTGAACATGACTATCAAGATAACTCTTGGGGAGCCAATGTATTGGCGATAAAGTTGGATTTGTTTGATTTTCTTCGTGATGAACCGGATGTTAACAATCTAAACCCAAGTGAAGAGATGACCCCTCTAGACAAGGTGAGTGAAAAGGAGCGCAATACTTGGGAAAAAGAAGTAGACGCCTTGGAACTTGCCTTGAATGGGAAATTGGAGGATCCTAAAGCCTCCAAGGAAGAAAACTTGATGCCTTCTCCTCCTCTACCGCACTCGATGTCTAGCCCTTTGTCTTGTGAGACGGTTGGTGAAGAGGATCCTTGTCGGGCGGTGGAAAAGAGTTCCACTCTCTACCCCGTAGAAGAAGCGACACCCTTAGGGTGTGATCTCCCACATCATGACACCGAGCACGACTCTAGACCACTATACCTACCGGATGGTCATAAGAGTCGTAGCTATGTTGGTTCCGAAGACCCGGAAGATCACAATAACCCCGAGCATAATGAAGATGATCGCTTCTTCCCTCTGACTTGGAAACTTTTGGGAGTGGCTAGGCTCGGCCATGTGAGCTTCAATGAAGATGTTGCTAAGGCATTTGACTTACTACTCCGAGCTCTTGACGGCTATGGAGGCGTTGTTGGTGAGAGTAGTTAGTGTAAATATCTTTTCCCTTTTCTTTTGTGCTTGTATTTGTGTTCATGTTTGTTTGTATAGTTTGGTTTCTAGGATTTGTTAGCCTTTGTGGAACTCTTGTTCATTTGGATTTTTGATGAGCGATGTGAGAGAGGGAATTTGATATTGTATTTGAGCTTATTGTCATAGGTGTGAAGTGAAGATGATTCCTAGAGAGGAATGGTTAATGATAGAGCTTGGATCGTGAGTATGGAAGTCGGTTTTTGAAGCTTCGGTGAAGCTTTTGGGGTTTTGGAGGTCAAGAAGACCCATCCCGGGCGGGAAGGGAGCTTCCCGACCGGGAAGGATATGCCATCCCGACCGGGAAGGAGCCGTCCCGATCGGGATGGAGGTACCAAAATTGGAGCTTTCTGGAGTGCCGTCCCGACCGGGAAGGTGGCTTCCCGACCGGGACGAGTGTGTCTTCCCGACCGGGACCATCCATCCCGACCGGGATGGTCCCCTTTCTCCTCTTTTGGCCTCTTCTTTGACATTTAAGCCCACCCAACCATTGTATACCCCCACCCAACCTCCCTACCCATCCTTGCTCATGTCATATGACCATTACACTTCATTTACATACCCTCACCTCATTTCTCTTCCCTTTCCACCGAGTTTCACATCGAATCCTACCCCCCTCACACCATTACTACCTCAACCATGCGTTTTATCGAGAATGAAGCGGAATAGCAATGATGAAGACAAGCAAGTGCCTATATTGATCTATGAGACGATGGAGAGAGTGAGTTGCTAACCTATGGTACGACAACTATCCTTTCTTTTCCGTTTTTGTTGTTGCTTGTTTTCCTTTGTTTACTCCCCTTCCCTTATCATTTGTGTCATGGTGGCCTTCGAGGCCTTGGTATATGGTTGCTCTCGACTCTTGACGATGTGATTACATCGAGAGTCATTTTCAAAATCCAAATTTTACAAGTTTTTCACCCCTTTTTTGTTGGATTTAGTCGGATTTAGGCGGAATCCGGGCTAGGTGACTTGATTACACCTAGCCCTCCCCTCCCATTTCCTTTTATTTCCTTCTTTTTATTTCTTCCCCCATCCATATCTCTTTCTCGTCTCGGCCCATGGTGACTTGACTACACCGCGGCCGGACACCTTCTACCCTTTCCTCCACTTTTCTTTTTGATTTTTAGCTTTATTTTCGTAGTTTCTTTTCTTTTTCTTTTGTCTCTCCGCACACTAAGATTGAGCATATGAGGACATTGCTCGGTTTAAGTGTGGGGGAGCGATATTCCATCGTAGTTAGTTTTATTTTCTTAGTTTTTCCGAAAAAATCTTAAAAACCCTAAAAATTTGAAAAATTTCGCAAAAATCAAAAAGATTTTCTTTGGTGTGTTTTCCTTTTGTGTCTTTGTGTCGTGTATTTGTTTTGTTTTGTGTGTTTGCCTCCCTTTTTCCTTATAGGTTGCTTAAATCGCCGTTAGCTTTGGTGAGCTCCCAAGACTTCCGATAACATCTCTTCACCCCTTTTCCTCTTTGTTCCTTGCGGAGTTTGGAGGAGTTGTGTGTTATGGTGTGCTCGGGCGGAGCTTGTAGAGTTTGTGGTTGATTGGTGACTTGTTTGGAAATTCGGGGTGGTGTTTGTGTTGTGTTTGTGTTCGTTTTGTTTTGTTCTTGTTTTGTTGCTTTTGCTTCCATTTCTTTCGTTCGTTTTCGTCTTGTCTTTGTTTTGTGTTGTGTTGTGTGTCTTGTGCGTAAACCGTTTTCGAAAACCCGGTTTAGAGGCTAGTGTGTGAGTGTGTACTTTTCCTTCCTAGTAGTGTAAATCGAGTCTTGGACTTTAGTCTAGTAGAATGACCCTAAATCAATGATTTCGTTGGCCCTTTACCTTGAGTCCACCTAGCTTACTAGGGATTTACTACGGGATTTGCATTTTGACCATTATGACCACCCACGGTGTGAAAAGGCCTTGGTTACCGAGTCTCGTCCCTTAGGTGACCGTGTTTAGGATCGTTTGATTGGTCCAAGTTTTCCCCTTTTTGTGGGTTTGAAGGGAAGGACGCTCCCCGACTCACCCATTCACCTACCTCCTACACATTCCACACAAATAAATTGCAAATTGTTGATTTCTCTCTTTCTCAATTGTCAAGAAATGCCAAAAAGCCAAATCTTGCCAAAAAAGGGCAAAGAAAAGAAAAGAAAGAAAAATGAAAGAAAGAAAAGAATGAAGAAAAAAGAAAAGGCACAAAAGCCAAAAAGAAAATAGAAAAGAAGAAAAAAGAATGGCATGGCAAAACAACGCAAAAATGCAAAAGAAAAGAGAAAATGCCAAAAGAAAACCCGTTTCACAAAAAGAAATCCCCACAAAAAAATAAGCCTTTTTCCGACTTTTTCCGTGAAGAGCCTACCAAAGGACCGAGTCCCGAGGAAGGATGATAGCGGCATTAGTCGGTCTTCCCTCATTTTGCATATTTCCACCTTTTTACTTGGACTAGTTAGGCGGTTTCGGACACGGGACGACCCTCTTGGCTCACGCTAAAGGGGGCGGGGTCTCACTTACCTACAGTGTCGACTAACACCGTGGTTCTTCACTTTTCCACTCCGCCGATCGTCCCGTAGTACGTTTTTAGAAAGTTAGGAGGAATCGAGGTAAGTTGCCAACGTTTTTATTGCTTTATCGTCATACTATTAGGGTTTAGTCCACCTCGGTTTGTATTGCTAGATTTGGAACGTTGTCACTTGCCTCGAGTCCTAAACCGGTGTTTCTTTCACCGCTTGTTTGAGGGAAGCGGTATTTGTTTTCTTTTGGGTGCAACCGATTATGTGTTTGTTTGTGTGTTTGTTTGTTTGTGTGTTTGGTGTCCGGTTGCATCCACAGTTTTGTCGCAAGACCCGACTTGCCTTGTGGAGTGCACTTTTCCTCTAAGTGTACTCGCGTGAGTTGAAAGGGCGTAGGGTGCGCTAATACCCACTCGGATAGTTTAGTAGATAGTATGTGCTTACTCGAGGGCGAGTAAGGGTTAAGTGTGGGGGAGTTGATAAGTGCGGTTTGTAGTGCCTATTTTGTAGTGTTTTGGTCTCATTTTCCTTGTAGAATCGCTCCTTGGGAGCGGTTTAGGGGCTTCTTATGCTTCCTTTAGCTCGTTTCAGGTTCCCGAGACCGATTTGGAAGAGTTGGAGCGATTCCGACTCGATACATACACTTTTTGGAGCCAACGAAGCTAAGGAACAATCACTCGACGCCTTGGAGTCGACCCCGAGACCTTGGGACCCAATCCCGAGCCTCCGAGACACGATACCAAGTCCCGAGAATCGATGGGAAGCCCATGAGAAGCAAGGAGGGACCAAAAAGTTCATATTGGAGGCCTACAAGGCTCATCCCGGACGGGTATGGCCTCATCCCGTCCGGGATGAAGGAGGAAACGAAGACGGGGCTACTAAGGGTCCATCCCGACCGGGACCATGGCGTCCCGACCGGGACCGACCACGTCCCGACCGGGACCACCTCATCCCGGCCGGGATGGCCGTGCTGCAGCCCGCCTTCAAATCTTTTCTTCTCCTTTCATTCTTAAACCCTATATATACCCTTCCTCTTGTAACATTATGGGAGGCACTTGATATTAGACTAAACCCTAGATAGATTAGCATAGATTAGTGTAGATTAGTCTTTAGATTATCGTTAATCTTAGATTAATGCTTGTAATTTGGGATTTCTTCAAGATCTTCACCAAGCTTGACAAACTTGGATGTTTGTTTTGGGTTCTTCCATTTATGCAAGTTTTCTTCTTCTTTTCATCTTCTAGTTGGGTATAATCTCTTTTCCTTTCTCTTGTTTATTGTTTTATTAATCAAGTTTGAATCTTTAGTTGTTGTTTTGTTCATTGTTCATTGTATTGCTAGTTTCATTATGTTTGTTTTGATTCTTGCTTTGATTTCTCTTGGTAGTGTTAGTTTTAGTATAGATATGTTAGAGTAGTGTTCTTGCTAGGGTTAGTAGGGTGATTAGAGTGTTAATTGGATGATTAAGGGATTGTTGGAGATGTTGGTGGAAGATTTGTGTTTCCCCTTGGTTTGATGCATGTCACATGTTTGTTGGAATGCTTGAATGACTAAGTAGTTAAGAATGCTTGTTTTTCTTGCCTTTTCTCTTGTGGGTTATAGATTGTTTGTGGGTTCGGTTCCCTCACTAAGTTGCGAGAGCCCGGTGAGGACGACCCCTAGGTCGGTCTAAGTAGCGAGAGCCCGGATTCGACCTAGGCCACCATAGCGCGCTAGAACCTCGTTTGTCATGTGTGTCGCCGAGGTGGGTTTTAGGTAGAACCTCTAGGTGAGTCTAAGTTGCGAGAGCCCGGGCATTATCTAGATTACCCTACTACCTCCTTCACTCTAGTTCTCCCTCGACCATTCCATTACCCCTTTGACCCCGACCTAATCCTAGCCCGTTTCCTTTGTTTGTTTCCTTGTTTTAGACCTTAGATTAGTCCATAGCCATCCCCCTTAGACTAGCTTGTCTTGAACATAGTCCTAGACCGTAGCATACCTTAGTCCATCCTCCCGTCCCTGTGGATTCGACCCGACTTACCCTAGCTACCCACTAGGTATAGCCGGTTTTATTTGACGGTTGGGATTCACGACAAATCCCTCCCATCATGCACTTCGTGGCTAAGTATGTAATGTCGGAGCTTTTTAGTGGCCCAAACCAGAGCTAGACACGTCTTTTCGAGCATCGTGTATTTGCATTCGTACTCTAGGAACTTTTTACTGATGTAGTAAATGGCTCGTTCTTCCGAGTCAACTGTCTGGGCTAACATAGCCCCCATGGCTGTCTCGGTTGTTGTCAGACATAACGACAAAGGCAGGCCATGCTGAGGTGGCATTAATACCGGCGGAGATGACAAAATCTCTTTGATCTTATCGAATGCTGCTTGACATTTGTCGTCCCACAGTACCCGTTCTCCTATCTTCAGTTTTTTGAAAATGGGTTCACATACCATGGTTAGCTTCGAAATGAACCGGCTGATATATTGGACTTTCCCGAGAAACCCCCTAATCTCCTTTTCGGTTTTAGGTGGCCGCATCTCGGTAATGGCCTTGATTTTGGCTGGGTCAACCTCGATGCCGCGCTGGCTGGCGATATGGCCCAGTAATTTGCCCGATGTTACCCCGAAACTGCATTTTTGAGGGTTTAACCTCATGTTGTATTTGCGTAGTCGGGTGAAGAATTTCCTAAGGGCCGGAATATGCCCGCTTCGTTCTTTGGACTTAACGATCATATCGTCCACGTAGACCTCTACTTCCTTATGCATCATGTCATGTAGTAAGGTAGTGGCGGTCCGTTGATAGGTGGCACCGGCGTTGATAAGCCCAAATGGCATAACGGTGTAATAGTAAGTCCCCCAGGGTGTAGTGAAGGTGGTCTTACTCATGTCTTCTTTTGCCATTTTAATCTGATTGTATCCGGCGTACCCATCCATAAAGGATAGAAGGGCATGGTCGGCCGTGTTGTCCACCAGTATGTCAATGTGTGGCAACGATAAATCATCTTTCGGGCTGGCCTTATTAAGGTTCCGGAAATCTACACAAACTCGTACCTTTCCGTCTTTCTTGGGTACCGGTACGATATTTGCAACCCAATCTGGATATTCAGACACTTGGATAAAGCCCGCTTTGAATTGTTTGTCAACTTCTTCTTTGACTTTGAGAGACCATTCGGGCCTCATTCTTCGGAGTTTTTTGCTTTACCGGCTTACACCCGTCTTTGATGGGTATACGGTGTTCGGCTATCTCCCGGTCTATTCCCGGCATGTCCTTGTAGGACCATGCGAAGACGTCTTTGAATTCATGGAGGAGATCTGTGAATTGTTGCTTCTCCTCGGGGTCTAGGGATAAACCTAACTTAAGCGTCTGAGGCTCTAAAGGGGTTCCTACATTGATGAAATCGGTTTCTTCGATCACCGGATCTCGGGACTCCCTTTGTTCGAGTTGCTCGACTAGATGCTGAGGTAGTGGTACCTGTTCGTCGGGTTTCTAAATGTCATTGCAAATAAAGTTTTTGAAAACGTTTTGAAAATAAGACAAGTCGTAAGCAGAACGGTTATCGTTATTATTGATAGAGAGCTTCGAAAATAGCTCAAAGAGAGCAGCCATCTGATCGCTGGTCAGAGGCGGTATGGGGAGTGCTCTCGGGACAGATTCCGAGACTCCCGGAGATACAGCTAAAGGAAAAGGGGTTACAGACTCGACCCTAGTACTGGACCTTCTAAACCTAGACTCAGACTCCGACTCTGACTCTGACTCGGACTCGGATTCAGACTCGTCGCCCTGCATATCTCCTTCGCCGGTACTGAGCTTGTAGACTCGGCCCTCGCTGTCGGTCCATTTGATTGTCTTCCTCCAAGCCCTCTTCCCAGTGTCAGTACCTACTTCAGAGATCAACTTGGTTGGATCGAACTTGCTGCTATGGAGGATCATGTTGACTAATTCCTCCTTAGGGGTCGGGATTATCTTGCTGTCCCCGAACAAGAGCCCTAGCATTGGCTCGGCTTGGTTTGAATCTTGTTTTGATTCGGTCTGGATGAGAGTAAAGATATCATCTGGGATGAAGTTGCATTCCCGAGCCAATTTGGCCTCGGGATATAAAACGGTAGGTTGATAGAGGCCCATTTGAATAGCCCCGAACACAGGTGTGACAAACTTGATTGTATTTGTCGAGTCCATATCTCCCTGGGCCATGGTGTAGCCCAACCCGAATCGAGACTCTCCGTCATTCAGGACCTCGATGATCTTGCCAGCTGGGAGATTGGGCCTTGAGGTAGCGCCCGGTAGATAACCCAAGTTCTGTAGCATCATGTCGATGCTGGTAGTGAAATAGGGCCTAAAGAGATACTCCTCATCGATCATTCCCACGAAATTGAATTCTCGCGGGTCGATTGAACCAGCCGTGTTGCAGCTTGATACGGTTATGGGAGTAGCTTCGAGGGTGATGACCCCGTCTTGCAAAGGTAGCTTGACCTTCCTGTGAAGAGTGGAGGATACGGCTTTAACCGCATGGATCCAAGGCCTTCCAAGTAGCAGATTGAAAGATGAAGTGACATCGATTACTTGGAATTCGAGCTCTTTTTCAATTGGGTCTGTTATGATGGTCAGCTTGACGGCCCCGGCAACTGATTTTGGGCTTCCATCGAAAGCCTGGATAGTTTGTGCAGTAGGAAGATAGTCAGTCTCGGTAATGCCGAGAGCCTTTGCAGTCCTTAAGGGAAGGACGTTCACAGCCGACCCATCATCGATTAGGGTCATGGGTAGATACTTGTCTCGACAAATCACCGTGATATATAGGGCCAGGTTGTGGGTGGCCCCAAATGGTGGCAGATCAGATTCAGAGAAGGTGATAAGTGGGCCTTCTTCTTTGGACTTGCCCTTGAGGTGAGGCAGGATAGTGGCTACCATTTCAGTGGTGGTAACCGACGAGTCCACCTTGATTTCATCGAGAGCCTTAGTAAGTTCTGCCCGATGTTCTTGAGAACTAACCAGAAGTTGCCATATGGTAAGGTCAGTTCGGACCCTCTTTAGTTGCTTGACTAGGGCCGTGTCGGTGTCTGGCTCTTCAAGTATAGAGTCCGTCTTGGCGGGTTTAGTGACGGATCCCAAGGCCGAAGATCCGGCCGTGATGACATGAGTACCGGCCAGGGCTTTGGTTTTGGCCTTCCGGATCTCTTCAGCCGTGATGGGGACAGTCTCCCCCTTAGTCAGGTAAACATCGTCTTCATCGTCATTTCATATCCAGTTGATTTGGGGAATGAAAGGGGAAATGAGATGAGTGCAATCGATTATTTCTCCAGTAGAAATGGCGTGAGTAGCAAGAGGGTTGTTTTTGTTACTGGGCTTATCGCTGGGTAATGGTATCTTCCCACTCTCGATCAGGTCTTGAATGAGATGCTTTAGCTTCCAGCATTTTTCGGTGTCATGCCCGTTGCCTTGGTGATAGCGGCAATAGGCCTGAGCGTTGTAGCTTTTGGACCGTTTCTCGACAGGGACCTCTGGCATTGGGCCTATAGGTTGGATCAGGTCTTTGGAAGATAGCCTTTGTAAGGCGTCGGCATAAGTAGTCCCTATGTCCGTGAATACTCGGGCTGGAGTATTCTTTTTGGTTGAGGTATCTAGCAAATTAACCTCGTCGAAGATGCTTCGGGCCGCACTTGTAGTTGCGGGCTTGCCAGAAGATGAACTGGCTCCTTGATAACCCTTTGTAGAGGCCTTAGTAAGGCTCTCTAACCTTAGATCGTCTTCGATTCTTGTACCCATCTCGGTTAAGGTGGCGAATTTGGGTATGATAGCGTACCGGAGGTGGATCCGGTAAGATGGGAGGAGATTTTTCACAAAGACCTCCACTAGTACCTTTTCGCTGGGCTTGTCGACCAGCTTGACACTTTCGGCCCTCCATCTTTGGAGGTATTTGGTGAAACCCTCCTTTGGCTCTTGGGCCATGACTTCGAGAGTACGCATGGTTGTCTGGATCTCCGCATTGTCGGCGTAGTTCCGAGCGAATTCCGTCGCCACGTCGTCCCAAGTCTTGTACTTTTTGGAGTCGAGCATATAAAACCAAGCTTTCGGGTGCTTCTCTAACGAGGAAGCGAACAGATGCTTGAACATGTCGGACTTGACTTCCTTTAGGGCCAGAAACTCTTTGAAGGCCCGGATATGTAATACCGGGTCTTCGGTTCCGTCGAACATCGGGAGGCCTGACAAGTTGAGATTGGCAGGCAGTTGGTCGGTTAGGGGAGAATAGGTTCGAGCATTCTCCGTATGGATCGAGTTATGGGTCGACAAGTGGACCTGCTCTTGTAGCTTGAGGACCGCGCTGGTCAATTCGGCTAATGGGCCCTTAGTTTCGTCTTCATCACTCGGCCTATCCTGCTCTATGGCGCTAACCCGGGTAACAATGGCGATCTGGTCACCCCTGATTTGGTCGAGTTGTTCTTGGATCTTGGCCAATGCGGCGTTCAGTTGATCAATTGAGTCCTTAGTCATGGTTCGGGTGTGAGGTGGCCTGTCTGTAAGAACACCACGTAATCAGCGACTAGCCCAAATCATAGAACTAAAGTACATCCCGAGCAAGGAAAAGGGAAACTAGAGAGGAAACGACTCGGGAAAGACATCTAGACGGATGACTTGTGAGAGGTGGGCCTCCTTTAGGATCCAGCTGTGTGGGCTGGGCCCTGTTTGAAAGGAGGTTCACGTGAGACATTCCCCAGACTTCTAGACTCGATTGTGTAGACGGGCCGACCCTTGTAGGAGTATGTCCTACGTAGGTGGGCCTTGCCTTAGTCTAATAAGGCGGACTGGGATAGGGAGGAAATCCGTGATATAAGATCGACGGAGTTTCGACGCTAAAAGACTCGACGACTTACGACACGACCCGACACTGCTAAATACGGGAAGTCCTAAGAAGAGGAAGGTTTTGAAATTGATTTTTGAAAGCCCGAGTAAAATCGGGAAGAGGAGCCCGGCCCCTTTTTTTCGAAAAAGAAAACGGAAAGGCGGACCGGGGAGGGTTTTGAAAGTTCGAAAATATTTTCGAGTTTTGAAATGGGCATAATACCGGCTAAAAATAGACTATTTTGAGTAAAATCGTGGATCCTAAATTCGGTATATGTCCCGGGTTTTGAAATTGGATATTTTGAAAAGGATGCTATTTTGAAAAAAAAAAGACGGGTTTTTGAAAGACGACTTGTAAATCAGGTAGCACGTAGTCATGGAAGCAGTATAACGACGCCATGTATGCTCTAATTCTAAGTCTCGATCAGTCTGAAAGGGTCTATACCAGTGAATACCTTTTTGGATTAGTTGAATATTTGACTCCGCACGGTAAAAGATACATTATCTTTAGTGTGAATACCTAAAGAACAGGTGGGCATGCGTTCTATGCTCTCTTGAACTTGTTACCAGATTCTACCTATCTTTAGCTCGGTGTGGGTGTGTTTGTGGTGATGGTGTAATTGAACTGATACACAGCGCTATATATACTATTGTTCTGAGAAGTGTCTGGGTGGGGATAGGTGCATCTGCCACTGAATGTCGACACTGTAACAGACAGTTTCTGAGATGTCAGTGGTACAGTTGTTGCGACAAGATGTTATGGTATTATTTAATTTGGCGGCCTTAAAAAGGTAGGCGTCTTTACCTCTGTCCAGGAGTCTGCCACATTGTGTGGGCATACTTAGCGGAGGACAGGTATCTGTTAAGTGGATATATGGAGGGGTTTAGTTTGACCATAAGTCTGGCGATTTGTGCGGTGGCTGGGGTTTGTGTGGACTGTGCAAGGGCTCTGTGTTCGGGGCGATGCGTGCGGACGGGCTAGCACGCGGGGCGGGGTATGTGGCCGGTGTGGAGTAACGGGTGTCCGGTCTTCTGTGTGCGTCGCATTTCATGATACAGCCTGGACTCTCGAATCTTTTGCTTTTCGGGGTTGATTGCCTCCCGTAATTGGCGTTCCTGCTGTTACGCCCTTTCTGGCACTTCCCTAGACATTGAAGATCTTGCCATTTCGCTTTTCTGAGAAAGAAGTCGTCTTGGTATTGGATCCGCTCTTCTGTTAGCATGAACATGAATTCTATTCTATTTGTTTCTAACCAGTGGTCAACCATCTGTGTTGACACTTCAGATAATGGTCTCGACACCCGCATCTCCGTGTCAAACCTTTTTGCTACTACATGATGTGGATCACGGTGCCAGTCTCGCCCTCTCTTGGAGCATGGTAAAGGTGACGGCGTACATAATGTAAGTCGCAGGAATTGGCAGTTTAGAAAATAATACCTTATTAAAAAATTGAAACCAGTTTAGAGCAGCACAGATCAGCAGAATAGCAGAAAGCTTTACACAATGAAAGTTAAGAGTACCATAAACCAGCAAAGTGAGTGGAGAAAAAGAACTTTGTGCACAAGAAAGACACGAGCAATCGTGAATTGCTCGGAACACAAATAATAGGCCACCTGCTGAAAGCTACAAGAAAGACACAAGCAAAGTCCTAGTAGTCATTATGATAGAGCACCTGCTGAAAGGTGATCGGCGATATCTATTGGGTTTAGTTTGCGCAAGACGTAGGAGTGGCTTGAAATTACAGGCACTGGGTTCAGTGTCATCGATTCTGCACCTCCTAAGATTGTTTTTTTGTCGTCGGTGTTCACAAAAAAAAGGCAGTCAGCGGCCATATGTAAGTATCGGTGATACATGCCGTGAATTCCCCATGCCCCTCACTCCTGTCTCTACAGAATTCCCGCTAAAGGTAATGCAGTGTAGGACACTACATTCTTAACAGAATCTCGGGGTGCATCAACAGCCGGCAAGGTGGAAACCACAGTAACCTTGTCCGATCTCCGTGCTCTAGAGAGCGCAACGTACAGCTGGCCTGGTGAGAAGACAGATCTGGGTAGGTAGATAGCGACTTGGCTCAGCGTCTGGCCTTGTGACTTGTTTATGGTCATTGCGAAGCTAAGCTTGATAGGGAACTGCGTTCTCTGAAACTGGAATGGGTACTTTGTTGATGTGGCTGGCTGAAGCTTGATTCTAGGAATGAATACGTGCTCTCCAGCGTGATGTCCAGTGCTGATCACACATTCGATGAGGTTTGGCAAAATTTGTTTGCAGATTAGACGTGTGCCATTGCACAGACCGAAAGAAGGCAGCAGATTTCGCAGCAGGATAACTGGGCAGCCAACCTTAAGGACAAGCTCGTGCGGACTCATCCCTCCAGGACACAGGCTATTCACAAACTCCAGAGGGTAGATGTTGCACTTATCGTCGAGCATCGAATCGTAGCTCTTGTATGTAACAGGGTCGCCTGGGAATTTTTCGATAAGAGCATTGTTTATTATATCCACATCATCATTCATGGGTGTTAATATTGCTCGCCCCACAAATTCCGCGGCCGTGACAGTCTGCAGTTCCTGTGCCGGGAAAACCATTTCTGTTATGCCAGACAGCGCGTTGGCAGCATGTTCAGTGCACGAATGTCGGACATTAGTTGGGAGCCGGACGTATGCATGTTCTTCTGACTGTAGTTTCCCATTTCCTAGAGAGAGCAGAAACTGTGAAAACAGTGGGTCTTCTAAGGCCCTGATATTCTGCGTCAGGCGAAATTTATGGAGTTGCGACCAGATTGGTGATGCGACGAGGCTAGAAGCTACAACTTTTGCCTGGGATTTCTGCGGCACAACTGGTAGTATCTGCCGGAAATCGCCACCATATACAATCGTCTTACCTCCGAAGACCAGCGCCGGGTTGCATAGGTCCTTTAGTAGCATGTCAAGGGACTCAACGTTTTCCCTGCGGGCCATTGAAGCCTCATCCCAAATGATCAAGCTTATTTCCTGGATAAGAGCTGCGAGACTCCCCTGTTTGGGGACGTCACACGCAAGGGAGGCAACTATGTCGATTGGGATCTTAAACCTGGAATGTGCGGTCCTGCCAGAAGGTATGTTGGAAGCAGCAATTCCCGATGTAGCGGTCGGGAGAACAATTTTGCCCATGAGGCGCACTTCGGCATATAGGGCGTTGTACAGAAATGTTTTCCCAGTTCCTCCTGGGTCGTCCACAAAAAAAGCACCTGGCTTCTGGTTTCGAACATGATCCACAATCACAGTGAACGGTGCGGTCTGTGCTGGATTTAGTAGGTCCCGATTGGAGATGCACTCAAGCGGGATTGGCGTATCCAGCGCGTCGATTATGTCCTTGGTGCGGCGTATAGCATCGTCTTCATGCTCAAGCAGAGACTGCAGGTCAAAGGCTCCGAGAGATTTGCCCATAGCTTCGAGATACTTTTCCACGGACTTTGCAGCCAACTGGGCTGCTTTTGTCATCTGACTGGTGTGCTGCAGCAAAAAATCTGCAGACAGGGACGGGAGGTACTTTTCCCATAGTGCCAGAGGGTCCTTCGGCTGGCAGAATATTAGGGTTGTAGCAAATAGGCGTTGCAGACTTTGCGGCATCTATACGGCACACGCCTCGTCCAAGCACAGTTCAATCGTATTATCCTGTTCAAACAAGCGCAGGCGCAGAGCAGCGTCCTGAAATGAACTGCACCTTTCCCCATCCACTGTCAGCAGATCATCAAATGACTGTGGGCCAGCAACATGGAGGAGGAGTAAGCGCAAGAAATATCGCTCTCCCTCTGAAGGCGTGACGAACACAATTCTTCCAATAACAGTAACCTTTATCTTTCTCTTAAACCATTTCCTTGCAGAGTAATCCCACCTGTGTGTTATTGTGAATCCACCATAGAGGTATCTGGACGTGGGGTTCTCAGCGTTGTAGGTGAAGAACTCGGTCAGTGGTGTTTTTGCCCGCTTTTCGTTTGCAAGTACGTCGGACAGCTGTTTGTGAGGTCTCATTCGGATAGTCTGCATGTTGGGCAGATGAACAGGCAACACCATCACAGCTGGGTGTATCTAGAATAATTCGAAGGAGAAAATTCTCCACATCGCCTCACACGGTGACACCCATCTCCCCGACTGGAACTATTCTATTTCATCAACTGCCTTAGCTTCCCCACTGTCAACAACGTTATATGAGACCTTGTCATGGCCCTTGTAGACATATTTGTAGAGGTATTTGACAGCCTGTATCGTCGAGCAGACTTCAACGTTGAGGTGGCAATCAAACAGAGCAAGTAAGTACGGGTTGTACGGGATTACCCACCGATTGTCGAGCGTTTTTTTACGGACAACAGCTGATTCACCAGAAGAAGAGCGACGGTATACTGGGTAATAGTCCTTGTTGGTCGTTGTGTCTGCCGCAAATGGTTTTGGGTAGCCATACTTGCAAGTGCCCATTGTTTTCTTGTGCTTCATACATGCACAGTCAGGATTGAGTCGACCACAAGGCCCGTGCATCATGTGCTTTAGGACAGATGCGCGCAGGTTGGGGTTCGAAGAAGGTGGTATCTCCGCAGACACGTAACGGTCGAAATCTTCAGGGCCTCGGAGCTTATGTCCTGGCGCCAATATTATCAGGAGATGGGCGTGTGCAAGGCCTCTTTTCTGGAATTCTACGACGTATATAATCCCGGCAACCTTCCCGAACACATTGTTCACCATGATGTGTTTTTTTAGAGCGAGCAGCTTTGCTCTGAAGACTCGTGCCACCAAATCCGGTCTGTTCTGAGGTTCTTCACCCGCATGCAGGGCACTCTTAATCTCAGTCCAGTTTGGGTTGCAAGTCATCGTGATAAATAAATCAGGCTTCCCATAGCGCTGCACAAGGGCCATTGAGTTTAGGTATCTCTTTTTCATATCCCTAGGGCCTCCAATATAGCTGGGTGGAAGAATGACCCGTCGCCCGACATTTGTTGCGTTGTTTTCGCCAGACCCAACTGTATCCAGCAGTCCCTGATACAGGTCAACTCTTATCGTGTCCTGGTTTAGGCGTAGGAAATCAAGGCGTGAGTTTTCCAGCTTCACGTACATGTCAACGACGTATTGCTGGAAGCATCTCCTTGCTCGTAGCATTTGGTTACCTAGCCTGGCCTGGAGCTTGTGGCAGTAGTATTCTCTGCACGAAATATTGCGCCCGTCTTTCTGAGCAGGCGGCGTTGAACCTGTGGAGATGAACACTGAACAAGTAAGCACATGCACTCAGATACAGGGTCAAATAGAACACAGGCGCAGTTTCTAAGCCTGCGGTTTATAATCAACATTTACGGACTTTGTCAGAAAGAGTAGGCCAGTCGAAGACGCAAATTTCTGGCACCAGTTCGCCACCCACAGTTTTCGAATTCACTACGGAGTACTTGTGGCGGCGATGAACTAATCGCTTGTCACTGCCCGCGTGGTGTTCCCGTTCCAGTTGCTGTGGGACTGCAAAGTCCTGAAGCAGTAATTTCGCATAGAAACCACCAGAGATAATGTGGCTAATCTACTACGACAGGTAGAAACTTGCAGGGCAATTGCAGCAGAAAAGCACATAACAAAAGCTAGTAATTTCTAGGCAGAGGCTCGGAAAACCAATAGTCAAAGGAAAACTGCATTGTAAATGCATAGCACATACAAAGAACTGAACATAGTGTGGCTGATACAACGCCAAAGTCATAAAATGTGCAGGGTAAGTGCAGGTCAACAGCACATCACAAAATCTAGGAGTTGTCTTACAACTATTTAAGACAGACTAAGTAGTAAGCGCAACGTTGCTCGTACATCACAAAAGGCAGGAAGTCTGCATGGCAAGAGTGCGCAATAAAAGTGGTCACGGGACACCGACGACCAAGTGAAAACTGGAGCACAACTGCTTCAGAGCAGCAGACACAAAAGCTAGACCGCGGGTAAGCAGAGATAAAACGAAGGAGAGGGCGGTAGGCGCCACAACTCCGAAACACTACTGACCATTACCTACTGCGCATACCTGCGCTACTAACAAATTAGCCATAACCGCATGCTAGCTGACAGAGCGATAAGAGGAACAACGGAATCACTTCGCATCGGCATCGGATGCGACAACTACCTTCCCTTTGCCCACAATTTCGGCGAGGTCAGGGACTTCGAAGAATGCTCTAGCGTCTTTCTTGGTTTTCTTTCTCACAGGAGCTGAAGAGCTGCCACCAGACTGTCTGCGCTTCTTGGGCGGCAGTGGCGGGTATCTGTCAGCAGGCACCTGGAACGGTGCAGAGCGCGGAGTGTGGCAGTCTCCTTCGTTATGCAAGCAGGAGGGTGCAACAGGGTCCTGTATTCCCATAACCCTTTCCCTGGCCGTGAGGTAGCTCTCCCGCTCTAAGGCGCACCTAATAGTAGCGTACTTCATCTGCGCTGGGTTGTAGTTGGCATCGATAACTTCGATGTTGTGAACAGCGGTGAGGAAGTCCACTGCTTTCCTGGCCACACTGTTCTTCGCGGCGACCAAGTCAGGGAGGTGTCTCCGAAAATGCAATTTCCAGAAGGGTGGTGGGATGTGGTGCCGAACATAAGCCATGAGACAAATTCCCCTGGAGCTTGCTCCACCGTCTCCATGGTCGTTGCTGGTATCCCGAAAGCGTGAAAGATGTTGCGCAGAAGCGACATGTAGTCAATGGCTAAGTCTGGGACCGGAAGAGGCTCTGGTGACAAGGGTTGTTCGTGGAAAAACTGGCCCCTAGAGGCATTTCCGAGGCGCTCGAGCGAAGTACGTTTCAGCCTATACAAGGACGCGGACCTCTGCAAAGCATTCTGTCTGGCCAAAGTTAAGTCCTCAATGACTAAGTCGAACAGCTGGATCAGGCCACAGACAGCCTTCTCGCACGCATTCTCGCACGAAATTGCAACGGACGGTGCTGGGTTGCCGATTTATAGGTAGGACAGCTCCTTGCACTCAGTGTGCACCTATACATAGACATTGTTAGTACGCTCATTCAAATAGGTGATCGTAGGCTCCGGGAACTTCAGAAACGCAGCTATCTACTGCAACAGCGGGCAGAAAGAAATTTTGATTGTTTTGTGTGTGGCGGCCATGTTATGTGGTAGCGTGATGACGGATGTGCCTGTAAAGTAAACTAGACGCGAATAGGTCACAAAACAAAGACTGCAGATCTTCGCAACGGAGAATAAGCTACGCATCGATTTTCCGACTAAGTAATTACACCCACACAAGTCCCCAAATCCCAAGCATCTGTGGGATGTAAAACAGATTCAGAGGCGCCAATCCTGACTGGCACAGCAGCGGAACCCTCCACACTCCCCTCCTGATTCAGTAGAACCAGTATATTCTGACTGCACTTCTACCCGTGGAACACCCTAGACGGTGGCCGAACTATCGCAACGGACCACATATGTAGGTACAGACATCTAGCTACAACGACCCTTAGCTCTAGACTTTAGGTCCGAACCACTGTGCCAATATTCTAGCCGTATTTCTTAAGACAGGTACACACAACAGGGCGACGAAGGTTTTTATTCGTAGGCACACCAAGTGGAATCAACAGTAATAGAAGAAACTACATGGCTGCGCAACGAGGGGAGACAAAGGCACTTAGCATCGTCACAATGTGATGAGTGAGAAAGTATAAGCACGAAGACGGTAGATTTTTTTTAACAAAAACAAGAGAAAGGCACATAGTTCATGTTCAGCAATCACAGCAGCAACAAAGTAAAACAAAGGTGGCGAAAAAAGATGAGCGGAGAACACTGTGGAGAACATATTGATAAGAGAGGATACTGAAGACCGGCGCTTACCAGCTGCTGGGTGGACAACAGAGCTGACAACAATAACAGCAAGAGCACAGAACCTGAAGTCACTTCGCTCTATATTACTGTACTATTTTCTGTGAGAGTGTTTGTTACTGAAGAGAGGATGAAGGTGGCCTCTATATATAGGCGCAGTTGTGGGCACAAAGGGGGGTTTGGAAATTTCGGGGCCAACAGTAACAGGAACACTTTTCCGGAGTTTATTATCAAAATTACAAAGAGAAAACATGTTCGCTTAGTATTGAGTTAATTGTCGGGTTTCAGTTTTTAAAGGTGACTCAAAGTAGCAATCAACACTGAAGTAATTGTCGTTTTGAAGTCTTGTGCGTCTATCCAATAATCTTAAAAAATTCTGGGCAACGTTACGATTTACATATTTCTGGTCGTTTTGTTAGAAGCTGCACCTGGAAATCGAAAAAAACACGTTAAGTAGTGAAGTATTTGTTGTAACGATTTATTCGGTTACTAAGATAAAAAAAAACTTGGAAAAATTAATGACTGGGTGTAACGTGTAACGGTTATCTTTGGAAACGGAAAAAACATCTAGCGCAGTACTCGTTTCTGTTTTAGGCGTCGTTCTAGAATACCACTCGCACGTCTAAACTTTTTTTTCTGGCCACTTTTAACTACGACTCTGAGGGGTTTGTCCGCGGGCCGTATGAGCGTGCCTACTGAAGTGCGTCTTTGCCTTCTTGAAGAGGGCGTAGTGGTGTGGCTTTTCTATTTTTCAGAGTCGAAATGTCTGATTCGTAGTGGTGTGTGTGATCTCACATAACTGCGCCTAGTACTCCCGTGTGACTGGGCACTGCCGTTGTGCTGCTGCAGCGTAGAGCTTATTAGCGAACTTAATCGAGTATTGTATTGTATGCCCGTGCCGAACCCGCCGCACACCTTTGCGAACCGTCGAAGTTTGCCTGGCTCGATCCTGGTCTGCAGTGGACCATAGCCCGGGCCGTTCCACGCCTGAGTACGCCGGGCCCATTCCCTCCAGTCCTTCCCGAATCTATCTCATTTTAAACCACCGACCTCGATTGCTCTGGTCCTTGACACGCACATAAAAGGAGCAGACACGCCGCATGCACGTCCACCCGGCACTATCCCGAACCCGTTTAAAACAGTGGCGCCTCGAACACGGGACACAGACAAGCGGAAACAAGGCTCGTCTGCCCCTACTGGACTCGACGTACATTAAAAAGAGGATAGAGACATCATCACACCCACAACGACGTGGGCAAAATATCAACCAAAGTACAAAGGCAGCCCACAAAGTTCATTTTTATAATGCTGCTGTCACATGTTGCGTGCAACTGTTCATGACAGCATTCATGAACAGTTGTGTGGCGCAGTACTTTCCTGCTGCAACAGTGGTAGAGGGGCCCCGCGCCAAATGGACTGTGTGTTGAGCCCAGCGCCCTTGGTGCTGATACTTAAGGTGCAGTAGTTGCAATTAGGATGTGCTAACCATTTTTTGTGATGCTAACTACAACGATGACACGCATCACCCCGACAACTAAGCCGGTGTTCCTTCGAGCATTAGCAGCGGCAATCTAGAACCGGGTGTGGAGTTGTTCGCCAAAACTGATGGACTCCTCTCGCCGTTTTATGTGGAAAAGAGCTGAGCGACATGTGCCAGTTTGATCAGTCAGCTGCGCACGAGCTACTCGCAGGGCTGTGTGTGGTAAAGCTGTAGTGATTTTGGACTTTGATACGGCACTCTTCCGTTGGTGGTGCCAGCCGAGTGCGCACTGCGTTAACAAGCATGCCCATGCGGGCTGTGCGCACGGGCGCGGTAGGAGGGGATGCTGTAGCGCGTCCACGGACAGCACACAGGGTTCATAAGAAGTCTGATATATAATACGAAGGACCTACAATACTATGCGAACAGGCTGCTCTGTGCAAAGCGATAAAAACCCACGGTGGCCACCTACAGGCAGTTTAAAAAAAAGGGGCGCCTACATTTTTCACACCACGCCTAACTACGGTAGCCTCTAAAAGCGAGCTAATCGATGACTACAACATCTCCCGTGCCAAGCAACGCGAGAGCTATTTCTGATGCTCTGTCAAACGCACCAGCAGGAAGGTCCCCAAAATAGTCGTCGCCGTTTTCGGGAGGGGTGCTGTCAGTGACCTCCAAGTGCGGAGTGTCTGCTCCCGTCGCCTGGAGCTTGTGCAACACTCTTCTGGCTATCATGTTGTCGGTCAGGTAGCACCTACATCTGCACGAGACCACAGCACCATCCCTAGTGATAGTCGTCACGCCACTTTTGCGTCTTCGCCTGAGGGTTCGGCGGTATTCTTCTCACCACCCAGGCGCGTCCGGGCGCAACAGAAACAGCTGCGCCCACCTCTTGCAGATGACCGCCATGGCAGCTCTACTGGACCTCCGAAGCTTGTGGAAGATGTGGTCCATGCTGTCCTCGCTCCAAAGGACAGCGGCAGCTGCGGAGGAGGACGTACCGCGGACACTTACTTCGTGCTGGTGATTGTAAATGAACGCCAAACGCTCAATCTTCTTTCCCCTGATGTCTGCTAAAGACGCCGCCTTGTCTTCGGCCAAATTTTTTATCACCCAGCCCCTGCAGAAGTACTTCACCATGGTAGATTCCAGATACCTGCGGAGTGTGTTTTAATGTGAAAAAAAAAGATCGGTAACAGCTCACATCGATGACAGCGCGCACTCAGGCAACGACAGACACCTCAATAACGGGCACAAAGAATTCATGGAAGAAGTATCCCTAGAAAAGGAGGTGGGTTGCATCCTCGCATCGCTCAGAAGCAGCTTGCGACTAAGGGACCGACAAAGCGGGACGTAAACGTCAAAGCAACAGCAGCCACACCTAATTGGCAGCGACACGACCCATAAAGTCTGGGTGCGATTGACACGCACCGCAGCGTTCGCAGTCGCCAGAACTGGTGCGAACCACGGTGCGAGCTACGTGTAGTTATTTTGAGTGCAGCGGCAATAACGACAGCCGGCTGCACAACAGCGCAACCACCTATCTGCCTGAGATGTTAGCGGGAAGCGCTAGGCGCACAAAATTCCTGGTTCGCGTGCATGCATATGAAAGACTAATAACAGCAACATGGGGAAGTTAGCCCCAAAAAAACACAGGCCTTAGACGATGTAAAGATAAGTGAGTACCCATAGATCCGAAAACTAAACGCAGTAGGACGCCAAAGAAGCATTCACAGGAAAAACAGGTAGACCAAGACAGAGGGAAGGAACTTATAGCACCTACAGTGCACCGTGCACCAGGCCAACCAGGTTCCCTTCTGGTCTGGCGACACGAGACCTCACCAAAGGTTAAATGCATTTTCTACTACAGAAGAACTGAAGAAGGATGATGACATACATGATACACCAATTTACATTAATGTTTATTAAATGACACGGTTTCCTTTTATGCTTAAACAACTTATATCGAGCCAGAGGCTAGAGGTTTAGACACATTCCACATTGACATAACTGATCTTAAACTTACCAAAGTATTTGAAAGGCCAAGTAAATAAATCAATGAACACATCACAAAAAAGTGTAAATAAAGAGCAAGAAGATAACACAGGCACAAAATGACCAACAAACAAACAAAGCACCAAGAAACATTGTGAATAGCAAACCAAAACCCTAAAAAATCAAAGAGAACAGATCTAGATTCACTTTGGTTCTGTGACAGCGGAGCTGCTGTTGCTGCCACTTTCCGACGAGAGAAAAAAATTGGAGACCAAGCTTTGGAGCAATCCTCTCATGGCGTATGAAAAAATTCGATATTAGGCAATCAGATAGTAGAAGCTAGAGTAGGACACAATATGTGTCGAACACGCGACATCAACAATACCTACGAAACTCAAAAATGGCCTAGATATAACCACAAAGGAGGACATGAGGCCAAAACAGAAAGGATAGGGTTAGGGTTACTCTGTCATGAACTCATGACTATTGAATATCACAAAACAAAAAAAATCATGCTAGACCTCCAAGGCCACAATATGTCGTCTTCACATTTTTGCTAGCAAAGTGCAGGTTTCATGGCGTAACATAATAAAGTAGTCGGAAACTGGTATACATACCTGTTCCTCAAGAGCAACAACTGTTTCCAGGATCACCTGAGGCTGGCACAACCAGAATAGGAAATAAATAAGTGATCGTAATTTCTCGCACCTGAGTGAGCAGCGACAAACATTCACTCGTCACAACCCAATCACATAATCCCTGCCTAATTTTTTATAGCGGAGCGTTTGCAGAGCTACGAATGAGTATCTACAGCAACATAAGGAAGGACGGCACAGCAATACAACTCTCTACCGGCAAAAAAAGAAAAAAAATGCAGCATTGATCCCAGCTCAAGCTCGGTAAGTCTCTATGAATCCATCAAGCCAAACCCAGAAGGGGCGTCGAGAAAATAGAGCAGCTAAATCGACAAATACCAAAAACAAGAAGACAACAAAAAGGAAAAGGAACTTATAGCAGTAAATCTAAACGGCATGCATGGCAAGCAAGACAAGCGGGCAAGTCCAAGATTTACTCGGCACATCAGAGGCCGCGAAAGCGGTAGAAGACTTACACTCTCTCTCCGTCGGTAGCCAAGACGTCTTAGAGAGCTGGCACTCTCTTTTTCCTGCGCTGATCACCGAGGAGATTTCGGGGAAGAGGAGCTTGTGGGGGGAGTTCAGTGGCTGAGGGGGCTAGTTAATTGGTAGCATGGGCAGATGTGAGAGAGGATGATTTCATCCTATGAGCAGGCACAGCAGGAAGTAATAAGTGCCAGTGAATTTTCGTTTTCTGTTTACGGTCTGTGCGTGCAATTGTGGAGGGCGCTCGCTATTGGAGGGAGTTTGGTTTTCCCGGGCCGGGTTCCCGTTTCTTGATTCTACTCTGTGGCGACGTGGGTCGCTATCTCGGGGGGTTGAGTACTCGAGTCGTGGAATAGTAGTCGGGGTCTGGGCTGAGAAGGCCGAGTGGACTGAGGCCCAGAGCTGCGGCGCCCGCTACTTATGGTCCGTACTCGGACGGGAACGTTTTTTCTCTTCGTTTTCATAATTTTTTGGTTTTTTTTTGGCTTAGGGCCCGCTGATGTTTGTGGGCACAGGATTTGCGTTGCACGTCATCAGCCGAAGCATCGTACCTCAATGAACGTGTTAGTGGGCGAGGGCGGGCCCAAAGCGCCTGAGCGTAGTGGAGGGTACAGCTGCGTATAACACGACACGATACGGTCACCGAAAACCTTTATCTTTGGAGGGGCCTGGCCAAGACCCGCGAGAACGTTAAATATGAGACATTCACAATCTGTGGCTTACAAATTTGTTAGTCTATCTTACAAAGGGGTGAGGGAACTAACACCTTTTTTTAATGGAGGCACTGTTCATTGCATTTAATGCAGCGTTGTTATTATTAGCTCTACACATGCCTACGCTATCCACCCAGATGTGATGGGCTTGGGAGCTCGTGGGCTATTTATTGGATTTGTTGCGTTCCCTATAACACGTTGGGCGAACATGAAAACCGATGTCGCTTGTACTGTGCGAGTCCGTTCGCACGCAGTTTGGAGTAGGAACACGCTCGTATTTCAGCGAGGTCTGATCTGTGCCCCATCTATGAGCTACAGGTCCAAACCGATGCGAGTCTGCTGCCTCGTGGGCTCTAGCACGTTGTCTAGGTCCAAATCGTATGAAGCTGAAAGTAGACCTGGGAAAGTAAACCCGAACCTGAAAAATCGACCGAAAATGCCTGAATTAAAAAGGATCGAACACCCAATAAGAGTAATATGGAATAGTACCCGAAACCCGATTCAGTTCGACTCGTACCGAATTTGTACCGAATTTAATATAACCGAATGATACCCGAAACAGAATATTACCGAACCAATTACAACCGAACTGATTGACCTGATTAATAATTTATTTACTTTTCATAAGAACACCCAAATTTTGGATTTTTCTTCATTGAATCTTTATTTATTAATGGTTTAATAGATTATTACCTACAATTTGAAGATATAACAAACACAAAATAAAACTACTTATTTTTGAACTCAAGAAATTTATGACCCGAGACCTCACCTGACCTGCTATTGACCCAACCCAAACCGTACCCGACTCGACATAACATAAACCGATAAAAGTGGCTAACCGAAATGAACCCGATCAAAATCGAACCGAAACTGAAATTTATGATGACCAGATCTAGCCGAAAACGTTGCACAGGATTGTGGACTACCAAAAGGCGTGCCTAGCCTTGGCGAGAAGTGGAGGGGCCAAATGTCCGAGGGGAAAGTGGTTGAAAGTAAATGTGGGCGCAGCGGCTGGGTACACCAGCACAGTCGAAGTGCCGCGGCGCGATTGTGAACCGCGCGTATTAGCAAGGGACTGCACAACACGGTGCTCGGCGAAAGTGGTTCAGACCAGAGAATAGTGCGACTCCGAATTCGACTTCCCTAAAACCATTATAAAATATTCCAAAATCCCCACAAATCTAAGGGCAGTATTCTATAAATATCTGCGAACTTATATTTAAAGCACATGATGACTATAACGAGATCAAAAAAGACAGTAGATGGATCTAAAGGTTCACATATGCATCGGGAAATTCCACAAAAGTTAAATAACAGCGCACGTCCTAAAATCTATCAGATGAAACGCAGTCACTCACAGTGGTACAATCCCGTGATTAAGGAAGAAGAGGAATGGAGCTATATTCGACGCAACCTCCTCTGCACGACAACATGGGGAAGTTGGTCACCGTGAAGTCAATTCTTTTTTTTTCCCGGAGTCGATTCTGCAGCAGCTGTGGGGCCTTCGTCACAGGCGATTCACTGTTCACCGAAGAACTCCTTAAACGCTAAAATGCAAAGTCCGTGGACAATAAGGCACACTCCCACACAAAGGGCCCTAACGCACCTACCTATGCACAAGGTCAGCCCCCAAAGGGCATTTTTTAAATGCTTGTCAGTCTGTCAGGTACAGGGGTCTGATGGATTCTGATAAGATTTGGTCATCTAATTTGGGGCGCGACACTGTTGAGTACGGGAATAGATGTTGCGCCCCTCTTCTGATTTCTATTCTGGCTCCACCTCCCCAGACCCAAGCTGCTGCGCAACCCTGCATTCGTAGGTGTGTGCGATGACGCGTTTTTGGATACATGTGGTGGTCGGTTCGTGTAAGATAAAGCGTGTGTGGTTAGGCTTCGTGTTTACGCCTGGGTAAGCGCGGGTGCCCTGCGTATTAGTGGCAGGCAATGTCTGCTATTGCATGCGGTGGAAAAAGTGGCGGAGTGCACACACCGAGTATGGTGGGCGCGTGGGTGGCATAATTATGCGCAGTGCAGAAAACAATGCTTCTGTAGACGCTGCAGATCACGGACTATGGCAGGTGCGGGCGCATGAAGGCCGGGTCGATACAGCCTTCGCAGGTTGGGGCCCGGTCAATGGACGAGCGGAGTATACCGACGCTAATGGAATTCGTAGCGGGCTTTAGCGCACAGGAGCGTGTTTCGACAAAGACTGAAATTTGTTTCCCAATAATCGGCACGTTCTCTCCCTATATCCGCAGGAGAAGGGCTCGGTTTCTGCAGACAGCGCGACCTTACCGTGTCGTGGGCAGCAACATAGCGGCGGGTTGCGGGACTCTTAAGGCGACGCACCGTTTCTGCACTGGAATTCCACCCTCATTCCGCGCACCACACCAGCGCGCACACGGAGGAGCAGCGGCACACCATGCACATAAGTTCATCACGTGCCGCTGCAGTGACTCCGCCCCCACCAACAAAGGACCGCCCCTGCAACAAACCCGAGCAGTGGTTCCTTCTGCAAGACGACCCCCACCATTTCAGAGACCGCCACCTGCCGCCCATCACACAGCTCACAAGGTGCGCTTGAAGATAGGTGCGCACGACGCACCTAAAAGAAGGCAAACATCTGCTGGACTCGTAGAGGTGTATGCGCAGACAGATCGACATTTCGCTATAAACCCATCAACATGCAGCAACGCACGCCAAACCAAAAACTGTCGCCCGACCACACGCACGGGGAGTACAGAACTGTAGGGAAGGTCGTGCCGCAACTCAGCAAGTGCTCGAAGACGCGCGTTTGAATTTTCTGAAAAAACGAATTAGAATTTTCAAGGCAGTGAACAATTAACACAAGAATTGGACCGCTGAGGGTTCGCTAAACACTTCCGTCCCCTTTTGTTCCCTTTCAAAATGAACAGTACCAACACTATTACGGAGGCTGAGTATCGAAACACCAAGTCTACAAGGAAAAAAAAATACAAGAGACACTAAACTGTGGTTTTCATATGAGAAACTCTGAGGCTGCGCAGGCTACAGAGATATCCTCAGATAAAAGCAAATCGGAATTTGTAGTCCGTAGCATATTAACAACAAGAAAGCAACTGATCCACGTTTACTGCGGCAATACGTGCTTTTAACCTTGTTGACATGGCATACGTGGGCGCAGTGAACATACACGAAAAATTCGAACACGCGTACAGACAATCGGAACCTCGCTGCACGCCCAGAACAAATGTTTTGTTTTCTTTCACCACCAGCATCCAAAACCTGGGTGGGGAAGCATATAATCAGCACCGGAACTTCTGCAATCGACGTTTGAACCCCTCCAGATCCAAAACTGATTTACAAACAGAAGGAATGGGGAGAACGAGCCCTTTCTTCGGAGTTCTAAGGTTCTTTTTCCTGAGGTCTAAAACAAATAGGAGAGAAATACGAAAGACGAGAAACAAGAAGCAGTTACAGGCTGAGTACGCGAAAATCCATAAAGCTGCAGGATTCTACGGCGGGTATCCAGCTGTAATAGTAGAACATCTGAGGCAACAAAGCGATCATTAGCACACCTCTTACACCTGCTGCTACACTATGTGAAGACCCAAACAGTCAGGTCTGATTATATGAAGGGAGGGATGCACACAGATATTGTGACCCTTTTCAGTTAGCGAAGACAACTTAATGCGACACACCTAAGAAACATGCACGACTTACTGATAAAAAGGGTTTGGGCAATTGCTGACAAATTGAACATGCGACAGCGCGATTTGCGCCTAGAATTCACGCACGCGCTAATTCCAAATTATAGACAATGTGATGCAAGACATACCATCAGAGCTACAAAGCAGAAGACCAACCTAAAGGTCACCTGGACTTCATACAAACATAGATTTCGAATCTAAACGGCATCATCTTTCAATGCAGCAGATACATACAAGCTGCACAAGGTGAGATCTCTTTCAAACCTTCTTGCGTTCCTGTAGCTAGGTCACCGCCACTGATGCCTTATCGCCAGTCCTCCTCCTCGCCGTGCGGCGCACGTGCTTTAGGCGCGCGCTAGGCACCCTCCCTGCTGAACGCGGCAGTCAAATTCAATATACCCGTCTTTTTCACCTTCCCTTTAGTCTGAATACCTGTCCGAGGTGCAGCTGGAACCAAGAAGACAGAGTGAGGTGGGACGAAGACAGCTCCTTGCTTCCCACCTACAATACAAAGATCATCTTTTTGGTCACATAACTGGCAGAAATAAAACACGTAATCCAGCGTAATTAGACGGTAGGAATAATTCCCTTCCTGACACAGAAAAGGACACCCAGCGCAACAAGGTGACCGAGCGGATTACAAGAATTAAAACTGTAAGACATAGAAAGTTAAACTAACGTATGGAGATCACAACAATCTTTCTCCAGAAACAGAAAACAGCAAAACGAACATAGTCAGACTACGCAAATAACCTGTCGGTACAAAAGTGTGAATATCTAACTAATTAGATGATTAGATGCCAACGCTAAAAAAAACCCAAACAACTGAGCAAACAAAACAGAAAACCTATGGGCAGTAACTGCTTTTTAGATTCCCCAAAATCAAAGAGCAGAATCTAAGACCTGAGAGGAATTACCTCCCACGGGAGAGGAATTTGATGTAGGTTTGGGTCTGTGTTCTTCAGTTGTAGGGTTCGCCCAATTCTGAGTGTCGTAATCAGGACGCATGCGAAGGCTTGGTTTTCAATTTCTACTGTTTTGGGAGGACTTTGATTCCCATCTCTTGTTTGTATGTTTGTTTGTTTGTTTGGTACACGTTCATCACTTAATTTGATTGGCACTTCAACCTATACAGCAAGAAAGAGTGAGAATTCTAAGCTGCGAACTGAAGGCAGTCCGCAGGAAGATGCGAATCTGGAAGGCGTAGAGAGAAGGCTGTAGAGTATCATACACCACCCTAAGTTATCGAGCTTCTTCAGTCAGAGCAGTAGCACGAAAAGGCGGCTTGAACTCATGTATCATGCGGCAATTCATGCCAGGAAACTCCCCATCTGACGATACGTACAGATTCAAGGGAAGAGATAAGGCGTCCTGGCTAAGTGGGATACCAGGCCAAAAACACCACAGGCCAAACAATTTGCGTAGCTAGTAGACGAAAGCACTAACCAAGCCTAAAGTTCGGTCTATAGCAAAGATATCAAATAACTTGTCCACAAAAAAAACCTCAGAAACCTAGGCAGGCAGATGATTAGATGATACAAATCAAAAGACCTAGACAATCTAGTAAAAAAAAAAACCTAATTAGAGTTCCCCAGATGATCCACCCCACCAAACTCAAAACCCGTTTCTTAGATTCCCCAGAACCGAAGAACAGGAATGTTAACAACCCAACAGCAGAATCTAAACTCAAAAACCCGTTTCTCAGATTCCCCAGAATCGAAGAACAAGAATGTTAGGAACCCAACAACAGAGTCCAAGATATTGTGCGTCAAATCAAAAGCAAGAAATAACAACGGAAAACAAGAAAATATCGAAACTTTAGGAACCCAAAAACAGAAATTAGCAAACACAATCACCTGAGTATCAGGAGCGACAAAAGCCACACAAATCCATAAAAGATTGAAATCCTAAGAACACCAAAACAGAGGACAATAGACGTTCCCCAAACGATCCAGCCCACCAAACTAAAAACCGTTTTCTAGATTCCCCAAAATCGAAGACCAGGAATGTTAGCAACCTGAGTATCAAACGGAAAATCATGAGCAGGAGCCGGATTCCGAATCACCTGAAAAAAGCCACACAAATCCACAGACGACTGAAACTTTAGAAACCGAAAAACCTAAGCTAACAGACGAAATCACCTGCGCATCAGAAGCAGCGGCACCATCGTCAACGGAGTTCCGATCCGCCGCCGCCGCCATAAACCCCTGAATCGGCAATGGAAAACAAAGGTGTCAGAAGCAGGAAACACCGAAAAATAGTTACCGACGACCGAAAGTGGACAGGTGAAATCAAACGATCTGCACAAGCTAAGCATCGGTGCCGGCATCAACAGAGTTCCGATCCGCCGCCGCCACCGACGCCTAAATCAGCAGTGGAAAACGAAAGCATCAGAAGTAGGAATGACCAAAAAGCAGCAACCGACGGCCGAATAAAAAAAAAGAAAAAGGAACACAAACACAGGAGAACACAACCGAGCAAAACCATAAACGGAAAACAAACTCTCAAAACCTGCAAAAGAAGATGCACAAAATCAGAGACAAGAAAGGCATGTAAACTGGCACACAAAAAATGAACATCAAGCGACGACGAGGAATAGAGGGAAGCAAACAGGAGGAACACAGAGAGAGAGACCGAAAATATAGAGGAAGAGAGTGGCGAAAGAAGAGGACGGAGAAAGCAGGAGCACACCATTTATATGTTTTTTTTAGAGTTCACTGTTGCATAACTGTAGCTAACCTCTCTCTTTTTAAAGGGTAGAGGAAACTTAGGGGCCGTTTGGTTTGAGGTATTCAGGAAAGGGAAAGAGAATCAAAGTTCATGATTCCCTTTGTTGATGTTTGTTTAGCCAATTCAATCATTCTCTTTCCCCCTCCCTTTCCCCCAAACTCCTCTAACTTCTTACCCCCACCTCCCAAGGTATTGAGATTCCCTTTCCCCAATCACCAACTAGTCATCACCATCACCATCACCAACAACCGCCACCATCACCACCACCACCACCACTACCACTACGACCACCACCACCAAGGCCCAACTACCACCATTACGAACACTACCACACTTTCGGGTCATGTCAAATATGAGTCGAAGTTGAGTCAAAATAATTTTTGATGCCTTAATTTATCAATTAAAAAAAATGCATTTTTTAAAATTTATCGTAGTGTAGTAATCATTACTCCGTATATTTCCGTATTTACAATTAAAAAGTGCAAAAGTAATACTTCTTATATTACAGTATTTTATTATAAAAGATACTACAAAATTTATTTTTATTATTTTTATAATTTAGATATTAATTTATTAATTTTATAATTTTTTATTTTACATAAATATAATGTTGAGGTTTGAATGAAGGTCGGGTGAAATTCATTCTCTCCCATTGAAATCAAACAACAACCTAAATTTGGGGTAGTTCCATTCTTTTTCCTCTGTTTCCATTTCATTCTCTTCCCCTTTGATGAACAAACGCCCCTACTTATTTCAAAATGGATTAGGGGGCCTTTGTCCATCTGAGCCCCCTAGATCCGTCCCTGATTGGAGCCCACTGTTGAACTTGATATGGTTGGCTGGGTACGAATTTTTTTTATATCAGGCAAGTGTATCATCTTCCCTTACCATTGACTTGCTTACTGTAGACTTGCTTTAGGTTTCATAGATTTTACTCATAGTTTATGTTGCAGCTTTTGAGTTTCCTCTGTTTTTCTTCCCTATAGGATTCCTAATCAACCTATTCCTCCTCCCAATATATCATCTTTATTTCCTCCTCGCTTATCATCCTCCTCGGAAAAAATTGAAAAGTTTGGTGGCGTTCGAAAGTCGAAACTCTGAAGATTTTTCTCCTACTTCTGGTTCATTTCATTTCATGGGCTCATCAGTTTAAAGTCTTTGCTTTTAGGGAGTGAAGGTAATAGTATTTGTTTCGGATTGATTTTTGTTGTTTTCATGCTTGATTGATTGATTGAGCAATTTCTATATCAAAATTCAGTTCGTTTCGGAAATCGTGGGGGCGAACTGGGAATCTGGTAACACAGGCTGAAAATGAAGTTCCAGATAGAAGACGTGACAGTGTACTTCCCGTATGACAACATCTACCCAGAGCAGTATGCATACATGGAGGAACTCAAAAGGGCCCTGGACGCGAGGGGCCACTGCCTGTTGGAGATGCCCACCGGCACCGGCAAAACAATCGCACTGTTATCCCTCATCACTAGCTACGCTCTCTCCAAACCCTCCACCCCCATGAAGCTCATCTACTGCACTCGTACCGTCCACGAGATGGAGAAAACTCTGGCCGAGCTCAAACTTCTCTATGACTATCAACGAACTCACCTCGGTCCCTCCGCTACTCTCCTTGCCATCGGCCTCTCTTCTCGCAAAAATCTTTGCATCAACCCGTCCGTCGTCTCTGCTGAAAATCGTGACTCTGTCGACGCTGGCTGTCGCAAGCTTACCGCCACTTGGGTCCGATCTCTCGCACTAGAAAACCCTAATATACCCACCTGCGAATTCTTCGAAAATTTGGACAAGATTCCAGAGGCTAATTTGGATGCAGGTGTCTATACTTTACAGGATTTGAGATCACAAGGGAAGAAGAGAGGGTGGTGTCCGTATTTCTTAGCTAGGCGTATGGTGCAACGTGCAAATGTTTTGGTTTATAGCTATCAATATCTTCTCGATCCTAAAGTTGCAGGAATTATATCAAAGGAGATGCAGAAGGAGTCTGTAGTTGTTTTTGATGAGGCTCATAACATTGATAATGTCTGCATTGAGGCGCTTAGTGTCAGTGTTCGAACTCAAACTCTTGAAGGTGCCACTAGAAATATCACTAAAATGTCTCACGAAATTGAGAGGTATTGTGCACCGGCTACTCTTTGTACTCAATTCATAGTTTTATTATCGGATTTATTTAGCAAAAACGAGTTTAGCTTAATTTTCCCTCGTGATCCTTTTTGGGTCGAGTTTAACAGTATCCCTTTTTTGTTTTTTATTTCCTGTTTCGGTAAACTTCTTGACTTTACCTTGTATAATTTGAATGTTGCTCATATTGTAGTGTCCAACCGTTTAAAACAAATATATCTAAGATGGATTGCCTTGTCTAATTGCCTTTGCCTATCTAAATTTATGATCCTTACTGCATCTGTACACTTCTCTTGTAATGCTTGTAGATATTTTCTTGTCACCCTTTCATTGGGCTTATTTTTTTTTTTAATTTTTTATTGTATTGTAATTGCAAAATCACTAATTCTATTTGTTTTCCAAGCAAGACCACTGAAGCTGTCCAATTATATTGCTGAACTATGATTCATGGATAAATATCAATCAGACTTTCTAAATAATTTCATGTGTTAGGAAGGTTTAAAGCCGTCGATGAACGGAAACTGCGTGCAGAATACAACCGCCTTGTTGAAGGATTGGCCCAAAGGGGAGATTTATCTGGTATATTATTGCTGAACCATGACCTTCGTTAATCATACTCCATATATATGACTTAGTTTCTTCAAGCTGGTGGCTTTATTATGTTTTTCCAGGTGGTGATACTTGGCTAGCTAATCCAGCTTTGCCTGATGATATTTTGAAAGAGGCAGTACCGGGAAATATTCGTCGTGCGGAGCATTTTCTATCAGTACTGCGTAGATTAGTGCAATATCTGAAAGGCCGTTTGCAAACAGAGAACTTTGAAAAAGAATCACCAGTTTCTTTTGTGGCATCTCTAAATGATCAAGCTGGACTTGACCAGAAAACCTTGAAATTTTGTTATGATCGTCTTCACTCTCTAATGTTGACCCTGGAGATAACAGATACCGACGAGTTCTTATATATTCAAACAATCTGCGACTTTGCAACCCTTGTGGGCACATATGCGAGGGGTTTTTCAATTATTATTGAACCCTTTGACGAGAGAATGCCACATATCCCTGACCCCATACTTCAGGTGTGTTTCATGCTTATGATTAAGCTAAACATAACCAATTGTTTTACATGGTTTGGTCACACTTCCGTTCCTATTGCTTTGGCAGCTGTCTTCATCATAAGGATTTTTTTGTTGAAGACATCTAACATTTAGGCTATGTGCAAATTATGACACCCAGTGCTTTTATTTTTTCTTCAAAAGTACCTACTGCACCCCCTTCCCTCGGGTAAGGTAACAATATGACTTTTCCGTCGAAAAAAGTCTTGAACATTTTGTCTTCTAATAGAAGATGCTCTTATTTCCCTTTATAATGTTTTTTATAAAGCTTGTTTTACTTCATTCGTCTTATTTCAAACACCTACTAACTTGTCTCCTTTCAAATTGTTTAGCTGAGCTGTCATGATGCTTCCCTTGCTATAAAGCCTGTCTTTGACCGTTTCCAGACAGTTGTAATTACCTCGGGAACATTAAGTCCTATTGACTTGTACCCCCGCCTTCTTAATTTCAATCCAGTAGTTAGTCGAAGTTTTACCATGTCCTTGACCAGGGATTGCATATGCCCAATGGTCCTAACTCGTGGAAGGTAAAGGCTTTACTCTTGATCTGCCATCTTATCTTTACTGTTGTATAACATCAGAAGATTTTGGTTTTTGAGTCTTCGGCTCTTGGGGACTTGAGCTACATAACTATAGTTTACCACGCATAAAAGCTTATTCTATTGCTTGTGCTTTCACTTGTTAATTTCAGTGATCAACTTCCAGTCAGCACAAAGTACGATATGAGAAGTGATCCTGGAGTTGCGAGAAACTATGGAAAGCTTTTGCTAGAAATGGTTTCTGTTGTCCCCGATGGAGTTGTATGCTTCTTTGTCAGCTATTCATACATGGATGCTATTGTGAACACTTGGAATGAAACTGGAACTCTAAAGGTAGAGCTCTTAATTGATATCTGCCCTTAGTTTTCTTAGCTTAATGATTTCTTGATCTTGTTTTGGTGGTTTTACTAGCTCTTAGTCTGTCAATACATTGAACGGTTACAAAATGATTTAGAGATTTCTACGTTTAACTCAATTACTCTCCCAAAAGTTATTTACCGATCTCCATTCTTATCTAGTAGCGTCACATTCCCGTCTTATATGAGAAAAATCAGAAAAGACCTTAAACCAACTGGAAACAAACATTAATATGTCCTTCATGAAGCATGAAATGACGACAGAGGTTTCACGGATTGTTCGTTGGACTAATGGATAATTGGATGAGTCAATGACTAATTAAGTGAGATAGTTGGTAAATGAGTGGGTTAATTGGTAATTGGTTGGCATAATGACTCGATAGTTGGATCAAACTAACGAACTAAGTTAGTAGAGACAATCAACATGGTCATTGTACAGACTATTGTATAAAGTTGAAGGGCACAAAACAGAATTTCAAAAGGGTACAACTTAGAAAACTTACAAACTCAGAGGGACAATATTGATGTTATTTCAATATATTTGCTCAAAGGCAGAGGTACAACACTGTTGTAGAGTTTTTCAACGTGTCTTTTAGCCTGTATTCTCTAGTTGTTCTGGCCTGTATGCCATCTTTATTTGCTCAAAGGCTTCCTAACTCAATTAGCTTGCCTTGCAGGAAATAATGCAGCATAAGCTTATATTCATCGAAACTCAGGATGTGGTTGAAACAACTTTGGCTCTAGACAACTACCGCAGGGCCTGTGATTGTGGGAGAGGTGCTGTTTTTTTCTCTGTTGCAAGGTAATTCTCCTGTTTATATCTTCTGTCTTGAGTCATAGGTGAATATTACATTCCTCTCTCCGCCCTTTCATTTGCAGTGAGAGTTATTATGTTCTTACAACAATGAACAATCTTATCGGAAAACAACAATGTTACTCACTTGCTACATGTTGCTGTAGATTTGGGGAAAAATTATACTCCCTCTGTCCCAGTGAGTAGCTACCTATTTCCATTTTCGGGTTTATTATTAAATAAATATTTTTTTCCAAATTGCTAAGTTGCTTTACATATAATGACATATTTACCCCTTCTCATTTACAAAATTTACTCACTTTTGGCTAAGGAGATTGTGGGGTTCAATAGGGTGTTTGATTATTTTCTTTTTTGTTCTAAAAAGGTATAGATAACTTTTGGGATGGATGGAGTATTCTCTTATTACTTAACATATCACTTAAACCTTCTATGTCGTTGGTTGGTGAGGAAGCATGACTTCGGCTATTGTTAATTTTGATTTCGTAGACTTTACTACCTGAGTATTTAAAATCATATACATACATTTCCTTGGGGGTTTATGTCTTAGTTTGAGATGACAAGTTTATGACAAAAGTTCCACTTCAATATTTTTGCAGGGGGAAGGTGGCTGAAGGTATAGATTTTGATCGGCATTATGGCCGACTGGTGATTATGTTCGGTATTCCTTTCCAGTATACCTTGAGCAAGTGAGTTTGTGCCTTATGCGTTGTCGTGGTTGATCATATTTTCATCTTTGGTCATTGATCATGCGCCACCTTCTTCCCCATAAATGTGTATAATCGACGAACATATCTTCTACTAGAGCTTGGTTTAGTACTTTAGTTCACCACTTTCGTCTAGGGCAGAGCAAAATTATTCAACTATCCAAACCTATCTTACATGCCATTTAGGTATTGATCGGAAATATAGGATTTTTGATTCAGGAAACATTTTGGATAGGATGCACTACACACAGGGGTGGATCTGAGGGTGCACACAAACACCCCTAAGTGCGCACTCTCAGTTTGCGCTTTCTTTAAATAAAACAAAAAAACAACCAAAGTAACAGCTGTATTGCCTGTATACTTTGAGTTCATATTAAGGATATGGCGAAGTGTGAATGGAGCAATGGATAATGTTTGGCTTTGGTGGATAGAACGGGGGTTCAAACCCCCATATTCTAATATTCTACTACGAGTACTTCATTGTTCACATCAATTTTTGGTCGTTTATTTATTGAGTTGAGCCGACCTAATTGCATCAGCGCTATTGGAAAGTGCACCCCTATCTTCTAATATTGAATGGTGCAATCTGCAATGCTTGATGCCTGGGTCCGCCACTTGCTACGTATTCAGGACTTTCGTATATTGGAGCAGGTTCGGGCATAGAGATTTGGGACCTCGAATTTCCTATCTAACCCCATAACTAATTTTTCAGTTTGAAGCCTTTTTTTGTACAGTTATCAGGTATAGTAATGTAGAACGTACTCTCTTACCGGCTGTAACCCTGCTTCTCCGTCCCTGTGTCAATCTCCCCTTTTTCTTCACAATCTCACGTACTAAGACCAATATTTTGTCTCCTTTTCTGATGGTTTCATAGTTGTCACACAAAATACCTTATTTTACAAATCAATTTGTGCCTGTAAAGGAAGAAACTTCTGTGCATCTTCGTAGCACATGGACACTTGGTTACCTTCAACTTTATTACCGTAACATATATTGGTTGCTCTTAACATACCTGATATTTACCATCCACCAATAGGTCATAGTCTAAGTTTGACCTCTTAGATTGCCCGAGTCTTTTGTTCAGATGCAGTTTACAAACACTTTTGTGTATTTGTTAAATATTAATCTGTACTCTGCAACATTATATTTTATATTCGTCTCTCATCCTCTGGGCTTGCATGAACCGAATTATTTGCATACTTACACTACAGGATATTACTTGCTCGATTGGAATATTTACGAGATACTTTCCAGATTAAAGAAGGCGACTTTTTGACTTTTGACGCTTTGGTACTACTATATATCTTCAGTATGTTGCTTGTCTATTTTTATTTGTTGCGTTCACATATTGACTTGCTTAATTTTTTGAACCAGAGACAAGCTGCTCAATGTGTAGGCAGGGTTATACGATCAAAGGCAGATTACGGGATGATGATTTTTGCGGACAAAAGGTCAGTTGGCATACCTATTTTATACGAGTAGTTTAGTTATCTATTTCGTGATCTAAAATTTTTTCTTACAACCCTAATTTTATACGAGTAATATTAATAAGTTGTCCGCCAAGCAATGTTATTCCCTCTTACATTTTTTGGACGTCCTGTATTGCTCTTCATATTTCTTTTCATTCTGTATTTGTCAAATATTTTCACAATATTGTCCTCATGCTCAACAATTGCGAACAATGCCACCCCTCAATATCTTAACTTAGTTTGTTAACCTATATATTCTTTACCCAATTTCATTACAACAACAACGACATCAGAGCCTTATTCCCAAAAAGATTTGGGGTCAGTTAACATGAATCATTATCCAAAATTGTCAAGGTCGTTTCCAAAAAAAAAATCATATAAAAAGGCATAATAGTAGTAATAGTAAGAAAGTGAATAATAAAAAACATAGTTTCAAATAAAGTTGAAAGCGTTAATAATAATTTTTAAAAGGGTTACAAGCTCCAAGTTAAAGAAGAGAAGTTTGGTTAGTAAAAATAGTAGCTATGAAAAATACAATAAACATAATTAAGAAACGATAAAATAAAAAGATAGTCCTCAAATATCCTCAAGCAGTCGAATTCTCTCCCTCCACATCGTCCTATACAACGTCATGACTTCTCCTATCTCAAGGAATTCCATATCATTCGCAATCACTTTTATCCAAAGTCTGTTTATGTCTTTCTCAACTTCGCACCAACCTATGCTCTCTCCATCCTTCAAGTCTCCATATCAGTGCATCCATCGGCCTCCCTCTCACATGCCTACTTGTATGTATGACTTGTATGTATGAATTGGTGGCCTAGTTGCCAAGTTGTATGTTTTTGTTGTGCAAATGCAATGAAAGTACTTGCATACTACCAAAAAAAGACCTCCATCTTTCCTTTATTTCTTGATCTACAACCCAAACCTTATGATCCACATCCTTCACACATAAATGAACATAAATAATATCCCTGAGGGTCTTCCTCAACAATGGGCCATCTCTCTCTCTCTCTCTCTCTCTCTCTCTCAACAACTTTTTCTCCTCCTACCATCTACCACACATTTTTTCATCCCTGCACGGCTGCACCTACCTTTTATCTCCTCTCTATTACTCACACACCTTCCTCAACCTCAGCTTTGGCAAACCGAAAGTGTCCTCATGACAGTGCCGAGACCTCAATGCTCTCCCAGTTCAAACAATCCCAGATCTATCGCCGACAGTATCTTTCTGCATCACCTATTTCCTTATCCATTGTCTTCCTCGCTCACCCATCGACCTCCCGTGTATCCCTCTCACATCTCTTTTTCCCTAAAGCAAAATCACTACTTCTCATTTCCCTCACCCCTGGAATATCCCCCAACTGCTGGATCATCTCTCACATGACCACACCAAACCTTTAGGCCTATGCCAATCCTAATCATTGATCAATGTGCACGATGTACCCCTCCATGACGTGACCTCTCCATTGGCAACCTGAGCTCCATCAATTTTTGGTGGGGTAGGCAGGTGGCAGTTTTAAAGGGAGGAGAGCGTAGTGTGCTGGGTGTTTTAGGGGATGTGTGGGTAGGGGGCTAGGGACTGGGTGTTTGAGAAGAGGAGTGAGTGGTGGGCTAAGTGTTTTGAAGGGATAGTTAGGTAGTATGTTTTGTTGCTCAAGTATGGGTTTTATTTTTATTGGTACTCTACCTGTCTTCGCTTTTTGAGGTATGATAATGTTGTTTCTGCATGAAGAACAATTTATATAGCGTCCTTAAATCGTACTCCGTAAAGAAAGCAATGCAGTATTGTAGCTTGCAAAAATAATCTCTCTTTGCTTTTTTTTTTACCGGCAGGAAAGATTGTAAAATAATCTGTTGGCTGATTTATATGAGACCTGACACTGCTTTCCTGTAACTTTGAAATAATTGCACCTTAAAATGTCAATAGTTGTTTCAAATTTACTTGGCTCTTGTGGCTTGTCCTTAGAAAAGGAGCAAGTAATGCCTTTTTTTTGTTCTAGTATTGCCAACTTTTCTTCAATACTAAAATGTTGGCAGCTGTTTCATGCTATAAAACGCTCTTTTGGTCTTGGTAGCGGTGATGGTCGCAAATATGACTATGGAGATGGGAATGTCGTAAGCATAATGAAACAGGTTGAGGTCAATGCGGCCATAATTTGAAAAACATTTGTGGATGGTGCGCTAAATCTTCAATTTCCTAAGACCTTAATGGTGTGTTTGGATTGGGTGAAATGGAAGAAAAGGGAGGGGATGGATTCAATTTTGCTTTCTTTGGTTACAATATATGGAAGGAGGGAAATGGAAGGATTTAATTTCCCTCCAATAGGCTAAACTATAATCTTTCCAACATTGGCAAGATATAGAAGGAAACCTATTTTGTGCTTTGTAGTATCATATTCACTACTGAAATTACAATTTTACCCTTACTAAGAACTTCACCACTCATTTTCTAAAATACATCTATTACTTCAGGCTGTATTCTAAAAAAAGTTCTAGGGATACAAATTCGGGATCTAGGGTTCCAAAAATGGGGAATTCGATTCCTAATTAGGGTCCCAACTTCCAAGGATTAGGGAATTTGATTTCTGAGTTATTAGGTTTGTTTTCTCCATCTTATGTTCTTACTTGTGTAATTTGATCATAGTAGAATTCGAGTTCAATCGAATTTGATGATCGTAATTTGATTGAATTACTTTTTGAGTTCGATAGAAATTCCTCAATCTCTAATCTTCACGCAATATAGTTTATCCTCTTTAAAAACAAACAAAATAAACAGCTGTACCACAAATTTTGCCTGATTGTTGTAGTTTTTCATCTTTAATGCATTGGTTACTGAGTTCTTTGTGAAATAATATTAGTAAGGGTCAATTTAATTTGTGATTTCTGCGTGGATGATTTTTAGAACATAATTATCGAAGAGTTTTGTGGGTTTCTATCGAATCACTCTTCTGGATCATAATTTGAAGTTTGAACTGTTGAGCTTGTACATGGTCTCTAAACGCAGCTGCAAAAAGTCAATATTGTAGGGGTAGAATTGTCATTACATATTTTGTTAGTTCACCCTCTCCTTCCTCAAATACGGACTTATCATCGTGTCCCCCCTCCTTTTCCTTCTTATTCTTGATATCCAAACAACATCCTTTCATTCCCCCTCCGATTCCTTTCCATCCTTTTCCCTTTCCCTTCCCCTCCATCCCCCTCCCTTTCCCTCCACCTCCTCCCTTTCTCTCCCATCATTCTTATATATACTTAATTTGCAAGCATACATTCTTCCCAATATTTTGTTCCTGAAAGTAATGGGTACTAGTGTGTATGTTTTACACTTTTACTCCTTCCTTCCATATCCAAACACTTTATTTCTCTTTCTGCCATTATTCATAAGTAAAAGGAATTTCCATAGTCCATGCAATAGGTAGGAGAAAATATTGTCACACGAGATCTTGTTTGATTTGTCTTTATGAATGCAATAGGAGTATCAAATTTATAACTTTTATGTTGTGATATTAAATATATTAGCCTTGCAAATATGTGCTTTGACATATGTGCAAAAGCAGAAAGAGTTGATGGATATTGTTGAAATGTAGGACTTTTCTAGATAAATCTAGAATATTCTAGGGATATCCAGAATATTCTAGAATGATGTAGAGTTGTCTAGAATGATGTAGAGTAGAAGGTTCTAGAAGGCTCATGTATGTACTAATATAATCTAGTAAAGTCTAGAAGAGTGTAGAAGAAATAGAACTAGGCTACTCTATAATGTTCTCTCTAGAGTGTTCCTAGGATGTAAGAAGAGGAGCACTCTAAATAGAGTCCTCCCATCCTATTCCATGTACCTAAAAAAATCCAACAATTCACAACAACTAATAAAATGAGCTTTCAATAAATCAAAGAAACTCACTTTTCCCATTTACAATCTCCATCACGCACACCAACAAGTGGTATCAGAGCTCAAAAGTTCTTAAGGTGCACAAACAACCAAATATAACTTCCGCAACAAACAACATATCAATTCCTGCACCTCCAATTTTTGGAGGAGAAAATTACAATTATTGGTGCATTAAAAATTAAACTCTTTTTAAGAGAAAATGTACTATGGGATGCAGTGGAAAATGGTCCTGAAAAACAAAAGGAAGGTGTTTCAACCACAGAAACTTCCTTAAAGAAAATCAAAGAGGATGAATTAAAGGACGTCAAAGCTTTGTTCTTCATCCTAAATGTTGTTATAGACTTATAGTCTTATAGAGACCATTTTTCCTTAAATAATGCGGGCTTTTACCGTAAAAGAAGCATGAGATTCACTCCAAAAAGAATTCCATGGAGATGAAAAAATAAGAATTATACGTCTAAATACATTAAGAAAAGAATTTAAAATTTTGAAGATGGGAGATAAAGAAGATATAAAAACGTATACTTCAAGGGTGATGGAGATAGTTAATCAAATGAAAATATACGGTGAAGATATCTCTGATACGAGAATTGTGCAAAAATTCTCGCGATAACAAAGAAGTTTGACATGATTGTCACTGTGATTGAAGAATCAAGGGACATGTCAAAGCTCATAGTGAGCTAGTTGGATCCCTTCTTGCCCATGATCAAAAGTTCACAAATGAAAGGATCGAACTCCAAAGGGTGGAAGAAGAAAAGAGATGATGAAGGAACTTACAATGAGCAAACGTCACAACCGAAGGGAAAATTTTCTCCTTGTGACATTTGTGGAAGAACTAATCATGAAGAAATAAACTATTACTTCAAAGATAAGCCTCAATCTCACTTTTGTAAGAAATTTGACACATCAAGAAGAATTGTTTGTTTAAAAATAAAGATGAGGCAAATTTCACTAAAGAACAAGATTCGAGTTGACATTTGTTTTACTCTTGTTCAAATGCGCGAGAAAAGTCCACAAGTATATATATGGTATATAGACAGTGGTTGTTCAACCACATGACTGGAAACAAAAACTCATTTGTCAGGTCTCAATGAAGAAGTGAAATCTAAAATTGCTGTTGGTGATGGAACAAACCAAGAGGTTTCAGACCAAGGGGTTATAGCCGTCAAAACAAAAGGTGGCTTAACCAAGTATATTCACGGTGTTTTATGTCCCTGGTCTAACACAAAACTTACTAAGTGTTGGACAACTACTACGAAAAGATTACAAGGTAACATTTGACAACAACAAATGTCTCATCTACACAAGGGAAAAGGTCAATTAATTGCTTCCACAAAAATGAGTGGGGAAAAGATTTTCCCACTAACAATCGTTCTTATCACCAAAAAATTAAACTCCAAACAATCACAAACCTCGGTTCCAAGATCAAATAACCAAAGATCTTCGCAAAAAGAAGAAAAATATGGTCAAACAATCATGGTACTCACAGCCCGAGAAGTGCTAAACTTTCAAGAAGCAACTAAAAAGAAATGAAAGATAAGACAAGCCTACTTCAAGATAAACTCAGGAAGAATGAAGTCATTATTCCAAAGAGAGTTACGAAGACCATATGCAAACAAAATCACCCAGTCCAAAACTACAAGGATGGAGGCATGCTTGGAAGCAAATTAAGAACAATACATCGCGAAAACTAGTGCGATGATAGAAAACACTCACTTCACGTCAAAGCTCATCAAGCTAAGTCATACGTCTCTCCGAGAAGTTATGGAAAACCACGAGATCGAATTAAAAATCAACTTCAACAGAAGAGAAGATCAAGAGCCGAAAAATATATCTACTAAGATATATCCAGTTGGCTCGGAAAATGTTGAAGATTCTACGAAAAGTAAGATTCAAGCTCCTCCCAGACAAGCGTGACGTTACACGAAAAGTCTCAAGGAGAAGTGTTGAAGTGAGACTTTCCTAGATAAATCTAGAATATTCTAGAGATATCCAGAATATTCTAGAATGATTTAGAGTTGTCTAGAGTAGTCTAGATTGTTCTAGTAAATACTAGAAGGTTCTAGAAAGCTCATGTATGCACTAATATAATCTGGTAAAGTCTAGAAGAGTGTAGAGGAAATAGAACTAGGTCACTCTAGAATGTTCTCTCTAGAGTGTTCCTAGGATGTAAGAAGAGGAGGAACACTATAAATAGGGTCTCCCATCCTATTCCCTGTACCCAAAAAAATTCAACAATTCACAACTAATAAAACAAACTTTCAACAAATCAAATAAACTCATTTCTCCCCATTTACAATCTCCATCACACACGCACCAACAGATATGAATGGAGGCAGTTGTTAACGATGGTATTTAAAAATATCAATTGGTGCAAAATATTGTCGTTTTTTTATAGCTTATTCCGTTGCATATTATAACAGGGACATCTGTAAACCTTGAGCTGTTCAGCGACCTTTATGACCGGTGTTATTGCCAATAGTTGTGTAAGATGAGCTAAAATGATGTTTCTATGACTGATGTGTAGATTGATTGCAGAAATTTTGCCTGGAGTTTTGAAATGCTTTCCTATCTGTTTGTGCAGATATAGCCGACATGATAAGCGCTCGAAGCTACCAGCGTGGATATTGTCTCACCTTCGTGATGCACACCTTAATTTGAGCACTGATATGGCCCTACACATTGCAAGAGAGGTCTGTCATGAATATGATATACGAGTATCTCTTATAGACATAAAAGAGCATGTTTCATTATTCCAGTTTTTAGCGGGTTAGTTGGCATACTGGTAGTGGTAGGTTTTATAGTTATATGGGTTAAGTCTCACATTATACTCCCTTTCTTCCAATCATTTCATTTTTTTTTCTGGACGAGTACTTTAGTCGAAGGGAAACCAATATTTGACTCTTAAGGGAATCTTAGTATGAGAATTCACAAGTTTGGACTTTGGATATAGGGATTTGAAGGGAAGGGGACAAAATCTGTTGCTAGGTTAGAATGTTGGATCTGATGGATTTGGAGGGTTGCAGAAAGTACTCCAATTTAAATCCTTTTAACCTAAGAAAGATTTATGGATGGAAAATGATGTTTGTTTACTCAACTCCCCTTCCTGTTCTTCCCTTCCCCAACTATCCCTCTCCATTCACTTCTGTCATCAATATATTTATCTTTAAGAAAAGGTAACTGCACAAGGTCTGACTTAGGCACCATTTCGTTTATTTAGAGAATTGTATTACTTTATGCTGCAGTTCTTGCGGAAGATGGCTCAGCCATATGATAAGACTGGTCCTGGTGGCAGGAGAACCCTCCTATCTCAAGAAGACCTAGAAAAGATGAGTTACGGCAACGGAGATGAGATGATGTTGTGACCAGTGATCACATATTGGTGTCATCGAGCTGTGGTCTTAAAAAAGAGGGTGACTGGCTGGATCCACCTGATGGCGTAATCAAAGATTGCTCGCACTAGTCGTTGAATTTGAATCCTAGGACTAGGAGTTATTATTTCATGTTTTATTTAGAATGTGCAGTTAATGGTTATGACTTTATGGAGGTACCTTAGTACTATAACATTACGGTTATGACTTACCGGTGATAGAACTGCCCAAGTTTTGTAGTCAATGAGCATATTATTGATTTATCAGAATATTAGCTGATGCAAGATATTAGCCTTGTACTCGGATTCACTGTAGTCTCCATATTTGGCATGGTGACAGGGAAAGTAACACAAACAATTGACTTGTGTGAACTGTCAGCATTGTGTTGTGCTATATCCTGATTATCTAGTCTCGATTCTCGAGTCTCGACATTAGAGCTCATAAAATGGTTGGCGCAGTCTGCTTGGTCTTTCTCAGCCAGAATACCCCAGCCCGGCAGGGCATGCTAGTACACAAACTAGAGCGGACCAGGCTCAACTCTCAAGGGATAGGGAACGAGGCTCAGCACAGTTTTCTTGTAGGCTGTGTCTGGTTGATGGGCTGGGGGCATTCTGGCCAAACCACCATTTTATCAGCCGTACTATCGAGACTTGAGAGCTGATAGAGGTTTGACTTTGTATTTCAAAGCCGGTTCTGGACCCGAAGTCGGAATTTTGACCCTACTCAACGGCGTTGCAACAATGACTACTCAAATAAAATATTTTAGATGTCTAATTCGTGAGTACTATTTTCGAGTAACATTTTGATTTGAACTATGGGAAAATTGTCTAAAAAGCGTAAAACCGTAATATGTTGCATGCTAGTTTATAGAGTTATTAAATTATCATGTCTAATATCAAGAATTGAAGATAAAAGGTATGGAAATTTTTACCTTGATCCATGATTAATTTCTTAAGGTGGAAAGGATGGTCTTCCCTACTCTAAACCTCTCATTTTCACTTTAGATGATGGTTTTCTTAGTGAGATAGTGAGTGGAATGAGTTGGGGATCTACCTTCTATTTATAGAAGTTTTACCGTATTAGGCCATCAAATAATAAGGTAGAATATTCCTCAAAAAAAAAATAATAAGGTAGAATAATATAAAATATTCTTCACATATTAACTCATATTATAATTTAGATATCATAAGCCTCCTATACAATAGCTATCATAAGCCTCCTATATAATAGCTGATCACTTAAGTAGGCTACCAATCCTCTATACAATAAAAGAGAAACCACTAAAGAAGTCAATGCCACATGTAGCGATATAATGAGATTTTTTACCGCCTAAAAACACTTCGGCCCTATTCTTTTCAGTTTATTTTCAGCCCATTTCAGATCAGCTCAACTTCTATCAGCTCAACTCAACTCCTATCAGCTCAGCACAGCTCCAATATTTTCAGCCCGACTTCAATATTTTCAGCTCTTAAAATAATACTACTTCAATAATAATAATAATAATAATAACAACAACAATAATAATAATTAAATATAATAATAATAATAATTAAATAATAATAATAATAATAATATTTATTTATATGAACGGAAGTTGCATTAAGATTAAAACAAATTACAATAAATTATTGTTGTTGTTATTGCATTTCAATCTTAATGCAAGTTTCTTTTCATAAAACATAAAATAATAATGATAATATTATTATTGTTGCCGTTGTTGTTGTTATTTTTATTACTCATATCTTTTAATGTTAATAATAATAACAAATTATTATTATAATCGTCATTGTCGTCGTCATCATCATTGTTATTATTATCGTTATTATTATTATTATTATTATTATTATTATTATTATTATTTTCTATTTATTTTTTTATCATCATTGTTATTATAATAATTATTAATATTGTTATGTAAGAGAGAGATAAGTTCTAATGAGTCCCTATATAAGTGTTGAGTCCCTAAGTCCTCATCCCATCTGTTGGATTGGAGATGGATGAAGGGACGAGATTAATCACTATATTATTAAAAAAAAAAAGATACTGCTTCCAACAAAATAGGAAGGAGAATATCATTCAGTAACGTATCATTCACATTCATTCAATCATTCACTCTCTCGTTCATCATCGTTCTCTCGTTCAAAAAAAAAAGAAGATACTGCTTCATCGTTCTCTCGTTCATCAATTCAGTTTCCATTACTTTCTTCATCGTTCTTCATCGTTCTCTCGCTCATTCAATCATTCATTCTTCCTTCAAAACCACACAATCAAGACCACATTCAATAAGTAATCGTCTTCATCGCGCTGCATTATACGTTCGATCAATCCGGCTTCTACTTTTCATTCAATGGCTGATATGCAAATCGTAGTAAACACAAACGGTGAGTATATACATTGTAGTTTATACTGGATTGTATATGGGAGTCATTGAGATGATATTAGATTATTAGTTTCTACTTTTCTACGTTGAACTGCATATTCATCTGCGCACACGAAAATATGTTGGTTTATTTTAGTTCACATACTGTGTTACTTTAGTGTGTCATGTTGTGTCTGTTACTTTAGTGACAAACATCTATTACTTTTATGGTCTGTTACTTTAATTCATCGAAGATGTTACTTTGGTTAATAATGTCTGTTATTGCAACACATTAAAGAGTCATGGGGATATATTAAACCGCCATATTAAAATAATAATAAAAAAAGATCTTGTTTCCTATAATAGTGGGACGTGATTGCCAACAAAATAGGAAAAATATATTGGTTTATTTTCTAATTTTCTACGTTGAACTGCATATTCATCATATGAAATTTGCGCGCACACAATATATTGAGTTATTGTAGTTCATATACTGCGTTACTTTAGTGTATAGGATCTGTTACTTTAATGTCTACCATCTGTTACTTTATATGTCGTGTTACTTTAATATACTCCAATCGTTACTTTAGTGCTTTTCATCTGTTATTGTAGTGCATTGTAGTGTCGTAAGGATAAAGGAAACCGCCATATTAAAAAAATAAAAATAAATAAATAAAAGATATTGTTTCCTATAATAATGGGACGTGATTGTCACAAAAATAGGAAACAATATCAAAGAGTAACGCCATATAAAAAAAAGGAAAAAAAAGAAAGATATTGCATCCTATAATTATGGGACGTGATGACTTCAAAATAGGAAACAATATCAAAGAGTAAGATACTGCGTCATACTCTCATTTCTGATCATTATATGAATTTTTTGCACTAACCTATACCTGGTGTTATTTTGATAAGCATTATCTGTTACTTTAATTCACACTATCTGTTACTTTAATGTCTGACCTCTGTTACTTTATACCTGGTGTATAAGCATGCTCTGTTAATTTAATCCAATGTTACTTCAATGCACTTCATCTGTTACTTTAATTCTTCTTATCTGTTACTTTAATCCATATTTCAAGTTTTAATTGTTTTTTTCCGTCACGTTTATTGACACTGTTATTGTTTTTCAGTAGACGCAAAAGCACATGAATGATGTAGGGATGTGGGTGAGAGTTTCCTCCATTGTGCGGTGGTGAGATTAAATCAAAGCTTCTAAGATGATTATGAAGAAGAAGAAAAAGAAGAAGACGGAGATGACGAGAAGGATGAAGAAGAAGAATTATAAGTAGAACATTATGAGTAACAATTGTGAAACATTGAAATTGTAATGAAGTTGATTTAGTTGGAATCTTGTACCACTTTTTGTTTTGGAGTATCTTAATAAAAACAAACATTGTTCTTTTTGTTAATTGGAACCCCTGTTTTTGCAAGAGACTACTATGCAACGTAACAGATTTTATGAGTTAAAGTAACACAGTTCATGAATTAAAGTAACATATTGTATGAGTTAGAGTAACAGTTTTTGCAAGAGACTATGCAACGTAACAGATTTTATGAGTTAAAGTAACACAGTTCATGAATTAGAGTAACACAACGTATGAGTTACAGTAACATAGTTTATGGATTATGACAGTAACATGGTAACTACGTACAATGGCAGTAGGTGTGGACATGATATAAGTCCACCCCGACGCGGCCACACGCGGGTTTGGGTAGGCGAATGAATCTCCATATGAGAATGGATCGAATTGAAATTTAGGTCGAAGTGGAGTCGCCACCGAATTTTTTGGTTATTCGGAACCATTCGAGCCCACTCTATGTCGTAGTGGGCCGTATACAAAATACGGCCCACTTCCGATGTCAGAGTTTATTGAGCTCGTCCCTTTGCATTTGATACCGATACCGACGTTATCAGATATCGTGTATTGAATGACTCTCGTGCGCCAACGGTTTCAGGCATCCGGAAATCGAGGTTCTGAGTAAGGGGTGAGGGTATGTGTTGGGAAACCCACAAAGGACACCCAACCCCGCCCGCACTTAGCGGCTTCTACTAAGAATTCGAATGACTTTCTAATACGCGCGTTAGTTGAACGAGAAAATGATATGCGAAGATTATTTTCCCTAAGCATGTGAGAAATTAAAAAGAGGGTTTCTATGTCAATTTAATACAATTAATTCTACGTCAAAGTTGAATTTTAGCATGTGGGTTCATTTTTGTGAGATAAAATAAACAACAAAAATTGACAAAGGAAACAAACAAACTGTTAGTAACGATATAACGAATAATAACGGTTTGTGCAAATATTGAATTGAATTGAATTATGAACAAGATGGTGCATGGTTTGAAAAGATAGTAAATACACATGATTGATTAAGCACGTGTTGACCTAAGTCGTAAAATACTATCAAAAATTTAGAAAATAGAAGAATGTACGACTCGTAGCTTTTGGTCGTGATGAGGCCACTCGATCGAGTGGTCGATGGACTCGATCGGGTGGACCTTAAAAAAAGGGTTCTGCTTTGCGTTTTGGACCGTACTCGGCCGAGCTATTGACCAACTCGGTCGAGTACATAGCCACTCGACCGAGTCACTGTGAGACTCGATTGAGTGGGGGTCGTAATTGACATTCTGACCTGATTTTGGGGTGCCACTCGACCGAGTGGGCTAGGCACTCGGTCGAGTGCCCCCTGTACGAATTGTAATTCGTTTGCAAATTGTATCGATTTTGAAATTGCTTTTGATTTTTGATAATTCGACGATTCTACCAAATCGGACATAAATATTGCACAATTTATGTTTGACTCGGATTTTATAAATTGTCTATTTTGTTGAATCGAATATAAATATTGCGGGATTTATATTCGATTCTAAATTTGAATACTCGTAGTATCCCATATTCGATTATTGAATCGATATGGAATATTAGAGTACGAAAAGAAAATGATGAAAATTGATTTGAGTCGTTTTAAGTCAATCAAAACGATATGAATTTTCCTCCGCGTTTATAGTGTCATAATTATAACGTGACATCTACGTTAGCATCAACGAAAAAATCGAATTGATTGAATTAAAATTGACTAGATTGTTAGATTCGATATCCAATTATGAAATTGGTATTGAATCCATGAAATCGACGCTTTGCTTAAATTAGAGGACTTGATTCCCTCGGCTTTTCCGACATCGAAATAAATCCCTAGGGATTGTGATGTCGGATCCGCGTCAACGGGTCTCGACCCTTATTAAAATACAATGTTTGTTTTGAAAATCGACGTGAATATGTGACTCGAATGTTGATGAAAACAAAATAAAACGGATTATCGCTTAAGTTGACTTATTTCAATAATCAAACGATCGGGGTGATGGGATAAGCGACCGTCAACGCGTGTGCGGTACACTTGTATGTTCGGTTTTCCTTATCCCACCATCACTCACATTCGACACAAATCAATAAGTATTTTAATATTTTTGTACTAATTATATTATCGATATTATGATGCGATGAACAAAATAATAAAAAAAACGAAACTAAGGACACGAAAGAAAGAAGAAGACGACGAGAAGGGAAGGAGAAGAGAAAGGGTTTTGACACCCTCAACCTACATGTTCTTGTCTCGGACCGGACTCGTAATCGTGGCTTTAACACAAGAGTTTCGAGGTGTATGAAGATTGAGTTATGGTGGCTTGGGTTCGATTCCTAAATCTAGGTTTAGGGTTTGCTAGTGTACAATTGCTTAGGGTTTGCTTAGGGTTGTGTGTGTAAGATTAGGGTTGTAAAAGTTGTTCAAGATGTGTGCATGGGGGTTGCTTATATAGGAAAAGCTAGGGCAACCGGTTTAGGGTTACTCGACCGAGTAGGTGGCTAACTCGGTCGAGTGGCCCGTTACACTTGCAGCCGGGCTCGAAACAGGCCCACTCGATCGAGTGGGTGAGTCACTCGATCGAGTGGCCCAGCTGGGTCGCGCAGGTCAGTCTTTGGGACCTTGACTTTGGATGTTTGATGGGTTTTGTGTTTGACTTGGATTTTTGATGATGTGAGGGGCTATTTTGTGTGTCTCGGGAACAACTTTGACCGGGGTTGACCCAATCGCTAAAAGTCGGTTTTACTTCCGGTATCGATTTTGGCCCAAATTAGTCTCGTTTGACTCGGAATGATCCACTGGGCCTGGATTTGGGGTTGATTTTGTGAGGTTTGTACTCCGTAAGTGCGTTAACCAGCAACTAATGGATTTGAGCCCATATCCGAGCGCCTAGAAACACGTTAGCGTCCGATCATCATCGGGTGTTTTTTGGAAACTGCCATAGACACCTGGCAGTCAAAATGCGGGTGTCTACAGTAGGGAATGGATGATTTTTTGCTGAAGATGAAAAAAACTTAATTTTAAATAAACTTGTTGTGTGAGAGAAAGAGACAATTAAAAATTTGATAGGAGAGAGAGAATTTGTACTGAGATAATTAAGGAAGAGAGAGAGAAAAAATATTTTACTAGATATTATAGTTATTTCCATAATTATGAGATCAAATCTTGTCCATTAATCTAACATTGAATCAAGGGCTAAGATGGGGACTCAAGGACTCAACATATATAAGTGGACTCACCTTATCTCACTTATATATATATATATATATATATATATATATATATATATATATATATATATATATATATATATATATATATATATATATATATATATATATATATATATATATATATATATATATATACCATACAATATAGCATATGAGTATTATTTTTTATTGTATTAAGATTTAAAAATATCAAAATTTAAAATTTTATATATTACGTAATGATATATATACATAACAAATCATCTATTGTCAAGTATAAAAATAAAAATAAAAGTAGAAATCAAATAATTGGACTATGTTGTTGTTATTATTATTATTATTATTATTATTATTATTATTATTATTATTATTATTATTATTATTATTATTATTATTATTATTATTATTATTATTATTATTATTATTATTATTATTATTATTATTATTATTATTATTATTATTATTATTATTATTATTATTATTATTATTATTATTATTATTATTATTATTATTATTATTATTATTATTATTATTATTATTATTATTATTATTATTATTATTATTATTATTATTATTATTATTATTATTATTATTATTATTATTATTATTATTATTATTATTATTATTATTATTACTATTATTACTATTACTATTATTATTATTATTATTATTATTATTATTATTACTATTATTATTATTATTATTATTATTATTATTATTATTATTATTATTATTATTATTATTATTATTATTATTATTATTATTATTAATTTTTTTTTTAAAAACGGAACTCGCATTAACACCAGAACAAATTACAAGAAGTTAGAGGGAAGCCGAGATACTATCTGGGCTCCCACTCCCACTCCGATATTATTATTATTATTATTATTATTATTATTATTATTATTATTATTATTATTATTATTATTATTATTATTATTTTTTGCAGGAAAAGTTATTTCTCTTCATTCAAAAAGAAATACAAGATACCAATCTACAAGACTATCCTCTATAATGTGTACATGCCACATTTACTTACATGAGTGTGTAACAACTAAGATCTATATTTCTACTTCGTAGCTTTGTGAAGACTTCAAATTTTACTTGCCTAATTATAGGCTGTACCTTGCCTCTCATGGCCCTTAAAAATTCTTATATTCCTTTCAATCCAGATGTGATAAACAGCTGCAGCCATCGTTATACAAAACCAAGTATGCTTCCAATGTTTCTTTTTCTTCTTCTGCGTACCCCAAGTCATTTCCACCTTCAGCTCATTGCTCCTGCTACTTATTTGCATCCATTCCAACAGCCCTTGCCAAACCTGAGTTGCATAACGACACTTGAAGAAAAGATGGCGATGTGTTTCTTCTTCTTGCTTGCATAATACGCATCTGTTTACCATGATGAACCCCCCCCGTTTCATATTGTCTACCGTTTCTAACTTCTGTTGCCATGCCATAGACGTAATGAACCCATGTTTTGGTACAACCTTTGTCCCTTTTACCAACTGTAAGCATGGAATTGACTTCTTCCTTTTCCTGAACCAGTCATATGCCTTATCCACACTGAACTTATTATGCTCTTCCCAAGACTTTACTAGTTGGATTGCATTCCCAATAGTGCCAACTCGTGCCATAATTTCATCTCTTATGACCCTAATGCTCTTCAATGTTGCAGTGAATCTTTCTTTCTTTTGCAATGTCCAAATGGTCTGAGCATCTGTTACATATAATTGCATCCATTTAGTCCAAGCTCCCCCGGCTTTATTCACTAATTTCCACAACCAGTGACTTATCAAGGCTTTATTCCAGCCTTCCATGTTCCTGATTTCAAACCCGCCCTCCATCCAAGGAGTACAGATGCTGCTCCAACTTTTATAGTTCATGCTCGTCTTTCCTAAATTACCCGTCCAGAAGAAATTTTTGCACATTCTTGTGATTTTATTCATGACATTTGCGGGGAGAATAGCATTGCTGAACCAGTAACTTACCACGCCTAGAATTACCGAGTTAAGTAATTGGATTCTACCTGCGTATGTAAGATGGTGAGCCGACCAGCTAGTTAGTGTGTTCTGAATCTTGGCTATTAACTCTGAATAATGAGTCAGTCTATTGTTTACATCATTTAGAGGGAGGCCAAGATATTTGCAAGGGAAACTCCCCTCCTTAAAACCAGATTCTCTAAGTATCAGATCCTTGACTTCCTTTCTGATTCCTCCAAAAAAAATCTCCGTCTTGTCTCTATTAGCCTGCAAACCCGACTCCTTAGCAAATATATCCAAAGCCGCTGTCACAGCTGCCACAGAAGGTCCATCACCTCTAGTAAAAACCATCAGGTCATCCGCAAAGATGAGATGGTTAAGCTTCACTTTGTTGCATTTTGGATGCAAGGATACTTGTGCCTGTTCCCCAATTTTCCTTAGTCTTCGAGACAATACTTCTATACTGAGCACAAAGAGATATGGGGATAAGGGATCGCCCTGCCGAACAAACTTTTTCCCTTGAAAAAACCGTGCGAAATTCCGTTAACCTTGATAGAAAACCAGGACCCTTCTATACACCCTTTCAGCCAGGTTATGAACAAGGGCGGAACATTCAATCCTTTCATCATATTATCAATGAAATCCCATTGGATAGAATCAAAAGCTTTCCGTAAATCAATTTTCATCAAGCATCTTGGTGTCAGATATTTTCTACCATAATTCTTAATGAGAGCTTGAGTTAAAACAATGTTTTCTTGTATATTTCTATCCTCAATAAATGCTGCTTGCTCATATCTAACAAGCTTATGAATGACGGTCTTCAGCCTATTTGTAATTAGTTTACTAATAGTTTTTTTAAAAATTGAGCAGCATGAAATAGGCCGATAATCGAGCACTGATTGACACACCTGCTTCTTTGGAATTAATGTTATCAAGGTAGCATTAGCTTGCTTGATCATCTTACCCTTCTTAAAAAACTCCTGAATTGCTTCACAATAATTTGCCTTGATAGTCTGCCATGAGGCTTTGAAGAATCCTGATGAAAAACCATCAGGGCCGGGACTTTTATCATTACCAATGGAGAAGACCACCCGCTTTATTTCATCCTCAGAGGGAATAGCAATCAAAGCATGCAGGCCAATCCTGCTCCTGCACAGTATTTCCACTCATTAAAATTGCCTTTTCCAGCGGCTGAACTTCCTTATTTGTCCCAAGGAGTTCAGTGTAATATTCAATAAATCCTTGCGCCACTTCCTTTTCTCCCTCTCTTGTGTTCCCTTTTGAGTCTTGCAATGCACCTATTACCTGTTGTAATCTCCTTTCTTTTAACTTTGAGTAAAAGTAGGAGGTAGAGTCATCCCCCATGGTAATATTTTCCATTTTTGTGCGTTGCTGGAGGACACTCAATTCAACCTTTTTTAAATCTAAACACTGCTTTGCTATCTGCTGCTCAGATGCAATCAAATCTGCACAGAAAGGCGAGGCCTACAATTGCTTCTGACAGTCGTCCAGTGCTTCCTCCAGTTCTGAAATCCTTCTTCCAATACTAGAATAGCTTTCCTTATGCATTTCCTTAAGAGCTTTCTTTACACTTTTTAGCTTAGCAAAAAGCTTATATCCTGCTGTGCCATATTCCTGCTTACTCCAGGCTGCATTCACATATTTATGGTATGCTTGGTTACTAGTCCAACAATTCAGAAAACTGAAACTCCGCACCTTTTTCTCCTCAGTAAACATATGCACTAGGGCTGGCGAATGGTCAGATGCCCCTGCTGACAAGAATTGCACAAAAGAGTTTGGGAAAGAGTCAGCCCAATGGAGATTGATTAGGGCTCGATCAAGTTTCGTCCAAACTCTAGTTGTGTGTTCTCGTTTGTTTGTCCATGTGTATTCACACCCCTGGCCAGCAAGTTCATTTAGTCCATTAGCACTAATACAAGTGTTAAAAGCGTCCATATCCGTAATATCAGGTTCACTGCCACCAATTTTCTCACTTGCATTCCTCACAATATTGAAGTCCCCAACAACAACCCAGCTATGAGCATCCTGCCGTAGTTGCGTCAGATCATCCCATAAAAGTTCTCTTCCGATTGCATCATTCCTACCATAAACTATAGTAGCATAACAAACCTTTCCTGTCGCCAAGTGACACACAGAGCAATGTATATATTGCTCATGAACAGCCAGAGGAACAACCCTCACTGTACATGGATTCCAAATAAGCCATATTCTCCCATTGTAGTGGGATTCATAATTGCTTCTTATGCTATAAGCCTTGAATTTCCCCTTAATAATTGCTTGCGCATTATTAACTTTTACCCTTGTTTCCAATAAACCAAGAACATCTATACCTCTACCCCTTATTAATTTGATGACCTCGTTTTGCTTAAGGGATTCATTTCCACCTCATATATTCCATGTAGCTATTATCACATGGGAGTATATCAGGTGGAATGCCACTCACTACAGGAAGAATATGTTCTTCCTCATCTACCCCTATAGCCTGATCAACAGTCTCCTGCAACGGAGCAAATCTATTAGGCGTCTGATTGATCTCCACTTGCCAATCTTCCTCCAACATCTCCTTGTGTTCCATAACCCTCCTAGAGCCTTTCACCTTAAGGCCTATCCCAGAGCATTCTTGACGCTTTACAACAGGAGTGAAACCAGGATCAGGTAACACATGAGAAGCAAGACCTAGCTCATTGCATCTTGAGTCTGCTATAGTCTCAATATGTTCCAGACCTTGCTCCAATCCCGTTGAGGTACCGCCTAGCTGCTGGTGTCCTGAGCCAGTGATAATCAGACCTCTAGGGGGTTCTTCCTCAAGGGGTCCTTGATGCATTACAATTGGAGGAGGGACTATGTCCCCCTCAATTGAGGTACCACCTACCCTTGGAGGGATCATCTTCTTTGAGACAAAAATAGGGTGCTTCTGTTCATTGCCAGGATGCACCTTTGCTTTCTGTTTTTCTCTCTTACAATTTTGTTTCATGTGCCCCAACTTTTTACATCCAACACAGTAGAAAGGAACCCACTCATAGTCTATACACTGTATAGACTTACCATGAAATGGTGTGTTAATTGTGACAGTAGCAGGAAGCTCCTTCGACACATCAACCTCGACCATGATTCTGGCAAAGGAAAGTCGCTCCTTAAAAGTTGTAGTACTGTCAGCATACATTGGCTTCCCAATTTTTCTAGCAATTTTACTTAGAACCACATCAGTCCACATGTATGGATCAAGGTCCGGCAATAGTACCCAAATAGGCACAATCGACAGTTTGTCCATTTCTTGAGAAAAAAGAGAACTCCATGGTTTCAAAATCAATGAATTATGCCCCATCTGCCATGGTCCACCCTTTAAAACCGTATCCATGTCCTCTTGACTCGCAAATCTGAAAGAGAACCAGCCGCGCTTGAAGTATTGAACTACTGGAAGTCGGGCATGGTTCCAATTCTTTGTAACAAACTCGGTGACCTGTTTTACTGTTGGTTTTACCTCTAATACATTCCCCATAAGTGTGAATTTCCACATCTGTAGTTCACTTTCGAAGTCATCCACAACAATGTCGATCTCTGTAGAGTTTGCGCTTCCTTCATCAAAGAAGAGCCCCATGCCAATCTTCTTGTCTTTAAGTTTTGATGCCCACCCTGCTTTCTCAGGATGACAAACACCAAATACTCCATCACCCCTGACCGCCGGTTCGTCAGGATTCAAACCGTTTGCCTCAGAGTGCCCAGGTGCCTCCATACCGTCCTTGGTTTCCGGCATATCCTGTGCTTGCTTCTTTGTGCCCCCCAGAATTTCTTCCGCCCTGCAAATTCGTTGCAGACTGTAACGCCATGTCAATGAAGTCATTAAGACTAGGGCCCTGTTTCTGAGAGAGCTGGGTTTTTGTTTTCTCTTCCAAATTCCCACCAATTGCGTTCAATTCAGTACCATTAGCATCACAATGTTCTTGTTCATCAGATTCTACCTTTTTTCGCGGTCTCCCTCGTCCCCTTCCCGTTCTTGCTGTCGCTTTTTGCATCGTCAATGGCGTTTGCAAGAGGAAAACCTTTTCCTAGAGAGAGAAGAGAGAGAGAGAGAGTTATTGATTATTATTATTATTTTTTTATTATTATAAATAGATGAATTTTATTATGAATCAAAACGCAGTTTACAAAAAATTGGTGGGCAGCCGAGATACAATCTGGGCCTCCACCCCCTTAGCTATAGCAAAGCTAAGTCTAGTAAAAATAAAAGGAGCAGCACGTGCTCCGGCATCCTGCGCTATCGAAAATTTTTGAATTCTCTTGAGTAAGGCGATAGCATCCGCCTCCAATTCCTCCAACGAAGAAAAGGAAAAAGGTAAGAATTCATAACCAAGCCCCACACACAAGTACTGATACTTAGCACATTTGCGCCGAGCAGCGTCACCCATAGCACGACCTGGCATGAAATCGGAAAGCCCGGACTGGGTCAAAGGAGAAGACCCGGTAAGATCTACACAAATGTCACGCCCCTGGTCCCACGAATAAAGGAGCAAATCTGATGGACGGAAGGATCTGTCATGGTCATCGATCAAGCCAATATCAACCTCCTTACCTGCCGAGACCCCGGAACGGAAATAGATATCCAATAGAGTGTCACGAACGAGGTTATGCCGATGCTTAATACCAACAACTCCCGCACATGACACGGCATGGTGTAGACACCCGCATTTTGACCGCCAGGTGTCTATGGCAGTTTCCAAAAAACACCCGATGATGATCGGACGCTAACGTGTCTCTACGCGCTCGGATACGGGCTCAAATCCATTAATCGTTGGCTAACACACTAACGGAGTAAAAATCTCACCAAACAGACCTCAAATCCAGGCCTAGTGGATCATTCCGAGTCAAACAAGACTAATTTGGGCCTAAACCGACACAGGAAATAAAACCGACTTTTCACGATTGGGTCAACCCCGGTCAAAGTCGTTTTCGAGACACACAAAAACAGCCATACAACCATCAAACACCCAAAGTCAAGGTCCAAAACAATGGACCCGTGCAACCCGACTGGGCCACTCGATCGAGTGACCCACCCACTCGATCGAGTGGGCCTGCTTTGAGCCCGGCTGCAGGCTTCACGGGCCACTCGACCGAGTTAGCCCTATACTCGGTCGAGTAACCCTAAACTGGTGCCCTAGCCTAGCCTATATATACACCCCATACAACACCACTTGAAAGGATCGGACATCTACAAAAAAAAACCCTAATACGTCCTAAGAGCAATCCTACACTACATCCTTTACAAACCCTAGACAAACCCTAGGAAAATCAACACTAGCAAACCCTAAACCTAGTTTTAGGAACTCAACCCGAGCCACCACAACTTAGCCTCCATACACCTCGAAGACTCTCGTGTTGTAGCCGCGTTTACGAGCCTTATTCCGAGACAAGAACATGTAGGTTGAGGGTGACAAACCTCTTTCTTCTTCTCCTTTTTTTCTCACGTCGTCCATCTCCTCGTTTCCATCCTTTTTTCTTTGATTTTTTTTATTATTATTTATCTTATCGTTATTATCGCATCCTAATATCACTAATATCGATAGTATTAACATCAAAACATTAAAATACTTATCGATTTTTGTCGAATAAGAGGGATATCGGAATAAGGAAACCCGAATATACAAGTGTACTGCACACAGCGTTGCCGGTCCCTTATTCCGATACCCCAACTATTTGATTATTGAGATAAGTTAACTTAAACAATAACTCGTTATTACTCTCGTCATCACCATTAATCTTGCATCCATCAATTTTCAAATCAATTTTAATAAGGGTTGAAACCCGTTGACACGGATCCGACATCACAATCTCTAGGGATTTATCGATGTCGGAGAAGTCGAGGGAATCAAGTCTTCTTTTTTATTTAATCAAAGAGTCAATTTTTCTAAATCGCATTAAATCAATTTAAGGCAATTTTCGTTGATGCTAAAATAATTGTCAAAACAATTCGTTAGAATTATGACATTATTAAACGCGGAGAAAATTTAATCACGTCACAACAATCAAGAAATCAATTTAAAAGCAATTTCAAATTCGATACGATTTCATATACGATTTTTTAATCGCACAGAGGGCACTCGACCGAGTGCCTAGCCCACTCGGTCGAGTGGCACCTCAAAACCGGATCAGAATGCTCACCACGACCACTACTCGATCGAGTCTCACAGTGACTCGGTCGAGTGGCCATGTACTCGACCGAGTTGGTCAATAACTCGGCCGAGTACGGTCTCTGACGCAAAACAGAATCGTTTTTTTAGGGTCCACTCGATCGAGTCCATCGACCACTCGATCGAGTGACCTCATAACGACTAAAACGCGAGTCGTACATTATTCTATTTTTCAAACTCGATAGTATATTACGACTTAGGTCAACATGTGCATAATTAATCACGTGTATACTATCTTTTCAAATCATGCATCCTCATATTTGCATCTTTTCAATTCAATTCAATATTTGCAAACCGTTATTAGTCGTTATATCGTTATATCGTTACTATCGCGTTTGCTGTTTCTTTTTTCAATTTAATTATTATTCGTTTATTATACTAAATGAACCCGCATGCTAAAATACAACTTTGATGTTAATTTTAGTTGCATTAAATTGACTTAGAAACCCACTTTTCAATTTCATTCACATGTTTAGGGAAAATAATCTTTGCATAGCATTTTTTCCCGTTTTACTAACGCGCGTATTGGAAAGTCATTCGAATTCTTAGTAGAGGCCGCTAATGTGCGGGCGGGGTTGGGTGTTTTTTGTGGGCTTTCCAACACATACCCTCACCCCTTACTCAGAACCTCGGTTTCCGGATGTCCGAAACCGTTGGCGAACGAGAGTCATTCAATACACAATATCCGATAACGTCGGTATTGGTATCAAATGCAAAGGGACGAGCCCAATAAACTCTGACATCGGAAATGGGCCGTATTTTGTATACGACCCATTACGACATAGAGTGGGCTCGAACGGTTCCGAATAACCACAAAATTCGGTGGCGACTCCACATAGACCTAAATTTCAATTCGATCCTTCTCATATGGAGATTCATTCGCCTACCCAAACCCGCGCGTGGCCGCGTCGGGGTGGACCTATGTCATGTCCACAATTTGGCGACTCCGCTGGGGATTAACTTATGCGTGACTTACCATCGGCATCCTCAGGGTGAGACTCGAATAGAAATCGTCTGACGAATACAATACGCGTTTTAGTTCTACGGTTCATGCATAACCCATATTTTCCCGGGCCGGTACTCGCGACCGACGTCCCACTATACCGTTGATGTACTCCAATATGGATATGTCAAAAGGTGTCCATAGTCGATTCGAGTGGGTTTCGCGGCATGTTCTAAGATCAACTCGACTTAGGAAGTCCGTCCCGATCAACGTCTAGACTATGTACACTGGTATAGACCCCCTATAGACCGACCGAGACTTAGTATAGAGCATACATGGCGTCGTTATAATGCTTGTGTGACTACGTGCTACTTGGTTTCCGAGTCGTTTTCAAAAACCGTTTTTTTTCAAAGATTGCATCCTTTTCAAACTATTCAATTTCAAAACCCGGGACACATACCGAATTTAGGACTTATGATTTTACTCAAAATAGCCTATTTTCTAGACGGTATGCTGCCCAATTCAAAACTCGAAAATACTTTCGAACTTTCAAAACCCGCGGCCCAATAACTTTTTTTTTTTCGGAAATTGGGCCCTCAAACCGAGTTTTTTCGGATTTTTTCAAAAACAAAACATCAATTTTCAAAACCTTCCACTTCTAGGACTTCCCGTATTTAGCAGTGTCGGGTCGTGTCTTAAGTTGTCAAAGTCTATAGCGTCGAAACTCCGTCGATCTTATATCACGAGTTTCTTCCCCTTCCCAGTCCGCCTTATTAGACTAAGGCAAGGCCCACCTACGTAGGACAAACCCCTACAAAGGAGGGCCCGTCAACACAATCGAGTCTAAAGTCTGGGGATGTCTCACGTGAACCTTCCTTCGAACAGGACTAGGCCCACTCGCCAAATCCTAAGGAAGGCCCACCTTTCGCAAGTCACCCATCTAGGTGTCTTTTCCGAGTCATTTCCCTTTTTAGTCTTGTTCGGGATGTACTTTCTATTTCGGGATTTTGGGCTAGTCTCTGATTACGTGGTGTTCTTACAGATAGGCCACCCGTGACTAGACATCAACGCAAGATGGACGAATTGAAAGATGCTCTCGCCAAGCTCGAGACTCAACTAACTTCCATCCAGGCTAACCAAACAACGTTAGCCACCCGACTGAGCGCCGTAGAGAAGACGGCCCCTTTTGAAGGATCCGAGCCCAATGGGCCCATGGCCGAGCTGGTCAGTATTGTTCGTAGGCTCGAGGAACAAGTCTCCCTATCGACGAACAACTCGATCCACACCGAGAATGCTCGTATTTATTCACCTTTAGATAACGAGCTTCCTGCTAACCTCAACTTAACGGGACTTCCTATGTTTGAGGGTACCGAAGACCTGGTCCACCACATCCGGGCTTTCAAAGACTTCATGGCGGTAAAGGGGGTGAAGTCAACTATGTTCAAGCACTTGTTCCCTTCTTCCCTGGAGAAACACCCTAAGGCCTGGTTCTACAGGCTCGACCCCAAGAAATACAAGACTTGGGATGATGTGGCGACCGAATTTGCTCGGAACTACGCCGATAACACCGAAATCCAGACTACAATGCGTACTATGGAGGTAATGGCCCAAGAGCCCAAAGAAGGGTTCACAAAATATCTGCAAAGGTGGAGGGCCGAGAGTGTGAAGCTGGTCGACAAGCCCGACGAGAAGGCTCTAGTGGAAGCCTTCGTCAAAAATCTACTCCCATCCTACCGGGTCCATCTCCGGTGTGCTATTATCCCAAACTTTGCTATCCTTACTGAAATGGGCACAAGGATCGAAGATGATCTAAGGTTAGAGAGCCTGACTAAGGCCTCTACCAAAGGCTATCAAGGGGCTAGTTCGTCCATAAACAAGCCCGTACCTGCAGCTGCAACCCGCAGCATCTTCGACGAGGTAAATCTGCTCGACACCTCAATGATGGTAGGGATTTGTCACGTCCCTAAACGTCAATAAACAACCGAATAACCTAGTGGGTAGATAGGGTAAGTCGGGATCGTATCCACGAGGACGGTATATCAAGGCTTAGACTATGTCGGCTTACAAACGAGACTATGCTACCAAACAAACACAAAGAGACGATAAAAGGAAAACTAATGGTGGAGGAGAAGTATGACTAAGCTAATGATCGAGCTAATAAATAAACTAGAAGAACGATGGCTAACTAAGGAGATGAACTCAAATATGGAAGAAAGTGGGGTAGGTCGGGTTCATAGGAGTAGAAGGGTAATTGGGGTGATCAAGGGTATAGGTGTCTCCTAATCGCTAGAGTCGGTTCGGACTCTCGCAACTTAGACCGATGTCAAGGTGGGTACGGGCTCTCGCAACTTAGACCCTAGTCTGCGCTCTCGCGACTAAACTATTCTCAACATTTCCACAAAATAAGCAATCAATGAGAAGATGAACACAAGTATGGGAAGCATGGCCACTACAACTCACACAAGCATATCAACAAACACATAGAGTGCCCACAATGTGACTAACAACAAAGATGTAACCTTTTCCCCTTAATCAACCCTAATCATCCATAATCTACCCCTAATCCCCCTACTAACCCCACAAAGAAACTACTCACTCATTATCAAGCTAGTCACAACAATAATAAGAGAAATCAAACCTAACATCCAAACATTCATCATAAACAATATGAACAATAACAATAACAATATGAAAAGATTCAAACAAGATTTAAATAAACAAGATTGAGAGTAAAGATGATTATACCAACACTAGGATGAAGAAAAGATGAAAACTTGTATTAATGAGAAACCCAAATACAATCCCAAGGTTGTCAAGCTTGGAACAATCTTCAAGAATCCCCTTAATCCAAGAACTAATTACAAGGATTAACTAAAGATTAACTAAGATTAAAGGAAGATTAAAACTAATGAGTGAAAGTAAATCTAGGGTTTTAGGGTTTTTAGAAGGCTTAAGAGAGTCTAAACTATGCTAAGATATGTTCACAATACAAGAGGGAAGTATATATATGGGTACAAGAATAAAGGAGCATGAAATAGAAGGACCCGTGCTGCCTCTGTAGCTTCCCGACCGGGACGGATCATCCCGATCGGGACGGCCCTGTCATCCCGACCGGGACGGGTTGGTCTCGACCGGGATGGGCTCACAGCAACCTCCTCAAAAGCGCACCTCATCCCGAACGGGATGAGGCCATCCCGAACGGGATGAGGCCATCCCGAACGGGATGAGGCCATCCCGAACGGGATGAGGCCATCCCGAACGGGATGAGGCCATCCCGAACGGGATGGGTCCTGTAGGCCTCCCTTAAGAGCTCTTTGGTCCCTTCTTGCTTCTCATGGGTTTCTCGCCGATTCTCGGGACTCGGTATCGGGTCTCGGAGGCTCAGGATTGGGTCCCAAGGTCTCTGGGTCGATTCCAAGGCATCGAGTCATCGTTCCTTTACTCCGTTGGCTCCAAAATGTGTATGTATAGAGTCGGTATCGCTCCAACTCTTCCAAATCGGGCTCGGGAACCTGAAACGAACTAAAGGAAGCATAAGAAGCCAATGAATCGCTCCCAAGGAGCGATTCCACAAGGAAATGGGACCAAAACATAGTGAAAAAAGGCACTACAAACTACACTTATCAACTCCCCCACACTTAACCCTTACTCGCCCTCGAGTAAGCACATACTAACTACTATACTAGCCGAATGGGTATTAGCGCACCCTACGCCCTTTCAACTCACGCGAGTACACTTAGAGGACAAGTGTACTCCGCAAGGCAAGTCGGGTCTTGCGAAAAAACTGTGGATGCAACCGGACACAAAACACAAATACAAACAAACACACAAACAAACACTTAGACGGTTGCACCCAAAACAAAAGAAATACCGCTTCCCTCTAAAAGCGGTGAATGAAACACCGGTTTAGGAGTCGAGGTAAGTGACAACGTTCCCAAGCTAGCAATACAAACCAAGGTGGACTAAACCCTAATAGTATGACGATAAAGCAACAAAAACGTTGGTAACTTACCTAGGTCCTCCTAACTTTCTAAAAATGTACTACGGGACGATCGGCGGAGTGGAAAAGTGAGAACCACGGTGTTAGTCGACACTGTAGGTAAGTGAGACCCCGCCCCCTTTAGCGTGAGCCAAGAGGGTCGTCCCGTGTCCAAAACCGCCTAACTAGTCCAAGTAAAAAGGTGGAACACATGCAAAATGAGGGAAGACCGACTAATGCCGCTATCATCCTTCCTCGGGACTCGGTTCTTTGGTAGGCTCTTCAAGGCAAAAGTCGGAAAAAGGCTTATTTTTTTGGGGATTTCTTTTTGTGAGACGGGTTTTCTTTTGGTATTTTCTTTCTTTTCGACGTTTTGATTTGTTTGTTGCCATGCCATTTTTTTTTCTTCTTTTCTATTTTCTTTTTGGCTTTTGTGCCTTTTCTTTTTTCTTCATTCTTTTCTTTCTTTCATTTTTTCTTTCTTTCTTTTTCTTTTCTTTGCTCTTTTGGCTTGATTTGGCTTTCTTGGCAATTCTTTGGGGTGATGAGAAAGAGAGAACTCAACAAATTGCATTTTATTGTGTGGATATGTGTAGGAGGTAGGGTAATGGGTATGTCGGGACGACGTCTTCCTTTCATATTCACAAAAAGGGGAGAACTTGGACTAATCAAACGATCCTAAACACAGTCACCTAGGGGACGAGACTCGGTAACCAAGGCCTTTTCACACCGTGGGTGGTCATAATGGTCAAAATGCAAATCCCGTAGTAAATCCCTAGTAAGCTAGGTGGGCTCAAGGTAAAGGACCAACGAATTCATTGATTTAGGGTCATTCTACTAGACTAAAGTCCAAGACTCGATTTATACTACTAGGAAGGGAAAGTAGACGCTCGCACACTAGCCTCTAAACCGGGTTTTCGAAAACGTTTACGCACAAGACACAACTACACACAAGACAAAGACATGACGAAAACGAAAGAAAAAGAAACAAAAGGCAACAAAAACAAAACATGAACAAACAAACACCACCCCAAACTTCCAAACATATCACCAAATCAACCACAAGTATGTACAAGCTCCACCCGAGCACACCTCAACACAACCTTCTCCAAACTTTACAAGGAATAAAGAGGGAAAGAGGGTTAGAAGATGTTACCGGATGTCTTCAAAGCTTTCCAAACAACGGTGATTAAGCGACCTATAAGGAAAAGGGAGGCAAAACACACACAATACAAAACAAATATACGACACAAAGACAAAAAAGGAAAACACACAAAAGAAAAATCTTTTTGATTTTTGTGAAATTTTTTCAAATTTTTAGGGTTTTTAAAGGTTTTTTCGAAAAAAGAAAAAAAATAAAACTAACTACGATAGAATATCGCTCCCCCACACTTAAACCGAGCAATGTCCTCATATGCTCAATCGTAGTGTGCGGAGAGACGAAAGAAAAGGAAAAGAAACTACGAAAATAAGGCTAAAAATCAAAAAGAAAAGATGGAGAAAAAGGTAGAAAGCATCCGGCCGGGGTGTAATCAAGTCACCATGGGCCGAGACAAGAAAAGATATGGAAGGGGGAAGAAAATAAAATGAAGGAAATAAAAGGAAATGGGAGGGGAGGGCTAGGTGTAATCAAGTCACCTAGCCCGGATTCCGTCCAAATCCGACTAATTCCTAAAAAAAGTGGTGAAAATCTTGAATATTGGACTTAATCGATCGACTCCCGACGTAATCACGTCATCGGGAGTCGGGAGCAACCATACTACGGCCTCGAAGGCCACTACGATACCATGACTCAACGTGAATGGGGCAAATAAGAGAATACAAGCGATAAAAAGACGGAAAAGTAAGGATAGTTACCCAAACCGAGCGGTTAGTAACTCACTTGCTCCATCATCTCTATGATCATTAGAGACTCGTCGCTTGTCTTCTCGGTTGCCGTCTCGCTTCACACTCAAGAAGAACTCACGGTAGAGGTAGTAATGGTAGGGGGTGGGATTTGATGTGAGAGTCGGTGTAAAGTGGATAGGAAATGGAGTAAGGGCATGACAATGAAGTACATGGGGCATATGATAAGGCTAGGGTAGCTAGGGAGGTTGGGAGGGGGCATAAAACGGTTGGGTGGACTCGATTTGCGAAGAAGAAACACAAAGGGGGAGCAGGTGCCCGTCCCGGTCGGGATGATCGGTCCCGTTCGGGATGTCTCACCCATCCCGGTTGGGACGCTTCCTTCCCGGTCGGGATGGACCTCCAGTGAGCTCGAATTTGTGCATCCCCATCCCGATCGGGATGACTCCCTCCCGGTCGGGATGCCACGCCCGTCCCGGTCGGGATGCCTCTTCCCGGCCGGGATGGGTCTTCTTCAACTTCCACAATCCCAAAAGCTTGCTCCAAGCTTCAAAAACCCGATCCTCGTGCTTACAAGCCAAGGTATATCATAGCCATTCTTCTCTATGAAGCATTCTCACTTCACCTATCAAAAAATACTCAAACACACATCAAACTCTCTCCCTCACAACGCTCATCAACCAATCCAAATAAAAAGAATTCACAAAAATCCAACTAACTACAAGAAAGAGATATATACAATGGGACGGTTCTTGTGGAACTCCGTCAAACCAAGATGGTGCACTCTTCATTCTTTTTCAACAACCTCCAAACCGATTCCATCTCCATCAAGGGCACGTAGGAACAAGTCGAAGGCCCTAGAGAAGTCTTCAATCAAGCATGTTATATAACCAACCACATCCCAAGACTCTTCATGGCCTTGCCTAGACGTTCCCGGGACATCCCGATCTACTAAGTTCAATGGCTTGAACTTGTACTTGCGATCCTTCGGGACATACCCAAACGTCCAACGATCCTCATGTGGCCCCAAGGGAGGCTCATCTTCTTCCTTGTCATTGCACTTGTCATCCAACCCATGATATGGGCTCTCATCCTCCTCCAAATCGGAGTCATCATCCTCAAGTACATAAGAGTACTTCTTCAAGCTTTGTCCCGATCCTTCCCCTAGATCGATGTCTTCCGTGGCATGGATCATATTACATGTCTCGGTCATAGGCGAAGTGTTGCCTTGGAGGTCGAACACTAACTCTTCGTCGCCTAGTTGAAAAGTAATCCTACCCTTCTTCACATCGATCACGGCACCGGCGGTGTGTAGAAATGGGCGCCCAAGGATAATGGGAGTGTTAGCATCCTCCGGCATGTCGACCACAATGAAATCGACCGGAATGAAAAACTTCCCGATTCGCACCGGCACGTCCTCCAACATTCCCAATGGTCGGTTAAGAGACTTATCGGCCATTTGGAGTGTAATGAAGGTACATTTCAATTCCGTCATCCCTAGTCGCTCACAAATGGTGTAGGGAATAATGCTCACACTCGCGCCCAAATCACACATAGCTCTCTCGATCTTATAATTGCCGATGGTGCATGGGATAGAGAAACTACCCGAGTCCTTCAACTTCGGAAGCGTGGAACCTTGAATAAGCTCGCTCACCACCCTAGTGAACGCTATTGTCTCTTCCTTGTCAATGGACCGCTTCCTAGCTAGGATTTCCCGCATGAATTTTCCATATGCCGAGATTTGGGTAAGTAACTCGGTGAATGGGACATTCACATCCAATTTCTTCACGATATTAAGGAACTTGTCGTATTGAGTATCCACCTTAGCCTTCATTTGCCTTGATGGGAAAGGCAACTTGATTTGGTACTTATTTTGCTCAATGGGGGTGGATTCTTCAAAGGACACTTTCCTTTTTCCCTTGTCTTTCTCTTGAAGTGGGGGAGGGTTGTTTTCTTGGGGTTTCTCAACTTCCCATAAAACTTGTTCCTCCATTGGATTATCAAAGCTTGATTGTTCTTGAGTTGGAGATGCCATTTCCTTTGTCGGTTCTTGCATTGGCTCTTGTTCACTAGGGAATGAAGGGGAGTCATAGGATGTACCTCTCCTTGTGGTGATAGCATTCACATGCTCAAATGTCGGTGTTTCACCTTGAGAAGGTAGTTGCCCCTTTTGTCTTGAGGAGCTCCCCGTAGCAAGTTGAGATACTTGAGTTTCAAGCATCTTCATACGAGAATCTCTTGTCGCGTTTTCCCCTTGAATATAAGTGAAGAGCTCATGATGGTTTCTTGACATGTCCATTTGACTTTGTTGCATGTCCATCAAAGTCTTTTGAATGTCAAAATCCAGAGGTGGGGATGATGGATTATGTGGAGTGTCGGTGATGGCGAGAGGAATGCCATAATCATGAGTAGGAGACCGGCTCCTAGGCTTGCTTTGTTGTTGTTGATTTTGAGTTGCTTGTTGACGGTTCCCTTGGAACCCATGAGAATTGCCTTGATTAAGGCCTTGATTGTTGCCATGGTTGTGGTTTTGTTGCTTTTGAAAGTTTTGGTTTCCTTGGAAACCGCCTTGATTGAAGTTCCCTTGTTGGAACCCTTGATTGTTGTTGTGAAAGGTACCTTGGTTATTTTGCTTGAAGTTATTGAAGGGTCTTGGATTACCCATATAACCTTGGTAACCTTGATTGTTGTCCCTTAAGGGAGGTGGAATATAGGGACGATGTTGTTGTTGATGTTGAAGTGCTTGTTGTTGAGGGACTTGATTGGAAGCTTGGTATTGATTAGAGTAGGAGGCACCTTGCTTGAACGCTTGAAAGACGTTCACTTGCTCAATACTTCCTCTACAATTCATAGGATCATGACCAACGATTCCACAAGTATCACACATCCCAAAGTAAGGTGTAGGAGGTGCGAACCCCAAAGCATTCACTTCTTGAATCGGTTGATGGTGTGAGGAACTAGTGCCTTGGACTTGGTTGCGGTGGCTTTGGAGCTTCTTGTCAATAGTCTCCATGTGTGTTTTCAATTGAGCTCCAAGGTCAATGCTTAACTTAGTGATAGCATCAACCTCATGCATGCCTCCTCGATGTGCCTTCCTAGGCCCAGAGTATTGCGAATTATGCACCGCCATCTCTTCGATTCTCGACCAAGTTTGGTCGTCATCGACCTCGGTAAACCTACCATTGGAGCCCATGTTAAGAATAGCTCTCGAGTCCTCATAAAGACCATTCCAAAATAGTTGCACCAAGAACCATTGTGAGAGTCCATGATGAGGGCACGATCTTACCAAAGACTTAAACCGCTCCCAAGCTTCATATAGGCTCTCTTCATCCCTTTGTTGGAACCCGGTGATGGAGGCCCTAAGCAAATTCGTCTTTTCCGGAGGGTAAAACTTTTGGTAAAACGCCAAGGCAAGCTTTTTCCAAGTATCGATCCCCATGGTTGACCTATCGAGACTCTTGATCCATTGCTTCGCTTTTCCAATAAGAGAAAACGGGAAAAGTACCCAACGAATTTGATCTTAGCGTCACAATAATCGGAGAAGATCTCCATGTGTTGGTGTGGGTCTTCGGTGGGCAAACCACTAAATGGGCTCCTCTCCACAAGTTGGATAAATTGGGTCTTTGCCACAAAATATCCGGTGTAGGCTTCCGGTAATGCACTCGGTCCCGGCAAGACATCCTCGGTGAATGTGGAGTGAGAGGAAAACTTAGGCATTCTTGGATATAAAGGAGAAGATGGTGGTGTAGACGGTGTTGATGTAGATGAAGAGGGGGAACTAGGAGAAGAAGAATCACCAAAAGGGTTAATGAAACTCCCTTCGGCCGTCTCTCGATGTGTATTGTTCAAGTCGGATCCTTGAGCTTGCCCTTGATGAGTATTGCTTGCACTTGGTTGAGAGATTCTAACCCGGTTAATCGTCCGTTGGCGAAAGGCTCGAAAGAGTCTCTCCGGCTCTGGATTAAAGAGATAAAAGTCACCTCCCCTCCTAGGCATACACTACACACTAGAACAAACGTGAGAACACCTAGTGCTTTGTGGGCACTAGGCAACGACAATAAAAAAGCACAACTAGAGACAAAGAGAAAAGAAAGAAATAAAACTAAGGAAACAAGAAAAATCTAGAGAATATGCACAAGAGATGATGGGAGAACACAAAGAAGGGTAACTAAGTCTAGAAATAAGCAAACTAAGTCTAAACAATGCACCGTCCCCGGCAACGGCGCCAAATTGATGGTAGGGATTTGTCATGTCCCTAACCGTCAATAAACAACCGACTAACCTAGTGGGTAGCTAGGGTAAGTCGGGATCGTATCCACGAGGACGGTATATCAAGGCTTAGACTATGTCGGCCTACAAACGAGACTATGCTACCAAACAAACACAAAGAGACGATAAAAGGAAAACTAATGGTGGAGGAGAAGTATGACTAAGCTAATGATCGAGCTAATAAATAAACTAGAAGAACGATGGCTAACTAAGGAGATGAACTCAAATATGGAAGAAAGTGGGGTAGGTCGGGTTCATAGGAGTAGAAGGGTAACTGGGGTGATCAAGGGTATAGGTGTCTCCTAATCGCTAGAGTCGGTCCGGGCTCTCGCAACTTAGACCGATGTCAAGGTGGGTCCGGGCTCTCGCAACTTAGACTCTAGTCTGCGCTCTCGCGACTAAACTATTCTCAACATTTCCACAAAATAAGCAATCAATGAGAAGATGAACACAAGTATGGGAAGCATGGCCACTGCAACTCACACAAGTATATCAACAAACACATAGAGTGCCCACAATGTGACTAACACCAAAGATGTAACCTTTTCCCCTTAATCAACCCTAATCATCCATAATCTACCCCTAATCCCCCTACTAACCCCACAAAGAAACTACTCACTCATTATCAAGCTAGTCACAACAATAATAAGAGAAATCAAACCTAACATCCGAACATTCATCATAAACAATATGAACAATAACAATAACAATATGAAAAGATTCAAACAATATTTAAATAAACAAGATTGAGAGTAAAGATGATTATACCAACACTAGGATGAAGAAAAGATGAAAACTTGTATTAATGAGAAACCCAAATACAATCCCAAGGTTGTCAAGCTTGGAACAATCTTCAAGAATCCCCTTAATCCAAGAACTAATTACAAGGATTAACTAAAGATTAACTAAGATTAAAGGAAGATTAAAACTAATGAGTGAAAGTAAATCTAGAGTTTTTGGGTTTTTGGAAGGCTTAAGAGAGTTTAAACTATGCTAAGATATGTTCACAATACAAGAGGGAAGTATATATATGGGTACAAGAATGAAGGAGCATGAAATAGAAGGACCCGTGCTGCCTCTGTAGCTTCCCGACCGGGACGGATCATCCCGATCGGGACGGCCCTGTCATCCCGACCGGGACGGGTTGGTCCCGACCGGGATGGGCTCATAGCAGCCTCCTCAAAAGCGCACCTTATCCCGAACGGGATGAGGCCATCCCGAACGGGATGGGTCCTGTAGGCCTCCCTTAAGAGCTCTTTGGTCCCTTCTTGCTTCTCATGGGTTTCTCGCCGATTCTCGGGACTCGGTATCGGGTCTCGGAGGCTCGAGATTGGGTCCCAAGGTCTCGGGGTCGATTCCAAGGCATCGAGTCATCGTTCCTTTACTCCGTTGGCTCCAAAATGTGTATGTATAGAGTCGGAATCGCTCCAACTCTTCAAAATCGGGCTCGGGAACCTGAAACGAACTAAAGGAAGCATAAGAAGCCCATGAATCGCTCCCAAGGAGCGATTCCACAAGGAAATGGGACCAAAACATAGTGAAAAAAGGCACTACAAACTACACTTATCACTCAACCAAAAAGAATACACCAAATCGGGTATTTACAGATATAGGGACTACCTATACCTATGCCTTACAAAGGCTATCTTCAAAGGGTCTAATTCAACCAATAGGCCCAACTCCAGAGCCTCCAGTAGAGAAGAGGCCCAAATACTACAATGCTCAAGCCTACTGTCAGTATCACCGGGGCAACGGACATGATACTGAAAAATGTTGGAAGTTAAAGCATTTAATCCAAGATCTTATCGAGAGCGGGAAAGTCCCGTTGCCCGGAGACAAGCCGAGCAACAAAGAAAACCCGTTCAGCGCCTAGGCCATATTCACAGGGGAGGTAATTGATTGTTCTCACCTCATTTCTCCTTTTATCCCACAAATCAATGGGATATGGTTCGATGACGAGGACGATGTATACTTAGCCAAGGGGGAAGCTGTCCCCATCACCCTTGAAGAGGTCCGAAAAGCCAAATCCAAGGCTTTAGCCACCAACCACCTCGCCACTGCTGGGCGCGCCACTCCTACACCCGTCACTGAACCTGCCAGGACGGAATCCACCCTCGAAGAACCAAGCAATGACGCGGCCTTGGTCCAACAAATGAAGAGGGTTCGAGCTGACTTAACCATATGGCAACTACTGGTTAGCTCACAGGCTCATCGAGAAGCACTGACTAAGGCTCTCGATGAAATCAAGGTTGATTCAGAAGCTACCCCCGCTGAAATGGTAGCTACTATCATGCCCTACCTCAAGGGCAAGTCCAAGAACGAGGGCCCACTCATAACCTTCGCCGAATCTGATCTACCGCCATTTGGGCCCAATCACAATCTGGCCCTATACATCACGGTCATCTGCAAGGGTAAGTACCTTCCAATGACCCTTATCGACGATGGATCAGCCATGAACGTCCTACCCCTAAGGACCGCCAGGGCCCTCGGCATCACTGATGCCGACTATCTCCCGACAGCGCAAACTATTCAGGCTTTCGATGGAAGCCCAAAACCAGTAGCTGGGGCCGTTAAACTGAAGATCATAACAGGCCCAATCGAAAAGGAGTTGGAGTTTCAGGTGATAGACGTCACCTCATCATTCAACCTCTTACTAGGAAGGCCTTGGATCCACGCAGTCAAGGCCGTGTCGTCTACCCTCCATCGCAAAGTCAAGATGCCACTTCAAGACGGTATCATAACACTGGAGGCAACACCGATGACCGTGGCTAGCTGCAATGCCACGAGCCGGGCCGAACCACGAGGTTTCGATTTCGTGGGTATGATCGAAGAGGAATATCTTTTCAAGCCCTACTTCGCCCCTAGCATCGACACGATGCTACAAAATCTGGGTTACCTACCCGGAGCTACTTCAAGGCCATATCTTCCGGCAGGGAAGATCATTGAGGTCCTAGACAACGCAGAGTCCCGACTCGGACTGGGATATACTATAAGCTCGGAGAATGTGGGCCGAGCCTATGCAATCAAATTCGTCACTCCAGTCTTCGGAGCCATTCAAGTGGGCCTCTACCAACCCACCATCACATATCCCGAGACCAAAACGGCTCGGGAATGCAACTATATCCCTGATGATATATTTACCATCATCCAAGACGAGTCCGAAAAAGAAGGCAACTCCGAGCCCGTGCTGGGGCTTTTATTTGGAGAAGACAAGACCGTCCCTGCTCCGAAAGATGACCTGGTCAATCTAATCCTCCGCAGCAATCGGTTCGACCCAACAAAGCTGATCACCGAAGTAGGTGCAGATACGGGGACAAGGGCCTGGAGGAAGACCGTCAAATGGACCGACAGTCAAGGACGGGTCTACAAGTTGACCACCGGCGAGGGAGACATGCCGGATACCGAGTCCTAGTCAGAGTCAGAATCAGAGTCAGAGTCGGAGTCTGAGTCCGAGTTTAGAGGGTCTGGTGCTGGAGTCGAGTCTGTAACCCCTCTTCCCTTAGCCACTGAGGTCTCGGGGTCTGTCCCAAGACCTCTCCCCATCCCGCCACTGACCAACGATCAGATGGCAGCTCTATTCGAGCTATTTTCAAAATTTACCATTAATAATAATAACGAACACCGTTCTGCTTACGACTTGTCTTATTTCCAAAATTTTCTCAATTTCAAAAATTTTATATGCAATGACATTGAGAAACCCGACGAACAGGTACCTCTACCACAACATCTGGTCGAGCAGCTCGAGCAAAGGGAATCCCGAGATCCGGTAATCGAAGAAACCGAGTCCATCAACGTGGGAACCACTTTAGAGCCCCAGATGCTTAAGTTGGGCCAATCTTTAGATCCAGAGGAGAGACAACAGTTCACGGACCTCCTCCTAGAATTTAAAGACGTCTTTGCATGGTCCTACAAGGACATGCCGGGAATAGATCGAGAAATAGCTGAACACCGAATACCCATCAAAGATGGGTGTAGACCGGTAAAACAGAAGCTCAGAAGAATGAAGCCCGAATGGTCTCTTAAAGTTAAAGAAGAGGTCGATAAACAATTCAAAGCAGGCTTTATACAAGTGTCTGAATATCCAGACTGGGTCGCAAACATCGTGCCGGTACCCAAGAAGGACGGCAAGGTGCGGGTATGCGTAGACTTCCGGGACCTAAACAAGGCCAGCCCAAAAGATGATTTTCCGTTACCACACATCGACATTTTGGTGGATAATACGGCCGACCATGCCCTTCTATCATTCATGGACGGGTATGCCGGATACAATCAAATTAAAATGGCAGTAGAGGATATGAGTAAGACTACCTTCATCACACCCTGGGGTACTTACTGTTACACCGTCATGCCATTTGGGCTTATTAACGCAGGAGCCACTTATCAACGGACCGCCACCACCTTATTACACGACATGATGCATAAGGAAGTGGAGGTCTATGTGGACGATATGATCGTTAAGTCTAAAGACCGAAGCGGGCACATCACGGCCCTAAGAAAGTTCTTTACCAGACTGCGGAAATACAACATGAGACTAAACCCACAAAAGTGCAGTTTTGGGGTAACGTCAGGCAAATTACTGGGCCATATCATTAGCCAACGCGGCATCGAGGTCGACCCAGCTAAAATCAAAGCCATTACCGAGATGCAGCCACCCAAGACCGAAAAGGAAATAAGGGGGTTTCTCGGGAAAGTCCAATACATCAGCCGTTTCATTTCGAAGTTAACCATGGTATATGAGCCCATCTTCAAAAAGCTAAAAATTGGAGAACGGGTACTATGGGACGACAAATGTCAAATGGCTTTTGACAAAATCAAGGAGATCCTGTCTTCCCCGCCAGTAATAATGCCACCTCAACACGGTTTGCCTTTGTCATTATACCTAACAACGACTGAGACAGCCATGGGGGCTATGCTGGCCCAGACAGTTGATTCAGAAGAACGGGCTATTTACTACATCAGTAAAAAATTCCTCGAGTACGAGTGCAAATACACAATGCTCGAAAAGACGTGTTTAGCATTGGTTTGGGCCACTAAAAAGCTCCGACATTACATGCTTAGCCACGAGGTACATGTTTTATCCAAAATGGATCCAATCAAGTACTTATTCGAAAAGCCCATCCTCAACGACAGGATGTCAAGATGGACTTTAATGTTATCCGAGTTCGACCTCAAATTCGTACCATTAAAAGCCATCAAAGGCCGGGTAGTTGCCGAATTCATCGCTGACAGCCCAATATCCGAAGAAGGCCACACTGACACATGGGCCTTTCCTGATGATGACATATTCCATACCGATACCGAGACATGGGATCTGTATTTCGATGGAGCATCCAACTTCCGAGGATTTGGGGTCGGAATTCTATTAATCTCGCCCCGAGGGGAGCACACTCCCTTATCCATCAAATTGGACTTCGACGTGACCAACAACGCAGCCGAATACGAAGCATGCATTCACGGGCTGCAAGCCGCCGCTGATTTAGGGGTAACAAACCTCCGGGTCCACGGTGATTCATCATTGGTCATCAATCAAGCACTCCGAAAATGAAAAACTCGGAACGCCAATCTCGTGGCTTACCAAGCACGGGTACGGATTCTAGAGAAATAATTCCAGAAGGTGGAATATATCTACCTGCCTCGGGAAGAGAATCAGTTCGCAGATGCACTTTCCAAATTAGCATCTTTACTGAATATTCCGGAGCACCTCACCAGCATGCCGATCTGCGTTGAAAGGCATTCCGAGCCGGCGTATATCCATGCCATCCAGGATATCGAGATAGCTGATCTAGAACCTTGGTATCAAGCCGTCTTAACGTACCTGACAACGGGAGAATATCTTCCGGAAGCTGAAAATCGGGCCAAAAAGGCCCTACGAAGATTAGCAACCCAATTTGTTCGTACTGATGACGGGCAATTGTACAAAAAGACGGCACAGGGGGCTCTCCTCCTATGTATCGACAAAATTCAAGTCGAGAAGGTCATGGACGAGGTCCACGACGGTGAAAACGGTCCGCATATAAACGCCCATATGCTATCCCGTAAAATCATGAGGCTCGGGTACTACTGGAACACCATGGAGACAGACTGTCAGTTATATGTCAAGCACTGCCATAACTGTCAGATCTTCGGTAATGTACAGCATATGCCATCTTCCCTATTATATACCATGACATCACCATGGCCATTTTCGACATGGGGTATTGACATAATTGGGAAAGTGCACCCTTCCGGGACGGGAGGACATTGCTTCATCTTGGTGGCCATCGACTACTTCACCAAATGGGTAGAAGCCGAGTCATACCGTGTCTTGAACGCCAAGCACGTGGCCAAATTTATCCAAAATAAGATTATATGCCGATACGGGTTCCCGCACGAATTTATCAGTGATCACGGGACCCATTTCCAAGCTGAAACTACCGCATTACTGGCGAAATACAAAATTCAGAGGCATACATCTTCACCTTACCGACCACAAACAAATGGAGCGGTAGAAGCGGCCAACAAAACAATTGTCACCATACTAAAAAAGATGGCTGAGAATTATCGGGACTGGCCCGACAAGATACCTTTTGCCTAATGGGGGTACCGAACTTCGATTCGCACCGCAACCGGAGCAACTCCATATTACCTGACATATGGAATGGAAGCAGTCCAACCGGTCGAGCTAGAAGTACCATCCCTAAGGATTTTGCTTGAAAGCCAGGTACCCGAAGCGGATTGGGTCCAAGCCCGATACGATTCGCTAGTTCTTTTGGATGAACGGCGGTCCCGGGCCCTCGACAATATTCAAGTATATCAAAAAAGAATTCAACGGGCTTTCAACAAAAGAGTTAGGCCCAGGAAGATCAAAGAAGGAGATTTGGTCCTAAAATCGGTTTGTACCTTACTACCGGTTGACCCAAGGGGAAAATTCAAACCCAATTGGGCTGGGCCATATTTAGTCAAGAAAATCTTATCGGGAGGAGCGGTGATGCTAACGGACCTGGATGGCAACGAGTTCGTCAACCCGACCAACTTGGACCAGCTGAAGCGCTACTACCCATAAACCCCTATCTCAATGTCATTTGCAAAAAAAATTATAAAAATTTGTCTTTTTATAAAATTTCAAAATTTCTGACAAGTCAATAAGTTAGAATTAACTATTCTACCGGCGCACATCTCGAATCAATGATCTTGATGTATTTCGAAAATTGCAAAAGAAAAAAAAATCAAATCAATCAAATCAATTTTGAACTACGGTTGGTTTGATTCCGCTAATTGTGGATACGTAGGCAACCCCTCAAAAGGGTACAACCACTGCAATAAACGAAAAGACGGGAACAGTATTCAATAATACGTCTTTTATTAATATCTCGATAAACTCGGGAATTACAAAAAAAAAAAAAAACGCCAAACACGACAAAACAACAACAAAAACGCACCACAAAAAAAATAATAATATTCAAATAATAAAATAGGAGACTAATATCCGGGCATCTTCCCCTTTCCCTTGTCTTTCGGGTCGCGTGGAGCCCGAGGTCGCCGAGGTGGGGGCGAGCGTTCCCTAATCACAAGGGAAACCTCCTTAGCACGAGCCCGCTTCTTTGACGACGGATCTTCAATCACAGTCTTCGGCCCAAGTCGGGCTCGCACATGCTCGGGTAGCCTATCCCGTGGGCCAAGTCGGTCCTGCACGGCTAGTGTAGGGCCCAGTCTCCTTTCCAAGTCTGTCTGGGGGCTCACCTTCCCCCGAGCACCTTTAGCACCGGACCCTTCAGCTTGAGTCTTAGCCTTCTTCTTTTGTCCTGACATTAGACGGACTAGGGTAGCTGGAGTATCTCCCTCATCAAAAAACCCCCTGTTGTCTTTAGCTTGCTCTCTCCTCAGCAGGTCAAAGGCTTCATCAACTTTCAAAGCAGCTCGGGCTTTAGCATCACCTGCTTTAGTCCACTTGGTATATGAGTCCGAGACCCAGATCGAGTGACGAGACTTGGGAATGGGCCAAGTATGCCGGGTGTACCACCGTTGAGCCCAAGTATCACACATTACATCAGTCAATTGGGTAGGGTCACTCACGATTGCCTCTATCTCTGGTATTCGCTGAGTTCGTCCATACTGCCTTAGTATGCGATCTGGGTAAAGATGAACCGTTTGATTAAAAGATAAGATGACTTGGTAACCGGCCCGCTCCCTCGGGTCCAAACCTGACCAAACTTGGATGGGCCACCATGGCACGACCCATCGAATCAACCGCCCACCGTGGATTGATAGTACCTCATCCCAATATTTCTGGCTAATCAGGCGAGAAAAATCGATGGCCCGCCTCCTCGTCATCAGCTGATTATGGCGGTAATTACTAGCATTAAGTGGGGGATCTATCACCGATAGCCTCTCATAAAGCCAAATCTGAAAAAAGAAAAAAAACAAAATCTTTAGATTTCGAGACAAAACGGACGACACTCGATCGAGTGTCAGCGTAACTCGATCGAGTGGCGTCACTGGAAACGAACAGAAGCCTTTCAGCGAAGGCACTCGATCGAGTGCCAGGGTGACTCGATCGAGTGCCCACTGCAGTAGCCAGATTCTCGAAAAATTCAAAAATCGAGAAATATATATAAAAAAGAGAAAGGGCTCAACGTACTTGCAGCAAACGGGTGCTTCCGATGAGACGAACGGACGAGTCCCTTTTGCGATTATCTAATCCTTGGATGATTTCGCCCGTGATTAACCAAGCCGGACTATGTTCAGTCTCCATCAAGTCCACCACCGTTATAAGACGGGCACTACCCATGCTAGATAGCAAATCCATGTGACCTTCAAAAGCGTAAACATGGAGCATGCAAAAAGAAAAGGCCCTACGGCTATGGGCTGACCTCACCCGGACATCCTGCGGGTTCATGAATTTCTCGGCCAAGTTGATCAGAGAAATATTGCCACCTTCCATCATACGGGATACTTCGTTATGGGATAGCCCCAGAAATTCCCTCAGCTTCCTCTTTGGGTCATAGACTGAATACGGGACGGCGGGCCGAAGCATCGGGTTCCATCCTCCTATAGCTTCAATCTCTTCAGGTAGAGGGCAAATCTCGCCCCGAGGGAAAGCAAAGACATGATATATGTCATCCCAGTAAGCTAAGCATGCATCCAAAAAGTAACGATCAACCACCATCTGACGGAACGGGTACAGCTGATTTATACCCGTCTGGTTCAAAACCACCCTATCAGCATCCCTAAATTGACGGGACCACGCTTGCAACATAGCACTCAATCTGTCGATTCCCATGATGGATTTCTTAAAAGGATAAAGAGACTTTCTTTTTGCCTTAAGGGAAATAAAAATTTTTTTTGTGATGGAATTATGAAGAAAATCAAGAGCATAGGGGGCTATATATAGCATTAGCCTTGCAAATCTCTTTCCATATCACTTCTAGGAAAAGTTTCCTAAAATCCCAAAAGGGAATTAACCCACAAGCCTAGTCCCGATACTAGCGAGGATAGTCATCCCGAACTTTCCTAAATTCTTTAGGAGTCAATTTCAAAAATTTCAAAATTTCAAAATTTTCAAATTTTCAAATTTTCAAAAAATTCAAAAAATCATTCTCCCCAGCACGAGTCATTTTACTACCTACGTGTTGCATACATTTTTATGTGACTTATAAAGGTACGACTCAAGCGAAGACATGCAAGTCATCAAATCTCCCCAGCGGCATTTTTCGGGATAGCACGGGATGGGCCAACACACAGGCACACCCAGGGCTTACGTGACAAGCCCAAAGTCCCCACGGAGCGCAGGTATGATCTCTGCCTTATGGCTGGCGGGCCCTTCACGCGAGTCCAATGGACTATAAACGACCCGAACGGAAGTCTACAAGGTCTTAACGGACTTGGTAGCTACTCTGACTTTCGCCCTGTCCAAGCCTCAGTCAGAGTGGGGGCTCTGTAGACACCTGCATTTTGACCGCCAGGTGTCTATGGCAGTTTCCAAAAAACACCCGATGATGATCGGACGCTAACGTGTCTCTACGCGCTCGGATACGGGCTCAAATCCATTAATCGTTGGCTAACACACTTACGGAGTACAAATCTCACCAAACAGACCTCAAATCCAGGCCCTGTGGATCATTCCGAGTCAAACAAGACTAATTTGGGCCTAAACCGACACAGGAAATAAAACCGACTTTTAACGATTGGGTCAACCCCGGTCAAAGTCGTTTTCGAGACACACAAAAACAGCCATACAACCATCAAACACCCAAAGTCAAGGTCCAAAACAATGGACCCGTGCAACCCGACTGGGCCACTCGATCGAGTGACCCACCCACTCGATCGAGTGGGCCTGCTTTGAGCTCGGCTGTAGGCTTCACGGGCCACTCGACCGAGTTAGCCCTATACTCGGTCGAGTAACCCTAAACCGGTGCCCTAGCCTAACCTATATATACACCCCATACAACACCACTTGAAAGGATCGGACATCTACAAAAAAAAACCCTAATACGTCCTAAGAGCAATCCTACACTACATCCTTTACAAACCCTAGACAAACCCTAGGAAAATCAACACTAGCAAACCCTAAACCTAGTTTTAGGAATTCAACCCGAGCCACCACAACTTAGCCTCCATACACCTCGAAGACTCTCGTGTTGTAGCCGCGTTTACGAGCCTTATTCCGAGACAAGAACATGTAGGTTGAGGGTGACAAACCTCTTTCTTCTTCTCCTTTTTTTCTCACGTCGTCCATCTCCTCGTTTCCATCCTTTTTTCTTTCGTTTTTTTATTATTATTTATCTTATCGTTATTATCGCATCCTAATATCACTAATATCGATAGTATTAACATCAAAACATTAAAATACTTATCGATTTGTGTCGAATAAGAGGGATATCGGAATAAGGAAACCCGAATATACAAGTGTACTGCACACAGCGTTGCCGGTCGCTTATTCCGATACCCCGACTATTTGATTATTGAGATAAGTTAACTTAAACAATAACTCATTATTACTCTCGTCATCACCATTAATCTTGCATCCATCAATGTTCAAATCAATTTTAATAAGGGTCGAAACCCGTTGACACGGATCCGACATCACAATCTCTAGGGATTTATCGATGTCGGAGAAGTCGAGGGAATCAAGTCTTCTTTTTTATTTAATCAAAGAGTCAATTTTTCTAAATCGCATTAAATCAATTTAAGGCAATTTTCGTTGATGCTAAAATAATTGTCAAAACAATTCGTTAGAATTATGACATTATTAAACGCGGAGAAAATTTAATCACGTCACAACAATCAAGAAATCAATTTTAAAGCAATTTCAAAGTCGATACGATTTCATATACGATTTTTTAATCGCACAGAGGGCACTCGACCGAGTACCTAGCCCACTCGGTCGAGTGGCACCTCAAAACCGGATCAGAATGCTCACCACGACCACTACTCGATCGAGTCTCACAGTGACTCGGTCGAGTGGCCATGTACTCGACCGAGTTGGTCAATAACTCGGCCGAGTACGGTCTCTGACGCAAAACAGAATCGTTTTTTTAGGGTCCACTCGATCGAGTCCATCGACCACTCGATCGAGTGACCTCATAACGACTAAAACGCGAGTCGTACATTATTCTATTTTTCAAACTCGATAGTATTTTACGACTTAGGTCAACATGTGCATAATTAATCATGTGTATACTATCTTTTCAAATCATGCATCCTCATATTTGCATCTTTTCAATTCAATTCAGTATTTGCAAACCGTTATTATTCGTTATATCGTTATATCGTTACTAACGCGTTTTCTGTTTCTTTTGTCAATTTAATTATTATTCGTTTATTATACTAAATGAACCCGCATGCTAAAATACAACTTTGACGTTAATTTTAATTGCATTAAATTGACTTAGAAACCCACTTTTCAATTTCATTCACATGTTTAGGGAAAATAATCTTTGCATAGCATTTTTTCCCGTTTTACTAACGCGCGTATTGGAAAGTCATTCGAATTCTTAGTAGAGGCCGCTAATGTGCGGGCGGGGTTGGGTGTCCTTTGTGGGCTTCCCAACACGTACCCTCACCCCTTACTCAGAACCTCGGTTTCCGGATGCCCGAAACCGTTGGCGAACGAGAGTCATTCAATACACAATATCCGATAACGTCGGTATTGGTATCAAATGCAAAGGGACGAGTCCAATAAACTCTGACATCGGAAATGGGCCGTATTTTGTATACGGCCCATTACGACATAGAGTGGGCTCGAACGGTTCCGAATAACCACAAAATTCGGTGGCGACTCCACATAGACCTAAATTTCAATTCGATCCTTCTCATATGGAGATTCATTCGCCTACCCAAACCCGCGCGTGGCCGCGTCGGGGTGAACCTATGTCATGTCCACACATGGTCTCTATAAATGTCGTCCTGAAAAACCCGAGAGCAGGCAGAACACGGCCCAGGCACAGAAAACAAAGGAATGCCCAACCGATAGCTAAGCACACACCGGTATGTCCGCCCATTCATAGTCTGACCCAACCCAGAAATAGGGACAACACGCAGCCAATCAGAAGCATGACGACCTTGCTGAGACTTCCATAAAGCAATCTGGCGGGAGGTCAAAGAGTAAACTGATTCTGCAGTAGCCACAACCCTCGTGAAATATATTATTATTATTATTATTATTATTATTATTGTTATTATTATTATTATTATTATTATTTTTTATATAAACCGGAGCTTGCATTAATAATGAAACAAATCACAAGAAGTTAGTGGGTAGCCGAGATATTATTATTATTATTATTTTTTTTTTATATAAACCGGAGCTTGCATTATTATTATTATTATTATTTATTTATTTTATTTTTTTTATAAAAACGGAACTTTCATTAACACCAGAATAAATTATAGCGAATTTAATAATAATAGCGCTCCAGCATCCTGAGATATAGCGAATTTACGAATCCGCTGGACTCACCGAGAGAGGAGAAGGAGAAAGGAAGGAAACCATACCCAATGGCCGTGCAGCGTGCCTGATACTTGACACACTTACGGCGAGCAGCATCAGCAACGACCCGTCCAGGCTCAAAAGAAGTCAAGCCGGACTGGGTCAAAGGAGAGGACCCAGTCAGATCGACACAAACATCACGTCCCTTGTCCCACGAATAGAGCAGAAGGTCGGCGGGTCGTAAGAGCTTGTCGTTATCGTCGCACAGGCCAATCTCCACCTCCTTGCCTGCAGAGATCCCTATCCGAAAGCAAATATCCAACAGTGTGTCGCGGACAAGATTATGGCGATGTTTAATCCCCACAGTACCAGCACACGAAACCGCGTGGTCCCCAAAAATATCCTCTCTATGGGCCCTGGAGCAGGAAGAACAAGTCCCGGTAAGCGGAAACAAAGGGACTCCCATGCGGTAACTGAGCACACTGGGATATGTCCGACCGTTCATGGTTTGCCCAAGCCCGGTAATAGGGACAGCCCTCAGCCAGTCAGAAAAATGGTTCCCCTGCTGAGATTTCCACAGGGCAACCTGTCGAGGGGTCATGGCGAAAACAGATTCCGCTGCTGTAGCAACCCTCGTGAAATATATATCTGCCAATTTCTTCATAAGTTTTGGGGTAGCGATCTCAGAGGGGTTACTCAAGAAGTCAGAACCAGTAGTCTCAACAAAACCACTCAAGGCGAACTCAAAGGCAAATCCAGGGGCGAGGAACTCGGAGGGACGAAGCAGCTTAGCTTGCAAATCGGCAGACTAGAGGCGAGAAGCAAGGAAAGCAAAGTGCAGGGCATCAGAGGCGGCAAAGACACCGAGCCCCCCTAGGAAAAAGGGGAGGGTGGCCAGCCGCCACTGCCACTCCCCAAAACCGGGCCCGGACGCCGTGACAATACGCTCAAGACTAGAACGGAGCGCGGTGTCAAAAGAAAGGTGGGCCGACCCAAAAGCACGGGGAGAGCAAATGCGTAAGGCAAAGTATAACTTCGAAATACCTGTGCACGCCCGGAGAAGAAGTAACTCACACTGGGGGTCCTCAATCGTAGGAACCAGGTCCATGAGCTCTATAGTACGGGCAACCCTCTTCGAGACAAGAGCACCACTGAAAGTCGGGCACACGCTGACCGGCCCTCCCAGGACCTTAACACCATTCGAGGCTCTGGCAATAACGGAGGGGAAAAGACCAACAAACCTACTCCTCGGGTCTTCGACAGGCCAGAAGACCTCCGTCTTCGTGACGTTAAGATGGAGGCCAGAACGGGGGCCCTCCTCCATGATCATCTGAAGAACCCTCCCCACAACAAGCGTATCCCCGACAATAGTACCGTCATTGAGGTACCAAGCCATTATTATTATTATTATTATTATTATTATTATTATTATTATTATTATTATTATTATTATTATTATTATTATTATTATTATTATTATTATTATTATTATTATTATTATTATGAATAGGAGCATTTTATTGATGAATCAAAACATCATCATCATTTGGTGTTATAATTTATATTTTTTCCATTTTTTAAAATATTATTAGATCATTTATATAAGTAGGTATATTAGTTTCAGCTTCTGTCAGTTCAGCTTAGCTCAGCTTCTATCAGTCTAACTCAGCTCCTATCAGACCAGCTCAGCTCTTATCAGACCAGACCAGCTCAACTCAACCCTGTTTCAGCCAAAAAGAACAGGGCCTTAGCAATGGACTTGCATTTGGCCCAATAAATAAATAGCTTATGCACAATTACAATTAGCTCAACAAATTTGTACGAATTTTTTTAGATTAGAAGATGACATGACTAACAAAAATCACGATGCAATAAAAAATATCACTACTTTTCTGAAGACAAGTCCATATTTAACTATGTAACACTGTTGCACAGTTGTTACTTCGTAATATAGTTTGCGTTGCACAAATTGTTAATTCGGAGTACATCCATATATAATAACAACAAAACTTTTTTTAGAACGTAAGTGAAGTTTCATTTTCAAATATGATAAGAAGTAATATATTGTTAGCATAATATTCGGTCAATCAAATATCCGAATATTATGATATGTTCATATTGTATATTATCCTAGTTTCCTTTGTATTAGGATGCAGTTAGAATTCATTTAGGAATTTTGTTATTTGTTTCCTAGTTTTTGTGACACTGTATAATTGTATAAATTGAGACTATGACTAATGAGATACACACATTTACACAAATACTTCTTTTACGTTTCTTCCTACATGGTATCGTGAGCAGGTTTATCTTGCAACACAAATTCATATTTTTTTTTCTCTTTTTTTTTCCCTTGATTTATCACCATGGTCGACGACAAGAAGGTCGGCGGTGACTCTACTCCTAACCCAATTTATGCCATTTTCTCTCATGACGGTACCGGGGCGAAAATTACCCATGTCGTCCTTCTTGGACCAAATTATGAGGAATGGGCTAAGGGTTTCCGAGTTACGTTAGGGGCTAAGAGAAAGCTCGGTTTTATTGACGGTACGTTGAAAAATAAACCGTTTAATTCGAATGAGGTCGAGGATTGGACGACTATTAATTACTTGATTATTGCGTGGATTTTCAATACCATTGAACCACGCGTTCGTTCGTCGATTTCCTATCGTGAAACTGCTTACGAGTTATGGGAAGACATTCGTCTTCGTTTCACGGTTGGAAATGAAATCAAAATCTATCAAATTCAAAGTGATTTGTCGGATTGCAAGCAAAAATCCGGTGAATCAATCATGGATTACTTCGGTCGTATGAAGAGACTCTGGGACGATATCAATGATTTTGATGCATTGCCATATTGTAATTGTTCCGGCTGTAGTTGTGGTTTGAATGTTACTTTGTGCAAGCGAAGGGAGGCAGACCATGTTCGTCACTTCCTGATGGGGCTCGAGCCGTTCTATGCAACAGTGCGTTCACAGATCTTAGGCACGAAACCTTTTCCTTCGATTCAGTTGGTTTATTCGCGTCTGGTACAAGAGGAGGAGGTGCGGTCTCTTACTCAATCTCGTGATGACTCTGTGACACCTATGGCCCTCGCTATTTGTGATAGTAACAATGGGAAGCAGTCGGACAAAGGAGGCCGTCCAAGGTACAAATGCACCCATTGTACTAAGGAAGGGCATACAGAGAGTCGATGCTGGGTCAAACATGGTCGTCCCTCTGACCCGAGACGTTTTAACAAGGGGTCAGGGGAATCTTCTTCTACCGGTACAGGTCCGAAGGTTAACGCCGTGACGGGTGAGCCGGAGGAGGTTGTTGCAAACATGATACGTCTCAATGGTAAGTGTAGACACCCGCATTTTGACTGCCAGTTGTCTATGGTAGTTTCCAAAAAACACCTAATGATGATCGGACGCTAATATGTTTCTACGCGCTCGGATATGGGCTCAAATCCATTAGTCGTTGGCTTAAGCATTTATGGAGTACAAATCTCACAAAATCAACCTCGAATCCAGGCCCAGTGGATCATTCCGAGTCAAACAAGACTAATTTGGGTCAAAACAGACACCGGAAATAAAACCGACTTTTAGCGACCGGATTAAAACCCGGTCAAAGCCATTTCCGAGTAGCTCACCCACGGTCCACCTCCAAACGGGCCATCAGATCAAGTCCATCACGGCACAAAACCCTAGACACCAAGGTGCCCTTGCCTTTGCCTATATAAGCAACCCCATGCACACTCAATTGGACAACTTTACAACCCTAATCACTTCTACACACACAACCTTTTTACACAACTTTTACACACACTTTCGAAATCCTAATCAAGATCAAATTCAAACCCTAATCAACATCAAGTTCAAGCCTAATCAAGATCAAATTCAAACCCTAAACCTAGTTTTAGGAATCAAATCCCTAACCACCATAACTCAACCTCCATAAACCTCGAAGCTCCCGTGTTAAAGCCGCGACTACGAGCCTTATTCGAGACAAGAACATGTAGGTTGAGGGTGTCAAAACACTTTTCTCTTCTTCTTCTCTTTCTCTCGTCATCTTCCTTTTTTTTTTTTTTTTTTTTTTTTACGTTTTTTTGTTTATTTTATTTTATCGTTATTATCGCATCCTAATATCACTAATATCGGTAGTATTAATATCAAAGCATTAAAATACTTGTCGATTTGTGTCGAATAAGAGGGATATCGGAATAAGGAAACCCGAATATACAAGTGTACTGCACACAACGTTACCGGTCGCTTATTCCGATACCCCGACTATTTGATTATTGAGACAAGTTAACTTAAACGATAATTTGTTTTTCTTTTCGTTGTCGTCATCATTAATCTTGCATTCATCAATTTTAAAACCAATTTTCAATAAGGGTCGAAACCCGTTGACGCGGATCCGACATCACAATCTCTAGGGATTCTTTTCGATGTCGGAAAAGCCGAGGGAATCAAGTCTTTTCATTCGTTTAAAGCGTCGATCTTTTAAAATCCCCCTAGATTATTTAAAAAGCGATTTTTGTTGATGCTAAAATAATTGTCAAAACAATTCGTTAGAATTATGACATTATTAAATGCGGAGAAAATATATTCATGTCGCGATAATTAACTTAAAACGATTTAAGGCAATTTTGAAAATCAATCACAAAGCGAATTACAATTCGTACAGGGGGCACTCGACCGAGTGCCTAGCCCACTCTGTCGAGTGGCACCTCAAAAAAATTGAATCAGAATGTTTTCACGACCTCCACTCGGTCGAGTCTCACAGTGATTCGATCGAGTGGCTACGTACTCGACCGAGTTGGCCAATAACTCGGCCGAGTAAGGTCTAAAACGCAAAACAGAAACCTTTTTTAGAGGTCCACTCGATCGAGTCCATCGACCACTCGATCGAGTGGCCTCATCACGACCAATACCGTGAGTCGTACATTCTTCTTTCTAAATTCGATAGTATTTTATGACTTAGGTCAACACGTGCCTAATCAATCACATGTATTACTATATTTTCAAACCATGCATTATGTTATCTCATCTCATTCAATAATTTGCACAAACCGTTATTATTCGTTATATCGTTACTAACAGTTTGTTTGTTTCTTTTGTCAATTTTGCTTGTTTATTTTATTTTACTAAAATGAACCCACATGCTAAAATTCAACTTTGACGTAGAATTAATTGCATTAAATTGACATAGAAACCCTCTTTTCAATTTCTCACATGCTTACGAAAACAATGTTTGCATAAGCATTTTTCATCGTCTAACTAACGCGCGTATTAGAAAGTCACTCGAATTCTTAGTAGAGGCCGCTAAGTGCGGGCGGGGTTGGGTGTCCTTTGTGGGCTTCCCAACACGTACCCTCACCCCTTACTCAGAACCTCGGTTTCCGGATGCCCGAAACCGTTGGCGCACGAGAGTCATTCAATACACGATATCTGATAATGTCGGTATCGGTATCAAATGCAAAGGGACGAGCCCAATAAAATCTGACATCGGAAATGGGCCGTATTTTGTATACGGCCCACTACGACATAAAGTGGGCTCGAATGGTTCCGAATAACCACAAAATTTGGTGGCGACTCCACATAGACCTAAATTTCAATTCGATCCATTCTCATATGGAGATTCGTTCGCCTACCCAAACCCGCGCGTGGCCGCGTCGGGGTGGACCTATGTCATGTCCACAGTAAGATTAGTTTAACTTGGATCATTGACACCGGTGCTTCGACCCATGTATGTTGTGACAAGCGACTTTTTGATTCTCTTCATTCTATTCGACCCATTAATATTGGGCTACCCAATGGAGCAAACCTCGTTGCTAGTGAGGGAAGGACGATTATTTTAAATGACAAATTGTCTTTGTCTAATGTTTTATTCCTTCCAAAATTTCATTACAATTTATTATCTGTATCCCAACTATTGTCCTCCCAGCAAGTGAGTATACAGTTTACTAATTTTCAATGTGTGATACAGGACCGTGCTTTGACGACGATTGGTATGGGTGAACTCTCGGGTGGACTCTTTTACCTGACAATGAAGGAACCGAAGCGTGTTAATGTCGTGACTAAGAGTGCAAAGTCGAATGTTGAGTTATGGCATCAACGGATGGGTCATCCTTCAACTTGGGCAATGGAGTACCTCCCTGATCTTTCTGGTTTCTCTCGTAATATTTCTATTGATTCGTGTGACATTTGTTTTCGTGCTAAACAAACTCGAACTTCTTTTCCTTTGAGTGATAATAAAGCCGAACAATTATTTGATTTGATACATTGTGATGTTTGGGGGCCATATCAACCCAATCAAGCTTGTGGTTCTCGTTATTTTTTATCGATTGTTGATGATTTTTCGAGATGTTTATGGGTTTATTTAATGAAAACCAAAGATGAAGTTCCTAGGCTTATGCGTGAGTTTTTCTCGCTTATTAGTCGGCAATTTAATGGTAGTGTTAAAGTTGTTCGGAGCGATAACGGAACTGAATTGCGTGGTCTTCTTCCATATTTTCGGGAAAATGGGATAATTCATCAAACTTCTATGGTTAGAACACCGCAACAAAACGCTAGAGTAGAACGTAAACACAGGCATATATTGAATGTTGCACGGGCTTTACGTTTTCAAAGTTCTTTACCTCTTGAGTTTTGGGGCGAATATGTTTTGACGGCTGCCTATTTGATAAACCGCACTCCTACCCGTATTTTGGAAAATAAAACCCCATTTGAACTCCTTTTTGGCCAAGTGCCTGATTTAAGTTTGATCCGTGTGTTTGGATGTTTGTGTTACGCTAAAAATTTGCAACCTCGTGATAAGTTTGACTCTCGTTCTCGTCGTTGCGTTTTTCTTGGCTATCCATTTGGGAAGAAAGGATGGCATTTATTTGACATTGAGGCAGGGGTATACTTTCAGTTTAGGGATGTTGCTTTTGTCAAAAATATTTTCCCATATGCTGAGGTTACCGACTCTGTTCTGGGCTCGAACTCTGTTCCCGAGGATGATTCCACTTCCGCTGCTGATCCGGTAGTCACTTTCCCCAGTTCTAGTGGTGGCGGGGGCTGCCAATGACAGGGGGGTTTGAATGGTGTTCAAACTCCAGGTACGAATGATGAGGGTAGTGAGCAGCCTGCTGAAACGCATGGCAATGGCACGATTGAGGCTGATTCAGACATTGTTCGTGGTAATGGTGATGGTAATATTCTCACGGATAATATAGACATTGTTGAAAATGTGAATGACAGTGTTGGTGTGGAAGATATGGGTCATTGTAAGAGAGCAAAATTTGATAATGTTCGTAATAGAGACTATATTGCTTGGGACAAAATCAATGAAATAATTAACACGACTTTGGTTCCTTCACAACAGTCACCCACGCCTAATCCCGTCACAGGTACTCCTTATCCCATTGCTAATTATGTAAATTGTAATATTTTTTCGCCTGCCCATCAATTATTTTTTGCAGCCCTTTCTAGAGAAACGGAACCGACCTCGTTTAAAGAAGCCATTCGTCATCCTAAATGGAAAAAGGCTATGGAAGAGGAAATTGACACACTAGAAGCTAATAATACGTGGTCAGTAGTTGACTTACCACCTGATAAGAAGGCTATCGGTTCTATGTGGGTCTATAAAATAAAGCATAAATCTGATGGGTCGGTTGAACGTTATAAGGCGAGATTAGTGGTATTCGGGAATCATCAAGTGGAGGGGATTGATTTTATGGAAACATTTGCCCCTACTGTCAAAATGGTTACGGTACGCACTTTTCTCACTATAGCTGCTATTAATAATTGGGAGTTACATCAAATGGATGTACAGAACGCTTTTCTTCACGGAGATCTTTCCGATGAGGTTTACATCTGACTTCCACCGGGTTTTGGATACGGGTCGCAGGGCAAAGTTTGTCGCCTTCATAAATCTTTGTACGGACTTCGTCAGTCTCCTCGATGTTGGTACGCCAAACTCGCCACTGCTTTGAAAAATTATGGTTTTTCTTATAGTCCTTCCGATCATTCCTTGTTTCTTTATCGCAAGGGTAATGTTGTTATTAATATTCTCGTTTACGTTGATGATTTGGTGATGGCGGGAAATGATCATGGTGCTATTGTCGAGTTTAAGGCCTATTTAAATACCTGTTTCCGCACGAAGTACTTAGGAAAACTCAAATATTTCTTAAGACTTGAGGTGGCTCGTCATTCCAGTGGTATATTTCTTTGTCAAAGAAAATACACCTTGGATTTATTATCCGAAACAGGCCTCCTGGGTTCGAAACCCTCGTCAGTCCCCATGGAAGAGAACCATCAGCTCGCCTTCTCAAAGACGCCAGTGTTTGCTGATCCTTCCAAGTATCGTCGTCTCGTGGGTAAGTTAATTTATTTAACGCTTACTCGCCCCGAGCTTTGTTATGCTGTTCACATTCTTTCACAGTTTATGCAAACACCTCACAAGCTCATTGGGATGCTCTTGTTCGAGTAGTTCGGTATTTAAAAACGAATCCGAGGCAAGGGATTTTACTGCATGCTAATGCACCATTGGTGTTAGAGGCTTATTGCGATACGGACTACGGTGCTTGTCCACTTACTCGAAGGTCTCTCACAGCCTACTTCGTTTTTCTCGGAGATTCGCCTCTCTTGGAAAACAAAGAAGCAAGCTACCGTTTCTAGGTCTTCTGCAGAGGCAGAATATCGTGCCATGGCTTCCGCTACTTGTGAGATTCTTTGGTTAAAAGGCTTGCTTCGAAGTTTTGGCATTGATCATTCTTCGGCCGTTTCATTACAGTGTGATAGTCAAGCAGCTCTACATATTGCTAATAATCCGGTCTTTCATGAGCGGACGAAACATATAGAGATTGACTGTCATTTTGTTCGTGACGAGATTTTACGTGGCACCATTTTGCCATCTTATGTCAACACGACTTCACAACTGGCGGATATTCTCACTAAGTCTCTTGGTCATTCTCAATTTCACAAACTCTTAAGCAAGTTGGGCATTTCAAACCTTCATGCTCCAACTTGGGGGGGGGGGGTAGCATAATATTCGGTCAATCAAATATCCGAATATTATGATATGTTCATATTGTATATTATCCTAGTTTCCTTTGTATTAGGATGCAGTTAGAATTCATTTTGGAATTTTGTTATTTGTTTCCTAGTTTTTGTGACACTGTATAATTGTATAAATTGAGGGTATGACTAATGAGATACACACATTCACACAAATACTTCTTTTACGTTTCTTCCTACATATATTTTGCTCAAGTATTAAATTTTTAACACAGATGGATATGTGAGTATGATATCTATTATTATTCGTGTATTTACTAAGAATTTTACCCTTTATATAAGTTGTGCATTTTGCACGGGGCCTATACTAGTAAGATGACTAAGTACATATGACCATATATGTAGATCCACATAATTGTTATTTATATTTAACAATCTCTCACTTGGGTCATATATGCATCACATATGATATGTAAAGCCTTATGAGCTCCAAAAATTTGTCATCTTTTCAAATGATATCTCTTAACAATCTCCTTCATTGATCTTGTCAGTGTAGAACCAAAACAACTTTTGTCATAAATAATGACTAAATCCTCAATGATTACATACATTAAACAAAATCAAATGACATAGATAAATATTGATGTGTAGCATGGATATATATATATATATATATATAAATATATATATATATATATATATATATATATATATATATATATATATAGAAAAGGGATCAAGGGAGTTTGGTGAAAAGTGGGAAGTTGGGAAGTTGTGTTGTTGACCCTTGATCTTGGGTTGAATGAATGACTTAGATGGATGATGTATAAAAAAAAGAAGGAAATGAGACAACAAACTGACAAGCAGCAGTGGAGAGAGGGAAGCAACCCTCCCCCTCAATCACACTTCGTAGCAGTGGAGAGAGGGAAGCAACCCTCCCCCTCAATCACACTTCGCAGCAGTGGAGAGAGGGAAGCATTCCTTCCTCAATCAAACTCTCCCTTCTTCATTACTTCCCTCCTTTTCAATTCATTTCCCTAATTCAATTCATCTCTCTTTGACAAAACTCCATCAAATAAGCTCCATTAATAACTCCGACCATACTCCGTCAACAACTCCGATCATACTCCGTTTTTAACACAACATGACGGATAATCATACCAAGGTATGTTTATGCATAAACTTTGATATCTTCATTTTTTTTAGCTTCTTCTTCATCTTCATCTTCTATCATCTTCATCTTCTTCAAACTTCTTTTTTATTTTTCATATCTTCTTTTTTTTGGTATTTATAAAATTATTCATCTTCATTATCTAAAAAAAAGAACAACTTCATCTTTAAGATGAAGTTTGAAGATGAAGTTGTTCTTTTTTTGTGGGATGAATGGAGCTTGAAGATGAAGATGAAGATGAACAAGTTATTTAGTGCGTAATGTTTTTGCAGAATTGCAAAGTCACACTCATTATGTTGTATAGTCACACTCATTATGTTGTAGAATCACGCAGCTGTACACTCATTGTAGTCACATATTCAGTTGTATAGTCATACTCATTATGCTGTATAGTCACACTCTCTATGTTGTAGAATCACGCAGCTGTAGAATACCTTGGGATTAAGGTATCATTCGTTGAATCATCTTCATCTTCGTGCTTGTTTTATTTTTCATACTTTTTTTTGTATTTATAAAATTATTCATCTTCATTATCCAAAAAAAAATGAAGGTTGAATATGGTGAATAGATGTTGAATATTTAATGAATGTTTAGATATTTTCATTTTTTTAAAGTCATAGTCGTTCATTCATCCATATATATTCAACTTTCATTTTTTTTGGTGGATAGTGAAGATGAATAATTTTATAAATACAAAAAAAAAGTATGAAAAATAAAACAAGCATGAAAATGAAGATGGTTAAACGCATGATACCCTAATCCCAAGGTATTCTACAGCTCGTGATTCTACAACATAATGAGTGTGACTATGCAACATACTGAGTGTGACTGTACAACTTAAAGTGTGTGACTATACAACTTAAAGTGTGTGACTTTTTTCAGGTATTTTTTTTATCTACGTTCAAGTTTCCACGTTCGTCAAATCCCTACTTCCGAACCTCGATGATTTTCAGGTATTTGTTTTTATCTTTGTAGAGCATCTTTAAAATAATTAATCATCTTCATCCTCATGCTTGTTTTATTTTTCATTCCTTCTTTTTTTTGGTATTTATAATATTATTTATTTTCATTATTCATAAAAAAAATGAAGGTTGAATATGGATGAAAGAAAGTTGAGTATTTAATGAATGTTTAAATAATTTGCTCTGATTCGTATGTATAATCATCTTTCTAATTATGAATGTGACTTTGATAATGATGATTGAAGAATAATTGACTGTATGGCTTTTATTTTTGATAAGTGTCATGTGTAGTGCCTATTTCGTAGTGTTTTGGTCCCATTTTCCTTGTGGAATCGCTCCTTGGGAGCGGTTTATGGGCTTCTTATGGTTCCTTTAGTTCGTTTCAGGTTCCCGAGACCGATTTGGAAGAGTTGGAGCAATTCCGACTCAATACATACACATTTTGGAGCCAACGAAACTAAGGAACGATGACTCGATGCCTTGGAGTCGACCCCGAGACCTTGGGACCCAATCCCGAGCCTCCGAGACCCGATCCCGAGTCTCGAGAATCGGTGAGAAGCCCATGAGAACCAAGGAGGGACCAAAAAGATCATAATGGAGGCCTACAAGGCTCATCCCGTTCGGGATGGCCTCATCCCGTTCGAGATGAGGTGCACAAACAAGGACGGTGCTGTGAAGAGCCGTCTCGGCCGAGACCAACCTTGTCTCGGTCGGGACCATCCCTTCCCGACCGGGACCACCCCGTCTTGGCCGGGACGGGCCTGCTGCAGCTCCGCTTTGTTTTCTTTCTTCTCCCTTCCACTTGTAACCCTATATATACCCTTCCCTTGTTATGTAAAGCTTATGCACTTCATTAGACCTTAAACCCTAGACTACTTTAGGTTAGATTAGATTAGATTAGTGTAGATTAGTCGGTAATTAGTTGTTAATCATAGATTAGCTCTTGTATTAAGGAATTCTTGAAGAATCCATTCAAGCTTGACAACCTTGGTGGAATTATTTGGGTTTTCTTCTATACAAGTGTTCTCCTTTTCATCCCTTGTAGTTGGTATAATCTTTCCTTCCTCTTTTCCTTTAATCTTTTATGTTTAATCATCCAAGTTCTCATCTTTGATTATAGTTCATCATTTTCACTAGTTTGTTTATGTTTGTTTTGATGTTTAGGTTGATTCTTCTTGTTTATGTCACTTTTAGTTTGATTATGTTAGAGTAGTGTTCTTGCTAGGGTTAGTAAGGTGATTAGGGTGTTAATTGGGTGATTAATGGATTGTTGGAGATTTTGGTGGAAGATTTGGGTTTCCTCTTGGTTTGATGCATATCACATGTTTGTTGAAATGCTTGATTGACTAGTAGTTGCAAATACTTGTTTTTCTTGCCTTTCTCTTGTGGGTGATAGTTTGTTTGTGGGTTCGGTTCACTCACTAAGTTGCGATAGCCCGGTGAGGATGACCCCTAGGTCGGTCTAAGTAGCGAGAGCCCGGATTCGACCTAGGCCACTATAGCACGTTAGAACCCCGTTTGTCATGTGTGTCGCCGAGATGGGTTTTAGGTGAAACCTCTAGGCGGGTCTAAGTTGCGAGAGCCCGGACCAACCTAGATCACCCTACTACCTCCTTCACTCTAGTTCTCCCTTGACCATTCCGTTACCCCTTTGACCCCGACCTAATCCTAGCCCGTTTTCCTTAGTTGTTATCTCCTTAGTCATAGTCTATCTTTCTCCCCTCCTTATCATTTCTAGTTTAGCTTAGCTCGTTGACTTAGTCTCGTATTTAGGCGACCTTAGTCTAGGCTATACATTACCGTCCCCGTGGATTTGACCCAACTTACCCTATCTACCCTAGTTAGGATTAGCCGGTTATATTATTGACGGTTGGGACGTGATGAACCCTTACCATCAATTTGGCGCCGTTGCCGGGGACGGTGCTAGTTTGGACTTTGTTTTCCTAGTTACTTGACTTAGTCTTTGTGTTTGTGTTTTCTTTTTTCTTTTTGTTACTTTGCTTCTTGTGTGTGTGTGTGGTTTATTTCTCTCTTGTCTAGTGCCCAAAAAGCACTAGACTTCTCACGTTTGTTCTTAGTCTACAGTTTGTGCTTAGAGGTGGTGACTATCTTCTTCTTGCAACATAGAGCCGCTTTAACGGACGGTTGCTATAATGAGTGGTTTCCAACCGGGTATGGACTACGATTTTCGAGCAAGCATGGGCTTTGATCTAAACTCCACACACTCGGGAGCCGATATGAGCTACCACTCTTCTTCCATGAACCAAAGCCATGACATGACGTCCCCCTACCATTATCAAGCTTCTTGGGGTAATCAAGATGGGTATGATCCTCAAGAATATGGATATGGCTACCAACAAGTGAATGATTATCACCCCTACGACCATGGTGGCTATTACTCGAGCTATGATTGTGAACCCACCATGTTCAATCAAGATTCACCGTATGGAAGCCAATACCCCCAAAATCCACCATATTACCCTCCACCCCATCCATAATATGAACCCCATGACCCACAATACTACCAATCACCCCAACCTTGCTACCAACAATATGATGCCCCACCCCTTGGGCATCATCAAGATTTTCAAGGAACTTTACAAGACCCCGATGACCGCCAAATGCCAAACTTGGAGTTACATCAATCGATGCTTCAAATGCAAAGGAACATCCAAGAAACGGCCATTCAATTGTGAAAACAACAAGAGGAATTAATGGCCCAAATTCGAAGGGGAAACAAGGCGAGGAATGCTCATTTAAATGCATTAGCGGTTCAAACCGTAATGTCTTTATCCCGAGCATCGCAATTAGATGAAGGGTGCCCACTTGAGAAAGAGGAGCATCCTAACCATGAAGCCGCCAATGTGGTCCCCTTTGATAGAGAAGTTTGCTTTGAAGAACCTCAATCGTCTACCCAAAAAGAGACGAATGAGGATATGACCCTTGGTGAAGGCATTCTTGGCGAGGAATTGGAGGAGGATAGTGAGTTGGATGGGTTGGTGGAATTTGTGAGGATGTTGGGCGAAATTGTTAGCCTCGAGTTGCCCTTGTGCGATAATTTGGACAAGCATCAAGAGTCCCTTGCTAGTACACCGAGAGATGGTTTGGAAGAGATTGAAACCGCCGGTAGAAGTTTTGATTCTCTCCTCCATGATGATGTGGGGCCGAGTGATGAAGATGGGGAACCACAACTTGAGGCAAGTGTGGGGGTGTGCAACGAAGAAATGAGGCCAAAACCGCTTTTTGTGCCTTGTTTCTTGGAGATGAAGCTTGCTTGTGATTGGAGGCAATGCTTAGGGAGGAAGAGGTCGGTGAAGCTCGTAGGATGGATAGACCCCGGAGACAACTTTGAAGATGATTTTGGGTCTTGGGATTCCTACTTATTGCCTCCTCCTTGGAGGCTGTGGAGGTCGGTTAAGCTCGAGCGCTTCTTGGGCCTTCACTATGATGTCGGTAGCGCGTTCGACTTGCTCCTCCATGCCCTTGAGGGCTATGGTTGAAGAATGGAGTCCACCATCCTCGGTTTGACGGAGTTCCTAAAGAACCATCATGTTGTATATTCCCTTCCTCTTCTTTAGAAGTACTTGTGCTTGTATTTGTGATTTTTGTTTCTAGGACTCTTTTGTTTTGTGTTATTTTTGTTATTTGGATTTTTGATGAGCGATGTGAGGGAGCGAATTTGATGTGTGTTGGAGCTTTGTTGATAGGTGAAGTGCATGTGATTCCTAGAAAGGAATGGTTGACGATGGAGTTTGGTTTACGAGCGAGGAAGTCGGTTTTTGAAGCTTATGGTAAGCTTTTGGGCTTGGGGAAAGCAAAGAAGACTCATCCCGACCGGGAAGAGGGCTTCCCGACCGGGAAGGATGAGGAATCCCGACCGGGAAGGAGCCATCCCGATCGGGATGAAGGTGCCAAAAATCGGACTCACTGGAGTGCATTCCCGACCGGGACAAGAGCTTCCCGATCAGGAAAGGTTTATCAACCCGATCGGGACCATCCATCCCGACCGGGATGGTACCCTTTCTCCCTTTTGAGCCTTTTCTTAGGCGTTTGACTCCACCCATCCATTATACCCCCTCCCAACCTCCCTACTCCTCCTTACTCCTATCATATGACCCGTACACCTCACCTTACACCGTGATCCACATCAATTTCCACCCCCTCGCACCATTACTACCCCAACCATGCGGTTTTATCAAGCTTGAAGGAGGATGACAACGAAGACAACAAGCAAGCGCCTATATTGATCATTGAGACGATGGAGCAAGTGAGTTGCTAACCGGTCGGTACGGCAACTATCCTTTCTTTTCCGTCTTTTATTGCTTGTTTTTCTCTTGTTTGCCCCCTTCCCCTTGAGTCATGGTACCTTGGTGGCCTTCGAGGCCTCGGTAGTTGTTGCTCCCGACTCTCGATGATGTGACTACATCGAGAGTCATTCAAAATCCAAATTTTACAAGTTTTTCACTCTTTCTTTTTTGAGGATTTAGTCGGATTTAGGCGGAATCCGGGCTAGGTGACTTGATTACACCTAGCCCTCCCCTCCCATTTCCTTTTATTTCCTTCTTTTATTCCCCCCTCATCCATATCTTTTTCTCGTTTCGGCCCATGGTGACTTGACTACACCCCGGCCGGACACCTTCTACCCTTTTCTTCACTTTATTTTTGATTTTTAGCTTTATTTTCGTAGTTTCTTTTCTTTTTTTTTGTCTCTCCGCACACTACGATTGAGCATATGAGGACATTGCTCGGTTTAAGTGTGGGGGAGCGATATTCTAGCATAGTTAGTTTTATTTTCTTAGTTTTTTCGAAAAAATCTTTAAAAACCATAAAAATTTGAAAATTTTCACAAAAAATCAAAAAGATTTTCTTTTGTGTGTTTTCCTTTTTTGTCATTGTGTCGTATATTTGTTTTGTGTGCGTGTTTTGCCTCCCTTTCCCTTATAGGTTGCTTTAATCGCCGTTAACTTTGGAAGGCTTTCAAGACTCCCGGTAACATCTTATCCCTTTTTCTTCTTTACCTCTTGCGGAGTTTGGAGGAGATTGTGATGTTGTGTGCTCGGGAGGAGCTTTGTAAAGTGTGGTTGATTTGGTGGCTTGTTTGGATGATCGGGGTGGTGTTTGTGTTGTGTATGTGTTCATTTTGTTTTGTTCTTGTTTTGTTGCTCTTGTTTCTTTTTCTTTCGTTCGTTTTCGTCTTGTCTTTGTTTTGTGTTGTGTTGTGTGTCTTGTGCGTAAAACATTTTCGAAAACCCGGTTTAGAGGCTAGAGTGTGAGTGTCTATTTTCCCTTCCTAGTAGTGTAAATCGAGTCTTGGACTTTAATCTAGTAGAATGACCCTAAATCAACGATTTCGTTGATCCTTTACCTTGAGTCCACCTAGCTTACTAGGGATTTACTACGGGATTTGCATTTTGACCATTATGACCACCCACGGTGTGAAAAGGCCTTGGTTACCGAGTCTCGTCCCTTAGGTGACCGTGTTTAGGATCGCTTGATTAGTCCAAGTTCTCCCCTTTTTGTGGGTTTGAAGGGAAGGCGCCGTCCCGACTCACCCATTACTCTACCTCCTACACACATCCACAAAATAAATTGCAATTTGTTGAATTCTCTCTTTCTTGTTACACAAAGAAGTGCCAAAAAGCCAAATCGTGCCAAAAAGGGCAAAGAAAAGAAAAGAAAGAAAAATGAAAGAAAGAAAAGAAATGAAGAAAAAGAAAAGGCACAAAAGCCAAAAGAAAAATAGAAAAGAAGAAAAAAAAATGGCATGGCAACAAGGAAATCAAAATGTCGAAAAGAAAGAAAATGCCAAAAGAAAACCCGACTCACAAAAAAATAACACCTACCTCTCAAAATAAGCCTTTTTTCGACTTTTGCCGTGAAGAGCCTACCAAAGGACCGAGTCCCTAGGAAGGATGATAGCGGCATTAGTCGGTCTTCCCTCATTTTGCATATTTCCACCTTTTTACTTGGACTAGTTAGGCGGTTTCGGACACGGGACGACCCTCTTGGCTCACGCTAAAGGGGGCGGGGTCTCACTTACCTACAGTGTCGACTAACACCGTGGTTCTTCACTTTTCCACTCCACCGATCGTCCCGTAGTACGTTTTTAGAAAGTTAGGAGGAATCGAGGTAAGTTACCAACGTTTTTATTGCTTTATCGTCATACTATTAGGGTTTAGTCCACCTCGGTTTGTATTGCTAGATTTGGAACATTGTCACTTGCCTCGAGTCCTAAACCGGTGTTTCTTTCACCGCTTGTTTGACGGAAGCGGTATTTGTTTTCTTTTGGGTGCAACCGATTATGTGTTTGTTTGTGTGTTTGGTGTCCGGTTGCATCCACAGTTTTGTCGCAAGACCCGACTTGCCTTGCGGAGTGCACTTTTCCTCTAAGTGCACTCGCGTGAGTTGAAGGGGCGTAGGGTGCGCTAATACCCACTCGGATAGTTTAGTAGTAGTATGTGCTTACTCGAGGGCGAGTAAGGGTTAAGTGTGGGGGAGTTGATAAGTGTCATGTGTAGTGCCTATTTCGTAGTGTTTTGGTCCCATTTTCCTTGTGGAATCGCTCCTTGGGAGCGGTTTATGGGCTTCTTATGCTTCCTTTAGTTCGTTTCAGGTTCCCGAGACCGATTTGGAAGAGTTGGAGCAATTCCGACTCAATACATACACATTTTGGAGCCAACGAAACTAAGGAACGATGACTCGATGCCTTGGAGTCGACCCCGAGACCTTGGGACCCAATCCCGAGCCTCCGAGACCCATCCCGAGTCCCGAGAATCGGTGAGAAGCCCATGAGAACCAAGGAGGGACCAAAAAGATCATAGTGGAGGCCTACAAGGCTCATCCCGTTCGGGATGGCCTCATCCCATTCGGGATGAGGTGCACAAACAAGGAGGTTGCTGTGAAGAGCCGTCTCAGCCGAGACCAACCTTGTCTCGGTCGGGACCATCCCTTCCCGACCGGGACCACCCCGTCTTGGCCGGGACGGGCCTGCTGCAGCTCCGCTTTGTTTTCTTTCTTCTCCCTTCCACTTGTAACCCTATATATACCCTTCCCTTGTTATGTAAAGCTTATGCACTTCATTAGACCTTAAACCCTAGACTACTTTAGGTTAGATTAGATTAGATTAGTGTAGATTAGTCGGTAATTAGTTGTTAATCATAGATTAGCTCTTGTATTAAGGAATTCTTGAAGAATCCATTCAAGCTTGACAACCTTGGTGGAATTATTTGGGTTTTCTTCTATACAAGTGTTCTCCTTTTCATCCCTTGTAGTTGGTATAATCTTTCCTTCCTCTTTTCCTTTAATCTTTTATGTTTAATCATCCAAGTTCTCATCTTGATTATAGTTCATCATTTTCACTAGTTTGTTTATGTTTGTTTTGATGTTTAGGTTGATTCTTCTTGTTTATGTCACTTTTAGTTTGATTATGTTAGAGTAGTGTTCTTGCTAGGGTTAGTAAGGTGATTAGGGTGTTAATTGGGTGATTAATGGATTGTTGGAGATTTTGGTGGAAGATTTGGGTTTCCTCTTGGTTTGATGCATATCACATGTTTGTTGAAATGCTTGATTGACTAGTAGTTGCAAATACTTGTTTTTCTTGCCTTTCTCTTGTGGGTGATAGTTTGTTTGTGGGTTCGGTTCACTCACTAAGTTGCGAGAGCCCGGTGAGGATGACCCCTAGGTCGGTCTAAGTAGCGAGAGCCCGGATTCGACCTAGGCCACTATAGCACGTTAGAACCCCGTTTGTCATGTGTGTCGCCGAGATGGGTTTTAGGTGAAACCTCTAGGCGGGTCTAAGTTGCGAGATCCCGGACCAACCTAGATCACCCTACTACCTCCTTCACTCTAGTTCTCCCTTGACCATTCCGTTACCCCTTTGACCCCGACCTAATCCTAGCCCGTTTTCCTTAGTTGTTATCTCCTTAGTCATAGTCTATCTTTCTCCCCTCCTTATCATTTCTAGTTTAGCTTAGCTCGTTGACTTAGTCTCGTATTTAGGCGACCTTAGTCTAGGCTATACATTACCGTCCCCGTGGATTCTTTCCGACTTACCCTATCTACCCTAGTTAGGATTAGCCGGTTATATTATTGACGGTTGGGACGTGACGAACCCTTACCATCAATTTTCCATTTTACGGTTTCAGTTTTGTAGTCACACACTTTAGGTTGTTTAGTCACACTCATTATATTGTATAGTCACACTCATTATATTGTAGAATCACACAAATTCTTGCAGTGATTAGTGTATGTAATCATCTTTGCTAATGATGATTGAAGTATAAATAAGTACGAGTATGATTTAGTTGTATAGTCACAGAGATTATGTTGTATAGTCACACAGTTGAAGTTGTATAGTCATACTCGTTATGTTGTAGGATCACAGTCATTATGTTGTAGGATCACACCGTTTATGTTGTATAGTCACACAGTTAAAGTTGTACAGTCACACTCATTATGCTGTACAATCATGCAGTTGTAGAGTCATTGTAGTCACATATTCAGTTGTGTTGTGTGATTTAGATTGATTGTGTGTTTTGTTGTAGCGAAATAGTTGGTGGAAAGAGGAATGTTGGTAAAAGGGGCGGTGGGAAGAAGAAGGTCGTGGAAGATACAACGACCGACCACGTAATTGGACAATGTATTGTTGCGCACGTACCGGAGACCATCGTTAAGCTCTTGTGTGTTTATGTGAGATAAAATATTTGCTTTAGGATGAACGTACTATGTGTAAATGATGTTTCAGACTTGGTGTTTGGGAAGAAAAAAAATTAACATTTGAATAGTCATACAGAGTTGGTTGTACAGTCATCCAGAGTTGTTTATACAGTCACCCGTTTGAAGATACATAATCGCACTCGTTATATTTTGTTGTGAAGTCACAGAATGATGTACAATCACACCTTTGAAGCCACACAGTCGCAGTAGTTATGGTGCAAAGTCACACGCTTTATATTGTATAGCCACAGAGTTGTAAAGTCACAGAGTTGGTGTTTGGGAAGATAAAAAATCACTTATCCTTCCACCTGTGTGACTATACAACATAATCTCTGTGACTATACAACTAAATTATACTCGTACTTATTTATACTTCAATCATCATTAGCAAAGATGATTACATACACTAATCACTGCAATAATTTGTGTGATTCTACAATACAATGACTCTACAACTGCATGATTGTACAGCATAATGAGTGTGACTATACAACTTTAACTTATACAACATAAACTGTGTGATCCTAAAACATAATGACTGTGATCCTAGAACATAGCGAGTATGACTATACAACTTCAACTGTGTGACTATACAACTAAATTATACTTGTACTTTTTTATACTTCAATCATCATTAGCAAAGATGATTACATACACTAATCACTGCAAGAATTTGTGTGATTCTACAATATAATGAGTGTGACTATACAACCTAAAGTGTGTGACTACAAAACTGAAACCGTAAAATGGAAAATAAAAGCCATATAGTCAATTATTTTTCAATCATCATTAGCAAAGTCACATTCATAATTAGAAAGATGATTATACATACGATTCAGAACAAATTATTTAAACATTCATTAAATATTCAACCTTCATTCATTCATATTCAACCTTCATTTTAATCTTCGCAACAATACATTGTCCAATTACGTGGTCGATCGTTGTATCTTCCACGACCTTCTTCTTCCCACCGCCCCTTTTATCAACATTTCTCTTTCCACCAATCATTTCGCTGCAACAAAACACACAATCAATCTAAATCACTCGTACAACTGAATACGTGACTACAATGACTGTACAACTTCATGATTGTACAACATAATGAGTGTGATTATACAACTTTAACTATGTGACTGTACAACATAAACGGTGTGATCCTACAACATAATGACTGTGATTCTACAACATAACGAGTATGACTATACAACTTCAACTGTGTGACTATACAACATAATCTCTGTGACTATACAACTAAATTATAACATTCATTAAATATTCAACCTTCATTCATTCATATTCAACCTTCATTTTAATCCATATTTAATCTTCATTTTTTTTGGATAATGAAGATGAATAATTTTATAAATACAAAAAAAAAGTTATGAAAAGTAAAACAATCATGAAGATGAAATGATTGTGAAGGTATTCTACAGTTGAGTGATTCTACAACATAAAGAGTGTGACTATACAGCATAATGAGTGTGACTATACAACTGAATATGTGACTACAATGAGTGTACAGCTGCGTGATTCTACAACATAATAAGTGTGACTATACAACATAATGAGTGTGACTTTGCAATTCTGCAAAAACATTACGCACTAAATGACTTGTTCATCTTCATCTTCATCTTCAAGCTCCATTCATCTCACAAAAAAAACAACGTCATCTTAAAGATGAAGTTGTTCTTTTTTTTTGTGGATAATAAAGATGAATAATTTTATAAATACAAAAAAAAAGTTAAGAAAAATAAAAAGAAGCATGAAGATGAAGATGACGAAGAAAAAGAAGCATGAAGATGAAGATGACGAAGAAAAAGAAGCATGAAGATGAAGATGAAGATGAAGACGAAGATGAAGATGAAGATGAAGATGATGAAGATGAAGATGAACATACCTTCATATGATGATCAAAGTAACGCAATATGGTCGGAGTAGTTGACGGAGTATGGTCGGAGTAGTTGATGGAGTATGGTCGGAGTTATTAATGGTGATTATTTGTTGGAGTTTTGTTAGAGAGAGATGAATTTAGTTGAGAAATGAATTGAAAATGAGGGGATTGGGAAGTGTATGAGGGAAGTAATGTAGGGATTGATTTGGGTGAGGGGATGTTTCCCTCTCTCCACTGCTGCTGTGTCAGTTTATTTTTTTTTTTTTTAATTGAACCCCATCCATCCACCATCCATCTTAGGATGAATGGATGGAGAGGATCAACACTAAGCAACTCTCCAAGAGTTAGTAACTCCCTTGATCCTCCCTCTATATATATATATATATATATATATATATATATATATATATATATATACTAGATTAAAGGCCGTGCATTGCACGGGTTAGTTGGCTTCGGGTTAATTGGCTTAGTGATAAGTGTAGTTTGTAGTGTTTTTTTCCTTGTGTTTGGTCCCGGTTTCTCTTGTGAAATCGCTCTTTGGAGCGGTTTCGAGGCTACTTATGCTTCTTCTAGTTTATTTTAGGTTCCTAGCATCAATCATGGAGATTTGGAACGATTCCGACTCATTTCTTATGCATTTGGAGCGAACTAGGAGAAGCGATGATCACTCGGCGGCTTAGACTCGATCCCAAGACCTTGGGACCCATTCCCGAGCCCCTTAGACTCGATCCCAAGCACTGAGAATCGATGAGAAGCCCATGAGAAGCAAGAAGGGACCCTTGAGATCATATTTGAGGCCTACAAGACCCATCCCGGCCGAGATAAGGGCCATCTCGGCCGAGATGAAGAGTACAAGCGAAGCACGGCCACTGACCTCCCATCTCGGGCGAGATCAACTCATCTCGGCCGAGATGAGTCCCATCTCGGGCGAGACTATCTCATCTCGGCCGAGACTGAGCACCTGCAGCTCCGCTTCACTTCTTTTCTTCTCCTTATTCATTGTAACCTATATATACCCCCCTCTTGTAATCTTATGTTATGTTAGGCATTACCCACTAAACCCTAGACAATTTTAGGTTAGATTAGCTTAGATTCGTGTAGATTAGTCCTTAATTACTCCTTAATCTAGTTAGTTACTCTTGTATTATTGGGATTCTTGAAGAATCTACCAATCTTGACAACATTGGTGGATGTTTGGGTATTCTTTTATGCAAGTGTTCATCTTTTCCATTCATTTGTAGTTGGTATTATCTTTCTTCTCCCTTTACTCTTAATCTTTCATAGTTAATCAAGTTTTCATCTTTGTTTATGTTTGTTGTTCATCCGTTTTGTTCTTCATAATGGATGTTCTTGTTTTTGTGTTAGTTTCTCTTGTTCTTGTTAGTTCCCATTAGATATGTTTGAGTAGACTCTTTCTAGGGTTATTAGGGGGATTGGATGTGATTAGGGTGAGATGGGTGGTATTAGATGTTGTTTTTTGTTGTTTCCCATTTACCTTGCACTCCACATGTTTGATGAAATGTTTGTGAGACTAGAGACGATCAATCCTTGTTTTTCTTGCCTCTTCTCTTGTATGTGTGTGTTTGGTAGGTTGGTTTGGTTCCCTCACTAGTAGCGAGAGCGTGGTGAGGATGACCCCTAGGCCGTTTAAGTAGCGAGAGCCCGATCGTAACCTAGGCTACGAAAGCATGCTAGTAACCCCGTTTCGTTCTTTTTATCTCCTTGACATCCATGAACCCGACCTAACCCTAGTTTCTTCTTATCGACCTATTAGCTTCCTTTTTGTCATTAGTTGCTCGTTTAGCGTTGTTAGTTCATGTTATAGACCTTAGCTTAGTCTACATTAGCCTTCCCCTAGATTAGCTTGTCTCGAACCTAGTCTTAGACCGTAGCACACCTTAGTCCGACACCCCGTCCCTGTGGATCAACTCGACTTACCCTAGCTACCCAGCTTAGGTTCGTTGGTTATTATTTGACCGGTAGGATAGACGATAAACACTACCGTCAAATTGGCGCCGTTGCCAGGGACGACGTAGTTTAGACTCTTGTGTGCTTAGTTTTAGACTTTGTTCTTGACTTTTGTGTTTTCTCTCCTTGTGTATCTCCGTTTTTCTTCTTGGGTGCTTATTTCTCTCTTCCTAGTGCCTCAAAAGCACTAAGCTACTAACGTTTGCTCAAGTGCTTCTAGTTCATCCAATGTATCAAGGCAACGTTAAGACAATGGCGCGTCCTACCTTCCATCAATCGTCATGGGACAATCATGGGGCAAGTTACCAAGACCCACAACTTTACCAACCATACCAATCTCATCAAAAATCTTGTGAACCCCCTCCATATGACTACCATGAAAGTTGTCAAGGATCATTCCAACATCCTAACAACTACCAAATACCCTCACATAACCCACAACCAAAAATCCCCAACTTTGAGATTTGTCAAATGATGATTCAAATGCAAAAGAGTCAACAAGAGATGATGATTCAATCGCGAAAGAGTCAACAAGAGATGATGATCAAAATGCAAAGGGATAAAGAGGAGCTCAAGGCCCAAATAGAGGTGCAAGATACTCAAATCAATGCACTCATGGCTCGTATCACGATGTCGGCCACTCGAGCTCCACAACTTGTTGAGGAAGGTTCATTTGGGCAAGAAGGTCGGGTGTCTCCACAAGAAAGTCAACCCGATCATGAAGCCACGAATGAAGAGGAGAGGGTCAATCGAGAGATCATTGTTGAGTGTTGCTTGGATGGTGTAGATATGGGAAGAATAGAGGAAGTTGAAGCTTCAAGGGTCAACAATGAGGAGGGAATTGAACATGATTCTCAAGGTAACTCTTGGGGAGCCAATGTATTGGCTATCAAATTGGATTTGTATGATTTTCTTCGTGATGAACCGGATCTTGACAATCCAAAGGCAAGTGAAGACAAGACTCCTCTAGGCCAATTAGACAAGGTGAGTGAAAAGGAACGTAATACTTGGGAGAAAGAAGTAGATGCCTTGGAACTTGCCTTGAATGGGAAATTGGAGGAGCCAATTGCCTCCAATGAATAAAACTTGATGCCTTCTCCTCCTCTATCGCACTCGATTTCTAGTCCCTTGTCTTGTGAGACGGTTGATGAAGAGGATCCTTGTCGGGCAGTGGAAAAGAGTTCCATTCTCGACCCCGTAAAAGAAGCAACCCCCTTAGGGTGTGATCTCCCAAATCACAACGCCAAGCATGACTTTAGACCACAATACCTACCGGATGGTCATAAGAGTCGTTGCTATCATGGTTCGGAAGACCCGGAAGATCACAAGAACCCCGAGCGTAATGGATTAGATGATTGCTTCTCGACTCCGACTTGGAAACTCTTGTTGATGGCTAGGATAGGCCACATGAGCGTTAATGAAGATGTTGCTAGGGCATTTGACTTACTCCTTCGAGCTCTTGATGGCTATGGAGGCGTAGATGGTGAGAGTATCTTAGTGTAAATATCTTTTTCCTTTTCTTTTGAGCTTGTGTATTTGTATATGTTTGTTTGGTTCGTTTGGTTTCTAGGATTTGTTAGTTTTTGTGGAATTCTTGTAATTTGAAATTTTCTTGAGTGATGTGAGGGAGGGAATTTGATGGTGTTTATTGAGTTCACTTGTTAGGTTGATAGTGAAGATGAAGTTTTGAGAGGAGTTGTTGATGATAGAAGCTTGGAGTTTGGTGGAGGAAGTCGGTTTTTGAGCTTTTGACAAGCTTTTGGGGACGAGATTTTAGATCTCGATGTATTGGATGACTTGTGGGTGATGCTATCAAGAGATTGAAGGGCTAGAAGATTCATTCCGACCGGGAAGGATGTCATCCCGATCGGGATGAGTGTGCTGAAAAGTGGGTTCACTGATGTGCCATCCCGACCAGGATCAAGTCCGTCCCGACCGGGATGGTACCCAGCTCCCCCTTTTGCCTCTTCTTCGACATTTGAGCCCACCCAACCACATTGTACCCTCTCCCAACCTCCCTACCTACCCTTGCAACTATCTGAGACCCATATACTTCATATATACACCTTCACCTCATCTTCTCTTCACTACACACCGAGTTTCACATCAAATCCTACCCTCATTATACCATTGCGAGCCTAGTACTTCAACCATGCGACCATATTGAGAATAAAGAGGAATAACAATGACGAGGACAAGTAATGTGCCGATATCGAACATTGAGACGATGGAGTGAGTGAGTTGCTAACCGATTGGTACGGCAACTATCCTTTCTTTTCCGTCTTTTATTGCTCGTCTCCCTTTGTTTGTTCCCTTCCTCTTTTTTGTGTCATGGTGGCCCTCGGGGCCTTGGTGGTAATTGCTCCCGATTCTCGATGACGTGACTACATCGAGAGTCCTTTGAAAAATCCAAATTTGCAAGTCTTTTCACTCTTTCCTTAGTTTTATTTCTTCTTTTGGTAGAATTTAGTCGGATTTAGGCGGAATCTGGGCTAGGTGACTTGATTACACCTAGCCCTCCCCTCCCATTTCCTTTTATTTTCTTCTTTTTATTTCTTCTCCCATCCACATCTTTTCTCGTCTCGGCCCATGGTGACTTGACTACACCCCGGCCGGACACATTCCCTCTTCTTCACCTTTATTTTTGATTTTTAGCTTTATTTTCGTAGTTTCTTTTCTTTTTAGTGTCTCCGCACACACTACCGATCAAGCATGAGAACATTGCTCGGTTTAAGTGTGGGGGAGCAATATCCTAGCCTAGTTAGTTTTATTTTCGTAGTTTTTTCGAAAAATCTTAAAAAACCCTAAAAAATTGAAAATTTTCACAAAAATCAAAAAGATTTTCTTTTTTTGTCTTTTTCTTTTGTGTCCTTGTGCCGTATATTTGTTGTGTGTTTTGCCTCCCCATTTCCTTGTAGGTTCCGCGATCATCGTCAAGTTTCGAAAAGCAAGACATCCGGTAATATGATGTGTGGAGTTTGGAGGATGTGTTATGATGGTGTTTGCTCGGGTGGATGTTTTTGGAGTTTTTGGTTGATGTGGTGGCTTGCTTGGAAGTTTCGGGGTGGTGATTGTTTATTTTGTGTGTTTGTTTTCTTGTCTCTTGTTTTATTTGGTTTTGTTGTGTTTGTCTCATTTTCTTTCGTTTTTGTTGTGTCCTTGTTTTGTCTTGTCTAAGTTTGTGTCTTGTGTAGTAAAAGGTTTTCTAAAACCCGGTTTTGAGGCTAGTGCGCAAGTGTTTACTTTCCCTTTCTAGTAATATGAGTCGATTCTTGGACTTTAGTCTAGTAAAATGACTTTAAATCAATAGTTTCGCTGGTCATTTACCTTGAGTCCGCCTAGTCTACTAGGGATTTACTACGGGATTTGCATTTTGACCATTTTGACCACCCACGGTGTGAAAAAGCCTTGGTTGCCGAGTCCCGTTCCTTAGGTGACCGTGTTCGAAATTGTTTGATTAGTCCAAGTCTTCCACCTTTTTGTGGGTTTGAAGGGCAATCGCGACCCCCGACTTGCCCATTTCTCTACCTCCTACATATCTCCACAAATAAGTTGCAAATGGTTGAAATTCTCACTTGGTTGCAAGAATTGCCTACAAAACAAAATCATCCAAAAGGCAAGCCAAGTCAAAAAGAAAGAAAAAGAAAGAAAGAAAGAAAAGAAAGAAGAAAAAGAAAAGGCACAACAAATAAAAAAGAAAATACAAAAGAAGAAAAAGATTTAGCATAGAAGCTCAAAAGCCAAATGCAAAAGAAAAAAAAATCCCAAAAGAAAATCGTCTCACAAAAAGAATCCTCACTTCTCAAAAAAAAAAGCCTTTTTCCGATCGTTACCGTGAAGAGCCTACCAAAGGACCGAGTCCCTAGGAAGGATGATAGCGGTAATGATCGGTCTTCCCTCATTTTGCACTTGGACTAGTTAGGCGATTTTGAGCATGGGACGACCCTCTTGGCTCATCGCTAAAGGGGGCGGGGTCTCACTTACCTACAGTGTCGACTAACACCGTGGTTCATCCTTTTTCCATCCCGCCGATCGTCTCGTAGTACGTTCTTAGAACGTTAGGAGGAACCTAGGTAAGTTACCAACGTTTTTATTGCTTTGTTGTCATACTATTAGGATTTTGTCCATTTCGATTTGTGTTATTAGCTTGGGAACGTTGTTACTTGCCTTGAGTCCTTAACCGGTGTTTCTTCACCGCTTTGTGGAGGGAAGCAATATTTGTTTCTTTTGGGTGCAACCGATTGTTTGTTTGTTTGTATGTTTGTTTGTTTGTGTGTTTTCGTGTCCGATTGCATCCACAGTTTTGTCGCAAGACCTTACTTGCCTTGCGGAGTGCACTTTTCCTCTAAGTGTGTTCGCGTGGGTGTTGTGTGCTAAATTTAGACCGTTTTTCCTCCCATTTAGACCCATTTTTCCCTCGTTTTGCGAGTCTTGAGTGCGATTATCGCCATATTTTGCGTACTTCTTGCATTAGCGTCCCTCTTGTGCGTTTTACGTGTTTTTGGTAGTTTTTCTATCAATTTTGATAGGTTTTGCTACAAAAATCACGATTGAGCTTTCACGAGCACAAGATAAGGGAAAACCGTCCAAAGAGCAAAGCACACAACTTAAAGTTTAAAGCCATCCGATCATACAACGAAGAATGAGACAAGATTCGAGGCCAGAAAAAATTGACCGGGCGAAATTTCACCCGATGAGACACCACCGGGCGAAATTTCACCCGACGTTGAAACGCCTCCCCCGAAGATTTTCCGAGCTTACCCACCGGGCGAAATTTCGCCCACCGGGTGAAATTTCGCCCGATGGGAAGAAGTGCCAAAAACGCGAAAAATGGAAGAAAATCTCACCGGGCGAAATTTTCACCCGGTGGGAATTATCGTCAAGTACGCAGGGCAAAGTTTCACCCTATGAAGATGCTAAGGGAGATTGTCTCACTAATGGAGCATAAAGTTGGATTTGGTCTTTAGGTTAAATACCCATTAAGAGATTCCTATATATATGTTACCCTAGTTTATTGCCCAAGTCACCTCTCCATTGTGCTAAGGAGGGAAGCCATTACACCACTCCACCATCCTATTACACCATCCATTAGTAGTAGTTTAGTAGTATTATAGTAAAAATCCTCCAAAAATTCTAGTAGTTTACATAGTACTCCCTCCGTTTCTATGATTTCTTCCACCTTAAAAGTGGCACATTTCTTAAGAAAAACAATAAAATAAGTAAAAGTAGAGAGGGAGTAAAGTAAGTGGGCCACCTAAGTAAGAGAGAAGTGTGATAGAAAAAAGGAAAGTGGAAGAAATCAAAGAAATGGTTGAAAAAGGAAATGTGGAAGATATCAAAGAAACAGAGGGAGTAATTAATAGTAGATCTACAAGTTTCCATCAACAATTATCTAGATTTGAAGTTTGTAAGAAGATTATTCAAGTTTTATTTGAAGATTTGTTGGGTTTATTGGAGGATTAGTGACAAGTTCTCCATTTTATTCATCAAAGATTCAATCTTTATCTATGATATCTTCTTATTTCTTATAGATCTACATAGTTGGTATAATTCTCTTCCACTCTCTAATCTCTAGTTTAGTTTTTACGTTGTTTACTCATCATTATCTTGTCTAAATCATATTGGTGTTGTTAGTTTCATTAGATCTAATTAATATGCATGTTGTAGTGACTTTCTCCTTAGTAGATATTTTGTTGTGTTCCATAATGATTTGTGAGTAGATATCTTGTTGGGGAGTTTAGGGATGAGGGCTTGGATTATTTGAATATAGGGATGTTGGTGGGTTGCTTGCATGTTGGTTTATCTTATTTATGGTGTTATGTCATTGTTGTTTTAGTCCGGCCAACTAGATCGACCTTGACTAATTTCTATCAATATGGGGAAACTCGGGGTAGAAATTACCATGACTAGGAACTTACCCTCATTCGCCGCGAAAGCGGGATTTTAGGTGAGTTTATCAATATTGCGACAAAAACTCGATTCCGACCTTCTTAGACTCCAAGTACCGAATCCCGACTTCTCCCTAACAACTTTTCCCTAGATTGACCACCACTAGCATTTCCCCTAGTTGCTCCTCTAAGATATTCCCTTAGTTTAGACTCGACCCTAGAAAACCCCCCTCTAGACATCGAACACGTCACTTTAAGCTTCACATCGCACACCGTTCCCTGTGGACCGACCTCGACTTACCACGATTACTCTAGTAGTTTTGTGTTATTCCGAGTCAATAAATATCGTTTGATCTCCCGTCCTTCGTTAACGACCGATCCGATTGGGAGACAATCAAAATGGCGCCGTTGCCGGGGAACGGCTAGTTGTTGTTGTGTTTCTAGTTGTTGTGTTTGATTCTTTTCCCTTCTCTCTTTTCCCTAGTACCGTGAAGTGCTAGGAGTCTCACCGTTTAATTGAGTTTTATGCCCAGGAACACGTCATCGCCCTTGTGGTTCGATCCGGAGCCGGAAAGGACTTTTAGAGCATTGCGTTTTCGAGGAATAACTCAACCACCATCACTCCACATCCTTCATTATCACCTCCTAACCTTAATCCCATCCTACCACATTCACCTTCTACACCTTCCACATCACATAATTCCACTCCAAACTATCCTTCCATACCTTCCACTTCACAAAATTCACCACCACCACCACCATCACCGAAAACACCACCACCAAATCCATCCCCTCCAAATTCACCAAATCCACCAAATTCAAATCTACCATCACCACAAATTCAACAAATGGCGACCTTAGCCTCACATTCTCAATTAACACACGAAGAAACACCTTCTCCCGTCGATTTCGGAGAGATTCCCGAGAACTATGAATTGAAAGCTTCTTTGACCAATGCGGTCCAACAAGATACTTTTCACGGTTTTTCTCAAGAAGATGCTCAAGAGCACATCGCTTCATTTAAAGAAAAATTAGTGGGAGCCCGTCTCAATGGATTAACTTCATGCCAATTGCAGCGCTTATTATTTCCGAAGATCTTGAGAGATGGAGCTCGTAGATGGCTTCAAGGCCATCCCGCTAATACTTTCACAACATGGGCTCAACTATCTAATGCCTTCTTGGAGAAATACTTTCCGCCGTCAAAGACTAACCAATATCGCATGGAGATACAAACATTCAAGCAAGATGAATTTGAAAGCCTAAGCGAGGCTTGGGAAAGATTTAGAGATCTATTGCGCAAATGTCCACATCATGGAATACCCGATTGGCTAACCACCCAAACATTTTAGAACACCCTTTCATCGAGAACCAAGGAAAACCTCAATTCGGCCGCCGGAGGAGACTTCTCTTCTCTCACCCATGAGGCATCTAAGAATCTTATTGAGAAGATAGCAAGGAGTGATTCAAGAATGGGTCAATCGAGGGATTCTAGAAAGAAAGTTGAAGTGAAATCATCTACAAGTTTTAATGAATTGAAATTCCAAACGGAACTTGAAGAATTGAAAAGGAGAATGGATGCCATGAATTCTAATCCCACTCCTAGAGGTATGAACCAAATTCAAGGGAGTGTTCCTCCAAGGCAACCATCACCTCCAAAGCAATTAACATGGGAAGTTCAATGTGATCATTGTGGCAATCATGGTCATGACTCTAGCTTTTACATTCCTAATGAAGAAACATATGTTGAAGAGCCAAATGAAGTTCAAGCTATACAAGTATATGGGCAAAGACCTCAATTTGATCCTTTTTCTAATACTTACAATGCCGGCACAAGATTTCATCCTAATTTCTCTTATGGAAATCAAAATGTTCAAAATCCGATGTCGCGCGCCCAAGGTAGTCAAATGAGGCCATTCAATCAAAGTCAACAAAAGCCCTTTAACCAAGGTCCTCCAAAGATGCCCCCATATATGCCTCCTCATCAAAGGAGCAACTTCAATCAACAAGGTAGCAACTTCTGTGTTCCTAACAACTACAACAATTACCAAAATCACATGGTAATCACTTTAATCATGGATACAATCAAGGGTTCCAAGGAAATTCTCATGGTAACCAAGGTTACAATAATCAACCATTTAATCAGCCCTCTCAATCTTATGGCCAATCAAGCAATTCTCAATTTGGTCAAGGAGCTCCTTCATGGGAGAACTATAATGATTTGCATAGAACCGTTGGCCAACTATGGAATGAACATCAAGATACTAAGGCGAGGCTAAAGGTTTGGGAATCACAAGAAGCAACAAAAGCCTTAGCCGCACCAATTCATCCACCCCATGGTTTGCCCGGTCAACCCCAAAACCCAAGAGATCCTTCACACCAAGCAAATGCCGTAATTTTGAGAGGTGGCAAAGAACTTGAGGACCCATATAAGAACTTGAACTTGAACACCAAAACTACCCCATCCAAGATGAATCAACCAAGTGCACCACAAGAATCATCTCCCACTTCCCCCAAACAAAATCGGGGAATACAAGCGGAGTTTGATATCCTCCAAAATGCGGAAAATGAATTAAGAGAACAAAGAAAGAAGAAAGAGCAAATGGAAGCCGAAGAAGCAAAAAGAAAAGAGGCGGAGCGATTAGCCGAAGAAGAAGAAGAATCCAATGTTCCACCGCCTCCCGCTCCTATCCCTCTATTGCCTTTTCCCGAACGAGCTAAGCCACACAAGGAGAGCTCAATTTAGCCGTTTCGTGGATATGTTAAAGAAAGTAGAGGTAGCTTTACCTTTCACCGACGTAATTTCTCAAATGCCCCTCTATTCTAAGTTTTTGAAAAATGTCTTGACTAAAAAGAGAACCATAGAGGACAAAGAATGTGTCTCTCTCACGGGTCAATGTAGTGCCATTCTTATGAACGAAATGCCGAAGAAACTAGATGATCCCGGTAGTTTTTCCATCCCTTGTCGGGTAGGAAATGTTGTTGTTAATCAAGCTTTATGCGAACTTGGGGCTAGTGTTAGTTTGTTACCTTATTCTATTGCTAAGAGACTTAGTGTGGGGGACATGAGACCCACTAGCATGTCGATTCAACTTGCGGATAGGTCCGTCAAGTACCCACTTGGGATACTTGAGGATGTACCCGTTCAAGTTGGTAAGTTCTTCATCCCCTCCGACTTTGTTGTCATGGATATGCCCGAAGACACTATTACCCCCATTATCTTAGGTCGACCTTTTATGGCTACCGGAGGTACTATAGTTGATGTTAAGAATGGAAAGTTATCATTTAACATATGGAACGAGTCGGTAGAGTTTTCCCTTTCTCAAGCTCTTAAACAACCAATGATAGAACAAATGCATTCCATTGAAGTTATTGATAGTTTGGTTGAGTATAGCTTCATAGATGATGATAAGCAAGAAGAGGAACCATTTGACTCTCCACCTCTTGAAGAAGAACGTTTGCATGATGAAAAGGTAGAACCACTACCGGTGGGTAAAAGTATGATATCTTCTCCTCCTAATCTTGAACTTAAACCACTCCCCTCTTCCCTCAAATATGCTTTTCTTGAAGGAACTAATTATCCCGTTATCATCAATGCTACCCTTGACGGACCTCAATTGGAAAAACTTTTAATTGTTTTGAGAAAACACAAAAAGGCCATCGGGTATAGCATTGTCGACCTCCAAGGCATAAGCCCAAATGTTTGCATGCATAGGATCATCCTTGATGATGACCCCCGTCCTTCGGTAGAGGGTCAACGTAAGTTGAACCCCACCATGAAAGAGGTTATCATGAAGGAAGTCCTCAAGTTGTATGAGGCTAACATTATATACCTAATAACCGGAAGTAAATGGGTTAGCCCCGTACAAGTTGTGCCGAAAAAAGGAGGAATGACGGTTGTTAAAGGAGAAAAGGGTGAGTCAATATCTACTAGGACTATTACCGGTTGGCGCATGTGTATAGACTATCGTAAATTGAACACGGCCACCATAAAAGATCATTTCCCCTTCCCTTTATTGATCAAATGCTTGAAATATTGGCGCATCATTCTTATTTTTGTTTCCTTGATGGTCATTCCGGATTTCTTCAAATTCCTATTCATCCCGATGACCAAGAGAAAACCACTTTTACATGTCCCTATGGCACCTATGCTTATAAAAGGATGCCATTTGGATTGTGTAATGCGCTGGGAATGTTTCAAAGATGTATAATGGCTATTTTTTTCGATTTCATTGAAAAATCCATGGAAGTTTTTATGGATGATTTTAGTGTCCATGGTACATCTTTTGATTCTTGTCTTGATAATCTTGATCAAGTGTTAGCTCGATGTGAAGAGTATAGACTTGTTTTAAATTGGGAAAAGTGTCATTTTATGGTTGAACAAGGTGTTGTCCTAGGTCATATTGTGTCTAATAGAAGAGTTGAAGTCGATAAGGCGAAAGTCTCCGTGATTGAGAACTTGCCACCACCTACAAATGTCAAAGGGGTGAGGAGTTTTCTAGGTCACGCCGGTTTTTATAGACGATTTATTAAAGACTTTTCTAAGATTGATAAGCCTTTTGACTTCTTTATTTGCTTATGAAAGATGCACATTTTGTTTTTGATGACTCGTGTCTTGAGGCCTTTTGTAGGATAAAGACCGCTCTCACTACCACTCCAATTATCAAAGCTCCCGATTTGAGTCTTCCATTTGAGATCATGTGCGATGCATCCGATTTTGCCGTTGGTGCCGTTCTAGGACAATGGGTAGATAAGAAGCTACATGTGATTTATTATGCAAGCAAGACCTTAGATGAAGCCCAATCGAGGTACACCACAACCGAAAAAGAGATGCTTGCCGTTGTCTATGCCATGGAGAAATTCCGAAATAATGTTACCGGTTCGAAAGCCATTATTCACACCGATCATGCGGCGATTCGATACATCATGTCCAAAAAGGAGACAGTCCCGACTCTTTCGGTGGGTGCTCCTTTTACAAGAATTTGATATTGAGATTAAAGACCAAGCCGGATCGGAGAACTTGGTAGCGGATCATCTTAGTAGACTAACGGTTAGTAAAGATAGCAATGAAGAAGATGGCATTCCCATCAACGAAGCTATGAGAGATGAGGCCTTGATGGCCGTTGAAACTATTACTCCTTGGTACGCCGATATCGTCAATTTCTTAGTGTCTCATTTTATTCCGGACGATTATTCCAAGCAAGAGAGGAAGAAACTACGTTATGAAGCCCGACGCTATTATTGGGACGAGCCTTATTTATTCCGCCGTTGTGTAGATGGAATTTACCGACGATGTGTTACGGCCGAAGAAGGATATAATATTGTGAAGCACCTTCACTCGACATCTTATGGTGGACACTTATTGGCCAATCAAAAGACAATTGCCAAGGTTCTCCAAAGTGGGTTTTGGTGGCCTTCAATGTTCAAAGACATTCGAGCTTTCATTCTCACATGCGATGCATGCCAACGAAGTGGCAATATTACAAGAAGAAATGAGATGCCCCTTCAACCTATCTTGGAGATTGAATTGTTCGATGTTTGGGGCATTGATTTCATGGGTCCGTTCACATCCTCTTTTGGTAATAAGTACATTCTAGTCGCGGTTGATTATGTCTCAAAATGGATCGAGGCCGTAGCTTCCCCCACCAATGACTCCAAGGTTGTAATCAAGCTTTTCAAGAACGTAATTTTCCCGAGATTCGGTATGCCTAGAGCCATAATTAGTGATGGAGGCTCTCATTTTAGGAAGGATACCTTTGAACACCTTCTTAGGAAGTACGGTATCACCCACAAGATGTCCTTAGCCTACCACCCTCAATCAAATGGGCAAGCCGAGATCTCCAACCGACAAATCAAGGGAATTTTAGAGAAAGTTGTAAATACACACCGAAAGGATTGGTCATTGAAATTAAATGACGCCCTTTGGGCATTGAGGACTAATTACAAAGCGCCGATTGGAACCACCCCTTATCGTCTTGTGTATGGTAAAGCTTGTCATTTACCGGTGGAGCTAGAACACAAAGCCAAATGGGCAATCAAAGAGCTAAACTTCGATGAGAGTGTTGTAGGAAATAATCGCCTTCTCCAACTACAAGAATTGGAAGAACTAAGACTTGAGGCCTACGAAAATTCGAAGATCTACAAAGAAAGAACTCGCCAATGGCACGATTCTCGAATTCTTCGTAAGGACTTCTCCGTTGGGGATAAGGTATTACTCTTCAACTCTCGCTTTAAGCTCTTCCCCGGTAAGTTGAAATCAAAATGGTCGGGTCCATTGGAAGTGACCGGAGTGCAACCATATGGATCGATAGAGATATCAAGCTCGGAAACCGGGAAGTTTATGGTTAATGGGCAACGTTTGAAGATTTATCATCCCGGTCATATTCGTGAGACCTTTGCTACTATGAAGTTTGATGAGCTCCCATCGGGGAGCGTTGTTTGACCCCCTCTCGAAGTTAATGTAGGTTTGGTGGTATCCTCAACCACCTTGTATATATGTATCATATTTCTTTGAGTTTATTAGTTTTGTTAGCTTGAGAATATTGGTTGAAATTGGATTTCACCACGGAGCATAATTTGGATGAAGATCAAACTTTTGGAGAAGTTATGGAGCTTAATTGAAGACCACAAGCATGTTTGTGGGAAATATTGTTTATGTAATGTGAGTCGAGTCATATATTTGAATCTCTAGGTGATTATTGAAGAGCCATGAAATGGCAAGGCGGAAAAACGCAGCAAAGAAGACCGCCGGGCGAAACTTCGCCCTACAGAAAAGTTGCCAGAATTGCCGGAACCAAAGAATATACGCTCGGCGAGATTTTGACCGGGTGAAATTTCACCCGGTGGAAAGATGTTGGCAAAATCGATTTTCGCGACGAAAAGTCGTCGGGTGAAATTTCACCCGATGCTACCCGACCAGGTGAAATTTCACCCTGCGGTATGACTTGGCCGAATCACCTACACTTTCACTTTCACCCACTACATTTTCATCTCCCTCCAACAATTTACCTCAACATAACTTTCCCTCCAATAATTTTACACCAAATTTTTACCACCAACTTTAAACTTTCACTTTCCCTCCTCAAACACCCTTATTTATACCACCTTTTTCACCTCACTCATCATTTCACCCTTTCACCCATCATAACATCATTAAACCACCTTCCATACTACATTTAAACCTCCATCCCTAGTCTCCTTTCCATACTTGGGTGAATATTTATTTTGGGTTTTTGAAGAAAGGAAAAGCAAGAGTTTCGGGATTTTTCTTGCAAATTCATGGAGACAAGAGCCCAACGAGCCGCGCGTAAACAAGGTATGGCCTCGACTTCTAATCCTTCCAAATGTTCATCTTCTAGTAAGTCCGCTAGGCCTAAACTTTTACCGTGCCCTAATTCATCCCTTGCTCGTACCTTCTCTGAAAAAGCTTTTCAGAGTACGAGATGGCCTTGTCCATTCACAATGAAAACTCTAGGAATTAAGAACGATATTAGAGAGTTATCGTCTAGAATTTGTATTAGTAAACTCCTTGATTTTGTGCCGTGCACAAATAAAGACTTGACTTGTGAGTTTTTAGGTACCTTTACAATCGATAACCCGACCACACCTAAGGAGTTCAAATTTAATTTGTTTGGTAGAAATCACTGTTTAAATATTTCCGACTTTAGCTTAGCTCTAGGTTTACCCTCATCGGGTACCGGACTAAGTAGACCCCTAAGTGATTCGCAAAGTAGTGCGACTAGGAGAGACTTGTGATGGCGCATAGCGCCGGGTCAACGTGATTTCGAACCTAATTTTAGTTTTACCGCTGAAATCCGTAGCCCAGCCATTTGTTATTCCGCTGAAATCCTTTCTCACTGTCTTTTGCCATCTATCGATAACATCATTAACCTCAATGTGTGTGTCCTACAATTGATATGTGACTCTTTACTCGGTAACCCTTATCCCCTTGACCTACCTATTGTCGTGGCGTTACACTTTCATCAAATTATTATTGACCAACGCCCCTCTGTCGACTGTGGTGGTCTTGTGACCGTAATAGCAAGAAATTTGGGTTATGCGACCGACCATCTTAAACCACATGACCCCCGTGTCTGGCTTGACGAGACTTATTTTCCTACTTGGATCTTTCATGTGCCTGACCACCGCCTCGTCTCTCTAGCCATGACCGTGCCTTAATTGTCCCCAGCAAGTACCGAACCAATATTTATAACCCTCGTAATTGGGACCTACCTCCAGGTCCCTGTGAATTCCGACTGAACAACTCGGGGGATGTAGGAGTTTGGGAGTATGCCGGTGAAGGAACTCTCACGGCCTCCTTTGCGTCAAATGACTATTCGAACTAGACCCCCTACAAGAGTCGGTAGATTATGTGGTTCGTATGTGTTGTGGGTATATATGTGTGGAGTCGGTGAGTCTTAATCATTTACAATTGTATGTGAATTAATCTTGTTCCTTATTCCTTATTCCATCATTTTAATCATTGTGATTGTTTTATCTTGAACAAAAATTGCAAGTTATCCCACCGTCCCATTTAATGATTTTTGTGGCCGTCGCGGCCCTGGTAATGCTCCCGGTCTCTTGGCGATGTGATTACGCCATTGACCCTTTGAAAATCCAAATTTTTAATCATATTTCTCAATTTTTCTTAATCCGGGCTAGGTGACGTGACTACACCTATGCCCAATTTTTCACCCTTTCATTTTATTTTATTTCATTTTCATTTTCTTAGCCACTTGGCTAGGGTCTAGGTGATGTGATTGCACCTAGGCCCGCCACTATTTTACCGCTTTCCTTATTTTATTTTCTTTTTCTTTACTCATAAATTTTTGAAAAATCCAAAAACATTCAAAAATTATAAAACCCAAAAACATTTGAAAAATCATAAAATTCGAAAAAGATTTTTTCTTCTTTTTCTTTTCCGTCTTTTTCGATCTTCCCCTACTTGTCCATTGAGGACAATGTACATTTTTAGTGTGGGGGAAGAGTCTACTATCTTTTATTTTTCAAAAATCTTTTTAAAAATCCATAAAAATTTGAAAACTTCGAAAAATCAAAAACATTTTCTTTTCTTTTCTCGTTTCTCGTTATGTTTCGTGTCCCGTGTATGGTCTTGTTCTCTACTCTTACAGGTAACCACCACCTTAATAGCACGATTTGAAGAGATTATGAAAGCACCCGCTTGGTAACTTCCTTCCTTCTTTCTTCTTTACTTTTGTAGAGGGGATAGGTTGTTGCTATTGGAGGCTCTCGAAGTGAGCATTTTGGTGTTGTGGTTGATTGTGCTTGAATGTTGATGGAGTATGGAGTTCATGACTTTACTTGTGTTTTCTTTTATTTTGCCTTTTCATTTTCGTGTGTTCCGTTTTGTTTTGCTTTTGTATAGCGTGTCTAGGATTAAAAATTTTCGAAAACCCGATTACAAACTTATTACAAGAGTTTACATTCCATTGTAGATAACTCATTGTAGATTTTGGACCTTAATCTAGTAGAATGACTCTTAGGCAATGAATTTGTTGGTCATTTAGCTTTGAGTCCACCTTTTCTACTAGAGGTTTACTTCGGAGTTTGCATTTGACCACCTTGACCACCCATGGAGGAGTTAGGCCTTGGTTCCCGCATCCTGTTTTCTAGGTGACCTTGCTCGAATGACCATTGCACTTTTAGTCCAAATTTCTTCCATCTTTTATGGGTTATCCGGGAATAGCGCGCGTCCTCGATTACCTATTTTTCCTCCACCTATACATCATCACAATAAGTTTACACAAAAATAACCTTCAAGCTTGGTTACAAACCACATCAAAAAGCCAAAAAGGGCAAACCAAAGCAAGAGAAAAGGGCACAAATATATGAAAAACAAAGAAAAACAAAGGAGAAGAAAAGGAGCTTCAAATGAAAATCAAATTATCAAAAACGTCTCCTTCAAAAAAAAAAAAACCTTTGATCGATTCGTCGCCGTGAAGTGCCAACTAAAGGACCGAGTCCCGAGGTCGGAAGATAGCGGTGATGAGTCGATCCACCCCAATAATTGTAAACACTCCACCTTCTTATTTGGGCTAATTTAGGAAATTCGAGTTTGGAACGACCCTCTCGGCTTAACCAAAGAGAGCGGGACTGCACTTACCTACAGTGTCGAACGAATCCATGGTTCACTTTTTCCACTCCGTTATACGCCCCGTAGTACCCCTTCAGAAGATTAGGCGGACCTAGGCTAAGTTATCAACATCTATATTGCTTAATTGTCATAGTATTAGGCTTTGGTCCTTGTTTACGTGGGTGATTTATCTTGGGAGTTTATTGTTGTTTTGGTAAGTAATCGGTGTCTTTCCCCGCCGTCTCGATGAGGGATTCGGTGTTTTATTTTTGCTTTGGATGCGTCTATTCTTACATGTTATGTGTTTTTGTGTGTTTAGTCGCATCCACCATTTTGAGCAAGCCCCAACTTGCCTTGCATGGGAGTACTTTACCTCATAAGTATTTTGATGTGAGTTGAAGGGACGGAGCGGGTTCGTTAATTGCCCCGTATCGGCTTAGCATAGTCTAGCTAGTAGTAGTAGTTTGTAATTTCTTTTTGGGTCTTTGCTCGAGGACGAGCAACGGTTTAGTGTGGGGGAATTGTTGTGTGCTAAATTTAGACCGTTTTTCCTCCCATTTAGACCCGTTTTTCCCTCGTTTTGCGAATCTTGAGTGCGATTATCGCCATATTTTGCGTACTTCTCGCATTAGCGTCCCTCTTGTGCGTTTTACATGTTTTTGGTAGTTTTTCTATCAATTTTGATAGGTTTTGCTACAAAAATCACGATTGAGCTTTCACGAGCACAAGAGAAGGGAAAACCGTCCAAAGAGCAAAGCACACAACTTAAAGTTTAAAGCCATCCGATCATACAACGAAGAATGAGACAAGATTCGAGGCCAGAAAAAATTGACCGGGTGAAATTTCACCCGATGAGACACCACCGGGCGAAATTTCACCCGACGTTGAAACGCCTCCCCCGAAGATTTTCCGAGCTTACCCACCGGGCGAAATTTCGCCCACCGGGTGAAATTTCGCCCGATGGGAAGAAGTGCCAAAAACGCGAAAAATGGAAGAAAATCTCACCTGGCGAAATTTTCACCCGGTGGGAATTATCGTCAAGTCCGCAGGGCAAAGTTTCACCCTATGAAGATGCTAAGGGAGATTGTCTCACTAATGGAGCATAAAGTTGGATTTGGTCTTTAGGTTAAATACCCATTAAGAGATTCCTATATATATGTTACCCTAGTTTATTGCCCAAGTCACCTCTCCATTGTGCTAAGGAGGGAAGCCATTACACCACTCCACCATCCTATTACACCATCCATTAGTAGTAGTTTAGTAGTATTCTAGTAAAAATCCTCCAAAAATTCTAGTAGTTTACATAGTAATTAATAGTAGATCTACAAGTTTTATTGTAGGTTTGCATGTTGGTTTATCTTATTTATGGTGTTATGTCATTGTTGTTTTAGTCCGGCCAACTAGATCGACCTTGACTAATTTCTATCAATATGAGGAAACTCGGGGTAGAAATTACCATGACTAAGAACTTACCCTCATTCGCCGCGAAAGCGGGATTTTAGGTGAGTTTATCAATATTGCGACAAAAACTCGATTCCGACCTTCTTAGACTCCAAATACCGAATCCCGACTTCTCCCTAACACCTTTTCCCTAGATTGACCACCACTAGCATTTCCCCTAGTTGCTCCTCTAAGATATTCCCTTAGTTTAGACTCGACCCTAGAAAACCCCCCTCTAGACATCGAACACGACACTTGAAGCTTCACATCGCACACCGTTTCCTATGGACCGACCTCGACTTACCACGATTACTCTAGTAGTTTTGTGTTATTCCGAGTCAATAAATATCGTTTGATCCCCCGTCCTTCGTTAACGACCGATCCGATTGGGAGGCGATCAGTGGGTTGAAAGGACTTAGGGTGCGCTAATACCTGTTCTGCTAGTATTTTAGTTCTTGTTAGTTTAGTAGTTAGTTTGTGCTTACTCGAGGGCGAGTAAGGGTTAAGTGTGGGGGAGTTGTTAAGTGCAGTTTGTAGTGCTTTTTTCCTTGTGTTTGGTCCCGGTTTCTCTTGTGAAATCGCTCTTTGGAGCGGTTTCGAGGCTACTTATGCTTCTTCTAGTTTGTTTTAGGTTCCTAAAATCAATCATGGAGATTTGGAACGATTTCGACTCGTTTCTTACGCATTTGGAGCCAACTAGGAGAAGCGACGATTACTCGGCGGCTTAGACTCGATCCCGAGACCTTGGGACCCATTTCCGAGCCCCTTAGACTCGATCCCGAGCACCTAGAATCGATGAGAAGCAAGTAGGGACTCTTGAGATCATATTTGAGGCCTACAAGACCCATCCCGGCCGAGATAAGGGGCATCTCGGCCGAGATGAAGAGTACAAGCGAAGCACGGCCACTGACCTCCCATCTCGAGCGAGACCAACTCATCTCGGCCGAGATGAGTCCCATCTCGGGCGAGACCATCTCATCTCGGCCGAGACTGAGCACCTGCAGCTCTGCTTCACTTCTTTTCTTCTCCTTATTCATTGTAACCCTATATATACCCCCCTCTTGTAATCTTATGTTATGTTAGACATTACCCACTAAACCCTAGACTATTTTAGGTTAGATTAGTGTATATTAGTCCTTAATTACTCCTTAATCTAGTTAGTTACTCTTGTATTATTGGGATTCTTGAAGAATCTATCAATCTTGACAACATTGGTGGATGTTTGGGTATTCTTTTATGCAAGTGTTCATCTTTTCCATTCATTTGTAGTTGGTATAATCTTTCTTCTCCCTTTACTCTTAATCTTTCATAGTTAATCAAGTTTTCATCTTTGTTTATGTTTGTTGTTCATCCGTTTTGTTCTTCATAATGGATGTTCTTGTTTTTGTGTTAGTTTCTCGTGTTCTTGTTAGTTTTCCATTAGATATGTTTGAGTAGACTCTTGCTAGGGTTATTAGGGGGATTGGATGTGATTAGGGATGATTAGGGTGAGATGGGTGGTATTAGATGTTGTTTTTTGTTGTTTCCTATTTACCTTGCACTCCACATGTTTGATGAAATGCTTGTGAGACTAGAGACGATCAATCCTTGTTTTTCTTGCCTCTTCTATTGTATGTGTGTGTTTGGTAGGTTGGTTTGGTTCCCTCACTAGTAGCGAGAGCGTGGTGAGGATGACCCCTAGGCCGTTTAAGTAGCGAGAGCCCGATCGGAACCTAGGCTACGAAAGCATGCTAGTAACCCCGTTTCCTTCTTTTTATCTCCTTGACATCCATGAACCCGACCTAACCCTAGTTTCTTCTTATCGACCTATTAGCTTCCTTTTTGTCATTAGTTGCTCGTTTAGCCTTGTTAGTTCATGTTATAGACCTTAGCTTAGTCTACATTAGCCTTCCCCTAGATTATCTTGTCTCGAACCTAGTCTTAGCCGTAGCACACCTTAGTCCGACACCCCGTCCCTGTGGATCGACTCGACTTACCCTAGCTACCCAGCTTAGGTTCGTTGGTTATTATTTGACCGGTAGGATAGACGACAAACACTACCGTCACTTAGTTACATTGATGATGTATATTCGTTAAATAAGAAACTTGATCAATCTATATCATTACAATAAATAAGATGATCTCATGATATTAGTAATCAAACTTAATTTCAACTAAGTTTATAGTCTTAAAAGCTCATTTTAAAACTCAAAATAATACTCCGTACATAATTACTCTTATTCATCGCCTCATCATAATTTTTCGATATAAGGATAATTTATCCAAGGTTTACAGTCTTAAGATCTGCTTTAAGACCCAGAAAAACGCACGATTCTCTTATTTATAATAGAGAATCATCACCTTATTTTCTTCGATGTGGGATAAGTTTAGGTTAGTAGTCTTTTTAAAAGCTTTTTAAGACTCAAAAGATTGTTAGTTGATATCTAAAACCGAAAGATTACTCATTTATGATATTAAATTTCATCACCTCATCATAATTTACTTAATTAAGTGCTATTGTTAAGACTTAAAAGAGTTTTTTTTTATATCTAACTTAAAGGATAGACGATTACTCTTTATGTAATCGAATTTGATCATTTTATTGGAGTATATATTTTTGATGAATGATTACTCTTATTTATATAATAAAAAAAATTCAAGTTTTACTTAAGTTTATTTAAGTTTAGATATTGTCTAATTAAGAACTTTTATTTATACACGAATGATTACTCTTATTTATAATATATAGAATCCCATCACCCCTTTTTCGATGCAGAAAAATTTTACTTTAGTGGGATAATTGAACTAAAATATGTAGTCTTCTTATTTGTATTATAGAATCATCACCGTACCTTATTTTAATTGTTTCGATGTGGGATAATTTTAACTTTGTAGTCTTATATATTAAGACCTTTTTAATTTAAATTCAAAATATTGTTGGTTGATATTTAAAAACAATGATTACTCTTATCATAATTTTTCGATGTGGGAGAATTTTTAAGTTGGTTGACGTCTAAGGAAGAATTATTATTAGTCTTATTTACAATATAAAATTTTATTATCTTATTATAATTTTTTACTAAAATGTATTGTCTTATGAACTTTTTTAAGACTCAAAAGATTTTTGTTTGATGAAATTTTATAACTTTTCGAATGTGGGATAGTTTTACTTAGTTTATAGTCTTAATATATTTTTAAGACTCAAAATATTTTTGGTTAATATCTAAGAGCACATGATTATCTTATTTATAATACAAAATTTCATTATCTTATTATAATTTTTCGATGTGAGATTATTTTTACTTAAGTTTGTATTCTTATTAAGAGACTTTTCAAGACTTAAAAGTTTTTTTATTGATATTTAAGAACGAATGATTAGTCTTATTTATAATATAAACTTCGTCAATTTATCATAATTTTTGATAATATAGATTCTCTTATTTATAATATAGAATCATTGCCGTAACTTATTTTAATTGTTTCGATGTGAAATAATTTTAAGTTTGTAGTCTTATTAAGACTCTTTATAAACTCAAGACTACAAATTCATGACTTCATCATAATTTAACAAACAATGACATAGAATTCCATCATAGTTTTTTAAAAAAAACAACAGTTTTTTTGTTGGTTGATATTTAAAAACAATGATTACTCATAAGCTCATCATAATTTTTCGATGTGGGAGAATTCCTTAACTTCATTGATGTCTAAAGATTTTTTTTTGTTTTATTTATAATATAGAATTTCATCACCTTATTATAATTTTTTTATTCAAGTGTATAGTCTTGACAACTTTTTTAAGACTCAAAATATTTATGTTTGATGAAACTTTATAATTTTTCAAATGTGAGATAGTTTTAGTTAAGTTTATAGTCTTAATATATATTTTAAGACTCAAAATATTTTTGGTTAATATCTAAGAGCACATGGTTACTACGGAGTATTATTTATAATATAAAGTTTCATCACCTTATTATAATTTTTCGATGTGAGATTATTTTTACTTAAGTTTGTAGTCTTATTATAAGACTTTTTAAGACTTAAAAGTTTTTTTTGATTGATATTTAATAACGAATGATTAGTCTTATTTATAATATAGAATTCATCAATTTATCATATTTTTCGATGTGAAATAATTTATTTAAGTTTATAGTATTCCATCAGCTCTTTTTAAGATTAAAAAAATACATCATTACTCTTGTTGATAATATAGAATTTCATCAACTCACTGTAATTTTGTAAATATGGGATGATTTTAAATTTGCAGTCTTATATATCAAAAGTTTTTTAGTCGATATTTAAAACTGAATGATTACTAATATTTATAATATAGAATTCCATCACCCCCATCATAATTTTTTTGATGTGGGATAATTTAAAAGTTTTTATTGGTCGATATTTAAAACGAATGATTACTCTTATTTATAATATAAAATTTCATCATCTCGATGTACGATAATTACTTAAGTTTATAGTCTTAGAAACTCTTTTTGGGATTCAAAAGACTTTTGGTAGATATCGAAAAACGCACTATTACTCTTTATTTATAATATAGAATTTCATTATCATATTGTAATTTGTCGATGTGGGATAATTTTAAAACTGTTACATGTTATAAATTCATCCCATAATGTGAAACAAATGATATGAAATTTATACTCTAATGAAAGCATTTTTTAACACAAATCTAATTATTTCATTTTTATAATTTATTTTACGATAATGTTTTAAAAAAATGAACTCTAAAGGTTTTCACGTCAGAATTGTAAAATATCACATTAATATAATAAATTAAATATACTCCCTCCGTATCTATATGTTCGTCCACTTTGTTTAATTATAGGTGGAGTATTATATTGAAAGTGGACGAACATATAGATACGGAGGTAGTATATTGTAATAATCAAAAGATTCTCTAATTGATTTTTTGTATTATTTATGATACTTTTCTAATTTGAGGTTTGATTGAACGGACCAATGAGATCGCTCGAAAAAAGCCTAATATATATATATATATATATATATATATATATATATATATATATATATATATATATATATATATATATATATATATATATATATTGATTGGAGTAAAGATCAAGTGAGACATTTTTTTTTGAGTCCATGAGTCCTATCTACAACCATAGATCTTGAGTGGGATGGATGGTGGTGATTGATTCTAGTAATTAAGGCAATAACTAACATATTTTGGTAAAAATAAAATAAAATCCTCTCTCATCTCTTAATTATCTCCAACCACATCCTAACTGAAACCCTTCACCTTCATCATCCCAAACACAATCGCTCGACTTCCGTTTTTTTTTCAAAAACACACCCGCGCATCCTCTCGTCTTCAACTCAAGCAAGGCTACATTGATGCAGCTCTTTAACTTCAGCAAAGATAATCTTCAGGCGGCATAATACAAGGTAACTCGCTAATACTCGATTTTTGTACTAAAGAACTAGGTTTAGTTTATATTCGTATCTGATTTCATTAATTTTCTCGCTAATTATTGATTGACTTACTTTGCTGCGTTTGTGCCCTATAATTAATTGGTTTCACTAAAGATTGTTGCGGTATCTGGGTATGCATCTGTAGAGTTTAATTGAATTCACCTACTTCATACTATGCTTCTACTATGCTTCTACTCTTCAGACTTAGTCTAACATATATCGAATGTTACTCTAATGTGCATATTCAGTTATAATAAACTTGAGGTGTTACTGTAAAGGGTTGTTCAGTTAGTGTTACACATGTATGATGTTATTTTAAAGACGACCATGTGTCACTGTAATGTACAAGACATGTTACTTTTAATCCCATCTTTGCGTTACTTTGAATGCTAGTAATCTTGTACATTTAATTGTGTAGACGTGTTACTCTAATTTGCACTCTATGTTACTCTAACACTTTCTTTGTGTTACTTTAACGTGTATCAGCTGTACATATGGTGTTTCTTTCACTCGTATCAGTTGTACTTTAATTTTATATACCAGATTAAACTGTAACAATAGTTGTACATAATTATTGTACTTTTCAGATGGCCAAAGGAGGATACAAATCAAGGTGCGATCGCGGTTGTTGGATAACGTAAATAAGTATGTGGACGCGAGGCAAAAGATCATCGATGGTCCCAAGAGCAAGCCAACAAAGGGTCGAAAAAAATAACGTGTCTAACGAATTATGTCATCTTTCTCTAATTACGAATAATGCTTTGTATCGTTTTCGAAACTTGTTATGTACATTAGTATTTTGATTATCACCAATGGAACAACGCTGTTAAACTCTGTTACCCTGACTAATTGTTCCTGTCACTCTAATTAACGACCGGTGTTACTATGGAAATGAATGAAGTTTACCCAATATACAAATGTGGTCTCATAGTCATTGTGTTACATTGACGCATTATTACTGTTACTTTAATGAACAAATGATGTTACTCTAAGTTATTAATGGTGTTATTCTTTGTCTCATGGTCAAACAATGCTATTATCAATGACGCATTATATATGGTTCTTTAAAAAACGAATGTTGTTACTTTGGTAATGAATGGTTTAAATCCAAGTTATCCTCAGTTACTTTGGTAATGAATTGTTTAAACAACGTTGTTATCCTCAGTTACTTTCATGCATTATGTCTGTTACTGTAACTAACGAATGATGTTACTCCAATAGACATGAGATGTTACTCTAACCAAATACACATGTATTAAATAAATATATAGTTAATTACAACGTAGCACAGCCCTATGTGTAAAAAAATGTGTACAAAATCCAGTTCCTGTGTTTTGCCAATATCCCCCCCCCCCCAGAAACCGGCTGTCTCTGCAACCTGAACTCCCGAATTAATCCGCACAAGCTTTCCACATTTGCCTTGTCTTCTGCCCTTAGAAGTCCGTATCAGTGAAGCTTCAATGTCGTGTTTGCTTCAACAGAAAACAATACAATAATATCAGTGAAGCTTACGTTAAATCTGGGATCTATAGTATCAGTGTATATCATGGAAAACCTATATAACAAACATAAAACTCTGGAATCTATAACAATTAATCATTGATATGAATCTATGATGAATGAAATGACAATGAAAGCAATGTCAACATGAAAATTGACGAGAAAAAAAAGAAACGCAAATTAACGCACGACGTATCCATGAATAAAAATTGAAGCAAAACGTGAAAAAAATATCAAAACTCACCATTTTTTTTGATGAAATGTGATTATATATATCAAATAAGAAAAAACGTTATGTACATCACTAGGTTTTAGGCAACAAAGAGTAAAGACCCATCAAAAAGAACAGAGAACCGCAGATTAGTGAACTAAAAGACGCGGCTAATCTAATGAAACGAAGTAATATCATGCCTTGGCATAACACACGCCCATCTTCCTTTCATTTCAGCTCTTATACTGTTAGCCACTAGTTCAGGTCGCATAATGATGCCTTCCATTCGTGCTCGGTTTCGTTGCTGCCGTTAGTATCATAGCATTCGTCTTCCATGCCTGATTCTTGGTGTCATTTATTAGCCTGCTCATCTCAGGAACATTGTCATACCAGTCCTCGACTTCCTTTCGCAGCCTCCTACTATAGCTGCAATCAAAGAATAGATGTTGTATGGACTTCGTCTGGTCACCGCATAAACAACATCTATCTTCCTCGCAGCAGCCTATCTTCATAAGCTTCTCCTTGACATTCATCCTTTCCATCATAGCAAGCCAAGTCGTAGTGGAGTGCTTCGGGATGTTCCAGCTTGACCAAACTACCTGTTGTGTGCCAAATTTGGACCGTTTTTCCTCCCATTTAGACCCGTTTTTCCTCTGTTTTGTGAGACTTGAGTGCGATTATCGCCATATTTTGCGTAATTCTCACATTAGTGTCTCTCTTTTGCATTTTACGTGTTTTTGGTAGTTTTCTGTCTATTTTGATAGGATTTTCGACCGAAAACGTGTTTGAGCTTCTACGAGCAAGAGAGAGATACGGTCCAAGAGCAAAGCACACAACTGAAAGTTCAAGTAATCCAATTGATCAACGAAGAAAAAGACCGGAAAAGAGTCAATGCACCACCGGGTGAAGTTTCGCCCGGGCCGACGACATTTTTTTCATCCCCGAAGATTTTCACGGTACGCATGACCAGGCAACTTGACCGGGCGAAATTTCGCCCACCGGGTGAAATTTCGCCCGATGGTGAAGACGGGTCGAAAGCGCGAAAAACGAAGAAAAATCTCACCGGGTGAAATTTCACCCGGTGGGATTATTACGTCGAGCCGCGGGGCAAAATTCCACCCCATGAAGATGCAAAGGGTGATGGTCTTGCAAAATGAAGAGAAATCGGATTTGGGCCTTGAAGTTTGTGCAACCCATTAAGCAACTCTATAAATACAAAACCTAGGGTTTTGAGCCAAAGTGTGCCTTAAGTGAGCCTTGAATGTGCCTCTTAGGAGTAGGATAGAAAATCTCCATATTGTAGTAAGTAGTAGTAGATTGTAGTAAAACTCTCTTAGAAAATTCTCAAAAACAATTATAGATCTACTAAATATTATTACAATTACTCCATTATTAATAGAAAAGTTACAATCTTTATTGAAGAATTGGGTTTATTATTGAAGACTCAAGGGTTTTACAAGGGTTTATGTGACAAAATCCTTGTATTATTTCTTGTAGATTCTTATTTCTCTTATTGAAGATTGAAGATTTATGCATGGATTAGTGACAAATTCTTGTGTATTTCTTTCAAGATTCAATCTTTATTATTATTAATCTTCTTCTTCCTCTTTGATTTTCTCCATTGTGGGTAAAATTCTCTCCTCTCCCTCTTCTCCATTAGTATATTTGTTAGTGTAGATTTTATGCATGCTTTAATTATTTTCTTCTTAATGAATGCTTTGTTGTTAACTACCATGATTAGTGAGTAGATCTCTTTGTTAGGGGGTTAGGGAGGAGGAATAATAGATAAAGATTTCATCTTTTGTGAGATTATTGCATTTGAGGGTGATATTGTCTTTATGGGATTGTTGTGTTATGTTTGACTTAGCTTGATCACCTAGGTTGACTTGACTCACCCGGACCAATATGGGGAAACTCGGGGTTTGGGTAATTCCGTCTAGAGACCGTAGTTTATTCGTCGCGAAAGCGGGCTTAGACTTGGTTGGTAGGGAAACCGAAAGGTGGAACCTCCCTTATACATCTTGTGATAATTCTTGCATTATTAGAATCTTGTCTTTATTTCCGATTCTCCGACTCTCCCTAACGCCTTTCCCATCAATAGTTTCCCATCTTAATCACACAAGCTCATTTAGTAACCCGACTCAACCAAACCCCCTTTCTCGACTCAATTACTCATAGACTTTGACTTGAACGACTACCCCTCTCGACCGTCCCTGTGGATCGATCCCTGACTTACCGCTACTACGTAGTAGTAGTATTCCAGGGTTATAAATATTGTTTGACCGCGTAGGATAGACGACAATCCGCGCGCATCAAAATGGCGCCGTTGCCGGGGACGGTGATCAGTTAGTTGTGTTTTTGTCATTGTATTTGAGTAATTGTTTTCTTCTCCTTTTACCCTAGTACCTCTCGGTGCTAGGAGTCTCATCTTTGAATTGAGTTGTGTTCAGGAACAATCATATTTGGCATTGCTTATTCCATACCGGTGCAAGCAAGACGATATTGTTATTTCGGAATTCAAATCAACCAAAGTGAACCCTAATCCATATCTTACACCAACTTTTCACCCATCCACCATTCTCAAAACTCTCACAAAATTCCCTTTCCCTCTTCTTCCTCTTCAAAAAATCACCTCTACAAACAAACATGCCTACTTTAAGATCTCACTCCCAACCCACCCATGAACAAACTTCTTCTCCCGTCGCATATGGAACCATACCCGATAACTTTGAGCTCAAGACTTCTTCGATTGCTATAGTCCAACAAGACACCTATCATGGACTTCCACAAGAAGATGCTCTAGAACACATAGTGACATTTAAAGAGAAGCTAATTGGAATGAAGTTGAATGGACTTACTTCATGCCAATTCCATACACTGTTGTTTCCCAAGACTCTTCGTGATGATGCTAGGAGATGGCTACTAAGCCACAACGATGGTACCTTCCAAACTTGGAATCAATTGGCCAATGCATTTCTAGAAAAATACTATCCTCCTTCCAAGACCAATCAATATCGAATGGAGATTCAAACCTTCCGACAAGGCGAAAATGAAAGTATAAGCGAGGCTTGGGATCGATTCCAGACTTTACAAATGAAGTGCCCGCATCACGGTATCCCTCATTGGCTTATGCTCCAGACGTTTTTCTATTCTTTATCCGCCGATGCTAGGGACATTCTCAATGCGACCGCAAAGGGCGACTTCTTCCTACTCGACGAGAATCAATCCCATGAACTCCTCGACAAGATAGCCAAGAGTGATGTGTATGCTAATGAATTGCAAGAGGGTGAATCTAGTGGAGACTCGGAATCATCGAATGACATGGAGACCTCTCTTGAAGTACAACTCGCTCAACTTTTTGAGAGATTTGAAGCTATGGTTGTTAGGGACACCTTCCAAGCCGAAACGAGGTGTCCACCAAGAGAAGTCTCTCCTCCAAGAAGAGTATCTCCACCGAGAAGAATCACCCCACCAAGAAGAATTACACCGCCTAGGCGAACATCTATCTCGCCTCCAAAGCCGTATAGGGTAGATATCCCTTGTGATAATTGTGGAGAATACAACCACGACTCCAATCTTTGTGTGAAAAAGGAGAGCGTTCATCAAGCAAACACTCAAGAGACATATGAAAAGCCTCAAACGAGCAATCCTAATTTGGGGACCGGATTTCATTCCACGCCGACTCAAGGATCACATCCTTTTCCAAGAGCCCCCAATCAAAGGGTTTATCATAATTCATATGAACCTCATTATCAACCTAGGCCTCCTCACATGAATCAAGGTTGTTTCCATCCTCAAGGACCACCGAGACCAAATCAAGGACCTCCCTTCGGAAATCATCCTCCATTCAATCAAGGACCTCCCTTCGGAAATCATCCTCCATTCAATCAAGGACCTCCCTTTGGAAATCATCCACCATTCAATCAAGGACCTCCCTTCGGAAATCATCCTCCATTTAATCAAGGTCCTCCTTTTGGAGCTTATCCACCACCTAATCAAGGCCCTCCAAGGAACTTCCAAGGTAATTCTCAACCCTTTCATGACATTCAAGAAACTATCAAGTTCTTGTTGAGAGAGAATGCGTCAAACCGAGCTAGACTTGAAACTTTAGAGGCACGAGCCATGTCGCGAGCTCGATCACCTCAAGAGCCGACCAATTCTTTCAACCAAGCTTCCGTGAATGCCATTAAGGTAATGTGCAAAAAGGAACCGGTGAAATCTTTTGACTCACAAGCTCTTACATCTCATCCCTCAATCATTGAATTTGATGAGAATGTGGTCAAGGATGTCACCGAGAAACCAAGAAGAGATCCATCAAAATACCTTGTAGGAGACCTTTCGTTTGTCATTGAACAAATTCCGATAGAGGATACGAACTTACTCTCTAGGATTGAGGTACCTCCCTTGAATGATAAGCCACCGATCCTATTCAATGATCAAGCTTTGGGTATGATAACCTTCACCGACCTTATCAAGAACATTGATACAAGCCCTTCTATGCCTACCCCGTCCGATTACATCCGAGACATCATTTTGAAACCCGCCGAGAAAGAAAGAACTCCCATTTCTCCAAGAACTAACCCTAGAGTCACATTTCCTATCAAATTAGGTGATCCGGGTAGTTTTGCCATTCCATGCTCCATCGACCACGTCTTGATAGATCAAGCTCTATGTGACCTTGGTGCCGACATAAGCTTGATGCCCTTGGACATTGCTCGTACTATCTATGTTAAAGATTTGGAATTTTTTCCCGCGAATGTGCAAATGGCCGATGGAACCACTAAGGAGCCCTATGGATTGGCCCGTAACCTCATGGTTAATGTGGGGAACTTGTATATCCCCACCGATTTCGTCATTTTGGATATGCCAATCGAGGAGCGAAATCCTATCCTTTTGGGACGACCTTTCTTAGCTACCGGTGGGGTAATTATTGATGTGAAGCGAGGGCGGTTATCTTTCAATGTTGCTAATGAAACGGTCCAATTTGTGCTTCCCGCGTTCCTTCACGAAGATCCTCCTAATTTGGAGTTCTGGAACCAAATGGTGGAGTACCCATCAAATGAAGAGCCTTCTACCGAGGATCTTGAGTACGACGATGAAGAAGATGACGGTGCCCTATTTATACTCGGTGCAACCTCCGATGAAGACATTCCCGACGAGTTCGCAATGCTTCCCGAGGTAGTGCAACTTATGGGTATGCCGGAATTCAAGGAAAAGCTCAAGATCGGTAGCATGGAATTTGGAGCCAATGAACAAGACCCTTCGGGTTGCTTTTTAAGCAACCCCAACTAATCTCAAACGTTAAATTCGGTTTGGTGGTGTCCATAATAACCACCATTGTAAATATTTGTATATTCTCGTCCCTTTTTATCTTTCTCGAACAATAGATTTTAGATTTTTCCTTTTGGGAGTTTGCTTTCTCTTTGGTACTTGCAGGAGACATGAAGATTTCTCTCGGGAATTTTTGGAATCACGCTTTAAACGATTATAAACGAATTGGATTGAGAAGATGAGTTGTATTTTTGAAGAAGCTAAGGATGTTTGGACCGAGTCATAGAAATATTTTCGTAGCAAGAAGCTTATTCGGAGTGGAGGATCTCACCAGGCAATGTTTTGCCCGGTGGAATTGTGGCCCAAGGTCCGTCGGGTGAAACTTCACCCGACGGCAACTTGCTCGAACCAAAGGAATTGACGGAAAATCCGTCGGGCAAAACTTCACCCGGTGGAATCTCACCGGGCGAAATTTTGCCCTGCGGTAAAAATATTTTACGACTCGGAATTGACGGAAATCCGACCGGGCGAAATTTCGCCCGGTGGTGAAGTAGTGCGGAAATGTCGAAAACCGACCCGAAGTCCATCGGGCGAAATTTCGCCCGATGGTGACCCACCGGGCGAAATATCACCCCGCGCCACTTACCCAGCCAAACCCACCCTTCCCATCTTCATTATACATCTTTTCCTACCTCTCTCCTCAATCAAAACCCCAAAAACCCAAACAAACCCCAAATCCTCCACCTTAAATCATCTCTAATCCCTCCAATCCTTCACTAAAATCAAATTAAATTATATATTCTTCATCCCCATCACATTCCTAACACATTCTTGGAGTTTGTTTTGAGAAATTGTTCAAGTTTCGACAAACCCCAAATCGAGACCGTCAACACATAATCATCAAATTTCAAGCATCAAGGATGAAGAGAGTGAAACAAATGGCAAGAAAAAGGATTTCATCAATGCTTAATCGTAGTTCGGGGTCAACATCATCCTCAAGGTCCGAAGAGCAACCGGCCGAGGCTTGGGACGAATCTGTCCCGATGCCTGTTCAAACGCAAGGAGCCGTTCCGAGCGAACAACCTGTTCCGCTCGAGGTATGTTACCCGAAAATCCGTCGTAATTTCCGTGAACCTTTGTCTGGTCTATATTTTGCTAAAAAAGCTCATGTTGATAAATGTAAAAAATTATGGGTCTGTCGTCTCGAGCCAACTCGTTGGGCGGCTCGAGATGTACTTGAGCGTATGGGCATAGAACCGCAGGTACGAGCAATGTGCCGAAATCTTGGTCTCATCAATTTTTATGCCTCTCAGGAGGAAACTTTTCAGAAATTGACGTGCGAATTTTTTGCAACTTTCGAGTTAAGTGGTGACGATAATACCACTGTCTCTTTTCAGTTGCGAGAGACTTCGTACGTCCTCAACTTGAGAGACTTCGGTGCACTGCTTGGTTTACCCTCTTCAGTCCTTGGAAAGCCTAGGGCGGGCCAGACTCGGGACGATAAATTCGACCGAGATCGATTTTGGTTTAAAATAGCCCGCCAGAGGCCTTTCAAGGGAGGAAAGATGCGTTCTTTCTCGATCCGAAACCCCATCCTCCGGTATGTGGCGCGCATCATAGCTAACTCGTTGTTGTCGAGCTATGATACGCATCACAACTGTAGCGCTACAGCTGTTCAGCTTTTAGAGGATGTAGTTTCGGAGAGAGGCCCATCGATCGACATGTCAGAGGCCTTAGCTACTCATTTCGCTCAGATTGCGAAGGGCGGCCGCAAGAACATTTCTTGCGGCGGTGTTGTAACGATGTTAGCTAGAGCCTTGAAAGTCGATTTTAGCGATTTAAGACCAGTTGATGGAGCGGGAATTTTCATAGATGAAGTATATTGTCCTTTTCTTGTGTGGCCCCAGAAAGGGGATTATAACAGTTTGTTTCTGTATAAGATTACTGAGTTGCGCGCTATTGCTATGCCTAACCCCGATTGGGTAAGGCTAGATATTGAAGAGAACTTCGGCATGCCGAAGAGGTCCGGGGAATACATTCGGGATAACACCCGAGGTAAGTTTCGTATAGTTCAATACCCCGAGGGACCCTTAGACTTTGGCGACGATGATATAGAGGTCGTAGATGTGTCGGAGGAGGAACCAGAGGTTAGAACCTCTCGGGATGAGGGTTATAGGACTTTACCGTCATCATCACATGCACCCTTTTCCTCCCGCCAACCCGAACCCCAGACTTCACAATTTTTCACCCCTGACTTTTCGGAATTCACACCACACCGACACTCCACGTTCACCCAGTCTACCCCAGGTTTTCAGGAGGACGTCAACATGAGTCCTCCGCGACACTCCTCGTTCTTTGGATCAGAGGACTTTTACAACCAATGGGGGGGAAGTCTATAATCGTACACGTCATACTTGGGAGAACTCGACATCCTCACTAAACCTGGCCCAAGATGCCTACAATTTGGCCCGAGATGCGCGTGATACTGCGCATGGCTCGTACGCGTACTCTAGGGATGGTTTTGAGTACGCCCGGACCAGTTTTGAGATGACTAGGGACGCCGCTAGAGATGCCCAAGCAGCGAGGTTGGCGGCGGAGGAGAACCAAAGGATGTTGCAACATCAACAGCACTACTTTGATAGATTTTTCGGTATGCCTCCGCCCGGGTCTTACTACCCACCACCACCTCGTCCCCCAGGTCCTATGTGAGCGGTCGAGTGTCGTCAGTGTTAGTGTGGGGGTGTCAGTTGTCATTGTCAGTCATCAGTAGTCTGTTCTCTTGTCTCAGTTATCGTAATCTCTGTCAGTCCTTGCAGCGCCAATTTTTGGCATTTGAAATTATGTTGTTGGTTGATTTGTAATTGATTATTTTGTTGATTTGAGAAATTGTAAGCCCCTCCGTGATCCTACTTGGGTCGTTACACACGTGAGGTTTATTGCAGGTGCCTTAGAGAAGAAGGACCTAATTATTGCTCCCGGTCTTCGGTGACTTGATCGCACCAAGACCATTTGAAAAATCCAAAATTCTCTTTTTCTTTTAATTTTCCCGATTCGTGCAAAATCCGGAAGAGGTGATGTGATTACACCTACGTCCTTTTTCTTCCCTTATCGATTTTTCTTATTTTCTTCTTTCTTTTTCATCTTTCATTTCTTTTCTTTTTATTCCCTTAATTTTTGAAAAAGCCAAAAACATTTGAAAAACTTTGAAAAATCCAAAAACATTTGAAAAATCTTCAAAAATACAAAAACATTCGAAAAATCTTGAAAAATCCAAAAACATTTGAAAAATCACAAAAATTCAAAAAGATTTTCCGTTCTTTTCTCTTTTTCTTTTTTCGATTCTTCTTCTATTCGTGCATTGGGGACAACGCACAGTTTTAGTGTGGGGGAGGGATCTACTATCCTTTTATCCATTTTCTTTTTCATTTTTTTTTCCTTTAAAAACCAAAAATCCAAAAATTTTCATTTTTTTTCTCTTTTTAGTTTTCTCTTCTTTTATTTTCGTTTTTGTGTTACTTGTATTGTCTTGCATTCTCCATCTTGTAGGTACACCGCCAACCATTTAGCATGAATACGTAAGGTAGCGGAAATGAAATGAAGACCGCGCGGTAATATTTTCTACCTTCGTTTTATCCCTTTTTCTTATGCATGGAGTTTGGGCGTATATGCTATTTGGAGGTTCACTTGGTGAACATTTTGGAATTGGTGGTTGTGGATTGTGTTGACTTAATGGAGTTTGGAGTGCTTGGCTTTACTCGTGATTGTGTTTTTGTTTTTGTTTTCTCGTATTTTTGTCATTTTTGTGTTCTCTTTTGTATAGCTTGTCTAGGTAAAGTTTTCAAAAACCCGATTTTGAGATTAGGACGAGTGTTTATTACTCACTTGTTAGTGACCCTTTTTGATGTTTGGACAAAATTCTAGTAGAATGACCTTGAACCAATTTTTGCATTGGATTTTTACCATGAGTCCATCTTTTCTACTAGGAGTCTACATCGGGATTTGCATGTGACCACCTTGACCACCTATGGAGTGATAAGGCCTTGGTTACCGTTCCCCGTTCTCTTAGGTGACCTTACTTGAGAAGCCACTTTTAGTCCAAAACTTTTATCCTTTTATGGGTTCGAAGGGGGTGCACACCCGACTAGCCTATTTCTCTACCATACATCCATCTCCACAAATAAGCTTGCAAAAATGTGCTTTACCTTGATCCTCAAATGAATCATCTAGCCAAAAATGGGCTAATCAAAGAAAGAAAAAAAGGGAAAAATGAAGAAGAAGGGCAAAAGAATGTTATTGAAAAAAAAAAAAAAAAAAAAAAAAAAAAAAAAAAAACCTCGATCGAAATAATGGGGAAAGAAAAACCGAAAAAGAAAATCAAAATCTCAAAAATCGTTCCTAAACCCAAATAATCCCTTGATTGTCTTATTGACGTGAAATGCCTACTAGAGGACCGAGTCCCGAGGAAGAAAAATAGCGGTAATATGGCAATCCTTACCATTTTGCAAACACTTATCCATCTTTTTGGTCTAATTGGCTTTCTCGAGTTTGGAACGACCCTCTAGGCTTAGCTTAGGAGACGGCATAACACTTACCTACAGCGCTTACTAACTCCATGGTTCTCACTATCCACTCCATCTATCGTCCCGTTGTAGGCATCTTTAGTGGAATTAGAAGGACCTTGGTAAATTTTCAATATTTTTATTGTTTGATTGTCATCCTATTAGGATCTTGTCCATGTCAATTTGTGTTACTAGCTTGGTAGTGTTCTCGCTTGTCTTAAGCTCGAATCGGCGCTTTCTCCGCCGTTTCGATGAGGGATTCGGTGATTTATTTTCTCTTTGGTTGCGACTAACTTTTTATGTGTGTCTTCTTTGTTATGTGTTTGTGTGTGTGTTAGTCGCAACCCCAATTTTGAGCAAGCCCCAACTTGCCTTGCATGGAGGTACCTTACCTCATGGGTATCTCGATGTGAGTTGAAGGGACGGAGCGGGCTCGTTAATTGCCTCGTATCGGCTTAGCATAGTCTAGCTTAGTAGTAGTAGCTAGTTTCTTCTTGGGTCATTGCTCGAGGACGAGCAACGGTTTAGTGTGGGGGAATTGTTGTGTGCCAAATTTGGACCGTTTTTCCTCCCATTTAGACCCGTTTTTCCTCTGTTTTGTGAGACTTGAGTGCGATTATCGTCATATTTTGCGTAATTCTCACATTAGTGTCTCTCTTTTGCATTTTACGTGTTTTTGGTAGTTTTCTGTCTATTTTGATAGGATTTTCGACCGAAAACGTGTTTGAGCTTCTACGAGCAAGAGAGAGATACGGTCCAAGAGCAAAGCACACAACTGAAAGTTCAAGTAATCCAATTGATCAACGAAGAAAAAGACCGGAAAAGAGTCAATGCACCACCGGGTGAAGTTTCGCCCGGTGAGTCATCACCGGGCGAAGTTTCGCCCGACGACATTTTTTTCATCCCCGAAGATTTTCACGGTACGCATGACCGGGCAACTTGACCGGGCGAAATTTCGCCCACCGGGTGAAATTTCGCCCGATGGTGAAGACTGGTCGAAAGCGCGAAAAACGAAGAAAAATCTCACCGGGTGAAATTTCACCCGGTGGGATTATTACGTCGAGCCGCGGGGCGAAATTCCACCCCATGAAGATGCAAAGGGTGATGGTCTTGCAAAATGAAGAGAAATCGGATTTGGGCCTTGAAGTTTGTGCAACCCATTAAGCAACCCTATAAATACAAAACCTAGGGTTTTGAGCCAAAGTGTGCCTTAAGTGAGCCTTGAATGTGCCTCTTAGGAGTAGGATAGAAAACCTCCATATTGTAGTAAGTAGTAGTAGATTGTAGTAAAACTCTCTTAGAAAATTCTCAAAAACAATTATAGATCTACTAAATATTATTACAATTACTCCATTATTAATAGAAAAGTTACAATCTTTATTGAAGAATTGGGTTTATTATTGAAGATTCAAGGGTTTTACAAGGGTTTATGTGACAAAATCCTTGTCTTATTTCTTGTAGATTCTTATTTCTCTTATTGAAGATTGAAGATTTATGCATGGATTAGTGACAAATTCTTGTGTATTTCTCTCAAGATTCAATCTTTATTATTATTAATCTTCTTCTTCCTCTTTGATTTTCTCCATTGTGGGTAAAATTCTCTCCTCTCCCTCTTCTCCATTAGTATATTTGTTAGTGTAGATTTTATGCATGCTTTAATTATTTTCTTCTTAATGAATGCTTTATTGTTAACTACCATGATTAGTGAGTAGATCTCTTTGTTAGGGGGTTAGGGGAGGAGGAATAATAAATAAAGATTTCATCTTTTGTGAGATTATTGCATTTGAGGGTGATATTGTCTTTATGGGATTGTTGTGTTATGTTTGACTTAGCTTGATCACCTAAGTTGACTTGACTCACCCGGACCAATATGGGGAAACTCGGGGTTTGGGTAATTCCGTCTAGAGACCGTAGTTTATTCGTCGCGAAAGCGGGCTTAGACTTGGTTGGTAGGGAAACCGAAAGGTGGAACCTCCCTTATACATCTTGTGATAATTCTTGCATTATTAGAATCTTGTCTTTATTTCCGATTCCCCGACTCTCCCTAACGCCTTTCCCATCAATAGTTTCCCACCTTAATCACACAAGCTCATTTAGTAACCCGACTCAACCAAACCCCCCTTCTCGACTCAATTACTCATAGACTTTGACTTGAACGACTACCCCTCTCGACCGTCCCTGTGGACCGATCCCTGACTTACCGCTACTACGTAGTAGTAGTATTCCAGGGTTATAAATATTGTTTGACCGCGTAGGATAGACGACAATCCGCGCGCATCACTACTCTGTACCAGTTTTTTCCATTCAGTTTAGGTCTAAGCCAGTCGTAGCCTTCCTTGATAGAGTACCCCTTATCAGCTCTATTCTATTTCCCGTTGATGTATCCAGGTTTGAAGCTTTCCTTGACTATGCAAATATTCTTCCATGCCCAATTATCATTAGGTTTCGGACTGTACTCGTCCCAATCAGCCCCTTTTAAATATACTTGGTTTACCCATCTGATCCATAACTTATCAGGTTGGGTATAAACCCAGTATACTAGTTTGGCTTATGCAGCTTTATTCCAAATACTCGGGCATTTGATGTTTAGTCCTCCTTCCCGTCTTGGAGCTTTAATCTTTTCCCAAGCTACTGGAGGAACTCTCATAAATTCCGAGCTTCCTGACCAGAGAAAATTCCTGCAAATTGCTTCAATACGTTTAATGATACTAGCCGGAATGAGAAAAATCGAAGCCCAGTAGCACTGGAGAGTATTTAGGACAGTATTTATTAGGGTAACTCTTCCAGCATATGAAGTTTCCGAGCCTCAATGCTCCTGATTCTAGCAGCCATCTTATTAGCTATCCTCTTGCATTCATCTTTAGTCAGCCTGCCTGCCTTAATAGGCACCCCTAGGTACTTAAAAGGCATAACCCCTTCCGTGAAACCGGTCACAGAAAGAATGTCACTTTTAAGATCATTAGTCATTCCACTGAAAAATAACTCAGATTTTCCGGTGTTCTTTTGGAGCCCGGTGGTGCTAGAGAATGTATTGAAGGCTCGCATCAACAGAATAATTGATTGTGCATTCCCTTTGCAAAAAAGAAGGAAATCATCCGCAAACATAAGATGTGTCAGTTTTCTTTCCTTACAGAGTGGATGGAACTGAAACTGATACTTCTCAGTAGCATACTTCAGAGTTCTGGTTAGGTATTCCATGCACAATGTGAACAAGAGGGGGGAGATTGGATCACCTTGCCTTAAACCCCTCTTACCCTTAAAATATCCAAATTGGTTCCCATTGATAGCCAGGGTGAATGTCGTAGTAGAGACACAAACCATAATTTTCCGGGTGAACTCTTGTGGGAAATTTAAAGCCTGTAACATTTGCTCGATGAAGTCCCATTCTACCGAATCATAAGCTTTTTGCAAATCTATCTTAAACATGCATCTAGCTAAAGTACCTTTCCTTTCATAAAGGTTTACAAGGTCCTGACATATTAGGATATTTTCTATAATTGACCTCCCATGAATGAAAGCTCCCTGAGACGCATCAACCAGATCAGGCAGAATCGCAGCAACCCTATTACATAGTAGCTTTGAAATTACCTTATAAATAGTATTGCAACAGGCGATAGATCTTAAATGCGTCACTGAAGCGGGCCTCTCCATTTTTGGAATCTAGGATAAAGTGGTAGCATTGATTTGTTTAAGGAGCAAACCAGTGTGAAAGAAATTTTGAACCGCACTACACACCTGATCCCCTACCGTATCCCAAGCATCCCTAAAAAAGCCGCTTGTATATCCATCCGGTTCAGGGGCTTTATCTTTAGGGATCGAGAACATGACATTTTTTACCTCTTCATTAGAGACAGGAGCAAGGAGCACACCCCAATGATCAGGACTGCATCTGTTGCCCATATCTATAATCTCCCTTCGAACTGGACCAGTCCTCTTAGAGGTGCTGAGTAACTGCTGATAATAATTCAGAAACGCATCCTGAATGGCTTCTGCAGTATCGCACTGAACACCGTCTATATTTGTAATCTGGGCAATTCTATTCTTGTTGTATCTCTGCCTTAAGCAAGCATGGAAATAAGCAGAATTCGCATCACCCTCCTTCATCCAATGAGTCTTTGCCTTTTGTTTGAGATAACTGTTTCTATCCTGCTGTAGTTGTCTGACTTGTTTAAGGAGAAATATTTCCTCAGTAATTGCAGCTTCATCAGTTGGGTTAAGCACCAACAGCTCCTGAATCCTGTCAAGGTCTTGTTCGGCCCTGGCAACTTGAATCTCATTGTTTGAGTAGCAGTCTGAATTGATCCTCTTCAGTACTGGTTTTAGAGTCTTGAGTTTCTTCATGAGACAAAACATAGGGACACCTTGAATCTCTTGGCTCCAATGTTATTGCACCTTCTCTTTGAAACTTGGAGCTCCACTCCACATATTAAAATATTTAAAACTTCTTCTTCGTCCTCCATCCCAAGGATTCGCACTTACCACACATGGAGTATGGTCAAGAGTTTCTCATGGTGAAAGTGAGCTGACAGATCGGGGTATTCCTCATCCCATGCTTTATTGATCAGGAATCTGTCCAATCGACTGTATTTCCTACTCCCCACTTCTTGTTTGTTAGTCCATGTGAAGTAAGACCCACTCAAATGAATATCCATTAAAGAGCATTCATCAAGGCAGTCCACAAAATCTTCCATATCTTCTTCCTTTGAATCGCCTCCCAATCTTTCATCCCTACTAATTACTGTATTGAAGTTTCCTGCCACTCCCCAGGGGATGCTGATCTGCGTAGCAAAACCCTTCAATCTATCCCACAAACATTTCCTGTCATTTCCTTCATTGAAGGCATAGATCATTGTCATGAAGAATTTCCTGCTTGTGACCTTAACTGTAACCAGCAAGTGAATGAACTGAGCCTCAACAGCAACAACTTGAACATCAAAAACCCCTGGCTTCCACAAAACCCATACACGCCCTCCTAGATGGCTATTAGCATTAGTCATAATACTCCAACCATCCACCAGGCTGCCCATCATATTATTCGAGTTTCCTCTCTTAATTTTAGTCTCTAACAAACCAAACAAGTCTACCTCATGCTTTTTAACAAAATCTCTAACAATTATTTGCTTATTTACACTATTTAATCCTCTAACATTCCAAAAACCAATCTTAAACATTATGATATATTAGAGGTTGACAGTTACCATCATCCAATTCCACCACTGGCACTAAAGCACCAGGATCCTCATCTCCCTCTTTATTAGTCAACACTACTTTGAAAGTCTTATCTATCCTCCCCCCATCCACTCCAATCTGTATAATTGGAGGGTTAGCAGTAGACTGGATCACAACGTCTTTCTGTATGGGTCTCCAGACCTTCTTTTGAGCATGAGCAGCAATCGTCTTTATAATTCTTCTACATTTCCCTGTTTCATGCCTACGTCCTTTGCACTTCTCACATAATGTTGGTTTCCAATCATATTCCACTGTAATCACGACTTTCTTTCCTTCCTCATCCAGGAATTTTACTTGATCAGGGAATTTATCACCAATCTTTAGTTCCACAAGTACTCTAGCAAAACCAAGTCTCGTCTTATCAATTGTGGCTTGGTCCGGCTTTATGTATTTGCCCACCATGCTTGCAATAGTAGGCAAACACTTACCCCAAAATCTCAGTGGTAATTCATGTAAGCGTATCCAAGCAGGAACGATTTTGACATCTTCTTTCAATAAGTCCACACCAGCACACCAAGGCTTGACAATTAGAGGCTTGTTATCAAAAAGATGATAACCCGCCTTCAGTACTGCTTCCTTCCCTTTTGCTTCTTTAAAGTGCACCAAAAAAACTCCATTAGGCATAAAAGAAACCTTGTCTACATCATACTGTCTCCATATCCTTCGAATGAAACCCTCCAGGACCTCCCAAGGGGGGTTTGCACCAAGAACAAAACAATATACTGCTTGCTCCCAATACAAAACCTCCTCTTTTGTGTCATCAGCCGTGAATTGCATCAAATTGTCATCTGAGTCCAGTTGCAAATTGCTAATTTCTCCACTTTCTCTAGCACCATCATTCATCTCCCTAGTACTGCCATTTTTTCCTTTCTTGCTTCTCTTCGTAATCCAGGGGACATCATTAGTGCCATCATCATCTCCAAAGTTTAGTCCTGGTATCTTATTCAATTCATGCATAGCTTTGGTACGTAACACATCATTCTCCTGTGGTCCTTTCGCTTTCTGCCCTTGAATACCGTTACCACCTCCTGGTTTAGGTGTGGATGGTGAAGTCTGCTTCGCTATGGTTTTTGAGGCGGAATTCCTAGCCATGGCCGCCGCCTCAAATCACCTCTCAATCGCCTAGTTGACCGCCTCTCACACTCTCATTAGGGGTTTTCAAATAAATTGGGCTCGCCATTGTTATACTCGATTAATTGCTTATCAACAGTTGATGAAGATGTCGCGCTTATTGAATCCATGGTAACGGGATTTCGAACTCAGATTTGATTGAATGAATGACGGAACGTGATGACGAAAAAAAACTCACCATTCTTGTGCATTCGGTTCTTGGCAAATGCTACCTGCAAAAAATTAAAACTCGTTACAAAATGATACTCGTTTTGTGTTACTCTAATTAAACTTAGGTGTTACTGTAATTCATAACGTATCTTACTTCAACGTCGTGTCTACTTCAACATAAAACAAAACAATAATATCAGTAAAGCATACGTTAAATCTGGGATCTATACTAAAACGAGAGCAATGAACCACTGTTATTAATCCATGATTAATCAAATGAGTAAAATTCCACCTTTTCCACTACTGTCCTGTGCGTTCGCTTCTTTGCCAATACCACCTGCACAAAATTAAACAACGTTACACCCATGCAACAAATGTGTTATATCAATTCATAAGTTGTGTTACTCTAACTAGTACACTACGTTACTTTTAACATCATCATCAAAACCCTTTTTCTAAACGTTCAGTGTATTACTGTAATTGCAATTAAGTGTTACTGTAACTCAGAAGGTATGTTACTTCAATGACGTTTCTGCGTTAATATAAAACAAAACAATAGTATCAGTGTATATCATGGAAAACTTAAATAAGAAACATAAAACCCTGGAATCTATAAAGATCGATAGAGCAACTAACCATTGATAGGAAACTATGATGAATGAAATAACAATGAAAGCAATATCAACATTAAAATTGACGTGCAACAAATGTGTTATATCAATTCATAAGTTGTGTTACTCTAACTAGTACACTACGTTACTTTAACATCATCATCAAAACCCTTTTTCTAAACGTTCAGTGTGTTATTGTAATTGCAATTAAGTGTTACTGTAACTCAGAAGGTATGTTATTTCAATGACGTTTCTGCATTAATATAAAACAATGCAATAGTATCAGTGTATATCATGGAAAACCTAAATAAGAAACATAAAACCCTGGAATCTATACAGATCGAGAGAGTAATTAACCATTGATAGGAAACTATGATGAATGAAATAACAATGAAAGCAATATCAACATTAAAATTGACATTAAAAAGTAATGCAACAATGAAAGCAATAGCAACAATGAAAATTAACGTGAAAGAAATATTGAAACTCGCCATTGTTATACTCGATCAATTGCTTATCAACAGCTGAAGAAGATGATGCGGTCATTGAATCCATTGTAACGGGATTTCGAGCACATAATTGATTGAATGAATAAATGAACGTGATGAAGAAAGGGTTTTTTTTTCTCACGTTTGAATGAATGAATGAATGTGATGAATGATGAATGAACGTGATCAAGGGAGTTATTGTTTCCTAAATTCTTGGGAGCTATTTTAGGAACGTAAATCTTCCTTTTTTTTAAATGGATGAATCTTGTCCATTCATCCTCATCTCATCCATTGGATGGGATGAGGACTTATGGACTCATATAGAGTAAATGACTCATAAGAGCCTTACTATATATATATATATATATATATATATATATATATATATATATAGAGAGAGAGAGAGAGAGAGAGAGAGAGAGATTCAGGGGAGTTAGCAACTCTTGGAGAGTTGCTTAGTGTTGAACTCCTCCATCCATTCATCCTAAGATGGATGGTGGATGGATGAGGTTCAATTAAAAAAAACAGTAAACTGACACAGCAGCAGTGGAGAGAGGGAAACATCCCCTCACCCAAATCAATCCCTACATTACTTCCCTCGTACACTTCCCAATCTTCTCATTTTCAATTCATTTCTCAACTCAATTCATCTCTCTATAACAAAACCCCAACAAATAATCACCATTAATAACTCCGACCATACTCCGACCATACTCCGTCAACTACTCCGACCATACTGCGTTTTTAACCCAACATACTCCGTCAGTAACTTCGATCATCATACGAAGGTATGTTCATCTTCATCATCTTCATCTTCATCTTCATCTTCATCTTCATCTTCATGCTTCTTTTTCTTCTTCATCTTCATCTTCATCTTCATAATCATCATACGAAGGTATGTTCATCTTCATCTTCATCATCTTCATCTTCATGCTTCTTTTTCTTCATCATCTTCATCTTCATCTTCATGCTTCTTTTTATTTTTCAAATCTTTTTTTTGTATTTATAAAATTATTCATCTTTATTATCCACAAAAAAAAATAACTTCATCTTTAAGATGAAGTTTGAAAATGAAGTTGTTCTTTTTTTGTGGGATGAATGAATGTTGAAGATGAAGATGAACAAGTTATTTAGTGCGTAATGTTCTTATAGAATTGCAAGACCACACACTTTCAGTTGTATAGTCACACTCATTATGTTGTAGAATCACGCAACTGTACACTCATTGTAGTCACATATTCAGTTGTATAGTCACACTCATTATGCTGTATAGTCACACTCTTTATGTTGTAGAATCACTCAGCTGTAGAATACCTTCACAATCATTTCATCTTCATGATTGTTTTACTTTTCATAACTTTTTTTTTGTATTTATAAAATTATTCATCTTCATTATCCAAAAAAAAATGAAGATTAAATATGGATTAAAATGAAGGTTGAATATAAATGAATGAAGGTTGAATATTTAATGAATGTTATAATTTAGTTGTATAGTCACAGAGATTATGTTGTATAGTCACACAGTTGAAGTTGTATAGTCATACTCATTATGTTGTAGGATCACAGTCATTATGTTGTAGGATCACACCGTTTATGTTGTATAGTCACACAGTTAAAGTTGTATAGCCACACTCATTATGTTGTACAATCATGCAGTTGTACAGTCATTGTAGTCACATATTCAGTTGTATGTGTGATTTAGATTGATTATGTGTTTTGTTGCAGTGAAATGATTGGTGGAAAGAGGAATGTGGGTAAAAGGGGCGGTGGGAAGAAGAAGGTCGTGGAAGATACAGCGACCGACCACGTAATTGGACAATGTATTGTTGCGAAGATTAAAATGAAGGTTGAATATGGATGAATGAAGATTGAATATTTAATGAATGTTTAAATAATTTGCTCTAATTAGTATGTATAATCATCTTTCTAATTATGAATGTGACTTTGCTAATGATGATTGAAGAAAATAATTGATTGTATGGCTTTTATTTTCCATTTTACGATTTCAGTTTTGTAGTCACACACTTTAGGTTGTACAGGCAAATAGTTGATGTTGTATAGTCACACTCATTATATTGTAGAATCACACAAATTCTTGCAGTGATTAGTGTATGTAATCATCTTTGCTAATGATGATTGAAGTATAAATAAGTACGAGTATAATTTAGTTGTATAGTCACAGAGATTATGTTATATAGTCACACAGTTGAAGTTGTATAGTCATACTCGTTATGTTGTAGGATCACAGTCATTATGTTATAGGATCACACCGTTTATGTTGTATAGTAACACAGTTAAAGTTGTATAGTCACACTCATTATGTTGTACAATCATGCAGTTGTACAGTCATTGTAGTCACATACTCAGTTGTGTTGTGTGATTTAGATTGATTGTGTGTTTTATCGCAGTGAAATGGCTGATAAAAGGGGCGGTGGGAAGAAGAAGGTCGTGGAAGATACAGTGGCCGACCACGTAATTGGACAACGTATTATTGCGCACGTATCGGAGACCATCTTTAAGCTCTTGAGTGTTTATATGGGATAAAATATTTGCTTTAGGATGAACGTACTATTGTAGACACCCGCATTTTGACTGCCAGGTGTCTATGGTAGTCTCCAAAAAACACCCGATGATGATCGGACGCAAACGTGACTTGGTATACTCGGATTTGGGCTCGGAATCAATAATATCCGACATGGACTTTTAGCGGAGTAAGAATCTCACAAAACAAACCTCAAATCCAGGCTCAGTGGGTCATTTCGAGCAAAATAAGACTAATTTGGGCCAAAACCGACACCAAAAATAAATCCCGTCTTTTGGCGACCGGGTCAAAACCCGGTCAAAGGCGAAACCGTCATACAAATCAGCCAAATTCATTCTCGAAAACTGGCGCCCAAATCAAAATTCAAAAAACAAATCAATCAAATCACAAGGTCAACTCCTTCCTATATTAGCTCGATTCACCTGATCCACTCGATCGAGTGGATTGACCCACTCGGTCGAGTGGAGCGCCTTAAACCGGGTTTGGCCCGTTTGCAAGGGCACTCGATCAAGTGCACTAGGGCCACTCGATCGAGTGACCCTAGGTCGTGGGGTAAAGTCTATAAATACCCCACGACCCCCTCTCATTTCAAGAGGTTTTTCCCATGCATTCTTAGCCTACATTTCTACCCTAATCCTACCATACTACACTACACTACAATACCTTAGCAACCCTAAGCAATACTAGCCAAAAACCAAGTCCTTCGTCCCTCGAAAACCGACGAGTCATCCACATACACACACACACACCATAACTCGCGTACATCCTCGATACTCCGGCGTCCCGTCGCTATTTACGAGTCCATTTCCGAGGTCCCTACCAAGCATGTATGTTGAGGGTGTCGTAAACCCCATCTCGATCTTTACTATCTCACTTCATTTTTTATCTATTTTAGTTTTTCGTTTTATTTAAATTTTTGCTTTTTTGTATCATAATCGTAGTAGTAAAACTAACACTTTCATATTCGCATCTTTTTTTGCATCATCTTTTTTATTTCTAACATTTAACGATTATTATACCGCGTATATATATACTAGTACTAAAATTCGATTTTGAACACGTTGGACTATGATGATCGTCTAAAGTCCGTCTAATCCCTTTACGAGCAACGACGGAGGTGGCGCCCTTTCGAGGAGCACCGCCCCAATGTACTCAAGGGCGTGACGTGATCGCGATCGATCATAGTTGAACGTATTTAATTCCATTTCTACAATTAGTGCGGAACCCGTTGACACGAAAACCAACATCACATAATCCGAAAGGATTAGTTTCGATGTCGTGACGTAGAGGGATGCAATTTCGTCACTAATTCAAATTTTCTAATCTAACGATAACGTTTACATAAAACTCCGATAACGGTAGTATAATCGTACATACACGATTATAACACCGGAAGCCAAGTTAAATACAAATCGTGCGATATTTGTATTTAATTTGGCCAACCATCGATTTTAAACCAAAAAATAAACGAGTTATCACTCGTACAGGGGCTACTCGACCGAGTACATAGGCTACTCGATCGAGTAGCACCCAAAAAACTGGGCAGTAGCTACGTTTAAAGACGCACTCGACCGAGTCAGACCACGACTCGATCGAGTGGGTCCTTTAACCCAGAAAACCGAGAGCTTTGACACACATTTCGAGCCTCGTCTTTTTACGACTTTTAGTCGACACGTGTAAAGACCATCACGTGAACTTATTTTCCAAAACTCATGCATATCACGACACTCAAAACGATTTTGATCGATGGTCTCGCACTATTAATTTTATGTCGACGACTCTTTAGTCGTATCCGACGCATAATTAATTTAGACCCCATTTCTCGAGGTGATAAGTCGGGACAAGGCATCGAGGTTCGAGATCGGGTTAGCACCACGCCTAGGTCTCGAATCTCCGTCATTTGATTAATATGCAATGTAATGCGTAATTAATTAAGGTTCGTCCATCTACACGAATTCACGATCTAGTGTACATTTATCATATACGGGTCTTTGTCGAGTCATGCATTTATTTATCGCTCTTCTCATTTTATTCTATTATCTCTATTTATCGTTGTATTGTGAATTCCGGGTTGTATTTCCGCCTGTGTAACTTGTACGTATTTATTTACGAGTTTTATTTATTTACTTGCCTATCGCTTTATAAATGAACCTCGCATGCTAAATCATTTCGACCATAATCAAGATGCATTAAATGACGTAGTTCACATACTATTCACATGCTTAGCCCGAAAACGCTGTTTGCATATCATTTAATTATTTTACTAGCGCGCGTACACGAACACGAACGATGTCTTAGTAGAGGCCGCCATTGTGCGGGCGGGGTTGGGTGTCCTTAGTGGGCTTCCCAACACGTACCCTCACCCCTTACTCAGAACCTTGGTTTCCGGATGTCCGAAACCATTGGCGCACGAGAGTCATTTTATATACGAAAGCCGGTATAAACGGTATCGATATAACAATGCAAAGGGACGAGCCCCATAAAATCTGAAATCGAAGTGGGCCATACTTTGTGTATAGCCCACGACGACATAGAGTGGGCTCGAATGGTTCTGAATAACCACAAAATTCGGTGGCGACTCCATTTTGACTTAAATTTCGAACCCGAGAACAATCTTACCACGAGATTCATTCGCCTACCCAAACCCGCGCGTGGCCGCGTCGGGGTGGACCTACGTCATGTCCACAACTATATGTAAAGGATGTTGGGTGGGTTAGAATGTTTTTATGTTTGACGTCCTATAGGTAAAGGATGGACTTTTTCTAATGTAAATATATGTCCATCGCTATTTTCTGGTTTCATAATTAATCACGCGAGATCTATAGCAAAATCATTTATCCTTTCACCTTTAAAACCACGCAGCTGTGCACCAATTGGTTTGTAGCCAAAAGTGATCGTATTTGTATAGTCACATTCGCCTTGTTGTATAGTCACACTCGCTATGTTATATAGTCACACACGATTTTGGTTTTTCATTTTGTATAGTCACACTCGTCATGCAGTAGAATCACACTCATTAAGTTGTAGAATCACACTCATTTTGTGCGTAATGTCAAACGTCAACATAATGAGTGTGACTATACAGCATAATGAGTGTGACTATACAACTGAAAGTGTATGACCTTACAATTCTACAAGAACTTTACCACAAAATGAGTTGTTCTTTTTTTTAATTAAAATTTTAAATGCGTCTTACAAACATGAAATCAACTATAAAAGAAATCAACATGAATGGAGGTTGAATATTTAATGAATGTTTAAATACTTTTGTATGTGATTAATACTTTCGTTTTTTTAGAATATCGTTACTGAGGAAAGTCACAGTCGTCCATTCATCCATATTCAACTTTTTTTTTTGATAATGAAGATGAATAATTTTATAAATACAAAAAAAGTATGAAATATAAAACAAGCATCAATATGAAGATGATTAAATGAATGATACCTTAATCCCAAGGTATTCTACAGCCGTGTGATTCTACAACATAGCGAGTGTGACTATACAACATAATGAGTGTGACTATACAACTGAATATGTGACTACAATGGGTGTACAGTTGCGTGATTCTACAACATAATGAGTGTGACTATAAAACATAATGAGGGTGACTATACAACTGAAAGTGTGTGACTTTGCAATTCTGCAAAAAACATTACGCATGATGAAGATGATGATAGGATGAAGATGAAGATCTTCATCAAACTTCCGTTATTCATCTAGCTTGAAGATGAAGATGTTCTTATTTTTTGTTGCAGGAATGAAGCTTGAAGATAAGGAAACTTTTTTTTGTTGAATGAATGAATTTTGAAGATGCGGATTTTTATGATGATAGGATGAAGATGAAGATCTTCATCAAACTTCCGTCATTCATCTAGCTTGAAGATGAAGATGTTCTTAATTTTTGATGGATGAATGAAGCTTAAAGATAAGGGAAAAAAAATTGTTGAATGAATAAATTTTGAAGATGAGGATTTTTTTTGTTGAATGTTGAAGATGGTGATGTTTTTTTTGTTTGATAGATGAAGATGAAGATGAGAGAGATAAGAGAGCATTAAGTGGTAAGGGGTGAGAGTACTTGTAAGAGGTGAGAGTTTGATTGAGGGGAGGGGTGTTTTTCTCCTTTTCTCTCTCCACTGCTGCTGTTAGTAAACTGACATCCCCTTTTTTGTTTTTTTTTTAACACATCATTCATCTAAGTCATTCATCCAACCCAAGATCAATGGCCAACAAAACAACTTCCCAATCCACACCCAACTCCCCTGATCCCATTTCTATATATATGTATATGTATATATATATAGAGAGAGAGAGAGAGGTAGGTTCAAATAAGGTACACAATTTTTTTAAGTCTATATTGAAGTTACAGATGACATACGCTAAAGTTGCATTTGTATATATATCAATTTTGAACTAATGCAACTTTAGCATATGTCATCTGTAACTTTAATATAGACTTAAAAAAATTGTGGACCTTATTTGAACCTACCTATATATATATAGAGAGAGAGAGAGGGAGAGAGAGAGGGGGGGGAGGTTCCTATGAGTCCTTAAGTCCTCATCCCATCCATTGATTGGGAGATGGATGGACGGATAATATCCATCACTATATTAAAAAAAAGATATTGCTTCCATCAAAATAGGAAGGAATATAATAGAGTAATGTATCATTCATACTGCCATTCATTTATAACAACACAACTCACGTTCATCATTCTCTCGTTCAACCATTGAAATTCTTCTTCACGCCACTGTCATTTACTTCCAATCAACACAATCAAGAACACATTCAATCATTCATCGTCTTCTTCACGCTGCTGCAACTTATGTTCGATCAATCCGGCTTAAAATTTTCATTCGATGGCGCATATGCGAATCGTAGAACACACAAACGGTGAGTATATATGCTTTGTAATTTATACTGGAAACGTCATGGAAGTCATTAAGATGTTACTCAATTATTAGTTTTTGCGTTTACAATATGGGAAACTGCATATTATTAGATGTCTGATTCATCATATATATGAAATTTACACACGCACTATATATTGAGTTATTGTAGTTCACTTACTGCGTTACTTTAGTATAGAGCATATGTTATTTTAATATCTACCATTTGTTACTTTATACGTCGTGTTAATTTAATTCACTTCAATCGTTACTTTAGTGCTTTTCATCTATTATTATAGTGCATTGGAGTGTCGTAAGGATTTAGGAAACCGCCATATTAAAAAAAAGGATACCCCTTCCTATAATAATGGGACGTGATTGCCACCAAAATATGAAACAATATCAAAAGAGTAACGCCCTCATTCAAAGAAATATACTGTTTTATCCTATCATCCACCATGTTCAACCAAAATAGCATTCAATCGAAGTACACCCATTAAGTCAACACACTCTAATACACGTTCAGTCATTCATTTTCTTCCTAGTGCAACTGCAACTTCTCCTTCGATGGCTGATAAGCAACTTGTCAAAGACACAAACGGTAAGTTTTAGTTTTTGCTTTGTAAAGTGCTCCATATTATTAGATTTTACGTTTATGGTATGGACACTGCGTATTACCACATTTTTTTCCAATATATGAATGGTATATACCTGGCCTTATTTTAGTGCAAAATATCTGTTACTTTTAATTCACGTTATCCGTTACTTTAATGCCCGTCATCTGTTACTTTATCTCTAGTTTATAAAACCCGGTCAAGAATATTCTCGAGACACACGAGTCAGCCGTGACACCTCACACGGCTGATCCGGTCCCAAATACTACAAAAATCATCTTCAAAAATATTAAACAAATCCGTTTAAGGATGGAATTCGATCTCAAGTAGGAATCCTATCCGAAAACCGATTCAAACACCCGACCGAGTGCAAACACTCGGCCGAGCAGCCCTCTTCCAGCCGGGTCCCCTTTCTTCCTTCACAAGAAAGCGGAATTCTCATCCCTCTCAAATTCTTACGTTTCCTATCCTAAACGGTAGTGCAAACTCTCCTAGCCAAGGTCGGGAACTCCCTATAAATAGCCCCTTGCACGACTCAATTTATACATTCATTATCATCGATATACACACATGAGTTATCACTCATAATTATTCATATACACATACATCAATTACACACACTTAACATCGAGAAGACCGATATTATTCCCGAAGGAAACCGGCCCCGATACCCGACACCCTTCACACGTCTCACGTCCAAACCGAGCCACCGTAACTCACCAACATCCACTCGACGCTCTTGTGCCCAAGCCACGTCCCAACGAGCCCCGAGCCGAGTAAACAGAAGCATGTAGGTTGAGGGTGTATCAAACCCGATTTCTCCTTCTCCTTCTCTTCTCCTTCTCGTCGTTTTTTTATACGGGTCATTCGTCGTTTTTTTTTTTCTAATATCGATACTATTAAAAAAACTATTTTCATATATCGAATATTCTTAAAAATATGATAACGATTCTCTATAATCGAATATTGTATTAAAAGAATTAAATTAAGTCTCGACGACGTTAAAAAAATCGTTACATCTTTTTTTCGTTCAAGCAAATTTACAAAACTTTTTTTATTCATTCCGAATATTCGATATCGATTTCATAATCGAATATCGGGTACGACGAATATCGAAAACATAAATCGAGTATAAATTAATTCATATTTGTACGCGATTTATCGAAATTAACAATTTTCGAACAACGAGCGAAATCGGGACAGGCCCTCACAGGCGACTCGCGCACGAGCCTGAAACCCGCGCTCCCTTTTTTAGCTTTTTTCGTTCGTTTTATTATTTATTCTACGAAACAATTTCTAAAATTTATATCTTTTCTAAAACTATTCCGAGTATTTGATATTGATTTCGTAGTCAATTATCGAATATAACGAATATCAAAAATATTAGATCGAGTGCAAATTATGCGATATTTGTACGCGATTTAATAAAAGCATCGAATTTTCAAAAAACCAATTTCAAAAACAGGCCGTCACGCGACCCGCCGGCATCCCGGGCGAGCCGCGCGGTCGGCTGTCACACGACACGTCTTTCTTTTTTTATTTATTTTTCGAACTTCGTTTTTTTATACAAAACCGCGTCTTTTAGCAATATTTTCTCGATCTCGCACATTCATCATATTTGCTATATTATTATTCACAATTCGATACTAACTCGTTTGTTTATCCTTTGTAGCAAATTCATATCTTTTTCACCATTTGTTTTATTATACTAAAACGAATCTCACATGCTAAATTCAACTTTGACGTTAAATTTTCATGCATTAAACCGACTTAGCAACCCATTCAATTCCTCGCATGTTTAGGAAAACTATGTTTGCATATCATTCATCGTATTACTAACGCGCATATTAAAAAATCATTCGATATCCTAGTAGAGGCCGCTAATGTGCGGGCGGGGTTGGGTGTTCTTAGTGAACTTCCCAACACGTACCCTCACCCCTTACTCAGAACCGTGGTTTCCGGATGTCCGAAACCATTGGCAACGAGAGTCATTCAATATACGATTAACCGATCAAGTCGGCATTGGTATCGAACTGCAAAGGGACGAGCCCAATAAACTCTGACATCGGAAATGGGCCGTATTTTGTATACGGCCCACTACGACATAGAGTGGGCTCGAACGGTTCCGAATAACCATAAAATTCGGTGGCGACTCCAACTTCGATTTAAATTTCAATTTGACCATCTCATATGGAGATTAATTCGCCTCCCCAAACCCGCGCGTTGCCGCGTCGGGGTGGACCTATGTCATGTCCACAATTTGGCGACTCCGTTGGGGATTAGCTGATACGTTACTGACCTTCAGCATCCTCAGGGTGAGACTCGAATAGAAATCGTTTGACTAGTACAATACGCGTTTTAGTTTTACGGTTCATGCATAACCCCATATTTTCCCGGGCCGGTACTGGTGACCGACGTCCCACTATACTATCGATGTAGTCCAAATTGGATATGTCGAAGGTGTCCATTAGCCGATTCGTATGGGTTTTACGGCATGTTCTAAGCTCAACTCGACTTAGGAAGTCCGCCCCGATTCTCGATAGGATGTATACACTGGCATAGACCCTTACAGACTGACCGAGACTTAGAATTAGAGCATACATGGCGTCCTTATACTGTTTCCATGACTACGTGCTACCTGATTTACAAGTCTTTTTCAAAAACCGTCATTTTTTTCAAAAATTGCATCCTTTTCAAAATATTCAATTTTCAAAACCCGGGACATATACCGAATTTAGGATCCACGATTTTACTCAAAATAGCCTATTTTTAGCCGGTATTATGCCCATTTCAAAACTCAAAAATATTTTCGAACTTTCAAAACCGTCGCCCGACCCACCTTTTTCTTTTTTTGAAAAAAAGGCCGGGCTCCTCTCCCCGATTTTGCTCGGGCTTTCAAAAATCAATTTCAAAACCTTCCTCTTCTTAGGACTTCCTGTATTTAGCAGTGTCGGGTCGTGTCATAAGTCGTCAAGGTCTTCTAGCGTCGAAACTCCGTCGATCTTATATCACGAATTTCTTCCCTATCCCAGTCCGCCTTATTATACTAAGGCAAGGCCCACCTACGTAGGACATACTCCTACAAGGGTCGGCCCGTCTACACAATCAAGTCTAGAAGTCTGGGGAATGTCTCACGTGAACCTCCTTTCGAACAGGGCCCAGCCCACACAGCTGGATCCTAAAGGAGGCCCACCTCTCACAAGTCATCCGTCTATATGTCTTTTCCGAGTCATTTCCTCTCTAGTTTCCCTTTTTCTTGCTCGGGATGTACTTTAGTTCTATGATTTGGGCTAGTCGTTGATTACGTGGTGTTCTTACAGACAGGCCACCTCACACCCGAACCATGACTAAGGACTCAATCGATCAACTGACCGCCTCGTTGGCCAAGATCCAATAACAACTCGACCAGATCAGGGGCGACCAGATCGCCATTGTTACCCGGGTTAGCGCCATAGAACAGGACAGGCCGAGGGATGAAGATGAAACTCATGAGCCCCTAGCCGAATTGACTAGCGCAGTCCTCAAGTTACAAGAGCAGGTCCATTTGTCGACCCACAACTCGATTCACACGGAGAATGCTCGGACTTATGCGCCTCTAACCAACGAATTGCCCGCCAATCTCAACCTAACGGGCCTCCCAATGTTCGGCGGAACTGAAGACACGGTATTACATATCCGGGCTTTCAAGGAATTTATGGCCCTTAAGGGGGTTAAGTCAAACATGTTCAAACATTTGTTTGCCTCCTCGCTCGAGAAGTACCCGAAAGCCTGGTACTACAGGCTTGACTCCAAGAAATACAAAACTTGGGACGATGTCGCAACGGAGTTCGCCCGAAACTATGTGGACAATACTGAGATCCAGACGACCATGCGTACTCTGGAGGTCATGGCCCAAGAGCCAAAGGAGGGTTTCACCAAATACCTCCAAAGGTGGAGGGCCGAAAGTGTCAAGCTGGTCGACAAGCCCAGCAAAAAGGTATTAGTGGAGGCCTTTGTGAAAAATCTCCTCCCATCTTACCGGATCCATCTCCGGTACGCTATCATACCCAATTTCGCCACCTTAACCGAGATGGGTACAAGAATCGAAGACGATTTAAGGTTAGAGAGCCTTACCAAGGCCTCTACAAAGGGTTATCAAGGAGCCAGTTCATCTTCAGGCAAGCCCGCAACTACAAGTGCGGCCCGAAGCATCTTCGACGAGGTTAATTTGCTAGACACCTCAACCAAAAAGAATACTCCAGCCCGAGTATTCACTGACATAGGGACTACTTATGCCGACGCCTTACAAAGGTTATCCTCTAAGGGCCTGATCCAGCCAATAGGCCCAATGCCGGAGGTTCCTGTCGAGAAACGGTCCAAAAGCTACAACGCTCAGGCCTATTGCCACTATCACCAAGGCAACGGGCATGACACCGAAAAATGCTGGAAGTTAAAGCATCTTATTCAAGATCTGATCGAGAGTGGGAAGATACCGTTACCCAGCGATAAACCCAGTAACAAAAACAACCCTCTTGCTACTCATGCCATTTTTAATGGAGAAATAGTCGATTGCACTCATCTCATTTCCCCTTTCATTCCCCAAATCAACGGGATATGGAATGACGATGAAGACGATGTTTACTTGGCTAAGGGGGAGACTGTCCCCTTCACTGTCGAAGAGATCCGAAAGGCCAAAACCAAGGCCCTAGCCGGCGCCCATGTCATCACGGCCGGACCTTCGGCCCCACGGTCCATCGCTGAATCCGCCAAGACGGACTCTATACTTGAAGAACCAGACACCAACACGGCCCTAGTCAAGCAACTGAAGAGGGTCCGAACTGATCTTACCATATGGCAGCTTCTGGTTAGTTCTCAAGAGCATCGGGCAGCACTTACTAAGGCTCTTGATGAGATCAAGGTAGACTCGTCGGTTACCCCCACCGAAATGGTAGCCACTATTCTGCCTCACCTCAAGGGCAAGTCCAAAGGAGAAGGCCCACTTATCACCTTCTCCGAGTCAGACCTACCACCATTTGGGGCCACCCACAACCTGGCCCTATATATCACGGTGATTTGTCGGGGCAAGTACCTACCCATGACCCTAATCGATGACGGGTCAGCTGTAAATGTCCTTCCTTTGAGGACTGTAAAGGCTCTCGGCATTACCGAGGTTGATTACCTTCCTACCTCGCAAACTATCCAGGCTTTCGATGGAAGCCAAAAATCAGTCGCTGGGGCCGTCAAACTAACCATCATAACCGGCCCAATTGAAAAAGAACTCGAATTTCAAGTGATCGATGTCACCTCATCGTTCAATCTGCTACTTGGAAGGCCCTGGATCCACGCGGTCAAAGCCGTGTCCTCCACTCTCCACAGGAAGGTCAAGCTACCTCTACAAGACGGGGTCATCACCCTCGAAGCTACTCCCATAGCTGTGTCAAGCTGCAACACGGCTGGCTCAATCGACCCACGAGGCTTCAATTTTGTGGGAATGATCGATGAAGAGTATCTCTTCAGGCCCTATTTCACCACCAGCATCGACACAATGTTGCAAAATTTGGGCTACCTGCCGGGGGCTACTTCAAGGCCCGGTCTCCCGGCTGGCAAAGTCATCAACGTCTTAAGCTATGAGGACGCAAAATTCGGTTTAGGGTATGCCTTAACCCCGGAAAATGTGGTCCGGGCCGGCATCCAAAAGGCCTGCAATATTCTCAAGGGTACCTACTTTGACCCTTACAGCCCAAAATTGAACGATTACTTTGTCACTCCGGTATTCGGAGCTGTCCAGACGGGTCTCTATCAGCCCAGTATAACTTATCCTGAGGTCAATTTCATCCCAGATGATATCTTTACTCTCATCCAGACCGAATCGAAAGAAGATTCAAACCAAGCCGAGCCCATGCTGGGGCTCTTGTTCGGGGATAGCAAGATAATCCCGACCCCTAAAGAGGAATTAGTCAACCTGATCCTCCATAGCAGCAAGTTCGATCCAACCAAGCTGATCTCTGAAGTAGGTGCTGACACTGGAAAGAGGGCTTGGAGGAAGACGATCAAGTGGAACGACAGCAAGGGTCGAGTCTACAAGCTCAGTACCGGCGAAGGAGACATGCAGGGCGACGAATCCGAATCCGAGTCCGAGTCAGAGTCAGAGTCGGAGTCTGAGTCTAGGTCTAGAAGGTCCAGTACTAGGGTCGAGTCTGTAACCCCTTTTCCTTTAGCCGCACCTCCGGGAGTCTCGGAGTCTGTCCCGAGAGCACTCCCCATACCGCCTCTAACCAGCGATCAGATGGCTGCTCTCTTTGAGCTATTTTCGAAACTCTCTATCAATAATAACGATAACCGTTCTGCTTACAACTTGTCTTATTTTCAAAACGTTTTCAAAAACTTTATTTGCAATGACATTGAGAAACTCGACGAACAGGTACCACTACCTCCGCATCTACTCGAGCAGCTCGAACAAAGGGAATCCCGAGATCCGGTCAATGAAGAAACTGACTCCATCAATGTAGGAACCCCTTTAGAGCCTCAGATGCTTAAGTTAGGTTTATCCCTAGACCCCGAGGAGAAGCAACAATTCATAGATCTCCTCCATGAATTCAAAGACGTCTTCGCATGGTCCTACAAGGACATGCCGGGAATAGACCGGGAGATAGCCGAACACCGTATACCCATCAAAGACGGGTGTAAGCCGGTAAAGCAAAACCTCCGAAGAATGAGGCCCGAATGGTCTCTCAAAGTCAAAGAAGAAGTTGACAAACAATTCAAAGCGGGCTTTATCCAAGTGTCTGAATATCCAGACTGGGTTGCAAATATCGTACCGGTACCCAAAAAAGACGGAAAGGTACGAGTTTGTTTAGATTTTCGGGACCTTAATAAGGCCAGCCCGAAAGACGATTTCTCGTTGCCACACATCGACATACTGGTGGACAACACGGCCGACCATGCCCTTCTATCCTTTATGGACGGGTATGCTGGATACAATCAGATCAAAATGGCGAAAGAAGACATGAGTAAGACCACCTTCACTACACCTTGGGGGACTTACTGTTACACCGTTATGCCATTTGGGCTCATCAACGCCGGTGCCACTTATCAACGGACCGCCACTACCTTACTGCATGACATGATGCATAAGGAAGTAGAAGTCTACGTGGACGATATGATCGTTAAGTCCAAAGAACGAAGCGGGCATATTCCGGCCCTTAGAAAATTCTTCACCCGACTACGCAAGTACAACATGAGGTTAAACCCTCAAAAATGCAGTTTCGGGGTAACATCGGGCAAATTACTGGGCCATATCGTCAGCCAGCGCGGCATCGAGGTTGACCCAGCCAAAATCAAGGCCATTACCGAGATGCGGCCGCCTAAAACCGAAAAGGAGATTAGGGGGTTTCTCGGAAAAGTCCAATATATCAGCAGGTTCATTTCGAAGCTAACCATGGTATGTGAGCCCATTTTCAAAAAACTGAAGATAGGAGAACGGGTACTATGGGACGACAAATGTCAAGCAGCTTTCGATAAGATCAAAGAGATTCTGTCATCTCCGCCGGTATTAATGCCACCTCAGCACGGTCTGCCTGTGTCGTTATATTTGACAACGACCGAGACAGCCATGGGGGCTATGCTAGCCCAGACAGTCGACTCAGAAGAACGAGCTATTTACTATATCAGTAAAAAGTTCCTAGAGTACGAATGCAAATATACCATGCTCGAGAAGACATGCCTAGCTCTAGTTTGGGCCACTAAAAGGCTCCGACATTATATGCTTAGCCACGAAGTGCATGTATTATCAGGAATGGATCCAATCAAGTATCTGTTCGAGAAGCCCATCCTCAATGGCAGGATATCTAGATGAACTTTAATGCTAGCTGAGTTCGACCTCAAGTTCGTACCGTTAAAAGCCATCAAAGGCCGAGTAGTAGCCGAGTTCCTCGCCGATAGTCCGGTATCTGAAGTGGGACATACCGATACTTGGGCCTTCCCTGACGAAGATATATTCCATACCGACACGGAGACATGGGATCTATATTTTGACGGGGCGTCCAACTTTCGAGGATTTGGTGTCGGGATTTTACTAATCTCGCCACAAGGAGAGCACACCCCGTTATCCATCAAGTTAGATTTCGACGTGACTAATAATGCAGTCGAATACGAAGCATGCATTCACGGGTTGCAAGCCGCCGCTGATTTAGGAGTAACGAACCTCCGGGTCCACAGTGACTCATCATTAGTCATTAATCAAGCACTCCAAAAATGGAAAACTCGGAACGCAAATCTCGTAGCTTACCAAGCGCGAGTAAGGGTTCTCGAAAAACAGTTCCAAAAAGTGGAGTACATTTATCTACCTCGGGAAGAAAACCAGTTTCCAGATGCGCTATCCAAATTAGCATCTTTACTGAATATCCCGGAACACCTGACCAGCATGCCAATCTGTGTCGAAAGACGATCCGAGCCGGCATATATCAACGCTATCCAAGACATCGAAATAACTGACCCAGAACCTTGGTACCAGGCTATTCTAACCTACTTGACGTCGGGAGAATACCCTCCGGAATCTGAAAACCGGGCCAAGAAAGCCCTACAAAGATGGGCCATTCAGTTCATCCGCACGGACGATGGACAGTTGTACAAAAAGACGGCACAGGGGGCTTTACTCCTATGCATCGACAAAACGCAGGCCGAAAAGGTCATGGCAGAGGTACACGATGGCGAGAATGGTCCGCATATGAACGCCCATATGCTAGCCTGAAAAATTGCAAGACTCGGGTACTATTGGAATAGCATGGAGACCGACTGTCAGTTATATGTCAAGCACTGTCACAACTGTCAGATTTTCGGAAACGTCCAGCATATGCCGTCATCCCTGTTATATACTATGACATCACCATGGCCATTCTCAACATGGGGAATTGATATAATCGGGAAAGTAAACCCTTCCGGGACGGGAGGTCACTGCTTTATTCTAGTGGCTATTGACTATTTTACCAAATGGGTCGAAGCCGAGTCATATCGTGTCTTGAACGCCAAGCACGTTGCCAAGTTTATCCAAGATAAAATTATATGCCGATACGGGATCCCGCACGAATTCATTAGTGATCACGGGACCCATTTTCAAGCCGAAACCGCTACTTTGCTAGCGAAATATAAAATTCAAAGGCATACATCTTCGCCTTACCGTCCCCAAACCAATGGAGCGGTAGAGGCAGCTAATAAAACAATTGTCACCATACTTAAAAAGATGGCAGATAATTACCGGGATTGGCCCGATAAAATCCCTTTTGCCTTATGGGGGTACCGGACCTCGATCCGCACCGCAACCAGAGCAACTCCGTACTATCTGACATATGGGATGGAGGCGGTCCAGCCGGTCGAACTCGAAGTACCATCCTTAAGGATTCTACTCGAGAGTCAAGTACCTGAAGCAGATTGGGTCCACGCCCGATACGACTCGTTGATTCTCTTGGACGAACGACGATCCCGAGCCCTAAACAATATCCAGATATATCAAAAAAGGATAAAGCGGGCTTTCAACAAAAGAGTTAGGCCCAGAAATATCAAAGAGGGCGATCTGGTCCTAAAATCTGTCCGGGCCTTGCTACCAGTCGACCCAAGGGGAAAATTCAAACCTAATTGGACCGGCCCATATCTAATAAAGAAGTTTTTATCAGGAGGAGCGGTAATGCTAACAGACTTCGATGGGAACGAATTCGTCAACCCAACCAACTTGGACCAGTTGAAGCGTTATTACCCCTAAAACCTTATCTCAATGTCATTTGCTAAAAGTTTATAAAAGTTTATCTTTTTTTTACAAAATTTTCAAAAATTAAGCAAGTCAATGAGTAGGATTACTAATCCTACTGTCGCACATCTCGAACTAATAGTCTTGATGTATTTCGAAAATTGCAAAATTCTATGTCTGAACTACGGTTGGTTTGATTCCACTAATCGTGGATACGTAGGCAACCCCTCAAAAGGGTACAACCACTGCAATAACGAAAAGACAGGAACGATTTTCACTAATATGTCTTTTATTATTTCAAAAAAATGCCTCACGCGAAAATAAATCACACAAAAAATAGTAGTAATACTTAAATAATAATATTTAGGAGACTACTCGTACATTTTTCCCTTCCCCTTATCTTTCGGGTCACGCGGATCCCGAGGCCGACGAGGTGGGGGTGAACGTTCCCTAATCACAAGTGGAACTTCCTTTGCTCGAACCCGCTTCTTCGATTTCGGTTTCTCCGTCCCCTGCACCGATCCGATCCGAGCCCGTACGTGCTCGGGTAGTCTATCCCGAGGACCAAGTCGGTCCTTAGCTGCCAGTCTTGGACCAAGTCTCCTTTCTAAGTCCGTCTGGGGGCTCATCTTCCCCCATGTACCTTTAGTGCTGGACCCTTTAGTCAAAGTCTTGGTCTTCCCTTTCTGGCCTGACATCAGTCGGACCATCGTAGCTGGGGTATCGCCATCATCAAAGAAACCTCGATTATCCTTAGCCTGTTCTCGGCGCAGCAAGTCAAAGGCTTCATCAGTCTTTAAAGCAGCACGGGCTTTAGCAGAATCTGCCTGGGTCCACTTCATATAAGAATCTGATACCCAGATCGAGGGAGAAGCTTTAGAAACGGGCCAAGTGTGCCGAGTATACCATCTTTGCGCCCAAGTATCACACATCACGTCCGTTAGCTGAGTAGATTCACTCACGATCGCCTCAATTTCCGGGATTCTTTGGGCCCGACCATATTGCCTAAGTATGCGATCGGGATAGAGATGAATCGTCTGCCTAAAAGATAGGATTAGTTGATAACGGGCCATGTCTCGCAACTCTAATCCGGTCCAGACATAAATGGGCCACCAAGGTACGGTCCAACGGATCAATGGGCCTCCATGGAAAGACAACAGCTCGTCTCAGAATTTTTGGGTAGTAAGGCGAGAAAAGTCAACAGTCCGTCTTCTCGTCATCACTTGGTTCGGACGATATCGGCTTACATCTAGAGGAGGATCCAAGATCGATAGCCTCTCAAAAAGCCATAGCTGAAAAGTCAAAATCGCGAAAAGTCAAAATCGTGAAAAGTCAAAGTCGTAAAAAAAAAATCGCAAAAAATCGCAAAAAACGAGAAAAACGGGAAAATCGAGAAAAAAACCGCGGAAGCCGCGAAAAATCGAAGACCGAAACTGAAAAAATCAAAAATTGCGAAAATCGAGAAAAAATCAGCCTACCTGTAGAAGACGGGTGCTACCGGTCAGCCTGATCGACGGATCCCTCTTACGATTATCTAAGCCCTGGATGATCTCCCCGGTAATCAGCCAAGCTGGGCTGTGCTCTGTCTCCATCAGGTCAGCTACAGCAAGAAGTCTAACATGGCCCATACAAGATAGCAAATCCATATGATCTTCAAAAGCATAGACGTGGAGCATGCAAAAAGTAAAGGCCCTACGGCTATATACCGGCCTGACCCGGACATCATCTGGGTTCATAAATTTCTCAGCCAGGTCGATCAAGGAGACTGTATTTCCTTCTATCATACGAGATACCTCCATGTGAGAAAGCCCTAAGAATTTTCGTAATTTTCTCCGTATATCACGGACTGAAAATGGGACGGCAGGGCGAATAATGGGATTCCACCCCCCTACAGCAGCTATTTCCTCAGGAATGGGACAGATTTCGCCCCGAGGAAACCTAAAAACATGACAAGTATCATCCCAGTAGGACAGGCAAGCATCCAGAAAGTGACGGTCCACTTGCATCTGGCGGATTGTGGATAGCTGGGTGACGCCATTCTGGTTCAAAATAACTTTATCAGCATCTCTGAAAAATCGGGACCAATCTTGCAACATTCCGACTAATCGATCGATACCCATGATGAATTTCTAAAAAGAGGAAATAAGTTTCTCAAGGCTTGTTTTCTTCTTTAAAAGGAGAAGAATTGTGTGAATTATGATTAAATTGTGAGCAGGGAGACAGGTATTTATAGCATGAAATCAAATTCTCCTCCTCACTTTGGGATTCCTAATCCCAGGGGATTTAGCATACAGGCCTTTATCCTTGGATCTAGCTAAGTCATCCCGAGCATTCCTATTCCTTTTCGGAGTCAAAATACTTTAATCTTTCAAAATTCTTCCATCCAAAAATCCAAGAAAATCTTCTTCAAAAATTTTATTCCCCAGCGCGAGTCATTACATGCAAACTTTGCATAAATCATTATACAGGACGACTCAAGCAAAACCATGCAATCAACTCCCCAGTGGCATAGACTTATACGACGAGTCTGATTCCCCACAGAGTTATCATCATCAACTCAGGTACATTTCTAGTCTCCGGCCGGCGGGCCCTCCACGCAGGTCTAACGGACCTTAAACGACCCGACCGGAAGCTGCCAGGTTTTAATCTTTGATTGACCTGGTGCCTACTCTGACTTTCGCCTTGTCCAAGCCTCAGTCAGAGTGGGGGCTCTGTAGACACCCACATTTTGACTGCCAGGTGTCTATTGCAGTTTCCGACAAACACCCGATGATGATCGGACGCAAACGTGCTTTAAATACTCAGAAACGGGCTCAAAATCATTGGCATTTGGCTTGGGCTCATTATGGAGTACATATCTCACAAAGCCAACCTCAAAATCAGGCCCAGTGGGTCGTTTCGAGTCAAACAAGACTAATTTGGGTCGATTCCGACACCAGGGGTAAAACCGTCTTTTAGCGACCGAGTCAAAACCCGGTCAAGAATATTCTCGAGACACACGAGTCAGCCGTGACACCTCACACGGCTGATCCGGTCCCAAATACTACAAAAATCATCTTCAAAAATATTAAACAAATCCATTTAAGGATGGAATTCGATCTCAAGTAGGAATCCTATCCGAAAATCGATTCAAACACTCGGCCGAGCAGCCCTCTTCCAGCCGGGTCCCCTTTCTTCCTTCACAAGAAAGCGGAATTCTCATCCCTCTCAAATTCTTACGTTTCCTATCCTAAACGGTAGTGCAAACTCTCCTAGCCAAGGTCGGGAACTCCCTATGATGGGAAGGGATTTGTCGTGAATCCCAACCGATCAATAAATAAACCGGCTATTCCTACGGTAGATAGGGCAAGTCGGGTCGAATCCACGGGGACGGTAATGTATAGCCTAGACTAGGTCGGCCCAAATACTAGACTAAGTCAACGAGCTAAACTAAAATGATAAGGAGGGAGAAAAGCTAGACTAAGACTAAGGCTAAGGAGAAAGCAAACAAGAAAAACGGGCTAGGATTAGGTCGGGGTCAAAGGGGTAACGGAATGGTCGAGGGAGAGCTAGAGCGAAGGAGGTAGTAGGGTGATCTAGGTTGGTCCGGGCTCTCGCAACTTAGACTCACCTAGAGGTTCCACCTAGAACCCATCTCGGCGACACAAATGACATACGGGGTTCTAGCGCGATATCGGGGCCTAGGTCGCATCCGGGCTCTCGCTACTTAGACCGACCTAGGGGTCGTCCTCACCGGGCTCTCGCAACTTAGTGAGGGAACCGAACCCACAAACAAACTAACACCCACAAGAGAAAGGCAAGAAGAACAAGCATTCGCAACTACTTAGTCATTCAAGCATTTCAACAAACATGTGATGTGCAACAAACCAAGAGGAAACCCAAATCTTCCACCAACATCTCCAACAATCCCTTAATCACCCAATTAACACCCTAATCCCCCTACTAACCCTAGCAAGAACACTACTCTAACATAATCAAACTACAACTAACACTAACAAGAGGAATCATCATAAGAAACAAAACATACATAAACAAACTCAATCAAACTAACAAGAACAAGAACAAACAATAATAAAGATTGAAACTTGAATAACATAAATAAAGATTAAGAGGAAAAGGAAGAGGAGAATACCATACTAGTGAAGAAGAGAGAACAAAACTTGCATTAATGAAGAAAACCCAAAACAAACGCCCAAGGTTGTCAATCTTGGATGGATCTTGAAGAATTCCCTTAATACAAGGCTAAACTAGGATTAACTACTAATTACCGACTAATCTACACTAATCTAATCTAATCTAACCTAAAGTAGTCTAGGGTTTTAGGAGAAGTGAAGAATATAACATATGATGGTGTCTTAATACAAGAGGGGGGTATATATAGGGTTACAAGTGGAAAGGAGAAGAAAGAAAGCAAGGCGGAGGTGTAGCAGGCCCGTCCCGGCCGAGACGAGGTGGTCCCGGTCGGGATGGGGTCGGTCCCGGCCGGGAAGACCTGCTCCCGGTCGGGATGGGCAGTCAGTAAGCTTATCTTCGTTTCCTCCTTCATCCCGGACGGGATGAGGCCATACCCGTTCGGGATGAGCCTTGTAGGCCTCCAATATGAACTTTTTGGTCCCTCCTTGCTTCTCATGGGCTTCCCATCGATTCTCGGGACTCGGGATCGGGTCTCGGAGGCTCGGGATTGGGTCCCAAGGTCTCGGGGTCGATTCCAAGGCATCGAATCATCGTTCCTTTACTCCGTTGGCTCCAAAATGTGTATGTATAGAGTCGGAATCGCTCCAACTCTTCCAAATCGGTCTCGGGAACCTGAAACGAACTAAAGGAAGCATAAGAAGCCCCTAAACCGCTCCCAAGGAGCGATTCTACAAGGAAAATGGGACCAAAACACTACAAAATAGGCACTACAAACCACACTTATCACCCTATAAATAGCCCCTTGCACGACTCAATTCATACATTCATTATCATCGATATACACCATGAGTTATCACTCATAATTATTCATATACACATACATCAATTACACACACTTAACATCGAGAAGACCGATATTATTCCCGAAGGAAACCGGCCCCGATACCCGACACCCTTCACACGTCACACGTCCAAACCGAGCCACCGTAACTCACCAACATCCACTCGACGCTCTTGTGCCCAAGCCACGTCCCAACGAGCCCCGAGCCGAGTAAACAGAAGCATGTAGGTTGAGGGTGTATCAAACCCGATTTCTCCTTCTCCTTCTCTTCTCCTTCTCGTCGTTTTTTTATACGGGTCATTCGTCGTTTTTTTTTCTAATATCGATACTATTTAAAAAACTATTTTCATATATCGAATATTCTTAAAAATATGATATCGATTCTCTATAATCGAATATTGTATTAAAAGAATTAAATTAAGTCTCGACGATGTTAAAAAAATCGTTACATCTTTTTTTCGTTCAAGCAAATTTACAAAACTTTTTTTATTCGTTCCGAATATTCGATATCGATTTCATAATCGAATATCGGGTACGACGAATATCGAAAACATAAATCGAGTATAAATTAATTCATATTTGTACGCGATTTATCGAAATTAACAATTTTCGAACAACGAGCGAAATCGGGACAGGCCCGCACGCGAGTCGCGGCCCTCACAGGCGACTCGCGCACGAGCCTGAAACCCGCGCTCCCTTTTTTAGCTTTTTTCGTTCGTTTTTTTATTTATTCTACGAAACGATTTCTAAAATTTATATCTTTTCTAAAACTATTCCGAGTATTTGATATTGATTTCGAAGTCAATTATCGAATATAACGAATATCGAAAATATTAGATCGAGTGCAAATTATGCGATATTTGTACGCGATTTAATAAAAGCATCGAATTTTCAAAAAACCGATTTCAAAAATAGGCCGTCACGCGACCCGCCGGCATCCCGGGCGAGCCGCGCGGCCGGCTGTCACACGACACGTCTTTCTTTTTTTATTTATTTTTCGAACTTCGTTTTTTTATACAAAACCGCGTCTTTTAGCAATATTTTCTCGATCTCGCACATTTATCATATTTGCTATATTATTATTCACAATTCGATACTAACTCGTTTGTTTATCCTTTGTAGCAAATTCATATCTTTTTCACCATTTGTTTTATTATACTAAAACGAATCTCACATGCTAAATTCAACTTTGACGTTAAATTTTCATGCATTAAACCGACTTAGCAACCCATTCAATTCCTCGCATGTTTAGGAAAACAATGTTTGCATATCATTCATCGTATTACTAACGCGCGTATTAAAAAATCATTCGATATCCTAGTAGAGGCCGCTAATGTACGGGCGGGGTTGGGTGTTCTTAGTGAACTTCCCAACACATACCCTCACCCCTTACTCAGAACCGTGGTTTCCGGATGTCCGAAACCATTGGCAACGAGAGTCATTCAATATACGATTAACCGACCAAGTCGGCATCGGTATCGAACTGCAAAGGGACGAGCCCAATAAACTCTGACATCGGAAATGAGCCGTATTTTGTATACGGCCCACTACGACATAGAGTGGGATCGAACGGTTCCGGATAACCATAAAATTCGGTGGCGACTCCAACTTTGATTTAAATTTCAATTTAACCATCTCATATGGAGATTCATTCGCCTCCCCAAACCCGCGCGTGACCGCGTCGGGGTGGACCTATGTCATGTCAACAACTATCAAGCCCTTTAAGAGCTCATCTGAACACCTTACACAATATTCATTATATACTCCTCTAAGCACCATAAACCACATCCAATCTCTTAAACTTTGAGGCATCACAAAAAGAGAGGAAGAAGACAACTTTCACACCCATTTCATCTATGCTTTTACACAAAAACTCAAATGGGACGGTCTCACAATAAATTTATTGTGAGACCTCTCACATAATGGGTGGTTATTTTATTAAGTTGTATTTTTATTTTTTTATTCCTCTTGCTTTTTAGTGTATTATAAGAATGTCTCACACTATCTTAAATAGGTGATTTTGTGAGGTACATGGCCTACATACCTGGATTTTTCCTTATCCGAAAGTTTTGTTTCCTATCAGCATATATAGCACGTCCATTAGCGTGGTAGTGGTGGCAAAGGGGAGACTTGGTTGCTTGTTAATACTGTGGTTCAATAAGGGTGTTGCTCCTTGCAGTACGCGTTTTACTCGACGCAGTACAATATTTCCAATTTTGCCCATCTCATTTTCCCTCACCTCAAATCCCATCTTTTCTTTTCCTCTTTTTTTTTCTTTTTTTTTTCTTTTTTTTTCTTTTTCTTTTATCTTCCTCTTCTCTCCAATCTATTTGACGTAACCCAGTACTTTATTTTTTTTACTTTTACGCGGTACATATTCTTTTAGCTTTGAAGTTACTGTAATATACTCCCTCCGGACACTATTTTTTGCCCCACTTCATTAAAATACTCCTCACATATATTGGACTAGTGGGGCGAAAAATAGTGTCCGGAGGGAGTATTTGTTTTAATTTTGGTGCACTGCATATTTTTTTTATCTTTGGCGCAACTTTACTTTTCTTTTGCCACGCATGCTTGACAATTTATCTTCAATTTTGATGCAATACATATATTTTTAAAACTTTGATTGGGGATATTTTTTCAGTTTGTTGACACAACACGTTTGTTTTTTTAAAAAAAAATAAATAAATTCAACCATACTACGTAAGTAAAAAATAAGGTCGGACAAAAAAAAAAGAACCAAGAAAAAAAACTAATTTCAATAATTTAGTTTATAATTAATCTTCAATCTACTCGTATAGTTGTATCCATAATCTTATGAATTGAAAAAATTGAACTTTTTCTAGAACCCTAATTTCAGTAATTAGAGATTTGAGCGAATCGATGATAATTAAAAAAATTGGACGAAGAACCCTAATTTCAATAATTAGGGATTGGAAAAAAAATTGATGATAATTGAAAAAATTGGACGATTTCTAGAACCCTAATTTCAATAATTAGGGATAAACAACAATTCATACCTATTTTTCTATCAAACTTGTATCCATACTTTTATAAATTTGATAAATTGAATGGGTCGTATACTCAGAGAAGTTTTTTTTTTTTTTGGTTCATCGAAAAGTGCACTTAGTCGCATTACAATATAGGGGAGGAGGGATTCGAACCTGGAACCTACCGTCCCAGAGTACCTAGTCTTAACCACTAGGCTAAGACATCTTCGGTTCAGAGAAGGTTAGAGAGTAATTAGAATATTTATATTTTCCAATGAAGGGCATATAATGTTATTAAGGTTGATCATATTCTCCATGTCCCTCCAACAACAAAAAAAAAGGCATCGCCTGCAAAGAACATATGTGAGATAGAAGGGGCTTGGCATGCTATGCGAATGCCTTTTATTCGTCCAAGATATTTGAGATTTTGTTAATTGCAATTTTGAAACTTATACGTGCTACAAGTTATGCTTTGTCAAACGTTTTTAACCAAATAAATTTTGAACCGTACATCTTTGTCCTAAGTTATGAAAGTGATGATTTTTTTTCCAAACTGATCGTTTTGTGAGAGCTCTCCAGTTTGAAATCAAAATATCTCTTTGAGAATTCATAATTGAGTGTTATCGTATGATATCTTATCGTACATTAAATATATTTTTGACCAGAAGGAGGGTACAAGAGGTATAATATTCCAATTTTTTTCACTTGGATACTAAGGCCCTGTTCTTTTCAGCTTATTTTCAGACCGTTTCAGACTAGCTCAGCTTCTATCAGCTCAGCCCAGCTCGTATCAGCTCAGCCCAGCTCCACTAAGCTCAGCTCAGCTCAGTTCTAATATTTTCAGCCCAGCTCCAATATTTTCAACTCCTAAAATAATACTTCAATAATAATAATAATAATAATAATAATAATAATAATAATAATAATAATATTATTATTATTATTATTATTATTATTATTATAATTATTTATTTATATGAAACGGAAGTTGTATTAAGATCGAAACAAATTACAATAAGTTATTATTATTATTATTATTATTATTATTATTTTTCTTGTTGTTGTTATTGCATTTCGATATTAATGCAAGTTTCTTTTCATAAAAAATTAATAATAATGATAATAATATTGTTGTTGTTGTTATTTTTATTACTTGTATCTCTTAATGTTAATAATAAAAAATTATTATTATCATCGTCATTGTCGTTGTCGTCATCATCATTGTCATTGTTATTATTATTATTTTTAATTTTTTTAATCATCATTATTAATAATTGTTAATATTATTATGCACTCCATCATCATTACATTCAAATATTTACAACTCACACACACAATATAACATATGAGTATTTTTTGTATTGTATTAAGATTTAAGAATATGAAAAATTAAGATTTTGTATATTACGTAATCAAAGATATATATACATAACATTTTCTATTGCCAAATACTAAAAAAAACAAAAGTAGAAATCAAATAAACTGGAGTGAGTAGTTACTGAGTACGATGTTGTTGTTGTTATTATCATTACTAACATTATTATTATTATTTATTATTATTATTATTTCAATGGTTATTATTATTTCAATGGTTATTATTATTACTATTACTACTACTATTATAATTAATCAAATAAATAAATAATAATTATTATTATTTAGTGTTATAATTTTTTATATTTTTTTTCTCATTTTTTAAAATATTATTAGATAATTTATATAAGTAGTTATTAGTTTCAGCTTCTTTTGATTCAGCTCAGCTTCTATCAGTCCAGCTCAACTTCTATCAGACCAGCTCAGCTCTTATCAGACTAGTTCAGCTCAGCTCAGCCCTGTTTCAGCCGAAAAGAACAGGACCTAACTAACCTAGGGCTGATTTCTGTGATTTTGTGGGTGTATTTCTTCTTAGAGTTTTTTCCGTCCGTTAGAATGTTTGAAACGTCGAAAATGGAGTTGAAGGAAGGAGAAGAAGAAGAAGCGAGACGTAAAAAGGCAGAAGAAGAAGCCCTGGAAGTCCAATCCCTTCGTCGTATTATCTCTGCTTTCCTCAAGTACTTCTCCTTCCTCTCTCTCTCTCTCTCTCTCTCTCTCTCTCTCTCTTTTATACGATTTCAAACTAATCCATTGATGAAGTGTGGGGTTTGATTGTTAGGTGGTTGGTTATACTGCTACTTGATTACTGACTAGGGTTTTGAAAGGGTGATGGAACTATTTTGATAATAATAATAATTCTACTGATTGATTTGTTTCTCAAAGCTCAAACACAGGAAGAGTGATTCTGTGGGATGTTACACTATTAACAATGGCGGACGCACACCTCCGTCCCACCCCATAGTTAACCTATGCGTTATACACAACGAACGATTAAAGGCGGGAGATACCTTTAGGGTGTAGAAACATACTCCCTCCCTCCCTCTCCGTCAACGGGAGGGAGCCAATTAGTAAATGACAAGTGGACCAAATTAGGTGTGAAATACTCCGTATCAAATTCCTCATCAATTTCATTACTTAAATGGAATACAACAACAAATGACCACGACCCTGGGAGTACCGAAAATAGAAACCTAACCTATGGACCGGGATGGAGGGGATATCATTATTGTGCCCTGCCATGCCATTGATAACTTTTTTTATGCTCATATGATTCTGAATTGATCATAGCTCTTACACATTTACGATTTATATTCACTCTTTCTTTCTTTCTCTTTGCGCTTTAGTAAACCTTCGGATGCACAAAGAAAGGAGAGGGGGGATGGACGGTAGGAAAAGCGAGGGAGGGAGGGAGGGTGAATAACGCAGTGTCCAAATTCTTCCTGTGATGGACAGATTTTTATTATGCCTACAGGAAGGAAATATTAATCGCTTCCACTTCCCTCCTACCCTACTTGCTACCCAAACAAAGGGTTTCTTATTCTCCTCCCATTTTATTATGAAACTTACCCTTAATCTGCTGATGTCCTCAATTAACCATATTATTTGTTCAAATGCCTTAACAGCTATCCAGATGCTGCAGAGGATGATGTCAAGAGGTATGAAAGATCTTTTAGAAATCTTTCACCCGCTCATAAGGTACTACACTATTATTTTCTTAATAACACTCGTCCTTTATGCTAGATTAATAAGTCAATTGAGGAGAACCATATTGATGTTTGCATTCTTTGCTCACTGCCTAACATACTGAAATCAGCTGAATAACTTGAGTAACTTCCACCATCACCACCACCAAACTCTTCCATTTTATGGCTCATTTAGATTTCCCATGCGACTATGCGAGCCCTATTGGATCTCTATTGTAAATGGAAAGTGTAATTTATAGGACTATAGGCCAAGTGATAGGTCAAAAAACGCATAGCCGTCATAGGTTCGGGGAAGGTACCTGATGTAGTGTCTGCTGGTGGACTGGTTATGCAGCACATCAGCAGTCACACAGGCATGGTATTGAAGTATGTGAGGCTAGTAGTTCTTGTGCATTTTTGTTTCGTATACTAGTATGTTGCTAGAGTCTGTATTATCATTTGACACAAGATTTCATATCTGCAAACACATACTAGAAGTGTTGCTAACCATGATATATTATGCTCAGGAGCATATCCCCTGGCTTAATTTTTGTTGTGGAGCACAATGGCTATCACATGATTGAGATAAATGGGCTCGTTCCCCCCTAATTAAACGTAATGACTAATTTCGTACCATTCATGCCAACATGGTTTTTTGACTTTGTATGTTCAATGCTCCTCAGGATGCTGTCCGGCCCACCCCTCCTTTTTACGTATAGTTGGGTTGGGATCCCACTGTGGAATTATGTCGACCTCTTCAGTTTCCTTAAAAAGAATGTCAAGAATTTTTCGCTGTGTAATGTCTAATCTAATTGTAATTTGGTGGTAGCAAAAATACACAGTTTCGAGTAGCTTGATTCTTTAGCATACTCGTTCAATGGAATCGGATGGTGTTCTATTCTTTCTTTCATCACGAATTTTTTTAAAAGGAAGCATGAATATTAAAATGACTGATGTAAACAGTCAATATAAATTTGAATCGTGTCTAACCATATTCTCATGAAGCTTCTTTTGTGATGCAGTCTCTGCTTTCCCACTTGCCTTCAAAGTATCAAAGTTTGAGAGGGTAAACATCATCATCCATCTTTCAGTACCACTTATTTTAATACAGAAATGAGGTGCCCAAGTTTCTGAAGGTTTCACATGTGTATGGCACTTTTGTCGACCCCCAACATGTACTTGAAATTTCTTGCCTAACATATAATGGTGTATATAGAAGAGATACCAATGGGTGGAAGGATTTGTGTGGTGTATCATGTCAGTACACAAGTCATTATTGGGACTCTTACTGGCTTCGCAAAGTCAATGCCCAAATACACGTCGAAGTCCTTTTGTCTTTACCAAATTTTGATTATACAAATGATTGGAAAGGAGGGAGTATTTGTTATCCTTGGAATTTATTTCACATCGTAATATTATAAAACATTGATACTTCTATAATTTTATTTTAGTCTCATAAAAATTTCACCATGCTCTATTCAAGGGTTTATTCGGATTGAAGGTAATTGTTATGGCAGTAATAGACCTTGAAATAAAGAAAAAGGTGGGAAATAATGATTGTATAGGGGATATAAGGAGTGGTGGAGGAACTACTTGGCTATCTTCTTGTTTTCCCTTTATCCTACACTGCCATCATATCTATAATCACCTCCTACTTATGTGTTTAAATTTCTTCCATTGTCTCCCTAACAATTATCTTTAATCTAAGCAAGCCTTTATTGATTTTCGACGTTAAAATTTTGTTATCTTTTCGTGTATTCTTGCTTTATTTTTTTATGTTTTTTTCATCATCTTACTTTTCTGTTATCTTTCTGTTTTCTAGCTTGTTTTGTGTGCGACCGTTGTATGGTGATAAACAAGTGGCCTTTTTGTGGTGAAAAGTAATCATTTTATGTGTACAAGTGATTACTTTCGTAGTAGTAAAAAGTAGTCACTTTTTATAATAAAACGACCACTTTTCGCCATATAATGGTCTTTTTTAGTTTTTATAGGACGGTGGCCAATTTTCCCCACAAATAGTCACTTTATCCTTTGTCGCACCATACAACGGTTGTGAAGTATAATTTGCGTTCCCTAATTTTTTAAAAGCAATTTACGCAACTTCTACATTCTTTACACATTTTGCATATATCAAGTTTTTTTGGTCATTTCAGTTTGAGTTGGAAAAAATCTTGACCTTGAGCCTAAATTTGAAGGGCACTTGAGTTTAGTGCATTTCGGGCTGTGGCTCAGATTTTTGGCTTCATGAGCGTAAACAATCAGGTTGTCATTGGTTTTTGGTCCACATAGTTTTTGATTGGTCTAGTTGGCAGGGAGTTGACTATTGAAAGAAAGGACGTAAAGTATCATATACAACGGTTGTGGAGTACAATTTGCGTTCACTGATTTCTTTGAAAACAATTTACGCTACTTTTACATACTTTACACATTTTGCATATATCAAGTATTTTGGTCACTTCAGGTTGATTTGGGAACAATCTTGACCTTAAGCTTAAATTTGAGGGGCACTTAGGTTAGTGCATTTCGGGCTATGGCTCAGATTTTTGGCTTCATGAGCATAAACGATCAGGCTGTCATTGGTTTTGGGTCGACACACTTTGTGACAGATCTAGTTGGCAGTGAGTTGACTATTGAAACAAAGGACATAAATTATCATATACTTTATCTGAATTGCTGAGTGGAGCTTGTATAGGTCAACTTCATAAGGTGTTATACTTCTACATTTCGTAGGCTGTTTCCTTATGGTGTGGGCACTGAAAGTGCTGTTACATATAGATTGAAGACTAGATGATTTTAGAAGGAACCCTCAAGGGTAGCACTCATGCAGCACAGCAGCATGTCTCTCTCGACTATGTCCTGTAAACAGCCATGCCAGTAGCTGATCTTGTCAGGATCTTGTGGCTGGTGCTGACACTTAATGCTCTTCATGTGTGTCTTATTGAATTTTCAGACATTGCTACTTTTAGAAGTTGGCAACAGTTTGAAGTATCTTATAATTACTTCATTGCTGCAGGTGTATATCAGAGAACACATGTTTTATCCTAAACATGCTTGAGGTGATTAAAATCTGTCTTTATTCAGCATTCCTTCCTCCCCTCTTCTGCTGGTTCCATGCTTTCTCTCGTATTTGCTGGTTGCTGATCTTATCTGGCATAGGTTGCTGATCTTTGTAAACTTTCTTCTGCCAGGCCTTTGAGCCCCCATTAGATATGAGTATGGATGTAGAATCTTGTGAAGATGAGCATCTTGCATGTTGTTCGGATACACACCATCAACATCATGAGTGGAATTCTTCACACAATCATCATAGAACTGTTGGGGGAGCAGTGGCGAGTTCTACTACTAACCAGCTTGTTTGTTGTGATGCAACTAATGGCTTGAACAGAATCGCAAACTCCGAGGTTCATCTTTTGTTAATTGTGGACCCTTGTCGTTTTCTTTGATTATTCGTTTCTCTAGCAATGTTCATAATTATGTATATACTTTATCAACCCTGGTTCATTATATAGAATTTGACTGCTTGTTTATTACAAATAGGGAGAGGAGCGAGAGACGGATGAAACTGTTTTTAGTGCCAAAGATGCGATTTGTAGCGAGGAAGGACATGAATTTCCGAAATCAAATGGAAATGTTAGTTCACTTACTACTTAAATAATCGGTTTTCTATATTCTGGTCATTCCTTTAACCTTTGCTAGGTACAAATCAGTAATTGTTGTCTATTTTGATAGTGAGATGGTGTCAAACTTCTATACGTCTCCTAATTTTTTGGCCGTTCTCTTGGAATTCAAAGGGGAATTTGGTTCCGAGGTAATTATTAAAAGCAAAGATGAGGAAGGTTTAAAGGCCATGAATTCCCTTTCTATGTTTGGTTGGAAAAATTTCATCTTCATTCCCTAGTCTCGTACCTTCGTGGGTTTTATACCGTCAATTGTTGCCCCTTTTAGAGCGTCATTACTCAACAGAAGGACTCAATAAACACCACAATATTCCCACTCCGCCTGCGCTAAAACACTGCATCATCATTTCATCACCATCACAGCCTTGGCAAAGGCAGCTCAAGGTGGTGAGATCACTGCTATTACAATTCCCCACCTTTACATCAATTTCCCATCGTTCCCTTGGCCTTTCATCCATGTTCCAGAGTCATTTCAACACCCCCCAAGCTGTTCAATAACTATTTATTTTGTGTAATTTGTTATCGTACAACTTTACAATGATATCGTTGGTAATTTTTATAACAATCAATCGTCTCCGTTTCCATCTTAAACTTTACGTGATTGTGACAAATTATTTACATCCCTTTTATTTGCAGGTGACCGGTGGTTTGCGAGATTCTTCATTTCACTTTAATGTACCATTAGTTGATGTTGACAAGGTATGCTCAATGAGGTCGAACATAATCTATTTAGATCGTCATTATTTATAAGCCAATGGCTTTCCCCATTCCCGACAATAGTATCACGGCACATATCTAAAATCAACGCTTTGTCTTACAATTTAAGTGTATACTCTATTATGAATTTTGCGAAATGCTGCTAACATAGATATTGTCTCTGTAGATAGACTTTTTTTAATAAAAAAAAGACTCCTAACAACCTAGCAAAGTGAGAAATGTGATTCTTGTTCGTCCAATATACTAAGTAAAGTGCACTTCATTCTGCAGTTAATCATTATATTTCTAATAGTTGGATTACATGAGTGTTGTAACCCGCTGATTAATTCAGGTGTCAGATTTAATGGAAGAATTTCTGTGAATTGTTTAGGTGCTTTGCTTTTTCCTGAAAACAAGATTTGGAGTGTTTGTATAAGAATGGTTGAGTTCAATAAACACTTTTTGAGGTTGTTAGAATTTAATGATAAATAATCTTTGCTGTAACATCCAATAAATCATAGAAGTTTCTGCCTTTTTGGGTCCCTTCCCATGCTGTTATGTGTACATTTTTTTTTTCTAACGTATTTGACAGATACTTGAGGTATTCACCATTGATATGGCTTGCACATTAGTTTGCAAACTACTTTTTCTCTTTTATATTTCTGTGCCAATTCTTGTAGCCTCTAGTACGATGAGGCTATATATTGTTGATTCCTCTTCTGCCACACTCCTTGAAGGAAGCACATTAGAGACTCTATGCATGGTTATTTGATTTACTCTAATATATAGGAAGAAATAGTTGTATTGAAATGGTTAGTTGTGTATCCCTTCTCCTCTTGCCACTTTTCCACTTCAATATTCTATTGATCTGTTGAACTTTTAGTTTTTCTTAGATGTTCTGTACAAATTCTGATTGTGTAGGTTTTGAGTATAGGTACGATGCATAATACGGAACATAGTCCGAGACTGGGCATCTGAGGTTTGTTTTCTATCCCATTTCTATGTGTATATTTTTTTCTTCAGTCCGAGATTGGGCATCTGAGGTTTATTTCTATTGTTTTTTTTTTCTCTATTTGTCACTTCTTCAATCACTCCTCACTTGAATCTTACATTCAACAGGGGCAAGTAGAGCGTGATCAGTGTTACCAGCCTATTCTAGAGGAGCTTAAACGATTGTTTCCTAGCCGTAGTAAAGAGAGGTAAACATGTATGGTTATTTTGCTCTAGTTTGCATTTGTGTGACGCCATTTTGTGTGTGGACCGTCTCTAATTCTTAAACTGAAGTGTCCAATTGCAATCTTGAATTCTTCACGTGGCTAGATACAAGTTCATTTCAACTTTATTCTGCCTTTACGCATCCATCTTTTTATAATGCCTCATCATGTAAGTTGTAGTCCCCTCGATTGTTTTTCCCCTTCATGCCTTTTCTCTTTTTCATATCATTCCATATTTTTATGTCATCAATGAAGCCAACCTCCACGGAAAGATCCATTCCTGAACTTTCCCTAAGGCTGTGACAAGAGAAAGCTTTTGTTACTATCTTTGATGGTCGATTGCTTGGTTGAGAAATTTGTAGATGCTTCTATCTCAAAGAGCCGTTATATAAGATTAAAATGAAGAGGATTCTTGTGCCTTATTTTTTGGGTGTGGGTTTCCCAGACTTCTCTATAATTTTTTTTAACACTGCATTCCTTTATTTTCATAGTAAATTTGGTAAATATATATATTTATCCGCGACGAATTCAAAAAGGTGAAATTTGAATGGCGTTAAAGAAAAATGGTTCGAAGAAGTAGGACCACATGGTATATCTATTGAAGGATGGAAGTTTTGGGGAGAGAGCGAAATTGAATGGTTGGCTACAAGATTCGGAAACACGGAATGATGCGACTAGCATTGGAAGAATAAAAATTTAGTCACTTTTTATAAGAACAAAGGTGATGTCCAAGAGTGCTCTAGTTATGGGTCATAACATGAAGTTATGAGAACCAATGATTGAGCAACGTCTTAGAAAGTGTGTGGAGATTTCAAAAAATCAATTTATGCCCGATTGATAGACAAAGAAAGAAATATTGATGAGACAAACATGATAAGAAGAAAGACTTGCATATGGTTTTGATTTGAAGAAGACTTATAATAAGATACTCCCTCTATCCATTTTTAATCTTCCTACTTTCCTTTTTGGATTGTCCATCTTTAAACTTCCTACTTACAATATTTTGGTTGATTTTTGTGGTTCATATCATTTCTGGTCCCACATTTTCTCTCAACTTTCATTTTCCACCCCACACTACACTCCACCCTTAATTTTTGTGCCTACTCCCCCATGAAGTTTAAATTTGGATGGAGGGAGTACCATACTTTGGTGGGTATTAGGAAAAAAATGGCGTGTTAAAGAAGTATATTGACATCATTAGAGACATGCACGGAGGAGCTAGTACAAGTGTACTGCGAGGCTTTTAGTCGTTTCCTTTTTGCCATAGCAATGGACGAATTGACAAGGTCAATTTTAGATGATATCCTTAGTGCATGATGCTTGCAGATGATATAGTATTGATTGATGAAACGAAGGACATAGTTGAAAGAAAGTTGGAACTTTGGAGGCATACATTACAAACTCTTGGTTTTAGGTTGAGCACTGAATATTTGGATAGTGAAAATGGTGCTAGAGAAGCATTTAGAATCACTTCTGATGAGGATGTTAAACGAGGATCAAAGGTTTTTCGTTATCCAGGGTCTATAATGGAGAATTAGACGATGACATGGCTCATAAGATTAAGGTAAGAATGTAAGATGGTTTAAATGGAAAAAGACAATGGAGGGAAATGGATGCATCGACACACTATGGAGGCTTGAAGAATAGAGAGCACATAGGTTGATGAGGATAGAAGAAGACATAAACAAACATGAATAAGAGTAATTGAGAACGATATGTGGTTTCTTGGGATTGAAGAGGCTATGACGTTGGATAAGTCGATGTGGAGGGAGACAATCAAGGTGATTGTTGATATTTGAAGATTATCTTTTATCTTTTTATTTTTTTCATAATTATTATTACTATTAATTTTTATTTACTGAACTTTGAACTTTCATCTTTTCAGTTTTCACCTAGAACTCTTAACTCTTTAAAAATAATCACCATCCCTTTTATACTTTGTTTTGACCTTGAAACTATGTGTATTTGTATAATTCTAATCCCTCCGTCTTTTTAGTTAGCCCCATAAGGAGTTGACACCAATTTTAATAAAAGTGATAGAATTATCAAACAGCCCTCGCCTTCCTTTATCTCTACCTTTTCGCTTTTTCCCATTCTCTGTTCTTTGTCCTTTCTTTACGGTGAATATTGAACGAACAATGGATCCACCAATGATGATCTCTATCACAGCCATCCCCACTATTCCACGTTCACCTTATATGACACCAACAGCTACCTCGCGGCACCCAGCTCCACTGTCCAAACTCACCACCTCCTGATCTACCGACACGCTCCCACCGATCACCACCTTTCGCCTGCAACATACGTCATTGAAAACACCCTTTCCTTTGGTACATCACCCCTCACCATTCAATTCTTCATCATAATCAACGATCTGGAATGACCACCTCGCCGGAGGCATACTAAGGCTCTGTTCTTTTCGGCTGAAACAAGGCTGAGCTGAGCTGGTCTGATAGGAGCTGAGCTGGACTGATAAGAGCTGAGCTGGTCTGATAGAAGCTGAGCTGAGCTGAGCTGAATTTATAGAAGCTGAAACTAATAATTTCTTATATAAATTATCTAATAATTTTAAGAAAAATATTGGAGCTGAGCTGATAAGAGCTGGGCTGAGCTGATAAAAGCTGAGCTGGTCTGAAACGGGCTGAAATTAAGACGAAAAGAACAGGGCCTAAGAACTGGCTTGAATGATGCGCAAAAGTAGTGGTGGTGCAGTTGTGGAACTTGTGGTGGTTTGAAGACGGTACAGTTGTGGTGGTGTGAAGGTCCACCCACCCAGATAAATCTGGTCATGAGGAGGCCGGTAATTATGGTAGTGAGGAGGTGGTGGTAGTGGCGGCCCATTCACCGCTTGCTGAGATGCGGCTGGCTGGTCTAGTTGTTGGTAGGGTTGGGTCAACTAGGGTGGTTGAGACCAAGGTTACCGAATTCGCAATACGTCCGATACGAATTCGCAATACGAATACGTAATTCAATCGAAGTAGAGTATCCAATACGTACAGTATTGCAAAATAATCTAATTCGCGAATTCGTAAATATCGATACGCTTAATTTACTTAAGAGATTAATAAAAAACATTAATAAAAACAAGTTCTTCTCATAGAAAATCAGCATTTAGAATGCTACTACATCTCATCAAAATAAAATACCAAAATAAAACAATGAAAACAAAACATCATTAAGTTCCAATAATAGCTACACCTTTTCTTTTCCCTTCATTAAGCTTTATATTCCTCCATTTTTTTGATAATAGAGTAAATTAAGCAAGGTCAATTGATATTTATGGATAGGAAATGCATGTCAATTGATTTAAATTCAGCAACAAATTCACGTATTCGATTCGTTACTACCCACAAGTAATTCGCGTATTGGAGCGAATTAATTCGAAAACGTATTGCGAATTGTGGCCACCGTATTAATTCGGGATTTGAAGGCCTGGGGACCAAATTAGGTAACCATGGTTGAGACCCTGGGTTGGGTCAGCTAGTTGTGGTGGTGTGAAGGTGGTGGGATTGTCCACCCACGCAGATAAATCTGGTCATGAGGAGGCCGGCAATTACGGTAGTGAGGAGGTGGTGGTAGTGTCGGCCCATTCACCGCTTGCTGAGATGCGGCTGGCTGGTCTAGTTGTTGGTAGGGTTGGGTCTGATGGTGGGCATTAGGAGAGAGTGGTGTTGGAGATGTTGATAATTAGGATAATTATGATTTACATCTAATAATTGCTCTTAATATGACTAATAATGCATATGATTATTAAGTTTATTTAATTATCAAGGCTAACAAGGTCCAAATCACAAATTACAATAAGTGGCGGATTTTGAAAAACAAAAAATACTCAAGAGGATGAAATCGTCATTTTAATCCCACTAATTTGCCAAAAGAAGAAATTGGGCTAATTGAAAAAAATTCCAAATAAGGGAAATTTGGCTTATTCAGAAAAAGGAGGGAATACTTATTAGTTATTACCATTACTACTATCATGCTTTTCTATATGACTGTTTTATCGTAGACGACTCGAATGTTTCGGAGAATGATTCATGCTAGTTAACCCATGAGACTTAAGGCTCTGATGTTGTATTTATTGATATTGATTCACCCTTTTGCTTACAGTCCTCCATGCTGCTTGGTTCCTGGTGCTGGGCTTGGGAGGCTGGCTTTGGAGATTTCACGTCTTGGTCAGTTCACTGGATTTGTTTAATTAAGCTCTCCTTTCTAATCACTGTAACTGACATGCTTAGATTAAATTATAACAGGTTTTGTATGCCAAGGTAACGAGTTTTCATACTACATGATGATTTGCTCCAGCTTTATTCTTAACCAGTAAGTTTCTGTATTAAAATTGATATTGGTATTTCAACTGTGGTCAGTGGATTACAATATACTCCATGTATTCAATTTGTTTTTCAGCACAAATTCAATCGATGAATGGTGTATATACCCTTGGATTCACAGCAATTGCAATTCCCTTTCTGATGATGACCAACTTCGTCCTGTATCTATTCCAGACATTCTTCCTGCTAGGTATTGGTGACAATTAATGGAAATTCTTATGAGTTATCCAGTTTACAACATTGTGCTACTGGCTGTTTCACGAATATTGCTAATATCTTCACGTAGTTTCATTGTTGTTTAAATTTGTCTATGCTCTTACCCCTCACACGTAGGATTTTGTATGAAGTCTGGAAGACTGCCAATCCAGGTTTTTGTTTCAATTTTTTTTATTGGCTGTGCAATGATAATGCCTGTGTGGAACAACATACACAATTACACAGGGTCAATGCTTGATATAAAGCTGTTAGTTCCAGTTCCCCCTTGTTCGTTCCTCTTTTATGCATTCATGCGCATTGTTAATCAGTAGCTCCCGAGTTAACTGAGGCCTGGTTTGACTTGCATTAATTTTTTAGAGTTGAGGAATGTGAAGTCTACGACTTATTTGTTTCCTGCAAAACATATCTCCTACACTACATGTACATAGTATGACTTGCAGAACTTCTCAAAAGACGCCTTGAAATGCATTTTAAAAGAATTTTAATGATTATTATATTAGGCTTTAGATAAATTAATAATGCAAATGATATGGGATGAATAGAATGGCAAGAACATATTGTATTGTATTACATCTACAGAGGTACTTAATGATTGTTGTGTGCCCATAGATTGGAGGCAACTTCATGGCATGATAATTGATCACTACAAAAAGTTCAATGATTCCCTTAAATCCAAGTACATGGTCAACTAGCTAAAGGAACTAGTTCGCTTCTAGTCCCTATCCTTTTTCTAGTCGAAAGAACATTTTTAGCCTTATGAAGGTGCTCACCCAACTCATGCGGAAAATAGTAAAGGATAAATGCTACAATGAGATGACCCAGAGGCAAGAGGAGAGAAAGAGTAAAGGATTCACAAAAAACACTCGTATGTATAACTAGACCATGCTTCTGACTGCCAGTGGAATGAAAAAACCTTTGAGTTCAATTGAAGTGCTAAGATTAGCCGTTCTGATACCTTGAGCTCTTTGCAGTTGGACCTGCTTCATTTGTTTAGAGGATATCTGTTTGCTTTTATCTTGCACCTTTTGGCTGAACTGTTGTATTGACTTTCAAGTGAACAGTGCAGGAATAACTGAAGGCTTTTCCATGTGTGGTGGCGATTTTATTGAAGTGTACACTGATCCCACTCAAGAAGGTAACTAAACATATATACATTTCAAATAAGAGTTTCTCTCTTTTGCCTATGTTACTGAAGAGTCCCATAATGTTTGATCTAAAAACAGAGTCCCTTATATCGTTACCCCTTCCCTACCCCTTTTGATTTGATGTTGGCACTTAGGCGTCACTTGACCTTTCAGACTTTCAATGCACTCTTTCGACAATGTTTGGCAAATAATCGATGATTTTGGCTTGTTTGTATAGCATTGGTGGTGCTACTTATCAAACACCTTCACTGCTATGAGAAAATCTTGTAATAACGTGAATTTGTATGGGATAAAGACAATAATAAGGACCAATAATTCTTTTGTCAGTTACGGAAATGTCAGTTCCGATAAGCCAGAGGGAGTATTCAATTTTTAAAAGTATCTTCTCACGTTGTTGACTCCGTAAGGGCACATGGTAATGCCTGTTAGTTGATTCAGATCTGAGTATGATTCAAGCTTTGTAGCATATGCTATCATCACTGTTAACATGGGGGAACTTCAGAAAGCAGCATTTGCAATCTCTTTTCCTTCTGCATTTCTTGCCTATAGCTGTATATAGTGAGAAACATAGTCTTTCGGATGCTGCTGAGTATCCATGTTTGTTACTTCATGACAAATAAAAAGATCTCGAAGAAGTCTTTGAGGATACATTAGTTGTAACAATGATTTTATGTGATTAATTAACATAATGTGAAGGCCTTCTTGAGTGGGATGGAGTGCTTTGTTGGCTTTTATGGTTGTTGCAGAGTTCATTATAAAGTTTTACAGCAAGTAGCCATTCTGTTACTCGGTTTATCCACTGCATTTGGTCGAGTGGTGCTCTGTATCTTGGGTATTAATTCACCCAACAGATCAAAAATCTATGATTTTTGTATAGTGGTTTTTGGGGAGTCTTAGCCCCCTGACGAATTTTTCAAGTTTGCATGAAAAAGGAGGTTTATCACCGCACTTTGAGGCCTTAACTTGCAACAACAAAAGGCTTGGATTGAAAATAAGTAGGGAGACTGGCTAACATGAACTAACAGAAGTTCACAACTCACAAGAGGCTTAGAAATGCTTAAAAACAGTTCATCTCAAGGGAGAAAAGTGAGAAAGATAAGTAAAGGGAAGATTAAAGGGAAGATTAAAGCGAATGTAGAGGTAGGAATACCACTGTAAACAGAAACTAAGGTGATAAAAGTTTTTAAAAAAGTGAAATATGAAGGGATTTAAAGGGCTGAGGAGGTTGATCAGTTGATGGATGCAATCGTAAAATTTTGGTACAGAAAACCGACCAGCTCCTCCCTACGACCAGTTTCTTCCTACAAAACTGAAGCACACGGTTTAGCAGCCACTTATTTGATTGTATTTCACTCCCCAAAGGAAATAATTTTGAATCTTTAGGGTCAGTTGGAATATAGATGTTCCAATCTTGCAATAAATTCAAAATTGATCCCATCATGTTTATGAGGGTATCGTGTGCAAATTCATTTTTGCACTGTTGATGGAAGTATATGTGTGACTGACATAAGAAAGGTGATTACTAAAATTTTGGAGCATCGATATGTAAATGTTCGAGATTTTCTATTTTCCCGTAGTGCATCCTTGTAAATGAAGTCTATGGCTAATGTATCTTCATTCATATCATAGGATGTCTTTGCTTGATAAGGAAAAAAAGGTAAGTGGCATGGATTTAATCTTGATGTTGGTTGCAGGAGCCTGGGATGCTGTTGTTACATGCTTCTTTGTTGATACAGCCCACAACATTGTGGAGTACATCGAAATAATATGGAAAATTCTAAAAGATGGAGGAGTAAGGCTGAATCTATTTACTGCTAGTGCTTGGTATTAATTTTTCTCTCCATCTTGTTGCTGAATGCTGACCATGTGTGACTTTGTACTGCAATAGGTGTGGATAAATCTTGGACCATTGCTATATCACTTTGCCGAGGCATACGGAGAAAATGTAGTTTTTCACCTACTTACTATATTACATGGATACATACATGCTTGTTCATCGAATGGGATCAGTTTTCTGGCTTTCTAAAGTAGTCTGTAATTAACATGTCCAGGAGATGTCTGTCGAGTTAAGTTTAGAAGATGTGAAGAAGGTGGCTTTACATTATGGATTTATCTTAGAGGTTTGCGAAAATAAGTCTATTTTCCTATCAATTCATCATCTAATCAAAATTCAGGCTTTAATTTTATCCGGTGTTGCATGTACAGAAAGAGAGCACCATTGAAACAACCTATACAACAAATTCTCGATCTATGATGCAGGTATCTAACTTATCTGATTTTGATACTGCTCGTCTGAAAATGCATATACCATTCTGATAAATTGTTGATGGAACCAGAATCGATATTTTGCTGCATTTTGGACGATGACGAAGAAAACTGGAAACAACAGGTTGGAGAAAGATGATGCCAAATAATATAGGCAATTTCGTTTATTGCTACTACTCGGAAGCCACGCCTCAGAGGGATGAGCTACCGCCTGTCGGCCTTCTGAAAATGCATATGGTTGTCTGTCTAGCTAGTAATATGCAGTTAGCTGGGCGGGTATCAAAGCTGTTTACTGAAGCTGTCAATGCCTAAATTTTGTGAACTGCTGTTTTATGTCAAAATAATTTAGTTTTGTTTGATTTTCGACAATTATTACAGTAATATTTAAACAATTAAACAAGCATTGTAGTTAGCCACAAATATTTAAATTTAATATATTTGAGAAACAGTTGTTGAATTTGTGTGGTAAGCTCTTGCTGTAGGCATTGCATGAATATTTTGGGGACAGTTGCCAGTGCGATGTAAATAGGTTTAGTGAATAGTCTGAATGCTACTCTCTCCGTTCAAATCCAAAATACACATTTATTATTTAGGCACTATTTACAATTAGGGAGAATCTTCGATATTCTCAATAATCTATAAGAGAGAATATAGTCGTGTCGTATTTTGTTTTGCTAATGAAAAATGAAAGATATATTAATGGTGCAAAACGTATCTCGACAAATGTGCAGAAGGTAAATGTGTACTTTGGATTTGAATAGAGGAAGTATACACGAGTATTATGAAATAATGGGGTAAGTGTTAGAAATAGTTGAATACAGTAGAAAAGGGTTTGATTTAGCCGGCCGGCCTGAGGGTGATGGTGATGGTGATGGTTTTATTATAATACTACCTCCCATTCATTGGATTCCTACCATTTTATTAAAATATACCTCACATATATTCAATAAATGGTAGGAATCCAATGAATGGGAGGGAGTATGATTTATGATCCTTAAACATAGGTGTAATAGATGAGAGACGCTGCACGATCTTGGGACTGCATGCTTTAAACTACCTTCCTTCCATTACACCTCACCTAACCTCATCTAATCTAACCTAACCTATATGAAATACTCCCTCCGGTCATAATTTATTGCCCCATTTCATGATTATATGTGAGGTGTATTTTAATGAAATGGGGCAATAAATTGTGACCGGAGGGAGTATCATATCTCGGTAAGTCACCTTGGACTTTTGTCTTTCGTTTTGCTTTTATTTCGCAATATTAGTTATCTCTATTGAAATCTAGCATTTTTATTTTGTAAAATCTATCGTGTTTGGCTTTAAATTTGGGATGACAAGTACAATTAGAGAGCCCTAACATTTTTTTTTTTTTGCCAACGAGAGTTATGGTATTAGTTTGATCTGGAAGATGATACACTTACACGCGGTGTATGAAATTTTCATACACAACGAACCATATCGCGCCACGTGTCAAATCTAAAGTGATTAGTTTAGGGTTAGGTTAGTAATTTTACATCTTTAGTTAATTTTTAACCTTATTCTAGTTAACCTGATTTTAGAAAAAAAATTATTTTTATTTTTCATTTTTCATTTCTTTAAATATATATATTGTTAATATATTTTCAATTAATTTAAAATGTACAGTTATTTAAAATGATAACATTTTTCTGCTTTTCAAAAATATAAAATAATAATGATATTATTATTATTATTACAAGGTAAATGTATTAAAATAAATAATTAATAATTAAAACTTTCGAAAATAATATATTACTAAACATATCAAAATTTTCGAAAATGAAAATATATTAAAATTTTCGAAAAGATAAATAATATAATTACTAAACATATTACTAATTATATACTATATATATTAATAATTGGAAGAAAACGTAAATATCCATGAATTACTTTAAAATTTACGATGATTTTAATTAATTTTTGGGTTATATTCACGTTTTTTGACAAATATAAAAAATATTGATTATAAATATTTGTTCCATTTTGAAAAGATTATACAAAAATATTTAAGAGATCTATAAAAATATAGAAGGAAATGAAATAAAATATTAATTGAGAATATTCACTGTGTGCTTACATTGTAACTGATTTAATTAGTTAATTTTTTATATATTTACCCCTGTATGAAAGTAGTATATTTTCATATATACTAACCTAAATTAAGGGATCATACTAATCCTATTTTACAATAATATACTCCGTAGTACAATATTTGAATATATTAATCCAAGATATTAATATATTCTATATAATTACTAACACGTTAAGTAATTATATTATTTATCTTTTCAAAAAAATTAATATATTTTTATTTTCGAAAATTTTAATTATTAATTATTTATTTTAATATATTTACGTTATACTCCGTATATAATAATTATTATTATTATTATAATTATAATAATAATTGATTAAGATTTTAAAAAAGCGCAAAAATGTAATCATATTAAATAATTGTAAATTTTAAATTAATTGAAAATATATTAACAATATTATATAAATATTTCAAGAAAATGAAAAATGCAAAATAAAAACAAAAATAAAAAAGTTTCTAAAATCAGGTTAACTAGACAGAGGTTAACAATTAACTAAAGATGCAAAATTACTAATCTAACCCTAGACTAATCACCTTAGGTTTGACACGTGGCGCGATATAATTCGTTGTGTATGAAAATTTCATACACCGCGTGCAAGTGTAGCCTTTTCGGTTTGATCTGGTTTACTACTCCCACATAAGGCGTGTTTTCGGGGTTAATTTAATTTACTCAGCCTCTAAACCAACGATGAACCACCCTTAAAATGGTAGCTTCATCTAGAGTCAACAAAGAGGTTGCACTTGGTATATCGAGCTCCTGGATTTCATAAATAATGGACTATCTCAACCCGCTAATATTATTAGGGTAGACTAACCGCCCTTGAAATTGCGAAATCATTCGATTAAAGTGTACAATTTGTTTCTCGCGAAAGTAGCGATTGAATCCCTCCACTCTACTCTACTCAATTGTCTTAAAATCGATTCATAGGTTCTCTCAACACAACACAGTAACTTAGCTAAGTTAAATTAAATGACCAACTAGGAAAAAAAACAAAGAAGTTAGTAGTATTGATTTGACGAATGCTACGAAACAAAAGGGGAAATTGTAATGGGCATTCCTTTTGAAGGAATTGGAAGTGGATCCATGATAATAGCCTCATCATGCTCAACTAATGACCAATTATAGTTAGTAACAACCAAATGAACAAAGATTAGGATGTTAAGCTTAGCCAACTGATATCCTGCGCACATCCTTGGCCCCCCTCCAAATGCTAGAAACACATATGGCGCTGTCGTCTCCTCGAATCGACTCGGATCAAATCTCTTAGGCTCTTTGAAGTACTCTTCACTATATTGTGTCCCATAAACTGTCCATAGCACCTACATACATATGAAAATCAATCAATACCAAATCATAACCTTTGGTTCAGAAAGCCGCCTTGGAAACAAAGAGATAGAGAATACCTTCCATCCTTTGGGTACGGTGAACCCATCGAACTCAAAATCCTTGATGGCTCTTCTAAAGGACCCGAAAACAGGAGGACAAAGCCGCATGCTTTCACGCACTACTTGCCATGTATACTTCATTTCCTTCACGTCCTCCATTCCCAAACTCCCGTCTTTTTCACTCTTGTTTCCTTTTATTTTCATGTGCTCTGCTTCCAAGATCAATTCATAATAATTAATCAATCAATCAAAACTCCCATGATCGAAGTAGTAGAAGGAAGAGGGAGGGAGGGATTATTTGTGGTACCTTGAAGCAGCAAAGTGTAGCAATTTGGATGTTGAGCTAACATCCTGAATGTCATTGCAATGGCAAAAGAGGTGGTGTCATGAGCAGCAAAGATGAACAAAACCACATTGTCGATAACTTCGACCTCCGTTATTTCTCCTCTAATCAAAGCACCAACTAATCTCGACAACAATGACTTGGCTTCGGCTTCCCTCCTTGTATTTTCCTCTACGAGTCCCTCCATTTCCTTCCTCTTCAACCTCACCACACTAACCAGCTCTCTCTCGATCTCCTTCCTCGCCCTCTTTGCCCTGTAGAAACTCGTCCCTGGAACGTCCAAGGGCGGGGAGAAGACCCCTTCCAGGACCCTCTCGAAACAATTGAACAGCCCCTCTTTCGCCTCCATTTCCAGCAGACACTCGCACATTATAGTAAAGCTCAAGAATTTGGCCGACTTGTACAGGGTAACCACCCGCTTGTGACCTCCCCAGTTTTTGAGCAGGTAGGCCTTGATCACCTTAGAGATGGTAGGAGCTAGGGCTTCAAGCCCCGTGCCAGCTAGGCACGGGGCGAGGATAGCCCTGAGGGAGCGGTGTGGGTCCCCGGCCTTCTCCATGATGGAGTTGCGCCCCATGAGCTGGACGGAAGAGGAGGGCCAGGAGCTGACGACAAGCTTGAACTCGTTGGCCAGGAAGAAGCGGTTGGCTTCGACCCCGTTGACAATGATGGTTGGGGAGCCCATGAGCTTTGTCTTGAAGGTGTTGCCGTGTTTTTGGATTCTCGGGGTGATGAAATCCTCAAACAGTCGGTTCTTTTGTTGGGCTCTGTAGAATTCCATTGTTTCGCCGATGAAAGGGAGACCCATGTCTCCTGGTGGTAATCTAATGCCATTTTTCGATCTCTTCTGTGGTCGTCTTAGTAGTAGTAGTAGTAGGAATAAAATGCAGATTGATATTGATGAAGCAATGAGATTATAGGGTATTGAAAGGGGTAATGAGCTTATGTTGGGAGCCATTGAAGGGTGCACCAGCTACGCATATCATTTGAAATGCACCATTTTGTATATATATATATATATATATATATACACACACACATCATATTACAGCTAGCTATCTCAAATCAGTTGATCTTACTCGCACATATCCGTGTTAACGTTAAAACGCGTCAAATATATCCCGACTAGGAAGGAAATGCCAAATCTTTTGCTACAACTAGGTATGTGAGATTTACCTTATTGTAACTATTTGACACATAATAAACTTAAGACGGATATACACCCATCTTAAACAAGAATTTGCTATCTGAGATCTTCATTATTATTATTAATTAATTAATTAATTAGTTAATTATACTCCGTATTCATTATAGTTTTTTTTGGAGTTTGGAGCAGGGACAATTAAACACTTTTTAAAGTAATCAATACTTTATGAGCTTACCCAGAATTCAGAACTATTCAGCACACACGGTATTATGGAATATACTGTATTAATTAATTGATGAGGAATAATTAATATGGATGCAATCAAGTGTTTCAAATTATATAAGACATATTGACACCATTTAAAAAGGCAGTAACAGTGTTTCATTGAAGGGTGAGAGGGACGAGGGTACGTACTCTAATTAAGGTAGAGGGTCCAACTAACTATAGTTCGATTCTCATTTCGTTAAAAAGTATATATATATAGTGCTGTTGGTGTAATGAGTGATCTGCTATGGCCTTGGACTGTGTAAAGCCTACTGCTCTTTGATCTTTAGAGATTTTAACAAAAAAAAAAAAAAAAAGTACTACATTTATTATGTTTACCATGTGTTTAGTTGCGAGCTAATAGTTGGTACGAGTATGTTGCATTGTTGCATGAAGACTTGACCTCAATAGTTGAATGGTGTGTAGGTTCTCATTACTATGGGACTTCATTTTTTATGGAAGATGTAAAAAATTCATTGAATCCGTGAATAGGACAATGTGTTATACGGAGTACTAACTTAACAATGGCCCCACCAATTATGCTTTTGTCTTATCTAACTATTTGGTAGTTATTTGACCCGTTATATGTTTGTGACGGATATCTCCGTCACAAACAAGAATTTGTGCTTATACTCGTAAGATAGTCTCAACTAGTTATAATGGAATACACATACACATACACATACACATATACGGGATTCATTGACTTGCTTGAATGAAAAACAATTAACAATAATAAAGAAAATGAATAATTAAGCAGAATTAAAAGCCCATGTGGTGTGGTGAAGGAGTGTGTTTGGTTTGGTTTCACTTGAGAAGGCAGTAAAGGGAGGATGAGGAGGAGGTTTCGTGGGAGTATGTAGTCAAGTTGATGAATTTTAAGCAACAGTCTTTCTTTTCAAATGTCAAGCTTCCTCGTCAACAGCTAATATTGAATCACTCTTACTCTACAACCAATCTGCATTTAATCTTTAATCTTGGTTTCCACTTTACTTGCTCTTTTTTCTTTCTTTAATCTCTTCCCTATTAACAAGTAACAACCACCCTGGCTACTATGGTCTGTCTACACTGCCACTCTAGATCAGGCATTTCCACACGACGCCTCGGCCTGGGCTTCGTGTCCAACCCAAGTTTTGGCACCCCAACCCTATTTCACATACGTGACTTGTCGGCCATCAACTATTAATCGCTATAATCTGTGGCTACCTATATTATATACGATCGAGATATTAGAGCGTTCCCATAAATATTTTCTTGATCCTGAAAAACAAAAAAAACTGTACTGCAATTCCTTCAACGGGTAACATTGATGAAGCTTGAATTATACGATCGGTGAGCGGACTAAGTGAACCCTTGTGGCCAAACGCATCACTAAGGGATTCTTAAAAACACTTTTTTTTTTTTGTTAATATACAGATCATTACATTTGGTAATAGCACAACCTGTTCCCATCAAAATAAATAATTACCTATTTAGACATCAAAAAAAAAAAAAAAAAAAAAAAACAGACTCGTATCATCGTATGTATAAATAACACAACATCAATGACAACATAATCATTTTTAAAACGTCTTTCCCAGCAAAATAATGAAGTTGACTTGCAACTCGTGAGCCCAATTGAAACACATCCTCTTAATTCATTTGTTATCAATTTAATGCTGTGAGTTCCCTAAAATGTGGACAAGCACTAGCTGTGGCCTGTGGTAGTTAGATGACCCGTTAGTCTTGATTGTGATGGAAGTATCCATCGCATCGCTATAACGGGTTAAATAATGACCGTTTAGGAAGAAAATGACCAAGCATGAGTACGACTTACTCGTATGTGATTTGCTTTTATCCCTTTTCTATTTAAATGACTATTATTTGACACGTCACATTAATATGACAGATACGACCGTAGCAAACAAGAATTTATGTTAGACGAGTTCTAGGTTACTATTCTATTCTATTGGACATTCTCATGATGAATAAACTAGTATTTCAGTTTGAGTTAAATCATAATCTATTTGCAACTACAACCTGGGAGACCAGATTTATTTAGATTCTCATAATTCTGTGACCCTCAAGAACTTGTTCCATCCATTAGCTATGCAGAATAACTCCGACGCACTGTCAAATTAACTTTGAGCCAACCAGGGTGTCGAGTTTCCACAAATAAATCCAACTCCCAGAACTACAAATTCTTGTTTGTGATAGATATATTCGTCACAAACCGGTGACGGGTCAAAGAGGGTAAATAAGATAAAAAGCAGAAGCAAAAGACAGTGATAGTTGACTCGTTAAAACCTTATGACTTTATACCCCTCTGCTAGACATTTTGATTAATTACATCCAACATTGATTTAAAGTAGCACCAGGAAAGACACGGGCAATCAAATTCACTTATCGGGTGAGGTTTTGGATGGCAAGAATAGGTAAAACTTATGATGGCAGGCGATTCATACAAAAATTAGTGACCGCCACCCTGCAAAGTGAGAATTTCACTTCACTATCAACTCAACTTTACCAACTTGATACAAAATCAATTCAACCAATATGAATTTACCATAGCATCGTTATTAATTTTAAAAGCTAAAACATCAGGCGGGCGGGGAATATGGGGGGGGGGGGAATATTTTGAACTTACTATCGTTGCTGGGAGAGTTGAACCATGCTTCACGCCTCTCATCTACCCTTGTTAGAATACGGACGTAACAGTACCAGGTAAAAGTCTAAAACAAAGCCAAGAATAAAACTTTACTTCTATCCAACTTGCTAAGACTTTATATAAGGAGTACCAAAGAATTTCAGTTTCTTTCAGCAGGTAGACTTTCACAAACTTGGTGAAATGCAGAGAACCAAGACAAACATCCAGTTGACATAGAGCAATCTCAAAAAAAGGATGGATACATAGTTTTCACCCTTTTCCTCGATGTTCTTCATGAGCCAAATCTGAGTAAAAAAAAATTAAAAGTTGAATGGATAAGCGGAAATGGATTTAAAGGTTGACATCAACAATGCCATTCCGCATTAGATTGCAAGCTATATATACATAACACTTCCTCAAACTTGCTCCTTTATCCCCAATAATTATTTTTGTGAGGAGTTTGAAAAATGGGCTAATTGAGCAAAATAGAGGAATACGCTTCAGTACCAGACATACTTGTAGGGTTAACACATTTACAATAGTAAAATAGAGCGAAATAGAGGAATACGCTTCATTCATTTCCACTGTCTCTATCACATTGGAGAGTGCAAACTAGTTCTAAAACTTCAAGAACGGTCCCTTCAAAGTCCAACTCGTGGATCAAGTTTTTCTCTTTACACCCCTATAACACGACATGAGCAGGGGGATTGACCCAATACCATGTGCGCTGAAGAAGCAAACTTTAATCCATTTCGAGAATATTTACTATGGGTTGAATGGTCCCTTCCTCTCTCCTAAGACTTAATTTCTTGTCTGTCAACCGAGGAAAATAGCTCAGGCGTTACCTTTAAAAGCAACCGAGGAAGATAACTCAAAATTTTTATAATGTTATCTACTTGGGCTAGGCTAAACGCCAACGATTAAACTGCCACAAGTAAAGAATAAAGGAAGACTAAAAAATGCTACTCTCACACAGACTAAAATCATCTGTAAAATAGAGATAGCACACTAATACTACACCTTCAAAATAGAGACAGTACCTACTTTGGCAATATTACCCCTTCAAGTGGACAAGGGAGGGTAAGGGATTTGTTTGGATGGGTAACTTGACAAGTTTTTTGTGGCCATATATAGAAATGGAATGAATTCAAAAAAATTAGCCGCTTACAAAAATGATGAATACAAAAATGGAAGAGAGTAGGCTTTAAAGTACCGTAGCTCCAGTACTACACCATTTACAAGCAATTATAATGAATTGATTACTGTATTACTGCACTTCAGTTACCCACTAAAGTGGGCATCAATTCAAGAAAAGTCGGCCAATTATATATCGTCACTGAATAGTGGAGAGTTGAGAGTATAAGAAAATAAAAGGAAAGACAATAGTTGTTTATTGTAGTTAGTCTACAAACAAAGAAAAATAATCAGAAGGAATAATGTTTAATGTAATTGTAGCATAATTCATATGAGTGCTCGCTAATTACTAAAAGCTACGAGAATTACAATTTAGCAGTTCAGAAAATGTAAAAGGCTTGACAGAAGTGGCTGTTTTTAATGCATTTAAGGATTTTATTGAAGAGCCTAAGACAGTTACCTAACTTGTCTCTAAGGTTCCACAAACTGAGCAAGCTAAAAACTATAAATGTAATCAACAGTGAAATCACCTTTTCGCAAAACTAACAACAGTGAGTCGGTGACCAGAAGTATACCACAAGAATTGTAACCTTTGTTCACTATTTTTTTTCTTACTTACCTATAGATGTGCTCAAACCTTTTAACATTGACCTCACACCATTAAAATAAGACACACTTATCTTACACCACATAAGTAGCCCCTCCAAGGCTCCAACCTTCAAATGAGCAACTAGGCAAGGTTCTAACCAGTAATCAGAGCATACTGAAAAATACTAGCCTCACTGCACTAATCATTTGTTTAACTTATATTAAGATATCCCTCACAAAAAATTTGGAAAAGTAATATTCGTTGAAAAGAAACTCTCCATCAATGTAATTACAGAACATCGTTCTCTTTAAAGTTTACAAGCCCCAAAAAGCATTATTCAACAACTAAGTGTAAAATACCCTAATCAGGCACAAGAACTTCATGGTGAGAGAACATTTTCAATTTCTAATGTAATTGGAATTTTGGATTAAGTTCGAATATAAACCTATGACAAAAATCACTTGTAATCAGTCACAAAAGGAAAACATAAGCATGCCCAAACCACTTACAGATGGAATCTACCCTAAGAGCCCAAAACGGATATATATAGGGGCGAGATCTTGTGCGAACCGTACGAACTAGCTAGATACACTTATTAACAACCTAGTAACACTTATTATTACCGTAGTTACTTTTAAGCATATCAGATACACTAGTTCTAGGATCCTTAGAAGTGTAACAAGGCTAGTAATAAGTGTATCCACCCATACCACTGTCATCACCTCACCACCAACGACCACTCACCCACTCACTGCCCCGCCACCACTACAACTACCACACCACTCACCACTACAACCACCACACAACCCACCATAGGCGACAAAACTCACACCATCACCGCCTGATTTAACCCACCACTTGACCACCCACCCACCCACTAACCTCATCGGGTCCTCTCCACCCCACGTCACCTGTCGTCGCCGACATCAAGAGATGTAATGTTGACATCAAGGTAATCACCTGATGCCATTTCACTTCTTCGACGGTCAGACTTCTGTCCAATAGTCCAATTTAACCTCTACGTCATCCTTACCTCGATCAAGATCTGGCCGATTGAACACTCACCCATCTCGTAGTGTGTAAATCGAAACTCAATAATACTTTGATAACCAAAACTCACGCACTTTCACAGATTTTGGTAGGTTGATGCGACAAGGACAATCAAATGGCGGCGACACGGAGGATAGAGAAGGGGAGAGTGAGGGACAGAGAGACTCAAGAAAGGTTTACTGGGGAATAGAGATAACATGCGTAGCCAGTGTAGGTGTCGCTGACGAGTAGCAGTGACCGGACTCCGTCAGAGCTCTGATGGTGGATGTGTGGAGCAAATGACAGTGACTGATGAAAGGGGTTTTTATTGATGTAATCGTAGTCGCTCATTTGATTTAATCCTACAGATTTTAAGAGTTTGTATTGCATATTAGTTCGAATGAGATTCTAATTCTACATACACATGACACACCCATGGGCCATAGGCAAGTAGCCATCTATTTTACAACAATAAGGGCATAAATACTTCAATCTTTTCACCATTACATGAAAACTTAGTTACTTTTGTGTTGGAATCTTATGTAGATATGAACAATTGATTACAGTATTATTCCTATCACGTACTCTCTTAAAACATGTTTCACACCATTTCTCAAAATCTTCCTATATTTTAAAAAATGTAGTGAACTTGTGTAAATAGAAGTGAGTAAGAAAATACAGCATGGTATTTGTTCGCAACTATCTCAAAGTTGCAAAAGCCAGTTGCACACTTGCAACCCAATCAACTAAGAAATTTGAAAATTTTAAGCTAAAATTGTCGACACTTTTTCTTGATTAGTATGCGTATAGTGCATTACTTGTTCGACCCCGAAAATATTTGGAACCAGGATCCACCCTTACTACCACGTATGAGCTGTTACAATAAACAACTATGGCATTGTCGGAAAAGAGTAGAAGAGCAAACATAAGCAGCATTTATGAATTATGATTATACCTCACTCGAGCACAACAGTGGCGCCAATGGCCTTCATCTTCTCAACGATCTTATCAGCCTCCTCTTTGGGAACCGCGGTCCTCAACACGGAGGGCGCCTTCTCAACCAGCTCCTTGGCCTCCTTGAGCCCTAAATCCGTGAACGTCCTAAGCTCCTTGATGATTTTAATCTTGACTCCTGTTTCGAACCCAGCTTCGAGCTTCAAATCGAAGCAGGTCTTGGCTTCTTTCTTCTCCACCGCCGCATCCGCCGCCCCCGGCGCCGCAGCGCCGGCGCCCATTCCCCGGAGACTGAAGCCCATCCCGGGCATCATAAGCGAGACCATGGGCATGTCCTTCACTTCCAATTTCGTCCCCAACAAAGCCGTGAGATCAGCCACCTCCATCAGGGTTAGATTTGAGATTTCATCTGCAATGGCCGAGATTTTGTCGGATGATGGTAGTATTGGCGGCGGAGGCGGGGGGGATGGTGTTGATTGCTGCTGGACTGCCGAGGTGTTGTAGCTGCTTTGATTGAGGAAAAACCCTAGAAATTGGGGGTTAGGGTTTTGGCGAGTGATATTGAGATTGTGAGAAATCAGTCGTAAAATCCTCATTTGGAATTGGGGATGCGAACAAGTAAAAATGGAGTGGAGTGATGAATTGAAGATCGAAATTGGGATTTTCACACAATGCTTAAACCCTCGGTGTTCTCAGTCCTCGCCCTTCACTCTACTCCACCAAGGTATTGATGTGAGTTGATATGAACTTTGAAACAAGAATATGGAGTAGATTAGTATTCTGAAATGGAAAGTAAATAAGTGACCAAAACAGAATGAAAGGTGAGTTTTAAGGATGAATAAACCGTAACCAAGGATAGTATGCTAGGTGAAGTAGACCTATACTCCAACAAAACGGTTGCTAGATCAAACACTCGATTGAAATAGCGAGTTTAGAGCTTGTAACGCGACTTACTCTAGACTTTGTCTTGTAAACAACAAGGACGTAAAAGAAAAGCTTAGCTTTACTCAGGTTTTTGATATGCAAATTGGATGATTTATTCATTCAAATAGATGGCTATATATAGCCTACAACAAGACCCTTAAACCGGCTGGTTAGGGTGACAAAAACAAAGCTTACACCTTATGTGAACTAGGAGCTAATAACAATGCTATGTAAACTAGGAGCTAATAACAATGCTATGTAAACTAGGAGCTAATAACAAAGCTCTAACAAAGAGCATCAGCCACGGCACACTTGTGTGAACATGAAGCCATAAACAAAGCTTGAGGATGTGCACACTATGTGAACACAATCAGCCTCAAACACCTTCATAACTTCAGCCCACTTCCCATGCTTGAATGAGTGTGAACCCAAGTTAATGTCTTCATATTACCTTGATTATTTGCTCCTTTATTCAGCTCACACACGAGCTAGCTCACTAATTGTAGTAGGCACACTACTAAGCTGGTAAGAGGTGCTAGTGTGGCTGAACTAAGAACAAGAGGAGCTAAGGTGACTTTATTGAACTCTTTTGTAGCTCCTTGATTCGGATCAGGTATGAAAAAAGGTTACCGGCCGACGTTTATTTCGCAAAAAGATACTCATAAACTTGATATAAAAATCAAATCTATGTATTACGAGGTTGGGGGCGACAGTGACGGCGTGGTCGTTATGGCGGGGTGCAAAAGGGTCCGTGAAAGGTGGGCCCCGGAAATTGCTGAAGTGAAGGCGGCAGAGTGGGGCTTGAGGCAGGCTTTGGACGCGGGCATAAGACAGGTGGTCCTCGAGAGTGACTCGTATAACGTGGTCAATGCGATTTTGGAGGGTGGGACTTGGAGGAGTCCTATCGGACTTTGTTTTGACGAGATTAGACGGTTACTTAACTCCTTTGACTGTTCGTTATGTAAGCACACTAAAAGGGGGTAATGCTGTTGCTCATCTCATGGCTAGAAGTGATGTTGAGATTGCTAGTTCCTCAGTGATGTACTCGAACTTTCCGCAAGCCATTTTGGATCTTGCGACTATTGATTTAATATAGAACCCAATCGGGGTTTCCCTCAAAAAAAAAAGGTTCACAACTTCTTACTTGTCACGGTCATATATGTTGTAAGTGTGCGACGGGTCAAACACTATCCATGTGAGTAGATAAGACAAAAGCAAATGCCTACCAATATTTTGTCTTATCTACCACATGGATAGTATTTGGTCCGTCGCAGTCACAAGCAAGACTTGCTGCATGAGGTTTAGAGTCGGTTTGTGTCATTTCCTCCCATTTTTGCCATGCTCAAGGTACATGTTTCATGATTTGCAGATATTTGAAACCGATGAGTAAAAAGAGCTTGACAAATATCAAAGTCGAGCGAAAAGTCAAGCATGTAAGCCAATCTACACAAAGTTAGGCCGATAGACAAAGCGGAAGACTTGAGAAGAGAGCCAATCGGCCTATGTAGTATGTCAATCGCCCAAATTTACATGTTGATCAACCAACTAACACCATTCGATCATCAAGCTCGACGTTGGTCAGTTTCAAACATCAATATCTTTTGTTCTAACGCTCTGATGAAAGTGATTCAAGTTGCAATTGAAATCTCTTTCTCTTAGCTTTCGAATGGTAGGTCACACATCCAAATCCAGTAAATAACGAAGAAATGGCAAGCGTTTGAATTTGAGCGTGCAATGCGGAGAACGAAGACTTATGTCGATCGACCAACAGTTGATGTTGATCGGCATAGAAGGTGCGTCGATTGTGTTGACCGGCATAGAAGACATGTTGATTGGCTTAAAGACAAGGCCAGTCGGCTTAGGTGTAGTGCTAATCGGCCAAGTTAGATGCTAATCGGCCACCAATATTTGTTGATCGATGATTGTTATATGAAGGACCCTAATCGGCATAAGGGTAAGGCTAATCGGCCAGAAGTGCGTGGCAATCAACATTCTTCACATGTTGATCGGCGAGAAGACGAGCTTGATCGACTCACATCTAAGCCTATCGACAAGAAACTCTATCTTTCCCCACCTTGGCTGCACGCTTTTTTTACCCACTAACTTTACGTAACTCTGATTACTTGATTAATATAAGACTTACCTTTCATCAAAAAAAGAAAAAAAAATTACGTAAAACCTGTTAAGTTAGTGGGGATGATAGAGTTAGGGTTCATTTGGTCACCACCTCATTTCATGGAAAATTGAAATTCATGGGAATTTGAAAAATGGATTCTTGTTTGGTTGCCCAAATCATGGGAAGTGAAAGTTACCACATAAATTCACTTCCTCCATCATGTGGGAAGTGACTTATCAAGTCCCCTTGGTAAGTTAAACTTGTTAGGAAATAAGTGGCTAGCAACTGTCCTTTTGGGCCTTGAATTGATTTGTTCCTAATATCTTTCCTAAAGTTTATCTTCTTGTTTTGGTAACATAAGATTGTTTGGTTTCAGGAAAGATTGACCTTTGTTTCCTAATTAGTTTAGGTGACTAGCTTAGGTGGAATAATACTATATAAAGACCTGACTAGTTTCTAGGTTAATTAGGACAGAGAGATGATTTGAGAGCACAATATAGAGGGCTGATTTGTGAGGTTTTTGTTAGGGAAAAACTCAGTTTGTTCCGAGTCCCTATTATTTGGTGGTTCTATTGATCTTGTCTTCGTTGGAGACCGTTGGAGTTTGTTCGGATCTTGGTTGGCCGCAAGATCGTTTGTCCTTCGTCTCGTCGGTGAGTTCGTCGCAGGTCGAACTCAATCTGGGTAGTCTCTTTCCAGTTTGAGATTACTATCTGGTTGGTAGAATTGGTAGTACTTCTGGCTTTAGCTGTGAGCTATTAAGCGCGTGTATTACAGTCTATTGTTGTAATATATCTCCACAATAGTGAATTTGTTCTCCTTCTCGGTGTGGACGTAGCCAGTGATTTTGCTGGCGAACCACGTAAATTTGTGTGTCAGTTTATTATTTGTTTTGTTCTTCTCGCATAATTAACAAACCGTAGGTTACGGGATGCCTCCGTTACAACAAAACTCACCACATCAATTGAGTTCCCGCATATGAATCAAACACATTTTACTAAGGGCTCGTTTGGTTCACCATGGAAAGATAAAGTTACCAGGAACTTAAATTTACATGAATTTTTATTTCATGGGAATTACAAAAATCCACATTTCATACTCATTTTTACCCTTTTATTATGAATTTGAGCGAACGTCTTATTACGTAAGTTTTATATCGACGACTCCTTAGTCGGACTCGATATACGATGGATCGAGATGGTTAGTTTTCGCTAGGATAAGTCGGGACGAGATATCGAGGCTTCAGGATCAAGTTAGCATCACAGTTTAGTCTCGAACGTTGCTTGTCTGAGCGTCCACGGTCAGGCGCCTGAACATCAGGCCGCCTCACCTCAGGCGCCTAAGTTCCAGGTTGCACCCTTTCGTGCGTCCGAGCCTCTGTCCTCTGGTCAATACGTAGCTGATTAGAGTTTGTCCAATTATTTGGTCTACGGTTTCAATTTACGTTTCTATTTACGAGTTCGTTTATAGTTTACGTTACCGTTTCTAGCTAACTCTATAATATTATATTATTACTTGTCGTATTGTGAATTCTGGTTTGTATTCCGCCCGCTTAATTTGTAATTTACTTTCAAGTTATTTATTTCCGTTGCATGGCATTTACCGCTTTTTAAATGAACCCACATGCTAAATTCAACTCCGACATATTTTAAGATGCAATAAACGACGTAGTGAGCACGTAACTCGCATGTATATCCTAAAATAATGGTTGTCATACATTTTCATCGTCTTACTAACGCGCGCACTTAAACATCGATTGATATCTTAGTAGAGGCCGCTAAGTGCATCATCGTCTTACTAACGCGCGCACTTAAACAACGATCGATATCTTAGTAGAGGTCGCTAAGTGCGGGCGGGGTTGGGTGTTCTTCGTGGGCTTCCCAACACGTATCTTCACCCTTTACTCAAAACCTTAGGTTTCCGGATGACCAAAACCATAGGCAACGAGAGTTATTCGATATATGATATTCGATAACTCGACATCGGTATCGTTATGCAAATGGACGAACCCCACAAGCTCTAGTACTATAAGGCAAGCCGTGCTTTGTGCGCGATACGCCTAAGTATAGAGTGAGTTCGAACGGGTCCGAACTCCCACAAAGTTCGGTGGCGACTCCAACTTCGATTTAAATTTCACTCCGAGAACAATCTTACCACGAGATTCATTCGTCTACCCAAACCCGTGCGTGGCCGCGGCGGGGTGGACCTACATCATGTCCACAATTTAGTTGTAATTTGTTACTACGGAGTAAAAAATATATGCTATTAAAATTTTATTAATGTAACTCAGGGTTTGTATAACCAACAACGATTTTTTATTGAAACTTATTTTATGTTGTGAAAGTAAGAGAGAAGAGAAATTAGAGAGAGATAAAGAAGGAGAGAAAATCAGAGAGGTGTTTATTCATCCCATCAAGGGGCATATATAAAGTACATGGTACATCTAGGGTTACATTATAATGGGTTATAAGGCCCGATGGACATCCACATATTATGTTTCGTAACATTCCCCCTTGGATGTACATCACTAAAGAAAATGCCTCGTTAAAACCTCGACTAGAAAAACCCAGTGGGAAAAACACTAGTGAAGGAAAAAGAGTACATAAATCTTCATACACGCATAACAGACTGTCTCATTAAAACCTTTCCATGAAAAACCCAGTGAGACAAAACCATGGCTTAGGAAAAAGAGTACAGCGCGTGGTTACTCCCCCTCATAATTAATTACACAACTTTATATTTAATGAAAATAATTCATGTCTTCATGGAACTTCACGATGACGTTGAAATGGATTGTAGTAAGTGTGGACATGACGTAGGTCCACCCCGACGCGGCGAAGCGCGGGTTTGGGTAGGCGAATGAATCTCGTGGTGAGATTGTTCTCGGGTTCGAAATTTAAGTCAAAATGGAGTCGCCACCGAATTTTGTGGTTATTCGGAACCATGCGAGCCCACTCTATGTCGTCATGGGCTATACACAAAGTAAGCCCACTTCGATTTCAGAGCTTATGGGGCTCGTCCCTTTGCATTGCGATACCGATACCATCTACACCGGTAATCGTGTAAAGAATGACTCTCGTTCGCCAAGGGTTTCGGACATCCGGAAACCAAAGGTTCTGAGTAAGGGGTGAGGGTACGTGTTGGGAAGCCCACGAAGGACACCCAACCCCGCCCGCACATGGCGGCCTCTACTAAGACATCGTTCGTGTTCGTGTTACGCGCGCTAGTAAAATAATGAAATGATATGCAAACAACGTTTTGTCTAAACATGCGAATTTTGCGTTAACTACGTCATTTAATGCATCTAATTATGGGTCGAAATGGTTTAGCATGCGAGGTTCATTTATAAAGCGTAAAAGCAAATAATAAATAAAGCTCGAAAAAAAGGAAGTAAAAAGCGTACAAGCTACACGGGCGGAAATACAACCCGGACTTCACAATACGACATAAACAAAATAGCGTAAAACAAAAATAAGAAACGGACCCATATGTAAACTAGACCGCGAAATTATGTAGATGGACTACCTCGCTTAGATACGTATTATGTCACATATTAAGCAAAGGACGGAAATATGAGATTGCGGCGTATTGCTAGCCTAGTCTCACATTCCGTAGTCTTGTCCCGACTTATCACGTAAAGTGGTCAAAGTCGTTCTACGTGTCGTGTCATGTGTAGCGTTTTGAAAAATGATGAAGGGTCGGTCAACGGTCTAAAGTCGATAAGAACGGGGCTCGGAATATGTGTCCAAGCCCTCGGGTTTCTGAGTTGCCAGACCCACTCGACCGAGTCATTGATTGACTCGACCGAGTGCGCCATTAACGTGGCTACTGCCCATATTTTGGGAGGTTACTCGATCGAGTGCCTTATGGCACTCGGTCGAGTGCATCATTTATGGGGCTACTGCCCTGTTTTTGGGGTGCAACTCGATCGAGTGGCCTATGGCACTCGGTCGAGTGCCCCCTGTACGAGTGTTGATTTACTCGGTTTTATGACTTGAAATCGATGATCGGCCAAGCCAAATACAAATATCGCATGATTTGTATTCGACTCGGCCTCCGGTACTATAATCGTATATGAACGACTATAATACCGTCACCGGGGTTTTTATGAAAATGTTTGTGTTAGATTATGAAACTTTGAATTAGTAACGAGATGCATCCCTCTACGTCACGACATCGAAACTAACCCTTTCGGGTTATGTGATGTCGATATTCGTGTCAACGGGTCTCGAACTAATTATGGAAATGGAGTTGAATATGTTCAACTACGACGAATCACGATCTCGTCACGCCCTTGAGTACATTGGGGCGGGGCTCCTCAAAAGGGCTCCACCTCCGTCGTTGCTCGTAAAGGTATTAGACGGATCGAATGTGATTATCGTAGTTCAACATTTCAAAACCGACTTTTGGTATTAATATTATACGTACGCGGTATTAATAATATGATGACGATAAAAGCGAAATAAATTGAAAACATAAAAAAAATGGAAATGTTAGTGTAAAAGTTAGTGTTACTACGACACAATAATATGAAAATGCGTGTAGAAATGATATTTAAAAGAGATTAAAAAGGAATTTGGAACACCCTCAACGTACATGCTAGTATGGACCTCGGAAACGGACTCGTGAACAGCGACAAAGCTTTAGGAGTATCGAGGAATGCGCGCGAGTTATGGTGTGTAGGTGTGTGTGTGTTGCGTTGGATTATCGAGGGACTTGACTCGGTTTTTTGGTGTGTTTTGCTTAGGGTTTGTAGTGTAGATTGTAGGATGAGTGTAGGGTGAAGTGTGACTGAAAATGTAGGGCAAAATGATGGTGAAAAGTTCTGAAAAAAGTTGGCAAATGCATGGGAATGAGTCGGTATTTATAGACGTTTCCCACGACCTAGGGGCACTCGATCGAGTGGCCCTAGTGCACTCGATCGAGTGCCTTAGAAAATGGGCCAAGCCCAGTACGAAGTGCCCCACTCGACCGAGTGGGTCAATCCACTCGATCGAGTGGATCAGTTGGGTGAGAAAAATAAGGAAGACTTGGTCTTTGTTGGTTGGGCTTGTTTTTTGAATTCGAATTTGGGCGCTTAAATGATTTCAGCTGATTTCTGAGACGGTTTTGCCTTTGACCGGGTTTTGACCCGGTCGCCAAAAGACGGGATATATTTTTGGTGTCGGTTTTGGCCCAAATTAGTCTTATTTGACTCGGAATGGTCCGCTGGGCCTGAATTTGAGGTCTGTTTTGTGAGATTTTACTCCGCTAAAAAGTCCATGTCGGATATTATGAATTTCGAGTCCAAGTCCGAGTACACTAGTCACGTTGACGTCCAATCATCATCGGGTGTTTTTCGGAGACTACCATAGACACGTGGCAGTCAAAATGCGGGTGTCTACAGTAAGTGACAAACTTGGTATCTTCAATCAATAAGAATCTTTGATAAGTTCAGTATCATATTTCTTCGGAACTTGCAATCTGGACATAGTCATTTATGACTCCTTGATGTATAACCAAATATGTATCTCGTCATTGAAATTATGATGATCATAACTATAGCGTATTAACACGTCTATAGCGCTGCCTCGTTAAAAACTTTGCTAGGAAAAACCCAATGGGACAAAAACCTAGTCGAAGGGAAAAAGAGTGTAGCTAACATTATTTCTCAACTGATTATCTTCAGGAGAATCAATCAATACGATTTTATCTTATAATTGATCTTTCTTGTCATTGTACGGATTGACATACTTATTGTAGCATTTCACTACATTATTTTCCAACTATTATGGCGCTTCTGGACCATAAAGTATTTTCACAGGACAAGAAATTTAATCGTGTATGATTTCTCATACGCTCAAACTTCAAGCTGAGACAATAAAATCGTGCATTCACACCATATCACATGCATGTTGAATGCGCTCATAGATACACTTACGTGTAGAGGTTCATATATACTTAATCACGAGTCCTTCAGGAACTCATTCGATCAACCACTGTTGATAATTTATAATATAAGCTCCTTCCCGGAGTACTTATCAATCTAGGAGTATGATCTCCTTTTTAAACATATATCCTGCAATATATAACAATAATAATCTCGTGCAACATGTAATACGAACAATGCCCTATAGTGTATATATTCTAAACTACTAATGCTATGATGTAATTTTAACTAGTATGCAACGATAAAATAACTATATTACATGCACATGAGACTCAGATGCAAACTGTACAGTATATTCACCAATATTCATAATTGGATTGACTTCATGTCAATACGTGGACTTTTAAGTCCATGAGCTCAATCTTAACCATAGATTGTACGTCAACAATCAAAATGGATTTTTTATATAAGATCTGATAAGTGTCATTTGTAGTGCTTATTTGTAGTATTTTGGTCCCATTTTCCTTGTATAATCGCTCCTTGGGAGCGGTTTATGGGCTTCTTATGTTTCCTTTAGCTCGTTTCAGGTTCCCGAGACCATTCATGAAGAGTTGGAGTGATTCCGACTCTATACATACACATTTTGGAGCCAACGAAGCTAAGGAACGATGACTCGATGCCTTGGAATCGACCCCGAGACCTTGGGACCCAATCCCGAGCCTCCGAGACCCGATCCCGAGTCCCGAGAATCGATGAGAAGGCCATGAGAACCAAGGAGGGACCGAAAAGTTCATATTGGAGGCCTACAAGACTATTCCCGATCGGGTATGGCCTCATCCCGATCGGGAATAAAGAGGAAAGCAAAGACCGGCCACTGTGGGGTGTTCCCGATCGGGATTCCCACTTTCCCGATCGGGATACACTTTCCCGATCGGGATTTCCCACTTTCCCGATCGGGAAAGTCCCAGCTCAGCCCGTGCTTTGTTCCTTCCTTCTCCTTTCATTCTTAAACCCTATATATACCCCCCTCTTGTATTAAGACCAGGTTGCATGTTATTTTCTTCACCTCTCCTTAAACCCTAGATAGTTTTAGGTCAGATTAGATTAGATTAGTGTAGATTAGTCGGTAATTAGTTAGTTAATCATAGTTTAGTACTTGTATTAAGGGATTCTTCAAGAATCACCCAAGATTGACAACCTAGGGTGTTTGTATTGGATTCTTCTCATTAATGCAAGTTTCTTCCTTTCTTCTTCCTCTAGTGTGGTATAATCCTTCCTCCTTTCTCTTATTCTTGTTTTGTTCTTCCAAGTTTCAATCTTTGTTCATCTTAATGTTTGTAGTTCATCGTTTTCATTAGTTTGTTTATGTTTGTTTTGGTTCTTAGTTTGATTCATCTTGTTTTTGTTAGTTATAGTTTGATAATGATAGAGTAGTGTTCTTGCTAGGGTTAGTAGGGTGATTAGGGTGTTAATTGGGTGATTAAGGGTTTGTTAGAGATGATGGGTGGAAGATTTGGGTTTCTTCTTGGTTTATGCACATCACATGTTTGTTGAATTGCTTGAAAGACTAAGTAGGTTGGAATGCTTGTTTTTCTTGCCTTTCTTTGTGGGTGTTAGTTTGTTGTGGGTTCGGTTCCCTCATTAAGTTGCGAGAGCCCGGTGAGGACGACCCCTAGGTCAAGTCTAAGTTGCGAGAGCCCGGATTGGACCTAGGACCATAGCGCGCTAGAACCCCGTTTGTCGTGTGTGTCGCCTCGATGGGTTCTAGGTGGAACCTCTAGGTTGGTCTAAGTTGCGAGAGCCCGGATCGACCTAGATCACCCTACTACCTCCTCCTCTCTAGTTCTCCCTCGACCACTCCGTTACCCCTTTGACCCCGACCTAATCCTAGCCCTTTTTCCTTGTTTGCTTTCCTTAGTCATAGTCCTTAGTCTAGCTCTCTTCCCCTTCTATCATTCTTTAGGATAGTTTAGTCCGTTGACCGAGTCTAGTTTTTAGGCGACCTTAGTCTAGGCTATACATTACCGTCCCCGTGGATTCGACCCGACTTGCCCTATCTACTTTAGGAATAGCCGGTTACTTTATTTGATCGGTGGGGATTCCGCGACAAATCCCTTCCCCATCAATTTGGCGCCGTTGCCGGGGACGGTGCATTGTTTAGACTTTGTTTTCCTTTTTGCTTGACTTTGTCCTGTGTTTTGTGTTTTCTTTTTCTTTTTGGTTACTTTGCTTCTTGAGTGTGTGCGGTTTATTTCTCTCTTGTCTAGTGCCCAAAAAGCACTAGGCTTCTCACGTTTGTTCTTAGTCCACAGTTTGTGCTTAGAGGTGGTGACTATCTTCTTCTTGCGACTCAGAGCCGCTTTAACGGACGGTTGCTAGAATGAGTGGCTTCCAACCGGGTATGAGCTACGATTTTGGAGCGAGCATGGGGTTTGATCTAAACTCCACACACTCGGGAGCCGATATGAGCTACCACTCTTCTCCCTTGAACCAAAGCTATGATATGACGTCCCCCTACCATGATCAAGCTTCTTGGGGTAATCAAGATGGGTATGATCCTCAAGATTATGGAAATGGCTACCAACAAGTGAATGACTATCAATCCTACGAGCATGGTGATTATTACTCGAGCTATGATTGTGAACCCACCATGTACAATCAAGATTCACCTTATGGAAGCCAATACCCCCGAAACCCACCATATTACCCTCCACCCCAACCACAATATGAACCCTATGACCCACAATACTACCAACCACCCCAACCTTGCTACCAAAATTATGATGCCCCACCCTATGGGCATCATCAAGATTATGAAGGAGCCTTACACGACCCCAATGATCACCAATTGCCCGACATGGAGGTGTTTCAATCCTTTCTTCAAATGCAAAGGAGCACCCAAGAAATGGCCAATCAAATTCAAAAGGATCAAGTTCAATTGCAAAGAGAGCAAAATGAATTTTTGGCCCAACTTCTAAGGGAAAACGAGGCGAGGAATGTTCAATTAGACGCGTTAGCGGCTAAAACCGCAATGCTTCTATCCCAAGCATCGCATTTAGATGGAGGGTGCCCACTTGAGAGAGAGGAGCAACCTAATTATGAAGCCGCCGATGTAGTTCCCTTTGAGAGAGAGATTTGCTTTGAAGAACCTCAATCGTCTACCCAAAAAGAGACGAGTGAGGAGATGACCCTTAGTGAAGGCTATATTGGTGAGGATTTGGAGGAAGATAGTGAGTTGGATGGGTTGGTGGAGTTTGTGAGGATGTTGGGCGAAATTGTTATCCTTGAGTTGCCCTTGTCCGAGAACGAAGATATGCATCATGAGCCCCTTGCTAGTTCACCGAGTGATGGTTTGGAAGGGATTGAAACCGCCGGTAGAAGTTTCGATCCTCTCCTCCATGATGATGTGGGGCCGAGTGATGAAGATGGGGAACCACAACTTGAGGCAAGTGTGGGGGTGTGCATCGAGGAAGTGAGGCCAAAACCGCTTTTTGTGCCTCGATTCTTGGAGACGAAGCTTGATTGTGATTGGAGGCAATGCTTGGAGAAGAAGAGATCGGTGGAGCTCGTAGGATGGAGAGACCCCGGAGATTACTATGAAGATGATGTCGGGTCTTGGGATTCCTACTTCTTGCCTCCTCCTTAGAGGCCGTGGAGGTCGGTTAAGCTCGAGCGCTTCTTGGGCCTTCACTACGATGTCGGTAGCGCGTTCGACTTGCTCCTCCATGCCCTTGAGGGCTACGGTTGAAGAAGAATCCACCATCCTAGGTTTGACGGAGTTCCTAAAAGAACTGTCATGTTGTATATTCCCCTCCTCTTCTTCTTTAGAATACTTGTCCTTGTATTTGTGTGTTTTCTTCTTTTGATTTTTGTTTGTTTTTGTGAAGCTCTTGTAATTGATTTGGTATTTTGATGAGTGATGTGAGGGAGTGAATTTGATGTGTATTTTGAGTTTATTGTGATAGGTGCAATGAAGATGACTCCTTGAGAGGATTGGTTATCGATATAGCTCTCATATCATGCCACCCATGTACCTCATTTTCATACCTTCATCTCATTCCTCCTTACTTTAGACCGATATTCACATCAAATACCCCCCCTTCACACCTTTACCACCTCTACCATGCGGTATTATCGAGAGTGAAGAGGAATAGCAATGAAGAAGACAAGCTTTGTGCCAATTTTGAATCATGAGGTGATGGAGCGAGTGAGTTGCTAACCGATCGGTATAGCAACTATCCTTTCTTTTCCATCTCTTATAGCTTGTCTCCCTTTACATGTCCCCCTTCCCCTTATATTTGTGTCATGGTAGCCCTCGGGGCCTAGGTATTGGTTGCTCTTGACTCTCGATGAGCAAGTATGGGGAGTATGGCCACTACTACTCACACAAGCATCGAGAGTCGTTTCAAAACCCAAATTTTATAAGTTTTTCACTCTTTTTTTTTTTTTTTTTTGAGGATTTAGTCGGATTTAGGCGGAATCCGGGCTAGGTGACTTGATTACACCTAGCCCTCCCCTCCCATTTCCTTTTATTTCCTTCTTTTTATTTCTTCCCCCATCCATATCTTTTTCTTGTCTCGGCCCATGGTGACTTGACTACACCCCGGCCGGACACCTTCTATCCTTTTCTTCACCTTATTTTTTATTTTTAGCTTTATTTTCATAGTTTCTTTTCTTTTCTTTTGTCTCTCCACACCCTACGATCGAGCATGAGGACATGGCTCGATTTAAGTGTGGGGGAGCGATATTCTAGTATAGTTAGTTTTATTTTCTTAGTTTTCCGAAAAAAATCTTCAAAAACCCTAAAAATTTGAAATTTTTTCACAAAAATCAAAAAGATTTTTCTTTGTGTATTTTCCTTTTGTGTCATTGTGTAGTATTTTTGTTTTGTTGTGTGCGTGTTTTGCCTCTCCCTTTCCTTATAGGTCGCTTAATCGCCGCTAGCTTTGGAGAGCTTTCAAGACTCCCGGTAACATCTTATCCCTTCTCTTCTTTACCTCGTGCGGAGTTTGGAGAAGTTGTGATGTTGTGTGCTCGGGCGGAGCTTTGTAAAGTCGTGGTGGATTTGGAGACTTGTTTCGATGATCGGGGTGGTGTTTGTGTTGTGTATGTGTTTGTTTTGTTTTGTGTTTGTTTCTTACTTTTGTCTCTTATTCTTTCGTTCTCGTCATGTCTTTAAATTTTGTGTTATGTTGCATTGTGAGTCTTGTGTGTAAATGGTTTTCGAAAACCCGGTTTAGAGGCTAGAGTGTGAGTGTCCATTTTCCCTTCCTAGTAGTATAAATCGAGTCTTGGACTTTAGTCTAGTAGAATGACCCTAAATCAATGATTTCGTTGGTCCTTTACCTTGAGTCCACCTTTCTTACTAGGGATTTACTACGGGATTTGCATTTTGACCATTATGACCACCCACGGCGTGAATAGGCCTTGGTTACCGAGTCCCGTCCCCTAGGTGACCGTGTTTAGGATCGTTTTGACTAGTCCAAGTTCTCCACTTTTTGTGGGTTTGAAGGGAAGGCGCCGTCCCGACTCACCCATTTACCTACCCCTACGCACATTCCACACAATAAAATGCAATGTGTTGATTCTCTCTTTCTTGTCATACAAAGATATGTCGAAAATGCCAAATCTTGCCAAAAAAAGGGGCAAAGAAAAGAAAATGAAAGAAAGAAAAGAAATGAAGAAAAAGAAAAGGGCACAAAAGCTAAAAACAAAGTAGAAAAGAAGAAAAAGAATTGGCATGGAAAAACAAAGCAAAAATGCAAAAGAAAAGAGAAAATGCCAAAAGAAAATCGTCTCACAAAAATAACTCCTACCTCTCAAAATAAGCCTTTTTCCGACCTTTGCCGTGAAGAGCCTACCAAAGGACCGAGTCCCGAGGAAGGATGATAGCGGCATTAGTCGGTCTTCCCTCATTTTGCATATTTCCACCTTTTTACTTGGACTAGTTAGGCGGTTTTAGCCATGGGAAGACCCTCTCGGCTCACGCTAAAGGGGGGCGGGGTCTCACTTACCTACAGTGTCGACTAACACCGTGGTTCATCACTTTCCATCTCCGCCGATCGTCCCGTAGTAAGTTTTTAGAAAGTTAGGAGGACCTAGGTAAGTTACCAACGTTTTTATTGCTTTGTCGTCATACTATTAGGGTTTAGTCCACCTTGGTTTGTATTGCTAGCTTGGGAACGTTGTCGCTTACCTCGAATCCTAAACCGGTGTTTCATTCACCGCTTTTAGAGGGAAGCGGTATTTGTTTTGTTTTGGGTGCAACCGATTATGTGTTTGTGTGTGTGTTTGTTTGTTTATGTGTTTTGTGTCCGGTTGCATCCACAGTTTTGTCGCAAGACCCAACTTGCCTTGCGGAGTGCACTTGTCCTCTAAGTGCACTCGCGTGAGTTGAAGGGGCGTAGGGTGCGCTAATACCCGCTCGGTTAGTTTGGTAGTTAGTTTGTGCTTACTCGAGGGCGAGTAAAGGTTAAGTGTGGGGGAGTTGATAAGTGTCATTTGTAGTGCTTATTTGTAGTGTTTTGGTCCCATTTTCCTTGTATAATCGCTCCTTGGGAGCGGTTTATGGGCTTCTTATGTTTCCTTTAGCTCGTTTCAGGTTCCCGAGACCATTCATGAAGAGTTGGAGTGATTCCGACTCTATACATACACATTTTGGAGCCAACGAAGCTAAGGAACGATGACTCGATGCCTTGGAATCGACCCCGAGACCTTGGGACCCAATCCCGAGCCTCCGAGACCCAATCCCGAGTCCCGAGAATCGATGAGAAGGCCATGAGAACCAAGGAGGGACCGAAAAGTTCATATTGGAGGCCTACAAGACTATTCCCGATCGGGTATGGCCTCATCCCGATCGGGAATAAAGAGGAAAGCAAAGACCGGCCACTGTGGGGTGTTCCCGATCGGGATTCCCACTTTCCCGATCGGGATACACTTTCCCGATCGGGATTTCCCACTTTCCCGATCGGGAAAGTCCCAGCTCAGTCCGTGCTTTGTTCCTTCCTTCTCCTTTCATTCTTAAACCCTATATATACCCCCCTCTTGTATTAAGACCAGGTCGCATGTTATTTTCTTCACCTCTCCTTAAACCCTAGATAGTTTTAGGTCAGATTAGATTAGATTAGTGTAGATTAGTCGGTAATTAGTTAGTTAATCATAGTTTAGTACTTGTATTAAGGGATTCTTCAAGAATCACCCAAGATTGACAACCTAGGGTGTTTGTATTGGATTCTTCTCATTAATGCAAGTTTCTTCCTTTCTTCTTCCTCTAGTGTGGTATAATCCTTCCTCCTTTCTCTTATTCTTGTTTTGTTCTTCCAAGTTTCAATCTTTGTTCATCTTAATGTTTGTAGTTCATAGTTTTCATTAGTTTGTTTATGTTTGTTTTGGTTCTTAGTTTGATTCATCTTGTTTTTGTTAGTTATAGTTTGATAATGATAGAGTAGTGTTCTTGCTAGGGTTAGTAGGGTGATTAGGGTGTTAATTGGGTGATTAAGGGTTTGTTAGAGATGATGGGTGGAAGATTTGGGTTTCTTCTTGGTTTATGCACATCACATGTTTGTTGAATTGCTTGAAAGACTAAGTAGGTTGGAATGCTTGTTTTTCTTGCCTTTCTTTGTGGGTGTTAGTTTGTTGTGGGTTCGGTTCCCTCATTAAGTTGCGAGAGCCCGGTGAGGACGACCCCTAGGTCAAGTCTAAGTTGCGAGAGCCCGGATTGGACCTAGGACCATAGCGCGCTAGAACCCCGTTTGTCGTGTGTGTCGCCTCGATGGGTTCTAGGTGGAACCTCTAGGTTGGTCTAAGTTGCGAGAGCCCGGATCGACCTAGATCACCCTACTACCTCCTCCTCTCTAGTTCTCCCTCGACCACTCCGTTACCCCTTTGACCCCGACCTAATCCTAGCCCTTTTTCCTTGTTTGCTTTCCTTAGTCATAGTCCTTAGTCTAGCTCTCTTCCCCTTCTATCATTCTTTAGGATAGTTTAGTCCGTTGACCGAGTCTAGTTTTTAGGCGACCTTAGTCTAGGCTATACATTACCGTCCCCGTGGATTCGACCCGACTTGCCCTATCTACCGTAGGAATAGCCGGTTACTTTATTTTATTGGCGGTTGGGATTCCGCGCAAATCCCCTACCGTCAAGATCCCTGTTAGAGTCCAATGCGCGCAACTATATTCGGTTCTACGAATTAATATATCGATATAATTTCATCGTCATTACTGTTTAATGATACCTGAATCTGAATATATATGGTACCAATCTTTTCATATAGGCCATCTATTATCATCAGATATCAGTGCCACTTCGGGGCATTTAATTTCATTACTCTTTACGAGTACCAACTGCACATGCTTGCCATTTTCTAATAACAAATGAACCGATTATGACCCTCACACTATATCATGTGTGATTATTGAAAATTTGGCAAGAATCTCAATGTTCATTACATCTATTATTCACGACTGATCTATAGCTCGCTACACCACAAGGAGGGTGAATCTGTCTATAGTCAAATAATAAATTTCAATGTATAACATATGTAACAAGGTAATCAAGCTGATATATAATCATATACATCATCATAACACAATGATCAAATCATTATTCATATTTCATGAACCTTTAATTGATGTATTTCATATTCATCAAAACAAGTCTCTGAACTTCAGGTTCAGTTAGGATCAACATTACTTGTTTGTTTTTACCAGCTTATCCTTATCAATCTCCCCCTAAGGTGGTAAAAACTATCATCACGTGATAGATTTAAAGGGCAATATCCACCTTAAAAATTATCTAATATTTCATAGACTTTATCAAATGATTCTCTTCAATAGAATAATATATTTGGGAGCTGAACTTAATGCAGTTGATTTTCCAAGTGCTGAATTAAAATTGCCCATTTGGGAGATCACCATGTTCACATAATATTTACATTGTAAACTTTGATTACATGAACTACTTGTAAAATTCTCTGTGATTATAGGTCACATAATTAAAACCTTAAAGGTCAATCGGATATGGACATTCATCTCCATTATCCAACTACGAGTAGTATTTAGATCTCCAATATTTCACATACTCAATCTCAGTGTATTGTCTTGCCTTAAATATAATTTTAATGGTACCAGAGAGTTTGATCAGCACGCCATTAAATTCTTTCAAGATAAACGTCGGGTTTATCGAAACGGGTGTAAGAAGAACCCGGATGGCCTCAATTTGTCACATTTTCAATATTTTCGTGTCAATTTTACTAGTTGACCGATTCTCATTCTGCTAAACTTCTGTTTAGCTACATTCAATCATATGTGCACACTAATTTTATTTAGTCATATGAACATAGCAAATGATAGTGACATGACACAAATGGTGTCTAATACAATAGGCAAGACCCGTCAATATTCCGTTCCGGAATATAACTATAATATATATTACTCTTAGAGTAATTCAATTCCATATTATAATAATAACTGTAAATTGATCATTAATCAACTGATAATTTATTTTACCATATAAATACATGGTCGCATTATCACATTGCGTTCACAAGATATTGTGATCTTTACTATACCATTTTCGGTAAATTATTTGAGTTTTTAAATAAAATATTCACCTCCTTGTACTTATTCAGTTTCGGTGACATAATTTTGATCACTAATCAATATTTTATTCGATGCCATATTCATGTCACGAGATAATGGTCGTTAATCGAATCTTTTATTCATGTCATATCCGTTACCAAGAAAAATGACTATTAATCACCTATATGAGACTCACGATTTTACTATCTGTAGACACCCGCATTTTGACTGCCAGGTGTCTATGGCAGTTTCCAAAAAACACCCGATGATGATCGGACGCTAACATGCTTCTATGTGCTCGGATACGGGCTCAAATCCATTAGTTGCTGGCTAACGCACTTACGGAGTACAAATCTCACCAAATCAACCTCAAATCCAGGCCCAGTGGATCATTCCGAGTCAAACAAGACTAATTTAGGCCAAAACCGACACCAGAATTAAAACCGACTTTTAGCGATTGGGTCAACTCCGGTCAAAGTCGTTTCCGAGACACACAAAACAGCCCCTCACATCATCAAAAGTCCAGTCAAACACAAAACCCATCAAACATCCAAAGTCAAGGTCCAAAAGACTGACCTGCGCGACCCAGCTGGGCCACTCGATCGAGTGACCCACCCACTCGATTGAGTGGGCCTGTTTCGAGCCCGGCTGCAAGTGTAATGGGCCACTCGACCGAGTTAGCCACCTACTCGGTCGAGTAACCCTAAACCGGGTGCCATAACTTTTCCTATATAAGCAACCCCCATGCACACATCTTGAACTTTTTTACAACCCTAATCTTAAACACACAACCCCAAGCAAACCCTAAGCATCACACTAGCAAACCCTAAACCTAGTTTTAGGAAATCGAAACCCTAGCCACCATAACTCAACCTTCATACACCTCGAAACTCTTGTGTTAAAGCCACGATTACGAGTCCGATCCGAGACAAGAACATGTAGGTTGAGGGTGTCAAAACCCCTTTCTCTTCTCCTTCTCTTCTCGTCGTCTTCTCCTTTTTTCTCGCGTCTTTTTATTTCGTTTTTTATTATTTTGTTCATCACATCATAATATCGATAATATAATTAGTACAAAAACATTAAAATACTTATTGATTTGTGTCGAATGTAAGTGATGGTGGGATAAGGAAAACCGAACATACAAGTGTACTGCACACGCGTTGACGGTCGCTTATCCCATCACCCCGATCATTTGATTATTGAAATAAGTTAACTTAAACAATAATCCGTTTTATTTCATTTTCATCATTATTCGAGTCACATATTTGCGTCAATTTTCAAAACAGACATTGTATTTTAATAAGGGTCGAAACCCGTTGACACGGATCCGACATCACAATCGATCCCTAGGGATTTATTTCGATGTCGGAAAAGTCGAGGGAATCAAGTCCTTTAATTCAAGCAAAGAGTCGATTCCCTAGATTCGATACCAATTTCATAATTGGATGTCGAATCTAGCAATCTAGTCACATAAATTAATTAACGCGATTTATCCATATCGCGCTAATTAATTTAAGACGACTAATGTAGACACCCGCATTTTGACTGCCAGGTGTCTATGGCAGTTTCCAAAAAACACCCGATGATGATCGGACGCTAACGTGTTTCTACACGCTCGGATACGGGCTCAAATCCATTAATCGCTGGCTAGCACACTTACGGAGTACAAATATCACAAAATCAACCTCGAATCTAGGCCCAGTGGATCATTTCGAGTCAAACAAGACTAGTTTGGACCAAAACCGACACCGGAATTAAAACCGACTTTTTGCGATTGGGTCAACCCCGGTCAAAATCGTTTCCGAGACACACAAAACAACCCCTCACATCATCAAAAGTCCAAGTCAAACACAAAACCCATCAAACTCAAAGTCACGGTCCAAAGTCAACGGACCTGCGCGACCCAGCTGGGCCACTCGATCGAGTGACCCATCCACTCGACCGAGTGGGCTTCTTTCGAGCCCGGCTGCAGGCTTAACGGGCCACTCGACCGAGTTAGCCCTCTACTCGGTCGAGTAACCCTAAGCCGGGTGCCCTAGCCTTGCCTATATAAGCAACCCTCATGCAACAACTTTTAGGGACTTTTTTTCGAAACCCTAGGGCAACCCTACACACATACAACGTCTCTTGCAAACCCTAATTCTACCCTAGCACGACACCAGCAACCCTAAACTTAGATTTAGGGATCAAACACCCGAGCCACCATAACTTAACCTTCATTCACCTCGAAGACTCTTGTGTTAAAGCCACGGTTACGAGGCTTATTCCGAGACAAGAACGTGTAGGTTGAGGGTGTCAAAACCCTTTATTCTTTCCTTTCTCTTCTCGTCGTCCGTCTCCCTTTACTCCGTCTTTTTTTGTTTTTTTATTTTTATTTCGTTCGTTGCATCATAATATCGATAATACTACTAGTATCAAAGCATTAAAATATTTATCGATTTGTGTCGAATAATAAGGATACCGGGATAAGAAAACACGAACATACAAGTGTACTGCACACAGCGTTGACGGTCGCTTATCCCGATACCCCGACTATTTGATTATTGAGATAAATTAACTTAAACAACAATTCGTTATTATTCTCGTCTTCATCATTAGTCTTGCATTCATCAATTTCTAACATCAATTTTCGATAAGGGTCGAAACCCGTTGACATGGATCCGACATCACAATCCCTAGGGATTTATTTCGATGTCGGAGAAGTCGAGGGAATCAAGTTTTTTTATTATTTATTTAATTAAAGCACCGACTTTTTCTCAATCACATTAAATCAATTTGAGGCACAATTTTCGTTGATGCTAGAATAATTGTCAAAACAATTCGTTAGAATTATGACATTATTAAACGCGGAGAAAATTTAATCACATCACAACAATCAATTTAAAAAGATTTTAAAATCAATGCAATTGTCACAAACGAATCATAATTCGTACAGAGGGCACTCGACCGAGTGCCTAGCCCACTCGGTCGAGTGGCACCTCAAAACCGGATCAGAATGCCTATTACGACCCCCACTCGATCGAGACTCACAGTGACTCGATCGAGTGGCCTTGTACTCGACCGAGTTGGTCAATAACTCGGCCAAGTATGGTCTGCAACGCAAAACAGAATCATTTTTTTACAGATCCACTCGATCGAGTCCATCGACCACTCGATCGAGTGACCTTTTAACGACTAAAACATGAGTCGTACATTCTTCTACTTTCAAACTCGATAGTATTTTACGACTTAGGTCAACGTGTGCTTAATTAATCACATGTATGCTATCTTTTCAAACCATGCGTCCCATATTTGCATCTTTTCATCTCATCTCATATTTGCACAAACCGTTATTAGTCGTTATATTATTACATCGTTACTAACGCGTTTGTTATTTCTTTTGTCAATCTAATTATTGTTCGTTTATTGTACTAAATGAACCCACATGCTAAAATTCCATCTTGACGTAGAATTAATTGCATTAAATTGACATAGAAACCCATTTTTCAATTTCATTCACATGCCTAGGAAAAACAATGTTTGCATAAGCATTTTTCCCGTTTTACTAGCACGCGTATTAGAAAGTCACTCGAGTTCTTAGTAGAGGCCGCTAATGTGCGGGCGGGGTTGGGTGTCCTTTATGGTCTTCCCAACACGTACCCTCACCCCTTACTCAGAACCTCGGTTTCCGGATGCCCGAAACCGTTGGCGCACGAGTCATTCCATACACGATATCCGATAATGTCGGTATCGGTATCGCAATGCAAAGGGACGAGCCCAATAAACTCTGACATCGGAAATGGGCCGTATTTTGTATACGGCCCACTACGACATAGAGTGGGCTCGAATGGTTCCGAATAACCACAAAATTCGGTGGCGACTCCACATAGACCTAAATTTCAATTCGATCCATTCTCATATGGAGATTCATTCGCCTACCCAAACCCGCGCGTGGCCGTGTCGGGGTGGACCTATGTCATGTCCACAATTTGGCGACTCCGCTGGGGATTAACTGATGCGTGACTTACCATCGGCATCCTCACGGTGAGACTCGAATAGAAATCGTTTGACTAGTACAATACGCGTTTTAGTTCTACGGTTCATGCATAACCCATATTTTCCCGGGCCGGTACTCGCGACCGACGTCCCACTATACCGTTGATGTACTCCAATATGGATATGTCAAAAGGTGTCCATAGTCGATTTGAGTGGTTTCGCGGCATGTTCTAAGATCAACTCGACTTAGGAAGTCCGTCCCGATCAACGTCTAGACTATGTACACTGGTATAGACCCTTTATAGACCGACCGAGACTTAGTATAGAGCATACATGGCGTCGTTATAATGCTTGTGTGACTACGTGCTATTTGGTTTCCGAGTCATTTTAAAAAACCGTCTTCTTTTTCAAAGATTGCATCTTTTTCAAACTATTCAATTTCAAAACCCGGGACACATACCAAATTTAGGACTTATGATTTTTACTCAAAACAGCCTATTTTCTAGCCGGTATGCTGCCCAAATCAAAACTCGAACTTTCAAAACCCGTGGCCCAATGACTTTTCGTCTTTTTTCGGAAATTTGGGCCATTCACCAAGTCCACTCGGTCCCTTTTCAAAAATCATCAATTTTCAAAACCTTCCACTTCTAGGACTTCCCGTGTTTAGTAGTGTCGGGTCGTGTCTTAAGTTGTCAAGTTCTGTAGCGTCGAAACTCTGTCGATCTTACATCACGAGTTTCCTCCCTATCCCAGTCCGCCTTATTAGACTAAGGCAAGGCCCACCTACGTAGGACAAACCCCTACAAAGGAGGGCCCGTCAACACGATCGAGTCCAAAAGTCTGGGGATGTCTCACGTGAACCTTCCTTCGAACAGGATTAGGCCCACCCGCCGAATCCTAAGGAAGGCCCACATTTCACAAGTCACCCGTCTAGGTGTCTTTTCCGAGTCATTTTCCCTTTTAGTCTTGTTCGGGATGTACTTTCTATTTCGGGATTTTGGGCTAGTTTATGATTACGTGGTGTTCTTACAAACAGGCCACCCGAAACCAGACATCAACGCAAAATGGACGAGTTGAAAAATGCTTTGACCAAGATCGAAACTCAACTGGCCGCCATCCAGGCCAATCAAGCGACTTTATCCACCCGCCTGAGCACCGTAGAGAAGACGGTCCCTACCGAAGGAGGTGAGCCCGCCGGACCCATGGCCGAGCTGGTTAGTATTGTTCGTAGGCTCGAAGAGCAAGTCCATTTATCGACGAACAACTCGATCCACACCGAAAATGCTCGTACTTATTCACCTTTGAATGACGAGCTACCTGCTAACCTCAACTTAACGGGAATTCCTATGTTTGAGGGTACCGAAGACCCGGTCCACCACATCCGGGCTTTCAAAGACTTCATGGCGGTCAAAGGGGTGAAGTCAACTATGTTCAAGCACTTGTTCCCTTCTTCCTTGGAGAAACATCCTAAGGCCTCTACAATCTCAATTCCAAGAAATACAAAACTTGGGACGATGTGGCTACCGAGTTTGCTCGGAACTACGCCGACAATACTGAAATCCAGACTACGATGCGTACTCTGGAAGTAATGGCCCAAGAGCCCAAAGAAGGGTTCTCCAAGTATCTGCAAAGATGGCGGGCCGAGAATGTGAAGATGGTCGATAAGCCCAGCGAAAAAGTGCTGGTGGAGGCCTTTGTCAAAAACCTCCTCCCATCCTACCGGGTCCATCTCCGGTATGCTATCATCCCCAATTTTGCCGCCCTTACTGAAATGGGCACCAGGATCGAGGACGACCTAAGGTTAGAGAACCTGCCTAAGGCCTCTACCAAGGGCTATCAAGGGGCTAGTTCATCCACAAACAAGCCTGTACCTGCAGCTGCGACTCGCAGCATCATTGACGAGGTAAACTTGCTCGACACCTCATCCAAAAAGAATAAACTAAATCGGGTATTCACAGATATAGGGACTACCTATACTTATGCCTTGCAAAGGCTATCTTCAAAGGGCCTACTCCAACCGATAGGCCCAACCGCAGAGCCTCCAGTAGAGAAGAGGCCCAAACACTATAACGCTCAAGCCTACTGTCAGTATCACCGGGGTAACGGACATGATACTGAAAAATGTTGGAAACTAAAGCATCTAATCCAAGATATTATCGAGAGCGGGAAAATCCCGTTGCCCGGAGACAAGCCGAGCAACAAAGAAAACCCGTTCAGCGCCCATGCCATATTTACAGGGGAGGTAATTGACTGTTCTCACCTCATTTCCCCGTTTATCCCACAAATCAACGGGATATGGTTTGATGATGAGGACGATGTGTACCTGGCTAAAGGGGAAGCTGTCCCCATCACCAGAGAAGAAGTCCGAAAAGCCAAGTCCAAGGCCTTGGCCACCAACCACCTCGCCACTGCTGGGCGCGCCACTCCAACATCCGTAACTGAACCTGCCAGGACGGAACCGACCCCCGAGGAGCCAAACAATGACGCGGCCTTGGTCCAACAAATGAAGAGGGTTCGAGCTGACTTAACCATATGGCAACTACTGGTTAGCTCACAGGCTCATCGAGAAGCACTGACTAAGGCTCTCGATGAAATCAAGGTCGATTCAGAAGCTACCCCCGCTGAAATGGTAGCTACTATCATGCCCTACCTCAAGGGCAAGTCCAAGAACGAAGGCCCACTCATAACCTTCGCCGAATCTGATCTGCCATCATTTGGGCCCAACATAATCTGGCCCTATATATCACGGTCATCTGCAAGGGTAAGTACCTCCCGATGACTCTTATCGACGATGGATCGGCCGTGAACGTCCTACCTCTAAGGACTGTTAGGGCCCTCGGCATCACTGATGCCGACTATCTCCCGACAGCGCAAACTATTCAGGCTTTCGACGGAAGTCCAAAGCCAGTCGCCGGGGCCGTTAAATTGAAGATCATAACGGGTCCAATCGAAAAGGAGCTGGAATTCCAGGTGATAGATGTCACCTCATCATTCAACCTCTTGCTAGGAAGGCCTTGGATCCACGCAGTCAAGGCCGTGACATCTACCCTCCACCGAAAAGTCAAGATGCCCCTTAAAGACGGTATCATCACACTGGAGGCGACCCCGATGACCGTGGCTAGCTGTAATGCCACAAACCGGGCCGAACCACGAGGATTCGACTTCGTGGGTATGATTGAGGAGGAATATCTCTTCAAACCCTACTTCGCCCCTAGCATCGTGTAGCATCGACACGATGCTACAAAATCTGGGTTACCTACCCGGAGCTACCTCAAGACCATACCTTCCGGCAGGGAAGATCATCGAGGTCCTAGACAATGCAGAGTCCCGACTCGGATTAGGATATACTATAAGCTCGGAGAATGTGGGCCGGGCCTTTGCAATCAAATTTGTCACTCCAGTCTTCGGAGCCATTCAAGTGGGCCTCTACCAACCCACCATCACATATCCCGAGACCAAAACGGCTCGGGAATGCAACTATATCCCCGATGATATATTCACCATCATCCAAGCAGAGTCTGAGAAGGGTGAAAGTGACTCCGAGCCCGTGCTGGGGCTCTTATTTGGAGAAGACAAGACCGTCCCTACTCCGAAAGATGACCTGGTCAATCTGATCCTCCGCAGCGATCGGTTCGACCCAACAAAGCTGATCACCGAAGTGGGTGCAGATACGGGGACAAGGGCCTGGAGGAAGACCGTCAAATGGACCGACAGTCAAAGACGGGTCTACAAGCTGACCACCGGCGAGGGAGACATGCCAGATACCGAGTCCGAGTCTGAGTCAGAGTCAGAGTCGGAGTCTGAGTCCGAGTTTAGAGGGTCTGGTGCTGGAGTCGAGTCTGTAATCCCTCTTCCCTTAGCCACTGAGGTCTCGGGTCCTGTCCCAAGACCTCTCCCTATCCCGCCACTGACCAATGATCAGATGGCAGCTCTATTCGAGCTATTTTCCAAATTTACCATCAATAATAATATCGAAAACCGTTCTGCTTACGGCTTGTCTTATTTCCAAAATTTTCTCAATTTCAAAAATTTTATATGCAATGACATTGAGAAACCCGACGAACAGGTACCTCTACCTCCACATCTGGTCGAGCAGCTCGAGCAAAGGGAATCCCGAGATCCGGTAATCGAAGAAACCGAGTCCATCAATGTGGGAACCACTTTAGAGCCCCAGATACTTAAGTTGGGCCTATCTTTAGATCCAGAGGAGAGAAAACAATTCACAGACCTCCTCTAAGAATTCAAAGATGTCTTTGCATGGTCCTACAAGGACATGCCGGGAATAGATTGAGAAATAGCAGAACATTGGATACCCATCAAAGATGGGTGCAAACCGGTAAAGCAGAAGCTCAGAAGAATGAAGCCCGAATAGTCTCTTAAAGTCAAGGAAGAGGTCGATAAACAATTCAAAGCAGGTTTTATACAAGTGTCTGAATATCCAGACTGGGTTGCAAACATCGTGCCGGTACCCAAGAAGGACGGCAAGGTGCGAGTATGCGTGGACTTCCGGGACTTAAATAAGGCCAGCCCAAAAGACGATTTTCCGTTGCCACATATCGACATATTGGTGGATAATACGGCCGATCATGCCCTTCTATCATTCATGGACGGGTATGCCGGATACAATCAAATTAAAATGGCAGAAGAGGACATGGGTAAGACCACCTTCATTAAACCATGGGGGACTTACTGTTACACCATCATGCCATTTGGGCTTATCAACGCTGGAGCCACTTATCAACGGATCGCCACTACTTTGCTACACGACATGATGCATAAGGAAGTGGAGGTCTATGTGGACGACATGATCGTCAAATCCAAGGACCGAAGCGGGCACATCTCGGCCCTAATAAAGTTCTTCATCCGGCTACGTAAATACAATATGAGACTGAACCCACAAAAATGCAGTTTTGGGGTAACGTCGGGCAAATTACTGGGCCATATCGTTAGCCAACGCGGCATCGAGGTCGACCCAGCTAAAATCAAAGCCATCACCGAGATGCAGCCACCCAAGACCGAAAAGGAAATAAGGGGGTTTCTCGGGAAGGTTCAATACATCAGCCGGTTCATTTCGAAACTAACCATGGTATGTGAACCCATCTTCAAAAAGCTAAAAATCGGAGAACGGGTGCTATGGGACGACAAATGTCAAGCAACTTTCGATAAAATCAAGGAGATTCTGTTTGCTCCGCCGGTACTAATGCCACCTCAACACGGTTTGCCTTTGTCATTATACCTAACGACGACCGAGACAACCATGGGGACTATGCTGGCCCAGACAGTCGAATCGGAAGAACGGGCTATTTACTACATCATTAAAAAGTTCCTCGAGTATGAATGCAAGTACACCATGCTCGAGAAAACGTGCCTAGCTTTGGTTTGGGCCACTAAAAAGCTCAGACACTACATGCTCAGTCACGAGGTACATGTGTTATCCAAAATGGATCCTATCAAGTACTTATTTGAGAAGCTCATTCTCAACGGCAGGATGTCAAGGTGGACTTTAATGCTATCCGAGTTCGACCTCAACTTCGTACCATTAAAAGCCATCAAAGGCCGGGTAGTTGCCGAGTTCCTCGCTGACAGCCCGATATCCGAAGAAGGCCACACGGATACATGGGCCTTTCCTGATGAAGACATATTCCATACCGATACCGAGACATGGGATTTGTATTTTGATGAGGCATCCAACTTCCGAGGATTTGGGGTCGGAATCCTGCTAATCTCACCCCGAGGGGAACACACTCCCTTATCCATCAAATTGGACTTCGACGTGACCAACAACGCAGCCGAATACGAAGCATGCATTCACGGGTTGCAAGCCGCCGCTGATCTAGGGGTAACAAACCTCCGGGTCCACGGTGATTCATCATTGGTCATCAATCAAGCACTCCAAAAATGGAAAACTCGGAACGCCAATCTCGTGGCTTACCAAGCGCGAGTACGGGTTCTAGAGAAACAATTCCAAAAGGTAGAGTATATCTACCTGCCCCGAGAGGAAAATCAGTTTGCAGATGCACTTTCCAAATTAGCATCTTTACTGAACATCCCGGATCACCTGACCAGCATGCCGATCTGTGTCGAAAGACGGTCCGAGCCGGCATACATCCATGCCATTCAGGATATCGAGATAACTGACCCAGAACCTTGGTATCAAGCCATCCTAACCTACCTGACAACGGGAGAATATCCCCCGGAAGCTGAAAATCGGGCCAAAAAGGCCCTACGAAGATTGGCGACCCAATTTGTTCGTACTGATGACGGACAATTGTACAAAAAGACGGCGCAGGGGGCTCTTCTCCTATGCATCGACAAAATACAAGCCGAAAAGGTCATGGCCGAGATCCACAACGGTGAAAACGGTCCGCATATGAACGCCCATATGCTATCCCGCAAAATCATGAGGCTCGGGTACTACTGGAACACCATGGAAACAGACTGCCAGTTATATGTCAAGCACTGCCATAACTGTCAGATCTTCGGTAATGTACAACATATGCCATCTTCCCTATTATATACCATGACATCACCATGGCCATTTTCGACATGGGGTATTGACATAATTTGGAAAGTGCACCCTTCCGGGACGGGAGGACATTGCTTCATCTTGGTGCCCATCGACTACTTCACCAAATGGGTCGATGCCGAGTCATACCGTGTCTTGAACGCCAAGCACGTGGCCAAATTTATCCAAAATAAGATCATATGCCGATATGGGATCCCTCACGAATTTATCAGTGATCACGGGACCCACTTCCAAGCTGAAACCACTGCATTACTGACAAAATACAAAATTCAGAGGCATACATCTTCACCCTACCACTACTACAAAGTGAGTCTATTGCAACATTTTGTTTGCAACACTTGTTAAAAGTGTTACATTTTAGAGAATGTAAAAATAATTGCAACACTTTATAGATAAGTGTTGCATTGTTAGTCAAATGCAACAACTGATAAGAAATGTTGCATTTTTTTTTAATAAAGCAACACGTTCTTTAAAATGTTGTCTTGTAAAATATAAATGGTACTCCAAATAATCTATAAACTTTATACATTAGATCTTGAACAAACTTGAGGTTTGATAACAATATACATCAAGTTTAAACTATATTGTTTTCTCGCTTGTATTAAAATACTAATTGTAGATTTATACATGTTAAAATGGGGTAACTATATATTTTTTTGAAGAAATTAAACCTTTTTTTATTGTTGTATTTTCTTCTAACCATCTGAACCTAAGGTTTTGTTCTTTTTTGGAAATGAATCGAAGAAAGCTGAAATAGTTGAGATAAAGGCCTAGTTCTTTCCAACTTATTTTGAAACACTTTCAATTCAGTCCAGACACTTTTAGTCCACCTCAGTTCAGTTAACACACTTTTAGTTTAGTTTAGTTTACACTCATTTAGTTCAGTTCAGTTTAGTTCAGACACATTTAGTTTAGGTCTTTCAAATATTATTATTATTTGTATTAATTTTAAATATTTTTTTAATTATAAAGTGGAACTTATATTAAAATCGGAACAAACTATAAGAATTTATTATTATTAATGTATTTAATAATATTAATATTAATATTAATATTACCAATTATTATTATTCTTTTTATATTATTTTTAATTTTAATTAAGTACAGGTTAATCAGTTGAACTAAAAAAAGAAGCTAAATTGAGTTGAACTAGTGAGTTGAAACAAACGTTGAAAAGAAAATACATAAAAGGACCCTAAAGGATGGAAAAAAAACCGGCAAAACTATCTTCTCCCTAAGCCCCTATGTTTAAGTGTATATCCAAATTAATTAATATAGACTCCCCTAAATGGATCCTCACCTAAACCCTATTAACCTAAATAATAGTACTCTTCTAAAACATAGCCACTGCGCACACCGCATGACAGTATGAGTGTATGACACCAACCATTGCGCAGACCTGTTGTCGAGTATCAATGCCATCAACAAGCCTAATAGAGTCGCTGTCCAACAATTCTCACACCTGCACTGCCACAAAACCCAGGCAAGTTGAGGGTTCGTTCGTGATAATTGGTATGTACAATTCATTACTGATTTCATTTTAATTAGTTAGGGTTTATGGGTAATTTTGTGTTATTATCTAACCGAGAACATTTGGGTGCTTAATTAGGGTTCGGTTTGATTTTACAATGCAGTTCCTAAGTTATTACGGGATCATTTCATTTTCTCTGATTTAGGTAGTTTATATAGGTTGTATTGTTCATTTATTCAGGCTAGTAGGTTGTTGGACTTATTGATTCAAGTTGGGTTTTATGATGCAAGTTATGCAGTTGGTTTATGCATTCTATATTGGTGTTCGTAATAGTTCAAGCCACATGTATATAGAAGAATGTAGAAACAAGCAGCAACAAGAGTATATATTAGCTTAGATGCAAACTTAATCTAATTTAATGTAACCCCTCATTTATCTAAATACAGATTGCCCTCAATACTTGAATCAGGCCTTTTCAACTGCCCAAACATGCTACATTTGATTAGTGAAGCACTGTGTTAATGTTTACAAACTAAAGGCCAATATGAGCCTATGCTCGGACTGTATCTATGGTCAATACAATTGTGAGAATTCTTTACGAATAAAAAGCTGCTGCAAAATTGCACTTTTGGATAATGCAATACAACTAGTCCATGGAGCTATTGATGTCAAGCATATAGAAAGTGCAAGCTACGTTCCAGTAAGTTAATCTTTAATTTTTTACTTCTAATGGTTCATTTTAACTACTTTAATGCACTATATGGTTTGTACTTAAGCATAGTAAAACATACAGCATGCACTTGAGTGGATTTTTGGCTGCTTTTGAGTAAGTTTTAAGTTGATTTCAAGCATCATTGATAACGGGATCATGATAACACAGTAGAGTAAAGAGCAGACAGTATTCAAGAACTGTAGTGCAGAAATTAGGTTCTTCCCTTGGCTCCATTTACATACAAAGTCAGTGATTTGAATAGAATAAATGCAAGGCATATCTAATCAGAATTGAACAAATGGTTTGACATAGAAGCCTATAAGTGTAACACAATTTTTAACGAAGTCATGTTACTGAAGTTAAGAACCTTCCTTTTTAGTCAACCTTATCTCATTTTGAGAGAGAGTACTCATCTTATATGCAATTTCTTTGGCCTAAAGCTGATGATTCATTGTAGCACTAAGAATGTTGATGGCGTTGTCACTAGGTGTCTTGCTCAACTCTCGTAAAAGGGCCACTCAAGTTCTGACTTAATTTAATTTCAGTGCTTGTATAATTTATTTTTGGTTGAAATCGCTAATATATATCAAAATTCTCAGGTATGGGGCTTTGGTGGTAAAAGATGATTTCTCAACTCATATGTGGTATGTCATACAGATTTGAATATCTTGTATATTCTTTTTTTAATCAGATTGATAATCCTCTTCTTTCATAAACCATGGGTCCAACTCAGTTCGTATATGTTGTGTTCAATTTTTTATTATGTATTTTTATTTCTAGGAATGATATAGATATATACTCAGATTTCTCATGATCTTTTTAATTTTCCTTTTCCTTTTATTTATCGAATTCTTTGTTTCTTATTTCCTCATTTTTATTGCCTTTCTACTTGTATTTTAATTGTTATGACCTTGCTGCATCTAATTAAGTAAAGTAAGATTTGACACTTGCTGAAAGTACTAACTTCGTTGTGTTTGATCTTGGGTAAATACAAACCAAGTTAACAAATTTGAGTCTTTGAATTTTTTTTTTTCAGGAGTTCGAGTTGTATGGAAGACAAAAATATATATCTTTACACTCTTCACAGGTCGGTTGACTAATTTTCAAGCAAGGTATAGAGTAGTACATTGAAACGCCTCTAAGTTAGTTGATTAGCATTTTTTTTTTTAATTATTTGAATAACTACACTTTGTGGCTATAAAGTACTTAACACACATCGTTGTCTTTTTTCAATTGTAGTAATTGGAGTCACGTGTTTTCTTATGATGGATTCATTCGGCTCAAGGGAGACCTTCATTATTTGTGATGCACTCGATGATGGGATAGATCACATAGATGAAGTCACATATATTTGATCTTTAATTTTTTTTCTCAAACAATATTTTTTGATATGTACTTTTTCAATATGTAGCATAGTGACCGAAGTGAATGTTATGAATGTATATGTTTTCCGACATAATTATTATTCAATATCAAGCAAAAGTTGATACATGTATCTATGTGTTTTGTGTAAATTGAGGTTCATCGATAATAAAAACCAATTTGGTGTTAGCTTAATGTTATTTATTCAAATTTGGAAGATTGTTGCATTTGGTAAAAAAAGGTGTTGCTAATAATAATCATAAGTGTTACATTTTCCTGTTAAAAATGTTGCTCTAGTCAATTACAAGTGTTGCATAACCAAGTATAAGTGTTGCCCAAAAAAATGTTGCATATACAAACTAGATGTAACACTTACAAAAACTGTTGCATTTAATAAAGAAGTGTTGCTTAATATGTTGCATTAGGCTATTGCAACGGAGTTTTAAGCAGCACACTCTGAAATGTTGCATAAAGCATATAGCAACACTTTTAAGACATTATGCAACAATTTTGAGATGTTGCAATTGCATTCTTTTGTAGTAGTGTACCGACCTCAAACAAACGGAGCGGTAGAAGCGGCCAACAAAACAATTGTCACCATACTTAAGAAGATGGCTGAGAATTATCGGGACTGGCCCGACAAAATACCCTTCGCCCTATGGGGATACCGAACTCCAATTCGCACCGCAACTGGAGCAACTCCATATTACCTGACATATGGAATGGAAGCAGTCTGACCAATCGAGCTGGAAGTACCATCCCTAAGAATATTGCTTGAAAGCCAGGTACCCGAAGCGGATTGGGTCCAAGCCCGATACGATTCGCTAGTCTTGCTAGACGAACGGCGATCCCGGGCCCTCAACAATATTCAAGTATATCAAAAAAGGATCCGACGGGCCTTCAACAAAAGGGTTAGGCCCAGAAACATCAAAGAAGGAGATTTGGTCCTAAAATCGGTTCGTGCCTTACTGCCGGTTGACCCAAGGGGAAAATTCAAACCCAACTGGGCTGGGCCATACTTAGTCAAGAAAATCCTATCGGGAGGAGCGGTGATGCTAACGGACCTGGACGGTAACGAGTTCGTCAACCCAACCAACTTGGACCAGCTGAAGCGCTACTACCCATAAGCCCAACCTCAATGTCATTTGCAAAAATTTATAAAACTTAGTCTTTTTATAAATTTTCAAAATTTTAGACAAGTCAATGAGTTAGAATTAATTATTCTACCGTCGCACATCTCGAATTAATAACCTTGATGTATTTCGAAAATTGCAAAAATCAATCAAATCAAATTTTTGAACTACGTTTGGTTTGATTCCGCTAATTGTGGATACGTAGGCAACCCCTCAAAAGGGTAAAACCACTGCAATAATGAAAAGACGGGAACGGTATTCAATAATATGTCTTTTATTAATATCTCGATAAACTCGGGAATTACAAAAAAAAAAAAAACAACACAAAAAATCACACAGAAAAATAAATAGTATTATTCAAATAATAAAATAAGGAGACTAATATCCGGGCATCTTCCCCTTTCCCTTGTCTTTCGGGTCGTGTGGAGCCCGAGGTCGCCGAGGTGGGGATGAGCATTCCCTAATCACAAGGGGAACCTCTTTAGCACGAACCCGCTTCTTGGATGACGGGTCTTCAATCACAGTCTTCGGCCCAAGTCGGGCTCGCACATGCTTAGGCAATCTGTCTCGTGGGCCAAGTCGGTCCTGCACGGCTAGTTTGGGGCCCAGTCTCCTCTCCAAGTCCATCTGGGGACTCACTTTCCCCCAAGCACCTTTAGCACTAGACCCTCCAGCTTGAGTCTTAGTCTTCTTCTTCTGTCCTGACATTAGACGAACTAGGGTAGCGGGAGTGTCTCCCTCATCAAAGAACCCTCTGTTGTCTTTAGGTTGCTCCCTCCTCAGCAGGTCAAAGGCTTCGTCAGCTTTCAAAGCAGCTCGGGCCTTAGCATCACCTGCTTTAGTCCACTTGGTATATGAATCTGAAAGCCAGATCGAGTGGCGAGACTTGGAAACGGGCCAAGTATGCCGGGTGTACCACCTTTGAGCCCAAGTATCGCACATCACATCAGTCAGTTGGGTAGGGTCACTCACAACTGCTTCAACTTCGGGTATCCGTTGAGCCCGTCCATACTGCCTTAGTATGCGATCCGGGTAGAGATGAATCGTCTGCCTAAAAGACAAGATCACTTGGTAGCGGGCTTTGTCCCTCGGATCCAAGCCAGTCCAAACATAGATGGGCCACCATGGAACGACCCATCGGATCAACCGCCCACCGTGGATTGATAGTACCTCGTCCCAATATTTCTGGCTAATCAGGCGAGAGAAATCGATGGCCCGCCTCCTCGTCATCAATTGGTTATGGCGGTAATTACTAGCATCAAGTGGAGGATCTATCACTGATAGCCTCTCGTAAAGCCATATCTGAAAAAGGAAACAAAAGCATTAGATTCTGAGACGAAACAGACGACACTCGATCGAGTGCCAGGGTGACTCGATCGAGTGGCGTCACTGGAAGCAAACAGAAGGCTTTTTACGAAGGCACTCGATCGAGTGCCCACTGCAGCAGCCAAATTCTCGAAAATTCAAAAAAATCGAAAAATCAAGAAAAATAAAAATCCGACTTACTTGCAGCAAACGGGTGCTTCCGGTGAGACGGACGGACGGATCCCTCTTGCGGTTGTCCAAGCCTTGGATTATTTCACCCGTGATCAGCCAAGCCGGGCTATGCTCCGTCTCCATTAAATCAACCACGGTTAATAGACGGGTATGACCCATACAAGACAATAAATCCATGTGACCCTCAAAGGCATATACATGGAGCATGCAAAAAGAGAAAGCCCTACGGCTATGAACTGATCTCACCCGGACATCGTGTGGATTCATAAACTTCTCGGCCAGATCAATCAAGGAGACTGTGTTGTCATCCTGGGTCATTCGAGACACCTCATTGTGGGAAAGCCCTAAAAATTCTCGAAGTTTCCTCCTCCGGTCGTGGACCGAATACGGGACGGCGGGCCGAAGCAAGGGGTTCCACCCTCCTATCGCAGCAATCTCTTCAGGTAAAGGGCAGACTTCGTCCCGAGGGAAAGCAAAGACATGATATATGTCATCCCAATAAGCCAAGCAAGCATCCAGGAAATAGCGGTCAACCACCATCTGACGGAACGGGTACAGCTGAGTTATACCCGTCTGGTTCAAGACCACCCTATCGGCATCCCTAAATTGTCGGGACCACGCCTGCAACATAGCACTCAACCTATCGATTCCCATGTTGGATTCCTTAAAAGGATAAAGAGACTTTCTTTTTTGCCTTAAGGGAAATAAAGAGATTTTCTTTTAATTTGTGATGGGAATTATGAAGAAATCAAAAGCAAGAGAGGGCTATATATAGCATTAGCCTTGCAAACTTCTTTCCATATCACTTTTAGGAAAAGTTTCCTAATTCCAAAACGGAATCAACCCACAAGTCTAGTCCCGATACTAGCATGAAAATATTCATCCCGAACTTTCCTAATCTCTTTAGGAGTCAATTCTTTCAAAATTTCCAGCAAATTTCAAAATTTCCAGCAAATTTCAAAATTTCAAAATTTCAAAATTCGAGTTTTCAAAAATTCAAAAATCATTTTTTTCCCCAGCACGAGTCATTTTACTACCTACATGTTGCATGCATTTTTAGGTGACTTATACAGGTACGACTCAAACAGGGACATGCAAACCTCTAAATTTCCCAGCAGCATTTTCCGGGATAGCACGGGATGGGCCAACACACAGGCACACCCAGGGCTTACGCGACGAGCCCAAATTCCCCACGGAGTACGATCATCCAGCACAGGTATGATTTCTGTCTTCTGGCTGGCGAGCCCTTCACGCGAGTCTAATGGACTATAAACGACCCGAACGGAAGTCTACCAGGTTTTAACGGGCTTGGTAGCTACTCTGACTTTCGCCCTGTCCAAGCCTCAGTCAGAGTGGGGGCTCTGTAGACACCCGCATTTTGACTGCCAGGTGTCTATGGCAGTTTCCAAAAATCACCCGATGATGATCGGACGCTAACGTGTTTCTACACGCTCGGATACGGGCTCAAATCCATTAATCGCTGGCTAGCACACTTACGGAGTACAAATATCACAAAATCAACCTCGAATCCAGGCCCAGTGGATCATTCCGAGTCAAACAAGACTAGTTTGGGACAAAACCGACACCGGAATTAAAACCGACTTTTGCGATTGGGTCAACCCCGGTCAAAATCGTTTCCGAGACACACAAAACAACCCCTCACATCATCAAAAGTCCAAGTCAAACACAAAACCCATCAAACTCAAAGTCACGGTCCAAAGTCAACGGACCTGCGCGACCCAGCTGGGCCACTCGATCGAGTGACCCATCCACTCGACCGAGTGGGCTTCTTTCGAGCCCGGCTGCAGGCTTAACGGGCCACTCGACCGAGTTAGCCCTCTACTCGGTCGAGTAATCCTAAGCCGGGTGCCCTAGCCTTGCCTATATAAGCAACCCTCATGCAACAACTTTTAGGGACTTTTTTTCGAAACCCTAGGGCAACCCTACACACATACAACGTCTCTTGCAAACCCTAATTCTACCCTAGCACGACACCAGCAACCCTAAACTTAGATTTAGGGATCAAACACCCGAGCCACCATAACTTAACCTTCATTCACCTCGAAGACTCTTGTGTTAAAGCCACGGTTACGAGGCTTATTCCGAGACAAGAACATGTAGGTTGAGGGTGTCAAAACCCTTTATTCTTTCATTTCTCTTCTCGTCGTCCGTCTCCCTTTACTCCGTCTTTTTTTGTTTTTTTATTTTTATTTCGTTCGTTGCATCATAATATCGATAATACTACTAGTATCAAAGCGTTAAAATATTTATCGATTTGTGTCGAATAAGAAGGATACCGGGATAAGAAAACACGAACATACAAGTGTACTGCACACAGCGTTGACGGTCGCTTATCCCGATACCCCGACTATTTGATTATTGAGATAAATTAACTTAAACAACAATTCGTTATTATTCTCGTGTTCATCATTAGTCTTGCATTCATCAATTTCTAACATCAATTTTCGATAAGGGTCGAAACCCGTTGACATGGATCCGACATCACAATCCCTAGGGATTTATTTCGATGTCGGAGAAGTCGAGGGAATCAAGTTTTTTTATTATTTATTTAATTAAAGCACCGACTTTTTCTCAATCACATTAAATCAATTTGAGGCACAATTTTCGTTGATGCTAGAATAATTGTCAAAACAATTCGTTAGAATTATGACATTATTAAACGCGGAGAAAATTTAATCACATCACAACAATCAATTTAAAACGATTTTAAAATCAATGCAATTTTCACAAACGAATCATAATTCGTACAGAGGGCACTCGACCGAGTGCCTAGCCCACTCGGTCGAGTGGCACCTCAAAACCGGATCAGAATGCCTATTACGACCCCCACTCGATCGAGTCTCACAGTGACTCGATCGAGTGGCCCTGTACTCGACCGAGTTGGTCAATAACTCGGCCGAGTATGGTCTGCAACGCAAAACAGAATCGTTTTTTACAGATCCACTCGATCGAGTCCATCGACCACTCAATCGAGTGACCTTATAACGACTAAAACAATGAGTCGTACATTCTTCTACTTTCAAACTCGATAGTATTTTACGACTTAGGTCAACGTGTGCTTAATTAATCACATGTATGCTATCTTTTCAAACCATGCGTCCCATATTTGCATCTTTTCATCTCATCTCATATTTGCACAAACCGTTATTAGTCGTTATATTATTACATCGTTACTAACGCGTTTGTTATTTCTTTTGTCAATCTAATTATTGTTCGTTTATTGTACTAAATGAACCCACATGCTAAAATTCCACCTTGACGTAGAATTAATTGCATTAAATTGACATAGAAACCCATTTTTCAATTTCATTCACATGCCTAGGAAAAACAATGTTTGCATAAGCATTTTTCCCGTTTTACTAGCACGCGTATTAGAAAGTCACTCGAGTTCTTAGTAGAGGCCGCTAATGTGCGGGCGGGGTTGGGTGTCCTTTATGGGCTTCCCAACACGTACCCTCACCCCTTACTCAGAACCTCGGTTTCCGGATGCCCGAAACCGTTGGCGCACGAGAGTCATTCCATACACGATATCCGATAATGTCGGTATCGGTATCGCAATGCAAAGAGACGAGCCCAATAAACTCTGACATCGGAAATGGGCCGTATTTTGTATATGGCCCACTACGACATAGAGTGGGCTCGAATGGTTCCGAATAACCACAAAATTCGGTGGCGACTCCACAGAGACCTAAATTTCAATTCGATCCATTCCCATATAGAGATTCATTCGCCTACCCAAACCCGCGCGTGGCCGCGTCGGGGTGGACCTATGTCATGTCCACAACTAAAATTAATTTTTTTTTTATTTTCACTCTAGTATTCCATATCGATTCAATAATCGAATATGGGATACTACGAGTATTCAAAATTAGAATCGAATATAAATCCCGCAATATTTATATGGGATACTATGAGTATTTATATTCGATTCAACAAAATCGACAATTTATAAAATCCGAGTCGAACATAAATTGTGCAATATTTATGTCCGATTTGGTAGAATCATCGAATTATCAAAAATCAAAAGCAATTTCAAAATCTATACAATTTACAAACGAATTACACTTCGTACAGGGGGCACTCGACCGAGTGCCTAGCCCACTCGGTCGAGGGGCACCCCAAAATCAGGTCAGAATGTCTATTACGACCCCCACTCGATCGAGTCTCACAGTGACTCGGTCGAGTGGCTATGTACTCGACCGAGTTGGTCAATAACTCGGCCGAGTATGGTCTAAAACGCAAAACAGAAACCCTTTTTTAAGGTCCACCCAATCGAGTCCATCGACCACTCGATCGAGTGGCCTCATCACGACCAAAGCTACGAGTCGTACATTCTTCTATTTTCTAAATTCGATAGTATTTTACGACTTAGGTCAACACGTGCTTAATCAATCATGTGTATTTACTATCTATTCAAACCATGCATCGTCTTGTTTACATCATTCAATTTAATTCAATATTTGCATAAACCGTTAAATATCGTTACATCGTTACTAACTCGTTTGTTATTTTTTTTGTCAATTTAATTGTTGTTTATTTTATTTTACTAAAATGAACTCACATGCTAAAATTCAACTTTGACGTTAGAATTAATTGCATTAAATTGACTTAGAAACCCTTTTCAATTCCATTCACATGCTTAGGGAAAATAATCTTTGCATATCATTTTCCTGTTCAACTAACACGCGTATTAGAAAGTCACTCGAATTCTTAGTAGAGGCCGCTAAGTGCGGGCGGGGTTGGGTGTCCTTTGTGGGCTTCCCAACACGTACCCTCACCCCTTACTCAGAACCTCGGTTTCCGGATGCCCGAAACCGTTGGTGCACGAGAGTCATTCAATACACGATATCCGATAATGTCGGTATCGGTATCAAATGCAAAGGGACGAGCCCAATAAACTCTGAGATCGGAAATGGGTCGTATTTTATATACGGCCCACTACGACATAGAGTGGGCTCGAATGGTTCCGAATAACCATAAAATTCGGTGGCGACTCCACATAGACCTAAATCTGATGCGTGACTTACCATCGGCATCCTCAGGGTGAGACTCGAATAGAAATCGTTTGACTAGTACAATACGCGCTTTAGTTCTACGGTTCATGCATAACCCATATTTTCCCGGGCCGGTACTCGCGACCGACGTCTCACTATACCGTTGATGTACTCCAATATGGATATGTCAAAAGGTGTCCATAGTCGATTCGAGTGGGTTTCGCGGCATGTTTTAAGATCAACTCGACTTAGGAAGTCCGTCCCGATCAACGTCTAGACTATGTACACTGGTATAGACCCCCTATAGACCGACCGAGACTTAGTATAGAGCATACATTGCGTCGTTATAATGCTTGCGTGACTATATGCTATTTGGTTTCCATGTCGTTTCAAAAACCGTCATTTCAAAAAATGCATCTTTCCAAAAATATTCAATTTTCAAAAACTCGGAAAGCTGCCGAAATTTAGGACTTATGATTTGACTCAAAACAAGCCTATTTTCTAGCCGGCATGCTGTCCATCTCAAAATTCGAATTTCGATCCACCATTCGATTTTCGAATTTTCAAAATCTCAATTTCACTCTTCAAATCTTCGAGATGCCATTCTCGTTTTGCAAATCTCCGAGATGCCGTTTTCGATTTTCAAATCTCCGGGATCTCATCTTCAATTTTCAAATTGTCGGAAATTCTTTTTTTCGATATTCGAATTTTCAAAATCTCAATTTCACTTTCAAATCTTCGAGATGCCATTCTCGATTTTCAAATCTCCGAGATGTCGTTTTCGATTTTCAAATCTTTGGGATCTCATCTTCAATTTTCAAATCGTCGGAAATTCTTTTTTTCGATATTCAAATTTTCAATTTTCAAGATATCCAATTTCAAAACCCGGGACACATACCGAATTTAGGACTTATGATTTTACTCAAAATAGCCTATTTCTAGCCGGTATGCTGCCCAATTCAAAACTCGAAAATATTTTCGAACTTTCAAAACCGAGGCCCGATACACTTTCCGATTTTCTCGAAAAATTGGGCCTTTCCCCGAGTTCTCTCGGACTTTCCAAAAACAATCAATTTTCAAAACCTTCCTCTTCTTAGGACTTCTCGTATTTAGCAGTTTCGGGTCGTGTCTTAAGTCGTCAAGGTCTTTAGCGTCGAAACTCTGTCGATCTTATATCGCGGATTTCCTCCCTATCCCAGTCCGCCTTATTAGACTAAGGCAAGGCCCACCTACGTAGGACATACTCCTGCAAAGGAGGGCCCGTCTACACAATCGAGTCCAAAGTCTGGGGATGTTTCACGTGGACCTTCCTTCGAACAGGACTCGGCCCACATGGCCGAATCCTAAGGAAGGCCCACCTTTCACAAGTCACCCGTCCAGGTGTCTTTTCCGAGTCAACCTTTTACAAGGCATAGCCATATAACAAAAGGTTCGTGGTCCTTACGTCTAAGGGTCACTCGTCCGACACTCGAGTCTTAACAAAATTATCGATCCCACTTGGGGGCTATCCTTTGGCAGAGCGATCAATCACGGACCCTCTAAGGGTCATGTCTTACACGTGTCTCACGTACCCCACTTTCGAGTCACTTATATGTCACACCATCTGAGTCCTATCAAAGTCCTTAGTCTCACCTAGGGGGCTATTCTTCGACGGAGCGATTAATCACAATCACTCCGAGAATCGCACCCTACACATTTATCTTAGGAGAGTCTAACCCGAGTTAAACCGGAGTCGTGTCTCCTCCCGCGCTATTTCCTATGCTTTGGTGAATTTGAGTTCCGAAGCAACTTTACTGATTACGCGGTATTCTTACAGACAGGCCACCGCAAAACAGACATCAAAAGATGCAAGGAACTTTGGACGAACTGAAGGCCGCGCTGGCCAGGATGGAAACTCAATTGACTACCATCCAGACTAACCAGGCGACCTTAGCCACCCGTCTAAGTGCCGTGGAGAAAAGGACTCTTGGTGCTGGATCTGAGCCCACTGGGCCCATAGCTGAACTAATCAGCGTTGTTCGCAGGCTCGAAGAACAGGTTCATCTGTCGACGAACAATTCGATCCACATTGAAAATGCTCGTTCCTACTCACCTTTGAATGACGAGCTACCTGCTAACCTCAACCTTACGGGAATTCCAATGTTTGAGGGTACTGAAGACCCGGTCCATCACATCCGGGCTTTCAAAGATTTCATGGCGGTCCAAGGGGTGAAATCCACCATGTTCAAGCACCTGTTCGCTTCTTCCCTCGAAAAGCATCCAAAACCCTGGTACTATAGGCTCGATTCCAAGAAATACAAAACTTGGGGCGATGTGGCTACTGAATTTGCTCGGAACTACGCTGATAATATCGAGATCCAGACTACAATGCGTACTCTGGAAGTCATGGCCCAAGAACCCAAAGAAGGGTTCATTAAATATCTTCAAAGATGGAGGGCCGAGTGTAAAGTTGGTAGACAAGCCCAACGAGAAGACACTAGTGGAGGCATTCATCAACAACCTCCTACCTTCTTACCGCGTCCATCTTAGGTATGCCGGCATTTCAAACTTTGCGGTGCTTACCGAAATGGGCATTAGGATTGAAGACGATCTTCGACATAATGAAGATCTGGGTGAAGCTTCTACTGAAGGCTATACTGGACATCAACTCGAGTCCTTAGAAGCGACGACTAATCCGAGAGTTCGGATCTGATTTGAGTCCGAGTCTGAGTCCGAGTCTAGGATGTGCTATTTTTTCCAAAGTCAAAGTCAAAGTCAAAGTCAAAGTCAATTGTATTCTGTCCTTATGTGTTATTTTTTCAAATTTCAATAAAATCAGCTTTCAATATTCTTTCTCATATATACTTTCCTTATGTGTTTCCGAGAACATGATGAACACCGTCATACACTGTGAGAACATGCACGTGACTATTATAGGCACATCTATAATGACTGCAGAAAACCGAGCCCGTGTTTTCCTTTTACCTATTCCATGTCTGGTATAGAAAAGCCACATAACTACCTTTAGCAGGAGCATATCGAATCCTATGAAAAATCTGGGTAGTCTCCTAGTTTGGGTCCGACGGGAGGCAAGCTCATTTCCCACAACAAACATCCATCTGATAAGATCAACCGACCCCTACCTTTGGTGTTAGTCTGACAAAAAAAAAACTGGACGAAAAAAATCAAAAAACCCATGACCGGGGCTGAGAGGTCAACCAAAATTCAAAAAACCCATGACTGGGGCTGAGAGGTCAACCAAAACTCAAAAAACCCATGACCGGGGCTGAGAGGTCAACCAAAACTCAAAAAACCCATGACCGGGGCTGAGAGGTCAACCAAAATTCAAAAAACCCATGACCGGGGCTGAGAGGTCAACCAAAATTCAAAAAACCCATGACCGGGTCTGAGAGGTCAACCAACATTCAAAAAACCCATGACCGGGGCTAAGAGTTCAACCAGCAAAAATTCAAAAAAACTCATGACCGGGGCTAAGAGGTCAATCAAAAAAAATCAAATACCCATAACCGTGGTCAACGGTCAACTCAAGTGAAAATCCTTTGACCGGGGTACGGTCAAATTCAAAATTATCAATACCATCCAATAGGGGAGTAACAATCAAGCTGGTTAGCCAACACCACACTCAGCCTTCCCACAAGACCTTCTCGAGACCCAGGCTAGCGACAGCCCGGAATTTTGAGGATTCAAGCTCCATAGAATACACCCTAACCATTAGGGCCAGACATGGAAACTAGATCCCGCATTATTAAACCTGCCCAATCGAAGTTCGAGCCATCATTACTCGACTTCCCCCTTTCCTACCACATTACAATACCTTACCCTCGAAGCCTCAGCTCCACAAAATCGAGCTCCAGATTTCGAATCATCAAAGCCACTTACTTCCTAGCACCATATTTCCAAAATTATCCAAACCAGTTACCAACCCCAAACACGGGAACTCAACCTGTGGTCGGCATAGAACATGCTCAAATAGTTCACACCACCTCTGGGGGGCTATCCAGGAAAACGCTCACAGTCACGAGATCAATATCCCAACCACTCTAGCCCTTTGATCAAGACATCATTGGGAATGCACCTAGCCTACACCGTCAATATGGCTAGTTACACACAAAGTTCTATTAGACTAGGCACCATAATATATCTTCCAATCCACTGAACTACGGCTTGGTTTGATTTCACCACACGTGAATACGTAGGCAGCCTTTCAACAGAGGCACAACCACCCACATTGACACACCTTCAAAAAGCGCTATCATTCCGGTCACGACACTGTCATGTTCTCAGTAGCTAGCTTTGTCGTCCTGGGGGCTTCTATTAGACAGAAGTTCTCCTTCCACTCACATAATCCAAATACTTTCAAAATCTAGCCTCCTTTCTACAGTGTGTCCTAGTACTCGGCTCAGTCGAAGACGAGAATCAATCAGGACTCGAAGCAGTACCCATTTTGAACTGTACCCTAAAATCAGAAATCCAGAAGGGCACCAGATTAAAACAGTCTCATTACAGACTACTGCAAGTCCCCTATAGCATATCTATCCCATTTCGACGTACGACCGTGTTGCCACTCACCTAGGCTACGGAATAACGCAACTTAAGAGCCTTGTTAGGTGGCCCACCCCCCTTATCGAGTCACGGTCCAACCCCTCGAGAGTCCAGTCGTGTCAGTCAACTCGTCCGGTCACGTCCAGAGTCGAGTCTGTCGGTAGGTCTCTCTCTTCAAATTCCACTTTGAAATTTGCAAAATTTAGCCATTTGAAAAAAAATCTTTTCGACAAGGTCAAATTTCGGTCTATTTAAACTGCAAATTTCTCTTCTACCCATTTTCCATTTTGAAAACCTAGCCCGTGAGTGCTTTCAGGATTTCAATTTCAAAAATGTCAAAAAAATTCAAAAAATCATTTTCCCCAGCGCAAGTCATTTTACTACCTACGTGTTGCATGCATTTTATGTGATTTATACAGGTACGACTCAAACAGGGACGTGCAACCCTCTAAATCTCCCCAGCGGAAGCCCGAGGCGGCATTTTCCCTGGAATAGCACGGGATGGGCCTACACATAGGCACACCCAGGACTTATGCGACAAGTCCGATTCCCCACGGACGTATTATCAGCAGCTCAGGTATGACTCTTATCTTATGGCTGGCGAGCCCTTCACGCAAGTCTAATGGACTATAAACGACCCGATCAGAAGTCTACCAGGTCTTAATTGGCTTGGTAGCTACTCTGACTTTCGCCTTGTCCAAGCCTCAGTCAGGGTGGGGGCTCTGTAGACACCCGCATTTTGACTGCCAGGTGTCTATGGCAGTTTCCAAAAAACATCTGATGATGATCGGACGCTAACATGCTTCTATGCGCTCGGATACGGGCTCAAATCCATTAGTTGCTGGCTAACGCACTTACGGAGTACAAATCTCACCAAATCAACCTCAAATCCAGGCCCAGTGGATCATTCCGAGTCAAATAAGACTAATTTAGGCCAAAACCGACACCGGGATTAAAACCGACTTTTAGCGATTGGGTCAACCCCGGTCAAAGTCGTTTCCGAGACACAAAAAACAGCCCCTCACATCATCAAAAGTCCAAGTCAAACACAAAACCCATCAAACATCCAAAGTCAAGGTCCAAAAGACTGACCTGCGCGACCCAGCTGGGCCACTCGATCGAGTGACCCACCCACTCGATCGAGTGGGCCTGTTTCGAGCCCGGCTGCAAGTGTAACGGGCCACTCGACGGAGTTAGCCACCTACTCGGTCGAGTAACTCTAAACCGGGTGCCCTACCTTTTCCTATATAAGCAACCCCCATGCACACATCTTGAACTTTTTTACAACCCTAATCTTACACACACAACCCCAAGCAAACCCTAAGTATCACACTAGCAAACCCTAAACCTAGTTTTAGGAAATCGAAACCCTAGCCACCATAACTCAACCTTCATACACCTCGAAACTCTTATGTTAAATCCACGATTACGAGTCCGATCCGAGACAAGAACATGTAGGTTGAGGGTGTCAAAACCCCTTTCTCTTCTCCTTCTCTTCTCGTCGTCTTCTCCTTTTTTCTCGCGTCTTTTTATTTCGTTTTTTTATTATTTTGTTCATCACATCATAATATCGATAATATAATTAGTACAGAAACATTAAAATACTTATTGATTTGTGCCGAATGTGAGTGATGGTGGGATAAGGAAAACCGAACATACAAGTGTACTGCACACGCGTTGACGGTCGCTTATCCCATCACCCCGATCGTTTGATTATTGAAATAAGTTAACTTAAAAAATAATCCGTTTTATTTCGTTTTCATCATTATTCGAGTCACATATTTGCGTCAATTTTCAAAACAGACGTTGTATTTTAATAAGGGTCGAAACCCGTTGACACAGATCCGACATCACAATCGATCCCTAGGGATTTATTTCGATGTTGGAAAAGTCGAGGGAATCAAGTCCTTTAATTCAAGCAAAGAGTCGATTCCCTAGATTCGATACCAATTTCATAATTGGATATCGAATCTAGCAATCTAGTCACATAAATTAATTAACGCGATTTATCCATATCGCGCTAATTAATTTAAGACGACTAAAATTAATTTATTTTCTTTTATTTTCACTCTAGTATTCCATATCGATTCAATAATCGAATATGGGATACTACGAGTATTCAAAATTAGAATCGAATATAAATCTCGCAATATTTATATTCGATTGAACAAAATCGACAATTTATAAAATCCGAGTTGAACATAAATTGTGCAATATTTATGTCCGATTTGGTAGAATCATCGAATTATCAAAAATCAAAAGCAATTTCAAAATCAATACAATTTGTAAACGAATTACAATTCGTACAGGGGGCACTCGACCGAGTGCCTAGCCCACTCGGTCGAGTGGCACCCCAAAATCAGGTCAGAATGTCTATTACGACCCCCACTCGATCGAGTCTCACAGTGACTCGGTCGAGTGGCTATGTACTCGACCGAGTTGGTCAATAACTCGGCCGAGTATGGTCTAAAACGCAAAACAGAAACCCTTTTTTAAGGTCCACCCGATCGAGTCCATCGACCACTCGATCGAGTGGCCTCATCACGACCAAAGCTACGAGTCGTACATTCTTCTATTTTCTAAATTCGATAGTATTTTACGACTTAGTTCAACACGTGCTTAATCAATCATGTGTATTTACTATCTTTTCAAACCATGGATCGTCTTGTTTACATCATTCAATTTAATTCAATATTTGCATAAACCGTTAAAATATCGTTACATCGTTACTAACTCATTTGTTATTTCTTTTGTCAATTTAGTTGTTGTTTATTTTATTTTACTAAAATGAACTCACATGCTAAATTCAACTTTGACGTTAGAATTAATTGCATTAAATTGACATAGAAACCCTTTTCAATTCCATTCACATGCTTAGGGAAAATAATCTTTCCATATCATATTCTCGTTCAACTAACACGCGTATTAGAAAGTCACTCGAATTCTTAGTAGAGGCCGCTAAGTGCGGGTGGGGTTGGGTGTCCTTTGTGGGCTTCCCAACACGTACCCTCACCCCTTACTCAGAACCTCGGTTTCCGGATGCCCGAAACTGTCGGCGCACGAGAGTCATTCAATACACGATATCCGATAATGTCGGTATCGGTATCAAATGCAAAGGGACGAGCCCAATAAACTCTGAGATCGGAAATGGGCCGTATTTTATATACGGCCCACTACGACATAGAGTGGGCTCGAATGGTTCCGAATAACCATAAAATTCGGTGGCGACTCCACATAGACCTAAATTTTAATTCGATCCATTCTCATATGGAGATTCATTCGCCTACCCAAACCCGCGCGTGGCCGCGTCGGGGTGGACCTATGTCATGTCCACACTATCGCATTAATTTGCTCAACCATGACATGCAGATACGAGACATCACGCATAATTTCTTTAAGCCATTTTCAAAATAATGTGTCTTTACGACTACATAATTTGTATGAAAATAAAATATACGAGTATTACATCATGATAATATGACAATACCATTCGCTTCAGGAAATGGTTTATATTATTTTGATACGAATATCTTTCGAATATCTCATACTTTGCAAACATCCATGAATAAACATCAAGTTTATTCTTAATTTTGATACTCAAAATAATATTCACTACACGCAAAGCGTAAATTTTTAAAATATCGTGAACTTCACGTCACGATTTCAATATTGGTAAATACTATGAATTTCTCGTCATAGGTTCAATTTATATAATCACTACAAACTTCAGTTCATAGTTTGCGTGTCAAAATTCCAATTCGTATATAATTTTTCTTCCTCTCATATCGAACTTCGCGTATATCAGGGTCACATGAATTTTCATGAGCTTTGTACTTTAATTGACCGAATCAGGCTCAATTAAGGTCGCATTATCATTAGGCTCAATTAAGGCCACAATATTTGGCTTATTTTTCTGCCATGTTCTCGACATCTGCTGCTGATAGAGTCTTTATCGAATGTCACATTCACTTCAGGGAATGAACTCATCCAATTGAAAGAGATTCGTCGTCTTTCAACATTAATTACTCTGTATATTATATTATTCTGTTCAACTTCGGATGAACATGAAATTAATCCAGAGAATTTCTCATGAAATTAATACAAAAGATATCACAATATCTTGTCTTCAGTACAATAATAAGTGGTATTAAACACAGTATAATTTCATGTACTTTCTCCCCAGTCACATAATATTGAAAATAGTACAATTTCATGTACTTTACTCTTACTCACACGGAGTACAAATTTCTTCAACTTTAAAATGATACTTATCTCAGTACAATTTCATGTACGTACTCACACGGAGTATATTTTTCACGATACGATGCCTTTGAAGCTATTTTATTTCTGCGATATAATGATAACATATTTTCTGGGACAGCTGTATCAGCATATTTATCACCCAAAATAATCATAATTGTGTATACTTCAGGTATGCAATCTTTTATGAAAGATATGTCCAAAATATTTGTTACCATACAGGATAACATTATTTCCACCGCTCATAGTTATAAATTAAAATATCTTTGGAACTTCGGGTCCAAAATTATATGAGCATTCATCATATGGATATTAACATTGAAATTGATCCATAGATATATACAGTCTATGTGACTGGATTAAATAAAACACCTTTTATAAAAAGGTTGAAGGATAGAAAACATCATATCCTCATATAAATTCCTCGTATATTGGATTATTTCCAAAATAGATACATTCATATATACCGTCTATAAGACTGATCTATCATATCCTCTATTAACAGAAGAAAATTTATAACTTCGACATCTTGTCATATTTCCCTCTTATATTCTATAAAGATCATAAGTATCAATAATTTGTCAAAAAAAAAATTATATATTGAGAACAATAAGAGAATATATTGATTGAAATACTAGCTAATAAAAGGCTTGTGTATTCAGAAAATAGGTGAATAATTAGAGAAAACGAAAAGAAAAAAAAAAGTGATTGAAAGATTAGTTAATCAAAATAATCAAACAACCAAATTAACCAAACCAATAACATGTCGTTGCGTAAAAAAATATGGCTATAACTTGTAAGGTTAATATAAGATTGGATTTACGGAGTAGACAAAGGATATAACTAATATCTAATATAGTACTAATACTCCGTAGGTCCTTATATGATGAACCTGGTGAAACAAATGAAAAATTAAATAATGATGATGGACGCATGATGAACATATGCACAAAGAGTTTTCATGTGTGAATTGCATATTTGTCGTGTGAGTTTGAACAATATAACACAACTCCTGTTGTGTATACAACCACGAATAATATATAAAAAAAATTACCTCTAAAATAAAAATACTCGTAATAAAATTAGGGTTATTGACCTATATACGGATGTTAATGAATCACCGCACTAAAGAAGTCGGTTATCATATACGGAGTAATTAACAAACAGGAACTACAAAGTCAATTATCATCTGAAATTATGATATCTTACTCATAAAAGAGAAAAAATAAAATCAGGAAAAATAAAATTAGGGCTAGAGACTCGTGCTGATAACGTGTTGTGAAAGTAAGAGAGAAGAGAAATTAGAGAGAGATAAAGAAGGAGAGAAAACAGTGGCGAATCCAGAAATTTCGAGATGGGGGTGATAAAAAATTTACAACGTAAAAAATAACACACACAAAATTGAGTTCAGTTGAGTTCCGATTAGGTTCAGTTCAATTCAGATCAAGTTAGTTCCGATCAGTTCAATTCATATCTATTAAGGTTGATTTAATTCATTTCAAATCAATTAAAGAAGTCCGTCGTAATTGACTACTAACTCCAAAAAGTCACTAAACGTTACAAAAAATTAAAAAACTAACCGCAAACTTTATAAAAAATTCCAATATATTCTCGGCTAAAATAAAAGGTGCCAATACATACTAACCCAATCTCCCCACAATTAATTTCTCAATTTCACATAATCATATACTCCTACATTAATTTCAAGGTATACAATATTGAACTAATACATTATTAGAATATCAATATGTGCATCATCCCAGTTCATATTTGCAAAAAAAAATTACAATTTTTTAATTCTCATTTTCCCTAATTCCCTAAACAAGTATGGATCTCAAAGGTTCAATAAAATAAAAAAACATCTCGAGTTTTTTTTTATAAAATAATGTTCAAAAAATAAATAATTATTGAAATAGGTTAGGGATTATGTCAAAATAATTATCAAAAATGGGTCAACGTAGGGTCGGGTATGACTAACTTGCAGTTCGGTACATATGGAAATCGCTATCTATCTGAGATAGCGAGTAAATGGAGAAACTTTGGTACTCTTCTTAAAAAAAATTGAAGGGAAGGAAAAACAAGTTAAAAAGTTTGATTGATGATTCGAACCCCTAACCTTTTGGGCAAAAAAACTCATTAAATTGTACTCTACCACTCCACCCACACAACTATCTTAATGTAACTACACATTCATTTGTATGTATATATTGTGTTTAACTTAATTTTTTTTCCTAAAATAATGGGGGTGAGGGGTCACCCCCATCACCCCCTATAAAATCGCCTATGAGAGAAAATCAGAGAGGTGTTTATTCATCCCATCAATGGACATATATATAGTATATGGTACATCTAGGGTTACATCATAATGGGCTATAAGGCCCGATGGACATCCACATATTATGTTTCATAACATTTTACTTTTTTTTTCCTGCTAAAAGTTTTAGATTTTATATATTCAATGTTATATAAATTTTTTTATATCTAAAATAAGGTTATTAAATACTCCTATATCATTATAAAAAAAAACTATAATTTCGAATTGGTATCCCAAATCTTCTAAAAGATTAACCAAAGATGACGTATCGACTAGGTTGAACGGACACTCCTCCAAATCATCGTGTCGTGTCGGACACCCATGTCGGTCATCGACACACGTCAGACACCTATAAAACCGTGTCCATTTTTTTAAAAATTTATTTAGAGGCGTGTCTGACACAATTTATTGTATTTGGAGACTCATCGACACACTTAGCGTTGTTTATGAATTTCTGAACATTAATAAAAGAACAATATTACTATCCGTATATGTTTATAGCGGCTACTTGATACTATAAACATTCAACTTAAGACTAATTAATTAATTGTAATTGTGTAGACACCCACATTTTGACCGCTAGGCGTCTATAGCAGTTTCCAAAAAACACCCGATGATGATCAGACGCAAACATGACTTAATACACTCGATTTTCGGACTCGGAATCAATAGTAGTTGGCACGAGATTTTAGCGGATTAAAAATCTCACAAATGAGACTAATTTGGGTCAAAACCGACACCAAGGGCAAAACCGTCTTTTAGCAACCGGATCAAACCCCGGTCAAAGACGTTTCGGAGATATAAAAATCTGTCACGCCACTTCAAAAATCTGACTCGGAGTCAAATACTACATAAATATCAGCTACAAAGTAGGAATCCTTTCCTATCCAAAGTCGGAATCCTACTCCATCTAAACCGGGTGTTTCTTCCCATGTAAGTAACATTTTCCTATCCAAAGACGGAATCCCACTTCATCTCAACCGGCAGTTTTCTTCCTTTAAAAGATATCAATCTCCTATCTCAAGTCGGTATTTCATCCTATAAATACCCCACCCTTGCACACACAATTGAGAGACACAATTCAAACACACAATTCCCGACATCAATTACAACATCAGCACACATCATCAAAATTACAACCCGGAATTCCAGCAATACTAGGCATATTATATTCCGATCTTCCCTCTATAAATCCTATAGGATTCCCGACCACAACCCGAAATTCTAGGCGATTTTAGGCAAACCATATACAAACCCGAGAACAAAACTCGCCAAATCCCTAACCATACACACCATAACTCACCTATATACATCTTAACGCTCCCGCGCCTAGGCCGCTACTACGAGTCCGTTTTCGAGATAATCAAGCATGTAGGTTGAGGGTGTTACAAATCCCGACTTCTCCCTTTTCTTCTCTTTCTCTCGTCCGTCCGTCTTTTTATACGGGTCGTCGTCACGTCTTTTCTTTTTTATTTTCTCGTTCCTAATATCGATATTATCGTACTATTTTCAATAAAGAGTCGTTCCTAAGGATTCGATATCGACTCTATAGTCGAATATCGGATCTAAAGGAATCAATCATCAAATCATGTTAAGCATAATACCGTTGAAGTCGAGTAATTACGATATTACAACGTGGAGGAATTATCTCGTCTTAACAACATTCAAAACGATTTTCTAAACAACTTTTTTTTACTCCACTCTAAATATCCGATATTGATTCTATAATCAAGCATCGAATATTACGAGTATCAATATTTAAGTCGAGTATAAATTATGCTATATTTGTACGCGATTTAACAAAACTGTCGATGTTCTAAAAATAATCCCGAGAACAGTCTGTCATGCGAGTCGCACGTGCCTCGTGCGAGTCGCATGGCTGCGCGAGTCTCGTGGTTCCCTGAAAACCGTAACATAAAAAAGCTATTTCGTCTTAATTCTTCAAACAACCTTTTTTAATAAAACAGCGGGCTTTTCAGCATATTTCAGGCCTCGATAAATATTTTTATGACTTCGGTCAACACGTGTCAAGTCTATCACGTGATTTTTTTTTTCAAAACCACACATCATATCATATTTACATCGTTTATTCAATTTGCAAACCGTTACTAACTCGTTTATTCTTTGTCTTTGTATCTTATTATTCGTTGTTTGTTTTATTATACTAAAACGGACCTCGCATGCTAAATACAACTTCGACATAGATTCAAAGATGCATTAAACGACGTAGATCAAACATAATTCACATGTTTAGTCAAAACACTGTTTGCATATCATTCAACCGAATTACTAACGCGCGTATTTCAAAATCAAACGATATATCTTAGTAGAGGCCGCTAAGTGCGGGCGGGGTTGGGTGTTCTTTGTGAACTTCCCAACACGTACCCTCACCCCTTACTTAGAACCATGGTTTCCGGATGTCCGAATCCATTGGCACACGAGAGTCATGCAATACACGATATCCGATAACGTCGGTATCGGTATCAAATGCAAAGGGACGAACCCGATAAACTCTGACATCGGAATGGGCCATACTTTGTGCATGGCCCTCTACGACATAGAGTGGGTTCGAACGGGTCCGAACTCCCACAGTTCGGTGGCGAATCCACTTCGATTTAAATTTCAATTCGATCCATTCTCATATGGAGATTCATTTGCCTCCCCAAACCTGCGCGTGGCCGGGTCAGGGTGGACCTATGTCATGTCCACAATTTGGCGACTCCGTTGGGGATTAACTGATGCGTGACTTACCATCGGCATCCTCACGGTGAGATTCGAATAGAAATCGTTTGACTAGTACAATACGCGTTTTAGTTTTACGGTTCATGCATAACCCCATATTTTCCCGGGCCGGTACTGGTGACCGACGTCCCACTATACTATTGATGTAGTCCAAATTAGATATGTCAAAGGTGTCCATAGTCGATTCGTATGGGTTTTACAGCATGTTCTAAGCTCAACTCGACTTAGGAAGTCCGCCCCGATTCTCGAATAGGCTATGTACACTGGTATAGACCCTTTATAGACCGACTGAGACTTAGTATAGAGCATACATGGTGTCGTTATAATGCTTGCGTGACTATGTGCTACTTGGTTTCTAAGGTCGTTTTCAAAAACCGTCATTTTCAAAAATTGCATCCTTTTCAAAATATCCAATTTCAAAACCCGGGACATATACCGAATTTAGGATTTACGATTTTACTCAAAATAGCCTATTTCTAGCCGGTATTCTGCCCATTTCAAAACTCGAAAATATTTTTCGAACTTTTAAACCCATGGCCCGATACACTTTTCCATTTTTTTCGAAAAATCGGGTCCTCCCCCGAATTTTTCGGGCCTTCAAAAAAAAATTCTATTTCAAAAACTTCCTCTTCTTAGGACTTTCCGTATGCAGTGTCGGGTCGTGTCGTAAGTCACCGAGGTCTTTAGCGTCGAAACTCCGTTGATCTTATATCACGGGTTTCCTCTCTATCCCAGTCCGCCTTATTTAACTAAGGCAAGGCCCACCTACGTAGGACATACCCTACCAAGGAAAGCCCGTTTACACACTCGAGTCCGAACTAGGAAGTCCCACGCGATCTTTCCCTCCAACAGTATGGTCCACGACCTTTCCTAAAGGGAATTTCGCCTGTCTTTCAATCCTTTAGTCGAGTCATCCTAATTCAAAAATCCTTTACTTAAGGGTCTACCCTAATAACAGGTCTATCCTTATTCAAGTCAAGTCAAGGGTCTCTAGCGTCGAAACTATGCCGATCTTACATCGCGAGTTTCCTCCCTTACCCCGTCCGCCTTTCATCGAGGCCGAGTCAACCTTTTACAAGGCATAGCCCTATAACAAAAGGTTCGTGGTCCTTACGTCTAAGGGTCACTCGTCCAACACTCGAGTCTTAACACAACCTTCGATCCCACTCGGGGGCTACCTTTCAGCAGGGCGATAAATCACAGTTGCTCTAAGGGTCATATCTTACACGTGTCTCACGTACCCCACTTTTGAGTCACTTAGATGTCACACCATCTGAGTCTTTAGTCTTACTCGGGGTTGTCCTCCACCCGAGTAGTCAACCACGGTTACCCTAGAGAGTACCATACGTCTATCCCACACCGGCATCCTTATGATGTCTTCTTCGAGTCGAACCTATGCTACGAACACTCGAGTCACCTAGGGTTAGGTCACCACGGTCGACCTGTCACCCCGCCGCGTCTAGTTTGACTTCCCCTCTTGCATTTGCGCAAAGTCGAGTTTAGGCGAGTCGTGGCACCAGTTGTTTTCTCCAATCAAGGACCTTACCAAAAAGAAACAACCAACCGAGCATCCGTAAGTCCAGATTTGATTCGAGTCTAAGTCTGAGTTCGAGTCTAGGATACCCTACATCCTCATTTCCAAATCAGAGTCAGAGTCTTTTGCATTCTATCCTCTTTTCAAATCCAATAAAATCAGCTTTTCTATTTCTCATATATTTTCTTATGTGTTTCCGAAAACATGATAAACAACATCATACACTGTGAGCACATGCACGTGACTATTATAGGCACATCTATAATGACTGCATGAAATCGAGACCCGTGTTTTCCTTTACATGTTTCATGTCTGACATAGAAAGCCGCATAACTACCCTTAGCAGGAGCGATGTCGAATCCTATGACAAATCTAGGTAGACTCCTAGTTCGGGTTTAAGACGGGAGGCAAGCCCATTTCCCACAATAAACACTCATCCAATAAGATCAACCAATCCCAACCTTAGGTGTTAGTCTGACCGACAAAAAAAAAGATGGACAAAAAAATCAAAAATCCAGGGAAAAAGCAAAAGGCCAAAACAAAAAAGCAGGCCATCATAAAAAAAAAAGGCACTCATGACCGTGGTCAACGGTCAACTCAAATAAAAAAATCCCTTGACCGGGGCTAAGAGGTCAACCAAACAAGGAAAAAATATTCAAAAACCCATGACCACGGTTAGCGGTCAACCCAAGTGAAAGTCCTGTAACCGGGGTACGATCAATTCAAAAATTATCAATACCCATACTATCGAATAGGGAAGTAACAATCAAGTTGGTCAGCTAACACCACACCTAGCCTTCCCACATTACAACCCTCAAGACCTTCTCGAGACCTAGGCTAGAGACAGCCCGGAATTTTGAGGATTCAAGCTCCATAGGATACACCCTAACCTTTAGGGCCAGTCATGGAAACCAGATCCCGCATTATCAAACCTGCCCAATCAAAGTCCGAGTCATTTTTACTCGACTTCCCCCTTTCCTACCACATTTCATTACCTTACCCTCGAAGCCTTAGCTCCACAAAATTGAGCTCCAGCTGTCGAAACATCAAAGCCACTTGCGACCTAGCTCCACATTTCCAAAAACATCCAAACCAGTTACCAACCCCAAATACGGGAACTCAACTTGCAGTCGGCATATAACATGCCCAAATAGTTCACACCACCTATGGGGGCTACCCCGTAGAACGCTCACAGTCACAGGATCGACGTCCTAACCATTCTAGCCCTTTGATCAAGACATCATTGGGAATGCACCTAGCCTACACCGTCGCTATGGCTAGTTACACACAAAGCCCTAATAGACTAGGCACCATAATATATCTTTCACCACTGAACTACGGCTTGGTTTGATTTCACCACACGTGAATACAAAGGCAATCTGTCAATAGAGGCACAATCACCCACATTGACACGCATTCAAAAAGCACCGTCATTCCGGTCACGACACTGTCATTTTCTCAACAGCTAGCTTTGTCGTCCTGGGGGCTTCTCCTAGGCAGAAGTTCTCCATCCACTCACATAATCCAAATGACTTTCAAGTCTAGCCTCCTTTCCATTAGTGTGTCCTAGTACTTGGCTCAGTCGAAGATGAGAATCTGTCAGGACTCAAAGCAATACCTACTTTGGGAATGTACCCCAAAACCAAAAAAATCAAGAATACTAGACTACAGCATTGCTATTGCTAAGTCCTGCTGTGAAAAAACAGTCTCATTACAGACTACTGCAATCCCCCTATAGCACATCCTTCCCATTTCGATGTACGACCGTGTTGCCACTCGCCTAGGCTACGAAATAGCGCAACTTAAGAGTCTTGTCATCTTAGGTGGCCCACCCCCTACCGAGTCACGGTCCAACCCCTCTAGAGTCCAGTCGTGTCTGTCAACTCGTCCGGTCACATCCAGAGTCGAGTCTGTCGGTAGGCCTCTCTCTTCAAATTCTACTTTGAAATCTGCAAAACTTAGCCATTTGAAAAAATCCTTTTCGACAAGGTCAAATTCGGTCTATTTAAACTGCAATTTCTTTTCTACCCTTTTCAATTTTGAAAACCTATCTCCTAGTACGTGAGTTGCTTTCAGGACTTCGATTTCAAAATGAAGCAAAAATCATTTTCCCCAGCACAAGTCAGTCTATAGATGCTAACTGCATTTCCTGTATGCTGTCTTGCTATCTGCTATATTTTCTATTTCTGCCTGTATATCTAACATTTCAGGTACCAGCTTGGCTTCCCAAAGGAACATCAAGTTTTTTATTCCCCAGCGCTTGCGCAACTCACATATCTTCCCAGCCGAAATAGCACGGGATGGGCCCATATATAGGCGCACCCAGGATTTATACAACAAGTCCGATTTTCCACATAATTCTGAGTTGGGATGTGTCTGCAAACGGACACACCCAGGGCTTCTTAGGCACGCTCCCGCGTAATTTTGGATCGGGATGTGTCTGCAAACGGACACACCCAGGGCTTCTTAGGCAAGCTCCCGCGTTATTTTGAGATGGGATTGTCTGCAAACGGACACACCCAGGACTTCTTAGGCAAGCTCCTGCGCAACTCCAAGATGGGATGTATCCACATATAGATACACCCACCGCTTCAGAAGCAAGTCCCCACGGAGCCACTCCCGACAACAGGACTCAGGTATGATTTCTATCTTATGGCTGGCGAGCTCTTTCACGCAAGTCTAATGGACTATAAACGACCCGATCGAAAGTCTGCCAGGTTTTAATCATCGATTAGCCTGGTAGCTACTCTGACTTTCGCCTTGTCCAAGCCTCAGTCAGAATGGGGGCTCTGTAGACACCCACATTTTGACCGCTAGGCGTCTATAGCAGTTTCCAAAAAACACCGGATGATGATAGAACGCAAACATGACTTAATACACTCGATTTTCGGACTCGGAATCAATAGTAGTTGGTACGAACTTTTAGCGGAGTAAAAATCTCACAAAACAAACCTCAAATCTAGGTCCAGTGGGTCGTTTCCAGTCAAATGAGACTAATTTGGGTCAAAACCGACACCAAGGTCAAAACCGTCTTTTAGCAACCGGGTCAAACCCCGGTCGAAGACGTTTCCGAGACATAAAAATCTGTCACGCCACTTCAAAAATCTGACTCGGAGTCAAATACTACACAAATATCAGCTACAAATTAAAGTAGGAATCCTTTCCTATCCAAAGTCGGAATCCTACTCCATCTAAACCGGGTGTTTCTTCCCATGTAAGTAACATTTTCCTATCCAAAGACGGAATCCCACTTCATCTCAACCGGTTGTTTTCTTCCTTTGCAAGATATCAATCTCCTATCCCAAGTCGGTATTTCATCCTATAAATACCCCACCCTTGCACACACAATTGAGAGACACAATTCAAACACACAATTCCCGACATCAATTACAACATCAGCACACATCATCAAAATTACAACCCAGAATTCCAGCAATACTAGGCGTATTATATTCCGATCTTCCCTATAGAAATCCTATAGGATTCCCGACAATTCACAACCCGAAATTCTAGGCAATTTTAGGCAAACCATATATACAAACCCGAGAGCAAAACTCGTCAAATCCCTAACCATACACACCATAACTCACCTATATACATCTTAACGCTCCCGCGCCTAGGCTGCTACTACGAGTCCGTTTTCGAGATAATCAAGCATGTAGGTTGAGGGTGTTACAAATCCCGACTTCTCCCTTTTCTTCTCTTTCTCTCGTCCGTCCGTCTTTTTATACGGGTCGTCGTCACGTCTTTTCTTTTTTATTTTCTCGTTCCTAATATCGATATTATCGTACTATTTTCAATAAACAGTCGTTCCTAAGGATTCGATATCGACTCTATAGTTGAATATCGGATCTAAAGGAATCAATCATCAAATCAAATCATGTTAAGCATAATACCGTTGAAGCCGAGTAATTACGATATCACAACGTGGAGGAATTATCTCGTCTTAACAACATTCAAAACGATTTTCTAAACAACTTTTCTTACTCCACTCTAAATATCCGATATTGATTCTATAATCAAGCATCGAATATTACGAGTATCAATATTTAAGTCGAGTATAAATTATGCTATATTTGTACGCGATTTAACAAAACTGTCGATTTTCTAAAAACAATCCCGAGAACAGTCTGCCACGCGAGTCGCACGTGCCTCGTGCGAGTCGCATGGCTGCGCGAGTCTCGTGGTTCCCTGAAAACCGTAACATAAAAAAGCTATTTCGTCTTAATTCTTCAAACATCCTTTTTTAATAAAACAGCGGGCTTTTCAGCATATTTCAGGCCTCGATAAATATTTTTATGACTTCGGTCAACATGTGTCAAGTCTATCACGTGATTCATCTTTTCAAAACCACACATCATATCATATTTACATCGTTTATTCAATTTGCAAACCGTTACTAACTCATTTATTCTTTGTCTTTGTATCTTATTATTCGTTGTTTGTTTTATTATACTAAAACGGACCTCGCATGCTAAATACAACTTCCACATAGATTCAAAGATGCATTAAACGACGTAGATCAAACATAATTCACATGTTTAGTCAAAACACTGTTTGCATATCATTCAACCGAATTACTAACGCGCGTATTTCAAAATCAAACGATATATCTTAGTAGAGGCCGCTAAGTGCGGGCGGGGTTGAGTGTTCTTTGTGAACTTCCCAACATGTACCCTCACCCCTTACTTAGAACCATGGTTTCCGGATGTCCGAATCCATTGGCACACGAGAGTCATTCAATACACGATATCCGATAACGTCGGTATCGGTATCAAATGCAAAGGGAAGAACCCGATAAACTCTGACATTGGAATGGGCCATACTTTGTGCATGGCCCACTACGACATAGAGTGGGTTCGAACGGGCCCGAACTCCCACAAAGTTCGGTGGCGAATTCACTTCGATTTAAATTTCAATTCGATCCATTCTCATATGGAGATTCATTCGCCTCCCCAAACCCGCGCGTGGCCGCGTCAGGGTGGACCTATGTCATGTCCACAAATTGTTTGAGTTTTTAAGATTTGATTTTTAACTTTGAGTTTATAAGTTTGTTGTTTTTTTACGATAATTGCGATAGTTTAATCAACCAAAGTGTAAAAAATTTCAAATTCTCTTTGTTTAAATATATATCGATTTCTTTTTCTACCGTGTCCGTGTCCTATAAATTTTCGAAAGTCGTATCCCGTGTTTGATATGTCTCTGTGTCTTGTCCGTGTCCGTATCTTTGCAGCCTAGCCTGTTAGTATTAGAATAAATTCCTTCTCATAGCACCTTGATTTGGTTGTTGAATCCATACACATATTTTTGCGAATCAAATGCCGTCAATAATCCCGTATTAATCGAAAAAGAGAGGGTGAGTAAAAATTGAGGGAGTAGAAACTAGAAAGTTGGAAGAGGCAGAGTGTAGAGATGATAAGCTGTAGAATGTGTGTGGCCATGGCCAACACACACCTTCTTCGTACTCAACTCGATCAACTTCACTCCGAAGCCGATTTCACTCGCAGAAAAGGTAACTAACCCCCCACCCCATCATCTTTTCGATTTGATTTGAATTGCGACTTCTACGTTTAGACCTCATTCAATGGTGGATGGAATTCCTTGAATTAGAATTAGAATTGGAATTGAATAGCGAGTAGATTTAGTTTGTAAGGATGCTTTACATGTTGTATTGATGATGATGATGATGAAGAATACATACATGGTTGTCAGCTAATAATGCAAGATTCAGGCTGATACGGCTGTCAGAGGCGGCTGAAAATTTGCGCCGTCAGGCTGCTAAAAGTCTTCGGAAGGGACAAGAAAATGATGCAAGGGAGATTCTTATACAGAAGAACAAGATTATGCTTGCTCTTGAAAGATCTAAAGATCGTGTACAACTGCTTGATCAGCTTGCTGCTAAGTTGAATCAGGTTTGGATATCTTCTTCTTCTTCTCGTCGTTAGTTTCTCTTCTTATGTCCTCTTATATATTCATGTAATGTTCACGGGTATAGGCAATATCAATCAAAGAAGCACAGCTGGTTCAAAATGTGTCATCGGATCTTCAAATTGATGGGGATGATGCTAATGGCCCCGTCCATATTGTCTCTCCCACCCAACCTAGTGTCAAGAATTTACCTGAAAAAATCGATACTACCTGCAACTTCTCTGATGCTCTCAATACACAAGAAGCAGGTGCGGATGGAGATCTCATTCCAGAAAGCTTTGACGGTCCAGATAGGGCAACCATAACAAGTACTGGTACTTTTTCAGGGATGTCATCTTACATTGATTTCTTGAATGACGTTGACCAACAACTAGGTAAGATTGAGAACGACTTGAGGGTAGTCGTATCAGAGCTAGAAACTGAAGAGAAGCTCAAAAGCTCTAGGGAAATTCTAGCAAAAGTTCACGAGACTAGAGCGAGGTATCTATCTAATCCTTAGGTGAACCAGCTCATCACCTCATTTCAAATACTACATAATACCATATACAATGAATCACTTTACATTCTCGTCTCTGCAGAGTACACAACTTTGTTCAACAAATGGAGGCAACTAGGTAGATGCTTGTATGATTCCTTACAGAGGACGATCCTAAGCAGAAGGTATGTAGCAATTTTGTAGAACTGATTTCTCCATTCTTCAATTTTTATCTTGGTTTTAGTTCAAATGGGTGCCTAGCATTACTTTGGACGGTTTTCCATTGATGTTTCATGTCCCAAAGATTTAATCTTTTCTTACTTTAGGATAATATTCACATCAGAAACATTTGCAGTAGTTTTTGTAAATTAAATCGAAAACGCCCCTTCATTATAGGATTAATGTTGACTGACACACTTCTTTACCAATAAATTGCTCCGTGCATTGTCTAAATATGTAGCTGTAATGCATCTGCCAAGAGACTGGAATGCGACTGTGCGTGTATAGCTGAAGCCTCTGTTGCTAGATATGGAGCTATTATATATGGCTTCAAGGAGATTCACTCAAACTCATTACTACCATGTAAGAACCTACAAAGCAGGCTGGCACCTTTTGTTCTCGTAGTTGAAGACTATCATTTTTTGGTGGGACGGAGGCTTTTGCTTATTACAGACAATGAAACCCGAAAAGAATCATCTAATACAATTATTCAACGTCACCCCCAAACCCTCTTTACGTTTTCTTTTGTTGATTTTTCACACATATAACCGGGTGCCAACTTTGTGGCTTGTACAGTAAAGTCCCACCAAATTGGCTTCTGAGGTGCATTCAGGGGCGGACCTCCTTAGGGTACTCGGGCTTTAGCCCGACTTGCTTTTAGGTTAAATAAAAATTGGTGCAATGAGATACAGAGTATGGTCTGTAGCGCAGTTGGTGGAGAGTTGAGATGTTTTTGTCTTGGTGGACTGGATGTCAGGGGTTCGATACCCCTTGCAGCTATTTTGTTTTATTTTGTGTTTTGTGGGCAAGAAGCCACTCCCTCCCATTTTCTGGCAGTGAATGGGAGGTAGTAGTAATTAGCTAACCTATGTTTCTTATTGTTACTCCGTAGTACTTAGTACTCCTCATTTTATCGATTCACAATTTGTTTATGAAAGTTTTCCTATTTATGTTTCTCTCTCCTATTCTTCATTATTTATTTATTTATTTATTTTAAATATGGATGTTCACGATGATGATATAGATATACGAGTATTAAAGCCAAATAATTATCGAATTTGGGGATGCAAAATTCGATAATTGTAGAAAAAGTTATCTAAAACTTTTCATGTGCTCCTCCGTGTCTATGTCTTATCATTCTAGATTAAGCTACTAATCCATGAAATCGATAAGTACGTCGATGTTATGTGTTGTTTTTTTTTGGTAATAAGACCGTCTTCTAATATAGTCCCAGTAACAATTCATTCCTGGGTCCGCCCCTGGCTGCATTACCATTGCAGCCTTTGCTGTATAACACATACGGAGTAAGATATACCACTCAAATACACAAATCAGTAAGTTTGGAGAAACCACTCACTCAAGCTTAAGATAACAAAGCTCAGGGATTAATCGATCTCATAGTTGCATACCTATTCTTTACCTCGAGCACTCGACCTTGTTAGTTGTTACTAGTTGAATGCTGGGCAAACTCGAGCACGCATAGTTGCATACCTATTCTTTACTAGGGTGATAACGTCTTCAATCCTGGTAAAAAGAACACATTGATTAATTGTTATTTTTACACATACATGACAAATAATGACCAAATTTATATAGTAACATTTGAGTAATCACGTGATCAAACTATGTTTTAAAACACATACTTAATACTCTTCATAACATAGGAGTATTTTTATCTAAAATTTTTAAACGGAGTCCTACATATTGTTTCTATGGTTTAGTCTAACAAATAACAACTACTCCATTCAGGGCCGTCTTAGAGTTAAGGGAGGTCCGGAGCGAAAGTAAAATACGAGGCCCTTTTGTTATAAGCGGTCGTAGATCAAAATGTTACTGTATTAGTTAAACCAATAAGTTTTTTTTTTTTTTTTGCCAGAGGGAATAAACTAGATAGAATCACAAAACTCTTAAAGCACTAGACACAAGTCTGTGTGCATCGGAGTTTTGTGTTCTGGGGATAAAGAAAATAGAACAACAATGAAAGCAAGAGCTTTCTACTAATATGTCCTCGATCAGTGAATCTATAGCGGCACAGCGATTTCCAACATTATCAATTTGGAGAACCAAGTTGAGGCAGTCCGTCTTGAAGTTAATATGAAGATAACCCGCTTTCTTTGCCCATTTCATGGATTTAAGAAGTGACAGCGCTTCAGCTTGTAAAGGGGTCTCCGCCACAAACCTCTCCTGCATAACATGAAGAACAGTACATTCTTTTTTACAAACCCAACCTCCAGCTGCATTGAAAGAAGGCATCCATCCAGCATCAACTTCAATCGTGACTCTAGTGCATGATTCATGGTTTCCAAGAGCCCTAATGATCACAACTTCATGAGATTTACCAATTTCTTTTCGTCGTCTGGTACTGTCTTCCAGATCAGAATCATCAATATGAGGCGAAAAATGTGTGTGAATTTGTTGCGTTGAGAGTGACCTAGGACTTGATTCCTTCTTTCTGAGGAAAATGTTAAGGTCAACACTAGAAGCTTCATATCTCCTCCAAAAACCATGGCACGAAGTGTCCCATTTCCCGTAAATGATCCCATTACGATGCAACCAAATCGAGTAAAGCATATTGATAAAGGTGATGATGCCTAAATCAGATTTGTCCTTTTTGAATAGGAAAGAGATCCAATTCAGAAGCCATCTTTTGAAACAAATGTTCGAATCATTCTGAACCCGTAATCCCAATGGGCAGGCAGCCCAGAGTCTAGCCGATACTTCACAATCCCTGAATAGGTGTTCTAGGGTTTCCAGATCGTCTTTCTGATCGGGGGGGACTTATCCTTACACAGGACGCAGGCATACGATCCTGGGAGCTCTCTCTTAGCTCGTTCATATCCCACTGGAAGAGCCGAGGCCAGGATTTTCCAGATGAAAATTTTCCAAACCTGAGGGCCCGGCAGTTTCCAAATGGTTTTCTTAGTGAAAAAGTCTGGTGATGAAGTAACTCCTTTATCTGCTCTGATCCTGTTCCTGTGGTACCTCTCATCATCTTTCATACCTTCTTTATACCCACTCTTGGCATTGTAGATTCCATCATTGGTCTTACTCCAACAAAGTGTAGTGTTTTTTTTTTCTGATGAGGGCAGGTGTATAGCGCAGATTTTCCTACACCACTCCACGTCAAACACTCTCTCCAGGTTCATCAAGTTCCAAGAGTGATCTTCATTAATAAAGTCCACCAAGGACCATGGGATACCGAGATCATTTTCAAGGCAATTAATACCCGTTTTCGGAACTGGAATATTACCTTGCACCCATTTGTCCTGAAAGATTTTGATATTTGAAGAATTATCCTCCAACTTACTACCTAAAGACCATCTAATCCCTTTGTTAATGATCTTGCTACCCCAAATAATGTCATTCCAAGCCTTGCCACCCCCTCGCCGATTGTCATCAATCGAATTAGCCATCCAATCTCTGATGGAACCAAACTTTCCTATGAAAACTTTAGTAAACAGAGAATCTTCGGTCAACATTTTCCAAGCTTGTTTAGCAAGGAGAGCTTGATTGACAATTCTTACGTCCCTTATAACAATTCCACCTTCAGATTTGGGTAGTGATAGATACCTCGTCGCCCTCCAGTAGACTATTCCTCCATTCCTCTGACGAACCCACCAGAATTTTGCTAACATCGAATTGATCTTGTTAGCAACACTTACTGGTATTTTGAAGACCGATAGAAAGAAACATGAAAGGTTAGCAAGCACAGAATGGATTAAAATAAGTCTGCCAGCCGGAGAGAGGAAAACTCCATTCCAGGAGGTAATACGTTGTCTGACTCTATCCACCAGAAGTTCATAAGTTTTCGATTTAGTGTTCCCTCCAATGTCAGGTATTCCTAGGTATGCACCTAGATCTTCACTACCTTTAATATCAAACAGCAGGAGGGCTCTTTGAACAATAGAAAGGTTGCAGTTGGGGCTAAACAGGATAGACGACTTTCCTTTGTTGAGAATCTGTCCCGATAAAGCACAGTACTTAGTGATCGCCTTGTAGAATCTTACTAGATTAATCTATGAACCTTTCAGAAAATACAGGGAATCATCAACAAAAAAGAGGTGCGAAATCTCTGGTGATCTTCTTGATATCCTAATACCCTCAATGCGATGGTTATTATCAGCCAGTCTAAGTCTTCTTGAAAATATCTCTGTGCAAATGACAAATAAGTAAGGAGAAAGAGGGTCTCCCTGTCTCAATCCACACCTGGGAGAGAAGAATTTTAGCGGTTCACCGTTAAGAAGGACAGAGTAAGAAACAGATGAGACGCAGTTCATAGTGAGATCCACCCATTTAGCTGGGAATCCAAGACTAATAAGGGCTCCTCTAAGGAAGTTCTAGTTGATCCTGTCATAGGCCTTACTCATGTCAGCTTTGATAGCCATCATTCCAACTTTCCCAGTTTTTTTCCTTTTGATTGTTCTGATCAGTTCATCTGCAATAAAGATATTGTCCGAAATTGCTTGCCCTGGCACAAAGGCATTTTGGAATTCTCCAATGATCCTACTCATAATCTTTCTCATCCTGTTAGCCACGCACTTCATGATGATTTTCATAACAACATTACAAAGACTGATGGGCCTGAACTGATCAACACCTTCAGAATTCACAGATTTGGGGATCAGCGTAATGAAAGTTCTGTTCATTTCTTTCAATACAAATCCAGACTTCGCCATTGCCCGGACTACTTTATAAAGATCTTGTTTGATAGTCTTCCAATACTTTTTGAAAAATTCGGCTGGGAAACCATCTGGCCTTGGAGATTTATAAGCACCCATTTGGAACACGGCTCTGCGTATTTCTTTGTTTGTAAACTCATTATCCAGGTCATTTCCTTCTCTTTCAGAGACTTTTAGTCCTCCACAATTGAAAAAATCTCCATTCACAGCAAAGTAATCTTCAAAGGATTCATGATTTTTATTCACTTGATAAATGGAATGAAAATGACACTGGAATTTCGCAGCAATTTGCTTCCTGTCCTGTGTCCATTCACCATTATCCTTCCGAATGCAGTAGATGAAATTCTTCCCACTTCTTCCCTTAAATCTGTTGAAGAAATATCTAGTGCATAAATCACCATCTTCTGCCCATTTAACCTTAGATCGTTGCTTCCAATAAACGGCAGACGCACGACTGAAGTCGACCAAATGTTTATGGGTTTGCTCGTAATTATCTGTGCTGTTATCAATAAACATTTCCTTCAAATCAGTTTCCAGTTGTTTGTTGAAATCTTCCCATTTTCTATTCCATTCCTTTTTCTTTTCCAGTGCAAATTTCATCAGATTCTTTTTGGTGCGTTCCAGTTTTCTCATGAATCTATAGTTCATAGATCCTTTCTCCAAAATCTTCCATTCATTAACAACTATGCTGATACCTTCTTCCAACCCTAAGCTCCAAACATCGACCTTATAAGGTCTCTTTCTTTTATCCTTTGTCAGATCAGATGATAGGATAATTGGTGCATGATCCGATAACTGAATTGGAAAGTGTATGACTCCAGCATTTGGAAAATTGAAGAACCACTCATTTGAGGCATAAGCCTTATCAAGTCTTTCGAATACCTTTGCATCACCTTTTCTCTTGTTTGTCCAAGTAAATCTGGGACCTTTAAATGGTAAATCAATGAGTTGCAAATTCATTCTCCAATCAGTGAAGTAGTCGATACCTTGGATTTTCCTCGTTGATTTGCTCAATTTGTCTTCCACTGAGTCTACTTGGTTGAAATCTCCCAAAAGAAGGAATGGATAGTCAAGACCTTCTATGGTTTCCTCTAAGCTTTCCCATACCCCTACTCTATATTCTACTGCTGCCTCCCCATAAATAAGAATCAAGTAAAAAGGAAAAGCGACATTAAGATTCGACTTGAGAACTATAAAGTTCCGACACTTAGCTATTACAATAAAGGAGGAGGCTATCTTCTATCCAACAAAAAGCCCTCCGCTAGATCCTATGGCATCCACACCATCATAGAAAAATATGCCAAAAGGACGACAATAGGACGCGACTAAGTCAACCTTACACTTAGTCTCGCAAAGAAAAATAAAATCTAAATCCATAACCGTACTAAGGATAGCTCTAATTTTAGGAATTGTAGGGGCGAGCGGATCCGTAAGACCCCTACAATTCCAAGACAATCCCTTCATTTAGTGGAAGAAGATTGGTGTGGTCCAATCCTCGCAAAACCTGATTTCTCCAATACTGGGTCATCATTCAGTGGTTGGGTTTGTTCATCTAGTCCACTGGCCTCCACCAAATCTGTACCTTGTTGCAGCTTGATTTTTTTCCCCGGTGAGAATTGGATTTCATCAATTCTCCTGTTGTCTTCTTCTTCTTCACTAAAACAATTTGGCTTCCTCTTTCTCCCGGCTTCTTCTCTCTCACCTTCAGCCACTGCCTGTTCTCCATCCAAATTTTGAACAGCTTGTTGCTCCATACCTTCATTGTTCCCAGCTGATTCTCCAACCTCAAAGTTTTCAGAGATTTTGGATTTCTTACCTTTCCTGGCAGCATTTAAGACATCCATGTCAGGGAAGAAGTTGGGGTCCCCAAACCATTTGCTCATTTCTTCGATAGATCTTCCCATAATCCTCTCGATGTCTTTCAAATTGTTCCAAGTTTTCTCTGCAATTTCCATCTCCTCTTTGTCAGCCGATCCTTTCCTTGCCCATCCTCATCTGACTTGTCTCCCTCATCCAACATCTGCGTATTGGTTTCCTGGATTACAAGATCTGCTTCTTCTTGCTCATCTTCTGTTTCCTTCCCTTTCTTAACATAGTTCCAGTTGTCAGGAACTCTAGGAGAGAATGGCCATTCTGGTGAAGAGTCTGGAGTTTCATCGGGGTCCGGCCCTACTACCCAATCTCCTCCCCTGTTTCTATTGTTATCCCTTGTTTCATCAGTTTCCTCTTCTTCATTCTCAACCACCATGTTACCCTCTTCTTCTAACCTTGCTTCATCCTCCATTCTCGCATCTTCATCCTGTCCTCTAGCTTCCTCCTCTGGAACTTCTCTTCCCTGCTCTTCTCTGTGATTATCTAAGTTGTTATGTTCATCTTCTCTATTTTCACCATCTGAGTTGTCTTCCATCCTATCCACGTCCCCCGGATCATGGAAGATGATAGGGAAACCAGTAGGACTTACAAAGGTTTGAGCCCATCCCTCTTCTTCATCCTCCATGAATCCCCTGAATTCATGAGGCTCCAATATTCTTCTAAGTTCTTCCCTCATTGCTTCTTCTTGATTGTTAGCATTCATTTCTGCTCTATGATTCATAGCCCTGATAAATGGGTCATCAAATTGAAACCCATGTGGTACATGATGACGATCCCCAAGGACTCCTCCTGTACCATGGGCTCCTTCTCTCATAAATCTCCTTCTTACGTCTCCAACAACATTCTCCACAGGTCGTCCTCTCTCATCCAGGTCCATGAAGTCATCTTCAACTCTATCATTTCTATTGTTGTTATTACCCCCATTGATCCCATCCCTCATCCATACCGGCCCCATGAAAGGTGCATCTCTCTCAAAGAAACGCATTCCTGGAAAAATTCTACCTCCAGGTGTAGTCCCAATCTCAAAGTCTACCAGCCTATCCCTCTCCAAGGGTTCTTGAAGGTTCCCAAAAAAACCAGCAGCAAAATCAATCCTAGTAGTCGCATACTCCACTCTCCTAGGAGTAGCTCTAAGGTCAAGGTTGAACATAGAGTGGTTACTCTCTGTCTGGAAGATGACAAACCCTTTAGCAACCATACCGGCAAGGGTGTCATTCACTCTAGTAGCTATTTGGTTTGGACTGTCATGGCACCCATCAAACTTATGTCCTATTCTACCACATCTTACGCAATAGTTAAACACCTCCTCATACTTAAATTGTATCCATATGAGGATACCTTCCTCACAAGCTAGAAAGAAACCAGGGATCAGAGGCTCCCCTACCTTGACACCCACCCGAATTCTTAGGAAGTCATTAGTAGGGACTGGTCCCAACGGTTCGACAATGGGTCTAGTACCAAGAACATTACCTAGAATACGACCTACATCCTCAGTCAAGAACTCAAAAGGTAAACCACAAACTCTCACCCATAAATAAGCAATGGGAAAAGTAGTAGTTCTTGGAACCATCTCAGGGCGCCAATTCCTAAAAACCATTAAAGAACCATAGAAAGAAGCCACATGTAATCCCCTAGAAATTCTAATGCAAAACAGTGGCGGAATCACTGTCGATGGGATTGAAACACATTGATGTCTAATAGATTATTGTATGATCAAAAGGTAAGTCTGAAACAAATGCCACTTTTCCTAAAAAGGCCGAAAATAAAATTTCCAAAATCCGGTAAAGCAATCCATAGAAACAATATTAACAATAATATAAATGAGTAGGATCATGACTACTCGCTAGCTTAAACCCGATCCCGCAAAACAGATAATCTGCCATGTTAAACATAACAGCCACAATTCAGTGGGGAGCAACTCAGGCAGTTCTCCCAGCCATATTACATAATATATAAGCAATAGAAGCATAATATAAGAAAATAGATTAAAACTCAAAACATTATATATATCAAAATAGATTCAAAATCCTGAAAACAATTCAGTAGCCTGACGGCGTCAAAACGAATAATGGAATTTAAAACCGATGATCAGTACAGCTTTTACTACTAGAGATATGTCAAACAACACCGAAGTGTCACTAGTTAAGTAACTCAGTGCCCACAAAGCGACTCCTAAGCCCACTCACTAGTTAAGGAACTCAGTGCCCACGAAGCGACTCCTAAGCCCTCTTACCAACAACTCAAACTATAATAGGACTCCGTTCAGCGAGGTCCTAGCCTAAGTACATGCGCATGACTCCTGAGCATAAACGATACCCAGTTCGACAATCAATGTATCCCTGACGCAAATACACTGACCATATAGCTGATGGCAACACCACATATCCTAGACTTATATATTGTACATTCTCATTTCCAACATTATTCCACATTCAAACCATTATAAGTATTTTATCCGAAGATATCTTAAACATTCCCAAAATAGTAACCTTCCAAAGATAGAAACTTTCTTCAATTAGTAACTTTCCAAAATAGGTGTTATTATAATTAGACATCGTTTAACATATGAGTTATATAAAATATTTAATATTAGGCCTTGAGACATAAACATTATATTTATTAGATAAATGTATAATTAATGATTAAAAGTCAAAGAAAGTAAAAATCATAATTATTTCTCAAAAAGTTGGAGTTTAAGTAATTAAAAGAAATAAATTACAAATTTACAGATTTTTCAGATTTGCACTGTCTTACTATAAAATTCATAATTAAATCATTAAAATTCAAAACGACGTAAGATCAGTGAGGTTGAAAACTTTAAAGACTTAACTACAACTTTTGTTTCTGGAGAAAATCGAAATTCCTAATTTAAAAGGGGTTTTTATTCGTAGTTTTATAAACTGTCAGAATCCGACACCCTATAGTATTTCTTTAATAAAACACGTTTAAAATTTTATTTTAAAACAAATTCAATTAGAAACATTAACTAGACTCTTTAAGGTTAATGTAAGTAAATTATAAAAATTAAACTCAAAGTTTATCATAGGTTTTAAATTAGGTTTTACAACAACTGACAGATTCGCGAACTAATCCGTCACAGTTTCATAAACAATTTATTGTGAAGAAAATACTTGGAATTAATTTACGAAATTTAACAGGCGTATAATACACTTAAAATAAACATTAGTCTCTTTTAACACTTTTTGAAAATAAGATCTTTAAACATGAGTAAAAATCGTACAAAAACACTAATTGATTCTGAAACATGCTGTAATTATGTTAAAAACAATAAAACTTCCAATTTGGTATTTCATACTAAAAATCACGAAAATTAAGTGATAAATTATTATTTGTATGTTTTAGTCTCGGCCTTATAATAATTTAGTAGATTCGATGCACGACAAATTATAGCATGCGATTTGTAACATTAAAACGATAAAAACAACATGTGAGAAATCGATTAAAACTATTATCATAATAATTTAGTAAAACATGTCTATTAGTAAAAATACGATTTTAAATATTACTACAAGCAACTACGACATATACATCACGCAATACCGAGTCGTGCCATCATTGTTACCTTGTTAGTCTTCGAGATCTGAATCGACAATGTACTCGTCCGCCTCGGGATCCTCCAAATAACCTATAAAACGGTATACATATATGGTGTTACGACCATATAAAAGTTACTCTAAAAAAAACTAAGAACAACGCGGATTAAGAGTAATTAAATTACCCTGAGTTTAGAACGGAACGAGGGAGGACAAGAAGCAAGAGCGTAGGACAATTGTGTGAGAATAAGGGAATAATTTGCTAGATCACCAACGAGATCACGCTCTTGTGAAGGGGAAAAGAAGGGTGAACAAGTTTACGTATATTGGACAAAATGGATACAATGAATGAACGTATACATGTGATGATATGTAGAGGAGATGTTGTACGTGCACCACAAGAAAAGGGAGTTAGAGTTTGTTTTCCAACTCACCTCCAAGCTAACTTACATAAAAGTTGGAGTAGGAGTAGGAGAGTAGTTAGCTAACTAACTAAAAGAGGATAGATTAACCAAGATTAATAATATTATAAAGAGTAAACAAAGTCACCAAAACCAACTAGCTCCAAAGACTTAATATTGGACTCGAATCGGATCTAAAATAATTTACGGTTGATATAAAAGAGATAGGAAATGATATCGAAATTGACGGAATATAGTATAGAGTTACGATATAATCGTAACAGAAGTCGGTTTTATAATAATAAAATAGCGGGTGTTACACCACACCTTTAAGGAGTATATCCCTTTTGTCCTCTTCCGTCTCACAGTAGAAGATGAAGATATCCCTTTGCTTGAACACCGAAATAACACCCCTCGAATGCCATTTTGCTTCCACCGCTCGATTAATATCATAGGCTTCAAAGCTTCTGAAGTCCACTATCTTTCCAAGAACACATCTACTGTAGAATTGCCTTGTGTCACCTAAAATGTCTGGATTTACTGTTAGTATAGGCCCCGCCCTCGGAAGTCTCCATGCATCATTGAATTCTTCATCAATGTCTTCATCTGCATGCTCCGGGATTTGCTGATCCTGGGGAAGCCCTTCCCCAAAGTCCCGAATGTCATCATCTTCTGGACCATGGAATGGCGGATTAATCCATCCGTTCACCCATCTCCTTCTATGATCATTCCTGTCATCCTCAGAAGAACTACTTCCAGAAGATGAACTAATAACAATAGGTCTTCCTGCGTTTCTACCCGCGTGTCTATCATTGTGAAACCCATTTTGCAAAGGTTCCTCTCGAACTCTTGCATGCAGATTGTTGTTATCTCCTTCATTATCCATCTTTTTAATTTTTCGATTTTTTCTTCTATGATAAACGAATTCATTTGGATGACTGCTGAACTTAATCATCCTATAAATACTCCAAAGGAGACTCTCTTGGAATATCAATTCTTGGGGAAAAAGTTCTAGAGCAGCGCACAAACCCTGACACACCAATGCATGCACTTGCCTCTTCCTCTTCTTCTCAGAATTATCTTCCCGATTTTAGAAGGATTTGGAAGGTTTCAAATGATTAGCAAATAAGAAAGGTGGTTGGATGTTACATGCAATAGTCCCTTTCTCACGAAAACTCTATAAGGTAGGCCTTAGGGATAGGCGCGAAATCTAGATCAATTACTACTACAGCTTCTCTATTTGAATAGATTGAAGCCTTTCTCTCCTCTCACCTTAGAGTCTAATAAATACAATAAATTAGAGAGTTTTAAAAGATATTTTGGATATGAGAAATTAATTGGAGTTTTTAGTGAGGGAAAATGTAGAGAGAGAAGTGTTTAAGCCAATAAGTTATTTCTAACTAATTTCAAATAAAGTCAAAATCCCCACAAATTTGACATCTGACTATTGAACGTCGAGGAAAAAAATAAAATTAGTTTCTTTCATGTAACAATTTAAATGGATTTGTAAGATAGTAGTAAAATTCTAAGCCAAAATTCAAATAAACAACTTATAATCATTAATGGAGCATTATTTTAATAACGACGATACTATGGAAAATATGATAAAGAACTGTTTATTTATTACTTCGTACATTATCAATATATTAAAAAATACTTCTTCTGGACATTATTTTTTGCCCAATTTCATTAAAATGTCCCTCACAAATATTAGGACGGGACAAAAAATAATGTCCAGAGAGAATAATAAATAGAAACAAAAAAAAAGAGAAGAAAAAAAATGCTCTACGTGGTTTAAATGCAGCATGGATTCAAATTATGAATGAAAAAAAGGAAAATAAGTAAAGAAGACAATGCGTGTGGGAGGATTCGAACTAGGGAAGTGTTGTTAAGATGCCAAAGAGTCTACCATTGCAGCAACTTGAGTTCAATGTCTTGTTATTGCAGCAATTAGTATATGTTTTATAACACAACAATCAACTGTAGACTTGAGGCCCCAAAAAAATGGAGGCCCGGTGCAATTGATCCTACTGCACCGCCCCCTAGACGGGCCTGACTCCATTCGTTCAAATCCAAAGGGTACGCTTTTCTTTTGCACAATATTCACAATTCAAGATAATCGTTAATATTCCCGATAATCTATAAAAGAAAATATAGTCATGTGAGATTTATTTGATTCGTCTTTATGAGTAGGTTAAGAATATCAAATTTTTATAATTTTTGTTAATGTAAAACGAAAGATATTGACAGTGTAAAATGTGTTTCGGCAAGTGTGAAAAAGCAAACGTACTCTCTAGATTTGAACGGAGTAATGTTTTAATCCAATTTGCTTATACTTCCCCCAACTTTCTATCTTCTTCCGGTTATCATTTTCATCCAACTTTCTATCTTCGTCTCGTTTCATTTATTTTCTTATTTGTCCATACTTTTTCATTATTTTAATCCATTTATACACTAACTTCATTTTTTTCATTACTTTTTTATTACCAACTCATACCATTTTGTGTCATTTTGAAGTGAGAAAAAGATAAAAATTTGGAGGAAGCAGTAATTCTTTAATCAAAATAGTTGTTAAGTCTAAGTTATCTATTTTTTTTATCATTTTATACTAATTGAAGGGGTTGGTGATAGGGGTAGTCGTATCCCTAATCAAAGATACCCTAAGGTCCACTAACTAATGTAGATAGTGAAGTAGGGGTCGAACCACCAGGAGACGGGACTCAATTACCTGCTCTAAGGTCTAGACTAAAGATTGCGGGTCACTGTTTTTCGGTTTGTTTGAATGGACTGACAACTAATTGCTATAAGGTAAATCAATAATAAAAAGGTCTAGGGTCTCAGGTTCACAATGAATGTCAATCGGGTCAGGGAGTCAATTAACAGGTCAATAATTGAACTGTCTAAGGTGTAGGTCCGGTCGGTACTACTACAAACTTTAGAACTAAACTTAACCTGCGGTCGCTAGAATTAAGCTAGTCTACCCAAAATATCGTGACCTAATTAGTCCTTAACCCGGTCGGCGAAAAGTCCTAATTGTGATACTAACTAATTAATCCTGGCCAGTAATTAATCAATCAGAATTAAAAACAATATTCAGGCGACAGTTCATATAATCAGAGACAGGTCAATTTTCTATAACCCAATTAACACCCATCGATCCCCTTAAACCCTAGATAAAAATTAGCTACTCATAATAATTATAATTAAATTAACAAAATACGAATTGCAATTAAACATGATGAATGCGGATTAAATTAAACTACGAGACTGAAATCAGATAACTATGAAAACTAAGAACGAATTAAGACAAAAATTGAACTAGGGAATTAAGACAAGAATTAAACTAGAGAATTGAAATTAGAATAAGAATTAAAATTAAAGTAGCGATACCGAACAATTTGAGATCTGAAAAAGGAAGAACGGAATACGATGAATCTCGCGAAGAACGAACGTGACTTTTTGCCCTAAGCTAATGTACGTAAAGTCTAGAAAAAAATAGAAAAAGTGATAAGTCAAAAAGTAGTCTGACAATCCTCCTCCAACTGATTTAAAAGAAATCAGTTGGACTTACAAAACAGGCCCATAATTCTAATTAAAAGAAAATCCAATCCGCGGCCTGAAAGCAAGGCACTCGATCGAGTACATGCATGCACTCGATCGAGTGGGTCCGTATCTGCAGTCTGATTGATCACGGAAATAGGCACTCGATCGAGTGCTTAGCACCACTCGATCGAGTGGGTGCTGCTGGGCTCGTAATTGAGCTATTCCTTTGCTTCTTGGCTTTTTCGTTTTCTTCCTCGTCTTCCGTCCTCGTCTCGGCTATCCGGGTTATTATTCCAAAATATGCTCAAAATTGCACTTAACCTACAAAATAGCACGAGGACCGACAGTATCGACTTTCTAATAGAAATCGACATCAAACATATAATTATGGAAGAAGAAAAGCTCAAAAACGGTTGTCGGGGGACAATAAAATACGATATAAAATACGTTGATCAAACTCCCCCAAACCAAACCCTTGCTTGTCCTCAAGCAAACAACTAATACATACAAACGAGGACAAGTGATGTGAAACACGACTCAAAGCTGAATTACAATCATTCTCCTAAAATCGACCAAAACCGACGAGAAAACCCGTAATGCTCGAGAATGCAACGAGATCAATAATCATGCCATAATCAAACAATTGCCTGTCAAACTTTCAATCTTGCAAGACCAATAATGTCGGACTTCCTTACGGTTGTCTCTCGACACTCATAAGTACGGGTAAGTATATGTGTGAAGATAGGAAAGAATAAAGACACTCACTCGACTTATGAAATATGCATGCAATCGAATATGAAATCAATCTCCCCAATTAAATACGTGTTCCACCAATCAGGACCATAGTACATGCCAAGGACTTACAAAGGGTGGCTTATATGTGAGGGAATAAAAATGGATTGTGCCTAAAGCACGTATGGAAATGTGGGGCTAGGACCAGTAGTCGCAGCTACACAATAAAAACTATCCATCCAAAAACCTCAACTATGAATTCTGACCACTAACTAGAGATAAAACTCAAAAGAGCATAAGAGGGAATTTTGTCATCCTCCTAATTATAATTCAATTCTAGTTACAAAATCTCGACCGTTCCCCGAAACATTATAAGAAGCATATATGTTTTTTTTTCTTTTCTTTTTCTTCTTTTTCTAATTCCATTTTTTTTTCATTTTCTTTCTTTCTTTCTTTTTCATGCTTCTATATTTTTTTTTCAATTCAGACAAGGGGAAGGCGAATACAGAGTCACATAACAGTATTACCCACTAAGATCCAAAAGGTATAGAAATCCAAATTATGACCGAGTAGTGGAATAATTCTCAATTAAGCTCACTGCGATTGTCCTGGTAAGGTAGGCTGTTCTGGGTTGTAGCTAATCGATATAAATATCATGAAAACTGGCTTACAACAGCTGAAACGGGCTAAACAGAGGAAAAATAACCTAAATCTACAAGGTAGTAAAAATGGGTCATTTTGGCTATGTGGAGCTCGTCAAAAACAGAAGTGCCTTTCCTCATGTACCTCCTCCTCAAACCAAACACGTATTCAATATCAAGGGACAGACGTCATATTTATGCAAATATATGTTACACATCCCATAAGGAGAAACCACTCATTTCCTAAATATAAATGAGACCAGTTATAGAGGTTACTGGCCTAGGAAGCTCTAAATCCTCAGAATTTTTGTGGTTTGCCGACAAAATGATCAAATTTACTCATTTGGCAATTAACGGTTCAATAGGCAATCGTATCAAAATCGTCTCATCTCAAGTATTACATGCATTCAGGTGCGAATTTAGCTGTCAATTAGGAGAGGTTATGTAAAATGCAATGTCATCATCGTCGTTTTGCATGTTTCACAACAGACACAAGACAGACACAAAGCACACAAAAATAAAATCTTTTTGGATTTTTCTGATTTTTCAATTTTTTTTTGAGTTTTTTAAAAATTTGGAAGCACACAACAGAAAATAAAAGCACACAAAAACACACAAATCCTCCCCCAAACCTAAATGTCACAGTGTCCTCAATGTGACTCTACAGCATATATGACAAACAAATCCACAGCCAATCCTAAGGACAACTCGACCTAAGGGGAATAAAAAATATAAGAAAACAATAAAAACATAAATAAAAATGAAAGAAAGTACCGTATATACAATGGTAGCTCCCCCAAACTGGCTAATCAGCCATCTCGTCGTCTCCACCGGTCCCAGATGGACCGGCTCCAGTATCGCCCTGGCCTGAGCCGCTAGTACCACCCTTCTGACCCGACTGTCGCAAGCCTCTCAACCACTGTGCTCCTAGGCCGCTGTAGGTGTGCCCGTAGTCCGGACCCCAAGCAGCTGGATCAACCCCATAATCGTGGAAAATACCACTAGTATCTCCCGGACCTCTCCAGTAGGACGGGTGCTGAGGCGCCGAGATGCCTTGAGTAAGCATGTACTCGTGGATCTCGCGGTTGACGATGCTCTGATTAATCCCCTCGTGTACCCGTCTCTGGTGCTCATAAACTGGATCATACATAAATGGATACGGGTGCGGAAACTCGGCACCCGGAGTCTGGAACGGGAAGGTCAGGGTGTGTGTGTGTGTGGCCCTGGGGGGCTCGGTCTCATCGGGTACGGTCTCTACACGAACCCTACGTCGAGGGGGTTGGGCACCCTCCTCGAAAATGAAGAGCTCCTCGGGAATGAGGTAGCTCGGTGGGTCGGGTGTGTCCTCGCCTGCGGGAGTGGGTGGTAATGCAAGTAGTGGGGGTAGGATTGTCCTTTCGACAACCGGGATTTTCATCCAAACCTTGTCTCGGACACGCCACAAAAATTCCGGGGGATTGCCCCGAATCCACTTCAAAGTGGAGAAGAGGTAGCCACGGTCCAGCAAAGGGACGCGGTCGGTGAGACTCTCAAAAGTGACTGACTCCCCAAAACCCCTAATATAGCGCTTTGCTAGCGCGGTGACGATGGCTCCACAACCGATCGGGCCAGATCCACTGATCTGGCGCTGGATTCCGACACAGATCATACCCGGTGCATTAAACGCCTTCAGGGATTGCCTAAAGGGGTTTAGGTAGTGTCCTAGAATCAACACCTCCAATGAGTGAAGTTTACTCATGTCGGAGCGTGGAAAAACCACATGACTCAAAATCCGCAAGAAGAGGCGGATAGTAGGATGTGGGATGGCGTTGAGCGCCATAGCGGTGACAGTTGCACCACGACCCGAAAATAACTTAAAGTAGGGGGGTGCTTTCGAACTCTCGGGTATGTCTAGGATGTCTTCAGCTTGGTTAGAGGTAAGTCTAAGACACTCGGACAATGTACTAAGGTAGATGGATTGCTCCTCATTGTTTAACCGAAAAGATATCATACTCTCTTGTCTATCAAATTCAAATGAACTTAAAAATTCTAAAGTGAGTACTCGGTAAGATAACTCACGTAGTGTCCATAAGCCACCGAATCCGGTCATGGACAAGAGATGCAATAATTGCTCGTTCAAACCGAGCTCGATTGCAAATTGCGACGAGCAGCACCGGGTAGCCTCCATCGTCCTAGGTATCAAGGTAACTAAACGAGCTCTTTGGGCCTCGTCCCTACATTCAATTTCTTCATATCCCGGCACAGGCTGAACAGCCGGCTGCCTTGCATTCCTGTTCCTGTTGTTGTTTCGGGGCGGATTCCTTCTTCCTGCCATGACTATAGCATAATAACAAAACAAAATTATACAAGAATCCCGCAAAAAAAACACGACATCTCGGCCAAAATCAGACTCTATACACAAAAATTGATTTTTGAGCACAAAGTGGTGAAATCAACCCAAAATCAAGCATGCAATGGGATTAGTATATAACTAAGGATGAAATTAAACTATAAAATCAAGAAAAGAAGCAAGGAAATCAAAAATCCCGTAATATACCTCAAGGGTGACGGTTTGGACGAGAATAGGGGAGAAAGGGACGAAAATTTCAGAAATCGACACCAAGAAACACAAAGAAACACTCCCAATTGCAATTTAGAAGCAAAAATCGTGAGATTTGGTGAGGAATTGATGAAATAAGAGTGATTTGGGTGAATTGGGGGTTAGGGTTCTTAGGTAATATGAGGGGAAGGGGTTTTTAATGAAAAAACTGATTTGAAAAGAAGATTAGGAAACAAATAAAAGAAGACGAAAAAACCGAAGTTGGACCCGGTTCAGGGGCACTCGACCGAGTGCAAGAGCCACTCGATCGAGTGAACCCTTCGAAACTGGGCTGTAACTACTCCGTAAGTGCACTCGACCGAGTGCAAGGGCCACTCGGTCGAGTGACCACTGCACCTGCTACACCTCGCCTTTTTCCCATTAAATTGCTTCCAAATCCTGAAATTAAATCAATTAAACCGTAAAATTCCCTCGTCCTCACTCGATAAATAATACTAACTCCCAATTAGAGCTACCAAGCTAAAAAATAAAAATAAAAATAAAAATAAAAATAAAATGCGGAAAGGGAAATTACAAATTTATACAAGTGGTGCCGGGTTGCCTCCCGGTTAGCGCTGGTTTTTACGGTCCCGCTCGACCGGTTTACCTCAATTTGATTAGGTGGAATCGAGAGTGTCGTTGAGGTCCATGGCCTCTATGACACCGACGTATGCACCTTCGTGACAGAGCTTGAGGCGTTGACCGTTCACCTTGAATATTTTGCCTTTGTCGGTAGTGAGTGTAACCGACCCGAATTTATTCACTTCAGTCACCGTGAACGGTCCAGACCATCGGGATTTAAGTTTCCCGGGAAAGAGTCTAAGTCGGGAATTAAATAAAAGTACCTTATCGCCGACATGGAACTCTCGGGGGATAATGCGCTTATCATGCCATCTTTTAGTCCGCTCCTTATAAATTCTCGCGTTGTCATAAGCATGGAGACGGAATTCATCTAGTTCGTTCAATTGCATGAGGCGCTTCTCTCCGGCTAGCTTCGGATCGAGATTGAGCTCCTTTAAGGCCCACATAGCTTTAAACTCGAGCTCGACGGGTAGATGGCAAGCCTTGCCATAAACAAGCCTATACGGGGATGTCCCGATAGGAGTCTTGAATGCGGTCCGGTAAGCCCAAAGAGAATCGTCGAGCTTCGAACTCCAATCTTTTCTCGAAGTATGGACAACCTTCTCGAGAATAGACTTGATCTCACGGTTCGAGATCTCGACTTGTCCACTAATTTGTGGATGGTAGGCTAGCCCAGTACGGTGGTGAACACCGTATTTCTTCAGTAGCTTAGTGAGTTGGCGTTCATGAAAATGTGAACCGCCATCACTAATAACAGCCCGTGGGACCCCAAAACGCGGAAATATTGTCTTCTTAAAGAGACGGATCACCACGTTAGCATCGTTAGTAGGTGAAGCGATGGCTTCCACCCACTTAGAAACATAGTCTACGGCGACCAAAATATACCGATTCCCATAAGAAGAAGGGAATGGTCCTTGGTAATCTATACCCCAAACATCAAATAGTTCTACTTCAAGAATCCCGGTTTGAGGCATTTCGTGTCGCCGAGAAATATTTCCCGTTCATTGGCATGCATCGCAAGAACGGATAAAAGTGGTGGCATCTCTGAGAATAGTGGGCCAATAGAAACCCGATTGCATTACCTTCGCGAATGTCTTCGAAGGACCATGATGTCCACCATAAGGAGAGGAATGACACCTAGTGAGGATAGAATGTACCTCACTCTCGGGAATACACCTTCTGAATAAGCCATCTGAACATTCTCGGAAGAGATACGGGTCGTCCCAAAAATACCTCTTCACATCATGTAGAAATCGCTTCTTCTGCTGATACTGAAGGTCGGGAGGTAGAGTACCTCCAACTAGGAAGTTGGCATAATCAGCAAACCATGGAGTGTCCATGGTAATAGCGAGCAAATGGTCATCGGGGAATGAATCGTCAATTGGAGCGAGATCCCCACCATCATATCTTAGCCGGGATAGGTGATCGGCTACGACATTCTCGGCCCCGGACTTATCACGGATCTCCAAGTCAAACTCCTGCAATAATAGGATCCATCTAATAAGTCTCGGTTTGGCCTCCTTCTTCGCTAGAAGGTACTTCAAGGCTGCATGATCTGTATACACTATCACCTTCGAGCCAATGAGATAGGCTCGAAACTTGTCTAGAGCATAGATGATGGCCAATAACTCCTTCTCCGTGGTAGCATAATTGATCTGCGCCATATCTAACGTCCGACTAGCATAGTAGATCGCATGTAAAGCCTTGTCTTTCCTTTGCCCGAGCACGGCTCCTACAGCGTAATCGCTAGCATCGCACATAACCTCGAAAGGCAAATCCAAATCGGGAGCTCGGATAATAGGTGCGGAAACGAGAGCCTGCTTAATCTTGTCAAAAGCTCGAGCACACTCGTCAGTAAAAACGAACGGGGCATCTTTGAGGAGCATCTGAGTCAGAGGCTTGGCAATCTTGGAGAAATCTTGGATGAAACGGCGGTAAAAACCCGCGTGACCAAGAAAACTCCGCACACCCTTAACATTTACGGGGTATGGTAATTGCTCAATCACCTCGACTTTCGCTTTATCCACTTGGATGCCGCGTTCGGACACTAAATGACCCAAAACGACTCCCTCAGTCACCATGAAGTGACATTTCTCCCAGTTTAAGACCAAATTGGTCTCCTCACAACGTTGCAAGACCCGTGTAAGATTAAGTAAACATGCATCATAATCAGTGCCATATACACTGAAATCATCCATGAAGACTTCCATGACAGACTCGATAAGGTCCGAAAATATGGACATCATACAACGTTGGAAAGTGGCCGGGGCATTACAAAGGCCAAAAGGCATCCTTCGGTATGCGAAGGTGCCGTAGGGACAGGTGAAAGTTGTTTTCTCCTGGTCGTCTGGGTGAATTGGGATTTGGAAAAATCCCGAGTAGCCATCTAAGTAGCAGAAGTACTTATGGCAAGCAAGACGCTCTAGCATCTGGTCAATGAAGGGGAGTGGGAAATGGTCTTTCCTAGTAGCTACATTCAGCTTACGGTAGTCAATACACATTCTCCATCCAGTCACTAATCGAGTAGAAATAAGTTCATTCCTCTCGTTCGTGATAACCGTGGTCCCTCCCTTCTTAGGGACCACTTGGACTGGACTAACCCATTTAGAGTCGGAAATGGGATACACAATGCCAGCATCTAGGAGTTTCATAACCTCCTTCCTAACCACATCCTGCATGTTCGGGTTCAACCTACGTTGTCCCTGAATGGATGGTCTATGGTCTCCCTCTAAGTGAATGCGATGCATGCAAAACTCGGGACTAATACCACGTAGGTCATCAATACTGTACCCAATAGCCTTCTTATGTCGTCGTAAAATGACTAACAACTCCGAAAGTTGGCTATCTGTGAGTGCAGCGTTGACAATTACGGGGTTTAGACCCTTATCATCTAGAAATGCATATTTCAAATTAGAGGGGAGGGGTTTTAGTTCAGGTTTACTTACCTCGACCTCCTTTTTAGGGGTGCCGAGACTGTATACCTTCTCGATAGTGCTCTCCTTTCCGTTTAGCATGCGTTCCAGCTCATCCACTTCCGCGCTCCATGATCTCTTCTCGGCATCAGCATCGCCGGATGTAAGCAATTTCTCCAAAGGGTCCCTGCCAAGATAGTCGTCAATATAATTTTCTATTTCCAAATCAATGACATCTATGCTATAGCAGGACTCTTCTATCATGGGCTTCTTAAGAGCTTGATCGAGACTAAAAGTCACGGTATCATCTCCTACGGAGAGTGTGAGCTTCCCATTCTTGACGTCGATGATCGCCCCTGCCGTGTGTAGGAAAGGGCGACCGAGGATAATGGGTATTATGGCATCCTCAGCCATGTCTAAGACAACAAAGTCTACGGGAATAAAGAATTTCCCTACTTGGACCGGGACATCCTCTAAGACACCTAAAGGATATTTGACCGATCGATCAGCCATCTGCAGAGTCATATTAGTACATTTCAAAACACCCATATTCAATTTTTGACAAATAGAATACGGCTTGACACTGACGCTAGCTCCTAAGTCACACAGGGCCTTATCGATAGCTAATGTCCCTATAGTACAAGGGATAGAAAAACTCCCTGGATCCTTGAGCTTTGGCGGAGTACGACTCTGTAGTAGCGCGCTGCATTCCTCTGTGAAAGCAACTGTCTCAGTTTCACTAAAAGACCGCTTACGAGTTAGTATTTCTTTCATGAATTTCGCGTAAGCAGGAACTTGAGTGATCAAATCAATAAAAGGAACACTTACCTGCAGATTCTTAACGACTTCCATAAACTTACCGAACTGTTGATCGAGCTTTGTCTTACGCTGTCGGTGGGGAAATGGAAGTATGATCGGAATCGCAGGCTCCTTGGCTTGAGATGGGGACGCTTGAGAAGAATTAGCATCCTTAATTGAAACCTGGGGATGAAAAGAAGTGGAGTTAGGCTTTACGTTATCCACTCGATCGAGTACAGGATGACTCGGTCGAGTGTCATCAGACTCGATCGAGTCGCCTGTAGGCACTCGGTCGAGTGGCGTCACTGGGGGTTTACTGACCCCTCTTGAAGGGTCTACTCGACCGAGTGGGCTAATAACACTCGGTCGAGTGACTTTCAACTCGATCGAGTCAGGCATGACTCGGTCGAGTGGTACACTTGACTGCTCTCTGCCAAGTATTTTGGGGTCTACTCGATCGAGTGAGGTGATGTTACTCGATCGAGTAGCCTCAAATCGTGGCCTACTCAACGCTTCCTCGGCTAGCTCTTGCTTCTCCAACTCGGTCTCATCAACCACAACATACTCCTCGGGCTTCTTCGGACCGTCATATTGGGTTCCGCTTCTCAATGTGATCGCATTGGCTTGCTCGTGTGATTGTTCGCCTTGAGGAGGTAAAGTACCCGGTGGCCTAGCTTGCTTTTGGGCGGCAAGTTGTGCTACTTGGGTATCTAGCATCTTGTTATGGGCAAGTATCTGGTTGACTTGAGTTTCAAGCTTATTATGGCTTTGGATACCTTGCATCAACAATGCTTTAATCTCCGCAAACTCGGTGTTGGTTGGAGCTTGAGCTTGAGCTTGGTTTTGGTTTTGTGGGATCGGTTGGAATTGTTGTTGGTTCCCCCACCCTTGTTGGTTACCCCAAGGTTGGTTGTTACCCCACTGTTGTTGGTTACCCCATCCTTGTTGGTTACCCCAATTTTGTTGCCCTCCTTGGAATTGTTGTCGGTTATTGCTATGGCTTTGGGAGGGTCGGTTATGGGGTGCTACATATGGGACGGTTTTGTTACCGCCGGGTGGTGGTGGGTTGAGCACGTTTTGACTCCTATAGGACAACAAGGACTTGTCATAGCCCGGTTGGTTCATGTAGGGTTGGTGTGGTCTCATGGATTGGAATGCATTCGCCGTTTCTAAACTCACACACTCTTAGGTATAATGACCCATATTCCCACAGTTCTCACAAACAACCTAAGACATTGCATTAACTTGATACATACCGCCTTGTTGTTGTTGGTTTTGGGTTCTAGCAAGCTCCATGGAGTCAATCCGCTTAGTTAAAGCGGCTAGGTGGCTTACTATGGCATTTGATGACTCGGAGTCACCACTATTTCCCCGGGTGTTACCTCGTGGATTTCCCCAACGTGAGTGATGAGTAGCCATATCTTCAATCAATTTCCATGCTTTATCATCATCGACATTGTTCTGGAACCTGCCATTAGCTGCAGAATCGAGCGTAGCTCGGCAATCGTCATATAAACCATTATAGAATTGATTGCACAAAAACCATACCTCGAATCCGTGATGTGGGCACTCCTTAACTAGCTTTTTAAATCTTACCCACGCCTCGTAAATATTCTCGTGAGATGTCTGTCGGAAGTTAGTAATGTGACTCCTCAACATGTTGGTCTTCTGCGGCGTGTAGTAGTGCTTGTAAAAAGCTAAGGCAAGGGAGTTCCAGTCCGTGATTCCCTCGGTCTCCTTGTCTAGATCCGTGATCCAGTCTCTCGCGTTATCGCGTAGGGAGAACATGAATAGCATCTCCATCACCTCTTCTTGTGTCACTCCCGCGGGGAGTGGTATAGTTGAGCAATAGTCGGTGAAGAGCTTCATGTGCTTCGCCGGGTCTTCATCAGGACCTCCACCGAATTGATTTCGCTCCACCAACGTAATGAAAGCGGGGCGAATCTCAAATGTACCTGTAGTGGTCGTGGGCCTCTTCAATGGTTTCGGTAGGGCACTTTGCTCCGGCTCGGAATGGCTAGCAACTTTGGGAGGCATCTTGACTAGTGGTGTCTCGGGGGGAGTAGTGGAATTATCCTCTTCAAAGGACAGTACTTCGGATATATGCTCGTTGTCCGAATGTTCCACTGATTCTGATCTTTCTGTCTCAGCAATCTCCTTGTAGAATTTCCTAGACCTGCGAAGAGTTCTCTCTGGTTCAAGATCGAATGGTGGTACGTAGCCTGAAATTCGAGAGGACCTGGGCACACGAGGAAACTACAAAAAAAAAAGTGAGAAACGGTCTCAAGGAACTGAAGTTCCTCGAGACAAGCAATCTAAAGACTAAAACACAAAAAAAGCAAATAAATAACACCGTCTCCCCGGCAACGGCGCCAAAATTTGATAGGGGTAGTCGTATCCCTAATCAAAGATACCCTAAGGTCCACTAACTAATGTAGATAGTGAAGTAGGGGTCGAACCACCAGGAGACGGGACTCAATTACCTGCTCTAAGGTCTAGACTAAAGATTGCGGGTCACTGTTTTTCGGTTTGTTTGAATGGACTGACAACTAATTGCTATAAGGTAAATCAATAATAAAAAGGTCTAGGGTCTCAGGTTCACAATGAATGTCAATCGGGTCAGGGAGTCAATTAACAGGTCAATAATTGAACTGTCTAAGGTGTAGGTCCGGTCGGTACTACTACAAACTTTAGAACTAAACTTAACCTGCGGTCGCTAGAATTAAGCTAGTCTACCCAAAATATCGTGACCTAATTAGTCCTTAACCCGGTCGGCGAAAAGTCCTAATTGTGATACTAACTAATTAATCCTGGCCAGTAATTAATCAATCAGAATTAAAAACAATATTCAGGCGACAGTTCATATAATCAGAGACAGGTCAATTTTCTATAACCCAATTAACACCCATCGATCCCCTTAAACCCTAGATAAAAATTAGCTACTCATAATAATTATAATTAAATTAACAAAATACGAATTGCAATTAAACATGATGAATGCGGATTAAATTAAACTACGAGACTGAAATCAGATAACTATGAAAACTAAGAACGAATTAAGACAAAAATTGAACTAGGGAATTAAGACAAGAATTAAACTAGAGAATTGAAATTAGAATAAGAATTAAAATTAAAGTAGCGATACCGAACAATTTGAGATCTGAAAAAGGAAGAACGGAATACGATGAATCTCGCGAAGAACGAACGTGACTTTTTGCCCTAAGCTAATGTACGTAAAGTCTAGAAAAAAATAGAAAAAGTGATAAGTCAAAAAGTAGTCTGACAATCCTCCTCCAACTGATTTAAAAGAAATCAGTTGGACTTACAAAACAGGCCCATAATTCTAATTAAAAGAAAATCCAATCCGCGGCCTGAAAGCAAGGCACTCGATCGAGTACATGCGTGCACTCGATCGAGTGGGTCCGTATCTGCAGTCTGATTGATCACGGAAATAGGCACTCGATCGAGTGCTTAGCACCACTCGATCGAGTGGGTGCTGCTGGCTCGTAATTGAGCTATTCCTTTGCTTCTTGGCTTTTTCGTTTTCTTCCTCGTCTTCCGTCCTCGTCTCGGCTATCCGGGTTATTATTCCAAAATATGCTCAAAATTGCACTTAACCTACAAAATAGCACGAGGACCGACAGTATCGACTTTCTAATAGAAATCGACATCAAACATATAATTATGGAAGAAGAAAAGCTCAAAAACGGTTGTCGGGGGACAATAAAATACGATATAAAATACGTTGATCAGTTGGAATGTTGGATATCGCTGCGGTCATCCCCTACCAAGGTCAACTCGGACCCATAAGTCATGAGGCTCAATAATGCATTGATGACCCATCCCCCATGAATCCATGATGCCTAAGACTAGGGTTGTGCACCGGTCTAGAATCGACCCGACCCGGACCAGACCTTGTTGGACTCGGAACCGGAATAGTGAATTTCAATGACCCTGGACCTGGACCTATATCGAAAAAAAGTTGAACCTGGACCGATCCAAAAAAATCCGGATCCTGACCCGGTCCGGACCGGTTGGGACCTGTTGGGTATGTTGACGTAAAGTAAGTGTACCGTACAAGGTACACAACTACACATTGTACAAGAATGTACAGGAAGTAAGAGGCAGGAAGTATTGCTTATAGCCATTGGTTCTTCAATCTCACCCAAATTAAAAAAACCATTCAAAAAAAATTAAAGTTTCATAATGTTCAAGAAAATAAAAGTCAAGATGTCCAAACGACAAATTTACAAAACGTTCGAATGTTCAATAATTAAAATACTAAGACCAAGAATAGTTAAAACAACTCAGATTCTCAGCAGACATAGATCACATCGTTGCATCGTTCAAGCTCATCTTCTCGATCATAATCTGAAATATGCAAACTGTTTTACCTTCCCCACCAACAGTTCACCTTTTTCTTCTCTATACATACCACATAGAGCAATACTCACCCCAAGATATTTGAAACTCGGATCCAAGATAACAGCCAAATAAATCAACGTATACATTTTTTCCGCATCACCCCAATATTTATCATACTTCGCTTTCATTGGGATGGTCATTGCTTTAAACTCAGAATCATCATTTTCCAACCATTCATTAAGCAAATCATGGGTGTGGCCAATTTGAAAGAAGAGAGTGTTACTTGTTACATACAATTAACCCGAAATACGATATGTTAAATCATAAAACTCCTTCAAAAACACAACAAGGTAGAGAAATGAAAAAGTATTCAACTTCTAATACTATGCTTAGGATTCTTAGGAATGAAAAAGTTTCGTTCAAACTAAATAACAAAGCATCCCTATATAGCCAAGAAACAAGAAGCTGAAAAGACGCTACAGCTACGTCGTCCCTAATAGGGATGGAGGCCGTCCCGATTCGGGATTAAAGTCGTCCCATGGGACGAAGGTCGTCCCTATTAGGGACAACTGAAACTTCCAATTTCGCACTATTTCCTCCATTTCACCGTGAATAAGACAATAGGGATGACATCCATCCCTAGGGACCAACAAAAAAGACTCCTCTAGTCTTCTAATAAACTTCATGATATGGTTCCAACTTGACTCGAGATCACTCCATGACATCCACACAACCTCGATTACAACACCTAGGTTGGGGATAAAGAATCACCGACCTCCGTGTAAGCCATGATGAAAGGGAAAAGGTGTCCATATCGCCTATTTTCCTACAAAACCAACAAAACACTACAAAACACAATAGAGGAGAAGATTAGTTCCCAAAACCACTCCTAAGAGCGCATTCAACACGATAAATACATGGGAAAAATAGGATAAAAACATATAAAATATTAACACATCAACAGGCGTCAGGATACCTTGTCCTGCCCTCAGATGGTGGGGCGACGGCCCACGGGGCATGTATCCCTACGTCCTTTTGTTTTGCTCGATTATCTCTTTGGCCAAGCGCTCACACTTCTCCAGGTACCGGCGCTTCTGCTCCTCGAAGGTTAACAGTTCAAGGGAACAACTGTAATCCCCTAGAAAATCTAACGTAATACAGTCGCAGAAACACTGTAGAGTTGAGATTAAAATACACTGACAAATTATATCTTATTAAAAAATGGTAAGTCAATACAAAAGGTCACTTTTTACAAAAAGGCTAAAAAGAAAATTCTCCAAATAGGTTTATACAAATCCATAAATTACATAAATGAAGAAGGAGTAGGATCCATGCTACTCGCTAGCTCACATCCAAAACTCAACAGTAAATACCTGTCATGTTATAAACATAATAGCCACATCAGTGGGGAGTAACTCAGACGTTTTCTCAGCCATATTATATCATATGAAAAATAATAGTATTAATATATAAAAATATATTAAAATGGAAAACATTAAAATGATATGACGAAAATAAGTTTTCGGAGAAAACTTAAAACATTTGTCAACCTGCAAATCAAAACAAATCGATAATAATAATAATATTCAAAACTAGCGTTATGAGAATTCGATTAGTGTGCACAAGGCTAGACTTTCACTTGAATATATACTAAAACTAGCTTCGAGTATTCAAAACTAGCGTTATGAGAATTCGATTAGTGTGCACAAGGCTAGACTTTCACTTGAATATATACTAAAACTAGCTTCGAGAACTTCAGTCTTAACACATATCGGATTTCATTCTCTAATCTAGGCAACTCAACCATAATAGGACGACGACTTGTCAATGCGAGGTTCTAGCTTGAGTAAATATACACACCCATCCTGGAACACCAAATGTGCCCAGTTCAACCCGACGGTGTCTTACATGCGAGGTACGAGCTTAAGTAAATATGTATACACTCTTGAACACCAAGTGTGTACAGTTCAACAACTAATGCATCCCAAATGGATAACCAGCCTTATAATTGATGGCAAAAACGTACATCCTAGACTATATTACTCTAACCTCACACTTGTCCTTATTCCATAACTCCAAAACAAGTCATTATCGATATTCATATGAGTTAATCATTGTAAATAATATTAGGATAAAAGAAATAAACATTTTATATTGAAAGGAAATGTTTCTATAAATAGAAACTAACTAATTTAAGAATCTTACTTAAAATAGAAATATATTTATAGAAAATACGTAAACTGTTAAAATAACTTAAACGTACCAAAACAACATTTCTAGAAAACAAACGTTTTATTTATATCGTTGTTATCGTAACTTAATATATTTCTAAATTCATTACTCAAAATATAAATACAATATAATAAGTCAATATATAGTATTTTATAAATAATTTGGAAATCGAGTTAAAACTATAAATTCAGAAAAGAGATGTTTTAAGAAAATGATATCAAAATTATTTGAGTCGACGGATTTTATAAATGAAACGAGATTTTACAAAGCTTTCAAATTAATATATTTAGCAAATAAATTTTATTAATAAATAATACGGATTTTACTATAAAAAATCAATCGTAGACAAATGAGAAATTATTAGGAAAAATAGTCTCGACTAAAAATGTATTTAAAACAAAATTGACTACTTTCTCATTTATTAATGTAGACACCCGCATTGTGCCTACTAGTGTCTATGACAGTTTCCGACAAACACCTGATGATGATCGGATGCAAACGTGCTTTAACGTGCTCGAATATGGGCCCGAAATCAATAGTATCAGGCGTGAGCTTTTAGCAGAGTACAAATCTCACCAAACCAACCTCAAATTCAGGCCCAACGGGTCGTTTCTAGTCAAATAAGACTAATTTGGGTCAAAACCGACACCGAAAATAAAACCGTCTTTTAGCGATCAAGTCAAACCCCGGTCAAAGTCGTTTTCGAGACAAAAATATCAGCTTCGTCGCTCCTAGAAGAGAACCCAAGCTACTAAACCTCTTCAATTAGAGATAAAACTATATCCGTAAACCGGGTGTTTTCTTATAAATACCCCATCCCTTCAACACAATTTTTCAGCAACCCTTCACAATTCTAATCATCTACAAATTCAAAATCATCCCGAGATCAAATCTCGTAAAAAGACCGAGAGCAAAACTCGTCAAATCCCCTCCCTAATCATACACGTACACCATAACTCTCCTATATTCTCGACGTTCCCGTGCCAAAGCCACTATTAGATGAGCCATATTTCGAGACAAAGCATGTAGGTTGAGGGTGTAATTCAAATCCCGATTTCTCTCTTTCTCCCTTTTTTCTTCTCGTTCTCGTCTTTCTCGTCTTTTTCGTCTTTTTTTTTTTCGCTTTTCTTCGTTTTTCTTCGTTTTAGTATCGTTAGTATTATTATTTATTGTCATCATTAAATAAATATCGCGCATACATAAAATATAAAAACAATCTCGAATCGAATACGTTTAAAGACGAATTTCGTATAAGACCCTTCTAATCCCTTTACAAGTTGTAACAGTGGTGACGCCCTCTCGAGGAGCCCCGCCCTAAACACTCAAGGGCATGATGGGATCGCGGATTCTCGTCGTTAAACATATTCCGCCCACTCAAGGGTATTGTATTTCCGGGTTGTATTCTGCCCACGTATCTGTAATCTATTGTTTAAGTTTTATTTCTGTTGCTTGTATTTATCGCTTTCATAAACAAACCTCGCATGCTAAATAACTTTGACGTTAGTTTAGATGCATTAAATGACGTAGTTGAACATAATTCACATGCTTAGTCAAAAAGTATTGTTTGCATAACATTCAACCATCAAATTAACGCGCGTACACGAAAAACGGACGATATCTAAGTAGAGGTCGCTAAGAGCGGGCGGGGTTGGGTGTCCTTCGTGGGCTTCCAAACACGTACCCTCACTCCTTACTCAGAACCATGATTTTCGGATGTCCGAAACCATTGGCACACGAGAGTCATTCAATACACGATTCCCGATAACTCGACGTCGGTATCGTAATGCAAAGGAACGAACTCCTAAACTCTAGCATTGAAAGCGAGCCGTGCTTTGTGCACGATACGCCTAAATGTAGAGTGGGTTCGAACGGGTCCGAATTCCCATAAAATTCGGTAGCGACTCCTATTTCGATTTAAATTTCGACCCGAGATCCATCTCACATGAGATCCATTCGCCTAGCCAAACCCGCGCTTGGCCGCGTCGGGGTGGACCTATATCATGTCCACAATTAATATAAGTCGTAAACAAAATTAATTTATCAAACAGGTATACAAATCTCGATTATAATATAAAAATACGATTTTGAGTTAAAATTATAAATTAAGGAAATATGACGAAAATATGGAAGTTACCTTTAGCCGATAACCTAACTGCTCACGTATTTATCCTCATCGGGTCCTCACGATATCCTTAATTTGGTATCTGAATAGAGCATTCAGCCTTCCTTGTCGGGTCCTCATGTAATTCAATAAGACTAACACGAAGAACGGGAAATTAGAACAAAAATGGAGCGAGACGCCAACAGTAGCAACAATAATAACGAACTTCAGGCACCAAAACAACCGCATCAGTAGTGATGACAGTAGCATCAACAACGTTTAAATTGAGAAGAAAATGGATGAAACTGAATGACGGAAATGATAATGGACAGCAGCCAGAATTTCATCCCAACACAAATAGCAAGAAGGAGAAGAATGAGAAGAGGACTAATCAAACACTAGAAATGAAATAGGACAACAACACATAAACGTGACGTACAACAGTAGCAAGAAGCATCAAAAAAATACAAAAAAAAAAAGAAGCACACAACGAAAATAGTAGTAATATCTAGATAATAATAAAGATAAGGACTCAGCATTTAGGGCATCTTGCCCTTCCCCTTGTCCTTGGCCTCCTTAGCCGTCCACTGGCGACGACGCGGAGGGGAGCGTTCCCGAATCACCACGGGAACCTCTTTAGCTAGGGCTCGTTTGTTTGAGCCCGAATCCTCTATCACTTCAATGGGCCCAAGTCGGGCCCTCACGGGCTCAGGGAGCCGGTCACGCGGACCTAGTCGGTCCCGAGCCGCCAGCCTTGGCCCAAGGCGTCTCTCCAAATCGGTCTGGGGGCTTGGCTGCCCCCGCGTGCTGCTGGCACCGACCTCCTTAGATCGAGTCTTAGTTTGTAACTTAGGACCCGATTCTCCTCGAACTAAAGTATCAGGAGTGTCTCCCTCGTCGAACAAATTCCTGTTATCCTTCGCCGTCTCTCGGCGAACTAGTTCGAAGGCCTCATCAACCTTCAAGGCCTTGCGAGCTTTCTCGGACTCCTCGGAGGTCCATTTCTGGTAAGTTCGTGAAACCCAAGCAGATTGGCAAGGGCTGGGTACAGTCCATGTGGGACGAGTGAACCACCTCTGCAACCATGTGTCGCACATAGTGTCCGTCAATTGGAGAGGGACGCTAATGATGGCTTCGGTCTCAGGGATGCGCTGAGACAAACCGAACTGCCTCAGGAGACGGTCCGAGTAAATATGAACTGTCCAGTCAAGGGACAGAACCACCAAGTAGCGGGCTTGGTCCCTCTTGGCCAATCCCGTCAGTTTGGGGAGGAACCACCAAGCGACGGTCCACCTAATTAAGAGACCCCCGTGGAACACCAGCTCCTCATCCCAGTAAGCTCGGTTTATTTGATGACTCGAGCTTATTCGTCGCTTTCTTGAGCTAATCTGACTGCTCCGGTAATTGAGGACGCTCGGAGGGGACTCTATAATCGATAACCGCTCCGACAACCATATCTGAAAAGAGTACACAAATTTTTTAAGCAACGGAGTGGTTCGCTAGGGTCCACTCGATCGAGTGCAGTAGTTGACTCGATCGAGTAAGCCCTCTGAAAATAGGCAGTAGCTCGCCAAAGACGTCACTCGATCGAGTGACAGGTCCACTCGATCGAGTGACTTACGGACATCAGGAATTTCGTGCGAAACACAAAAAGAAAAAAATCGAGATGTATACCTGCAAAAGACGAGTACTTCCCGTCAGCTGTCGGTTCGGGTCGAGTCGCCTAGCATCAAGACCCATGATGATTTCCCCGGTGGCTAGCCAAGCAGGGCTATGACCAGTCTCCATCTGGTCAACCACACCGATCAGCCTGATCTGACCCAAGCACGAGTCAGCCTCCATCATCCCTTCGAAAACATAGCAGTGCAGCATGCAAAAGGCGAATGCCCTGCGCATGTAAGTAGGGGTAGCCCTCACATCCCGGTTGTTCATGAACTTGTCAGCCAAGTTGAAAAGGGAAACAGTATTTCCCCGCACCATCCGATCTGTCTCGGCATGAGACAGACCCAAGAAATCCCTCAGCCTCCTTCTCGGGTCCGGGTAGAACGGAGGGATAGCAGAACGAGCGACAGGGCTCCAACCACTTATAGCCGCGATTTCCTCGGGAAGAGGGCATATTTCTCCCCGCGGGAACGCAAAGACGTGATGGGTAGTATCCCAAAACGTCAAGCAGGCGTCCAAGAAATGTGAGTCAATTATCAGACGTTGGAGAGGGAATAGACTGATGATTCCCATCTGGGTCAGTCGAACCTTTTCCTCGTCCCGAAAATATTGGGACCAAGCGAGAAGCATGGCTGTCAAATGATCGATACCCATGACAGAAATTTCTAGTTTTCTTGAAAGTCTAAAAGATTTTGAGAAGAAGAAGGAGAGTTTGAGTTGGGATGCAAAAGTTGAAGCAGGGAGACCTATATTTATAATAGGAAATCCCACCTGTAACGCTAACTGCCATGCCTCCTCAGCAAACCTGAGCCCTATGCGCGCGCAGGCCTGATTTCAAACAAAGAACCCAGAATAGGAATTAAGTCGTCCCGAGCTTTCCTAAAAATTTCTAAAAGAAGAATTGTGATAAAATTCTTTTCAAAATTTTGGCCTTTTTAAAAAATTCAATATCTTATCTCCCCAGCGCGAGTTAATGCTTCGTCTACATGTTACATACAAGTTGTTATGTGTCAGCATACAGGTACACCCCAGACTCTAGAAGCAAGTCTCCGCGCATCTACTTCACTCCCCAGCGTAAGTCAATCTTTCTCTCAGAATGCTACATCCAAGCTGTGATGTATCGGCATACGGGTGCACCAACACCTTCAGAAGCAAGTTCAACTCCCCACGGAGCTATCATCATCAAGACAGGTATGACCCTTTTCTTATGGCTGGCGAGCCCTTCACGCGAGTCTACTGGACTATAAACGACCCGATCGGAAGGCTGCCAGGTCATAGTCTGCGATTGGCCTGGTAGCTACTCTGACTTTCGTCTTGTCCAAGCCTCAGTCAGAGTGGGGGCTCTGTAGACACCCGCATTTTGCCTGCTAGTGTCTATAGCAGTTCCCGACAAAACACCCGATGATGATCGGACGCAAACATGACTAGTATACTCGAATATGGGCTCGGAATCAATAATATCCGACATGGACTTTTAGCGAAGTACAAATCCCTCAAAATAACCTCAAATTCAGGCCCAGTGTGTCGTTCCGAGCAAAATAAGACTAATTTGGGCCAAAACCGACACCAAAAATAAGAACCGTCTTTTGGCGACCGGGTTAAGACCCGGTCAAAGGCGAATCCGTCACGCAAATCAGCCAAGTTCATTTCTAGAAACTGGCGCCCAAATCAAAAATTCAAACAAATCAAAGAGTCAACTATTTCCTAAATTATCTCGATTCCCTTGATCCACTCGATCGAGTGGATTGACCCACTCGGTCGAGTGGAGCCTAAAAAACCGGGCCAGACCCATTTTCAAAGGCACTCGAACGAGTGCACTAGGGCCACTCGATCGAGTGACCCTAGGTCGTGGGGTATTCTCTATAAATACCCCCTCAAACCCTTTGCAAAATGAAGTTTTGTCAAATGCTCAAAAACCCTACATTTTCATCCTAACACCCTACACCACACTACACTTCAATCCTTAGCAATCCTAAGCCAAAAACCGAGTTCTCGTCCCTCAAAAAACCGACGAAATCCACCCACACACACACACCATAACCCACGTACATCCTCGATACTCCGGCGTCCCGTCGCTATTTACGAGTCCATTTCCGAGGCCTTTACTAAGCATGTATGTTGAGGGTGTCCTAAACCCCATCTCGATCTTTACTATCTTGTTTCATTTTTTATTTACTTTATCGCACTTTATATCATAATTATAATAATACTAGTACGCTAACTCTAACATTTTAGTTTTATGTCGTTACTAACTTTTTATTTCTGCGCATTCTAACAATTAACATTTATTTACCGCGTATACGAATTAACGTTAAAATCTCGGTTTCAAATACGTTTGACTATGACGATCGCCTAAAGTCCGTCTAATCCCTTTACGAGCAACGACGGAGGTGGCACCTTTTCCAGGAGGGCCGCCCCAATGTACTCAAGGGCATGATGTGATCGTGATCGATCATAGTTGAACGCATTTGATCCCATTTCTAAGATTAGTGCGAGATCCGTTGACACGAAAACCGACATCACATAATCCGAAAGGATTAGTTCCGATGTCGTGACGTAGAGGGATGCAATTTCGTCACTAATTCAAAATTTCTAAACTAACGATAACATTTTCATAAAATTCCGATAACGGTATTTAAATCGTATACATACACGATTATAGCACCGGAAGCCAAGTTAAATTCAAATCGTGCGATATTTTTATTTAATTTGGCCAACTATCAATTTTAACCAAAAAAATAAAACGAGTTGTCACTCGTACAGGTGCTACTCGACCGAGTACATAGGCTACTCGATCGAGTAGCACCAAAAAAATCGGGCAGTAGCCACTTTAAGGGCACACTCGACCGAGTCCATGCCATGACTCGATCGAGTGGGTCCTGTAGCCCAGAAATCCGAGAGCTTTGACACACATTTCGAGCCTCGTCTTTTTACGACTTAGTCGTAGCGTGCAAAGTCAATCACGTAATTCTATTTTTCAAAACCCATGCATGTCACTACACTTAAAACGACTTTGATCGACGGTCTCGCACTATTAATTTTGTGTCGACGACTTTTTAGTCGTATCCGACACATGATTAATTTAGACTCCATTCCTCGAGGTGATAAGCCGGGACAAGGCATCGAGATTTGAGATCGGGCTAGCACCACGCCTAGGTCCCAAATCTTCGTCCTTTGATTAGTACACAATATAATGTGTATCTAATCAAAGTTCGTCCAATTGCACAACTTACGGTCTAGTTTGTATTTACTATATACGGGTCCGTTTCGAGTCATTTATTTATTTATCGCTTCTTTTATTTTCCGTTTACGCTATTTTATTGTTGTAATTTTTGTATTGGCCGGGTTGTATTTCCGCCCGTGTAATTTGTAACTTATTTACGAGTTTTGTTTATTTGGATGCTTATCGCTTTATAAATGAACCTCGCATGCTAAACAACTTCGACCATAGTTAGATGCATTAAATGACGTAGCAAACCAATAATTCACATGTTTAGCTCGAAAACGCTGTTTGCATATCATTTAATCATTTTACTAGCGCGCGTACACGAACACGAACGGTGTCTTAGTAGAGGCCGCCATGTGCGGGCGGGGTTGGGTGTCCTTAGTGGGCTTCCCAACACGTACCCTCACCCCTTACTCAGAACCTTGGTTTCCGGATGTCCGAAACCATTGGCGCACGAGAGTCATTCTATATACGAAAGCCGGTGTAAACGGTATCGATATTGTAATGCAAAGGGACGAGCCCCATAAACTCTGAAATCGAAGTGGATCGTACTTTGTGTACAGCCCATGACGACATAGAGTGGGCTCGAATGGTTCCGAATAACCACAAAATTCGGTGGCGACTCCATCTTTGACTTAAATTTCGAACCCGAGAACAATCTTACCACGAGATTCATTCGCCTAACCAAACCCGCGCGTGGCCGCGTCGGGGTGGACCTACGTCATGTCCACACTTAGACGTAAGGACCAGGAACCTTTTGTTATAGAGCTATGCCTTGTAAAAGGTTGACTCGGAAAAGACACCTAGACGGGCGACTTGCGAAAGGTGGGCCTTCCTTAGGATTCGGCGGGTGGGCCGAGCCCTGTTCGAAGAAAGGTCCACGTGAGACATCCCCAGACTTTGGACTCGAATGTGTAGACGGGCCCTCCTTTGTAGGAGTATGTCCTACGTAGGTGGGCCTTGCCTTAGTCTAATAAGGCGGACTGGGATAGGGAAGAAACTTGCGATGTAAGATCGACAGAGTTTCGACGCTAGAGACTTTGACGACTTAAGACACGACGCGACACATGCTAAATGCGGGAAGTCCTAAGAAGAGGAAGGTTTGAAAAGGATTTTTTTTTTTAAAAAAAAAAGGAATCCGAAAATGGTGGAGGGGCCCGAATTTTCGAAAAAAATCGGAAAACATATCAGGCCACGGTTTTGAAAGTTCGAAAGTATTTCCGAGTTTTGAAATGGGCAGAATACCGGCTAGAAATAGGATGTTTTGAGTAAAATCATAATTCCTAAATTCGGTATGCTTCCCGGATCGAGAATTTTAATATGAAAATGGACAGCATGCCGGCTAGAAAATAAGCTATTTTGAGTAAAATCATAAGTCCTAAATTTCGGCAGCTTTCCGAGTTTTGGATATTTTTTTTGAAAAGATGCATTTTTGGAATTTCGGAATTTTGAATATCAAAAATGAATTTCCGAAAATTTGAAAATCGAAAGCAGGATCCCGACTTTTAAAATCGGCGAAAATGCCGTCAGGTCCGAATTTTTTTGAAAAGTCGGAAATTTTGATTTTTTTTTTAAATGGATAGAATACCGGCTAAAAATAGGCTACTTTGAGTCAAATCGTAAGTCCTAATTTCGGTAGCATCCGGGTTTTTGAAAATTTGAATATTTTTGGAAAGATGCACTTTTCGAAATGACGGTTTTTGAAAACGACACGGAAACCAAGTAGCACATAGTCACGCAAGCATTATGACGACACCATGTATGCTTTACGCTAAGTCTCGGTCGGTCTTTAAAGGGTCTATACCAGTGCACATAGTCTAGACGTTGATCGGGACGGACTTTCCAAGTCGAGTTGAGCTTAGAACATGCCGCGAAACCCACTCGAATCGACTATGGACACCTTTGACATATCCATATTGGAGTACATCACGGTATAGTGGGACGTCGGTCGCGAGTACCGGCCCGGGAAAATATGGGGTTATGAATGAACCGTAAAACTAAAGCGTGTATTGTACTAGTCAAATGATTTCTATTCGAGTCTCACCCTGAGGATGCCGATGGTAAGTCACGCATCAGTTAATCCCCAGCGGAGTCGCCAAATTGTGGACATGACATAGGTCCACCCCGACGCGGCCACGCGCGGGTTTGGGGAGGCGAATGAATCTCCATATGAGAATGGATCGAATTGAAATTTAAATCGAAGTGGAGTCGTCACCGAACTTTGTGGGAGTTCGGGCCCGTTCGAACCCACTCTATGTTGTAGTGGGCCGTGTACAAAATACGGACCATTTCCGATGTCAGAGTTTATTGGGTTCGTCCCTTTGCATTTGATACCGATACCGACATTATCGGATATCGTGTATTGAATGACTCTTGTGCGCCAACGGTTTCGGGCATCCGGAAACCGAGGTTCTGAGTAAGGGGTGAGGGTACGTGTTGGGAAGTTCACTAAGAACGCCCAACCCCGCCCGCACTTAGTGGCCTCTACTAGGATATTGAATGACTTTCTAATACGCGCGTTAGTAGTTCGGTTAAATGATATGCAAACGTTGTTTTCCCTAAGCATGTGAGAAATTGAACGGGTTTCTAGGTCGATTTAATGCAACTAATTCTAACGTCAAAGTTAAATTTAGCATGTGGGTTCATTTTAGTACAATAAAATAAACAAAATAAATTGACAGAAAAATAACAAACTTGTTAGTAACGGTATAACGATAATAACGGTTTGCGAATTATAGAATAATATCGAATGATATCGAATAATGTAAACGTGATGCATGATTTTTGAAAAAGTAGTTGTACACGTGATTGATTTGACACGTGTTGACCTAAGTCATAAAAAAAGTATTACCGAAACTAGAAGACGGTGTGGGACTCACGGTTTTGACGTGATAAATGGCCACTCGACCGAGTCATTGAAGGACTCGACCGAGTGGACCTCTAGAAGAGCTTATGTCCCATTTTTTTAGACCCTACTCGATCGAGTTATTGACGAACTCGACCGAGTAAGCTGCCACTCGACCGAGTCATTACGGGACTCGACCGAGTGGTGGTCAAAAAATCATTCTGTCTCGGTTTTTGGGGTGCAACTCGACCGAGTGGACTAGGCACTCGATCGAGTGCCCCCTGTACGAACTAGGGTTCGCTTTGCAATTTGTTATCGATTTCGAAATTGCTTTTGATTTTGTTAATTTCAACGATTTTGTTGAATCGGGCATAAATATTACATAATTTATGTTCGATTCGTATGTATGATACTCGTCATATCCGACGTTCGATTATTGAATCGATGTCGAATATTAGAGCGAAACCGGAAAAAGGTAGCTATTAGTCGTTTTTAAATTAACTAAAACGATATGGATTTTCTCCGCGTTTATAGTGTCGTATTAATTCTTATCGAATTAGATGACAACTATTTTAGCATCAACGAAAATCGTATTAGTTAAATTATTTGACTAAATCGTTCGAATTCGACATCCAACTATTGAGTTGGTATCGAATCTACTAGATCGACACTTGAATTAAAAAAAGACTAGATTTGATTCTCTCCGCATCCCGACATCATAATTAATTCTTGCGAATTGTGTGATGTCGGATCCGCATCAAAAGGTTTCGACTCAACTTGAATAGAAATACGTGGATAATAATAAGAAAGGGTTTTAGAAATCGATGTATGCGATGTTGATGATGAAGACGCGACAATAAAAAACGACGACGACGATGGAAAACGGACGACACGAGTAAAGGAAAGAGAAGAGAAAATCGGGTTTGTTGCACCCTCAACCTACATGTTTCGTGTTCTCGGACGGGACTCATTAATTGTGGCTTGCACGTGAGTATCGAGATTATGTAGGCTAAGTTATGGTGGTTAGGGTTTTGATTCCTAGATGCTAGGGTTAGGGTTTGAAAATGTGAGATTAGGGTTTTGCAATGTGTGAAAAGTTGTGTTGATTTGCATGCATGAAGGTGTATATATAGGCTAAGCTATGCACCCCCGTCTAGGGTTACTCGATCGAGTATGCCGCTGACTCGGTCGAGTGGCCCAATGCGACTGCAGTCGGGCTTGCTTAAGGCCCACTCGATCAAGTGGGACTGACACTCGATCGAGTGGGTCAGCTGGATCGCACGGGTCCGGTATCTTGGACCTCGAGTTGGGTATTTTGTGGGTTTTGTATTTGGATTGGACTTTTGATGTTTAGGTGGCTGTTTTTATGTGTCTCGGAAACGGCTTTGACCGGGGTTGACCCAATCGCTAAAAGTCGGTTTTATTTCCGGTGTCGGTTTTGACCCAAATTAGTCTTGTTTGATTGGAAACGACCCGCTGGGCCTGAATTTGAGGTTGATTTTGTGAGATTTGTACTCCGTAAATGCCTAAGCCAGCAACTAATGGTTTCGAGCCCATATCCGAGCGCGTAGAAACACGTTTGCGTCCGATCATCATCGGGTGTTTTTTGGAAACTGCTATAGACACCTGGCGGTCAAAATATGGGTGTCTACAGTGTTCTTCCCGAGTCTATGAGTATATTCACTGAGTTGCCCCGCACCTTTTCCGTAACTCTCATTGTTTGGAACGCTGTATTGCCCGTAATAGCATTCAAGGATATCAAGGGGGGTAACGCCCCATCCGCCTCCTCCTGCTGCCAGATTTCAGAGAAATCAGGATTTTCGCCCATATCCTCTACAATTGTAACCACCTCAATACCGTGCAATTGGGCTGCACATTTATGACCAGCCACAAATTTTTCAGGACAGAAAAAACAAAGGTTTTTGGCCCTTCGTTCCGCAATAAACTCAGGAGTCAATTTCTGTCGAGTTGTATTATATGTTGGATTGGTGGTCGTGAATTGTTTTGGTGTGGTGGTGTGTGCTGGAGGCTGATATGGTGCAAAAGCCTTAACCGCAGGTTTATCCAAAAAAGGCTTGTTCCTCTTATTAATGCAAGAGAGTGTGTTCTCCTGTAATCTAGCCAATGTATACGCATCATGAGAGTTTGAGGCTTGAACATTCTTACAGTGCTTTGAATGTCATGCTGTAATCCACTCAAAAAACAATTGGTCGCCTGTTTTTCCGACAAATCCGTCCTTATCAATAGGGCATCAAACTTCTCCTGATATGCCTCAATCGTTCCTGAATGTTTGAGGTTCATCAATTTTAAAATTGGATCATCATATGGTTGACTCCCAAAGCGAGCCATGATTGCAGCTCGATACGCATCCCACACAGGCCACACGCCTTGCGGATTCGTCTTCATCAGTGATTGATGTCATAGTAATGCCTTACCTTCGAGGTGTATGGACACCAATTTCACCTTCAAGCTTTCACGGGTGGCATCCACTTCAAAGAATTGCTCACACCCTGCACATCATCACCATTAAAACGCGGGAACTCGATTTTTGAAAAACGCGCAAAATTAGAATTGAATTGTCCGCCATTGTTGTGGTTACTCCTTTCTAATGTCGCTATTTTTCCTCCCATGTCCTGAAATTGATTTGTAATTCGGAGCATAGTTTCTCTCTGCGCACGCATTTCAGCTCTGAACTCTTCTTGTTGTCGCTGCTGTTCTGCTAAGAACTCAGTCCATGAATCTTTCATACTTTTCTGGAATTCATCCATTGCTGCTTGTGCTTTAGCCGCCATTATTGCCAGAATTCGGAGCTCTGATACCACTTGGAATGGACTTCTAGGAATCGATGGAAGAAATCCGTAAACTAACGCAGGATTGACAAATTGAGAGACAATCGAGCCAAAAGTTTGTTATTGAATGATTGAAAATTATAACAGAATTTTGAGAGAGTTATGATGAATGAATACAAGAGATAAGAATATAATGACCGATGAACTCTATCTATTTATACAAGTATTGCCTCTCCTTTGTAACTAAGTAACTAACTTCCACTAGCAGTCTGTTACTAGCTAACAGCTCTTCCGGATTTTACGGAATTCTGTTATTCTGCCAGCTCGCTCGTTTGGTATGTCATTTGGTTATGCATATGACAAATTCGTTTCATTTGGTCCGGACCTAAATTAACCGATCTTGGACCGGACCGGACCAAAGACCAAAACCTAAAAAAACGTGGACCAAGGACCGGACTGGTTTTGGTCCTGTCCATTTTTCCGGTTGGGACCTAAAATTGCTCAGCCCTAGAGAAAAGTAGGTAGAAGTTGAGGCTGGGTGAGCGTGACCAAATGAATCCATCTATCTACCCCCATTCTTTGGCCATTTGAACTTACCTAACCTCATCTCCCTTCCTTCCTTGACGTAGTACACTAGTACGTGGTATATATATACGGAGTATTTGGTTTCTGCATTAACTCAGTAGTAGTTACGGACTCCCCAAACTTCCTCAACCCCATCTACTCTTCATTTCATTCCTACTTTTCTTGGGTTTTCCTTTACTAGGTAATGTAACTACTCTACTCTACTTGTTTCCACTGCTAATCGTTGTACATGTTTTTGTGATCATTTGGGTTGTTGGTGTACTGTTTCATGATTGACGACGAATTCCTTTTTTAATATATTACGTACTTCCTCCGCTTTTCTTTTATCCTCCCCTCCATATGAGAATGAGTGGTGTATTGCATTCAAATGGGAAGATAAAAGAATGAGTAATCAGGAAGATAAAAGAAAATCGGAGGAATTATTATTATTATTATTATTATTATTTTTTTTTTTTTTTTTTTTTTTTTTTTTTTTTTTAAAAAACGGAACTTGCATTAAACACCAGAACAAATTACAAGAAGTTAGAGGGAAGCCGAGATACTATCTGGGCCCCCACTCCCTTAGCGATTGCAAAGCTAATTCTAGTGAAAATATGAAATGCCGCACGCGCTCCAGCATCCTGAGAGAAAGCAAATTTTCGAACCCGCTGGAGCAGAGAAACAGCATCCGTGTCGAGCTCGCCGAGAGAGGAGAAGGAGAAAGGTAAGAAACCATATCCGATCGCAGTGCAGCGTGCCTGATACTTGGCACACTTACGACGGGCAGCATCAGCAACGACCCGTCCGGGCTCGAAAGCGGTGAGGCCAGTCTGAGTCAAGGGCGAGGACCCAGTCAGATCAACACAAACATCACGCCCCTTGTCCCACGAGTAAAGCAGGAGGTCGGCTGGTCGCAAGGGCTTGTCATTATCGTCGCAGAGGCCAATCTCCACCTCCTTACCTGCAGAGATCCCAGTTCGGAAGCAAATATCCAACAGTGTGTCCCGAACAAGGTTATGGCGATGTTTAATCCCCACAGTACCAGCACACGAAACCGCGTGATCGCCAAAAATATCGCCTCTGAGGCCCCTGGAGCAAGAAGAGCAGGTCCCGGAAAGCGGAAACAGAGGGACTCCAAGGCGGTAGCTGAGCACACTTGAGTTTGGATTTATTATTATTATTATTATTATTATTATGCTTGAAAAATGCCTAATTTGGGTGTGTGATCTGAATGGGAATTTCTGATTGCATGATTGATGTGGGATTGTGGGCAAACCCAACATGCGATGCTGCTGCTAATTCAACTTTGCCTGTAGATTTGCATTTCAGACGGTAGATGGCGCAAACGCCAAACTCTACTGACCCAGTAAGTTTTCTCGTGATTGAATCTTACTCCCTCCATTCAAATCCAAACTACACATTTCTCTTTTGCACATTCGTCGAGATGCGTTTTGTACCGTCGATATCTTTCATTTTACATCAGTCAAAATTTTAAAAATTTGATATTTTTGACCTACTCGTAAAGATGAATCAAACAAGATCCTGACTATATTTTGTCTTATAGATTGTCGAGAAAATCAAATACTCAGTCCATCCCACCCCCACCATTTCCTTCTGATACCAAAATAATTGGACCATGTCTATATCTTTCTCTTTTTTTTTTGAGTAAAAGATTATTCTCACGAAAAATATATCATATGGCATTTAATATCAAAATCGACAAAATACCATTTCTATGAAAATTAAACAACTTTCAACCTCCTTTAAGACAAAGATCGTTACTAGTAAAATTAGCGCCTTGGAGATACCCTGGCCTCTAATATATAGCCGTGTCTTCCGCGAGGGTGTCTATAGATCCACCATTGTTTTGGAACAACTTTCATTTGACATGATATGATACAATTTCTATGAGAATGAGAATTTGACGGAATACCATGTGAAGAACCTCTCGGTGGGGACAAAAAACTCTCCTAATGACAGGACAAAGAACTCGCCAAAAGAGACAACTTTGGTTAATTTACATACTAAGTAGAGAGCAGAACTAATTTTTTTTTTTTTTTTAAAGAAATCGAGGCATAAAAAAAAAAGATTAGGCAAAGTGGACTTTTTATGCTATCCCTAGTTAAATAATTTAATGACAGGCTAATGTTCTACATGTAAAGTTCATTAGTCAGGGGATGATTATAATATTTTACCTGTAAAACTTGATTATGAGCTGTAGTTAATTGGGGACAGTATAAATGCAATGATGGAAGCAAGTACTAGACTAGATAGGGTCTCCAAGGAATGTGAGACCATTTAAGATTGATTAATATGAATGTGGTATTTACAAGGCCTTTCTGGTAGATTAGGAGCATATTTTTGTTATGATGGAGTACAATAATACTTATCACCGTGTTGGACTCAATTTCAGGCAGTTCTAGGGGAGGAAACAGGCCATGTGAGGTTACTCACACTTAACAGGCCTCGTCATCTCAATGTCATCTCACCAGATACGGTGACTCTTTTTTTTTTTTGGTATAACTTAGTTCCTGTTCTGTTTGATTTTCAAAGATGTGGAACTGAGATTTCTTTCTATGTTGTTCAGGTGAAGTTGTTGGCCGGGTATTTGGAAAACTGGGAGAGTGATGATAACGTTGAGCTCATATTGATAAAGGTATGCCTTTCGCAAGCTTTAGGATTGTCGTCATACAGTTATTGCCATCAAGTGACAATTTATTAACTAGCTAGACATCTGTGTTTCATCGATCCATTGTCTGTGCTAGCCTGCTGATATAATTTATCGTACGATATAAGGATGTTATTATTTAGTCTAATGAATGACATTCATTGCAATCTGTCTGCTGCCTGTCCTTAAATACTCCAATCTTAACTGTTACCGTTATATATTGTGCAGGGAGCAGGTCGTGCATATTCAGCCGGAGGAGATTTACGGGTATTCTACGAGGGGAAAAAATCAAGTAATTTTTTTTTTGTATCACTTCAACAAATGTGCATTTCTTCCTGAGCAACTTTTTCTTATGAAAGTCGGTCCAAATGTGCATTTCTATCTGTCACCAGAGGACTCTTGCCTGGAAGTTGTTTACAGGTTTTATTGGCTTTGTTATCACATCCACTCCTACAAGAAAACACAGGTTCTACTGGTCTTCAAGTCATTAAACAATCAGAATGCCAATAACATTGGACTCTTTTCAAACATTCAATTAAATCAATTATTATTTTCTGATTAGGTTGCTCTTGTTGATGGGATTTCCATGGGTGGAGGTGCATCGTTGATGGTTCCTATGAACTTTTCCATCGTGACAGAGAAAACGGTGTGGTCCTTTATAAATATTGTCTTCAGTCTTCACATCCTTATTGACTACCTCCAACCTATTCCAAACTACAAATTCACTTTCTAAGTCAAACTTGTAATAAAATATCGACCTTGATTATATTTAGTCAAATTTATAAAATTTTAATATAAAAGTAACATATTTACGTTCATTATACTAAAAGGTTTTCGAAAATTATAACTTCAACACAAAAAATAATACATTTGGAGAAAAATGTGGTCTTAGCGTCGTCTTGTCAGTGGAACAAATGGATAGTTTAGAAGGGGTTGGAGGAAGTACATGTTTTCTACGTCAAAACTTTCAGGTAAATATTTCAGTAGTTAACGTGTAAGGTTTTAATAGGTTTTTGCTACTCCTGAAGCTAGTATTGGATTTCACACTGACTGTGGCTTTTCTTACATACACTCTCGATTGCCTGGTTATTTAGGTGAGCTGGAATCTCAACTTTTGGTTGTCCTCATTTAAACTTTTTTCTGTTTACTTAGCTTCGAACCTTGAAAATAATCAATCAATCAATATATATATATATTAATAAAGTAGGAACTTTTCGAGCGATATGATTGGTCCAAGTTTTTTAATATGTTTTTTAAGTTAAATAAAGAATGTGAACATTTGTATATGAAAAAAAATCCTACTCCACTCGATTTTTTTAAATTTAAATAAGGAATATAGAAATTTGTATAGGAAAAAAACAATTCTACTCCATTTAAGACTCAAAAAATTATTACTATATAAACCGACGATTATCACCTCATAAGCCAACAAAAATCGGAACGATAGCGTGAAACGCTTAGTCAATTTTGTTTAATAATTGTTTTAATATTTATTTATTCACCCTAAAAAAATATATAATTAAAATTTTGAATTTTTTAAATAATTATTATTGTTTTAATATATTTTTTAATTTAAATAAAGAATATATAAAAATTTGTGTATTGAAAAAATAACCTTACACAAGTATTATGATGAGGTGATGAAATTCTATATAAATAAAAGCAATAATTCGTTCGTAGATATCTTCTATATACATAAACGGGTCATTCGTTCTTAGATATCAACCAACAATCTTTTGAGCTTTAAAAAAAACTTACGAGCAATCATTCGTTCTTAGTTATCAACCAAAAATCTTTCGAGTCTTAAAAGTAGTTCCGAAGATTATAAACTTGAGTAAAAATTATTTCACATCGAAAAACTATTATGAAGTGGTGAAATTTTATATTATAAATAAGAGCAAATCATTCATTCTTAAATATCTATCAACAATCTTTTGAGTCTTAACAAAGCTCCTAAGATTATAAACTTAAGTAAAATTATCCCACATATAAAATTACGATACTTCGTGTATATATATATATATTTGATGTTTTTTCGAGCGATATGATTGGTTTGTGAAATTCTATGTCATAAATCATAAATAAGAAAAAACATTCGTTTTTAGATATCAACCAAAAATATTTTGAATCTTATAACAGCTCTTAAGACTATAAATTTAAGAAAAAAAATATCCCGCATCGAAAAAAGTTATATAATAAGTTGATGGAATTCTATTATGTGGAGTAATTAAGAGTAATCATTCGTCTTTGAGTTTTTAAGGCTATAAACTTAATAAAATTTTATCCTACATCGAAAGATTATGTCCAGGTGATGAAATTCTTTATCATAAATAAGAAAAATCATTCGTTTTTAGATATTAACCAAAAATCTTTTGAGAGTATAATAATAAGGTGATAAATGTCTATTATATAAATCAAAGTAATTATTCGTCTGTAGACATTAACCAAAAATCTTTTGAGTCGTAAAAAGAGTTCTTAGGACTATAAAATTAACTAGAATTATCTCATATCGAAAAATTATGATGAGTTGATGAAATTATATATCATAAATAAGAGAAATCAATCGTGTTTAGATATTAACCAAAAATCTTTTGAGTCTTGCAACAACTCTTAAGGATATAAATTTAATTAAAATTATCCTACGTCGAGAAATTATAATAAGGTGATGAAATTCTATTATATGAATAAGAATAGTCATTCATTCTTAGATATCAACCAAAAATATTTATGGGAATAACGAGCATACAATCATCAGTGTAATTACCTGTTTTTGGAGGTTCCTGAAACGTTTTTCCCGAACAAAACCCTAAATCATCCATTAATCATGTAATCGATCAACTTAGTGTCTGTATCAACATCACTAACAAGCGGTCGTGCATTGCTATATTTGACTAAAATTTATTACTAATATTATGATTAATTCAGGAGTTATATTTTTAAGAAAGTGAGATAAATCAAGAGATTTATATTCGACAATTTTTAGAAATTTTCTTGAAGTGTTGTACAATCTACGTGTACTTAGTTAATTATCTGAGCAATATTTTTTAAATGAAACTAATCCAACAGTAATCGAATTTAAGAGTGGTAACTTATCATCCTAATCTTTTATTAGATTAACTATTTATACATTTATTAGGTAAGAAATAAACATGTGTCTTTATACATGAAATTTAATTACTCATATCGTTATATTCACGGCAATGTATAATAAATTTTAGAAATATCTGTGTTAAATTGGCTCTCTTACTTCTATGCGTGAATATTATTTGTCATTTTATTTATTAGCTATTACTCCGTACATTATAATATTATGATAATAATATTATGAGTACATTATATCCGTAATAATATCTTACTTTACATAGATGCGTGAATATTATGAGTACATTGTAATAATACTCCGTAGATAATATTGTTAAATGCAAAACTACGTGAAATATAAATGAATATTGGTACCAATATGTAGTTGAAGATGTACTTGTGTGCGAGGTACATTAATTAGTCTTTCTTATTACAATGTACGCCTATAATTTAATTTAATGTTTGCCGCAGATATTACCTACCTAGAAACACATTCACGTATGTGGATTTTATTCGTTTACTATTATGCATACTAACTTGATGTCGTCATCTACGTCACTAAATATCGGCCCGTGCATCGCACGGGCTTTCCAACTAGTATTATTATTAATAAATGATACAGAGATTTAAGCTTAGTTGAGTATCTTTTCTTCTATTCCCTGTGATGCCTTCAAAATGTTAACGACTCTTTTCAGGTGAGTATTTGGCTTTAACTGGAGCAAGATTAAAGGGCAACGAATTAGTAGCACTTAGACTTGCTACCCATTTTGTGCTTTCGGAGGTAAACCCGTGCTATAATTTTACATGTTTCTTAGAATTTAGGATTGCATTTGTAAACTCAGAAGGACAACAATTTCTTTGAATGGCATTAGGGGTCTAAGATGTCATTTTTATTCTTGTCTCACTTCTTGACAGGAGTTGAGGAATCGCGAATTTGAGACTTTGTCGTCTTGATCCTCAACTTATGAATTGTTTACCGAGGAATGACTTTTTGGTGTTGACATTTATGAAACAGAAATTGTCTGAACTAGAAAAGCAATTGGTCAGCTTGGACAAGGGTGACAAAGATAAAGTCAAATCATTGATTGAGCAGTTCTCTTCTGAAGCTCAAGTTGATGCTGATAGTATTTTGAAAAAGTAAGGCGTGTGACAAGTGTTTTTATCGGAAATCGCTTATCCAAAACATATGCTTATGATAACCTTTCAGGCAATCGGTCATTGACGAATGCTTTTCGAGAGATTCAGTAGAAGAGATAATACAAACATTTGTAAGTTTCTATCTAATAGAATTACACTATAAGCAGCTTCATATTTATTATTTTACTTTCATGAACTCAAAATAAAACTCTATTTAACGAAAATATATGATCCAGGAAGCTGCATCAATTAGAGAAGGCAACGAATGGATTGGTTCGGTTCTTAAAGGATTGAAACGATCATCTCCTACTGGATTAAAAATCACACTTAGATCGGTAATAAATCTGTCTTGATTTATTGGCTTGTTAAATTAAGTCGGCTCCATCACCTCATGTTTTTTTTCTCCACTTTCGATTTCTAAATAACTCCGACACCCTAGATGCTGCCTTCATTCTTACTTGCTTAAGATTTCTCAGAATAACCTATTGAGTGTCAATGGAGCTTGCTTTGTGGTAATGTTTTCTACTTGTGTGGCTTTCAAACAATGAATGGTTCTTTAGCTTGAAAGTGTCAAAGCCATGTCAATTCAACTAAGATAATTATCCATCAGGCGAGCTTGAAATCAGCAAATGTGGAAGTGACAAAGCTCTGCACAAGAGCTTTGTGTCCCTTGTGGTCCTACGAGACTCGAATTCAGAAACACAATATTACACATAGCAGGGAAAAGTTGACTGGATGTCGATAGTCAGTTGTTAATAAATGTCGAGAATCTTACTTGACTGAATTGTATAGGTTCCTGAGTGTCAATGTTGCCTTCACCCTCTCTTTACACATATACACTGTCCTATATGCATTTGCTCAGGTACGTGAAGCAAGGAGCCAAACATTGGCTGAATGCCTCAAAAGAGAATTCAGACTGACAATCAACATTCTGAGAAGCATGATCTCTGATGATGTTTATGAGGTAAATCGATAGTGGAGAGCCTATTTTTAGGGTATAACCAACTTATGGCTAGCATTTGCTTATTATTATATTCTCTCCAGGGAATCAGAGCTCTCACCATTGACAAGGATAACTCTCCAAAGGTGCACGTCACACAACAAACTAAAATTCTGTATTGTCGCAAATCAATAAAGCCATTTTGGGAGCTCTAATCTTTGTATCTGTTATGCGTTTCTGTTTATCGTGTTACTAAGCCTTAAGATACGTGTCAATTGCAGTGGGACCCTCCAAGCCTTGACAGAGTAGATAATGAGGACTTGGACAAAGTGTTTTCACCATATGAAGCTCATCTTGAGCTTCAGATTCCAGAGACTGAAGAATGCAGGTTAGCATTAGCGGGGATGTGTCTTTCTTGAATCATTCTTTCTTTCCTTTTTTCATTCCAAACTCCTAGAACTTCAGATTCCAGCGACTGAAGGATGCAGATTAAGGGATTTCATCCTTTCATACTTTTTAGCTTGGCGAGTAAATTCTCAATGAAATCTTGTGCAGGTGGGATGGAAAGTATGAGAACTCAGCATATTCAACATCAACATGAAAGAAAGAAAATGTTGGGTAACGATTAAAATATGCATGCTCGGAACAGCAGCAGTGAAACTATACTTAATCTGTACTTGCTATTCTTAATAATCTCAGATACTTGATCATTTCCCTGCCTGGTTGGTAGAGGCCAAAATGATGATGCATTTAGCCGAGTAATCACATTTGCATAATCACATGGTACATCATGAACACACAAATAATGGATTTCTAGTCCATATATGTATGTCACGAGGATTTGTATCTAATTAGTAGTAATCAACAACTAGTTGAGAGTGATTCGATAGCTAGTTGGTTCTCATTCGAAGGTGATGATTACTTAGATGTAGAGTATTTGAACAAGCCACAATCGCCTGGCGTATGAGAAGTTCAACTGAGCTTGTTTGAAGTTCACATGGTTTTTAAGCTGTTACTTTGTACGAGTCCAACTGAGCTTGTTTGAAGCATCATAATTACAAGATCGGTAAAGTCATAAACAAACCTCGTATGTAGGAATATCACTAACACAAGTAAAGATGGATGATGTGCCTGTGCGGCTGTGCCCTGTACAACATCCATCCTCAGTGAAGTCGGTTATAGCTGTATTGGCAGAGGTTTAGCAACCTCCATCAGTTAAGTAGGACATAGGTAGAGGACAGCCAGTAGTTAGCCATGCACAAGTATCAAACATTCTTCTTTTCGTTTGAAAAACCTGTCATATCTTAAATCAGTAACATATTTTAACAAAAACTTCCTCAAATTTTAGAAGTTTTAAAACAAACTTTAAAGAAAATAACATGGCATAATGTTTTGGTGTACATGGTACACAAATTCTTGTTTGTGACGGAACAAATGTATGAGTGTATGACGGGTCTAATAGATACCTAATAGGTGAGAATGTGAGATAAGGTAATACGAGTAGTAAGGTTGTGGGACCTAGGTAAACATTTTCATTATCTCCTCAAGTGACACTTATTTCATCCGTTTTAAGCTTGCGATGCAAGAGAGACCAACTGTACATGGTAATGGGCCAGCGGATAAAATCCTGTTTCCTTCGGGTTGTTTTTAGCCCACTTCTCAATTTCAATTTCGTTTTGTTTGGCTAAATTCAACCTAATTCACTTTAGTTTTAGTTCAGCTCGGCGTGTCTCAAGCATTCCAGCCTTCGACCAAATTTCTTCAATTAAACTCATTTCAATTCAATTCAGAATAGGGCCTAAACGAGCCAGACAAGGTCTTAAATTTGCGCCTTTGCTAACGGATATGATGCAAGTTGTAACCACCGTGGACAGTAGGATGGCTGGACGGATACTTTTGCATATACAGCTGATGTGAGGTTTGCTTGACATATACAGCTGATGTGAGGTTTGCTTGACATATACAGCTGCAGAAGAACTTGCATCTCCCAACCCCCAAAGTGACATACCCTTTCGATGTTTTGAAGCAGCAGTTAGTAAACTCAAGCCGACACTGCAAAACTCCTTCCAGCAAGCATTGTGGGTCAGAAACATTGGACAGACTAAAAGTTTTAGGAGTATTCAGGGTGCAAGCTACATTGAAAAACTTGAATGATCATTCAAGTTAGACTGTCTAACACAAAACTATCTTCTCTCCCGACATAAGTACACCAGTTGCACGCACACAACCAAAATCAAGGCAGGAAGGATTATGGCTATTGTGAAATGCAAAGAAAACACTTCTCATGAAAGAGCCGTATACATTTGGGTTCAGAAGTCCTTTCAGAATCATCTCAGTATCCAAGTGAAATTCCAGTAATTTTACGTTAACTGCACCAAAGACACTAAAGCAACACGTTGCTCCGTGTTTGAATCCAAAGAAGCAATGCACGGATAAATACAGGAGTTTAGATACCAGCTGGTTAACTTCACACACAGTTCTGTAAACAAATTCCTGACACACTGTTTGTTACACACAAGCCAGAAACTTGGCGCAGAAGGATTCATCCATAAAAGGGTAAAAACAGCTAAAAAAGGTAGTTTGCCTTGGACAAAACAAACTCTGACAGCTCAATGCATACCACCAGTAGACTAGGATTTGCATGCAAAAACGTTTCTATGAAATTCTAGAGAGGAATCTATTGAAAGAAACATTGACATCACAAATGAACTTTCAGCCATGAAGGCATGGAACATAATATTATCAGTGAGCTCTCATTATTCCATGCATGTAACCGCCGGTCATTATTAGAGAAACAAGTGAGACAACTCCAGCGGGGAATAGCTTTCCCGACTTCTTGAACCGTGTGGCCATCACTACAAGGAGAGCAGCTGAGATGCCAAGGCCTACCGACGAGGCAAACACAGGTCGTTTAGGAAGCTCCGTATAGACATAGTATAGGAGCAAAGCCGAGAGTCCGCCAGACGCTAGAGACTTCTGGCTACCACTCTTTAAGTAGCCCATTAAACCTCCAAGCCCAACCAGGGCAGCAAAGCCCAAAGTAAATTTTTGGGACATTAAGAGAGCCTTGTTCCTTTTGGCATTAGGATCATCTGACCCTTCATCATTATTACCACCGTTGTCATCACCACCCCCACCCCCACCTCCATTGCCACCCTCATCACTACCTCCACCAGTAAAGTCGGGCTGTATCTCCTCAAGTTGTTCTCCTGTTAGCTCAACATCGAGGCTCGAAGCCTTGGACACAGGTATTGCTCTAATGCCCTTATGAATGTTCATACTGTGTAGAGATAAAGACAAAGATGTTACGAGGAATTGGTTGTTCCCCGATTTGACCTGTCTTGAAGATGAAACGGGCTTAAAACAAGAAGAAATACAAACTCTTTCATCATTGAAGAACTTAAACCCTCTTCCAGTTAAACAAACTTGTGGCTGAAGGAGTAAAGAAGATTGAGATGTAGCTATCAACTTGGCCATCTGTTACAACAGTAGTTGTTTGTCAGACAAGGGTAACATTAAGCCAAAATACACACAAAAACTATACAGTACATCTCTATAATGGATCAGGCAAACTTTGAAAAATGTGTTGAAACTAAAAACACGAACAGTAGAAAGCCTTTTTTGAGAGCTTTAGGAATTAGGATGGAGGAACATTAACCATTTGTTTGGAAAGAAAAAGAGAAAGGACGGAGAAGGCATGGGATGGAGGGAAGGAAAGGGTATTTCATACTCATCTTGAATAACGGAAAAGGGGGATCTAGTTACCCTCGGAACTGAATATTGCGACAGACAAGAAACTGTTTCACTCTCCTATGTTTTCCTCCGTATCCATCTATCCTGTCGAAGGGCTCGTTTCCAGGCAGAGAGTAAAGTGTAAAAACAAGGAAGCATAACAAGCTAGTAATGCGGGTCAAAGTCTAGGAATGCGATCAATTTCAAGCTCGTCTCGTAATCTAACCAGTTTCTCATCTGACATTGTTGGCATGATGTATCGATCTATAACTCCATGAATTTGAAACCTAACCCAACAAAATTCCAGACTCACCCCCTCTAACATTTGAAGGACATTAATATCCGATGATAGATTTCGTACATACATCATACACGTTGATGAATGCTAAAACCAGTAAGTTGATAACCCGAAAGATTCTCAGGTAGAAAACACAAGTCTGAATTGAGGAAATGGATCCATCGAAAGATGAAGCTAGGGTTTTTCCAATTGCAGAGCCATAATCGCAAAAAAGTACCGAGTAAGTGATAATAAGTCAACCCAATTCACCTTAGAAAACACATACGGAGTATAAATAAAACAGAGGTTGAGGGAGAGGGAGAGGGAGAGGGAGAGGGAGAGAGACTTACTGAGCGGGAATGGTGCGTGAAGGTGGAGAGGGAGGTTGGTATCGGGCAGACTATAATGTTTGGAATGATTTATGGGGGAAGACAAACACAAAAAAGCAATGCGGTTAACTAATACCCATTGTTCCACCCTAACCAATTAAGGCTCGTTTGGTTCGTTCAAAAGATGTACTCCGTATGAGGTATGAGTTTAGAATGATCAAACTCATATTTTTATTTGGTTGACAAATTTTACATTTTGATACCCATACCCATACGGGCATACCTTAAACCCTCAAGGCATGGAGGGGTGGGTATGAGACTACCCTTTGAATCAATTAGGTTTAATTTTCCGAAAAACTCTAATCAAATTTTTTTATTGGAATATAATGACTGAAATAATTTATTGAAAACACTTTTTAAAATATTAATTTCTTTAAAAAAATTTCATTAATGTAACTCATTGGTTTATATCACCGGCAAGAGCCTTTTGTAATGAAATTTTTTTTTTTTTTTTCTTTCGTGCTAATTTTTTTAGATTTTATATAGTCAATGTTAGTACTCAATCATCTAAAAGAAGTTTATTAACTTTTTATAATATTTAAAATACTTCTAAGATTATTAAATATAATTTCAAAAAAATAGAATTTCAAATTTGATTCCAAATCATCTAAAAATGAACCAAACATCAAATATCAGGAATCAAGTTTAAACCTCATACAACCTTGGTTTGATTCCTGATTCCAACCTCATACCTTTTTGCGAACCAAACGACCCCTTACGAGTATGGATGATTCAAAATTAAATGGGCACCGCTATGATATTAGTGATACGTCACGGGGTTGTACATTTTTATCTGATTGAGAATATCTTCTATCTATATATATATATTAATCCGATGCATCATTGACCACATGGCAAGCTATAGAAAAAGTAATGATGATGTGTCAAACCATATTCATCATCCATAATTAATATAAGAGCATTATTATAAAAAAGGAATAATCTTTTCCAGATCACATTTATTTATGGCAAATTAGTCTGAATGTTTTTTTTCCTTCAGTTTTGCATAAAAATTGTTTATATTTGCAGTGAAGATAAATAATACTATATAAATATTATATACAAAATTTCTTATTAATTCCCGCTTATAAGTCATAACGTTATGAATTTATGATTGACTAAAATCCTAAATCACATCGGCCTACAATATTTTCCACAATACATGAAACCAAACATACATTTCAAAGGGATTAATCAGTTATCGTATAATTATTTGGGGTCAAAGTAGGTAACACTCAACCCCTATTATGACTCGACCAATAATCTAATCTGCCCGATCCGTTCGGCGTTTGACATGTCTACTCACAAGTAAAAAAATAAAGATGTATCAACATTTTCGTCATAAAACATTTAAATAGCGATTTTGGAGAAATTTATACTCCACACTTTAAAAATATTTTGGCATAATTTTAAAAAAATATCATAAAATTTTAGAAAAGTGTGTATAAGGTATACAAAGTATTTCTTAATTTACTCTAATAAAATTGAAATTTTGACGAGTAACATCAAAAGGAGTGAACATCAAAAAATCTCAATAGAAAAAACATTTCTAGCTACTACTCCCAATTTGTCGCAATTTTTTTTTACATAAATTTATTATCATAACATTTTAAAATAATCTATCTATCTATATAATCTACATATAATGGGTCAGGTCATACGGGTGGGGTCAGAATACGGGTGGGGTCGTATAATGTAAGGGTTAGGGTTAGGTTAGAATACGGGTAAGAAATACACCTGAACGCCTAATTTTTTTTACCGTTTTTTAAATAAAAAATTATTTTTAGTATTAATTTTTTTATTTATTTTAATAGTATTTCCTTCATTAATATTTTATCCGCGAAAGTGATGATTAGCCCCCTTAACTATGATCAATTGTGAGATTAACCCCCCTAAATTTCAATTGTAGTAATTAAGCTCCATAATTATGGATAGAAGTGAAATTCAATCCAAATTTTTTATTTTTACAATTAAAATCACACCTTAAAAACAAAAACTCCATTTATATATACATTTTCTCAGCATACAATAAAAATAATTATATATTTATAAAATATATGCAGTTTTTACATATTTTGGGGAAAAAAATGAAAGAATTACATAAAAACGAAAATTACGGAGTATATTAAAATTATTAAAAAAATTCTAAAAATAATGTTAATTAATTATTTAACTGCTTTTATAATATAAACAATTATTCAGTATACATTGAGTTTATATATAACATGATTTAATGATATAATTTATGTAGAGAATAAAAATTGAATCGAATTTCACTTCTACTCAAAGTCATGGGCCTAATTACAACATTTGAAACGAAACTTATGAGGTTTAATCTCACAATTGCCCAAAGTTATGGGACCTAATTAACACTTTCGCGATTTTTTATCTTCCAATTCTAATACTCCACCCATCTCTCTTCTACTAAGAGAATAAGGAGTGCTTAGGTATCAGCCTTTCGTGCACTTTTTTCCCTCCAAAAATAAAACACTATTATTTCAATAAAGAAACAAATAAACTACAAGTGCTATATTCAAGTGGTTAGAAGTTTTTTATCTCATAATATTTGGAGTATTATGCCACGGAATATCACAAAATTTCTAATGATTTGAATAAATATAATGGAATGTATTTTGATTTGTGGCAGTTGATTTTGTGTTTTTGAAAAATAATCAGGTAAAAGTTAGGTTGTTATTAGGTTTGTAAAACAAATATTCATCAAAATATAATTACTACTCCCTCCTATTTTTATTTATCTTCCCCTTTGACTTTTGGGTGAAAAATAAGAGCGTAGTAATGTGTGGTTCAAAAATGAAGAAGATGAGAGATAAATGTAAAGGTAATTCTAGACCAAATGCTGATGACCCAAAATAGAAATAGGGAATAAGGGTGTTTCAGTCCAATAAGAAAATAGGGAAGATAAATAAAAATCAGAGGGAGTAATAGGTACGAAGTATTAATAATGAGATTGCTCAATTACCTTTATTATCAATGAAATTTTAATTTTTAATCAAATTGTTAGTTAAAAATTATAAAATGTTATTATTAGGTTGGTAAAAAAAATATATTCAGTGGCAAATAGGTTATGTATTGGCGACTTTAACGAGATTCTCTATGCTACTGAGATGAAGGGGGGAACTCAGGCTCAGTGGCAGATGAATAATTTTCGAGACGCCTTGGATGACTGTGGCTTGAGGGATGTGGCTTTCGAGGGGTATGAGTTTACGTACGATAATGGGCAGGCGGATCCCATGAACAGACAGTGCCGCCTTGATCGGGCTGTAGGAAACGAAGCTTGGTTTGAGGAGTTTCCACATGCAACGCTGCTTCATCTTGGTCGGGAGTGGTCGGATCACTCCCCGATTAAACTTGTATTAGAAAACAGGCGAGGGGCGGGGGTGAGGACGAAACTTTTTCGGTTCGAGCAGATGTGGGTTGGGGAGGAGGGGTGTGAGGAGACGATCAAGAAGGCTTGGGAGGGGGGGAGGACGAAATTATAGAGCGATTACGGGTGTGTGGAGAAGAACTGCTGGCCTGGAAGGGTATGAACATTGGGAAAATCCTTCGCGACATTGGGAAGAAGCGGAGGAGGCTAGAGGTGTTGGAGGGAGAGGACAGAACTGAGGGAAACGTTGGCGAACGGCGTAAGTTGGTTAAGGAGCTGGCTAGACTGATTAGATGTGAAGAAATTTTTTGGCGGCAGAGGTCGAGGGCGACATGGGTTAAGGAGGGGGATCGTAACACTAAATATTTTCATAGGAAAGCTTCGAGTCGACGTCGAACTAACAATATATCAAAGCTTTTCGATGAAGGTGGGGTGGAGCGGAACGGGCAGGAAGGAGTGGAACGGGTGGTGTTGGGCTACTTCTCTCAGCTTTTTGCGACGAGTAAGCCCGATAACTTCGATTCCCTCTTGGATGGTGTTGCTGGTAGGGTGACCGAGGATATGAACAGTGCACTGTCTCGACAGTACACTGATGTAGAGATAACGAAAGCTTTGGAACAGATGCAGCCGACGAAGTCTCCGGGTCCAGACGGGATGACGCCCTCTTTTTCCAAACTTATTGGCATATTGTTGGGCCTTTCGTGACTAGGACAGTTCTTGATGTTCTGAGGGGCGGTTCTCTGCCTCGTGATTGCAATAAAACTTATATTGTTCTTATCCCTAAGAAGAAAAATCCTTGTCAAATGGGTGATTTCAGGCCAATTAGTCTTTGTAATGTTATATATAAAATTGTGTCGAAAGTGTTGGCTAACAGGCTCAAGAAGTGTCTAAATGAGGTTGTTTCGGAAAACCAAAGCGCTTTCACTCCGGGTCGTCAGATTACTGATAATATTCTCGTGTCTTTTGAAGCTTTTCATCATATGAAGAGTATGAAATCGAGCGAGGGAATTATGGCAGTGAAGCTTGATATGGCTAAGGCCTATGACCGGGTGGAGTGGGTATTTTTGGACCGGGTTTTACGGCGGATGGGGTTCGATGGAAAGTGGATTGATCGGGTTATGCATTGTGTAACGACGGTCTCGTTTGAGGTTCTCGTTAATGGGCGACCTACGGAGAGATTTTGTCCTGAGAGAGGACTTCGTCAAGGTGACCCGCTGTCACCTTACCTGTTTATCCTGTGCGCAGAAGTTTTTTCGAGCCAGATTCGCAGAGCAGTGGAGTTGAAAGCACTTCATGGAATAAGAATAGCTCACGAGGCCCCGGTAATTTCCCATCTTTTTTTCGCTGATGATAGTCTAATTTTTTGTCGTGCTAATGTGGTAGAGGCGAGGGAGCTGAAAAATATCCTAGGGAAGTACGAGGCTGCGTCGGGCCAACTGGTCAATTTCGATAAGACGACAGCTTCGTTCAGCTCGGGAACGGATCCGGCGAGAAGGGGGATAGTGGCGAGCGAGCTAGGCGTGCGTGTGGTCTCGAACCCAGGTCGCTATCTTGGTCTCCCCACGGTCTTGGGACATTCTAAGAGGGAGTTAACGAACTTACTCCGTGACAGGCTGGCGAAGAAGCTCAAGGGATGGAAAGGTATGCTCTTATCTAAAGCAGGTAGAGAGGTGATGATAAAGGCCGTTGCCCAATCGATTTCTACTTACGTTATGAGTGTATTTAAACTTCCCACTAGTTTCTGTGAAGAACTTAGATCGATGATTTCGCGCTTCTGGTGGGGGTCGGATAGTGGTAAACGGAAAATATCGTGGGTCGCTTGGCATAAGCTGTGTAGAGCTAAGGACTTGGGTGGGATGGGTTTTAGGGATTTCCACAAGTTTAATATGGCTTTATTGGGTAAACAGGCTTGGAGGTTGACGGTGGATCCTGGGTGCTTGTTAGCTCGTGTCTTACAAGCTAGGTATTATAAAAATGGATCGTTTCTTCAAGCAGGGTTAGGCTATAATCCTAGTTACTCGTGGAAGGGAATATGGGAAGCGAAGGAAGTGGTGAAAAGGGGTCTTAGGAAGAGAATTGGTAATGGGTTGAGTACACGAATTTGGGGCAGCCCGTGGCTACCGAACTGTAATTCGAGGTTTGTTTTATCGCCAAGGGGGAATAATGATATAGGAATGTTGGTGGCTGATCTTGTGGGGCGCGATGGAAGGTGGGATAGAATGAAGATTCGAGGTATTTTTCAGGCCTTTGAGCAAGAAACGATCATGAGTATTCGGTTGTCGGCTATTGGGTTGGAGGATAGTTGGAGCTGGGATGGCGAGAGGGACGGGAACTACACGGTGAAGTCGGCATATAGGCTTCTCGCGAGTGAAGGGGAAGGAGACCAGGGACCATCGGATTATGAGAAGGAGAAATGGCTTTGGTCGAGAATTTGGAAGGCTCGTGTGCTACCACGCATTAAGATGTTCTTTTGGCAATTGTGTTCCGAGGCGACTCCGACAGCTGCGAATTTGGCCAGGCGTGTTTCGGGCATGAACCCGATTTGCCCTATTTGTGATCGAGAAATGGAAACTTGTCTGCATCTCACTAAGGGTTGTGGGTGGGGGTTTGGGATATGGGATGGGCTGGGGTTGGAGATAAAAAAGGAGAATGGGCATGAGCGGGTGAGGGAGTGGGTGGAGGATGTGTGGAGGGAGATGGAGGAAGGGGAGAGAGAGAAGATGATGGTGGCATGTTGGGCGATGTGGGAAGCTCGTAATAAATGGGTTTTTGACGGGAAATGGCCAAGGGTGGGGGATGTCCTAAATCGCATTCATAATATTAGGGCGGAGATGGAGGAGACTGTCGGGCACGGGGGGGAGGGGGCGAGGTGTGGGAGTGGGAGGAACGGTGGGGAGAATCGTAAATGGAGGGTGCCTAGGGTGGGTTTTCTGAAGGTGAATTGTGATGCGGGGACGAGGGGCGGGGGATATAGTGTCGGGGTCATTGGTAGAGGGGTGGAAGGGAAGCAGGTGTGGGCTGTAAGTGAGAGGAGGGTCGAGACGAGGCTGGCAACGGAGGCTGAGGCGGAGGCGATTTTGGTGGGCTTGAAGGAAGCGTGGAGACGTGGCTCTCGGAATGTCATTATGGAGAGCGATTCGAAGACAGTGATCGATTACTTAAAGGAGCGTAAGCGTGGAAGAAGTGACTTGTTTTCGATTCTTCAAGAGATTGAGGCTATTAGCATTAATTTCGAGTCTGTCATTTGGTCTTGTGTCCCACGTTTGTGTAATCGGGCTGCTCATGCGCTTGCACATTTTCATGAGGGTACCGTTGGGAAGATTGTGTGGGAGGGGCAGGGGCCGGATGTGGTCGAGTCTATTGTGCGTGATGATTGTTTAGCTATTCATTAGGTTCCCGGTTTTGGGATTTCAAAGAAAAAAAAAAATATTCATTAAAATATTAGTAATAGATACGGAGTATTAAATATTGCTCGATTACCTTTATTATGATTGAAATTTTAAATTTTTTTGGCAAATAAAAATGTAAATAAGATTAAAAATGTGAAAATCTAATAGGTTATCAATTATATATACGGGGTATTTTTTTTTTTAAATCAATTATATATTTTTAAATAATCACTAATATAAAATTCTAGAAATATCATGCATTATTGCGTGGGATCGATTAAAAATCTGAAAAGTTAATAGGTTATCAATTAGATACGTATAGTATGAGTATTTATAAAATATTATGGAGTAAAGTGATGTATTTTTTGAGTATTGATTTCGTGATATAAAAGAACTTTTATTTAACTATCATGAAAAAATATAAACCGATCAATTATCTCGATTAAAAATTTGAAAAAGTTAATAGGTTATCCATTAGATACAAACGAGTATTTTTAAGCAATATACTAAAAATAAAATTTTACAATTACCGTGCATTATTGCACGAGAACTATACTAGTATGGAGTAAAAGAATGGGAAGATAAAAAAATGAATGGAGGACGTATTATTATTACTCTACTTTAATTATAATGTTTATATTTAAATGAATGTTATAAATATATTGTAGAACAGTATCGTAAACCGAAAATCGGAATGAGATTATATTGATGTGTGTATTACAATACATGAGTTCATCGATATATATAGATATCGACCATAAAGGACACGTCTCTTCGCGGAGAGACGTATTGCTTGGAAGGATAATAACATCCATATTATAACACTCCCCCTTGGATGTCTATTATCAAAAATATGACATTTTACGATGCGAATGAAACGCTGCCTCATTAAAACCTTACCAGGAAAACCCAGTGGAAAAAAACCATGGTTAAGGAAAAAGAGTACAACTCGCATTACTCCCCCTCATCGTTACATAACTTAATCTTCGGATAACTCTTGATCTTCGATGTAGATTTCATTGTAGCTAATAAACTTGATATCTTCGATTAATAAAACTTCTTGATACTTGTAAGCTTCATGTTCTTCAGAACTCATCATATATGAATAATTCACTAACCATCCATTTCATTCGTTTAAAACCACTTCAATCATTCTCAATATGAACAACATGAGCACAACTACCTCGTTGAAAAAAATTTCAAAACTTCGTGATATCTTCGCGACATAACTTGTTCACGATAATTATCATGTCAACAACATAAAAGACATACATCTACCTCGTTAAAAACCTTGCTAGGTAAAACCCAGTGGGACAAAACCCTAGTCGAAGGGAAAATGAGTGTAGAAGTTATCTATCCATTTTGATCTCTTCAGGAGAATCAATCTGATCAACAAATAAGTTGTCATGATTTTTCAATCTTTATGGTACTTCTAGACCACAAATTATTTCATATACTTTGCAAGATATTCATTCTTCTATTACCTCTCTGTAGACACCCACATTTTGACCGCCAGGTATCTATAGCAGTTTCCGACAAACACCCGATGATGATCGGACGCAAACGTGCTTCAAATACTCAGAAACGGGCTCAAAATCATTGGCATTTGGCTTGAGCTCATTATGGAGTACATATCTCACAAAACCAACCTCAAAATCAGGCCCAGTGGGTCGTTTCGAGTCAAATAAGACTAATTTGGGTCGATTCCGGCACCAGGGGTAAAACCGTCTTTTAGCGACCGAGTCAAAACCCGGTCAAAGATATTCCCGAGCACGTGGGTCAGCCGTGACACCTCACACAGCTGATTCATACTCCAATCCTACAAAAAATCAGCTACATAAAATATTAAACAAATCCGTTTAAGGATGGAATTCGATCTCAAGTAGGAATCCTATCCGAAAACCGATTCAGACACCCGACCGAGTGCAAACACTCGGCCGAACAGCATATTCCAGCCGTGTTCCCTTTCTTCCTTGACAAGAAAGCGGAATTCCCATGCCTTACAGCTTCCTATATTTCCTATCTCTAGCGGTAGTTCAAACTCTCCTAGCCAAGGTCGGGAATTCCCTATAAATAGCCCCTTGCACACACACTTTTACACATCAATTAACATTCAGAAATCATACATTCATTATCGATCAAATATTCATCAACAACGAATATTCATACACATCCGTTATTATTCATTCACATCGATTACACACCCATAAAAATTCCTTACACTTACATCGAGAAACCGATATTACACCAAAAAACCGAAGGAAAACCGGCCCATACCCGACACCCTTCACGACCAAACCGAGCCACCATAACTCACCGACATCTACTCGACGCTCTTGTGCCCAAGCCACGTCCCGACGAGCCCCGATCCGAGTAAACAGAAGCATGTAGGTTGAGGGTGTAACAAAACCCGATTTCTCTTCTTCTTCTCTCTTCCTCCTCGTCCGTCTTATTTTTTATGGATCGGTCGTCGTTTATTTTATTTTCTAATATCGATATTATTAAAAACTACTTTCATATAACAACATTCTTAAAAATATGATATCGATTCTCTATAATCGAATATTGTATCGAAAAGAATTAAATTAAATCTCGACGATATTAAAAATCGTTACATCTTTTTTTCGTTCAAACTTCTTTTTACAAAACCTTTTTTTTAATTCGTTCCGAATACTCGATATCGATTTCATAATCGAATATCGGGTACGACGAATATCGAAAACATAAATCGAGTACAAATTAATTCATATTTTGTACGCGATTTATCAAAATTAGCAATTTCGAACAAAAAATAAAAAACCGGACAGACCCGCACGCGAGTCGCGCCATGCCCAGGCGACTCGCGCACGGGCCTGAAGTCCGAGACGTTTTTTTTAGCTTTTTCGTTCGTTTTATTTTATTCTTCTACGAAACAATCTTAAAACTTATATCTTTTCTAAAGCTATTCGGAATATTTGATATTAATTTCGTAGTTAACTATCGAATATAACGAATATCGAAAATATTAAGTCGATTACGAATTATGCAATATTCGTACGCGGTTTAATAAAAGCATCGAATTTTCAAAAAACCGCTTTCGAAATCTGCCCGACACGCGACTCGCCGGCATCCCGGGCGAGCCGCGCGGCCGGCTGCCACGACGCGCCTTTATCGTTATTTTTTTGTTTTTTTTCGAACTTCGTTTTTTATACAAAACAGCGTTTTAGCAATATTTTTCAGATTTCGATTAATATTTATTTTCTCGATCTCGGATATTTATTTTATTTGCTATATTATTATTTACAAATCGATACTAACTCGTTTGTTCATCTTTTGTAGCAAATTCATTATTTTCATCTTTTGTTTTATTATACTACAACGAATCTCACATGCTAAATTCAACTTTGACGTTAATTTTTCATGCATTAAACCGACTTAGCAACCCATTCAATTCCTCGCATGCTTAGGAAAACAATGTTTGCATATCATTCATCATATTACTAACGCGCGTATTAAAAAATCATTCGATATCCTAGTAGAGGCCGCTAATGTGCGGGCGGGGTTGGGTGTTCTTAGTGAACTTCCCAACACGTACCCTCACCCCTTACTCAGAACCGTGGTTTCCGGATGTCCGAACCCATTGGCAACGAGAGTCATTCAATATACGATTAACCGCTCAAGTCGGCATCTGTATCGATATGCAAAGGGACGAGCCCAATAAACTCTGACATCGGAACTGGGCCGTATTTTGCATACGGCCCACTACGACATAGAGTGGGCTCGAACGGTTCCGAATAACCATAAAATTCGGTGGCGACTCCGACTTCGATTTAAATTTCCATTTGACCATCTCATGGAGATTCATTCACCTCCCCAAACCCGCGCGTGGCCGCGTCGGGGTGGACCTATGTCATGTCCACAATTTGGCGACTCCGCTGGGGATAGCTGATACGTTACTGACCTTCAGCATCCTCAGGGTGAGACTCGAATAGAAATCGTTTGACTAGTACAATACGCGTTTTAGTTTTACGGTTCATGCATAACCCCATATTTTCCCGGGCCGGTACTGGTGACCGACGTCCCACTATACTATCGATGTAGTCCAAATTGGATATGTCGAAGGTGTCCATTAGCCGATTCGTATGGGTTTTACGGCATGTTCTATGCTCAACTCGACTTAGGAAGTCCGCCCCGATTCTCGATAGGCTGTGTACACTGGTATAGACCCTTTCAGACTGACCGAGACTTAGAATTAAAGCATACATGGCGTCGTTATACTGTTTCCATGACTACGTGCTACCTGATTTACAAGTCTTTTTTTCAAAAACCGTCATTTTCAAAATTGCATCCTTTTCAAAATATCCAATTTCAAAACCCGGGACATATACCGAATTTAGGATCCACGATTTTACTCAAAATAGCCTATTTCTAGCCGGTATTATGCCCATTTCAAAACTCGAAAATATTTTCGAACTTTCAAAACCGTAACCCGGTCCGCCTTTCCGTTTTATTTTTCGAAAAAAGGGCCGGACTCCTCTCCCCGATTTTACTCGGGCTTTCAAAAGTCAATTTCAAAACCTTCCTCTTTTTAGGACTTCCCGTATTTAGCAGTGTCGGGTCGTGTCATAAATCGTCAAGGTCTTCTAGCGTCGAAACTCCGTCGATCTTATATCACGGATTTCCTCCCTATCCCAGGCCGTCTTATTAGACTAAGGCCAGGCCCACCTACGTAGGACATACTCCTACAAGGGTTGGCCCGTCTACACAATCGAGTCCAAAGTCTGGGGAATGTCTCACGTGGACCTCCTTTCGAACAGGGCCCGGCCCACTCGGCTGGATCCTAAAGGAGGCCCACCTTTCACAAGTCACCCGTCTAGGAGTCTTTTCCGAGTCAACCTTTTACAAGGCATAGCCATATAACAAAAGGTCTGTGACCCTTACGTCTAAGGGTCACTCGTCCAACACTCGAGTCTTAACAAATTTTCGATCCCACTTGGGGGCTACCCTTCATCAGAGCGGTCAATCACGGTTGCTCTAAGGGTCATGTCTTACACGTGTCTCACATACCCCACTTTCGAGCCACTTAGATGCCACACCATCTGAGTCCTATCTGAGTCCTTAGCCTCACTTGGGGGCTATTCTCCGACGGAGCGATTAATCACGATCACTCCGAGGATCGTACCCTACACATTTGTCTTAGAAGAGTCTAACCCGAGTCAAACATGGTCGCCCCATTTTCGGACTCACCCTCATGCAGCTTGAGTCTCATCGTCAAGTCCAAGCCAGGGTCGTTACCTCGTCCAGGTCAACGTTCGAGTATCCCGGTCCATGAATCTTAGTCATTCCCGTCACCCCGGGCCGTGTCTAGTTTGACTCCCTCTCTTGCATTTGCGCAAAACCGAGTTTAGGCGAGTCGTGGCACCTGTCGAAGACCTTACCAAAAAAAAAAACAACCAACCGAGTATCCGAAAGTCCGAATTGGATTCGAGTCTAAGTTTGAGTCCGAGTCTAGGATACCCTACATCCTCATTTCCAAGTCAGAGTCAGAGTCTTTTGCATTCTGTCCTCTTTTTCAAAATTCAATAAAATCAGCTTTTCTATTGCTCATATATACTTTCCTTATGTATTTCCGAGAACATGATGAACACCGTCATACACTGTGAGCACAAGCACGCGACTATAGGCACATCTATAATGACTGCAGGAAATCGAGACCCATGTTTTCCTTTACCTGTTCCATGTCTGACATAGGAAGCCACAAAACTACACTTAGCAGGAGCGGTATCGAATCCAATGACGAATCTAGGTAGTCTCCTAGTTTGGGTTCAAGACGGGAGGCAAGCCCATTTCCCACAATAAACACCCCTCCGACAAGATCAACCATACCTACCTACGGTGTTAGTCTGACCAACAAAAAAAAAAGACAAAAAACTGGACAAAAAAAATCAAAAAGTCCGAGGAAAAAAGCAAAAGGCCAAAACAAAAAAGCAGGTCATCATCAAAAAAGGGCATCCACGACCAGAACGGTCAACACAAATGAAGATCCCATGACCGGGGCTAAGAGGTCAACCAACAAAAAATATTCAAATGCCCATGACCGTGGTCAACGGTCCACTCAAGATCAATACTCATACCATTCAATAAGGGAGAAACAATCAAGCTGGTCAACTAACACCACATTTAGCCTTCCCACATTACAACCCTCAAGACCTTCCCGAGACCCAGGCTAAAGACAGCCCGGAATTTTGAGGATTCAAGCTCCATAGGATACCCCTAACCATTAGGGCCAGACATGGAAACCAGATCCCGCATCATCAAACATATCCCGATCAAAGTTCGAGCCATTTTACTCGGCTTCCCCTTTACATAACAGAATTCACAATCACCATATGCAAACCCGAGATCAAAACTCGTCAAAGACCCGAGAGCAAAACTCGTCAAATCCCTTACCTAATCATACACAATCCCGAGAGCAAAACTCGTCAAAATCCCCGAGAGCAAAACTCGTTAAAATCCCCGAGAGCAAAACTCGTTAAAATCCCCGAGAGCAAAACTCGTTAAAATCTCATCCCAATTCTTCTCATTCAAACCATTTACCAACCCCAAACACGGGAATTTAACTTGCAGTCGGCATAGAACATGCCCAAATAGTGCACACCACCTCTGGGGGCTATCCCGGAGAACGCTCACAGTCACAGGATCAATATCCTAACCATTCTAGCCCTTTGATCAAGACATCATTGGGAATGCACCTAGCCTACACCATTGCTATGGCTAGTTACACACAAAGTCCTATTAGACTAGGCAGCATAATATATCTTTCAACACTGAACTACGGCATGGTTTGATTTCACTACACGTGAATACGTAGGCAACCTTTCAACAAAGGCACAACCACCAACATTGACACACATTCAAAAAGCGCCATCATTCCGGTCACGACACCGTCATGTTCTCAGCAGCTAGCTTTGTCGTCCTGGGGGCTTCTCTTAGGCAGAAAACCTCCATCCACTCACAAAATCCATATAAATTCAAAAAATCTAGCCTCCTTTCTGTAGTGTGTCATAGTACTCGGCTCAGCCGAAGACAAGAATCTGTCAGGACTCGAGGCAATACCTACTTTGGAAATGTACCCTAAAATCAAAAATCCAAAAGAGCACTAGACTACGACATTGCTACTGCTAATAGTCCTGTCATGCCAAAAGAGTCTCATTACAGACTACTGCAACCCCGTATAGCATATCTATCCCACTTCGATAATGTTCGACCATGTTGCCACTCGTCTAGGCTACAGAATAGCGCAACTTAAGAGTCTTGTTAGGTGGCCCACCCCCCTACCGAGTCACGGTCCAACCCCTCGAGAGTCCAGTCGTGTCTGTCAACTCGTCCGGTCACATCCAGAGTCGAGTATGTCAGTATACCTCTCTCTTCAAATTCTCATTTTTTAAATCTGCAAAACTTAGCCATTTGAGAAAACCCTTTTCGACAAGGTCAAATTTCGGTCTATTTAAATTGCAAATTTCTTTTCTACCCATTTCAGTTTTGAAAACCTATTTCCTAGCACGTGAACTGCTTTCAAGACTTCGATTTCAAAACTAAGCAAAAATCATTTTTTATTCCCCAGCGCGAGTCATATTTGTTTCACCTACATATTGCATGCAAAATTTTATGTAACTTATACAGGTACAATTCAAGACCGCGCAATTCACATAACTCCCCAGCGGCATAGACTTATACGACAAGTCCGATTCCCCACGGAGTTATCATCATCAACTCAGGTACATTTCTAGTCTCCGGTCGGCGGGCCCTTTACGCAGGTCTAATGGACCTTAAACGACCCGACCGGAAGTCTGCCAGGTCTTAATCTTTGATTGGCCTGGTAGCTACTCTGACTTTCGCCTTGTCCAAGCCTTAGTCAGAGTGGGGGCTCTGTAGACACCCACATTTTGACCGCCAGGTGTCTATAGCAGTTTCCGACAAACACCCGATGATGATCGGACGCAAACGTGCTTCAAATACTCAGAAACGGGCTCAAAATCATTGGCATTTGACTTGGGCTCATTATGGAGTACATATCTCACAAAACCAACCTCAAAATCAGGCCCAGTGGGTCGTTTCGAGTCAAATAAGACTAATTTGGGTCGATTCCGGCACCAGGGGTAAAACCGTCTTTTAGCGACCGAGTCAAAACCCGGTCAAAGATATTCCCGAGCACGTGGGTCAGCCGTGACACCTCACACAGCTGATTCATACTCCAATCCTACAAAAAATCAGCTACATAAAATATTAAACAAATCCGTTTAAGGATGGAATTCGATCTCAAGTAGGAATCCTATCCGAAAACCGATTCAGACACCCGACCGAGTGCAAACACTCGGCCGAACAGCATATTCCAGCCGTGTTCCCTTTCTTCCTTGACAAGAAAGCGGAATTCCCATGCCTTACAGCTTCCTATATTTCCTATCTCTAGCGGTAGTTCAAACTCTCCTAGCCAAGGTCGGGAATTCCCTATAAATAGCCCCTTGCACACACACTTTTACACATCAATTAACATTCAGAAATCATACATTCATTATCGATCAAATATTCATCAACAACGAATATTCATACACATCCGTTATTATTCATTCACATCGATTACACACCCATAAAAATTCCTTACACTTACATCGAGAAACCGATATTACACCAAAAAACCGAAGGAAAACCGGCCCATACCCGACACCCTTCACGACCAAACCGAGCCACCATAACTCACCGACATCTACTCGACGCTCTTGTGCCCAAGCCACGTCCCGACGAGCCCCGATCCGAGTAAACAGAAGCATGTAGGTTGAGGGTGTAACAAAACCCGATTTCTCTTCTTCTTCTCTCTTCCTCCTCGTCCGTCTTATTTTTTATGGGTCGGTCGTCGTTTATTTTATTTTCTAATATCGATATTATTAAAAACTACTTTCATATAACAACATTCTTAAAAATATGATATCGATTCTCTATAATCGAATATTGTATCGAAAAGAATTAAATTAAATCTCGACGATATTAAAAATCGTTATATCTTTTTTTCGTTCAAACTTCTTTTTACAAAACCTTTTTTTTTAATTCGTTCCGAATACTCGATATCGATTTCATAATCGAATATCGGGTACGACGAATATCGAAAACATAAATCGAGTACAAATTAATTCATATTTTGTACGCGATTTATCAAAATTAGCAATTTCGAACAAAAAATAAAAAACCGGACAGACCCGCACGCGAGTCGCGCCATGCCCAGGCGACTCGCGCACGGGCCTGAAATCCGAGACGTTTTTTTTAGCTTTTTCGTTCGTTTTATTTTATTCTTCTACGAAACAATCTTAAAACTTATATCTTTTCTAAAGCTATTCGGAATATTTGATATTAATTTCGTAGTTAACTATCGAATATAACGAATATTGAAAATATTAAGTCGAGTACGAATTATGCAATATTCGTACGCGGTTTAATAAAAGCATCGAATTTTCAAAAAACCGCTTTCGAAATCAGCCCGACACGCGACTCGCCGGCATCCCGGGCGAGCCGCGCGGCCGGCTGCCACGACGCGCCTTTATCGTTATTTTTTTGTTTTTTTTCGAACTTCGTTTTTTATACAAAACAGCGTTTTAGCAATATTTTTCAGATTTCGATTAATATTTATTTTCTCGATCTCGGATATTTATTTTATTTGCTATATTATTATTTACAAATCGATACTAACTCGTTTGTTCATCTTTTGTAGCAAATTCATTATTTTCATCTTTTGTTTTATTATACTAAAACGAATCTCACATGCTAAATTCAACTTTGACGTTAATTTTTCATGCATTAAACCGACTTAGCAACCCATTCAATTCCTCGCATGCTTAGGAAAACAATGTTTGCATATCATTCATCGTATTACTAACGCGCGTATTAAAAAATCATTCGATATCCTAGTAGAGGCCGCTAATGTGCGGGCGGGGTTGGGTGTTCTTAGTGAACTTCCCAACACGTACCCTCACCCCTTACTCAGAACCGTGGTTTCCGGATGTCCGAACCCATTGGCAACGAGAGTCATTCAATATACGATTAACCGCTCAAGTCGGCATCTGTATCGATATGCAAAGGGACGAGCCCAATAAACTCTGACATCGGAACTGGGCCGTATTTTGCATACGGCCCACTACGACATAGAGTGGGCTCGAACGGTTCCGAATAACCATAAAATTCGGTGGCGACTCCGACTTCGATTTAAATTTCCATTTGACCATCTCATGGAGATTCATTCACCTCCCCAAACCCGCGCGTGGCCGCGTCGGGGTGGACCTATGTCATGTCCACACTCTCATATGCTCATACTTCTGGTCAAGATAATATTACAATTAGCCTTTTGGTTCAAACGATATTGGATTCCTCAAATAAATTCTTCAGGAGTATTAACTTTCTCTTTTAACTCTGGATAACTTCACATCATAATGAAGAAGTTATACGTACATAATTATACAATAATCAATCCACTACTTATTCTCAATTTCATGATCATTCAAACACAAGCTCCTTCAGGGAGTTATTGATCATGACAACATTTACGAGTATAATTTATTTATCCTGCAACAAAACATTTAATAACAATAATAGTGTGCATGCATATGTAATATAATATAAACAATGTTTTATGATAAACTAGTATTAACCCCGTGCATAGCATGCACGGGCGATCGCTAAAAAATGTTTTGGGATTTATGTTTTAAATATCATCACAGTCCTATATTGTCAATAAACCCTCGTACAAAAAAAAAGGCATTGATTATCGTCAAAATAATTGCAAAAGAAATAGCATGCATACTAACATACATTTTTAAGTCAAATATGCATAATCAAATATGGTACCCTCACTTTTAATGTATTATGTCTCTATACCTTTAATGACATTTGCTGTCCCTAAAAGTGAGGAGTACCATATGTGATTATAAAAATGCATGGATACCATATAGAAAAGCTAAAAACACGGGTACCATGTAGAAAATCACTTTTTATAATTTTTTATAATTTTTCGATGAAATTCCATCACTTTATCATAATTATGATGAATTATTGTTTTTTTTATAAATAAAATTCGTTCACCTATTATAATTCTTCGATATGGAATAATTTTACTTAATTCTTAGATTTTCATCGAGTTACGATAAGTGCCCTTCATTAAATTAAAGACACGAAGTACATATTTCACATAAGTCAATGAAAAATGAAGTAATAAATTAATTTAAGTTTAAGCGCATAACTGTAGTTAAAATTGATTTAATTTTAATTTTAAATTGAATTAATTGTAGTTAATTGGTGGTGGTTAAGTTTTGGAAAGTTGAGTTAAGTAGTGTGGTTAATTGGTGGTGGTTAAGTTTGGGAATAAAATATTCCCCAAAAATTTGAGAGCTTGACACGTAAGCAAAATTTGTTGAGAGTGAATGTGAAGGCTTAAAAAAACCTTATTTTAATAAAATAGGGATGTCTTAAGCTAATGATGATAATGTATGAAACAAAAAATGAAATTCTATTTACATGCACATGAAGACCAAATGTAAATTACACGAGACTTTTAATCAATATTCATAATTTGATTGACTTCGGGTCAAAAGGTGGACTTCAGATCCATGAGCTCATTTTAACCATAAATTATATGTCGACTTTCTAGATGGACTTTTATATAAGATCCCCACTAGTGTCCATTTTATATCGCGCGCAAATTGTATTCGGTTCTAAAAAGTATTTATATCGATATAATTTCTTATATTATCAGTACTGCTTGATATCTGAATTCGCATATTTCATGTAGGTCATCAATTTTCTTTCAGATATCTATGTCACATCTGAGACATTTTTCTCCAAACTTTAATACCAACTGCACACATACTTGCCAATTTCTTACTTATAATATATGAACCGAATATGACACATCATGTGTGATTAATTCATGATTTCGGCAAGCTTCTAAATATTATATCTTTGTATGATAAGGTGCTCATATATCATCGTCATCATATCCAAGTGATGTAAATCATCATTCATACGGAGTACTTCTTGACTCTCAGATTGATATATTCATATTTTAACAAGTCACTGAATCTCCCCGGGATCAATTATTACTTGTTTGTTCTTTTTACCAGCTTTTCCTTATCAATCTCTCCCTAAGGTGGTAAAAACTATCTTTACCTGATAGATTTTAAGGGCAATAATATCCACCTTAGTTAGAAATTATTTCATATTTCATAAACTTTAATCAATTGTTTCTTTTCAATCGAATAATATATTGAGAATTTAGATATAACGCAGTTGGTTTTCCACGTGCTGACTTAAAATTGCCCATTCAGAAGATTACATTGTTCACATAATACTCAAATTGTGAACTTTGATTACACAAACTACTCATAAAATTTTGTGTGACTACAGGTCACATAATTAAACCATACATAAACGTTCTTTTTCACCATCCAACTACGAGTAGTATTCAAATCTCCAATATAATTTTCCATCTCAGTGTATTGTCTTGCCTCAAATTCATTGATACACGAGAGAAGTTCAGCACTTTATTACATTTAGTTCAAGATAAACTACAGGTTTATCAAAACGGGTGTAACAAGAACCCCGATGACCTCAATTTGTCACATCTTTAACATTTTCTTGTCGACATTGGCTTTAATTCATTACAATTTTTTCCTGTGCATTTGACTATATCTCGATAAATTCTCTTATCTTACGCCGTATTTTCAGTTAACTGAATCTCATCATGCTAAACTTCTGGTTAGCTATATATATATGTATCGTATGTGCACAATAATTGTATTTTGCACAATAATTGTATTTTATCATATGACCAAAACAAAAATGATAGATGTGACATGCCACAACTGGTGTCTCATTGTAACCACAAATTTTGTATCGCATCTAACTGAAATACAAAACAAGGAAAACAAATAAATTTTATTAATTATTTATCAAAAGTTCGTGTACAACCTCTAATGTATCCTCTGATTCTAACGCCGTTTAGGGAACACGTGTACGCGGTACACGTGAGGGATGCGTGCGTAGCTGACTTGTACTGCCTTGCTCGCGTTGTAATTTGGTATTCTCGAGAGGGTCGCTTGGACTTGAATCTCCCTTGAATGTTTGAATTTGTCTTGGATCTTCTGAGCAGGCGGCGCGATTTATCGTGCTTATTGACTGCTTGCGACGGATTTGATGGAGAGGCTTGTAGCGACTTTGTGTCTTTTTCTCTCTGGATCCTTTGCTTCAGAATTTTCCAATTTGCCTTCAAATGAATGAGAAGGGATCTATTTATAGAGCTTTGATTTCTCCTTGGTGGACTTTGTAGTCACAGACCCATTTATGGACTTATTAGTGACATTGGCCCAATTTGTCTTCTTTTCGGGTTTAATGATCCAAATAAGTCTATTTGTAATTTGGATCGACCCATTTTTCATTTACTCGGGACAAAATAATTAAATTGAGTTAAAATTTCATATTAACTCAAAATAATTAATTAATTTAATTTATTCGGCACTTTAATAAATTTTTAGTGCCTACAAATTGCCCCCTCGGGACCTTGTCATGTGCACTGTTTGGGTGTCTTGGAGTGGCGAGGTCTCGAACATTTTTTTTTATTTTTTTATTTTTTATTTTTTTTTTGGACTTTGACTTGAAAGTCGATGAGCACCAAACTTGTCAGGTAGCTCTATTTTTTTATCGTCCCTTGTCATTATCTGACTTGACGGACAACCTGAGATGTTTTGAATTCAGCTTCACTTTGAATCTTCTTGGACTCTAGGGAAGACTTAGGACGTCATGGAGTTTCCTAATTACTAAAGTAGGTGCAAGATTAGGAAATTTTAACTTTGGAAAACACTAAACCAAGGATCATGGTTTAATTTCCTTAGTTCTTCACTTTTGTTAGGATTAGGAGGCCGCCCACAACCTATATAAAGCAACCCACGTCCATTCTTCCCTCAAAATTTCAACAAGACTTTTCCTTGAGCAGAGACACTCTCTTCACGGCTTACACTAGCATCGGACCCGATAGAGAACGACAAGAGTAACCAGGTACAAATCCTAATTCCCTCTTCTTCTTCGTGCTTTTTCCATGATAGCCCTATCATGCCTCTTCTTTTTCTTCTTCTTAAGCTTTAATGGTGTAGATATCGAACCGTGCTACTGAAGTTGATGCATTTGTTCCCGCTTTGATGCGATTTTGTCTCAATCGCGATTTGTGAGTGAGTCCCTTCTCTAACCTTGCCGCCTTGGTCTTACTTTTCTCATAAAACAGGGCAGCACCCGCCTCCGATATCGAATATCTCGGCTAAACGAAGATCGAACATCCGGGTATGCTCTTTTTTTTTTTTTTTCTTTCCTGTTTGTCAGTTTTAATTTCTGATTCGGGATCACTTACTTGCTGGTTTTAATGGTTTCCGATCGCCATGGTCTCCGAGCAACGTGTTGATGGTTTTGAAAATTTTGAATAAAGATGAAAAATTTGTACTCTATTTCACTTCATAACTTTGCCTCTTTACGAATCATCCCATTACCCCAAGCACTTGTTAGCACGACCGTAGTACCACGCTTGACTTGACTTAATTTGAACAGGAGTTGATATTTTCGGGCTGAATCTGCCTTCCAGTCCTCTGTTCCGTTTTTTTTTTAGTGAATCTGTCGAAGTAATGATATTACTTCATATATGATGTCCATGCATGTACGCCCCTTTCTTTTTTTATTTCTTTCATTGTACAACCCCTTTTATGCATGTCATGCATGTACGTCCCCCCCTTTTTTTTTGTTGTTTGATTGACACATATAACTAACACGTATTTCCATGGTTGTCGTTGATCTTCGCAGGTCCGGATTGTTTGGCTGATTTGCTCGGCACGTTTCGGAGCTTTGCCTTTGATAATCAAGGTAGTATCTCAAATTGTAAATTCTTCTCGTACTTTTCTTTTATTATGTATATGTGAATATATATACATATATGTATATCGACCGAGTTATCATAGAATGAACCCGTCCAAGTTACTGCGCCTTCTTCGTACTGAGCCATGGCGGGAGCACACCGAGTCAAGGAGGCACGGGGGGAGCACTCGGAGTTGTCATGAGGTGAACCCGTTCGGGTCATCACGGCGCTCCGACGGAGGAAGCATCCGAGTTGTTACGAGGTGAACCCATTCGGGTCATCACGACGCTCGCATGGAGGAGAAGCGCCCGAGTTGTCACGAGGTGAACCCGTTCGGGTCATCACGACGCTCGCATGGAGGAGAAGCGCCCGAGTTGTCACGAGGTGAACCCGTTCGGGTCATCACGACGCTCGCATGGAGGAGAAGCGCCCGAGTTGTCACGAGGTGAACCCGTTCGGGTCATCACGACGCTCGCATGGAGGAGAAGCGCCCGAGTTGTCACGAGGTGAACCCGTTCGGGTCATCACGACGCTCGCATGGAGGAGAAGCGCCCGAGTTGTCACGAGGTGAACCCGTTCGGGTCATCACGACGCTCGCATGGAGGAGAAGCGCCCGAGTTGTCACGAGGTGAACCCGTTCGGGTCATCACGACGCTCGCATGGAGAAGAAGCGCCCGAGTTGTCACGAGGTGAACCCGTTCGGGTCATCACGACGCTCCCATGGAGGAGAAGCGCCCGAGTTGTTACGAGGTGAACCCGTTCGGGTCATCACGACGCTCGCATGAAGGAAGCTACGAAGGGAGCACTCGAAGATGAGGAGCCACTGAGGGATCGCTCGGAGCTGGGGAGCCACGGAGGAAGCACTCGGAGCTGGGGAGCCACGGAGGGATCACTCGCAGCTGCGGAACCACGGAGGGATCATTCGGAGCTGAGGTGAACTCGTTCGGGTCATCACGACGCTCCTACAAAGGAAGCCTTTCTCGATGACTGGTGTGGACTGCTTTGAAGATACTCCAAGTTGCATCACTTCGTCCTACTTGAGTTCATGAGGGGACCCGTTTGGGCCATCATGACTTTCTAGTAGAGAAGTTCCGCTTGATGAAGAAATTTATGAAGTGTCGTTCAGTGAAGCTTCGTTTGATGATGATTTTTTTTTTAGCCGTCCACAGTTTACGCTCTTGTGGGCCAGGAGCAATTATTTGTTATTTTGGATGAAGGGGGTGGCTGCACTCAAGCTACATGTTCACTCGAGTTGCCTACGTACTTGCAAAACATGGATAATGCTTCACAAGATCAAGCCAACGTAGTTCGATAAAAGGAATGGGTGATTTGTTTGGTGGTGTGGCTGCACTCAAGCTACATATTCACTCGAGCTGCCTACGTACTTGCAAAACATAAAGGATGTTTTACAAGATCAAGCCAACGTAGTTCATGGATGCATTTTTTGTAGGTTTTGTTTTGTTTTTTGTGGTTTTTTTAGGCTTTTTTTTTTTTTTTTTTTTTTTTTGTCTTTTTTTGTGTGTGTGTGCGCGTGTGCAGTTTATCCTCTTGCTTAGGAGTTTTCCTTGCCGTTTATCCTCTTGCTTATGAGTCTTCCTTGCAGTTTATCCTCTTGCTTAGGAGTCTTCCTTGCAGTTTAGCCTCTTGCTTAGGAGCCTTCCTTGCAGTTTAGCCTCTTGCTTAGGAGCATTTGCAGTTTATCCTCTTGTTTAGGAGGGTTTGCAGTTTAGCCTCTTGCTTAGGAGGGTTTGCAGTTTAGCCTCTTGCTTAGGAGGGTTCATTGCAGTTTAGCCTCTTGCTTAGGAGGGTTCTAGCTTTTCAAAAGGTAGAAGATGTTTCGCCCTCATCCACCCTCACATTGGCGCTTGATGGAGACGAGATGTTTTCAACCATTTCACTTTTATGAGATTTTGAAGGTTTTTTTTGATTTGTGAGAACTACAATCCGCCTTTTTGCTTTCAGGGGTTGCACTTGAGTGATGTCTACTACCTCCATACGTTTCATGCTAGAAGGGACGAGACTTTTGATATTCTTGCTAACTTCCACTTGTTTGACATCTTCATGTGAGGAAGGCACATTACAACTTGTCTTTGTGAATACGCCTAGGCGACTAAAGACTCCACTTTTAGGCGGATCTAAATGCTTGAGCATTGATGTTTCTCCACTTGAAGTTGATGGATTGACGACGAACTTATTGCCCCCTTCACATGCGCCTGGCCTGTTGAAGATGGATAGACGATTCTTCAGAGCAAGTTGATGTCTTTCTTTAGTCTCATCTCTTCCCAACCGATGGAACACAGAAGAACGCGAACTCTTCATGGGTGGGTGTATCCTATCAAAGACTGAGAGCTTTGATGAACGTGCATTACTTTCATTTTCATTGTCTTTGCTTCCCAGGACGGAGATCGCGTTGACACTGACGTGGTTGATAGTCTTTACAGAAAAGAGCTTTCTTTCTTTTGGAGGATACATTTTGTTTCTCCTTCCTTGTTTTCTTTGATGATGGACATGCTGTGATTTGAACTTCTTTTGCCCCCTTGATTTCTTGTGCATCTCTGTGTCCCGGGTCGCAGTGGTTTGATTGGTTGCTACTGCTTCTTCAAGATCCAAGACGATTTTTCCTTCTTTAACAAGCTGCATGATCTTTTCTTTAAGAGTTATGCATTTCTCAAGCGGATGACTAATCAACCTGTGATAGCGACAATAATTTTGATCGTTCGCCATGTTAGCCTCTTCAGGTTGTTTTGAATCTGGTAGCTGTATCACGTTCTTTTTGAGTAGATCCTCCAACATATTTGACAGGTCAGAGTCATCGAACGGATACCTTTTGCCTAGCATCTCTTTTAAAGTAGATCCATCCTTGTTGTTGTTTGATCTAGTATTTCTCGATGCCTTCGTAGGTACATTGCTGATGTTGATGACCATGGACTCTTTAGACGTCGGCGTGTTAGTACCTTCACCGAGCTCCTTATGGTCTTGTCTCTGGGAACGTGTTGCCTTATTTTGCTTGTGGCTGTTGATTGTGATTTCCATGTTATGAGCTCGCGTTGCTAACTCCTGGAAGCTTTTTGGTTTGATTCCATTCAAGATGTAGAGGAGATCCCAACTCATCCCGTTGATGCACATTTCGACCGCTGAAGTTTCATTCAAACGCTCCTTGCATTCAAGACTGAGAGCACGCCAACGGTTGATGTAGTCAATGACAGGTTCATCATCCCACTGAGAAGTGTTTGTCAGCTCGCTCATGCTAACGATGCGCCTGGTGCTGTAGAACCTGTTCAGGAATTCGTCTTCCATTCGAGTCCAGCTGTCGATTGATTCCGCCTCTAAATCCGTGTACCAGTCAAAAGCGGTTCCCTTGAGAGAGCGCACGAACTGTTTGACAAGGCGATCACCATCAGTTCCAGCGTTGTTGCATGTCTCCACGAAGTGCGCGACATGTTGTTTCGGGTTACCCTTTCCATCGAACAACTGAAACTTCGGGGGTTGATATCCAAAAGGCATGCGCAGGTCATCAATTCTTTTGGTGTAAGGCTTGATATATCTTCCAGTGGAAGGGCCTTCACCGAGTTGGACCTTGATTGCGTCAGCTATCATACTCTGCAACTGCTCCGAGGAGTAAGTACCGGTCTCTTTCTTTGGAGGCTTCTCACCATCCTTTTTCTCATTTGGAGGTTTCTCACCATCCTTTTTCTCGTCATCTTCATCCTCATTTTCGATGTCGCTTTCGTGAACGGTGTCCTTGTCGGTGTCACTGTGCTCATTGGAGTTTTTCTTCTCGCGGAGCTCGCTCACTTCTTTTTGAAGATCCTCGATCTTCTTGTTCTTCTCTTCATTCTCCTCATGCATTTTTTCAACAAGCTTGGTCAGCTTCAAGACTTGATCTTCAATGCTGGAACCACTAGCCATCATCACCGAAGCGCTGATAGGAGTGACGACTTCCTTCTTCCTTGGCGATGCCTTAGGCTTGCGCGGGGAGGCGGTGTTGCTCTTGGAGACTCCATCCTTGCGGGAAGGAGAAGAGGCTGCAATTATGGCTTCGGCGGCAACAGCAATTGAGGCAGCAGAGATCTTACGCGGCCTAGTAGAGACGTGGGCAGCGCGTAGGCTGGCAGCAGCGGCGTCGAGGGTAGCCTTCTTCGCCTTCGCCCTGGTGACCATGCCAGCAGATTGTTGGAGAATGTCAGCGTAGGCCTTACTAGGGGTGTTGAAGGTGTTGCTTTGTTTGGTAGACATCTTCTTGAGAAGTAGTCTTGGTTGGTTCGGCGGTAGAGATGAGAGGTAGAGATTTTCACGTCGGGTTCACCAAAATTTGTAACCACAAATTTTGTATCGCATCTAACTGAAATACAAAACAAGGAAAACAAATAAATTTTTATTAATTATTTATCAAAAGTTCGTGTACAACCTCTAATGTATCCCCTGATTCTAACGCCGTTTAGGGAACACGTGTACGCGGTACACGTGAGGGATGCGTGCGTAGCTGACTTGTACTGCCTTGCTCGCGTTGTAATTTGGTATTCTCGAGAGGGTCGCTTGGACTTGAATCTCCCTTGAATGTTTGAATTTGTCTTGGATCTTCTGAGCAGGCGGCGCGATTTATCGTGCTTATTGACTGCTTGCGACGGATTTGATGGAGAGGCTTGTAGCGACTTTGTGTCTTTTTCTCTCTGGATCCTTTGCTTCAGAATTTTCCAATTTGCCTTCAAATGAATGAGAAGGGATCTATTTATAGAGCTTTGATTTCTCCTTGGTGGACTTTGTAGTCACAGACCCATTTATGGGCTTATTAGTGACATTGGCCCAATTTGTCTTCTTTTCGGGTTTAATGATCCAAATAAGTCTATTTGTAATTTGGATCGACCCATTTTTCATTTACTCGGGACAAAATAATTAAATTGAGTTAAAATTTCATATTAACTCAAAATAATTAATTAATTTAATTTATTCGGCACTTTAATAAATTTTTAGTGCCTACACTCATATAAATAGGCAAGACTCTTCAATATTCTTTCCGGGAATAAGAAAATATTATAATTATTCTTTTAATAATTAAATTTTATTTGCAATAATTACTTGTATATCATTACCCGACTTCTGTTTATGGCAGAGTCTTTATCGAATGTCATATCCACTTCAAGAAATAGCTTCGTTCAATTGAAAGAGATTTGTCTTTTAACAAATTTATACGAAGTACTTATTATTCTTTCCAACTCAAGTGAATGAACCGAAAATATATTCAAAATATTTCTCACAACTTCTTTCACGATATAATGCCTTCTCGTCATATGGATTTGCAACTCCAAAATTTTTCCATAAATAATAATTCAAGAAATTATCCCTTCCTCGTGTCAATTTCGAATGGCAACATTAAAACAACAAACACCAGGCCAATCAAATAAGAATAATAAAAATCAAACTTATCAAAAACCTTGTCTTCCTTGACCATTATGGCTCACAATGAATTATATGAATCAAATTCTTCAGAAAGATATTGCATTAGATGGTCATATACTCATGTTTGTTAATATGGAGTAATATTTGAACAGTACATGGCAAATAATGAATCAACATATTTTATGTATAACTTTCTTGTGTAACATTAACATATTTTATGTACCATTATTCAATAACAAATTTCAAGCTTAGCTTCCTCGTTGTTAATCATAATTAGCATAAAATAATGAATGAAAGTTGAGACATATGTTATTACTTATAAGAAAGCAATTAATTAACATTAATTCACAAACATAATTATATTGTGTGTATATATAACATAACGATACATACTGGGGTGGATGAATGACAAATTAATTAAGAAATCAAAACTTCAATCAAATTTGAGTATTTGACAGTGAACTTTTATGCATAAAAATAATACAGTAGTACACAAATTAGTAGTATGTGCGTCTGGGAGAAGTTCCCATTTCTATAATGAATAGTTTATTAAAAATTTAGGGACAATAAATTTAATACATCGTATCTAATTGTAATAATGAATGTGATAAAACACTCAACAAGAAACATGATCAGTAAATTACTATATTCAATGCATTACCGACGTATTGTAATTGCTTGTAAAAGTTCATAAATTATACTATACAATCATTGTACCGTACGACGGATCTAATTTATGGTAAAAAGTTACCACTTTACGTTATTTAGTGACCACTTTAAAGTTAAATAGTGACCACGTTTTAATATGAAAAAGTGGTAACTAACTAACTAACCTAAAAGGTGATCACTTTTTATCATAAGTTGCAAACTTTTACTACTGTCGCATGATACAACGGTTGTACACAATAATTACTGGTAAAAGTTATACTCGCAGGATGCAAGATGCCAAACGTCAAATATGACCATGAAGATGCAAATTATTTAATGTATCTAGGGAGCATATAATCAACATATACAAGCAATTTATGCGTCACAAGTATAATACAACAGTTAACTCTAACTCACATACGGTTTTCATCATGCTATTGTATGATAAATTTGATAAAGCAACAATTTGGGTGTCTTATATCATTGTTCACCCAAATTGTTCATCATGCAATTCATTGATACTCCATATACTCGTGTATGCGGCATATTCATACAAAAATTCCAGATTTAGGGATAGGATTAGTCAAATTTATTTACACAAAATTCAGATTTGACTTCAAATATGATAAGAACACAAATAAGAGAAACATTTACCATGACTGACTTCGAATAATATTGTTAAAACTTACCGATTTGACTTCGTAAGTTAAGAATCAAATAATTAAGAGAGAATAAGAATAAGCATCGTCTTTTCCGATCAACCCCAAAATGAACGACGAAGATATTTCCGTTAGCAATAACTCCATAATTCTCTTGATAGACGATCGTGCTGATAACGTGTTATAAATATATAGTAGAACAATATCGTAAACCGAAAATCGGAATGAGATTATATTGATGTGTGTGTTACAATACATGAGTTCATCGATATATATAGATATCCACCATAAAGGACACGTCTCTTCGCGGAGAGACGTATTGCTTGGAAGGATAATAACATCCATATTATAACAATGAATATTTAAATTTATTTTAATAATTACTAAATGATTAAAAAAGTTAGTATTATTAAATTGAATATTTGTTTATCTTTGTAATTTAAAATATTAAAAGTATTAGTTTTTAATCATAAATCCAAATATAATATTTAAATATTTTTATTTTATTAATTTTAATAAATTTTCATTGGCTCGACGGATCTAATGGGTTGGGCCAGGTTTCGACCCTAAAATAACAGGTCATAACAGGTTTGGGTCAAAAAAATATGGTTTCATGACCCTAAAAAATGGATCCAACGGGTCGGGTTTGCGAATCGGGTCAAGTTTTGACGGGTCTAATTATATTAAATATACCATATAAATTCAATCATATTTATTTATCTATATATAATGTCGTTGAATTGATGTCATTGAAAAATAAATAAAATTAAACAATCAGATAATTGTATATGGCAGAAACTTCATGTGAATACTATACAATATGTACAATATTCCTGATTTTTTTTTATGAAATCAAGAGTAGAATAGTTCACCCCCTAATATTACGTCACTTAATGAGGGGACAGTATAATTGCTTATGATTGAAAATGTGAAATACTCCGTATATGACATGAATGATTATAAATACAAAGCGACAATACTGTGTGAGATTATCGACACTTCGACATGGGGATAAGTAACTCTAACAACGCCATATAACTCCATCAATACTTCAAATTTTAAATACGAGTTCATCTCAATTTGATATTACTAACCCATGAGTTTCACGGGTTTTAAAACTAGTATTGTCTGAACATTGGAGGTGCAATATTGTCATTAATTGGTTTGTTATAAAGTACTGTATATGTTAATACATTGGGTTCCTTAGTATACGATATAGTGTTACACCCGTGATATATCACGGGGTTGAACAATTTTTTTGTTAGAGAAAATTACTTGGATCATTATAGATGTAGTAGACATATACTATTTGTGAGCATTGGGTGGCGACCACTAACGTAAATATTGTAACACCCCTGATTTTATAAATTAAATTAAAATTAAAATTATGTTCGTATTTTATTTTTACGATTTAACTCGTAATTCCTAAAATTTTTATAAAATGAATTTATTGATTAATCGTTTCAAACTCCTAAAATTCTATTTGTCTCGGAAACTCTTCTTATATTTAAAACATATTTTTATTTTTGTTTTTGATTTATTTTATACATTTAATTTAATTCTTATCGAAAATTTATTTCGACGATTTAAATTCTGATTTTTTATTTAATTATTTATATTTAAGCTCGAATTTTTATTTTCGGCTCGAAGTTCATTTATTGTAAGTTTCGTCAAAATATTTATTACCTTTCCTCGAAAAATCAATTTAATTCACTTCATCGAAAATTTATTATTTATCAGGAAATACTATTTCAACGTCTAATTATTTATTTCTATAAACTTCGTTTCCGTCTCGAATATTTGATTTACTCACTTTATTAGTCGATCCAATTATTTATTAATTTTAGGGAAATTCTCACTTGTACCTTCTAAGTTTTCACTTTTCCCAGAGTTGTACCCCTGTGTATAAGCAATTCCCAGATGTACCCCTGAACTTCATAAATTACCCTCAACCGTGACTAAACCACAATTAGCCGTTAAGTATGGCTGTTAAGTGCCAACTTGCAGCTCTAATCTAATGACATGTCGGTCTACTTGGCTTTTGTCCTCATTAATCCCTAATTCACCATTTCCCCCAATTTTTCCCTCCAATTCTCAATCTTTTCCCTCCCAATTTTTTTCTATATATTATCATCTTACTCTTACTTATTATCAAGGAAAAATTATTTCTACAGAAAATTTAAAAAGTAACAAATTAAAATGACGCACCGAATCGGAACGGAGAACAATTCACGATGATGAACTAATTGATGAAAAACAGGGATTGAATGAATTAAAAAAGAGGGAGATTGATTGCCCTAAATAACACCTTCGTAAATTTCGAATGCCTAAATAACCCAGATTTCAGAAACCCTAAACCCTAATCGGAGTTTTCAGAACACTGTCGTAAATTTCGAATGCCCACATAAATTAATCACAAGACACATGAATTATTACGGTAAAAGAACCCTAATTTCACCCCAATTAATCCCAATTATTACGGTAAAAGAACCCTAATTTATGTGGGCATTCGAAATTTACGACAGTGTTCTGAAAACTCCGATTAGGGTTTAGGGTTTCTGAAATCTGGGTTATTTAGGGCATTCAAAATTTACGAAGGTGTTATTTAGGGCATTCAATCTCCCTCTTTTTTAATTCATTCAATCTCTGTTTTTCATCAATTAACTAGTGTAAAACCCGTGCCTACGCACGGTTTTTAATTAATTTTTGTGTATACAAATAGTTTAGTGACTTAGAAAATTGTACCACATATTCCGTCTGTCAAAGTCAATAACTTACACTTTTTAGTGTTCAGTCAACCATTCATGTTTCCGTTTTACCCTTCACTTTTTATTTTTAAGTAATAAAAATAATTATTTTCTCATTACCTTATTTTTCTGTATAGAGTAACATTTGATTAGAATGAAATAAGTATAAAATTAGTCATTAATTTTCACTTTTTATGATTAGAAGCGAGTTTTTAAATTTGGAAATAAACCTGTTAAATTTCGACTCGATTCGTTAACTAAAGTCATTATTTTAGGTTCATGAGTAAATACCCTTAATTTTGACCCGCAATCTGTTTGGTGCGAACCCGGAATGATCTGTCAAAGTCTGACACGAACGGGTCGACCTATTGCATACTTGGATCAATGACGTGTCATTAAAATTATCATAATATTAGTATTTATATGAGTATATTATTTTAAAATAATAATTTAAAAACCGATAACTTTAATATTATAAAGTACAAAAAGAAAAAATTTATACGGAGTTGCATTTAATAATAAAATATTTATAGAATAGTATAATTTTTTGTTCTACAATTTTTTACTTATAAATACGGTAAATATTTAATTTAATAACATTATTGATATTAAATATTATTAATATTAAAAAAATACTTTTTAGTTGAAAAAACGCATCGGAATTTATATATTGCATGAATTCTGACCTAACACGACCCGTGATATATATTTGACCCGACATATAATTTTTCCAACCCGTATGACCTAGATCGTTTGACCCATGTGACAATATTTTTCTAATGTGTGTAATTGATGAAATTGATAGATAATAAAGAATTTGGTTATTGTATAGATTAACATTGAACAATTGGGCTTGTAATGAATTGGATAAAATTTTACTTTGTGAAGCCCAATTTATGTAATGAAAGGGGTAGAATTTTGGCGGGAAAGTTGAAATGACTCATTTGCCCCTTGGTTTTTGTTTTAGTGAATAGGGGATTCATCATCGTGAATTGTTCTCCGTTCCGATTCGGTGTGTCATTTTAATTTGTTACTTTTTAATTTTTTTCTGTAGAAATGATTTTTCCTTGATAATAAGTAAGAGTAAGATGATAATAAATAGGAAAAAAATTGGGTGAGAAAAGATTGAGAATTGGAGGGAAAGAATTGGAGGGAAAAATTGGGGAAATGGTGAATTAGGGATTAATGAGTACAAAAGCCAAGTAGACCGACATGTCACTAGCCATGTCATTAGCTTAGGGCTGCAAGTTGGCACTTAACAGCATACTTAACGTCTAATTGTGGTTTAGTCACGGTTGAGAGTAATTTATGAAGTTCAGGGGTACAGCTGAGAATTGCTTATACGCAGGGGTACAACTGGGAAAAGTGAAAACTTAGAGGGTACAAGTGAGAATTTCCCTTAATTTTTTATTAACTCATTTTAATTCGATTCGTGGGTCAGTCAACTTATCGTTACAGAACTCGATTCATTTAATTTTTCCATACTTTTAACCCACTACATTGTGAGCTGATTGTTGTGAATATGTATACTTTGCAAGATCAATATGAAGGAGATGATGAATTGCTTGCTTAATCATTAATGGAAAAGTATAGTGCTTTAAATAGGAAATTCATGGGTAAACTACCCCATGATACACGACTCACATTGTGCCTCAAATTGAGGATCACACTCCTACCTTAATGCTAGAAAACAGGAAACTAAATTAGCTGATTAAGGCCATGTACTTAGGCTTCAATGCAACTGACACACACAACAGTAACATACTCCTAGATTTTAGGATCACTGAACTTGAAGAATGCAACTGAATTACATTCAACACCTCCCCTTAATTCAGATGCTACAGACTCCAATCTTCTCCATGAACATCTGATGTTTTACTGAGGCAGACTTTTGGTAAATAGGTCCGCACTTTGCTCATTCGTACCACAGAATTGCACCTTGACCTTCTCTTCACTGACTAATTCCCTTATGAAATGATGTTGCACTTCTATATGTTTAGTCCTAGCATGAAATGACGGATTTTTGGTCAGAGCAATTGCAGATTTGTTATCACACCAAAGCACAGTAGCTTCCTCTTGTTTGTTTCCCAAATCAGTTAGCAGTTTTCTGAGCCAGACTGCTTGTCTACGTGCTGCTCCTGCAGCAACATACTCTGCTTCGGTTGATGACAAGGCTACAGTTTCTTGTTTCTTCGAGCTCCAAGTGATGGCGCCTGACCCCATGCTAAAAACAGACCCGGATGTGCTCTTTCTGTCATCTAAATTTCCTGCCCAATCACTGTCGGTGAACCCAATTAACTCGAACTTTTTTGATGGTTCATACCATATTCCTTTCTCCACCGTTCCTGCAATATACTTCAGGATTCTTTTGACCGTCCCCAAGTGTTGCTTGGTTGGGGAATGCATATATCTTGAGACTGTACTCACACTGAAAGCTATGTCAGGTCGGGTGTGAGTGAGATAATTTAATCCACCCACCATGCTTCGAAATAGATGCTCATTTGCTTGACCCGTGCCATCATCCTTCTTTAGCTTTTCTCCTGCATTCATGGGTGTTATTGCTTCTTCACAATCTATCATTCCAAACCTCTTTAATAGATCATGAGCATACTTCCTTTGAGATAGAAATATGCCATCACTTTTCTGCTCCACTTCTAATCCAAGGAAGTACTGCAACTTCCCTAAATCAGTCATGTCGAATTCTTTCATCATCATGCCTTTGAACTCTCTCAACAGTTCCTGAGATGAGCTGATATAAATTATATCATCGACATATACACACACCACTAGAAAGGCACCAGCAGCTGATCTTTTCCTCCTGTAGCCTGCTGTACCAAGCTCTTGGAGCTTGCTTTAGCCCGTACAAGGCTTTCTTCAATCTGTAGACCTTTTCCTCCTCATTCTTCTTCACAAATTCCAATGGTTGTTCGACATACACTTCTTCCTGCAATTCTCTATTCAGAAAAACAGATTTCACATCAAATTGATAAACAGTTAATTGAAGTTGAGCAGCTAGGGCTAGAATAACCCTGACTGTCTCAAACCTAGCCACTGGAGAGAAGGTTTCCTCATAGTCTACACCCTCTTGTTGGGCATACCCTTTCACCACCACTAGTCTTGCTTTGTGCTTCTGTATACTCCCATCTGCCCTTACTTTGGTCCTGTAGACCCATTTGAGACCAATGATGTTTTTGTTGGCAGGAGGATCTACCAATTCCCAGGTTCCATTCTTTTGAATTGACATCATCTCTTCTTCCATAGCTATCTGCCAATTAGCAGCACTTGCAGCTTCAGTGAAATCAGTTGGCTCAACTGTGACAAGTGCAAGCCCGCAAGTTTCATATATCTCTTCCAAGGATCTCATTTTCCTTGGTGTTGATTCAGCCGAAGATGCTTCTGAGGAGGATGAGTTCTCTGACTCATCTTGCCTTCTTGGTGATGGTATTGGTGAATCTTCATTTTCCTGGTCTTGGTGATGTGTTTCCTGTTCAGACTCATGCTCGAATGTGAGATCTTGATCACTTTCAACCTGCTGTGACCAGTCCCACATCTCATTCTCAGCAAAAACTACGTTCCTGCTGATGATTATACTTCCAGTGACAGGATTATAAAGCCTATATGCTTCAGATTGTGTTGCATAGCCAATAAAAATACACTTGACTGACTTATCATCAAGTTTGGCTCTCAGATTGACTAAGGTGTAAGCTATGCATCCAAAAACCCTCAAATGACTTACATCAGGTCTTCTACCCTTCCAGACCACATATGGTGTTCTATTTTGAACAGCCCTAGTAGGAGAAATATTCAAGATATAGACTGCGGTTGAGACAGCTTCACCCTACAGTTTTTTTGGCAACCTTTTCCCTCTTAGCATACTTCTAGTCATTTCAACCACAGTTCTATTTTTTCTCTCAGCAACCCCATTCTGTTCTGGTGTGTATGGGGCTGTTAGCTCTCTACTTACTCCTTGCATCTCACAAAAACTCACAAATTCTTTTGAAGTAAACTCTCCTCCATTGTCAGTTCTAAGACACTTCAAAATCTTTCCACTTTGAGTTTCTACCATAGCTTTAAACTTCTTAAAACTCTCAAATGACTCAGACTTGAATTTCAGAAAATACACCCAACTCATTCTACTTAGGTCATCTGTAAACAGTAGGAAATACCTACTCCCTTCTAGAGTCTCAGTCTGCATTGGTCCACACAAATCGGCATGGACCAATTCAAGGACTTCGTTTGCCCTCCAAGCATTACCAGATGGAAATGATCCTTTGGATTGTTTTCCATAAATACAATCCTCACAGACTCCTAGTTCCCCAAACCTTGGCAACCCTCCTACTAATTCTTTACCACTTAGTAGTTTCAGGCTTTGCACATTAAGATGACCATATCTGTGATGCCACAGCTTAGTTTTATCATCCTCTTTTACTATCAATGCTTTACTCACTGACCTCTCCAAGTCTAATGAAAACATCTTATTTCTACCCATGACACATGTAGCCACTAATTCATTTGATTTTTTATCCTTAATTTCAACTGAGTCTTTATCAAATAATAAGGAATAACCACAGTCTAATAACTGACCAACACTAAGCAGATTATAGGCTAGGAAAGGAACATACTGAACATTATGTAATAACTTAATGTTACCCTGTGCAGTTTTTATGGCAACTGTCCCAATCCCTTCTACAGTCAACTGCTTGTCATCTCCAAGCCTGACTTTGCTCTTCCTTTCAACATCTAGGTCTTTAAACATGGACTTTACACTTTACATATGATTGGAGCAGCCACTGTCAATGTACCAGATGTTCCCTTGGTTTTCAGATGGTCCAAACCTTGTCAGGAAGAGGCTTTCTTCCTGTTCTGCAACTCCTGCTTTTTGTTCCACTTTCTTTTCGTCTTTCTCTTTGTTCCAGCAGTTTGCCTCTTTGTGGCCTGGTTTGTTGCAGTAGTAGCATTTAATTGGACCTCTTGTTGCTTGAGTGTCCCTCGGTTGGCCTTCAGATGGCTGTGACGAGTGACCAGAATTTCTGCCACCACGTCCACGCCTCCTTCCTCTGAAGCCTGCTCTACCACCTCTACTTCTATTGCCTCTGCCGGATCTTTCAGATTGATGGTCATCCTTGGTCTGAAATGTTTGAAATGCTTTCTCCTCCTTTTTTTCAGCAGATCTTGTTACTCTTTCTTCATGTGCCTGCAATGAACACATTAGTTCATCAAAGGTGTATGTCTCTTCTTTGATTCCTCGATTGCAGCTACAATATGATCATACTTGCTTGTTAAACTCCTCAAAACCTTTCCTACAACATGCTCATCTGTTATCTTCTCTCCATATGCCTTCATTTGCTGAACTACCCCTGACACTCTTGACAAATAATCTTGCACAGATTCTTTGTCGTTCATGAGAGCTGTCTCGAATTCTCTCCTCAAAGTTTGTAGCCTTACCTTGACTACTTTTGCGTCACCTAAATACTCTGATTTCAGAGTATCCCAGGCCTTCTTGGAGGTAGTTGCTGATGCTATTCTCGAGAAGATTTCCTCGTCCAAGGCCTGTTGGATCAAGAACAGGGCCTTAGCATCTTTCTTTCTCTTCTCTTTGAGTGTTGCATCGCCTGCTTCATCTGGTTTTGGATCATCAAAACCAGTTTCAACCAGATCCCATAACTCTTGCGATCTGAACAGAGTCTTCATCTTCAATTCCCAGAATTAATATTTCACTCCTTTGAATATTGGCAATTGAGAGAGACCATTTGAGCTTGAACCGTTTGAGGCCATGATGAGTTCCTAGGAAACGAACCTAGAAGCTCTGATACCAAATTTTTTGTGAATATGTATACTTTGCAATATTAATATGAAGGAGATGATGAATTGCTTGCTTAATCATTAATGGAAAAGTACAGTGCTTTAAATAGGAAATTCATGGGTAAACTACCCCATGATACACGACTCACATTGTGCCTGAGGATCACACTCCTACCTTAATGCTAGAAAACAGGAAACTAAATTAGCTGATTAAGGCCATGTACTTAGGCTTCAATGCAACTGACACACACAACAGTAACATACTCCTAGATTTTAGGATCACTGAACTTGAAGAATGCAACTGAATTACATTCAACACTGATTCAACCCCTTTTCATTTGTTGTCCTCCACACTATTTACGTACTTCCCTTTTGCCATTTTCCTTTCCATCGCTTCACTATGTTTTTTCTCACTTTCAGCGTATTCCATTCATTCATTCCCTTTTTGTGATTCACGTTACTCCCGTTTTGTCTCCCCTTCATTTACATGTGTGCTTCTTCCCCTTCTTTTATACTCACCACCACCAACCTTCTTCTTATCATCATCTCTAATCACCTCCTGTTCTGATCGATACCTGATCGGCATCAACCAAAATCAGTCACCATTTTCGTGAGGCTGAGACACGCACCTCCCCTGTTTTGCCCTGTCGCCGTCGATCTGCCTTCTACCCACGTTTGTCCGCACCATTTTTCCCCTCAGGCCTGCTGCTGCTGCTCTCTGCTTCCGTGCTGCCGTTGTTGTTGTTGTTGTTGATGCTACCTTTTTTTTCTCTTCTTCCTCATTTTAATGCAGCTGCGTTTTACTGCTGCTGCATTTTACTTCTGCTGCGTGTTATTGCCTCCCCTTTCCTTCTTTTCGTTCTTGTGCGTTCTTCTCCTGATGCATCTGCTGATGTGTTCTGCTGCTCGCTGCTGTCTGTTTTACCTTTTCGCCGTCAGTCTTCTTCTCTATCGTTCTTCTTCTTCTTCTTCTTGTTCTTCTTCTTCTTCTTCTTCTTCTTCTTCTTTCTATGTCGTTACTGCTACTTTCCTTCGTCTTCTCCGCCTTTGCTGTTGCTGCTTTGTTGTTGTCGTTCTGTTGTCCTTTGTTCGTTGATTTGATGCTACTGTCGTCGTGACATCAGTACTGCTGCTGCTCGCTTTATCCAATTTTGTTCCTTGTTTCTTCGTTGTCTTCCTTTTCCCCTGTCTTCTCTCGTTCTCGGTTTCGGCTTTTGAGTCCGTTTTGTCCCTCTGTCTGCTGTTGTGGTCGACTTTGTTGTTGCTGTTGGTACGTTTATTCTGCTGCTATTGCTCTCGCTGCTGATGTATGCTGTTGTTCCTGCGTGTCTTTCTTTCCTTCTTCTTCGTTCTGCTTTTATTCTCGTTTTTATCGTGTTTTGAGACCTGTCCTGGCATTTTTCGGTCTCCTTTTTGTTCGTGCTGTTGATGTCCGTGTGTTGGTCACTACTGCTGTTCGATTTTATTTGCGGTGTGTTCGGTTTCTTTTGCTACTGTTTCTATCTCTGCCGCGGTTCTCGTTTTATTCGGAGTCGTGTTCCCTTCTTTTCCTCGTTCTCTTCTTTCCCTTCTCCGTATTCTCTTTATCCCAATCTCGTTCTTTTTTCGTTTCGTGAAGTCCTCGGAGTTTTATTGAGTTGGCTTTCAAGTTCTAAGGTTCGAGCTTGGCCTAATCAAGAAAGGACATGTACGAGATTGATTCCGATATCGACTTGAGGTAACTTTAGGACGTTACTCGATTTTATATCGTATGTTTGAGTAGTAGTATGTAGTAAATATTTTAACTTCGGTTTCCTAATTTTAGCTATTTATTATTTGCTAAAAATATTATTTTAAATTGCGTACCTTATAAATATTTTACAACTTTCGTTATCGTTTTATAAATCGTTAGTAATTTTATTATTTACGATCGTTTATAATATTTTGTTGGTTATCGTGACACTAGTAATTAACTAAATAATATCGATTTCATATTTTCGTCAGATTTCGTTAATTTATAATTTTAACTCAAAATCGCATTTTTATATAATAATCTAGATTTATATGCTCATTTAATAAATTAATTTTCGTTTTACGACTTATACTAATAAACTAGAAGATAGTCTTTTTGTGTGAAATATATTTTTAGTCGAGACTATTTTTACTAATAAATTTTATTTGTTTTCAATTGACTATTTTTAATAAAATCCGTATTATTTATTAATAAAAGCTATTTGCTAAAAATAATTTGAAACCTTTGTAAAATTCATTTCATTTATAAAATCCGATGGCTCAATTAATTTGATATCATTTTCTTAAAACATCTCTTTTCCGAAAATTTATCGTTTTAACTTGATTCTCCTAATTATTTATAAAATACTATACTTTGACTTATTCTATTTTGACTTGTATTTTATTAACGAATTTAGAAATATATTAAAGTTACGATAACAACTGATGGGGGTCGATACCCCGAACCGAGGCGCCTGCCAAGAAGGCCCCAGGTCGACCCGACCCATGAACAAGAAAAGGCCTGCCCTGCAGGCCCATCAGCAAAGGGTTACCAGGATAACCCAAGTGTAGAGCCTCGCAAGCGCTCACCAGCCCGTCAGGGCCTCGCTGTCCGCTGAGCAGGGCAGTCAGGCTCCCTGCCTGCCTGCCTCCAAGGTGCCCCCACCTTCAGCAGGGACAGGGGAAACCAGGGGCCCCTACGTCATTTTGCCTAAGGTAAGGAAGAATGAGTGGACAAGACAGACCCACGTGTCACTCTGCCGTCCACTCATTTTCCCGCTCTTTTCCCTCTCTTTTCTCTCTCTTGGAGGAAGGTATAAATACTTTCCTTCCTCTCACATTCAAAAGGTTGGATTTTCTCTCTCTAAACTCTTACTCTAAAAATGCCACCTAGCTCCTCACGAACTAGGTTCACCAAGGCATTTCACGGACTGACTTAGGCATCAGAGAGGGTTCCCTCGGACACCTCCGAGGCCTTGTGCGCTCATTGTGCAGGGAGCAGGCCGTCTCGCCGGGAAGGTCCGACTTACGGAGTGAAAGGAAGGAGAGACTGAAGGAAATCAGACATTCATCACATCAGTAGCACCACATTCCAGGACCCGAATTCAAAGTCGGGTTAATTGATTCCAATACTGGAACAATTTGGCGCCGTCTGTGGGGAAGAAATTCGGTTGTTCCCACGAGTTACCCACGTGAAATCAACCAGTTATAACAAATCATGCCTGAAATCGTTGACGCCAGTTCAGGAGCGGGCCCGATAGTGCCACCAGCGGCCCCCCTATACGGCATGCCGTTCCCGGAGAAAACGCCCCCTGCCACGATCCCGGGAGTAGGGCGGGCGAGTCTCCATGGAGCGCTCGCAAGGATACCGCTGTCGCAGCTGAGCAGGGGGCACATCCGAGGCAAACCTTAAACCTCACCCCCGCTCAGATGGCGCAAACGGCGGCCTTCTTCTCGGCAATGCTTAACCAGGAGTTTACTCCAGAGGATCTGGTAGGCAGGGTCGCCACGACCCCCAGATAACTTCACTTCGAAAGTGGGGAAGGGACTGGGGGCTCGAAGCGAACCGCCGCCAGAAAGATCCAAAGGAAGGCAAAGAAAACAGCTCAAGTGTATGCGCAAGTGCAGAGGCGCATTACAGCAGGCAACCAGGAGTAGCCTGCTCAGCAGAAGGCGTTCTCCATACACACAACAGAGTCCACCGCACCCAGTGAAAGAAGGAGTTTGTCCCAAGATCTCCGGGACCGGATGAGGTATAGAGAGCCTGCATCTAAGCGCCTGGGAGAAAGACAGGGTGATGTCTTCTCCAGGCTGACGCCTGTGCCAGACTCACAGCCAGCACCGGGCCTGTCTAAAAGCCTCCAGTCAAGACTTAATCAGGGGCAGCCTGTTAGGTCAAAGCATCGTCAGGGCGACAATCTCGAGCCTGCCCAGAGGAAGCGCTCACGACATCATTCCCCTGATAGATGGGACGACGAAGCAATTAGCAGGCAGCCGCCCAGACACCGCTCCCCTGGTAGTAGGAAACCGACCCCTGATAGATGGGGAGATCACAGTTACCACTCCATAGGGAGCAGGTCGAGGATGGCAGGATGGCCTACCAGGACCCCACTTCATCCAGAAGTGCAGGGGTACCCTATTCCAAAAATCAAGATGCCATCTGTCAAGTTCGATGGCACGACCGATCCAGAAGACCACTTAGCTGCGTATGAGAGTCATATGGGCATGTACGACGCCGACGACGCAGTCTGGTGCAAGATTTTTCCCACCACCCTGGTGGGTCTGGCCCAGGGTTGGTTTAGGACTTGCCGCAGGTTTCTATCAGCTTTTTCATCGAACTGGCAGAGGCTTCCTAGATCAGTATGCTGGAAACAAAAGACGCCGTCTTACCCGATTTGACCTGATGACCCTCAGGCAGAGGAAGGGCGAGACCGTCAGGGAGTACCTGAAGAGATTTGACTTATCCTTCCAGCAGGTCAAAGAAATAGATGACGCAACAGGAACATATGCGCTAACCAACTCTCTACTCCCTGGTGAAATGAAGAATCAGATGATTAGGGCCCAGCCGGAAACTCTGGCCAAGGCTCGGAAAATTGCTGAAAGTTTCATGCTGCAGGAGGAGTTCCATAGCCTGCCGGATACCCCCGGAGGCTCTACCAGGCAACAGAGGGGACCGCAGGGTGGTCGCGGCAGAGCCGAGGCAGGGAAGCAAAGAGCCGAAGAAGGAGATACCCCCAGGAAAGAGCGCGTAGCTTACCAGCCCAGATTTGACAGCTATACGGCTCTCAACAAATCCAGGGCGAAAATTTTCGAGCTAGAACAGGAGACAGCAAAATAGAATCGCCCGAGTAAGCCACGCAACCCAAAGGGGGACCCGAAGAAATTTTGCACGTTTCGAGATCGAGAATGCCGCTGAAGAATGCTGCCACCTGAAAGACGAGATCGAGAAGCTCATCAGGAATGGCTGGCTGAGCAACTATGCAACAAGGAACAAAACCCAGAAAGAAACAGTGGAAAAGCCTGAAGGCTCGGCGCAGAACCGCCTGATAATCCATGTGATATCAGGGGATGCAGAGGGCCAGACAAGCAAGAGAGGCCAGAAAAGGCAAATCCGCGAATTGAGAAATCAAATCTGCTACGCTGAAAGGGCGGGAAGTCCAAAGGGTATGACCCTGAGCATCACCCCTGAGGATGCAGGGCGAGTAATAAACCCCCACAGTGATCCCTTGGTGCTGTCCCTCGAAATCAGTAATCACATCGTGAGAAGATGCATGGTGGATACTGGTGCATACACGAACTTATTGTACAAGGACGCCTTCGAGAAAACGGGTCTGGAGAAAAGCCACCTGAAACCTGCCCCAGGATCATTGTACGGGTTCAGCGGGGCAAGCGTGCTTCCCATGGGAATTATAGATTTTCCAGTAACATTCGGAGAGGGGACCTCTGCCAGGAATGTCAGGGCAGCATTTGTTGTGGTAGACGCGAAATCTGCCTACAACGCCCTGATAGGCAGAGCCACCTTGGATGAAATTGAAGCCGCCATATCTATCAGGGCCCTAACAGTAGCCTATGTGACAGACTTTGGCATGGAGGGAAAGGTACATGGGGATCAAGAATCAGCCAGACACTGTTACACTGTAGCCTTGCAGACCCATGAGGCCGAGAGAAAAGGAAAAAGAAAAGCTAACAGTTTCCCCTAGTAGAGAGGGAGAGATCCCAGCTGGCCAGCAGGCGACTAACCACCTCGAACCTCGGGGGGAAAGCATGCTGGTGGACCTGGAACCAGGAAGACAAGTCCTTATAGAGGCCGACCTGGAAGAGTCCTACCAAGCGGAGCTGATCAGGATCCTTAGAGACAACAGGGACGTGTTCGCCTACTCGGCGGATGAAATGCCGGGAGTCGACCCGGCTCACATCGTTCACAGGCTGAACGTGAGTCCGGAGGCTCGCCCTGTGAAGCAGAAGAAGAGAAATATGTCTGCGGAGAAGGACCTGGCTATCAAGGAGGAAATAGAAAAACTTTTGAAGGCGGATTTTATAGAAATCTGTGACTACCCTGAATGGTTGGCGAACGTCGTAATGGTTAAGAAGTCGTCGGGTGCATGGAGGATGTGCGTGGACTTCACAAACCTGAACAAAGCCTGCCCGAAGGACCGCTACCCCCTCCCAAGAATAGACCAGCTAGTAGACGTCACTAGTGGGTACTCTATGCTGAGTTTTCTGGATGCTTTTTCAGGGTACCATCATGTGTATCTTTTGCAGCCCGACAGGGTAAAGTGTGCCTTCATTACCAGCTCCGGCACTTATATGTATAAAATGATGCCATTCGGGCTAAAGAACGCAGGCGCCACCTACCAAAGGTTAGTCGACAAAGTCTTCGAAGACCAGAAAGGGAGAAATCTAGAGGCTTATGTCGATGACGCTATCGTGAAAAGTAAAGGGGACAGTGAACACCTGATGGATTTGCAAGAGACTTTCTCATCCCTATGTGCCTACAAAATGAAACTCAACCCGAAAAAGTGTACGTTTGGAGTTCGTTCTGGCAAGTTCCTGGGCTTCCTTGTCAGCTCCAGAGGGATAGACGCCAACCCCGAAAAGGTTCAGGCGGTCTTGGATCTCCCAGAACCCAAAACCATAAGAGACATCCAGCGCCTGACGGGCAGGATGGCTGCCCTGGCGCGCTTCATCGCCAGGTCGGCAGATAAATCAACTCCATTCTTCAAAGTCTTAAAAGGAAATAAGCAATTCAAATGGGAGGATGAGCAACGAGAAGCTTTTGAGCAACTAATGGGGCATTTGAAGAAACTCCCTACCCTGGCAAGACCAGTAGCAGGGGAGAAGCTTTTCCTCTATATCGCCGTAACCAATTCGACGGTGAGCACGGTGATCTTGAGAGAAGAGGCTAGTGCCCAGCAGCCCATATATTTCGTAAGTCATGCCTTGGGGGTAGCAGAAAGAAACTACCCGGTGGTCGAGAAAGCAGCCTACGCGGTCGTTATCGCAGCCAGAAAACTCAGGCCATACTTTGACGCGCATCCCATGGTAGTGCTGACCGACCAACCCCTGGAAAAGGTACTGGAGAAATTTGAGAAGTCTGGGAGGCTGCTGAAATGGGCCATCGAATTGAGCGGGCTGGGAATATCATACCAGTCCAGGACCGCCATCAAGGCGCAGGCTTTGGCGGATTTCCTGGCCGAATGTTCCCATTCAGAAGAGGATGACCTCCCTGCAGGAGAATGGGTAGTATACACAGATGGGTCCTCCACGGCCAACGTGCGGGGGCAGGAGTTGTGCTTACCATCCCCGAAGGAGTGGACTTCGAACATGCACTCAGGTTCACCTTCCCTGCATCGAACAATGAGGCCGAGTATGAGGTCGTCCTTGCAGGGATCAAGCTGGCCAAGGCTGTAGGAGCAGAGCGGGTTATCTTAGCCACAGACTCCCAGCTCATTGCTAACCAGATTAATGGAGAGTACGAGGCTAGGGATCAGGCCATGACTGCGTATCTGGAGAAGGTAAAGCAGGAATTATCAGGTTTGAAATCCTACGAAGTCAAACAGGTTCCCCGGTCCCAGAATAACCGGGTGGACGCCCTGTCAAAGCTTGCCAGCTCCAGCCTGCAAGACATAAGAATATCAGTCTGGGTGGACGTCGTCCAAGAAAAATCCACCGATTGTCAGACGATCAATGCAATTGAAGAGGAAGGGCCCGAAGACTGGATGACCCCCATCATCCAGTTTAAGAAATATGGAACCCTTCCCTCTGACCCTGCACAGAGGAGAAGGATGCCAGCAAAAGCAGCGTGGTTCATACTAATCGGGGAGGAATTATACAAGAAGTCACTCCCCTCACCCCTGCTCAAATGCCTGGGGGCAGAGCAAGCTGCGGAAGTTTTAGATGACATTCACTCAGGGATCTGCGGCCATCATATAGGAGGAAGGTCGCTGGTCCACAAAGCCCTAAGAGCAGGCTACTACTGGCCTACCCTGCTGGCCGACGCAAAAGACCTAACCCGGAGATGCAGGAAATGCCAGTTATTTGCCCCAGCAATTCATGCCCCGGCCCAGGAACTCAGGCCAATCTTATCTCCTATCCCTTTCGCACAGTGGGGGATGGATATATTGGGACCATTTGCTGTGGCATCAGGGGGCCGGAAATTTTTAATAGTCGGAATCGATTACTTTACCAAGTGGATCGAGGCCGAAGCAGTTCCGAATATCACTGAGCCTGCGGTCAGGAAGGTGATCTGGAGGAACATCATAACCAGATTCGGCTTGCCGAAAGTACTGGTGTTCGACCACGGAAGGCAGTTTGATAATGATCCCCTGAGAGCCTGGCTGGAAGGCCACGGCATAGCAGTCGCCTACTCCGCCGTCTGCCATCCCCAAACCAACGGGCAGGCTGAAGCCGCCAACAAGCAAATCCTGAACGGACTTAAGAGAATGGTGGATGAGCTTAAAGGCAGGTGGGCAGATGAATTGCCAAGCATCCTTTGGTCTATCAGGACTACCCGGAAAGAGTCCACGGGTCAGACCCCCTTCGGCCTGGTTTATGGGGCGGAGGCCCTACTGCCTATTGAGGCAAAGATCCCCACCCTGCGATCCCAGTAGTATAACAGGGCGGATAATGAAGCAGCGATGATTGAAGCCCTGGACCTGGTTAGTGAAGTAAGGCAGGAGGCTGGCGTTAACATAGCCGCCTACTAGCAGCGAATGAGGAAAGCGTACAACAAAAGGGTAAATGAGAGGAGTTTCCAGGTTGGGGACTTAGTCTTGAGAAAAACGGAGGCAGTAGGATGATCAAGAGAGCATGGGAAGCTGAGCGCCAACTGGGAAGGCCCATATGAGGTAACCCGGATTATGGGGCCAGGAACCTACAAAATTGCCAATCTTGAAGGCCAGGAGTTGGCAGCTCATTGGAACATAGACACCCTGAAAAAATACTATGTCTAAGCATAAGAAGATTAAATGATTTTCTTTCTTTTCGCCATTTCCCGAAAATTGGCGGAGAACGGTTAGAATAGAATGTGGATGGGTCCGACCACAGATATGTTAAGGATATTTTTTGAAATGAAAAAGATCAGAAGTTTATACTCGTTGTCCGTTCAAATTCACATTTTTCACGCACAAACGAGCAGGGGGCAATAGGGGGAGGCCCCCTGTTGCCAGAACCAGGGAAAAAGGACACCCCAACAAAATCCCAAGTCCTCCTGCCTGTCCTGGACTTCGACCAGAAGCCAGGGCCAGGTCGGGCCCCACGCGCCGAATGAACAAGGACTGGGGGCACCCTCCAACCTTGTATAAAAAACGCTAAGTCCTCCTGCCTGCCTCTGGGCAGGCAGGGGGCAGGCCCCCTGGACTTCGACCAGGAGCCAGGGCCAGGCCGGGCCCCACGCGCCGAATGAACAAGGACTGGGGGCATCCCCCAAACCTTGTATAAAAAACGCCAAGCTCTCCTGCCTGCCTCTGGACAGGCAGGGGGCAGACCCCCTAAGCGAACGAGGACTGGGGGCATCCCCCAACCTTGTATAAAAAACACTTAAGTCATCCTGCCTACCTCTGGGCAAGCAGGGGGCAGGCTCCCTGGACTTCGACCAGAAGCCAGGGCTGGACCTGACTTTGAAAGAAAAGCAGGCAAAGTAAAAAAACGAAATAGATACGTTCGTAAACAAATAAAAGGGTCTTTACAAGAGGATGATAAAATCCGTAAGCAAGAGTTAAAACATTACACCCAAAAGGCAGCCGGCCACATCGGGTCCGGCGCGCAAAAAGATTAGAAAATCAACAAGGGAGCAAAGGCGCAGCAGGATAAGGACAGGAGCCCTCTGAGGACGACTGCCCTGCATGTTAGGCACCAGGGGCATCTTGCCCAGGCCCTGTAGCCTCTTCAGGTGACCTAGTTGACCGGGCCTCATTCTTGACGGCATAAAGGTCTCTGAAGGCATCCTCGTTAAAGTCTGGAAACATCTCTCTGATAACTTCCATGACAAGCTGCAAAGAAGAGTTGGCGCCATCTTCAAAGCCTTTCACCAATGCAGCTACGACCTCCTGAATTATATCGTTTTTCTCCTTCTGCCACTCCTCATCCTTTGCTGTCAAGTCACCTTGGGCCTTCTGAAGGTCCGAGTCAGCTTTGGACAAGCGCTCCTCCAGATCAGTCACCTTTCTTTTGGTGTGCTCCAACTCAGCCACCGCCTTCTTAGCTTGCTCCAGCTCGACAACGGCCTGTCTGGCCTTTTTTAGCTCCTCCTCCAGGTTGGACGCCTCCCTGACAGCTCTTTCGCCCTGTAGTTTCCACCGGGCCGCCTGACCTTTGGCTTCCTCCAGATCGCCCTCCTGCCTTGCCAGCTGGTCTTTCAAAATGGTGATAAGGGTGACGTCCCTCTCAACCATGGCCAGGCGATCAGAGGGAGGAACTCCAGGAGTAATGGCCAATTCCTCGTCGCTCAGGCGACTGAGAGCCGCCAGTTCAGCAGAGGCCTGAAAGACCCGGGAAGTCCGCTGGATGTACTGGATCACCTGGTGGGTAGTGGAGGTTACAGATTTGGTGAGGTGATCCGCCAAGACAGCACCGGAATCAGAGAGCAGGGCCGAAACGTCCAAACTGTCGCCAACAGTATAGTGGAACTCAGTGTTCTCCTTTGAGAAGAGGGTGCCTGGGACATCATGAGCGGGACGCTTAGGGTCAGGCGTGTCAGCCTCTAGATCTACCACAGGCGCATCATTTGCGGGCTCCCTGCTCCTCTTCCTAGTCAGCTCCAGAGGGACGCTTTCCCCGGTTTCCTTAGAGCCGGCAGGCTGCGGTCCCAGGGGAGTGCGAGTCCCTGCAGGGGAACCTCCCTGTTTGCTGGCGGGAGAAGGGGTAGCCTCCGAGGCAGCAGCCGTCTCCACGCCGCGGGTGGTGGGGAGGGGGGGGGGGGGGGGGCGTCGGCTTTGCAGGCGGAAGCCTGGGGGGAGGGGGAAGTCTCGCTCTGTTGGCTGGGATGCCCTTCAAGTACTTCATCAAATTCTTCTCACCCTTCTTGAAGTTGGAGGGAAGCGAGGGGCGCCTTTCAACAATGACGAAATCGTCGTCCAAACCGAGATGCCTCGCCTCCTTCCTTGTCCAGGTTCGAGTGGCAAGATCTGCAGGGCAAAAGAAGAATTAGTTGGAGAACTATTAAGGGGGACGGGTGGAAGTAAGACAAGACCAGTAATATCCCTGAACTACCTCTATCAAGACCAGGATTCATGCCCACTCGGGTCAAGTATTTATCAGTGGTAATGAGCTCCGCATTAGGGAGCCAAAAACTAGGGCCACATACGCCTGATCTGTCCACATAAGCGGCGAATTTCTTCACCAGATCCTCGTCTTTTTTGCTCAGTTTCACCTCAAGAGCCCTCCCCCCAACACCAAGATGGTACTCCTGGCGAGTTTCCAGTCTTGTATGAACGTGATTCCTGAAATGCTGAGAAATCTTCCATCCTGTGGCACTGTGCACATAAAGGAAGTTGTTCTTCCAGTCTTTCAGGCTATCTAAAACCGGCCATACCAGAGTGTACCCCTTCTGCCTCTGAATGGACCAATATCCAGGGGAGCCCTCACTCCCAGAGGCCACCATTTGTAGGCCAACCATGAACCTCAGAGCATCGATTAAAGGCTCATCACCATGGAACAGGCAGGTCCACGTGTAAGATATCAGCGACCTAACTGCCATGGCGGTCAACTGGGCGATGGCCACGTTCATTCGCCTAAATGCTTCCTCTAAAAAGGGATGCAGGGGGAAACGCAAGCCAAACTCTAAGCATTTATGATAAACAGCTATACAGTCATCGGGGGGATTACATATAGTATCCTTCTCATCAGGGACAATTATCGTATAGCCCTCCCCAAAATTGTAAAATTCAGCAATGGCCTCGGCAACATTTTTCTCTAAAATCAAATCTCTGCTCTTGGCGTCAGGGTAAGTTTTCAGGGGAACCTGATACTTGGCCTTATCTAAGTAATAGGTCCTCCCTCTCTCCCTAGGGACAAGCGGACTGGCGACGGTTGAAGGGTCAATCTCCCTCGCCTCGTCATCAGAATCGGTGACATCGAAGGGGGCGGGGTCAGGAGAGTTGGCACTCCCGTCCAAGCAATCCTCCTCGGCCACCCTAGCGCTAGGCCCCCCAGAGGAGGAGGCCAGGTCGGTCCCAACCCTATCCCTACCCTCCGCCCTTGCAGCAGAGGGGCTAGAAAAATCTAAGATGCGAACTCGATGCCCACTCATGGTGACTAGGGAGAATAAAAGCGAAGAATTGAAAGAAAAACAAAGATTGAAGAGAACGTTCTGACCTAAAATCGTTAGCCGATCAGACGAAGGCGCAAAGAAAATAGTTCCTCGGTCTGGAGCATTTTTAGCAAGAGAAGATTGTGAATTAAGAGTTGTTTGGGTTGGCAAAAGTGTAAAAGGGGGAACAGGAGGAGGAGAAGTGCTTTTATAGGCATGGGCAGATAAAGAGTCGCCCACCTCGAAGACCTTCCCAAGAAACCCCCACGTGTCACACTTTCAAAACCCAACCACCCACCATTTCCCAAGAAGCCTCGAAAAGGCAACAGGGGAGTCAGAGGAGTTAATCATTGTGTGATGTCATTCGTCCATCCATCCAGTCAAAAAAAAAAAACAAAACAAAACAACAACACAAATAAAAGCCTGCCTGATCTTTTCATTAGAGAAAGGCCAAAAAAGGGTCGAGTTACAAACTGGACAGGAAGAGTAAGTTACAAAAAGAGCCTGAAAATTTGGCTCAACCTGCCTGCATACCCTAAGCAGACCTAGTCATCATCAAAGCCTGGAGAGTAGTCCCCAGGGCTGGCATGATCTCCGACGTCAGACCCCCAGTCCCAGCCGTCAGAGTATTTGAAAGGGTCATCAGAACCTCCATCTTCATCCTTGCCAGAGGAGTAACCCTGGCCTTCACTATCCACAGAGTCATGACTGCTAATATCCCAGTCCCTGCCATAAGGGACTGCCTGGACATCGTCACAAGAACCACAACCCATCTTCCTCACCAGGGGAGAGGAAGGGCCTGACTCCGGAGAAGAGTTCAGCTCAGGGCAGTTGGGATCAAACTGCTCTGGATGCAGCCAGGGGAAGCACCGGTAACACCCTCGATCAAAGCAGCCTCCCACCTGGGAGCAGCGCTTAGACATGGACCCAGCTGGGGATGAAGGTTTCGCAGGGCGCTTCCCTGCCCTAGTAGAAGCCCTCCTTGCATTTTGAGAAGGGCGAGCTCGAGGCCGCCTGCTGCCCTGGGGTACCTCATCAACCTCCAGCTCCCCTGAAAACGACGAACAACCACATGAGCCCCACAATGAAAAACTATTTTTGTAATCCAAGACATGCTTCTTTGAGAAAGAGGTGGAAGAAAATTGAAGAAGAGTTGCGAAAATGGTGAAGAAAGCCGGAATTTATACAAAGAAAAACATGGCATTAATGGCGTCCCCACCACCTCTGTGGGAGGGAAAGCCAATCACTGGCCTGGCATACTGCTAAAAAAAAAGCCGCTCTACGAGGAATGTAATCATGAGAACATACATTCCAACTCTTTGCATGCTCCGAACAGTTGAGCTCCTTACCTCGGGAACATGCAGCGCATTTAATGCAAGCATAGGACTCAAGAAGTCAACCTCCCACCATCTGAATTAAGAATTCGCCTGCCAGGGGGAAGCACTGCTTCCCCCCAGCCGGCGAGGGCCAATTGATGGGGGTCGATACCCCGAACCGAGGCGCCTGCCAAGAAGGCCCCGGGTCGACCCGACCCATGAACAAGAAAAGGCCTGCCCTGTAGGCCCATCAGCAAAAGGTTACCAGGATAACCCAAGTGTAGAGCCTCGCAAGCGCTCACCAGCCCGTCAGGGCCTCACCTCCGCTGAGCAGGGCAGTCAGGCTCCCTGCCTGCCTGCCTCCAAGGTGCCCCCACCTTCAGCAGGGACAGGGGAAACCAGGGGCCCCTCCGTCATTTTGCCTAAGGTAAGGTAGAATGAGTGGACAAGACAGACCCTCGTGTCACTCTGCCGTCCACTCATTTTCCCGCTCTTTTCCCTCTCTTTTCTCTCTCTTGGAGGAAGGTATAAATACTTTCCTTTCTCCCACATTCAAAAGGTTGGATTTTCTCTCTCTAAACTCTCACTCTAAAAACGCCACCTAGCTTCTCACGAACTAGGTTCACCAAGGCATTTCACGCACTAACTTAGGCATCGGAGAAGGTTCCCTCGGACACCTCCGAGGCCCTGTGCGCTCATTGTGCAGGGAGAAGGCCGTCTCGCCGGGAAGGTCCGACTTATGGAGTGAAAGGAAGGAGAGACTGAAGGAAATCAGACATTCATCACATCAGTAGCACCACATTCCAGGACCCGAATTCAAAGTCGGGTTAATTGATTCCAATACCGGAACAACAACAATAATAATAAATTTCGTTAGAAATGCTATTTTTATACATTTCACTTATTTCAATCACCTACGTATTTTCTATAACCATATTTCTATTTTAAGTAAGTTCTAAAATCAGTAAGTTTCTAGTTTTAGAAAGTTTTCCTTTTAATATAAAATGTTTATTCCTTTTATCTTCATATCATTTATAATGGTCAAATATTTTGTATATCGATAATGGCTTGTTTTGGAGTTATGGAATAAAGACAAGTGTGGGGTTAAAGTAATATAGTCTGGGATGTATGTTTTTGCCATCAGCTATAAAGTCGGTGTGCCTATTTGGGGCACATTTGGTCATTGAACTAGGCGTAGTTTCGTCCAGGAGGGTGTATGTTTTGACTTTAAACTAGATATCGCATCGTGTTAGTCGTCATCAGCTGAACTAGACATAATTATTGTCTAGGAGAGGTATGCACTAGGAGGGGTAGTATGCACACTTAAACCAGGACCTCGCTGCACGCATTCCTGTTATAGTTGAGTTATCTAGTTAGAGACTGGATTCTGTTATGAGTTAAGTCTACAGTTCTCGAAGCTAGTTTCCAGTATTATTCTAGTGAAAGTCTAGCCTTGTGCACACTGATCGAATTTCCATAACGCCATTTTTGAATATTATTACTATTATTATTATTGGTTGATTTTGACTTGCAGGTTGGCAAGTGTTTTAAGTTTCGCCGAAAACTTATTTTTATTATATCGTTTCAATGTTTTTCTCTTTTTAAATATTTTGATATAATAATACTATTATTTTCCATATGATATAATATGGCTGGGAGAACGTCCGAGTTACTCCCCACTGACGTGGCTGTTATGTTTATAACATTACAGATATTTGCTGCTGGGTTTAAGGTATGAGCTAGCGAGTAGCGTGAATCCTACTCTTTCTTCATTCATGTAATTTATGGAATTGTATAAACCCGTTTGGAGAAATTTGCTTTTAGCTCTTTTGTAAGAAGAGACATTTGTATTGACTTAGCATTTCTTTTAATAAGATGTAGTTTGTCAACGTGTTTTAATCCCAACTCTACAGTGTTTCAGCCACTGTATTGCGTTAGAATCTCAAGGGGATTACACATATAACTATTTCTGACCCGTACTTTGACATAACACCACTCATGGGCTGCGACCCGTATACTCCAACACATTCTTGACCGAACTGAATTCAATTTGACCCGTGATAAATCACATAGTTAAATTGTGAGCATTGGTAGTGACAACTTACAGCTCTTGGACTCTTGACTCTTATTTAAAGTTTACGTGGTAACCTTATGTTTTTGAAAATTTTACATGGTAACTTTTTTTTTTTTTTTTTAAAAAAAAACACATGCAGTAACCCTATACTCTCCCACAGGGACGAAGCCAGAATAGAAAAGTAACACAGGCCGATTTTTAGTAGGTTCTATTACTGGAAATAAGTCATATAATTGGTCGATATTGATTGAGTTATCTAAAGCAGCAAAGATATTTCTTTGTACTTTTTATAGAATTATTAAGTTTAATATATACTCGTATATCGAATTCTATCCATATATTACAAAAATTTAGAGAAATAAATAAAATATTGTATGTGTTTAGGACTATGTAAAGTAAGTTAGATGTGAAAGTGACGTCTTAAGTTTGCACCGATAATAAGTTTGTAGTCATATAATGAAATCAACACCATAAAAATTAGGGGTGAGCAAAAAAAAAACCGATCCGGTTTTAAAAATCGAAACTGAACCGAAATTCGGTTTAAAAAACCCGAAAATCCGGTTTTTTTAGTGAAAAACCGGGTCAGGTTCGGTTCATAATTTTAAAAAGCGGGTACCCGGTTTTGAACCGGTTTACATTTGTAAACGAAAATACAATGAAAATTGATATGTAAATTAGTGAAACCGGGTCAAAAACCGGTTCGGAAACCAGCCTATAACAAAGATAACCATATTTTTAAAAAACCTGGTCATAAAAGCCGGTTCGGTTTTGGTTTACAATATGAAAAAAAATCGGGTCGGGTACCCGGTTTTGCTTACCCCTATTAAAAATGTTTCCTAAAACAAAATTTAGTGCCAATATAAAAAATTTAAAACAATTTTTCATAGGACAATTTATTCGATAGACAGTAAAAAAAGCCCATAAAAAAGGGTTTTTAAAAATCGGGTACCCGAACCAGTTTTGAAAACCGATTCGGGTACCCGATTTTGCTCACCCCTAATAAAAATGTTTCCTAAAACAAAATTTAGTGCCAATAGAAAAATTTAAAACAAATTTTCATAGGACAATTTATTCGATAGACAAAGTAAAAAAAATGCCCTTAATGGGTCTCGAGCACAAGACCTCTCCTCATGTTGTCATCTTAGTACATGTGTGCCAGACCCCTACAACACAACCACAACAGTAAATACAAATCCACTACTTAGATTCGTCATTGCTCTCCTATTACTTAGAGATGTGACTCTTTGTAAATGGGTAAATGGGCATTTAAAAAGAGCTTTTATACATCATTTTTTCTCTTTTCTTCATTCGATTTTCATCCAAAATTTAAGAGCATTTAAAATGGCTAATTGAGGGATTAAGTATTAAATTTGCATTAAAAAAAAAGAATTATCGTGTAGGAAAAAACGAATACAAGTAAGTAACCCTCATTGAAAATTCATAGTGTACTCCTAGCCAAAGTCGATTCACTACTTAAATCAACGTTTAATCCACTATATAACGGAAATTTTTTACATAATTAAATTTTAGAGTTAGTTACATCGTAGAGTATTAAGAAAGTAGAGGGTTACAACATGTTTTTTTAAGAAAATAGAAGGTTACTGATGAGTGTTATTTATATACATATTTTCATCCTCTAATTGCTAGTTTAGTCTCGGTTTTTGTCCTTAGCTCGTTAATAATGATGCAATATACTTTGAATGTCGGTACTTCCATATTTGTGTGTATCTTGTAGATTTGGATGCATTTGGAGCTAATCGGAGCATTACAGAATTGACAATTGAAGAATTTAAAACTAAGAACGGAATCTAAGGAAGAAGATGCGGAATACACGAGGAAACAAAGATCAAAGAAGGAGAAGACGCGAAACGAGAAGAACGAATGATCGCTTACAAATGGGTCAAATCTAAACGTGAATAACTTTCTTTCTTCAACTCCAATCAGGATGATTTTGGTGGCGTTGGAAAGCTCTTTCTCTTAGCTTTCCAACGGAATATTGCACATCCAATTTGAACAAGTACTGAATAAATGACATTCGTTTGAAGTCGAGCGCGCAATGCTGTGACCTACAATGCTACTCGATCGAGTGTCCCAGGTGCACTCGATCGAGTGCCACTCCATGAAGTTCCCTGCCCATTTTTTTGGGTGTCACTCGATAGAGTGCCATAAGGGCACTCGATCGAGTGCACCCAACCCGGGCCGCGCATCAATTTTATTTTGACTTAGAATTTGGGCTTGTTGGAGAGTCCAACTGATTTTCTTTAAATCAGTTTTCTGACTCAGATGTCAAACTTCTTTTTTTTACTTTCTTTCACTTCTTACGTTTTTTTTAGATTCGGGAGATACATTGAACCCTGCTTTTTGTTCTCAGATCTTGAATTTCTTCGGTATCGTTAATCTTAATTTCAATTTCAATTTCAGTTTCTACTTTAAGTTCCGTCTTAATTCATTCTTCGTATTGCCTTATCGTTTTCTAGTGTAGATTTATTATCGCTTTCCGTAGATTAATTCGATTCAACTTCGTTATGTTTAATTGCAATTCGTGTTTCGTTAATTTGATTATGCTTAATATGAGTAGCTAGATTTCATCTAGGGTTTAGGAGATCTACTCGTATTATTAGGGTTAAGTCAATTGACCTGTTTCTAATCGTATGAACTATCGCCTGAATGTCGTTTTAATTCTAATTAATTGTTTGATGCATAATTCAATTAATTAGTATTGCAAATTAGGACTTTTCGCCGACCGGGTTAAGAACTAATTAGGCCACGATAGTTTCGGTAGACTGACTTAATGCTAGCGACTGCAGGTTAAGTTTAGATCTAAAGGTTGTAGTGTATCGACCGAACTTGTACTTTAGGTAGTTCGATTATTGACCTGTTAGTTGACTTCCTGACCCGACTAATATTCGTAGTGAACCTACGATCCTAGACATTTACCTTATTATTGTCTTGTCTTAGTTATTTAGCTTCTACTTACAAAACCCAAGAAAAACCGTGACCCATAATCTAGAATCTAATTCTTAGGATAAACAATTGAATTCCCATCTCCTTGTGGTTCGACCCCTGACTTCGCTATCTACATTAGTTAGTGACCTTAGGGTATTTTTGATTAGGGATATGACTAACCCCTATCAGTTACCACATGTATTTTTTTTAAAAATAAGGATTATCATGTAGAATTTTTAAAAACATGGGGTTACCATGTAGAAAAACCCTAAAATAATTTTAACATGTAACGTTTTCTCCTTTGTTTTCTTAACGTAAGATGCATCTTCTGCTTTTTTTAACCGTTTCATTTTCCATATTGGTATGTTTTTTAATCTTCCCATTTCGCTTTTGTTTACATTTTAGTCCATAATTTTTATTTTTACAATACTACCTCATGACGTGTTGATATAATATTTTATTTCTCTTTATATATTCTTATTTTACAATACTACCACAGTACTCCGGTATTACCTTATTTTCATTTTTATATCATTTACAAAATAATTTTGTACTTATCAAAAATAGGAAGAAAAAAGTATTAAGTATAACATTTGGCTAAAATGTTTATATTTTTTGTTAACTACCGGAGTATATGACAATGAACGTACTATGTTATCACACCCAAGACCCAACCGAATACTCTCAATTAGCCAATACAATTCCAACTCGTAACCTGCAACACACTTTGAAGTAAAAGACTCATGTACTCCAGAATGTTCGAGGTTCCCCATTCAAAGGTCTAACCCCATAAACCCTAGTACCCAAATCTGGAAGAAAGTCCACAAAATTATCGATTGATGCACTTAACGAAGATCTAAGGCAGTAGGGTATTCATGATACTTCAAGATTGTAGATCGATATGAGTTTGGGGATAGCTGACAGAAGAACGGGTATTTATGATACTTTGTATTGCATGATCAAAGGAAAAATACTTCAATAATCTTGATATAGGTAATTACAGTTTTCATTACATATATTAAAAATTAACATCCACATTTATATCTAGGGTTATTTAACAACAATAATACCAACTATAGGGCGTCTTCCCACAATAATATCAATTTTAATAAATCTGAGAATAATACATATTATTGAAGTAGTTAAATGAGAGTAGTATGGGTGACCGGTTACCTGTAGAACCCTTCCACCTTCATTTTTCACCTTTAATTTTATTTAACGGCAATAATATCAACTATAGAGTGTCTTCCGAAAATAATTCCAATTTTAATAAATATGAGAATAATACATATTTTTGGAGTAGTTAAATTAGAGTAGTATAGATGACCAGTTAACGGTAGAACTCGTTCACCTTGCTTTTTCGCCTTTAATTTGTTTCATATGTTCATTCTTTTCACTTACTCAGTGTACGAGGCATTAAACGTCATTAACGTCTTCGGTCTTCCTCTTCCTTCAACCTCACCAAATCTAACTAACAACACAATCCTACACTAAACGAAACGTATAGAAAAAACGGAAGAAGGATGAAGGGTAATGGAGATAGAGGATGAAGGAGAGAAGTAAGGAGGAGTAGACTGTAGACTTGAGAAAACTGACCCGACCCGAATAAGCCAAATCGAACCCAACCCGACACCCGAGCTGAAGCATGATTTTGACCCGAGCTAACCCGAAACTGACCCGACTATTATTATAGAAAACTAGTTGATATCCCTAAAAAAGTTGAAAACATCAAACCCGAGAATGACCCGAACCCGAAATTATCCGACCCAACCCGAAGTCAACCCTATTATTATAACCCGAAAGTGACTTGACCCGAAGCTGACCCGACACAGTTCACCCGTTATCCGGGTCTAAGGAGGAGGATGGAGGATAAGTAGCAGGTTAAATATTAATTAGGTGACCTGATGTAGCAGGTTATAAAATCACTTATACTACTCTTGTTTAAGTACTCCAATAATACGTATTATTCTCGGATTTATTGAAATTGGTATTATTTTGGGAAGACGCTCTATAGTTGATATTATTGTCGTTAAATAACCCTTATATCTATGAGTTTACATAATTTTGGAACAAAGTTACAGTAAAACGAATAAATTATTATGAGCAAACAAATTTCAAGTAATATTACTGAATTTCAAACTGCTAAACAATTGAATAGATAGAAAAATTCATATCTGAAATGGTTAGATACAACCAATACTTATTCTTAAGGTTTACGGTAATTAATTAATAGATTGACTGACCAAAAAATTGGGAATTTATGTCATTTTGGAACGTATTTTGGTTCAAATTTGTGACTAAGTTCAAATGGAGATTAATTATAATTAGGAATTTTTTCTGTTAGTGTATTATGTCTCTATACCCTTAGTGGACATTTTACATCTTTTTTTTTACTTTCTTTTTCCGTTAGTTGTAACGGTTGCTTATACAAAAAAAAGGAGATTCAAGATTAATATAAACAATCACTTAAGCATAGTTAAAGCAACATAATTAACTAACAGAAAAATGAAGTTAAAGAAGACGAAAAACGTCATTAAGGATATGGAGACATAATACCGTAAAAGTGAGGGGTACCATGTGTGATTATAGAAGTGCAAGGGTACCATATAGAAAAACTAAAAAGATGGGGTACCATGTACAAAATCCCTTACAATTACATTGAATTGATTTTGATTGTTAGAGTCAAAACAATTGTGTCCAACAATTGCAGTCTATCAATTTGTAATAACTGGACTGCAATGAAACCAATGTTGTCAGGATCGGGATTGGTGGGAGGGATTTGCCGTCGATCCCTACCAACAAGTAATACCGACTAGACCTAACACGTAGATAGGGTAAGTCGGGTCGAGTCCACGGGGACGGTTATGAGGTGTCTAGACTAAGGTCGCCCAAAAACAAGACTAGGTCAACAAGGCTAAACTAACTAAAACAATTAAAAGAGGAGGAGACTATGACTAGAACTAGGCTAAATATGACAACTAGAGCTAGGGATTCAACTAACTAAAGGAATAATATCTAAGACGAAGACGAAAACAACTAGGAAATAAAAGGGCTAGGATTAGGTCGGGTTCAAGGGTGATGGAATAATCAAGGAAGAGCAAAGGCGAAGGGGTAGTCGGGTTATCTAGGTATAGTCCGGGCTCTCGCTACTTAAACCGACCTAGAGGTTCCTTGCTCTCGCGCAAGAACCCATCTTAGCGACACACAAGACCGCAAGAAGAAGGCAAGAAAAACAAGCATTTGCAACTACAAGTCATTCAAGCTTTTCATCAAACATGTTCTATGCATATAACCAAGAAGCAACCAAAACTTCCACCAACATCTTAAACAAACCCTTAATCACCCATTAAGACACCAAATTCCCCTACTAATCCTAGCTAGAGATTACTCACTCATGTTCAAGATAGTAAACCCAACACCCATAATGAAATAAACATAAACATGAACATTCATAATGAATTATTGAAGATTACTAAACATAAACACAAATGAAAACTAAATAGAAGAGATTAGAGAGAAGATGAATTATACCAACACTAGAAGAAAGGAAAAATATTGAATCTTTGCATAAATAAACCCAAAGAAAGATCTCCAATGTTGCCAATAGAGTAGATCAGCCCAAAAAGTCTTCAATATTATAAAGATGAAACTAGGATTAAACTAGGATTAAGGAGTAATTAAGACTAAACTCTACTAATCTAAGCTAATCTAGCCTAAAGTAGTCTAGGGTTTAGTGGGTAATGTCTAACATAACATAAGATAGTGTAATAATACAAGAGAGGGGTATTTATAGGGTTACAATGAATAGGGAAGAAGTAAAAAACGAAACAACTCTTCGCTGGGCCCATCCCGGCCGAGATGGAGGGCATCCCGACCGAGATGGTGGTGATCTCGGCCGAGATCACACTCCAGTGGCCGGCTTCTTCTTTGCTCTTCATCCCCGGTCGAGATGGAAGTCGTCCCGACCGGGATGGGTCTTGTAGGCTTCAAATATAGTCTCATAGGTCCCCACTTGCTCTCCCTAGGCTTCTCATCGATTCTCGGTGCTCGGGAACGAGTCCCAAGGGCTCGGGATCGAGTCTAAGCCACCGAGTTATCGTCACTTCTCATCGTTGGCTCCAAATGTGTCGGAAACGAGTCGGAATCGTTCCCTTTCTCCATGATAGGCCGTTGGAACCTAAAACAAACTAGAAGAAGCATAAGTAGCCTCGAAACCGCTCCAAAGAGCGATTTTACCAGAGAAACCGGGACCAAAACACAAGGAAAAAGCACTACAAAACACACTTATCAACTCCCCCACACTTAACCCTTACTCGCCCTCGAGTAAGCACGAACTAACTACTAAACTAATAAAAACTAATATACTAGCCGAACAGGTATTAGCGCACCCTACGCTCTTTCAACTCACGCGAAATCACTTAGAGGAAAAGTGCTCTCCGCAAGGCAAGTAAGGTCTTGCGGCAAAACTGTGGATGCAACCGGACACGAAAACACACACACACAAACAAACAAACAAACATACAAATAAACAAACAAATGGTTGCACCCAAGAAGAAATAAATACCGCTTCCCTCTACAAAGCGGTGAAAGAAGCACCGGTTAAGGACTCAAGGCAAGTGACAGCGTTCCCAAGGTAATAATACAAACCGATATGAACTAAACCCTAATAGTATGACAACAAAGCAATAAAACGTTGATAACTTACCTAGGTCCTCCTAACCTTCTATGAACGTACTACGGGATGATCGGCGGGATGGAAAAAGGATGAACCACGGTGTTAGGCGACACTGTAGGTAAGTGAGGCCCCGCCCCCTTTAGCAATGAGCCAAGAGGGTCGTCCCATGCTCAAAAATCGCCCAACTAGTCCAAGTAAAAAGGTGGAATATGATTGCAAAATGAGGCAAATGAAGACCGATCATTACCGCTATCATCCTTCCTAGGAACTCGGTCCTTTGGTAGGCTCTTCACGGCAACGATCGGAAAAAGGCTTATTTTTGAGAGGGGGAGAATCTTTTTGTGAGATGGTTTTCTTTTTGGCATTTTTCTTTTGCATTTGGCTTTTGACTGCTATGCCACTTCTTTTTCTTCTTTTGTATTTTGTTTTTGATTTGTTGTGCCTTTTATTTTTCTTCATTATTTTCTTTCTTTCTTTTTCTTTGTTTTTTTCTTTCTTTTGACTTGGCTTGCCTTTTGTACGATTTTGTTATGTAGGCACTTCTTGCAACCAAGTAAGAATTTCAACAATTTGCAACTTATTTGTGGAGATGTGTAGGTGGTAGGGAAATGGGTAAGTCGGGGGTCGCAATTTCGAACACGGACTAATCAAACAATTTCGAACACGGTCACCTAAGGAACGGGACTCGGCAACCAAGGCCTTTTCACGCCTTGGGTGGTCATAGTGGTCAAAATGCAAATCCCGTAGTAAATCCCTAGTTGACTAGGTGGACTCAAGGTAAAGGACCAACGAAACTATTGATTTAGGGTCATTCTACTAGACTAAAGTCCAAGACTCGATTCATACCATTAGAAAGGGAAAGTAAACACTTGCGCACTAGCCTCAAAACCGGGTTTTCGAAAACCCTTTTATTACACAAGACACAAACTAAACAAAACACAGCAAGGTTGAAACAAAATGAGACACACACAACAAAACAAAACAAAATAAGAGAAAAGAAAAACAAACATACAAACACAACAAACACCACCCCGAAATATCCCAATAAGCAACCAATCAACCACAAATCTTCACAAAGCTCCACCCGAGCACACACCATCACAACACATCCTCCAAACTCCACAAAAAGAGAAAAAGGAGAAGGAGAAAGAAGGATAATACCGAATGTCAAGAGCCTTCCGAAACTTATCGAAGATTACGCAACCTACAAGGAATTTAGGGGGGCAAAACACACAACACAACATATATACGACACAAAAGGAAAAGACACAAAGGAAAAATCTTTTTAATTTTTATGAAATGTTTTCAAATTTTTAGGGGTTTTTAAGATTTTTTTCGAAAAAACTACGAAAATAAAACTAAACTACACTAGGATATCACTCCCCCACACTTAAACCGATCAATGTCCTCATGCTCGATCGGTAGTGTGTGGAGACAATAAAAAGAAGGGAAAATAAAGGAAAATAAAGCTAAAAGTCAAAAAGAAAAGCGAATAAAGGGTAGAATGTGTCCGGCCGAGGTGTAATCAAGTCACCATGGGCTGAGATGAGAAAAGATATGGATGGGGGAAGAAATAAAAAGAAGAAAATAAAAGGAAATGGGAGGGGAGGACTAGGTGTAATCAAGTCACCTAGCCTAGATTCCGCGCGATTTCGACTAAATTCTACCAATTAATCTAAAAAAGAAAATAAAAATAAATAAATAAAAAGAAATAAAAACTAAGTAAACTAAGCACAAATTATCATTTTGGATTTTGTAGTGACTCTTGACGTAATCAAGTCGTCAAGAATCGTTGGGAGCAATTCTCAAAAAGGCCCCGAGGGCCACCAAATCACACTAATGAGGGGGAAATATAAAGGACGAGCATCAAAAACGGAAAAGAAAAGTAAGTCGCCTTACCAAAAGGTTAACAACCGACATACCTCCATCGTTTCAATGATCAATAACCATCTTGCTCGTCTTCATCCCCCTCCTCACTTCCATTACCATCACCATCATCATCATTATCTTCTTCTTCTTCTTCTTCTTCTTCACCGACGCCATGATTACCCTCCCCCCTATTAGCATCGAAGGCATCTTCGGCCTCAAACTCCTCGTCATCCATCATAGCGCCACTACTACTAGGATTAACGTAGTTCGGAAAGTACTCAAGCCTATACCACGATGGGAGATAGCCTTGCGGATTTATATAACCTTGTTGAGCCAAAAGATGATATCCGGGGTATTGAGCATAGTAATCGTCCCTCCTCTGCTCATATTGCCCGATATGTAGAGCATTAAGCATAGCGGCCATAGATGCATCGGCCAGGGGCTGAGGGTAAGCAAAGGGGGTGTATGGTGTATACTGAGGGATATCAATAAAGGCCGGGGGTGAAGTGTAAAAGGGGTAGGGTCGGGTATTGCTTTGTTGATGTTGTTGTTGGGTTGGTTGTTGTTGTGTCACACTTGTACGTGGAAGTGGGGTACGGGAGGAAGATGCACCGGGATCACCTCTCGCACCCGGTACTAAAAGGTTAGGCTCTTGGACCGGAACGAGGGAACGTTGCAAGGGAACAAGAGCCGGGAGCGCATCGCATGGTAAAGTGAAGTGTGGCTGACCCGAGGTATTCCATATATACCTCTTATGCTCCCTCTCATAGGTAATCTACCTATGGAATCTCGCTAAACACTCCTCGTCTATGGTCGTGTCCCCCGGTACGGGGGTCAACTCTTCCTCACTAAAATTCTCATCAATCGCCTTAGCCACGTGTGTAATGAGCCCCCCAACAACAATCTCCCCTACATGTTTCCCCGCTTTACTAATCTTTTGAAAGTGCTTTGCCAAAGCAAGAGGGATGTCGGCGGTAAACCTTGGTTTGCTCTTGATATTCAAATAAGCACCTAGTATTATCAACTCTTGTTGCGTGAAGATGCCCATTTCGGGTCTCCCAAATATTGTACCCGCAATAAGACGATGCCAAATACGCACAACCGGATGGTGGACATGACGGCTAGACAACCGTCGAAAGTCAATGAGGGTGAGACCGGTTATACATTTCCAAACATCGGCTACATTAAAGTCGGCGGGTATGCTACCACTAGGAGAGGGGGGAAGATTAAAAATATCACCAAATTGTGGTAGGGTGTAGTGGTAATCAACATTGTTCAATCGAAAAAGCAACTCGGGGAGGGTCGACTCTAGTGTTTAGAGTAAAACTACTGAAGAACTCTAGAGTGAGTTGCTTGTAAGTCAATTCATGCATATTAAACAACGATTCCAAGCCCATACCCTCAAAAAATTCTCTAGTTTGCTCAAGAATGTCTAACTTTCTAAGTATAATTTTACAAAGAAATCTAGTAGGCTTAAAAGGCTTACCAAGGAGCTTAATGAATTGCTCCCTCTGCGATTCCGAGCCAAAGGCAAGATTAGAAAAACCCGGGAGACGAGGAATTTCCAGTTCCTCAACTTCGGGCTCAACTTCGGGTCTTGACATGGACGCACTTTTCCTTTTCTTGCTTAGAACCACCCTCCCTTTCTTCTTTGGAGCCATTGAAGATGAAGAAGCTTAAGAACAAGCTAAACACCAAGAACGATTTTACCCAAAAATAAGAGCTAGAACCCACAAAAATACCCAATAGAAGCTTAAGAAGGATGAAATAACCCTCCAAAATGAACCCCAATAAGCTCAATCAAGTATTAGGAAAAACCCCCAATTTTCGGATTTGAGGAAAAATTGGGACAAAAACTCGATTTTTTTCAATTTCTGGGGGGGTTTGGATGGTAGAAAATGGGTCTAAGATGGTTATTAAAGGATAGAAACTGATTTTGTGGTGTTTAGGAAGTAATTTGGTGAGATTTAGTGGAGTATATGAAGATTTATGGTGTTTTGGGGGTTTTGAAATTGGGGTGAGATTTAGTGGAGTATTTTAAGATTTATGGTGTTTTGAGGATTTTGAAGTTGGGGTTTATTTGGTGATATGGAGGATGAAGAAGGTTGAAGATGAGTTAGTATGAGATAGGAATGAGTTGGGTTGGGGTTGGGTATTTGTGTGAGAGGGAAGTGGGGCGGGGCGAGCTTATTAATGAGGGTTGGGTTTCGGGCTGCAAGAAAAGAAACAAGCTGCGCAGGAAACAGCACCGTCCTGACCGAGAAGAACCGGTCTCGCCTGGGAAGAGATGTCGTCCCGACCGGGAAGAGACCGTCTCGCCCGGGATGGGTTCACAGTAGCTGGGTTTTTGCACCAACCCGTCCCGCCCGAGAACCATCGATCCCGCCCGAGATGCTCATCTCTACCAACCGTGATGAACCATTCTCGCCCGGGATGGGCTCACAGTAGCTGGGAATTTTTTTCATATCGTCCCGACCGAGAAGGCTCGGTCTCGCCCGGGAAGAGTTCGTCTCGCCCGGGAAGAGCTGTCATCCCGCCCGGGAAGAGCTGTCATCCCGCCCGGGAAGAGTTCATCTCGCCCGGGAAGAGTTGTCCTCCCGCCCGGGAAGAGCTCACAGTAGCTGGGTTCTTTTGCACCAAATCGTCCCGACCGAGAAGGGTCCGTCTCGCTCGAGAAGATGATGGTCAAGGCCCTTAAGCTTCTCGATCTTCATTAAGAACACACCGAACCTTCCTCTCAATCGACAAATAACACCTCGGGATCTGAAATCCCGTCCCCAAAAGCTTATTCTAAGCTCATGAACGACCATCTAGCTCCCGTCTTCCAATAAAAATCCCACCGAGCCGGCTCTTGTAGGAAAAATAGAAGACTGAGCAAGAAATGCTTGATGCTAATCATGGGAGATAAAAGTAGAGCTTCTCTTGATTTGCAAGTATTCACCTAAGCACAAAGCTTCATCAAAGCTCCATAAATCAATAATAGAACCGCTCTCAAGATCGCTTCAAGCGTTCACCTCCAAAAACTCAACATATTAACCAATCAAACTTCAATCATCCTACACAACTTCACAATAATCTTTAGAATACCCTCCCTCACATCACTCAACAAAATTCCAAATTACAAGAATTCCACAAAACAAAACAAATCCTAGAATTAAACAATCAAATCACACAAACACAATTACAAAAACTCGAGAGAAGAGAAAAGAGGAATATACAACATGACGGTTCTTTAGGAACTCCGCCAAACCGAAGATGGTTGACTCTCATTCTTCAACCATAGCCATCAAGGGCTTGGAGGAGCAAGTCAAACGCTCGAGCCACATCATAGTGAGGGCTCAAGCTACCGAGCCAAGCTATCCTCCAAAGCCTCCAAGTTGGAAGCACGAAGTAGTCACACAAAGACCCAATATCATCTTTCATGTTATCTCCGGGGTCTTTCCATCCTACAAGCTTTATCGACCTCTTCCTCCCTAAGCATCGCCTCCAATCACTAGCAAGCTTCAAGTCCTTGACACGAGGCACAAAAAGCGGTTTTGGCCTCATTTCCTTGTTGCACATCCCCATACCTTCTTCAAGTTGTGGTTCCCCATCTTCAAGTCCCGGAACAACACTTGTCCCCACATCATCTTGGAGGAGAGAATTGAAACTTCTACCGACGGTTTGAATCTCTTCCAAACCATTGCTTCGCTTACTTACAAGGGGCTCTTGATGTTCCTCCACATTCTCGCACAAGGGCAACTTGAGCTCATCATTTTCACCCAATGACTTCACAAATTCTACCAACTCATTCAACTCACTAACCTCCTCCAATTCTTCACCGACAATGCCTTCACCACGGGTCATTTCCTCATTCGTCTCTTTTTGGGTAGACGATTGAGGTTCTTCAAAGCAAGTTTCGCTTCCAAAAGGAACTTCATCGGCGACTTCATGATTAGGTTGCTCCCCTTGCTCATGTGAGCACCCTTCATCTAGTTGTGACGTTCGGGTTAAAAACATTATGGTTTTAACCGCTAACGCATTTAATCGAGCATCCATCGCCTCGTTTTCCCTTTGATATTGGGCCAGGAATTCATCTTGTGCCTTTTGCATTTGGATGGCCATTTCTTGTTGGCTCTTTTGCAATTGAAGAATCGATTGATACAACTCCAAGTTTGGCAATTGGTGGTCATTGGGATCTTGTAATGCTCCTTGAAAATCTTGATGATGCCCAAGGAATGGGGCATCATATTGTTGGTAGTGAGATTGAGATGATTGGTAGTATTGTGGGTTTTGGGGCTCATATTGTGGTTGAGGTGAAGGGTAATGTGGTGGGTTTTGGGGAAATTGGCTTCCATGTGAAGAAACATGATGAAACATGGTGGGTTCACAATGATTGCTTGAATAATAGCCACCATGATCATAGGATTGATAAGCATTCACTTGTTGGTAGCCGTTTCCATGTCCTTGAAGCTCATACCCAGGAGTGTCTTGATTAGCCCATGAAGCTTGATAGTAATTAGGAGTCATCATGTCATATCTTTGATCCATAGAGGGAGAGGAGTAGTTCATGGTGGCTTCTATGGGTGGGGAGTTTAGATCAAACCTCATGTTTTGCTCGAAAATCGTGGATCGTACCCGGTTGAGGACCTCTCAATCTAGCAACCGTCCGTTGATGCGGCTCTAAGTTGTAAAGAAGAAAATGGTCACCACCTCTAAGCACAAACTGTAGACTAGGAGCAAACGTGAGAAGTCTAGTGCATTTTGGGCACTAGACAAGAAGGAAATAAACTTCACACACACACAAGAAGCAAAAAAGAAAACAAAGAAAAACTAAAAAGACAAAGACAAAGTCAAGTAAATACTCAAACAAAGTCTAAACTAGCACCATCCCCGGAAACGGCGCCAAATTGATGGGAGGGATTTACCGTCGATCCCTACCAACAAGTAATACCGACTAGACCTAACACATAGATAGGGTAAGTCGGGTCGAGTCCACGGGGACGGTTATGAGGTGTCTAGACTAAGGTCGCCCAAAAACAAGACTAGGTCAACAAGGCTAAACTAACTAAAACAATTAAAAGAGGAGGAGACTATGACTAGAACTAGGCTAAATGTGACAACTAGAGCTAGGGATTCAACTAACTAAAGGAATAATATCTAAGACGAAGAGGAAAACAACTAGGAAAAGGGCTAGGATTAGGTCGGGTTCAAGGGTGATGGAATGATCAAGGAAGAGCAAAGGCGAAGGGGTAGTCGGGTTATCTAGGTATAGTCCGGGCTCTCGCTACTTAAACCGACCTAGAGGTTCCTCGCTCTCGCGTAAGAACCCATCTTAGCGACACACAAGACCGCAAGAAGAAGGCAAGAAAAACAAGCATTTGCAACTACAAGTCATTCAAGCATTTCATCAAACATGTTCTATGCATATAACCAAGAAGCAACCAAAACTTCCACCAACATCTTAAACAAACCCTTAATCACCCATTAAGACACCAAATTCCCCTACTAATCCTAGCTAGAGACTACTCACTCATGTTCAAGATAGTAAACCCAACACCCATAATGAAACAAACATGAACATGAACATTCATAATGGATTATTGAAGATTACTAAACATAAACACAAATGAAAACTAAATAGAAGAGATTAGAGAGAAGAGGAATTATACCAACACTAGAAGAAAGGAAAAAGATTAAATCAATAAACCCAAAGGAAGATCTCCAATGTTGCCAATAGAGTAGATCAACCCAAAAAGTCTTCAATATTATAAAGATGAAACTAGGATTAAACTAGGATTAAGGAGTAATTAAGACTAATCTCTACTAATCTAAGCTAATCTAACCTAAAGTAGTGTAGGTTTAGTGGGTAATATCTAACATAACATAAAATAGTGTAATAATACAAGAGGGGGGTATTTATGGGGTTACAATGAATAGGAAAGAAGGAAAAAATGAAACAGCTCTTCGCTGGGCCCATCCCGGCCGAGATGGAGGGCATCCCGACCGGATGATGGTGTGGTCTCGACCGAGATGGTGGTGATCTCGGCTAAAAATATAGTCTCATAGGTCCCCACTTGCTCTCCCTAGGCTTCTCATCGATTCTCGGTGCTCGGGAACGAGTCCCAAGGGCTCGGGATCGAGTCTAAGCCACCGAGTGATCGTCGCTTCTAATCGTTGGCTCCAAATGTGTCGGGAACGAGTCGGAATCGTTCCGTTTCTCCATGATAGGCCGTTGGAACCTAAAACAAATTAAACTAGAAGAAGCATAAGTAGCCTCGAAACCGCTCCAAAGAGCGATTTTACCAGAGAAACCGGGACCAAAACACAAGGAAAAAGCACTACAAAACACACTTATCAGGGATCTTACTTTGGATCGATAGGGAGGGTAGAATCGAATCGGTAGAATCAGATCTTAGAATCGTAAGATTCTACAAATTCACTAAATATAGTTTTTTGTTTAGCAAAAACATATGATTGAAGATTAAATTACTTATCTATTCATATCTAATGATTTTGATATGATTTGCAGCTGGTCCTGGCGTAAGCTATACTGGTTTAAGACAGTATTCTTCACTAACAATTTCTTCCCGTCTCTCTTAGCACAAGGAGGAGACTATTCTGTAAAATTGGGATATGAATGGTTGGTAGGAGCAAATCAGAAAGTAGCTTGGGCAAAAATGGTATGGAATAGACTCAGTCTTCCGAAACACTGCTATGTTGCCTGGCTTATTAGCCATAAACGACTCCTAACAAAGGATAGGTTGGCTAGAATGCAATTGATAATGGACAGAGCATACTACTTATGTGCAGGACAGGATGAATCCCATGAACACCTGTTCACTGATTGTCCTTTCACCAGGGACTGTTTTGGGAGGTTTAGCTCTTGGATTGGGGTTAGTATACCTGTGATAAATACGGAGGAATGGTGGAGATCATATCGGCACAAATCCTTGGTCTTTAAGCAGGTAATTGCAGCTGAGATAATTGGAATTTGAGATATATTAGGGGGCAACATTTTTGTAAATATCACAAAAGCATAGATGATATACTTAAGTGAAGTACGAGAGTATTTGTGAAACACTGATTGTAATTGGATCTTCATTATTCAATATACTTACATTTACACCAAAAAAAAAAAAGATTTTGATAATCATAATATGAACTTGTTTCTACGACTTAGAAGAAATTTGAGTTTGACGATCTCATTATATAAAAATAGGGTCGTGCTTTTTCCTAACGAACTTTTACTCAATTCTAACGACATTTTACCGTTTTACCCTTATCATTTCATCCCATCAATTTAATTTTTATGTTTCTCTCTCTAGAAATCCTTACACTCCAACAACCCATAAACACCCCATAAACCACCACAAGCATTGAAATCGTCCAAGATCGGTAGGAAGGGATGGTTGGATCGGTGAAGGCTTGGTGGTTGGGGCGGCGCCCGTGGTTCGAGGTGGGGCTGGTCGTAGTGAGGGTTGTCGGAGTGGTGGTCTGGGTCGATATGGGTGATGGATGGGTGACTGTGGTTTGGGGTGACGGTCCTCGGAGTGGTAGTCTGGACCGGGATGGGACGGTCTGGGTGGTGGGTGGGTGGTGGCTGACTGTGGTTGAGGTGGTGGGTTGGTGAGGGTGGTTGGGGTGGTGGGGTTGGCTGAGAGTCGTGGGTTGCTGTTTTGCTATTTTTTTTAATTTTATTTTTAATTTCCTTTTTTTTCTTTGCTTTGTTTTAGTTTAAGATTTTTTTTTCTAAATAAATTTCCTTTTTTGTGTTATATTTTGAATACTTTTAATATTTATAAACCTAAATATTAATTAAGTAATAATAATAATAATAATACAATAATAAAAAAAATGATTAAGTATTCCGTAAATAAGTAATCGATATTACGTGATTATCTGATTGATAATTGAATTAGAATCCACAATCGAATTTGGAAGCGTTAATTGATTAGGCAAACTGATAAAATGATGAGAAATTGATTGAGTCTTAGGGTAAAAACTATAGAAGGGTAAAACAGGAAAATTTTAAAAAAAATCGTTAGGATTGACTAAACGCTCGTTAGGAAAAAAGTAATTTCGTAAAAATATATATTAGTTTTTTACTACGAAGTTGGATCGTAGGATCGTAAGAGCGTAGGATCATATTATGATCCTATATCAATAATATGATAATCATTCTGTATGTTTATTAGATATCACAATAGGTATATATATATATAGTTACAATAGTAGGCCATATTAGGCTAATCCCAATATCAATAATCTAAATATCTCTTATGTTAACACCCTCCTCAAGTGGGAGCGTGCAAATTTGCAGTACCCAACTTGTCTAACAAAGTATAAAAGGGTGAAACATCGAGAGCCTTGGTAAGGATATCGGCCAATTGAGTACCAGAGGGAACATAAGAAGGAGCAATTAGACCTTCTTGGATCGCATCACCGACAAAATGACAGTCGACCTCAATGTGCTTGCTACGCTCATGGAAGATAGAATTTTGAGCAAGATACAAAGCAGATTGACTGTCACAATTCACAGGGGTGGCTTGAGGATGAGATATGCCCAAGCTTAACAATAAACCTTCAAACCACTTAATTTCACATGTAATAGCAACAAGATCACGCTATTCAGCTTCAATAGAGGATAGAGACACAGTCCGTTGCTTCTTAGTTTTCCAAGAAATAGGGGAAAGACCAAGAAAAAGATACCACCCTGTCGTCGATCGACGAGAGGTAGGACAAGCAGCATGGTCGGAATCACACAACCGATTATTGTTAAATCATTATCAGCCCGCAACATGATACCTTGTCCGGGGGTACCTTTCAAATAGCGAACAAATCAAAGAGCAGCTTCCCAGTGTTCTTGTCGAGGGGCATGAATAAACTGTGATAGGACATGGGTAGCATAAGTAATGTCAGGTCGTGTAACCGAGAGATATAAGAGTCTCCTGACCAAGCAACGATATGGCTCAGGGTCCAACAGGAGTGCACCAGTTGCGAGACCAAGACGATGATTCTTCACCATGGGCGTAGAAGCTGGTTTACAGCCTAGAAATGCCACCTCAGACAAGATGTCAAGAACATATTTCCGTTGACACAAGAACATGCCTTCGGGATTACGAGCAATCTCAATGCCAAGAAAATATTTCAGGACCCCTAAATCTTTCATATGAAAACAAGAATGCAAATACTTCCTGAATTGAGTTAGAGCTGACATATTATTGCCAGATATAAGCAAATCATCGAAATATACCACAAACTTCAATTGGATCGTTCTTCTGGTATATGTAAATAATGAATAATCAGACTACGATTGTAGAAAACCATATTTTTTTTAAAACAGTGACAAGCTTAATTAGCAAACCAACATCGTGGGGCTTGTTTAAGACCATATAGTGCTTTCTTAAGGCGGCAAACCATACCGAGCACAAGAGAGGAGAAACCCGGAGGTAACCGCATATATACTTTTTCCTTCATATCACCACGTAAATATGCATTATGGACATCCATCTGGTGTAAAATCCATTTTTTAGCAGCAGCTACAGCAAGAAAAGTGCGAACAATAGTCATCTTAGCAATTGGAGCAAGCGTCTCGTCGTAGTCAATTCCTTCGGTCTGATGATTCCCAAAAATGACGAGACGTGCCTTAAGCCTCTCAATAGTAGAATCGGATTTGTACTTGATTTTATAAAGCCACCGACTTCCAAGAGCTTTCTACCCAATAGGTAGAGGCTCCAAGGACCACGTGCCATTGTCCTCAAGAGCACCACGGCCCAAGGAAATCAACTCATTAGAAGAGACATTAGAAGGGGCATTAGTTTCTGGCAGCCTAATTTCTTTATGGAGATCAATTTGAAGGTCCGAACTAGGAGTGATATTAGGGCCAATTGAGGAATCAGGCCCAGAGTTTGACATGGACCGAGAAGAAGCACTAGACACATCATTTTGTGTATTGGGTTGTGCAGTACTAACTGGCCCACTAGGAGATAAATAATCATCATCCCCATATGATAATAGATAAGGCCCAACCAAAGGTAACTCTTCAGGGGTACGTGTATTAGCAGTTTTCGGGTCAGCATAAGGGAAGCTGGTTTCGTAAAAATTTTCCTCACGAGACACAAAAATTCTTCCCGTTCAAGATCGTAAACATACCATCCTTTTTTCCGTACGGGTAACCGAAAAAATGATCTCGCCCAAATCAGGATCGACGTTAACGATAGACAAGGGATCAAACAATATTTATCAGACTCGCAATTAACACAAAAACAATTAAATGTAGTCGTGGTAAGTCGAGGTCGGTTCATAGAGAAGGCGTGCTAATCAATAGGGGTGAGCAAAACCGGCACCCGAACCGGTTTTGAAAACCGGTTCGGGTATCCGGTTTTCGAAAACCGCTTTTTTCTCGAACCGAAACCGAACAAGTTTAAACTGGATACCTTTTTTTTCATATTCTAAACCGAAACCAAAACCGAACCGGTTTTTAAAAAGTATGGTTATTTTTGTTATAAAGCGGTATTTTGAACCAGTTTTTGACCCGGTTTCACTCATTTGCATATCAAATTTTTATATATTTTTTCGTTTAAAAGTGTAAACCGGTTCAAAACCGGGTACCCGATTTTTAAAATTATGAACCGAACCCGACTCGACTTTTCACTAAAAAAACTGGTTCTGGTACCCGAACCAGTTTTCAACTTCAAAAACCCGATTTTTCGGCTTTTTTAAACCGGATTTCGGTTCGGTTTATTTTGCTCACCCTTACTAATCGAGTGAGAGCTATGTGTATAGGGTCTAATAGGGGGTTTTAAGGTCGAGTCTACACTAGAATGCAATAAATAACAAAGGGGTAATCAATAGGGAAAAGGTGTTAGGGGGAAGTCGGGAATCGGAAATCGGGGTCTAAGAATCTCGGAATTATGGGTCGGTCACAATGTCGATAAAGGGAGAATGCCACCTTTCGGTTTCTTCACCCAACTCATCTAAATCCCGCTTTCGCAGCGAAGAAGGGTAAGTCTCTAGTCAAGGTAATTTCTACCCCGAGTTTCTCCATATTGATAGAAATAAGTCAAGGTCGATCTAGTTGGCCGGACTAAGTCAACAATGACACAACAACCTCAAGCAAGATAAATCAACAAACATGCAACCAAACCGAAATTCCTCAATTCAACAAATCACCCAAGATCCTCCTCCCTTAACCCCCTAACAAGTAAACTACTCACAATTCATGAAGGAAACTAATAAAACAATAACAATGGAGAAAATAACACAAACATGCATAATGATGAAAATAAGAGAAAATAAAACTGCGACAACAAAGGAAATTACGATCAACAAAAGAAACTACAAAGCGATCTAAAAACAATACAACTAAAATCAATGAAAACGGTGCAATAACGAAAGAACAATATTAAATATAAGAGATTTTCTATGGGGTGCCCCTCAACTATTCACTTTTCCGGCTTGTACCCTCGCGTTTAGACTATTATTACTGGTAGCCCTAAAACTGTCTTATTAACCAATAAACGTGCCCATTGGCCTTTAATCCGTCCGTTTAGACGTTAAGTGGTGACATGGCATTGCTTATATTTTTTTTTTGCTGACTAAGCCCTCCCTCCATTTTGCTGACATACTGTACCATTGTTTCCCTCCAATTTCACGAAATTTCCCTCCAACTTCCCTCTTTATATTTTCATTTTCCCTCTCAATTCACATCTCCCTTATTATAACCCCTACTTCTCATTACTCAATTCTCTCTCTATAATTTCTTTCTTCAATCTTCCATTATTCTTCAATCTTCAATTAACCCAGAAAAAATTATGTCGACATCCTCATTCATCAAGAACAACCCAGTAGCGAGTCTCGAATTCCGTACTCAGGCGTGCACAAAGTGTCGTCGAAATGCAGTCATCAAGATTTCTGGATCTATAAGGAACCCACGAAAAGCATATTTCAAGTGTCTTGAATGTGACTACTTTGTTATGTGGGTGGGTGAAGAACATGTCATTGTTACTGTAACACTCCTGATTTTTATAAATTAAATTAAATTAAAATTATGTTCGTATTTTTATTTTTACGATTTAACTCATAGTTTTTAAAATTATTATAGAACGAATTTATCGTTTAATTGTTTCAAACTCCTAAAATTATACTTGTCTCGGAGACTCTTCTTATATTCAGAACATAATCTTATTTCTGTTTCGATTTATTTTATACATTTAATTTAATTCTTATCGAAAGTCTATTTTGATGATTTAAATTCTAAATTATTTTATTTATTTATATTTAAGCTCGAATTTCTATTTTCGGCTCGAAGTTCATTTATTTTAAATTTCGTCAAAACATTTATTACCTTTTCTCTTCGAAAAATCAATTTAATTCACTTTATCGAATATTTATTATTAATCGGGAAATACTGTTTCACCGTCTAATTATTTATTTCTATAAACTTTGTTTTCGTCTCGAATAATTTAATTACTCATTTTATTAGACGGTCCAATTATTTAGTAATTTTATTATTTCGTTTTAAATCGATTTTTGGGTTAATCAAATTATCATTACGAAATTCGTCTCCTATCCGATTCATTTAAACTATCCGTATATCTAATCCGCTTCTTTTTGTACTGATTCAGCCCCTTTATTTTTGTTTTCCCCCACTTGTATACATACACCCCCTTATCTTTTTGTGTTCCCTATTCCACCGTTTCCCACTTATTATTTAACTTACCTACTCCTCTCTTCCTTTTTTTTTTAATCCCACCTCTTCATTCAGACATCCCCTTAGCCTCTTGGTTTTCTTTCTTCTTCACGCAGCATCCTCATCCTCCATCATCGCATCACCATCATCACTCCTCTTCTTCTCTCTGTTTTCCTCTGTTTTCGTGGATGTTGCTTAGCCGAGGTAGTCTTCACCTCCTTCGTTATGTTGTTTCCCTTTCCTTCTTCCATTTTATTTCCGTCTTGCATCTCGTTCGTTGCTGCTACTGTTATTAGTTTGTTGCTGTTCGTTTCCCTTCTTTCTGCCGCTGCGTTATCGTCTTTGCTGTTCTCTCGCATTGATGCTGTCCGCGTGTATTGTTGTTGCTCTATTTTTCTGCTACTCTCGTGTTCTTTTTCTTCTTTTCGTTCTCTTCTTTTACTGCTGCTGCTGCTGCGTTTTACTGCTTCTGTCACTGTCGTTTGTTGTGATTGCTGCCGTGATTACTGCTGCTACTGCCACTATTGATGCCCATTACTGTTGCACGCTCTTATTTTGTTCTGTACTGATGTTCGTTTTCTCTTGCCGCTGTGCGTAGTTGTTTTATGCTGCTGCTGGTTTGCTTTGTCGTCGTTATGCTGCTTTTTTTCTTATTCTTCTTCTTCTTCTGCGTGTTGTTTTGGTACTCGTTTTGCTGCTGCATTTCATTCCGCTACTGCTGTCGTTTTTGTTGTCTTTGAGGTTGCCGTGTTTGCCTTATTCTTCCCCTTCCTCTTCATTTTTGTGCACTTCTTGTTGTTGTTGCTGGCTGCCGTTGTTTGTGCTGTTCGTTGTCGATTTCCACCCGCTTTCTGCTTCTGATTTTCATCCTCGTCGTCGTTTGTTTTTGTCGTTCCTGATGATGCTACTGTTGCTGCTGCTATACGACGACTTTATTCCTCTTCTTTCATCTTCATTTGGCTGTTTCGAGTTGTCGATTTTCGTCCTTCTATCAGCCTTTTTCTTTTTCGCCATCCTTCTTCCTTTTGTCATTTTTGTTGCTACTGCCCTTCTTCGATCGTTTCTGCCATTTCGATTACGCTCGGTCTTCATGCATCTATCTTTGACACATCGTTTCTCTTTCCGTCTTGTGTCATATACGTCTCATTCTTTTATTTTTGTTTACTCGATTGTCGTGGTGAATCGTCGAAGGAAAGACTAGACGTTGTACAACTTGGAGCTTAAAGTCGACATTTCTACTGATTCGAAACTTGGGTTGACCCAGAAGGACAAGTACGAGTTCGCTCGGTTATCGACTCAAGGTAACTTTAGGACGTTACTCGATTTTGTATCGTATGTTTGAGTAGTAGTATGTAGTAAATATTTTAACTTCGGTTTTCTATTTTTATTAGCTACGTATTATTTGCTAAAAAGTTTAATTTCAAATCGTGTGCTTTATATATAATTTATAACCTTTCGATATCGTTTTACAAATTGTTAATAATTTTATTATTTACGATCGTTATAATATTTTGTTGGTTATCGTGATCGACAGTAGTAACTAAATAATGTCGATTTCATATTTCGTCATATTTCTTTAATTTATAATTTTCAGTTAAAAATCATATTTTTATATTTTAATCGAAATTTGTATACTTGTTTAATAAAATTAATTTTCGTTTTACGATTTATTCTAATAAAGGATAAAATAGTCGATTTTGTTTTAAATATATTTTTAGTCGAGACTATTTTCACTAATAATTTCCTATTTGTTTCCGATTGACTATTTTTATTAAAATCCGTATTATTTATTCATAAAAGCTATTTGTTAAAAGTAATTTGAAATCTTTGTAAATCTCATTTCATTTATAAAACTCGTCGACACAATTAATTTTGATATTGTTTTTCTTAAAACATCTATTTTCTAAATACTTTTAACTCGATTTCTTAATTATTTATAAAATACTATATAGTTACTTATTATATTTTATTTATATTTTGAGTAACGAATTTAGAAATATATTAAAGTTACGGTAACGACGATAATAATAAAATATTGGTTTCGTTAGAAATGTTATTTTATACATCTCACTTATTTTAATCACTTACGTATTTTCTATACCAAATTTCTATTTTAAGTAAGTTTCTAATATTAGTAAGTCTCTATTTATAGAAAGTTTCCCTTTATATAAAATGTTTATTCTTTTTATCCTCATATTATTTATATTGATTATATTTATTTTTGATTATCGATAATGGCTGTTTTGGAGTTATGAAATAAAGACAAATGTGGGGTTAGAGTAATATAGTTTGGGATGTACGTTTTTGCCATCAGCTATAAAGCCGGTGTGTCTATTTGGGGCACATTTGATCGTTGAACTGGGCGTAGTTTCGCCCAGGAGAGTGTATGTTTTGACCTTAAGCTAGATATCGCATCGTGTTAGTCGCCGTCGGCTGAACTAGACATATTTGTTGTCTAGGAGGGGTATGCACTACTTAAACCAGGACCTCGCTGCACGCAGTCCTGTTATAGTCGAGTCGCCTTGTTAGAGACTGAATTCTGTTATGAGTTAAGTCTACAGTTCTCGAAACTAGTTTCCAGTATTATCCTAGTGAAAGTCTAGCCTTGTGCACACTGATCGAATTTCCATAACGCCATTTTTGAATATTATTTTTATCGATTGATTTTGATTTGCAGGTTGACAAATGTTATAAGTTTTCTCCGAAAACTTATTTTTTATTATACCGTTTTAATGTTTTCCATTTCAACTATTTTGATATAGTAATACTATTATTTGTCCATATGATATAATATGGTTGGGAGAACGTCCGAGTTACTCCCCACTGACGTGGCTGTTATGTTTTTAACATGACAGGTATTTGCTGCTGGGTTTTGGGTGTGAGCTAGCGAGTAGCGTGGATCCTACTCTTTCTTCATTCTTGCAATTTATGGATTTGTATAAACCCGTTTAAAGATTTTTACTTTTAGCCCTTTTGTAAAAAGATGTCTTTGTTTTGATTTACCATTTCTTTTAATAAGATATAGTTTGTCAGCGTGTTTTAATCCCAACTCTACAGTGTTTCCGCCACTGTATTGCGTTAGATTTTCTAGGGGATTACTGTTGGTATCAGAGCATTGTTGCTCCCGACGCTTACACCTGATTTTAGGAAAAATACCAGTAAATGATTTGAATATTAAAGAAATATTTGTGAGAGATGGGTAGAAACCAAATTAAGGACTTAACTGTTAGGTTTATATGTTCTTGTAACTCGATGATTAGCATTGAATATTTGTTGCTTTTGTCTGGAGAAGATGGAAGAACAAGATGTTGGTATGATGCTACTCTAGATCGGAAGAAGACCTCCTTAGAACTCTCAACGCCTGGTGACTTGAGTGGACAACTTGGTGCTAAGGAAGATACAATGATGACTCTGCGGCCCAGATTCGGTTTGCTCAAGCTACAGGTTAGATGATCAAGAGTAGATTCCTGTTCCATGATGTTGCAGTAGATCTAGATGGAGACACCCAAGACTTGTGTGCTCGTTCCTCTACAAGAAGATGAAGTAATCCTTTTAGCTCCCTCGTGAACCTTAGAAGTCCGAACTTTCCCTTCTCGTTTTTGGTCTCTATCATCTTGAATTATTGATTCTTTTCTTTCTGCTTCTGCTTCTTCCAATTCTTCTCTTTTACTTTCTCATCTCCTTTCGTTTGGTGAATCCTTGTTCTATTCTTCTATTCTACCATCTTTCTCTTGAGATTCTTTGGTTAGACCGGATTCTGTCTTACTGAACCCCGTGTTATTGATGTTTGAGATTTAGTAAACCCTTGTTACCTGATTTTGAGGATTTTGAGTCTACCCTATCTTCTAAGCAAGTGAGAAATTCTTGAAGATTAAATTGTATAGCAAGATGTTGCTTGATGGAATTAGGATGATACTTTAGACACTGAATCTTGGGTTATAGGTTACCTTGATTATTTTGGAGTACTTAGAGTTGAATATATTTTTGGAGTAATAAGAGTGTGTCATATTTGATGGATACCTAGTACCTAACCTAGAACCGAACTGAGTGTAACTGATACTATTACTTTGGGATTTCTACCTAATGCTTATTTGATGGATGCGTCGTGAATATTCGGGATCATAGAGTATTGGTTAAAATGTTAGTCTGTTGTGGTACCCTTAAAGGTTTTCATTAATGTTGTTAGAAATTTTGGTTGACATAGATTACCCGTATTTCTTGTGGATTAGATCGTTGATCATTGTTTAGGGTTGTAACCTATGAAATTTGGAGTTGAGTGATCTAACTTGGGTGAATTATTCTTAATCTTGAAGAAGAGAAGTATCTCGCACAACCATAATTTGGGCTTATTGTGTTGTTTTGAGGAATATTATAGTACATATCATTTTTTTGGGACTTTCAATTTAGAACCTTAGACCAACGAGATTGTGGCTTTGTTGAGTTAATAAATATTTTGGTGGTTTCGCTGATACGATATGAGATTTGATGGAATTCCCAAAAACCTTAGTCGAATGACGTATTTGAAGATGGGAGTGTTTGCGCCGTTACCTATAGGTTTGAGCGTGTCTGAGGATTTATTGTACTTTTCTCTACTTCTGTACTTGTGGCATTATAAATATGTTGATGATCATTTTTGAGGATTTCGTACCCGAGCATTGTAAATTGGTGGATCTTGTTTAGTGTTCCTTACTCGAGAAATTTGGAATATACCTCGAGTTCAAACTTTAGGAGCTTTGGATTTAGGAACCTTATCGATGGGAAGTTTGGGGTGTGTTTTGTTGATCATTGGAATTTTAATTGATGAGTGTAGATTGTAAGGCAATTGTGGATTGGTAACGTGTCGTTTGAACGATTGGATAATCACGTAAGACATTTTTGGGGATTGTGACAGAGTAGTACCACCTAGCGCCTAATATTAGACTTAACGTTATTTGATGGAAATTAGGAACCCGTGTTGTGGGAATCGTACCGGGAATCTCGAGATGGTTAATTTATTCTTCAATCCTTGAGAGTTCTATTTGACTCTCAATTTCGTCGTTCCTTTAGCTTTTCTTGAATCCTGCTACTTCTCCTTCGACCAATCCCTTTGACCTCTTTATCGGGTTTAAAGATTTCTATTTCGATTTGTCGTTGACTCTGACTCTATTTATCCGTTTACCATTTTCCCGAACCTGTTATGAAAAGTTTGACTATTTTAAAATTTTGGGCTATCGTGAAAGTTTAACATTTTGAGTATAAATTTCAAAACTTTGTATTTCGTTTTGTTTTATATTTGGTCTTGTTTCAAAATGCCTTAATAATTTATTTTAAGTATTTCGAAATTATTTCAAATTTCAATTTCCAAGTGTGTTTAAATTTTACGAAAACTTTTATAATTGCTAATACTTTGATTTCTATGAGATTATTATATAAAATGATTTAATATTTTCGAAAAACTTCGTATGTCTAAATTTTGTTTTATTGTCGTTAGACTTTAAATCTGTTATTGAAAATGTTTGTCGACTGATTCGATTCCTATTTACTAACTACAAAACTTGATTTCTCTAATTTTGTTTGGTCTTAAAACAAAGTATTGTCGAATTTCTTAATTAAAACGTCTTACTGTTGCTTTAAAAATAATTGGGTACTCCCCCTTCGAGTTCGTTTACAAATATTATTTATCGTCATTATTTTATCCAATAAATTTTAACTTGCGATTTTATTAATTTAAATGATTTTAAACTTTAAGAACGGAGCCCAAATTATCTTGAAATAAAATTTTGTCTTCGATTTCGATTTCATGTCACGTTTGAAGTTGTAAAAATTTTTAAACCGAGATTGTGATGCGAGTTAAGCATTCTCATTTTGTTCAAATGATATAACCTTGTTTTTCATTCTATTATTATGTTTTTGTTAGTTTCGAGGACGAAACTTCTTTTTAGTGGGGAAGATTGTAACACCCCTGATTTTAATAAATTAAATTAAATTAAAATTATGTTCGTATTTTTATTTTTACGATTTAACTCATAGCTTTTAAAATTATTATAGAACGAATTTATCGTTTAATTGTTTCAAACTCCTAAAATTATACTTGTCTCGGCGACTCTTCTTATATTCAGAACATATTCTTATTTCTGTTTCGATTTATTTTATACATTTAATTTAATTCTTATCGAAAGTCTATTTCGATGATTTAAATTCTAAATTATTTTAATTATTTATATTTAAGCTCGAATTTCTATTTTCGACTCGAAGTTCATTTATTTTAAATTTCGTCAAAACATTTATTACCTTTTCTCGAAAAATCAATTTAATTCACTTTATCGAATATTTATTATTAATCGGGAAATACTGTTTCATCGTCTAATTATTTATTTCTATAAACTTTGTTTTCGTCTCGAATAATTTAATTACTCATTTTATTAGACGGTCTAATTATTTAGTAATTTTATTAATTCGTTTTAAATCGATTTTTGGGTCAATCAACTTATCATTACGAAATTCGTCTCCTATCCGATTCATTTAAACTATCCGTATCTCTAATCCGCTTCTTTTTGTACTGATTCAGCCCCCTTTGTTTTTGTTTTCCCCCACTTGTATACATACACCCCCTTATCTTTTTGTGTTCCCTATTCCACCGTTTCCCACTTATTATTTAGAAGTTGAAGCCATACCTTGTTTGCGAGCGGCTTATCTTGCCTTTGTCTCCATAATGATAGATTGCAAGAATGTTCCGGAAAGCTTTGCTTCACCTCTTCAAAAACTCAAAAATAATCACCAAAGTGAGATGGAATGGAGGTATGAGTGAGGTTGGGGTATGAAAGATGGTTTAGTAGTGATATGAGGAGTGATAAGGTGAAAGGAAAGTGAGTTAAAGGTGATATATATAAAGATAGTTGAGGAGGGAAAGGAAAGTTTAAAAGGTTGATTGAAAATTTGGTGTTTTTATTTTGTAGGGCAAGTTATTTGGGAAGGAGGGAATTGAATTTGTAGTGAGTGAGGGGTATAAAGATGATCCGGCTCATGTCGTCGGGTGAAGTTTCACCCGGTCGTGCACCATCGGGTAAAGTTTCACCCGACGGGTTTTCTCGTGAAATTTAGTCTGCAAAAATTTTTACCGCCGGGTGAAGTCTCACCCGGTGAAATTCTCATTGGGGGAAGTTTCGCCTGACGGTTTTTGGACAAATCTGGCAGTTTTGGCAAATTCTGGGATTTTTTCGTAAGGCAAATCCTCATCAGGTGAAGTTTCACCCGACGAAAAATCTTCAGCAAATCCCATAGCGTGGCAAAATTCCATCGGGTGAAGTTTCACCCGACGGAAAACCTTCAATAATCTCACCGGGCGAAGGTTCGCCCAGCGGTCTTGTAAGCTCATTTTTACGCCTTGCCAATTCATGGCTCTTCAATAATCACCTAAAGTTGCAAATAACGACACGACTCACATTACATAATCAATTTCTCCCACAAACATACTTGTGGTCTTCAAATTAAGCTCCATAACTTCTTCCAAAAGACTTGATGAAATCCAAGTTCATCCATCCACTCAAAGCTAAAAAACTAAAAACACAAAGTATATGGTTGTGGACATGACATAGGTCCATCCCGACGCGGCCACGCGCGGGTTTGGGGAGGCGAATGAATCTCCATATGAGAATGGATCGAATTGAAATTTAGGTCGAAATGGAGTTGCCACCGAACTTTGTGGGAGTTCGGGCCCGTTCGAACCCACTCTATGTCGTAGTGGGCCGTATACAAAATACGGCCCATTTCCGATGTCAGAGTTTATTGGGCTCGTCCTTTTGCATTTGATACCGATACCGACATTATCGGATACCGTGTATTGACTGACTCTCGTATGACAATGGATTCGGATATCCGGAAACCATGGTTCTGAGTAAGGGGTGAGGGTACGTGTTGGGAAGCCCACAAAGGACACCCAACCCCGCCCGCACTAGCGGCCTCTACTAAGATCTCGAATGACTTTCTTATACGCGCGTTAGTAATTCGGTGAAAAATGCTTATGCAGGGATTGTTTTCCATATGCATGTGAATGAAATTGAAAGGGTTTCTATGTCGATTTAATACAATTAATTCTAACGTCAAAGTTAAATTTTAGCATGTGGATTCATTTTAGTATAATAAAATAAACAACCAAAAATTGACAAGAAAGCAAACGGTTAGTAACGGTATAACGAATAATAACGGTTTGCAAAGATGAATGATATAAATAACAAAAAACGTGATGCATGATTTTGAAAAGTGGATTTTTCACGTGATGGATTAACACGTGTTGACATAAGTCATAAAAAGACACTACCGAGACAAAGAGAGGATGTAAGACTCACGGTATTGTTGTGATAAAGGGCCACTTGACCGAGTCATCGAGGGACTCGACCGAGTGGTCCTTTGAAAAGGGATTCTGTTTCTGACTTTAGACCCTACTCGATCGAGTTACTGACCAACTCGACCGGGTACGTTGCCACTCGATCGAGTCATGGCGAGACTCGACCGAGTGGAGGTCATTCAGACCCTTCTGTCTCGGTTTTGTGATGTCACTCGATCGAGTGGCCTATAGCACTCGGTCGAGTGGCACCTGTACGAACTGTTGGTTCGTTTCGGTTTTGCTTTTGATCTTTGATAATTTGATGAGTTTGCTGAATCGGGCATAAATATTGTGAAATTTATACTCGAAACTTAACCTCGATAATCGTCATATCCCATATTCGATTATTAAATCGATCTGGAATATTAGATTGAAAATAAATGAAAAATTGTTTTGAGTCGTTTTAAATTAACTATCGCGATACGAATAGATTTTCTCCGCGTTTAATAATGTCGTGATTCTAGCGAATCGTATGACAATTATTTTAGCATCAACAAAAAAATCGCATTAGTTAATTAAATTGACTAGATCGTTACATTCGACATCCAATTATGGAATTAGTATCGAATCTAACGGTTCGACACTTTGCTTGAATTGAAAGACTTGATTCCCTCGGCTTCTCCGACATCGAAATAAATCCCTAGAGATCGCGATGTCGGATCCGCGTCAACGGGTTTTGACCCTTATTGAAATAGAATACTTGTTTTGAAAATCGATGCGAATATGCGATTTGAATGACGATATAAACGAAAATAAAAAAATTATTATTTAGGTTGACTTGTTTCAATAATCAAGCAATTGGGGTGTCGGAATAAGCGACCGGCAACGCTGTGTGCGGTACACTTGTATATTCGGGTTTCCTTATTCCGACATCCTTCATACTCGACACAAATCGACAAGTACTTTAATGTTTTATACTAGTTATATTATCGATATTAAGATGCGACAAATAAAAAAAACGAGACAAGTATGATGATGACAACGACGCACAACGCGAAAAGGAAGGAAAAGAGAGAGAAGACGGGATTTTGGCACCCTCAACCTACATGTTTCTTACGCTCGGACGGGACTCGTAGTGATGGATTGCACGGGAGTTCGAGTATGTAAATTGAGTTGTGGTGGTTAGGGTTTCGAATTCCTAAAGCTAGGTTTAGGGTTTGTAGTATTAGGGTTTGAGTGTTGTAGAATTAGGGTTTTTGAAGTGATGAAAAGATGTCTTAGGGTTGTGTGCATGGGGTGTTTATATAAGCAAAGCCTAGGTACCCCGGCTAGGGTTACTCGACCGAGTAACCAGCTGACTCGGTCGAGTGGCCAGTTGTGCCTGCAGTCGGTCCTGAATAAGGCCCACTCGATCGAGTGGGTTGGGCACTCGATCGAGTGGCCCAGCTGGGTCGCGCGGGTCAGCTTCTTGGACCGTGGCTTTGGATGTTTGTTGGATTTTGTGTTTGACTTGGACATTTGATGATTGTGTGGCAGTTTTTTTGTATGTCTCGGAAACGACTTTGATTGGGGTTGACCCAATCGTTAAAAGTCGGTTTTATTTTCGGTGTCGGTTTTGTGAGATTTGTACTCCGTAAGTGAATTAGCCAGCAACTAATGGTTTTGAGCCGATATCCGAGCGCGTAAAAACACGTTAGCGTCCGATCATCATCGGGTGTTTTTTGGAAACTGCCATAGACACCTGGCAGTCAAAATGCGGGTGTCTACAGAGCCCCCACTCTGACTGAGGCTTGGACAGGGCGAAAGTCAGAGTAGCTACCAAGCCCACTAAGACCTGGTAGACTTCCGATTTGGTCGTTTATAGTCCATTAGAGTTGCGTGAAGGGCTCGCCAGCCATAAGATAGGAGCCATACTTGAGCTGATGATAATAATTCCGTGGGGAATAAGGACTTGTTGCGTAAGTCCTGGGTTCGCCTATGTGTGGGCCCATCCCGTGTTATTCCGAGGAAAATGCCGCCTCGGGCTTTCAGGTGGGGAATTGGACTTGTCGTATAAGTCCCGGATGTGCCTGTATATAGGCCCATCCCGCGTAAATGCCGCCTTGGGCTTCCGCTGGGGAGACTTAGTGGGTTGCATGTTCCCGCTCGAGTCGTACCTGTATAAGTCACATAAAATTTGCATGTAACACGTAGGTAGTAAAATGACTCGCGCTGGGGAAAATGATTTTTGAATTTTTTTGAAAGTTTGAAAATTTTGAAATTTGGATTTTTTTTGGAAATTTTTGACTCCTAAAGAAATTAGGAAAGTTCGGGATGAATATTTCCATGCTAGTATCGAGACTAGGCTTGTGGGTTGATTCCGTTTAGGATTAGAAAACTATTGTGCAAGGAGAGATTAGGAAAGAAAGTTGTAAGGTTGATGCTATATATAGCCCTCCTTGTCCTTGATTTTCTTCATAATTTCCTCACAAATCATCCTTCCCACAAAAGAAAGTTCCTTATTATTCTCAAGAATTTTTAGCCATGGGTATTGACCGATTGACCATTATGTTGCAAGAATGGTCCCGACGCTTCAGGGACACGGATAGGGTGGCTCTTAACTAGACGGGTATTACTCAGGTGTACCCGTTTTGTCAGATGCAGGTTGATCGCTACTTTCTGGATGCGTGCTTATCTTATTGGGATGACATATATCATGTCTTTGCCTTTCCTCGGGGTGAAGTCTGCCATTTACCTGAGGAGATTGCTGCGGTAGGAGGATGGAACCCAATACTTCGACCTGCCGTCCCGTATTCGGTCTACGACTTGAGGAGGAAGCTTCGAGAATTTTTAGGCCTCTCCCATAATGAGGTGTCTCGAATGGCCTGGGATGACAACACAGTTTCCTTGATTGATCTAGCCGAGAAATTTATGAACCCGCATGACGTCCGGGTGAGACCAGTTTACAGCCGTAGGGCCTTTTCTTTTTGCATGCTCCATGCTTATGCCTTCGAGGGTCACATGGACCTGTTATCATGTATGGGTCATATCCGCCTCTTGACCGTGGTTGATCTGATGGAGACTGAACACAGCCCGGCTTGGCTGATTACGAGTGAAATAATCCAAGGATTGGACAATCGTAAGAGGGATCCGTCCGTCCGTCTCACCGGAAGCACCCGTTTGCTGCAAGTATGTCGGATTTTTATTTTTTCTCGATTTCTTGATTTTTTATTTTTTTGTTCGAGATTCTGACCGCTGTAGTGGGCACTCGATCGAGTCACCCTGGCACTCGATCGAGTGCCTTCGTAAAAAAAAGCACCATGTTCGCTCTCAGGGATGCCACTCGACCGAGTCACCCTGGCACTCGATCGAGTGTCATCAGGCGGACGCCTATTTCGTCTCGGGATCTCATACTTTTGTTTCCTTTTCAGATTTGGCTTTACGAGAGGCTATCAGTGATAGATCCTCCCCTTGATGTTAGCAATTACCGCCATAACCAACTGATGACGAGGAGACGGGCAATTGATTTTTCTCGCCAGATTACTCAGAAATACTGGGACGAGGTATTATCAATCCATGGTGGTCGGCTAATTCGATGGGTAGTGCCGTGGTGGCCCATCTACGTTTGGACCGGCTTGGACCCGAGGGACAGAGCTCGTTACCAAGTAATCTTGTCTTTTAGGCAAACGGTTCACCTCTACCCGGATCGCATACTAAGGCAGTACGGACGGGCTCAACGGATACCAGAAATTGAAGCAGTTGTGAGTGACCCTACCCAACTGACTGATGTGATGTGCGATACGTGGATGCAAAGATGGTACACCCGGCACACTTGGCCTATTTCCAAATCTCGCCACTCGATCTGGGTTTCAGACTCCTATACAAAGTGGGCTAAAGCAGGTGATGCCAAAGCCCGAGCCGCTTTGTAGGTTGACGAGGCTTTCGATTTGCTGCGAAGGGAGCAGGCTAAAGACAACAGGGGATTCTTTGATGAAGGAGACACCCCGGCTACTCTGGTCCGACTAATGTCAGGTCAGAAAAAGAAGACCAAGACTCGAGCTGAAGGGTGTAGTGCTAAAGGTGCTTGGGGGAAAGTGGGCCCCCAGACTGACTTGGAGAGGAGACTAGGCCCAAGATTAGCCGTGCAGGACCGACTTGGCCCACGGGATAGGCTACCCGAGCATGTGCGACCCCGACTTGGGCCGAAGACAGTAGTAGAAGACCCGTTGTCGAAGAAACGGGACCGAGCTAAGGAGGTTCCCCTCGTGATTCGGGAACGCTCGCCCCCGCCCCGGCGACCTCGGGCTCCACGTGACCCAAAGGACAAGGGGAAGGGCAAAATGCCCGGATACTAGTCTCCTTAGTTTATTATTTAAGTATTATTATTATTTTTTGGTGTGATTTTAATGTGTTTGGCGACTTCGGCATTTTTTTTTTTTGTAATTCCCGAGTTTATCGAGACTTTAATAAAAGACATATTATTGAATACCGTTCCCGTCTTTTCGTTTATTGCAGTGGTTGTACCCTTTTGAGGGGTTGCCTACGTATCCACAATTAGCGGAATCAAACCAAACGTAGTTCGAAGTTTGATTTGATTGATTTTTTTTTGCAATTTTCGAAATACATCAAGATTACAAATTCGAGATGTGCGACGGCAGAATAATTAATTCTAACTTATTGACTTGTCTATAATTTTGAAAATTTATAAAAAGACTGATTTTTATAAATTTTTGCAAATGACATTGAGATAGGGTTTATGGGTAGTAGCGCTTCAACTGGTCCATGTTGGTTGGGTTGACAAATTCGTTCCCGTCCAAGTCTGTCAGCATCACCGCTCCTCCTGATAGGACCTTCTTGACTAAGTATGGCCCAGCCCAATTGGGTTTGAATTTTCCTCTTGGGTCAACCGGTAGTAAGGCACGAACCGATTTTAGGACCAAATCCCCTTCTTTGATCGATGTTCCTGGGCCTAACCCTTTTGTTGAAAGCCCGTTCGATCCTCTTTTGATATATTTCAATATTGTTGAGGGCTCGAGATCGCCGTTCGTCTAAAAGGACCAGCGAATCGTATTCTGGATGAATTTGGCCACGTGCTTGGCGTTCAAGACACGGTATGACTCGGCTTCGACCCATTTGGTGAAGTAGTCGATGGCTACTAAAATGAAGCAGTGACCTCCCGTCCTGGGAGGATGCACCTTCCCAATTATGTCAATACCCCATGTCGAAAATGGCCATGGTGATGTCATGGTATATAATAGGGAAGACGGCATATGCTGTACATTGCCAAAGATCTGACAGTTATGGCAGTGTTTGACATATAACTGACAGTCTGTTTCCACGGTGTTCCAGTAATACCCGAGCCTCACGATTTTCCGGGCTAGCATATGGGCGTTCATATGTGGACCGTTCTCACCATCGTGTACCTCGGCCATGACCTTTTCGGCCTGTATTTTTTCGATACATAGGAGGAGAGCCCCCTGTGCCGTCTTTTTGTACAATTGCCCGTCGTCTGTACGAACAAATTGGGTCGCCAATCTTCGTAAGGCCTTCTTGGCCCGGTTTTCAGTTCCCGGGGGATATTCTCCCGTTGCCAAGTAGGTTAGGACAGATTGATACCAAGGTTCTGGGTCAGTTATCTCGATATCCTGGATGGCATGGATATAAGCCGGCTCAGACCGTCTTTCAACACAAATTGGCATGATGGTAAGATGGTCCGGTATATTTAGCAGGGATGCTAATTTGGAAAGTGCATCTGCAAATTGATTTTCTTCCCGGGACAGGTAGATATATTCCACCTTCTGGAATTGTTTCTCTAGAACCCTTACTCGTGCTCGGTAAGCCACGAGATTGGCGTTCCGAGTTTTCCATTTCTGGAGTGCTTGATTGATGACCAATGATGAATCACCGTGGACCCGGAGGTTTGTTACCCCTAAATCAGCGGCGGCTTGCAACCCGTGAATGCATGTTTCGTATTCGGCTGCGTTGTTGGTCACGTCAAAGTCCAATTTGATGGATATAGGAGTGTGTTCCTCTCGAGGTGAGATTAACAGAATTCCGACCCCAAATCCCCGGAAGTTGGATGCCCCATCAAAATACAAATCCCATGTCTCGGTATCGGTATGGAATATGTCTTCATCAGGAAAGGCCCAAGTATTGGTGTGGCCTTCTTCGGATATCGTGCTATCGGCGAGGAACTCGGCCACTACACGGCCTTTGATGGCTTTCAATGGCACAAACTTGAGATCGAACTCAGTTAACATTAAAGTCCATCTGGACATCCTGTCGTTGAGGATGGCTTCTCGAACAGGTACTTGATAGGATCCATTTTGGATAACACATGTACCTCGTGACTGAGCATGTAATGTCGGAGCTTTTTAGTGGCCCAAACCAATGCAAGGCACGTCTTCTCGAGCATTGTATACTTGCATTCGTATTCGAGAAACTTTTTACTGATGTAGTAAATAGCCCGTTCTTCTGAATCAACTGTCTGGGCCAGCATAGCCCCCATGGCTGTCTCGGTCGTTGTTAGGTATAACGACAAAGGCAAGCAAGGTTGAGGTGGCAGTAATACTGGCGGAGCAGACAGAATCTCCATGATTTTGTCGAAAGCCGCTTGACATTTGTCATCCCATAGCACCCGTTCCCCAATCTTCAGTTTCTTGAAAATGGGCTCACATACCATGGTTAGTTTCGAAATGAACCGGCTGATGTATTGGACCTTCCCGAGAAACTCCCTTATTTCTTTTTCGGTCTTGGGTGGTTACATCTCGGTGATGGCTTTGATTTTAGCTGGGTCGACCTCGATGCCGCGTTGGCTAACGATATGGCCCAGTAATTTGCCTGATGTTACCCCAAAACTGCATTTTTGAGGGTTCAGTCTCATATTGTATTTTCGCAGCCGGGTGAAGAATTTTCTTAGGGCCGAAATGTGCTCGTTTCGGTCCTTGGACTTGACGATCATGTCGTCCACATAGACCTCCACTTCCTTATGCGTCATGTCGTGTAGCAAAGTAGTGTCGCTCCATTGATAAGTGGCCTCGACATTGATGAGCCCAAATGGCATAACGGTGGAACAGTAAGTACCCCATGGTGTAATGAAGGTGGTCTTACTCATATCCTCTTCTGCCATTTTAATTTGATTGTATCCGGCATACCCGTCCATGAACGACAGAAGGGCATGATCGGCCGTATTATCCACCAATATGTCGATATGTTGTAACGAAAAATCGTCCTTTGGGCTGGCCTTGTTTAGGTCCCGAAAGTCCACACATACCCGCACCTTGCCGTCCTTCTTGGGTACCGGCACGATATTTGCAACCCAGTCTGGATATTCAGACACTTGTATAAAACCCGCTTTGAATTGTTTGTCTACCTCTTCTTTGACTTTGAGAGACCATTCGGGCTTCATCATTCGGAGTTTCTGCTTTACCGGCCTACACCCATCTTTGATGGGTATTCGGTGTTCAGCTTTTTCCCGATCTATACCTGGCATGTCCTTGTAGGACCATGCGAAGACGTCTTTAAATTCTTGGAGGAGGTCTGTGAATTCTTTTCTCTCCTCGGGATCTAAAGATAGGCCCAACTTAAGCATCTGGGGCTCTAAAGTGGTTCCCACGTTGATGGACTCGGTTTCTTCGATTACCGGATCTCGGGATTCTCTTTAATCGAGCTGCTCGATCAGATGCGGAGGCAGAGGTACCTGTTCGTTGGGTTTCTCAATGTCATTGCATATAAAATTTTTGAAATTGAGAAAGTTTTGGAAATAAGACAAGTCGTAAGCAGAACGGTTTTCGTTATTATTATTAATGGTAAATTTTGAAAATAGCTCGAATAGAGCTGCCATGTGATCATTGGTCAGTGGCGGGATAGGGAGAGGTCTTGGGACAGGCCTCGAGACCTTAGTGGAAGTGGCTAAGGGAAGAGGGATTAATATTACAGATTCGACACTAGCACCAGACCCTCTAGACTTGGACTCAGACTCCGACTCTGACTCTGACTCAGACTCGGATTCGGACTCGGTGTCCGGCATGTCTCCCTCGCCGGTGGTCAGCTTGTAGACCCGTCCTTGACTGTCGGTCCATTTTATGGTCTTCCTCCAGGCCCTTTTCTCAGTGTCGGCACCGACCTCGGTGATTAGCTTGGTTGGGTCGAACCGATCGCTGCGAAGGATCAAGTTGACCAAATCATCCTTTGGAGCGGGGACGACCTTGTCTTCTCCAAATAAGAGCCCCAGCACAGGCTCGACATTATTTTCACCTTTCTCGGATTCGGCCTGGACGATGGTGAATATATCATCAGGGATGAAGTTGCATTCCCGAGCCGTTTTGGTCTCGGGGTATGTGATGGTGGGTTGGTAGAGGCCCACTTGGATCGCCCCAAATACGGGAGTGACGAATTTGATTGCATCAGCCCGGCCCACATTCTCCGAGCTCATAGTATATCCTAATCCGAGCCGAGACTCTCCGTTGTCCAGGACCTCGATGATCTTCCCTGCCGGAAGATGCGGCCTTGAGGTGGCTCCGGGTAGGTAACCCAGATTTTGTTGCATCGTGTCGATGCTAGTGGTGAAGTAAGGCTTGAAGAGATATTCCTCCTCGATCATACCCACGAAGTCGAATCCACGCGGTTCGGCCCGGCTTGTGGCATTACAGCTAGCCACGATCATGGGGGTCGCCTCCAGTGTGATGATACCGTCTTTAAGTGGCATCTTGACTTTTCGGTGGAGGGTAGATGATACGGCCTTGACTGCATGGATCCAAGGCCTTCCTAGTAGCAAGTTAAAGGATGAGGTGACATCGATCACCTGAAATTCCAACTCTTTCTCAATTGGGCCTGTTATGATCGTTAGTTTAACGGCCCCAGCTACCGGTTTTGGGCTTCCGCGGAAAGCCTGGATAGTTTGCGCTGTCGGGAGATAGTCGGCATCGGTGATGCCGAGGGCCCTAGCGGTCCTTAGAGGAAGGACATTTACGGCGGATCCGTCATCGATAAGTGTCATCGGGAGATACTTGCCTCGGCAGATGACCGTGATGTACAAGGCCAAATTATGATTGGGCCCGAACGGTGGCAGATCAGCTTCAGAGAAGGTTATTGTTGTGTGCCAAATTTGGACCGTTTTCCCTCCCATTTAGACCCATTTTTCCTTCGTTTTGCGAGAATAAAGTGCGATTATCGCCGTATTTTGAGTAATTCTCGCATAAGCGTCTCTGTTTTGCATTTTACGTGTTTTTGGTAGTTTTATGTCTATTTTGATAGGATTTTCGACCAAAAACGTGTCTGAGCTCCTATGAGCATGAGAGAGAGGGAGATCGTCCGAAAATCAAAGCACACAACTTAAAATCCAAAGTCCAAACCCAAGAGGTGAAACCTTGAGCGAAAAGGAAAAAGTATAGTCCATTGTGGTGCATCTTCACCGGAGAGGTCGAACTTCAAATAAATATATCTAGAGTTCTAGACCTCAGATCAAAGCAATTCCAGTTGGAGGTGAAAGCTTATCTTCTTAGATTTCCAACGACATATCACACGCCCCAATCGGAGATCAAACAAGAGAGTTATGGCCCTCTGAAGTCACAGGGCGAAATTTCACCCGATGAGAATTTGACCGGGCGAAATTTCGCCCGACGGTGTTCCTCCCCAGATTACCATTTTGGACGAAAAGTTCATAGGGTGAAATTTCACCCTATGAGATGACCGGGCGAAACGACCGGGCGAAATTTTGCCCACCAGTGAAATTTCGTCCGATGGAGAAAAGCGTCAAAAATGGCGATTCGAGAAGAAAATCTCACCGGGTGAAATTTCACCCGGTGGTGCTAATGTCGTCAACCGCAGGGCAAAACTTCACCCCATGAAGACTCATTGGGCAAAGTTGCATCTCAAAGGACAAAGTCTCACTAATGGGCAAGGATTAGATTATGGGCTTTAGGTTAAATACCCATTAAGAGATTACTATATATATGTTACCCTAATTCATTGTCCAACTTACCTCTCCATTGCGCTAAGGAGGGAAGACATTACACCCTTCCACCATCCTATTACACCATCCATTAGTAGTAGTTTAGTAGTATTCTAGTAGAAATCCTCCAAAATTCTAGTAGTTTACATAGTAATTAATAGTAGATCTACATAATTTCCATCAACAATTATCTAGATCTCAAGTTTGTAAGAAGATTATTCAAGTTTTATTTGAAGATTTGTTGGGTTTAATGAAGGATTAGTGACAAGTTCTTCACTTTATTCATCAAAGATTCAATCTTTACTTATGCAATCCTCTTATTTTCTATAAATCTACATAGTTGGTATAATTCTCTTCCACTACCTAATCTCTAATTTAGTTTTTATGTTGTTTTCTCATCATTATCTTGTTTAAATCATATTATTGATGTTAGTTTCATTAGATCTAATTAATATGCATGTTGAAATGATTTCCATGATGAATTGTGAGTAGATTTCTTTGTTGGGGAATTAGGGAGGAGGATTTGGATTATTTTATTCAAGGAAAGTTGGTGGGTTGTTTACTTGTTAATTATCGATGTTAAGGTTTTTGTGTCTTTGTTGACTTAGAATCGCGACTAGGCCGAACTTGACTCATTTCTACCAATATGGGGAAACTCGGGGTAGAAATTACCTTAGATTGAGACTTATCCTTTCATCGCGAAAGCGGGCTTAGGTAGGTTGGTTGAGGATACCGAAAGGTGGCACTCTCCTTTTTAACGTTGTAACAAAAACTCGATCCCGAGACTATTAGACCCCATTTCCGAATCCCGACTCTCCCCAACACCTTTCCTACTTATTGACCCTAGCCTACAATCTCTCGACCTCTCTTGACCTTTCTCGACCTCTCTTGACCCAAAACCCCCCTTTCTCGACCCAATCATGCTTAGACTTTGACTCGACCGATTTTACCTAGCCCGTCCCTGTGGATCGATCCCCGACTTACCGCTACTACGTAGTAGTTAGTTTGAGTTTACAAATATTGTTTGACCGCGTTGGATAGGCGACGATTCAACGCGCATCAAGGTTATGAGTGGGCCTTCGTTCTTGGACTTGCCCTTGAGATAGGGCATGATAGTGGCTACCATTTCAGCGGGGGTAGCTTGTGAATCGACCTTGATTTCATCGAGAGCCTTAGTCAGTGCTTCCCGATGTGCCTGTGAGCTAACCAGTAGTTGCCATACGGTTAAGTCAGCTCGAACCCTCTTCAGTTGTTGGACCAAAGCCGTGTCATTGCTTGGCTCTTCGAGGGTAGATCCCATCCTGGCAGGTTCAGTGACGGGTGTTGGAGTGGCGCGCCCAGCGGTGGCGAGGTGGTTAGTGGCTAAGGCTTTGGACTTAGCTTTTCGGACCTCTTCTCTGGTGACGGGGACAGCTTCCCCTTTGGCTAGGTGGATATCCTCCTCATCATCGAACCATATCCCGTTAATTTGTGGGATATAAGGGGAAATGAGGTGAGAACAGTCGATTACCTCCCCTGTAAAATAGCATGGGCGCTGAACAGGTTTTCTTTGTTACTCGGCTTGTCCCCGGGCAACGGTATTTTCCCGCTCTCGATTAGATCTTGGATTAGATGCTTTAGCTTCCAGCACTTTTCCGTGTCATGCCCATTACCTCGGTGATACTGGCAATAGGCTTGGATATTGTAGCTTTTGGGCCTTTTCTCCACTGGAAGCTCGGGAGTCGGGCCTATCGGTTGGATAATGCCTTTTGAAGATAGCCTTTGTAAGGCGTAGGTATAGGTAGTCCCTATATCCGTGAATACCCGATTTGGAATATTCTTCTTGGATGAGGTATCGAGCAAGTTAACCTCATCGAAAATGCTGCGGGTTGCAGCTGCAGGTGTGGGCTTGTTTCTAGATGAACTAGCCCCCTGATAGCCCTTGGTAGAGGCCTTAGTCAGGCTCTCTAATCTTAAGTCATCCTCGATCCTTGTGCCCATTTCAGTGAGGACAACAAAATTGGGGATCATAGCATACCGGAGGTGGACCCGGTAGGATGGGAGGAGGTTCTTGACAAAAGCCTCCACTAGGACCTTCTCACTGGGCTTGTCGACCAGCTTCACACTTTCGGCCCTCCATCTTTGCAGATATCTTGTGAACCTTTCTTTGGGCTCTTGGGCCATGACTTCCAGAGTACGCATTGTAGTCTGGATTTCAGTATTGTCGGCGTAATTCCGAGAAAATTCGGTCGCCACATCGGCCCAGGTCTTGTATTTCTTCGAATCGAGCCTGTAGAACCAGGCCTTGGGATGCTTCTCGAGGGAAGAAGGGAATAAATGCTTAAACATGGTGGACTTTACCCCTTTGACCGCCATGAAATCCTTGAAAGCCCGGATGTGGTGGACCGGGTCTTCGGTACCCTCAAACATAGGAATTCCCGTAAGGTTGAGGTTAGCCGGCAGCTCGTCGTTCAAAGGTGCATAGGAACGAGCATTTTCAGTGTGGATCGAGTTGTTCGTTGATAGGTGAACTTGTCCCTCGAGCCTGCGAACAACGCTGATCAATTCAGCTATGGGCCCAGTGGGCCAGATCCTGCAACAGGGACCGTCTTCTCTACGGTACTCAGGCGGGTGAATAAAGTCGCTTGGTTAGCCTGGATGGCAGTCAGTTGAGTCTCGATCTTGGTCAGAGCATCTTTCAATTCGTCCATCTTGCGCTGGTATCTAGTCTCGGGTGGCCTGTCTGTAAGAACACCGCATGATCAAAAACTAGCCCAAATCCCAGAATAGAAAGTACATCCCGAACAAGACTAAAAAGGGAGATGACTCGAAAAAAGACACCTAGACGGGTGACTTGTGAAAAGTGGGCCTTCCTTAGGAATCGGCGGGTGGGCCGTGTCCTGTTCGAAGGAAGGTTCACGTGAGACATCCCCAGACTTTGGACTCGATTGTGTAAACGGGCCCTCCTTTGTAGGAGTATGTCCTACGTAGGTGGGCCTTGCCTTAGTCTAATAAGGCGGACTGGGATAGGGAAGAAACTCGTGATGTAAGATCGACAAAGTTTCGACGCTAAAGACCTTGACAACTTAAGACACGACCCGACACTGCTAAATACGGGAAGTCCTAAGGAGGGGAAGGTTTTGAAAATTGATTGTTTTGGAAAACCCGAGAAAACTCGGGGAAAGGCCCGATTTTTCGAAAAAATCGGAAAGTGCATCGGGCCTCGGTTTTGAAAGTTCAAAAGTATTTTCGAGTTTTGAATTGGGCAGCATACGGGCTAGAAAATAGGCTATTTTGAGTAAAATCATAAGTCCTAAATTCGTTATACGTCCCGGGTTTTGAAATTGGATGGTTTGAAAAAGATGCAATCTTTGAAAAAAAGACGGTTTTTGAAAACGACTCGAAAAACAAGTAGCATGTAGTCAGGCAAGCATTATAACGACGTCATGTATGCTTTACACTAAGTCTCGGTCGGTCTATAAGGGGTCTATACTAGTGTACATAGTCTAGACGTTGATCGGGACGGACTTCCTAAGTCGAGTTGATCTTAGAACATGCCGCGAAACCCCCTCGAATCGACTATGGACACCTTTTGACATATCCATATTTGGGTACATCAACGGTATAGTGGGACGTCGGTCGCGAGTACCGGCCCGGGAAAATAGGGTTATGCATGAACCGTAAAACTAAAACGCGTATTGTACTAGTCAAACGATTTCTATTCGAGTCTCACCCTGAGGATGCCGGTGGTAAGTCACGCATCAGTTAATCCCCAGCGGAGTCGCCAAATTGTGGACATGACATAGATCCACCCCGACGCGGCCACGCGCGGGTTTGGGGAGGCGAATGAATCTCCATATGAGAATGGATTGAATTAAAATTTAGGTCGAAGTGGAGTCGCCACCAAACTTTGTGGGAGTTCGGGCCCGTTCGAACCCACTCTATGTCGTAGTGGGCCGTATACAAAATACGGCCCATTTCCGATGCCAGAGTTTATTGGGCTCGTCCCTTTGCATTTGATACCGATACCGACATTATCGGATACCGTGTATTGAATGACTCTCGTATGCCAATGGATTCAGATATTCGGAAACCATGGTTCTGAGTAAGGGGTGAGGGTACGTGTTGGGAAGCCCACAAAGGACACCCAACCCCGCCCGCACTAGCGGCCTCTACTAAGATCTCGAATGACTTTCTAATACGCGCGTTAGTAATTCGGTGAAAAATGCTTCTGCAAGGATTGTTTTCCCTAAGCATGTGAATGAAATTGAAAGGGTTTCTATGTCGATTTAATGCAATTAATTCTAACGTCAAAGTTGAATTTTAGCATGTGGATTCATTTCAGTATAATAAAATAAACAGCCAAAAATCGACAAGAAAGCAAACGGTTAGTAACGGTATAACGAATAATAACGGTTTGCAAAGATGAATGATATAAATAACATAAAACGTGATGCATGATTTTGAAAAGTGGGGTTTTCACGTGATGGATTAACACGTGTTGACATAAGTCATAAAAAGACACTACCGAGACAAAGAGAGGATGTAAGACTCACAGTATTGTCGTGATAAAGGGCCACTCGACCGAGTCATCGAGGGACTCGACCGAGTGGTCCTTTGAAAAGGGATTCTGTTTCTGACTTTAGACCCTACTCGATCGAGTTACTGACCAACTCGACCGGGTACGTTGCCACTCGATCGAGTCATTGCGAGACTCGACCGAGTGGAGGTCATTCAGACCCTTCTGTCTCGGTTTTGTGATGTCACTCGATCGGGTGGCCTATAGCACTCGGTCGAGTGGCACCTGTACGAACCGTTGGTTCGTTTCGGTTTTGCTTTTGATCTTTGATAATTTGATGAGTTTGCTGAATCGGGCATAAATATTGTGAAATTTATACTCGAAACTTAACCTCGATACTCGTCATATCCCATATTCGGTTATTGAATCGATATGGAATATTAGAGTGAAAATAAAAGAAAAATTGTTTTGAGTCGTTTTAAATTAACTATCGCGATATGAATAGATTTTCTCTGCGTTTAATAATGTCGTGATTCTAGCGAATCGTATGACAATTATTTTAGCATCAACAAAAAAATCGCATTAGTTAATTAAATTGACTAGATCGTTAGATTCGACATCCAATTATGGAATTGGTATCGAATCTAACAGTTCGACACTTAGCTTGAATTGAAAGACTTGATTCCCTCGGCTTCTCCGACATCAAAATAAATCCCTAGAGATCGCGATGTCGGATCCGCGTCAATGGGTTTCGACCCTTATTGAAATAGAATACTTGTTTTGAAAATCGATGCGAATATGCAATTTGAATGATGATATAAACGAAAATAAACAAATTATTGTTTAGGTTGACTTGTTTCAATAATCAAGCAATTGGGGTGTCGGAATAAGCGACCGGCAACGCTGTGTGCGGTACACTTGTATATTCGGGTTTCCTTATTCCGACATCCTTCATACTCGACACAAATCGACAAGTACTTTAATGTTTTATACTAGTTATATTATCGATATTAAGATGCGACAAATAAAAAAACGAGACAAGTATGATGACGACAACGACGCACGACGCGAAAAGGAAGGAAAAGAGAGAGAAGACGAGATTTTGGCACCCTCAACCTACATGTTTCTTACGCTCGTAGTGACGGATTGCACGGAAGTTCGAGTATGTAAATTGAGTTGTGGTGGTTAGGGTTTCGAATTCCTAAAGCTAGGTTTAGGGTTTGTAGTATTAGGGTTTGAGTGTTGTAGAATTAGGGTTTTTGGAGTGATGAAAAGATGTCTTAGGGTTGTGTGCATGGGTTGTTTATATAGACAAAGCCTAGGTACCCCGGCTAGGGTTACTCGACCGAGTAACCAGCTGACTCGGTCGAGTGGTCCGTTGTGCCTGCAGTCGGGCCTGAATAAGACCCACTCGATCGAGTGGGTTGGGCACTCGATCGAGTGGCCCAGCTGGGTCGCGCGGGTCAGCTTCTTGGACCGTGGCTTTGGATGTTTGTTGGGTTTTGTGTTTGACTTGGACTTTTGATGATTGTGTGGCAGTTTTTTGTATGTCTCGGAAACTACTTTGACCGGGGTTGATCCAATCGCTAAAAGTCAGTTTTATTTCCGGTGTCGGTTTTGGCCCAAATTAGTCTTGTTTGACTGGAAACGGTCCACTGGGTCTGGATTTGAGGTTGATTTTGTGAGATTTTTACTCCGTAAATGCATTAGCCAACAACTAATGGTTTTGAGCTCATATCCGAGCGCGTAGAAACACGTTAGCGTCCGATCATCATCGGGTGTTTTTGGAAACTGCCATAGACACCTGGCAGTCAAAATGTGGGTGTCTACAATGGTACATATTTAAAAGGTGGTTGTTAGGGATACCACCAAACCTACTTCAATTTGAGGAGAGGGTTAAACAACGCTCCCCAATGGGAGCTCACCAACTTTCACGGTAACAAAGGTCTCACGAACGTGACCGGCATGATAAATCTTAAAACGTTGCCCATTAACCATAAATTTCCCGGTTCCCAGGCTAGAAATCTCTATTGATCCATATGGTTGAACCTTGGTCACTTCAAATAGACCCGACCATTTTGGTTTCAACTTACCGAGGAAAAGCTTAAAACGAGAGTTGAAGAGTAGCACCTTATCACCAACGGAGAAGTCTTTACAAAGTATTCTAGAATCATGCCATTTGCGAGTTCGTTCCTTGTAGATGTTCGAATTTTCATAAGCTTCAAGTCTTAACTCTTCCAATTCTTGTAGTTGGAGAAGGTGATTATCTCCGACAACATTCTCGTCAAAGTTTAGCTCTTTAATAGCCCAATTTGTTTTGTGTTCTAATTCCACTGGTAAATTACAAGCTTTGCCATATACAAGACGATAAGAAGTGGTTTCGATCGGCACTTTGTAGGCCGTTCTCATTGCCCAAAGGGCGTCATTCAATTTCAATGACCAATACTTTCGGTGTATATTTACAACTTTATCCAAAATTCCCTTGATTTGTCGGTTAGTGATCTCGGCTTGCCTATTTGATTGAGGGTGGTAGGCTAGGGACATCTTGTGACTGATACCATATTTCCGAAGAAGGTGTTCAAATGTATCCTTCCTAAAATGAGAGCCTCCATCGCTAATTATGGCTCTAGGCATACCGAATCTCGGGAAAATTACATTCTTTAAAAGCTTCATTACCACCTTCGAATCATTGGTAGGGGAAGCTACGACATTGATCCACTTTGAGACATAGTCAACCGCGACTAGGATGTATTTGTTGCCGAAGGAAGATGTGAATAGACCCATGAAGTCAATGCCCCAAACGTCTAACAATTCGATTTCTAGGATGGGTTGAAGGGGCATCTTATTCCTTCTTATTATATTGCCACATCTTTGGCAAGCATCGCATGTAAGAATGAAGGCCCTAATATCCTTAAACATGGAAGGCCACCAAAACCCGCTTTAGAAGACTTTGGCAATTGTCTTTTGGTTGGCCAAGTGTCCACCATAAAATGTCGAGTGGAGGTGCTTCACAATATCAAATCCTTCGTCGGCCATAACACATCGTCGATAAATGCCATCTATGCACCGGCGGAAAATTAGGGCTCATCCCAATAATAGCATAGTTTCTTCCTCTCTTGCTTGGAATAATCGTCCGGAATATAATGTGACACTAAGAAATTGACGATATCTGCATACCAAGGTATAATAGTTTCAATGGCCATTAAAGATTCGTCTCTCATCGCTTCATTGATGGGTACACCATCGTCTTCATTATCACTTCCACTAACCGTTAATCTACTAAGATGGTCCGCTACCGAGTTCTCCGACCTGGCTTTGTCTTTAATCTCGATGTCGAATTCTTGTAGAAGGAGAACCCACCGGAAGAGTCGGGATTTCGTCTCCTTTTTGGACGTGATATAACGAATCGCCGCATGATAGGTGTGAACAATGACTTTGGAACTGGTAACATATGTTCGAAATTTTTCCATGACATAGACGACGGTTAGCATTTCTTTTTCGGCTGTGGTATATCTCAATTGGGCTTCATCAAGGGTCTTATTTGCATAATATATCACATGTAGCTTCTTGTCCACTCGTTGGCCTAGAACGGCACCAACGGCAATATCAGAAGCATCACACATGATCTCAAATGGAAGATTCCAATCGAATGCTTTGATAATCGATGCGGTGGTGAGAGCGGTCTTTATCCTACAAAAGGCCTCAAGACACAAGTCATCAAACACAAAAGGTGCATATCATAAGTAAAGAAGTTAAAGGCTTGACAATTTTAGAAAAATCTTTAATGAACCGCCTATAGAAGCCGGCGTGACCTAGAAAACTCCTCACCCCTTTGACATTAGTTGGGGGTGGAAAGTTGTCTATCATGGAGACTTTGGCCTTACCTACTTCGACTCCTTTATTAGAAATAATATGAACGAGGACTACACCTTGCTCGACCATAAAGTGACATTTCTCCCAATTTAAAACAAGTCTATATTCTTCACATCGAGCTAACACTTGATCGAGATGATTAAGGCAAGAATCAAAAGATGTACCATGGACACTAAAGTCATCCATAAAAACTTCCGTTGATTTTTCAATGAAATCAGAGAAAATTGTCATCATACATCTTTGAAACGTTCCCGGCACATTACACAATCCGAATGGCATCCTTCGGTAGGCATATGTGCCATAGGGACCTGTGAAAGTAGTCTTCTCTTGGTCGTCGGGGTGAATGAGAATTTGAAAAAATCTCGAATGACCATCGAGGAAGCAAAAATAAGAATGATGCGCTAATCGTTCAAGCATTTGATCAATAAAGGGAAGAGGGAAATGGTCTTTAATGGTGGCCGTGTTCAACTTTCGAAAGTCTATACACATGCACCAACCAGTAATAGCCCTAGTAGAAATCAACTCTCCCTTTTCTCCTTTTACAACCGTCATTCCTCCTTTTTTCGGCACAACTTGTACGAGGCTAACCTATTTACTTCCGGTTATAGGGTATATAATGTTAGCCTCCTACAACTTGAGTACTTCCTTCATGATAAACTCTTTCAAGGATGATCCTATGCATGCAAACATTGGGACTTATGCCTTGGAGGTCGTCAATGCTATACCCGATGGCCTTTTTATGTTTCCTCAAAACAACTAAAAGTTTTTCCAATTGAGGACAATCAAGTATGGCATTGACGATAACAGGATAACCAGTTTCTTCATGGAAGACATATTTGAGGGAAGAGGGGAGTGGCTTAACTTCTAGATTAAGAGTAGAAGGTACCATACTTTTACCCACCGGTACTGCTTCTACCTCCTCTTCATGCATGATTTCTTCTTCAAGAGGTGGAGAATCAAGTGACTCCTCTTCTTTCTTATCATCATCTATCAAGCTATACTCAACAAAACTATCAATAACTTCAATGGAATACATTTGTTCAATCATTGGTTGTTTAAGAGCTTGAGAAAGGGAAAACTCTACCGATTCGTTCCCTATATTAAATGATAACTTTCCATTCTTAACATCAACTATGGTGCCTCTGGTAGCCATGAATGGTTGACCTAAGATAATGGGGGTAATAGTGTCTTCGGGCATGTCCATAATGACAAAGTCGGAGGGAATGAAAAATTTACCAACTTGCACGGGTACATCCTCAAGTATCCCAAGTGGGTACTTGACGGACCTATCCGCAAGTTGAATCGACATGCTTGTGGGTCTCATCTCCCTCACAATAAGTCTCTTGGCAATAGAAAAGGGTAATAAGCTAACAATAGCCCTAGGTCACACAAAGCTCGGTTAAAAACAACATTTCCAACCCGACACGGGATGGAGAAGCTATCAGGGTCATCTAGTTTCTTTAGCATTTGATTCATAAGAATGACATTAATGTCGTAAGAGGGACACATTTTTTATCTTCAATGGTTCTCTTTTTAGTCAAAACTTCTTTCAAAAACTTAGAATAAAGGGGCATTTAAGAAATTACCTCAGTGAAGGGTAAAGCTATCTCAACTTTCTTCAACATATCCACGAAACGAAAAAATTGAGCATTCTCTTTGTGTGGCTTAGCTCGTTCGGGAAAAGGCAATGGTGACACAAAAGCGGGAGGCGGTGGAACATTAGATTATTCTTCTTCTTCGGCTAAATGCTTCGCCTCTTTTCTTTTTGCTTCTTCCGCTTCCATTTGCTCCTTTTTCTTCCTTCTAAGTTCTCTTAATTATCTTTGTTCAATCTTTGCATTGTCAAGAATATCAAACTCCGCTTGTATTCCCAGTTTTGTTTGGGGGAATGGGAGATGTGGCTTGCGGTGGATTTTGTTGGTTGACTTTGGTTGTGGTGCTTTTGGTGTTCAAGTTCAAGTTCTTATACGGGTCCTCAAGTTCTTTGCCACCTCTCAATGTGACGGCATTTGCTTGGTGTGGAGGGTCTCTCGGGTTTTGGGGTTGACCGGGCAAACCATGGGGTGGATGAATTGGGGCGGCTAAGGCTTTTGTTGCTTCTTGGGATTCCCAAACCTTTAGCTTTGCTTTAGTGTCTAGATTCTCACTCCATAAGTGCCCAATTGCTCTTTGTAAATCATTGGTGTTATCCCATGGACCTCCTCCTTGACCATATTGAAATTTACTTGATTGGCCATAAGATTGAGAGGATTGATTATATGATTGTTGGTTGTAACGTTGATTACCTTGAAAATTACCTTGGAACCCATGATTATATCCATGATTGAAATTGTTCCCTTGTTGATTTTGTTGATTATAATAGTTGTTGGGAACATGGAAGTTACCTCCTTGTTGATTGAAGTTACTCCTTTGGTGAGGAGACAAATATGAGGGCATCTTTTGAGGACCTTTATTAAAGGGCATTTGTTGACTTTGATTAAAAACCTCGGTTGACTTCCCTGGGCACGTGACATCGGGTTTTGAACATTTTGGTTCTCATAAGAAAAGTTGGGATGAAACCTTGTGCTGACATTGTACGTATTAGAATATGGATCAAATTGAGGTCTTTGCCCATACACTTGAATAACTTGCACTTCATTTGGCTCTTCAAAATAAGTTTCTTCATTTGGAATACAAGAGCTAGAATCATGGCCATAATTGCCACAATGTTTACATTGAACTTCCCATGTTATTTCTTGCTTAGATGATGATGGTTGCCTTGTTGGAACACTCCCTTGAATTTGGTACATACCTCTAGGAGTTGGTTTGGAGTTCATGGCATCCGTTTTCTTTGTCAATTCTTCAATTCTTGCTTCAAGTTTCGATTCATTGGAACTCTTAGAAGAGTCCACTTCAACTTTCTTCCTAGAATCCCTCGATTGACCCACTCTAGAATCACTCCTTGCCATCTTTTCAATAAGACTTTTAGATGCTTCATCGGTAAGGGAGGACAAATCTCCTCCGGCGGCCTAGTTGAGGTTATCCTTGGTTCTCGATGAAAGGGTGTTGTAAAATGTTTGGGTTGTTAGCCAATCGGGTATTCCATGGTGAGGGCATTTGCAAAGTAAATCTCTAAATCTCTCCCAAGCCTCGCTTAGGCTTTCAAATTCATCTTGCTTAAAAGTTTGTATCTCCATGCAATATTGATTAGTCTTTGATGGTGGATAATATTTCTCCAAGAAGGCATTGGATAATTGAACCCATGTTGTGAATGTGTTATCGGGATGGCCATGAAGCCATCTTCAATCTCTATCTCTCAATGTCTTAGGGAATAATAATCGATGTAATTGGCATAATGTTAGCCCATTTAATCAGGCCCCGACTAATTTCTCTTTGAATGATGCAATATGCTCTTGGGCATCTTCTTGGGAAAAACCATGAAAGGTGTCTTGTTGAACTGCATTTTTTAAAGAAGATTTCAATTCATAATTCTCGGGAATTTCCCCGAAATCAACCGGTGAAGGGGTTTCTTCATGTGTAAGTTAGGAATGAGATTCTAAGGTCACCATTGGTTGAGGTGGTGGTGGATTTGAAGGGGTTTGATTTTGATTTTTTGGTGGAGTTCTTGGTTATGGTGGGGTTGGTGGTTAATTTTGTGAAGTAGAAGATGTGGAAGAGTTATTTGGTGTCGGAGATGTATGTGGAAGAATGAGATTTTGATTGGATGGTGATAGAGAAGGATGTGGGATGATAGCAGTTGAGTTATTACCCCGAAATCGCAAAGCTCTAATTGTCCTCTCCGGCTCCGGATCGAACCACAAGGGCGATGATTTGTTCCTGGGCATAAAACTCAATAAACGATAAGTCTCGTAGCACCTATCGGTACTAGGGAAAAGGGAAAAATTAAATTAAATAAAGCAATCAACCAAACACAATAAACTAACACTCAATTAACTACCGCCGTCCCCGACAACTGCGCTATTTTGATCTCGCCCAAATCAGGATCGATCGTTAACGATAGACAGGGGATCAAACAATATTTATCAGACTCGCAATTAACAAAAAAACAATTAAATGTATTTGTAGACACCCGCATTTTGCCTGCTAGTGTCTATAGCAGTCTTCAACAAAACACCCGATAATGATCGGACGTAAACGTGCTTTAATGCGCTTGAATATGGGCTCGGAATCAAAAGTATCTAGCATGGGCTTTTAGCGGAGTATAAATCTCACAAAACCGACCTCAAATTCTGGTCCAGTGGGCAATTTTCAATCAAATAAGACTAATTTGAGCCAAAACCGTCATCGGAAATAAAACCGTCTTTTAGCGATCGAGTCAAAACCCGATCAAAGTCGAATCGCGAGACCCAACCAGCCATGCATTTGTCTAAATTCAAAGTCTAAAGCAAATCAAAACTAACTAAGTCAACAAAATCAATTCAAAATAACGTCAAGATCCTTTCCTAATTCCCCTCCAACCGGTTTGACCCACGCGATCTTTTCCTCTGACAGGACGGTCCCCACGATCTTTCCTAAGGGAATTTCGTCCGTCTTTCAATCCGTTAGTCGAGTCATCCCAATTCGAGAACCCTTTAACTTAAGGGTCTGCCCTAATCACAGGGCCATCCTTATTCAAGTCAAGTCAAGGGTCTCTAGTGTCGAAACTCTGCAGATCTCACGTCGCAAGTTTCTTCCCTTACCCCATTTGCCTTTCCTCGAGGCCGAGCCAACCTTTTAAAAGGCATAGCCCTATAGACAAAGGTTTGTGATCCTTACATCTAAGGGTCACTCGTCCAACACTCAAGTCTTAACAAAACCTTCGATTCCACTCGGGGGCTACCCTTCAGCAGAGCAATCAATCACGGTTGCTCTAAGGGTCATGTCCTACACGTGTTGTCTCACTTGTCCCACTTTCGAGTCACTTAGATGGCACACCATCTGAGTCGTATCAGAGTCTTTAGTCTCAACCGGGGGCTATCCTCCACCCGAGCAGTCAACCACGGACACCTTAAGGGGTACCCTACCTTCATCCTACACCGGCGTCCTTATGATGCCTTCTTCGAGTCGTACATATGCTACGAGCACTCGAGTCTCCTAAAGGTTTACGCCGCCATGATTGGTCCGAGCATGCGACGCGGTCAAACACGGTCGCCCCATTTTCGGACTCACCCTCATGGTCGAGTCCAAGCCAGAGTCGTTGCCTTGTCTAGATCAACGTTCGAGTATCCCGGTCCAAGAATCTTAGTCATTCTCATCGCATCGGGTCGTGTCTAATTGACTCCCTCTCTTGCATTTGCGCAAGGCCAAGTTTAGGCGAGTCGTGGCACCTGTCGTTCTCTCCAATCAAGGGTCTAACCAAAAAAAAGAAACAACCAACTGAGCATCCGAAAGTCCGGATTTGATTTGAGTCTAAGTCTGAGTCCGAGTCTAGGATACCCTAAATCCTCATTTCCAAAATCAGAGTCAGAGTCAGTTGTATTCTGTCCTCTTTTCAAAATCAAATAAAATCATCTTTCAATATTCTATCTCTACTACATGCTTCCTGATGCACGTCAGATTGTCGCTTATCTAACGTGATCAAACAAAATTTATAAACTCCAACTAACTACTACGTAGTAGCGGCAAGTCGGGATTGATCCTCAGGGACGGTCTATGTGAAGTCGGTCAAGTCTTAGTCAAAAAGTGTTTGGAGTCTATTTTTGGGGTTTTTGGACGAGAGGAGCTAAACTAACTAGACGAGATAAGGAACTAAAGCGAGAAACAATTAATGGGAAAGACTTTAGGGAGAGTCGGGGAGTCGGAAATTAAGGTAAGGGTGCAAATATAGCAAGAATTATCACAAGATGTATAAGGGAGGTGCCACCTTTCGGTTTCCCTACCAACCAAGCCTAAGCCCGCTTTCGCGACGAATAAACTAAAGTCTCTAGACGGAATTACCCAAACCCCGAGTTTCCCCATATTGGTCTGGGTGAGTCTAGTCAACCTAGGTGATCAAGCGAAGTCAATCAAGATACAACAATCCCAATCAAGACAAATCACCCTCAAATGCAATAATCTCACAAAATAAAGACATTTTCCTAGAATTCCTCCTCCCCTAGCCCCCTAACTAAAATCTACTCACTACCCATTAATAAAACTAACACTAAGGAGACAAAGAGAAAGACTAAACATGCTTGAACTAGAGGAGAAACAATTAATCTAAAACAATAAAGGAAACTGCACTAACAAACAACAATAAAGAGGGAAATAAACAAACACACAAACTATGGAGAAACAAACTAAGGAGAGAGAAAAACAAACAAACAATGAAAAACTACACTAACATAAAAATGACAAGGCTAACAATGGATTAACAAGAAATTACAAACAAAACTAATTAATGGAGAAAAGGAGAGGAAAGAAACTACCAACAATGGAAGAAAACTCAAAAGGAGAAGATGAAGATTAACATAAAAGATGAAGCTTCAAGAAATAATACAAGGATCTTGTCATTAAACCCTTGCAAAACCCTTAAATCTTCAACATAAAACCCAAATCTTCAACAAAGATGATAACTTGATTGTACATTGTAGAGTAGGTTAATCTAAAACTAAGGAAAGTTACTAAATTTATTGAGTTTTACTATGTAAACTACTACTACTACTACTACTACTACTACTATGAAGATCTACTAAACTACTCTAATCTAAAGAGGCACACTTAAGGCTTAAAAATGACACAAAACCCTAGGTTTAGTATATATACTAATCTTAATGGGTCACACAATCTTAAGGCCCATAATCCAATTCCTCTTCATTTAAGCTAGATCTTCACCCTTTGCATCTTCATAGGGCAAAATTTCACTCTGCAGTTGACGAGTTAGCACCACCGGGTGAAATTTCACCCGATGAGACTTCCTTCTCATTTTGCGATTTTTGGCGTTTTTCTCCATCGGCTGAAATTTCACCCGGTGGACGAAATTTTGCCCGGTCGTTTTACCCGGTGGT